>OX463303.1:12852222-15252222 GCA_949820665.1 Scrobipalpa costella
GGTGTCGCCTGAGCACTGGAGTGGAACACTGCACTGCGCCGCTCCACCCCATGATTGATAGTGCTTTATGTCTTATCATATTAGCTGAAAAACACAAAACTGCACCGTGACAGGGTATGAGGTTCTCAAGTTATAATTAACTTGAAAACCAAGGTTCTTGGAAACACTAACTCGTAGTTGGCGAGTCGACTTCACGGTTCAGAACACGCGGACTGTTCGGATACAACTTGCTAAACTTGCGCGAAAGCGTTTATATAACTTTTTGGGCCAATGTCTATGTATCTGATTAAGTATGTCTTAATAAACCAAGTGAGTATATTCTAAGTTAATATAACTAGTTAGCTGAGACTTCCTTTGTGATCTTATTCTCTAAGCCTTGGACTCGCAGTCTGGAGATCATGAGTTTGATTTCCTTTGATTTTGAATATACACAAAGTCGTGCTTATCATTGTTTCCAATTTAGTCAGTATAGTGCAGGCTCAATTTGATTTAGAGTGATTTAAAAACGTGGTCGTTCACTCGACAACACACACAAGACGTAAACATACATTATTGAATCTGTTTCCTGTTTTTGGATTTGTCTTATTTTGACTAACTCATTTACCGCCGAAATTGAAGTAACTAGCAGGAAAAGGATCCCAGTGACCTTTCTGTTGCTATGATATATCTCGAGTTCCCGGCGAAGTGATGTTAACCGTACATGCGAATGTAATGGGCCCATTCTGACGAATTTAACTTTTATTAACGTAACGTAGACTTTTCGGCTAAGATGAATTACCGGAATCGACTCAAAAATGTTTACGCAGGCGTACATAATAAATAATACCCCCTTTTCAGCTATTTCTTATACTTCGTTGTTTCTCGATAAAAGTATTGCTAAGAATACTTACTACCGAGCAAATTGCTAGCCCGCCTTTGTAAAGGCTCTTTCATAATTTGTTTATCTCCTAGATGTCTCCAGGCAATTTGATAACTTCGCTAAGTAAAGTTGCTCTCATATTGTGTGTGCCGTCAAATTCGTGAAGTTCCCCTTTCTGTTGCGGGCCAAAGCGCAGAATATTGAGTTAACTGTACTATATTACACCGCAGAGTAGTGCTTAATTTGGGGTCCGCCTACATTCCACCACGAGACTCAGGAATGTCTGAATACCTCTCATTCCAGGAGACCAATATTAGTAAGTAATCTATGTCCTATACTTACTCGACGACTACGAGTAGATAGATATGTATGTGCATATGTCCTATCCTACAAATGTCCTGGTGTTGTCTGCAATCAAATCGAAATCAACACCCATATCTCTAAATACACAGGCAGCTACGTGTAACCGCTATACAAACCAACTTGTATATTAATCGTGAAGGATTACTATGGATTATACTACTATCGCCTCAATTTACGTACATCGGGTAATTACTTGTGTAATACACTAGGATTATTTACTTAATATTATGAATGAGGTATGTTAAGATAGATTAATTTGAAATGATTAGAAATTTATGTAGTACTTACAAAATAATTATTTTGTTGAAACTATTATTTACCTAAATTAAAGTAGTTTGAAATCTGTAAAATAAGGTTCTACAAATATAATATTCGACGATTCGTCTGTGGAGCCGGGCCGAGATATTTCAGTTATTTACTGTCTGAAAACACTATAGAGAAAATGGCTACCTCACATAAATAACAAAGGAGGTCCTCATACGATCCTCCGAGATTTGCAGACTATCAACAAACTAGGTCCCGGCAGGATGCGACGACTGTGTCGCCTTAACTTTTCATGTTTACTCCAGTTAAAAAATAATATAGCTACAGTTAATCCCTTTACCTGAAAACGACGCTCCTGGCTATTCCGTTTTCTCCTCCTAGACCTAATTATCTTGTTTACATCTTGGAACTCGGAGACAACTCTTTTCGACGAAAAGTATTGAATGCCAAATTTAAAATAAACAGGGTTTTGTTCTCCTATTTACTGTGTACAAAGGAAACTGGTTTGTTTGAAATTGCATGCGCTCTTTGCTGTGCTTAGATCACTATTAAATCACTCTGTTGTGCTGCAATGCAAGTAAAACTATACTAAAATAGTTTCGCTGTTTTAAATTTATTTCATGTTGTTCCTAAACGAGGTAGACACGAAAAAAGTGCGATGTACCTGCACGCCGGGAATCATAAATCTTTTCGGGGTGTCTGTGTACATTGTTACTGAGCAAACCGTGAGCGCGATAATGTTCGGAGTGATCGACGGCGGCGTCGAGGGCCTATTGAATCTCGACTACAAAAGTGGGCGAACATTCGTCGGCCCGTTTCGCGATACTCGCCCTATCGGCGCCTGCAGCCCGAACTTGATTTACATAATTAATCTGTGTCCCCGCTATGGCTCTCAAGCGGTGCGTCGACGAGTCTCCATTAATTAGACAAAACTCGGTAAGTTCCCACTCACCTCCCCCCGGAATACTTACGCACCGACAACCCTTTACAGGATTTTATTTATGGCTATATCTCGGGCTACTCTAGGCCGGTTTTTTGCACGAATGCTACTGGACCACAAAGCTGTTAAATGTAAAAAATGTCGACGTGAAATGTGCTTGCTTCCGGCTACGGTTTGTGTTTGGGAACTTGTGTGGCCGGCCGGTTCTGCCGGTTCTGCTGACTGACAACAAAAACTGAAGGTACATTTTGGTCGCTTGTGTGTTTACTGAGCCCCATTGAATTGTAGCCTCAGCCTACATATAAACGAGGCTTACAACTACATTTTTAATGTACATTGTAATACAATTATCTAGACAAATGGAGTCAAGTGGAAAAAATATATTAGAATGCTTGTTTCCAGGATATAATAATAAGAGAATTTCTTACCTTATAGATAAGAAAACACACACTTTTGGAAACCCTATTTTATTCAAATGTCTTTGTAAACTCACAGCTTACGAGCACCAAGGACACGCGTTACACGTGTAAACGCTTAAATTAATGCCGTAGTCATTCAATCGTATCATAACTTACTAACTTTCCACGCGAGTGTTAGGATGACATGAACTAATTTGGTTAATGGAAAACACAAGACATCATTTAGGGACGTGTTGCAAGTTTACTTAATGGTTGAGAAGAGGGCGCTTATACGGGCCGGCGGGTAGGCCGCACCCGGGCCGAACGGACCGAACCCAGGCCGCATGGTCCGCCCGGCCGGCCTGACGAGGGCCGCTTCAATTAAAACTGTTCAAGTTTGTTTAAATGTTTGTGTCAGACTATCGCGCGCCAACTCCGGAGAGTTACGACTATACAGATTTCCTCTTTAAATTACGTCAGGCACTCTTCTAATTTAAGTAATCACACCTTATTAGAACAACCACTACCTTCCGACCTCAGAAGCTTCACCGTAAAATTGCGACCGTCCACGGTATTTATGAATAAACTGTTGGTAAATATTGCGGCAAATTTTGTGCGCAAGTTTTATACTACAAGGTGTAGGCTTATGTCGTCTGCCTTGAGAAAATATGAAAGAGCTTTATTCTGTGAGCTCGATTCTTGCTAGCCGAATGGCCGATAGTTTAGGGGAAGTTGGGTCGTGGGATTTAGGATATTTGTACCTTGGGCTTAGCACTCGACTCTCAGCGCCGGGGAGAAGTTTGCCCACTCAATTCGATGTTTCACTATACTAACAGCTCCGTCCGGCTGAAGTTTTGATGGCGTTAACACTTATTTGATATAGCGAGCTCGATATACTCAGCAACAAACCACATTAGAGCCCTCACATTTTGTAACATGTACGCAGATTTTTAAATCCGATTCCCAATAAACATCGCATTACGTTTACCAGATTTATATAAGCCCTTCCCGAGAGATCATAATCCACGAAGCACGGATAAGCAGACGACGAGAAGTCGGTGTTATTTATGTAATTCTCAAGTAAGCCGTTTAATCGTCCATCGCGTACTTAATGTTTGAAAGACGGTAAGGGAAAGGGTGGAGGGAGGCTCAAGGGCGGCCCTCGTTTTGGCTAACAAATCGCTTGCCCGCACCACGCGCAGGTAGTGTCACGCCTCATTACTCTAAGTTACGTTGGGCAAATCACTCCCAGGCCATGAATAAACAAGATGTAGGTTTTCCCCTGAGAGGGAAGTGTCGAGGGAGCTCGTCTGCGCACGTTCACCTCGTCACCGCGTCACCCGCGACGTCGCCAACCCCGCTAATGACGCGACAGATGATTGATATGATAAACATAGGTGAATCAATGTTCCCCAAGGAAATTCCTTCGCGGAGTACATTCGCTTTTATGCTATTTTGATATCCACATCAAATTATACCCTGAAGTGGAACTTTAATAAACAAGCGTTGTTAGTTATCCTGCGCTCTTTGTTTTCCAGCAATTTAAACTTATTCACCGCACCGGTGTCGTCGCTGGAATATAATAAAATAAAAAACCGCAGTCCATATTAATAGCGTACAACAATAATTTGAAATTATGAAACCTAACCAATTAGAATTTGGAATGAGCTCGTTAAAATAAATTTGATATCAAACAGATAACGTGAAATGTATCGTTGTATGCGGAATGTGTGGTGAACGAATGTCGGGGCATTAGCGGGAAGTGTGACTAAAACAATGATTAGTGAAACGAGTGCAGCAAGCCGTGGATCACGCGCTGGCTACATACGACCGGCAGCGGCGGGCGCTGCAAGCCCAGCGCATATGACAATAATTATGTAAATTGGATATTCGGCAGCCGCTGCGATGGAATATGCTACCTTCGTAATGTGTAGATTTAATGAGCGCACGTTCAGTTCAGCTGGCGCAATGCGCTTGCACAGCGCTTAACCTATCGGTTTCTGAGTCCGGCTTAGCAGCAAGCAGAATAGCTCCGACGTAACCAGCTTCGCACAAAGGACGTGAGCTTTATTATTTATAACCTACCTTCTCTTAATTGTGGGAATAGAGACGGTTATTAATATTAATTAGTAGAGACAACCAACGCACTACTCTCGGCGTCCCCGTAAATCATTGTCTCATTTATGAAAATAATATTTCCGAGTGAAATAAATTTTACGGCGGTAGTATTTCGTATTTGCACTACAATATTATTATTTTTAGTAATCTGAAACTGGTGAGAATAACAGTTGTTAAACTCATAAAAGGGAGCAAAAATCATGAGCTTTAATAAAAGAATATTTGCGTGGTAGCTATTTGAATAAATATCGGGAGAGGGGACCATTTTTCACAGCGCTGGTGATAATAATGACGCTATTTATCAACGACTCCAAAGGGTGGGTAATTATTAACGTTATATTTGGGTGGTTTTGTTTGTTTGCTTACACTTTTGTGCGATATTTTTCCCGGTTAGCGACAGAACACTGGGTTATTTCGTGGGCTATGCGAGGATGGCCTGGAATGATTTATTGTTGCGTTGAATATGCATGTCGAGATGAAAAATGACGACAAACGTGCGAGTGGTTAGTGTGTGAGATCGCCGCGCCCGCGCCCGCGCCCGCGCCCGCGCACCCTACCCGCCCCCTCCCTCGCCCGGCCGTCTCTAGCCTGAGCCGAACGCGACACATTGCGGAAGTCGTTAAGAAGATAAATCGCAAACCACACAAGACCCTATAATCCTTTTAAAAATATAAGTGAGAACTTTACCCTCTATCCTTCTTTCCGCCCTTATATTTTCGGCAGTATTTTCTACTTAATACACGTACATTTCCCACCTCTTACATGTTTCTAGCTGTTAAAATATAAAAAAGTAAAGTATAAGTTGGCGCTCGGGTTCGGATTTCGGTAGTACGATTCAAGTTATAGAGTTTGGAACGTGTCGCTTCAGCAAAGTTTTGTTCCAAAGCTGCGGGACGAAATTATATCGTAAGAAGCGTTTGCAAAGTGCAGTCATAACGAAGCTACTAATTTATACCCACTTAGGTTTAGTTGGTGAAAACAATAGCTGGGGAAGTTTTCGTTCGGCGTCGTCGCGCCGAGTCACTGGGGCGGAGGCTAGGCCATCGCGTGTGCTCATTAATACTGGCAAGAGTTGAATTTCGGCACACTACAAATATTAATACGTACCTACGTGATACTATTTACTCAAATTCTGGAATGGGAAAATTTGCTTTTTAATCTTAATTTATGGAGTGTATATATTTATAATTGAATTTATTATAGGTACCAAAAGTACTTTGCTTGCTTATATTCTAAGTAGGTAGAAGCTAAGTAACATCATAATAATCATATCACCAAACTATTTTAATTTTGGTAGGAAAAGAGTTATTTATGGTACTCTGAAACACTCTACAACCGTATTGAAATTTTCAATTCATGCACCTGAAGATTTGATTTACATTTCCATTTCCATAAAAGAAATGGTTGTATTTCCTTAGCATGAATCTATTCAGTTCAATCTATTGGAACCAAGTTACAAAAGAAACTTTTTACTTTGTTTGCGAGTTATAAGTACACTCTTATATCACCCAGAAGGGTCGTATAAGTATCGTGGAAGAGTTTTTCAAATAAGATCTTATTATACTGTTCGAAGTTCGGCGATTCCTCGGTTCTACTGTCTTTTTACTACTCTACAATGAAGTCTATTTGGCAAGTACTGTCTCTTCCGCTCTTCAGAATTATTAAGCTGCGGTTCCATGTTAGCTCAGAAGTTTTATTCGATCCACTTGCTAAGGAGGCAGTGCTTGGGTTCATTGTCTAGTAGTCGCGAACAAGTAAGCGAACTTATTGCTCGTCTTGTTATTTATACTGGCAAAATGTAATCCCTATTAATATTGTAGATAGGGTCGTATCCTCATTAAAAGTTATTTGTTTTGTTACATGGAATTCTGCCATTCCTCTCATTAGCTGTGCAAGGGTCGGGGCAAAAAGCTTTAATGAATGTCGGTGCGAGTTAAATACTGTCTTAGTTGCATGGAGCCTGGGGGAGGTTAGGTTATGATTGTGATTGTGCGCCTGATTTACCGCGTGCGATACGGGAACGAGCCAGGCCAGCCCGTGTACCTATAGCTAGGCCACGCCAGGCCGTGTATAGCTGGGCCGTGTATTTGTGAGCCGCTGCACTTTGTCTTTCCACTGAATCTATTTCGGGCTGAAGGCTGCGGCTTTGTCAGATTAGATCGCTGCTGAAGTTAGAGCTAGATACATGGCCGTTTAGAAATGTGCCGAATATAAACTTGACAGATTAAGCGTGGGTTGAAGGAGGCTTCCATGCTGGCCTGGGAGCGAGAGTAAAACATAGATTGGGCCAGCTGCTTTTCCTCCCGGGCATGCTGTAAAAACCAGGTAAGGGATCCGAGGGTTACAGTATATTGTAATTTAGGCGATAGGCTGATAACAGCAATATATCTACTTTAAAACCTGCATTAACGTTCTAAATATTACTTGCAACAATTGCTGTTACTCGTTTAGTTGTGAGCAGTAACATGTTGGTACCAAACGCTAGTGACCAAAACGGTTCTTGACAAACTGGTGTTTGATAGCGAATGTGAGTGCAGTCGAACAATCCAATACGCCGGGGTATTGTTTTGCCGGTTATTGCGATTCCGTTGCCTGGACACGTCCGGAATAAATTAAACAGCAATTTGGGCGTTTAATATGGAGTGTTGTTGGCGCTATTGGGCTATCGCGGCGGTGGCAGCCGGCGATATGAGCGGCATGCGAATGAGTACACAAAGCGTGCCGTGCCGTGCCGTGTGGCGCCGTGCCGTGACCACTGCACACCACACACCACCCGGCACTCAGCAAGCCACGCGTCCTCCATGTGTAATGCACTCAACCACGTGATTGCACCTATACCAGCCATAAACAACCCCTACATTTATTATAAACACTATTTGTCCCAATAATTAGATAACTGTAACAACACTGCACGTTTCGAAGTATGAATTATTTTGAAATATAAATTAACAACTAACAATAAATAAAGTTTGAAATTCCGGTTGATAGTTAATTAAATAAGGTCATGCATTTTCGGTGTATATTTTGTAGCGTTTCCAAATTCAGGACATGTTGCAGAACTTTTAAACTCTTGTACAGTGTACATAATGTGCAGCTATTAGAGTTCGCCGCGCCACGCCGCTGGCAAAGGTTCGCTATCTCTGGTAGACACGGCGCTCCGGCGCTCCGGGAGCTGTTACACAGCCATTCATCAATTGGCCGCAACACATTTTCTGCTGTTTCGAACACCAGCCTTTGTTACACAAGCGGTCACTTACTGGAAATGAGTTCAAAGAAAACTCTTGAAATTTTCTACAAACATACATATAATCACGCCTTTATCCCTAATGGGGTAGGCAGAGCGTAAACGACCTAAACATAGGTCGTTCCGCCACGTCTGACAAAGTTTTGAGGGTTATTCAAGATAGATTTGTAGGTATATTACTGTAGTGACAGTTTGTCAGCCCATTGCCTAAATTACAATATACTGAAACCCTCGGATCCCTTAGCTGGTTTTTACAGCATGTCCGGGAGGAGATGCAGCTGGCACTTTATATGTTTTTCCTGCCGCTCCCAGGCCAGCATGGGAGAAGTTTTCAAATAAAAATAAGAGATGGAGTGACAGTCTTAAAGCTTATCGCGAGGTTTGGTGGCGTTGCCCAGGACACTGTTTCTTGGTCGCCGTCACCAAAAAACAGTGTCCTGGCCAATCTCCTAGAGATCGACCAATTGCGCAGGACTAGTTTTTAGTGCCCAAGTGTTTGCGCTACGCACAGGTGCACTCTCTATTCCTCAATATCTTATTCTGATAGGACATATTGACTGGCACGACCAGAGAGAAATCAGGCGCAGGACCGACTATTTACATGCCCATCCCACAGCATGGATAACCTCACTTTTCGAACAATCAGGTGATCAGCCTGCAACGTGCTAACCAAACTAGAAACAACAACGCAAAGTAATTGTCCACCGCCGGTAATCCAACCTGGGACCTCCGAATCGAGAGTAAATGGCTCAGACCGCTAGACCACGGAGGCAGTTCCCTTAAACTAGAGAAAGTAGCGTTTCGTTTCAAAAGTCCGTAGTGCGTGCAGAGTTAAAATGCTTAAGGTGACGATACTAGCCAAGTGGCGCCCCAATTATTAGTACATTTTTTTTTTTTTTTAGTTCATGATTCGTCCCACTGCTGGGCAAAGACCTCCCCTTTATCCCTCCAGGCGTCTCTGTTTGCTACCTATGCCAAAAATCATTACTCACTAAAAACGCAGTGAATCAAAAAGCGGTCCAACAGACTTAAGTAATAGTAATTAAAATAATTAGGAAATTAAAAAGAAAAAAAAATGTATAACACATAAATTAGCGATTCATAGTTTGTTGTAGTAACAGGAAGAAAAAATGCGAATAACGGCCGCCAACGGCAATTTTTCTTCCTGTTACTACAACTAACTATGAAACGCTAATTTACAAAGTTCTAAATTACTATTACATGGAGATGACGTGTACGACCCCGAAAGGGGTGGCGAGACGAATTAGAGGCACACATGACCGAATGGCGAGAACTTTCACTAGATCGCGAAAAATGGAAAGAAGGGAGAGAGGCCATTGCCCTGAATTGGGTCACCAAAGGCTCTTAAATAAATAAATTAATTAAACTATTACATGAGTCTGTTGAACCGGTTTTTCGATTCACTGCGTTTTTAGTTAGTTATGATTTTTTACTAATGGTGGCGCCACTTGGCTAGTATCATCACCGCGACGACACCGTTGCTGACCTACTTGAGCTCTTTTTTTATTTCATTATCATTTAAAATGCAGCGTGCTTTTTCCTTCCCCCAATCTCAGCTCCGTGTTTGAGCTACGAGTTCCTTATATATTTTTTTACCGAGACTCATATATCAATGCCAAGAGTACAGCAGGAAGGTAGATCGTGGGATAATAAATTATTATACTGTAATAGATAGGCTGGAATGTTACTGGAATAGTAGGTATAACTAATGACTGCTAAAATTCGAATACATTGGACTGTAGCAAATGTCTACGCAGTGTCTACGGGTCGTAGCGTACGTAGCCATAGCACATTACTTCTTGTCGAGTGGGTAGACCCAATAAACCCTGGTGTACGAGTTTCTAAACCGCCTAATAGCACAGCTAATATGCCACTGTCATGGTTTATGTAACGTCACTATCAAAGACAGCGACCGGGACCTACAGCTTAAGGTGGCCTCCGAAGCACGGAATCTCTTTCTTTTCGGACAATCAGGTGATTCAACCTGCAATGTCCTAACCAAACTATGGAAAATCTCACAAAGTGATAATTAGACAAATATCAATTTAGTGGGAATGTTGGAAAGAGAAAACGTCGAAGAACGTACCGCGATCAAATCGGGGACGTTCTAAAGAAAGGTCAGGTCAGGAGTACCCTAAACCGACGAGCGTGCATGACAAGATTGATGTATGTAGATAAAGCGAAAGAAGTTTGCAAGGATCGTAGCAAATGGAAGGATGTGATCTCTGCTTAACCCTCCGGGAAAGAGGCGTGACATTATGTTTGTATATATATATCAACTTTGTGTTTCCCCCTTGGGAATCGAACCGAGGACCTCCGGTTCCCAAGCCCATGGCTCAGACCACTAGACCACGAATACAGTTAACACATTACTGTACTACGCAGTAGCATATTAGCATCCGAATGTTATAGCATATATTTCTTTTTATATTTATTATTCTAGTAAAGTTGATATCTTCTTCCTCCGGAAGCTGATATTATTCCTTTCGATTTAGATTTACTGCAGGGGCCGACGAAAGAAATTCACGGAGGCAGTGAAAATCGCGGCTGGGTATCTATGTATTATGACGAGGGACTCAAAAGGTTTTGTTCAACAATACTTGAATAGTCTTTATTTTCTCATGCTCTTGAGCTCTGACTTGGTTCCCTTTTATTCTTTTGAGATGACGCAGACTTTATTTCTCTTATGCGAGCAAATGGGGGAAATATTTTTAACGCAGGCTTTGAAAAATAAGAATAAATCACTTAAGGTATTAATTTTATCGTTGTTTAGTTCATTTTATGGATTTTACGTCTATAATGAAAGGTTTATTAATGTTCGAGCACTTTATAACAGCGTGGATAATACGTTTAAAGTGTTGTAAAAGTTAACGATTATTTTACGAGGGTCTCATGGCGTTATAATAATCATTAGAGTTAATACGAGTGGACTCTGGGGCAATTTAATTCAGGTGTTCTAACGGGGATTTCAATCGTAACGTGGAACAATGAACATGTAATTTGCTATTTGCCTATCCATATAACATTATCTCCATCCTTGTAGCTTCAAGGAATTGTCTATTCCTGTCTAGAGATGGAATCCGACACGAATTATATTGTGACGTAGTTACATTAGCTAATCTTGTTTCAAAATTAGATTACGCATCAAAATACGAGGACGGTAATAACGTAGTAACTGTATAGAGAATGTGTTATACAAACCAAAATACAGACAACTTGACAAAATGTACATTAAAAAATAATAATTGGGGAACTTAATTATCCTTTGTTACCTGAATTCGGTTGCTAGATAAGTTATGTCATCATCTTCCTAGCCTTATCCCGTATCTCTCGGGGTCGGCTACCTAATCTAGGTCTAGCACCTGCCTCTGACTTGGCTTAACGACTAATATCTACGGTAATAAACGATATTAACCGGGACCAACGTCTTAACTTGCCTTCCGAAGCACGGAAAAAGCGCCGAATAAACGTACATATGAAATTCGAAAACCGAAAAACACATTGGTACGTGGTGGGATTCGAACCATGACCTCCCGCTTCAGGAGGCAGCGGCCCTATCCACTACACCATCGGGCTCTCTCAAGGGCTAGATAAGTTATGTACTTGCAGAAAAGCCAAAAGCCACACCTTTTGCCATCGCTTAGTTGGATATAAAATTATAAAAACTATAGTTCCGCACGTGTCCGTAAACCTATTACCTTAGACTGTTACGATGTGCGAATAAACGCCAAGCCTCTACACTACAGGTATCCAATGGTCAATTTGCAGTGCAGCCTCAGGCGGCATGGCCAGTTAGACCGTGCTATGGGCAATCAAGCCTTTGTACAAGACGTGCGATTGTTTGCGCACCCACATTGCTGACGTCAGAACAACGGTGGTCTCATATCAACGCAACGCCGATCGTGTAAACAGAAACAGCAACTTCAAAAGAACGTGGACGATATGATTGTATTCCACTATTTGATACCACTGTGTGCTCTGCAGTCCTCGGTAAAGCAACTTTGAGAATTTCCGGAGCTTTGTATTGGATTGAAAGCTAAGGTTTAATATAACACGAAATCAATAGCACGTACTGTTATTCTGTATACGTCACGTACACTACGTGATAGTTTGCGAATTAATCAAGACTATTATATTCTGCAATGAATGTAATCATAAAATGATTTAATTGAATCTGTTCCTTGAATACAAGGTTAGAAATGACAGTTTTCATGGTTTCGACTCGTTTCATAAATAGTTGTATTAAACTCGGAGAAAGTTTGATCAGAAAATTTTGGCAGGGTTTCAATAAGCTAGCTACTATGTTGCAAAGTTGCGAGGAAAAGGATCTTTATTATCCATCCTTTTTTTATTCATTGTTCACGTAGACATTCGCAATCAGTGGCAGGATCCTTCACATATATTTTTTACGGTCTCTAGAAATATTCTCATAAACGCTCCTTCCGGGAACGTCTGGCGCAAACGGAAGTCGTTTATTTCTTAAAATGAACAGTAGGTACTTTTTAGGTACTTGTGTATTTCATTACACGTTTGTCAGTTTAGCAGGTAGTTGGTAGCTGGCGGTATTTACTTGATAGTCCAGGCGTTGTACACTTAGATAAGCTTGCATAGTGTCGGCGTAACTGGTGTACTTACTAACCCGAGGCTGCGGTGTCATCTCTCTGCCAGAAGTTCCGTACATGCCACATATTATCTTGAATTTGGAAGTCCATGAATGAATGTTGGCATTTTTTATATTATCTGTTTACCTCTTAAAGTTTTATCTTAAAATACGAGTATATGCAGTAAGAAATTCACCTTGCATTTGCAATATTATTATATTCCCCGAAGTACTCTTCCGAACTCATTTTCCGGCAAGGCTATTCGAATACTAGGTACTTTAGGTACTGTTTTTGGATTTATTGGAGGAATCAATCAAACGGGTTCTAGTTTTAAATATTAATAGGAATTCTTCTTATAAAAAAATCTTTGGATTCCTTTATGAATTTTACCTGTACAAATTCCAGAAAATAGATTATCTGTTTTACATGAAACTGCACAGCAAGGCAACTTTTTTTTCTAGCGTTATCTTAGTAAAAAGACGTGATTAACTTTGATTTGAAAAATATTCGTTTCTTACAATATTTAAAACTTACATATTCTGAAGAATCCGCAGAATACCTAATTCCAAATGTAACTTTACTTGAACCAAAAATCCACTTATGCTCATTAGCATTTTGGCCGAAGTATTAACTTTTTTAAAGCTGCTCTGTTATCTTGTACTAATTTGGGTTTGTTCCAAATAAAACTCAAGACAATTATACTAGCCCCAGGCTTGGTCATGTAAGGTGAAATTGTGGTTTGCTTTTATTTAATTTACTAGATTGGAATCTAGAGTAAGTAGAAGCAACTGCTTCGTAACGTTTGTCCACTGCCATTTGAGTAGAGCTCGCAAGCCATGATTCCATTTGAAACTATCGCAAAGCTTATATAACTCCGTGACTCTGTACCTTCCTAATGAGATTCTATCTTAATTATTTTTCAGTGTTCCCCTTTAAGCCGCCCCTGGGGAGGCGCTGAGCCATTCCGCGGCGGAAACATCCTTTCCAAGCTTAATTATATCCTTCTACTTTTTTACTGTGTTCAATATTCATTCTGATTTTCGTCGAGCAGACATTAAAATTCATAACTCGGCTATTATACTCGTCAACATCTGGCGCTCGGAGGATATTATCTCCAACTCTTATAAAAACATTAATTAATTTAGCTGTATGGATAATTTGAGAATTTGAATTGAATTCCAACTTGTCAACTGCTAAAGTTTTAGGACAGAAGTTTGTGATCCGACACTGATGTTGCAATCACGTTTTGAGAAATCAACTACCAGTAGTGCCACATAAATTGTGATATCTATAATATTTCGGCGGTTATCCTTATTTTTATCGTTATGAGTACATGAAAGAACAACGTATGTTAAAAACGTGAGGAGTAGAACACGTAGCGTCTTTATAGAATACCCTTAGTCCGGAAAGAGCACTGTTGGAGAATCTGCCTGCACGTCCATAACATAACATTATTTTTTATTACACTGCGTCGCATTATGAGACTGGCTGACTTTCCAAATAGCAAAAACGTTTCTAACAAAAGTAATGCGAATTTAATTTGGACATTTTGCTACAATGTTTAGTTTTATTTGGGTACTTTGTATCCCACAGAAGAAATTAGGAAATCCTTCATGCATTGTAGGTACCTAAAATTCAGCTTATCATTTGGCTTTTTCCATTACTAAATTCGGCGCAAGTCAGTTTTGTTTTAGTGTATACATTATACAATAGGTATCTCGCGGAAGCCCAAAGATATAAAACCTGCGAATTCGAAAGACCGTTTCAGAATTAAAAGTTTACGAGTTGGTTCGACGTCTCAAGCAGCTATTGTTTTTATGCATCGACTTGGTGTTTTATTGTTGGGATACGGGTAGTTTATTGAAAGTCTCTTGTCCAGTGTGGAACATAAATCTGATTGGGCAGGAGCCGGCGACGGTGGTTCGTAACGGGCTGGCAAGGGGCACTCTCGTAAACATGGAGCTACACTTACCGCCGCAAACTGTAGCAGGCAACCCTGGCAACCTCTACATCATCGTAACTGCTGCACACGTCACGTGAGATACCTACTCTTCTCATACATACACATTTTGTTCCATTAAAATATTTTACATGAAATTCAAATTTAGCTCCCATTTAGGTACCTACTTTTGTTTCGCGTTCATTTTTGTTAGTTTTGTTTTTAATTTGAGTAGGTACCTATTATGGCACTTATTTGTAAATCGAGTTAATTAAGAGTGAATGAAATGAAGTTTTCAGAATTTATTGCACGAATCAGTGGATTCATTACGGTGGTTTTTGCTTAAATGATCCGGTAATTTAAAAAATACCGTAATCAGCCATTTCTACGCGCACCTACATAGGTAATTGATGTCATTTCCAGTCTTTAAAAAGCTGCAGATTTAATTTGTTCTTTCTATAAGTATTCTATGTCGACATAAATTGCTAGAGTGAAAAAAGTGATTGTGGTGAATCGTTCAGACGGTTCCCGTTGTCAACGAATGGCTCGATCCTGAATCTCATTTCGCGGGACGTCCGTCTATATAGCTGCGCTTCCACTAACTCGACTCACCTGCATTTTGCTCTCTTCTATGCGACAGAGCAACGAACGGATTTTCATTCACAGTTTTGACGATATTGGATATTTCAGCGGAAGCTTCCAACTTTAATTTAAGGTTTGTTTTAGAAATCCCCAATAATCGACTTATACATATAGCATGTGATGTCACGCAGAATCAAGTAAGCTTTATATGTTGAATGTATGCGGAATTTAAAGGGTTAAAAATGGTTTAACCGAGTAGTGCGACGAGTGTTCTTTTCGCAAAATGAGGAAAATATGAATGAAAATGGCGGAACACTAATCGCCGGCGGCCCGCGTCGTACTTGACCGTTTTTTCGTCCCGCTTCTCCTAAGATCCGCTTTAGCTTTTTATTTTACTCCTTTCAGTCTAATTTAATATGCGGCCTCGTAGAAGAAATTGTGAGAATATATATTCGCATTTTGTTAAGTCTGCGTTGAATAAAACCTGATTTTACTTGAAATTCGTGTCGGATTGTGTTAAAAGGTAGCGCGAGCTGGCTCGGGGTTGGCCGGGGTTGCCCCCTGCATGTTAATAATCACTCAGGCGTCTACGCAAGTTTTTGTAAATCGCCATTTATTCAGGCCGTGTCGTGGCGAGATTAAAATGGACAGATAGACCGACAACCGTTTGTTTATAACAAAAGTAACTAAAACGAATGAGATTTCATTAAACCTTCTTTTACAAAGGAAAGAAAAATTTCGCTCCAGCTAGGAATTTAGACAACCCTCTGTTGCGAGATTTTTAATTAAATCTGCTTTGATCACGGGACTGGAATGTCGCTTTGATAAAATGATTAAAACCAATATAAGACTGTTACTACGTTGTAATCTTTTTACCTTGCCCACTAACCTTAACCCATTTATTACTCTCCAGGAAATGGCTATCGGGGAAAATAAACACGGTAAACCAGCCAAGTATATTTTTCCAGGATGAATTAATGAATATTTTTCTTTCAAAATACCGACGCGTATATTAATGTTTATATTTCAGTATATAAAGAAAGATCTGAGGAATAGATAATATAATGATAATTCGAAATGTTATACAATTGAGGTAGAAAATTATGTTTGCGACAGTCTTTCAGCTTGTGAAAATTGGAGTGTAATAACGGGGCGGGAGCGCGACCTCATCCAATTATGTATTCTGTCAATTCCCGTCTTTATGGGCATCGTTTGGCGTATTTGATCGCGGGGCTGAGTATTCGAGTATTCGCCAGAGCAAATATCAATTAAGGTGTTGCGTCGTGGGCTCATAGGTGGCGGCGGAGCGATGAGGCGGGTGGCGTAGCGAGTCCGTGCCCAGCTCATCCGTCCGTCACGTCGTCGGCCAGACCGCCAGACCGCCAGACATCTCAGCCGACCGCCATTTCCTCCTTGCCAACTTAAACTGCTAAATACGAAACGTGCTATTGCCTAAATAGGCACTTACGTAAACTGAGCTGGGCGGTGTAATACCTATACCTATTGTTTACTTGTTTATTAATTAACCTAAAGTAGTCTCGCAAGTTTTAGCGGACCCTTTTAATAAGCCTTCTGTTTATTGAACGGCTAGGATGATATTTAGAGTATATCTAATCTACCTGCTATTTTCTATTTGGGTGATTCTTATATCTTTATAGGTATATACATATTTGCGATTTAGATTTTATAAATGACAACGAATTCAATAATACACAACACTCTGTGTTTACCGTCGGTAGCAGTATTTTTTCCCTCTTTTTTCTGCCTCTTTTTAATGAAACTGTCGGTTTAAATTGTTCTTGCCTAACAATTAGCAAGTTTGCTCTTTTTGCGCTGGCGATCTCACTGGAGAACCAACAATTAAGTGAGCTACTTTATCTGTAACAGTACTAAAGTATTTATAAATGCTTTTGCAAGTTTCTTCCTAATAATCAAGTTTTGACTTCCGGAACATGCGCTATTATCATTGAAGATTTGGAAACTAACAAGGGTCTCCTCACAGTTTAATTAACCTTCATAATTGACCTTTCTAGGGACTAGGGTCCAGCGCCCCTAAGGTCCTGTGACAGATGACGCGACCGATCTCTTTGTGGTCCGAGAGGAGATACTTTGCCTTGTCAAGGACGACTTCGACTTAGCAATTGTGTATTTAGAGTAATTAGTAGGTAGGACTCGAGCTTTGATTAAGAGATTAGAAGGTTTACGAAGACCTGAATTAGAGACATTTTCGGATTTAGATGTTTCTTTGAAGATTTACCCTTCATTACATGTTGTTTGTTATTGCCTCACTGTTTTCTTAAATAGAATAGAATATGCGTTGATAAGATTAACAGGTTATGCTGTCAATTTCGTAGAGCAAACAATTTACATTACATACATATTTAATTCGTGCGGCATATTTCCCAAGCCCTAAAAGTTAAATCCCTATGGTTTTCTTTAAATATTTATGAAGGCTCCGGACGTCCAGCGACTTTTAATACTTTGGAAATATTATCATATCCTTGTTATAAGCTCCTACAGATAGGTACATTTTTTTGTAGTTATCCAAAGGCCTGAATCAAGTTATATATTTGTTTTGGAATCATGTTAAAAAAATATAATGATTACAATTATATTTTTAAGTCAGAAAGCCAAAGAGCAAGAATTATTTACATTGCGTACTATATCCACTCTATTTGTACCTGTTATGAATCCAAAGAAGAGAAATAGAAAATGTGATTTCCGTTAGATTATTGAGAGACAGAATTTCCTGCGAGCTTATAACAAAGGAACACAACACCTCGATAGGAGATAAATTCATTTCGAACGCGATGATTTATCAGAGCGGCGGCGGAGCAAGGCGGCGCGTGCGACGTCATCGCGTCCCCGACGACATATCTCTAAGATAAATTGCAAAAGAATCTACGAAAGAGGAGAATTTCACAAATAGTCCTCGACGAGAATATCGTCTCTCCTTTATACACTCGGTCTTTATGTTATAAAGTTCACGCATAAAAGTTGGTGAATATAAGCGGAATGCGCTTAGTTGTTTCCTGTTGCAGTTTTCGCGCTGCAAAGGTGTGAGCTCCGGCATTCTTTTGCGGAGTTGTCGATCGTGCGAGATATTTTTATCGGGCGGGTCTCGGTAGTATTTGCGAGCGACAGCTGGCTGTGACGTGCCTCAAGCGGCTGTTATGCCGGCTCTCCTTTTATTTATGATCGAGTTGAGCGTCGCTTATTACGTCTGCGGGTGCGGGATATGTTTCATATGCTTGCCTCACTCGCATGTTGGCGCCCTTCCTCGGCGCTTATTGAGCTATTTGTTCAAAACTTCTTACACAGCAATCATATTCTTTATCGGACATATGAAAAGAAACAAGCTTCGTGTTTGTGTCCTTCCACTTTTCTTTCTTGCTCAAAACGTTTCACGCACAAGCTATTTAGAATATTGGATTTTTGTATATCCTTACTTCCTAGCCGTGTTTAGGAAAGCGTACAGTTTTTCACGTGTCAGTCTGAAAGCCCGCGCAGTGATATGTATTACTAAGCCAGGGCATATATTTTCCGTATTTTGTCTTCCACTCGCAGGAACTTCTTCAATGTTTTCTCATTCATTCAGTCGGTCTGGCCAAAAGTTAGCTCAGCCGTGTTTCGCTGGGTGGTTCGAAGAGTTACGAACTCAGCACTCGATCGCCGATGCGTGTATAATGCCTTTACGATCTTCGTAAATCCTACAAAACCCATGACGCCAGCTCAACTTACGTCCACATTTTTTTTAATTAACTAATTGCTAATTGGAAAACTTTAAAGCGAAGAAGACAGAGTTTTTGTCACGGCAGCAGGTACGGAAAAACGTTTTGACCTCCTTTTTGTCGAAAACAATTTTCTATTATCGTCAGTCACCTAAAATAGGACTGGTTTTTGGTGCCAAGAAAACGGCATAAGACATGCAGCTTTTTATGCAACAACGGTTTATCCGATAACTTTAGTTTTAATTTAGTTAGCGATTTAAATCAGTGTTGCAATTTTGTGCAAAGTCGTGATATTATGTTCAAAGCTGGCCATAAATTTTACAAATTGTGGTTTTAAATATGAACCGCATGATATAAATTGCTCCGGTGCGATAATATGGAGGGTATGGTGGATAAATCGTATTAGTGACTCGTGATTTTGGATCCATTAACGGTAGTATAGCCAATAGCGATGCGGTTTGTAAGGTACTTATTCCATTAGGAAGCAGCAGACTGGGTCTGACTGGCGACAGGATACGGCCGTCGTCTGCATAACGAGGTTAATATCTTCCAATTTGATCAAAGCGATACATTATAGCATTATCGGCCTTCTTCCTGTGGTACGCTTCTCCTACACGGAACCTCAATATATTTAGACATTCTGTAGACTGCTATTTCTTGTAACTATTCTAAAAACATGCTTTTGCCTTTGAATTTGAACTACTTACTTTAATATTTCATTATGCAGGTATTCCATCAAAAGTTACTTTGATATTGAACTAGTTATAATAATAAAAATAAATTATATTGAACTGTAGGTACTTTTGAGCATGTCAGGCACGTGTAGTAATTTTACAGCACAATCACTTATATTAAACTTTTATTTTCACTTAATTCAATAAACACGACACTTTTCATCCCTATTGAGTAAAACCCTTTTTGAATTAGAAGTAAAGGAATAGGAAGTCTGAATACTTATATCGTTCCTTTCACTAATTCAAAGATTTCTCTTGGTTGCACAGCTGTTTACTTACAAGCAATTTATCTTTTCAAATTTTGGACAAATTAGGGTCGGGAAGGATGTTGTGTGAAGTAACAGTGTCTGGCAGCTTGGCCAATGTTTCTGACCAATCGGGCAGTTCCGGCACGACCACGGATCAGCTGATGCCCGTATCCCGGATTCTCCGGCTGTGGCTCGTTAGCGAAACAATAAATAATGATTCGACCGTCTCAGCTATTGTTCTTTCATATATTTTCCGCCATCAGCTGGATCCTTCCCGGTTGACGGCGGTGCTGACTCCGGACATTGTATTCGCTCGCTGTGTTATTCGATATATCTTTGTTTCGAAATGTTTTGCTTTGTTACATTCGGATACAAGCTAAATTTAAATATAAGTTTGTTATGTAATTTTACTATAACGAGAATTCCTTCGCTTTAACAATGTAGTGGTATTTTAATTTAAACATCAAAGTGTAAAGTATCGTGTTGGTAACGGAACCTCCTCATTAGAAACTTTGGTTCATTCGTGGTATATAAAATAGCAAGAGCGTTGCAGACCACTGACAGTCGCTCCTTGTAAGTTATATTTCCGTCCAAACTTTTAGCGTTCTAAATTGAAAACGCAGCCTTTACAAGACGTCGTTACAGGTTGAATACTGACTTGCACACTTTCTAAGAAAAACATGTTCATTTCACGTCTGATAAATTGTCTACCAAGATACTATCAAACTAGAGCCTCATAAATAACACAGACATAGGTATTATGGAAATCTTGTAGCTGTTCATGTAAAAACGTTTTTAGTAGCAAGTAATCACTTCGAAGAAATGTTTGTTGGCAGTAAAATTGGTGGACAAAAACGGTCTGTTTGTGCCAGAAATCCAATATCCACTCAGGTAGATAAGCCTAACAGTAGTGGTTTATTTTCTTCCTAAATTACTTTATAAACGTTTTTTAAATATCTCTGCAGTATAGTTTATTCCCTTTATATACAGGATGTACCTAACAGAAAGGGTTTATGCACCCAAAAAAATGTGAATCTGACCACAAAACTGAACAACTTTTCCCAAAATTTAGGTGAAAATAAGAAAAAAAAGGCTTCTTGTATGGCAGGTCAAAATTCATATATTCTTTTTTCGTTTTTCGACCTATATTCCTTTGGAAAAGTTGTTCAGTTTCATGGACAGATTCCATCCTTTCGGGTGCATATATATACCCTTTCTGTTACACTCTGTATAATTAGAAATGGGGCTAATAAAAATTACTATGTTTATTGACCTACTCTCCTATATGTATCTATGTTCTGTTTTATCTACTATAAGCTGTTTATTGTAACTCAGTGTCCATAATTCACTGCTTTATAGTTATCGCTGCGTGACTACTAACAAAACATCAGTCGATCTTTGTTATAGTATTTAAAGCTAGAAAATCAAACAAATACATACTACTGCAATAACATATATTATCATATCACATACGTCAAATCAAGTCACGATTTTATATGAATAAGATATACTTAAGGGTGGTTTGCTCCATATTCGTACCTGTATCCGTGAAAAATATATAGAAGCTGTCATTTTCGCGCTAATCCATACAATTTGAATACAGAGCAGTGCAAAACCGTCCTAACGGTTTTAATTTTGTTACAGGTACGTCCATCAATTCCAGCAAGTCGAATCAAACACAGGCGTAGAAAATTCAGAATTCATTTTCAAATATTAAAATAAAGTTCCGAAGTTCTTCTCGAACTTCAATTGCATTTTAGTTTTTTAAACGAACTTTTAAGATCATATTTTTAAACTACATTTTTTGGAATATAAAAATTGAAAATGAAATCCGAAAAAGTATGGCGGAGTACACAGACAAGGCAGCCAAGAGAAGGACGAAGAAAAGTAAGTAGTATTCTAGTCTCACAAATAGTTATTTAACAACATCAACTGGGATGGGATTGTTCGTAACTTTACGGAAACATAGAAATACGACTTCTTTACCTACCTGAGAAGGGAAAAGAGTACGCATTATCCGGAACATGAATTTTTGAACACCGAGTACCAATACGTCGATAGACCCTGAAGAAGTTTTCTCTTTGTGTTGTATTTACGTATTTTGCCTGTTAATGGCCGTCCGAGTCATAAAGAATGATTCATGTATCAGAATAACCATAAAAATTCAATAAACGTTGTAGGTGTAAAGGTTGTTGTTGGTATATTGTTACCAATTTTCTTATCTTTCCAAATTTATGATATAATAATGCAGCTTCGAGCATGTGAGTGCCCAATGTTTGATAAAAAAATACCTATTAGAGAAATTTTATTAGACCTTTTGTTTTTTTTTACACGTGTAAATGTACCAATTTCTAGAAAGAAAAAAACAAATGTTCCAGTCATTGTAGAAAACAAAGCTGCGATATGTCTTAAGTCATATTAAACGCAACAAAGAATTATATACACCACAAAACATATTTTGTAATAAAATGTTTTCAAACTTTAGAAATTTCTAATACGTGTAAGGAATTGAAGTTGTGAAATAATCTAATTAAAACTCTGCTATGTTCTGAAATATAAAGCATAGCTAGCTATATATTATGTAATGTAACGTTGGAGTTTGAAAGAAGCTAATTAAAAACTGATCATGCAATTAATATTCTTGTCAATAAAATGAAACGGGAGTAATTAGTTCGGTCATTTTAGTATTTGCCGCATAGAATAAATTAGGGCGCCTGGTTTTAAACAAAGTTTAGTTAGAGTGCGGTCAGCGTTGCGATTGAAAGCATATTGTTCAGACGTTTAAGTGGAACAAAAGGTAGAACTGGCTAGAGCATATCGAATGTATCACTCGGGTTGAAAGCGCCTGCAAAGAGTGTCCGGCGGCAAAAAGCGCGGGCGTATTGTCTTCGCGTTTGTATAGGAAATGTCCATTGACAACCGATACCTTCGCGTAATGGAAAGCTGTTTACACCTTTAGAACCACTCACTTTTTTTCAATGAAACCACTTGCAACTTGAAACCTTCGTGTATTGAGAAATGTTCATTTGCTTTATAAACGGTGTTTTGTGACCTGTCACAAACATTTATTCAATGTTGTGTAGCAAGCGAATGCAATCTGAAATTCAGTATAACAACTTTAATTTGCAAAACCACTTTTGTGGTTTGCCTTTCAGACATACGGTAATGGATACCTGTACAGATTTCAGTGCAGATTTCAGTGCTTGTTAATTATCACACAGTAATTTAGTATAGTTAATATAACGCAATTCTTCCATACTGGAGCGAGAGATCCGAAGGTTTCAGTATATTTCAATTAAGGCGATGGGCTGACAACCTGTCACTACAGTAATATACCTACAAGTGTATCTTAAATAAACCTCAACACTTGTCAGACTTGGCGGAACGATCTTTGTTTAGGTCGTTTACGCACCGCCTACCCCATTAGGAATAAAGGCGTGATTATATGTATGTAATATAACGCAAATAGTAGGAAATATTCATGAAGGTAGGTATCCGATGACGGAATAAAAGATAGTCTATTACTTAGCGTCCATTTGTCTTATTCTGAGTATTGTAGTGTCTCGGGTAGTTTGTCAAAGGCCCGCGTGGACTGGTACAGCTTAGAAATCCAATAGGATTGAAACACACTAAGAACAGTAGGAATCTAATTGCGAGAGCGCTTCTGTCGGCTCGTGCGCTGTGACTTGATTGGCATTGTCTCATGGGAATCGCCGATTGAAAGGCAGTTAAAACTGATAAGCCTTTCCTTTATGTGAACAATGATTTCAATTTCAGAAAGTTATTAAACTACTCCGCTGTTTAAGTTACATACATATAATTACGCTTTTATCCCTAATGAGGTAAGCAGTGCGTAAACGTCTTAAACAAAGGTCGTTCCGCCACGTTTGACAAAGTTTTGAGGATTATTTAGGTTAGATTTGTAGGTTTATTGCTGTATTGACAGGTTGTCATCCCAGCGCCTAAATTACAATATACGTCAACGAGCCGTATAAAAGATGTAACATATTCTATGTTTGGAAATTTGAACCTATATGCCGAGCTACATCTTTCAACGGTACTCGGCAGCCATACATGCGAACATAACTTCTAAAACAGAAGAGAAATAAAACAATGATTTCATTATAAAACAGCTTTTGCCGTAGTTCAATTTTTTTAACCTTAATTACCAGCCATTAAAATATTCTTAATTCATAATATAAAATAGTATACTCAGTCAAAAACCCAATTTATTGTGTAAGCTAAAACATTTCTGTAATGGCTTCCCATCATGATACTGAAGGCACCTGGCGACTGTAGCATACTGCACAAATCCTTATCATTAAGCAAAACGTTTGAATCACAGACGAAATCCCTGAGAGGACATTATTACAGTACCTACAGTAGCTATTTCAAAGCCGTTTTACGTTTTGCCATGTAAAATATGCACATTATTCCCTCGTCTACTCGTTGGTTAAACTGCAAAGCTTTATGGTTGTAATGTTCACTACAGTCACAAAATAAAATATGTTCAATTGCTAAGGACATGAAAAATGGCGTGGTAGATAGCAACATGTAATAAGCAACCTCAAAACATACTGTAGCATACGTATGTTTTGCACTGTCAGTGTTTAATTGGTAAAGTGAAAGATTTGTCAATGAAGTGTTAATTTGGAATGTTGTTACCTATGTATTATGCATAATGTTAAATCTATGATACATACATACATACATACATATAATCACGCCTTTATCCCTAATGGGGTAGGCAGAGCGTAAATCTATGATGTCACTGCTATACCCCGGTTTTTCAAGATGATATCCGCTTAGTATTACAAAATGTCATGCTTGTATCAGCTGTCAGATATCATTATCAGAGGTAATAAATTGAATATCGTTCTAGATCAGGTGCTTAATAGATACCGTTTCACGGTGCAACATTCGGGGGTTAATTTTTCCAAGTTGTCTCTACTCCGTTAGAGTTTTATTCAAATTCAAATCGGTCGTTTTGCGTACCCGGACAAGTTGCCCCATCGCGTTACGGGTGAAAGTTTCACAGCTGCAATCAGGTATTTTACTTGATTAGTGACTGGAAGCTTTTACTGACTTTATATTCCTGACAAACTATTATAATAAACTCAAGTGTGACAAATTGGGTAGGTTAAAGCTACAAAAAATACTCTGGAAACTTTCGAATCGATAAAAAAATGGAGTTTATATTAATAGGTATATAACTATGTTTGCGCATCCATATTTTTGATTAGATTTTCTATATTTCAATTAAATGTCAAATATTTCATTTTACAAACAAAACTTCTGTATTGGTATTTATGTGTCGTTGGTTATTGATGCAAAAAATGTATATTGGAAAATAGTACCTATTCTAAATGTAATTTAGATAAAAAGGTAGGCACTACTTAAGCGTATGGACGAGACTTAACGTTCAAAGGCGCAAATCTAATTTAAAGAAAATGTTTCCAAGATCTAGATAGCCCATCTTCACTCTAATACCCTGAATCATCATTTATTGCCTTACGCGAGCCTTAGACCCACAAAAAATAAATTTCGGTAAATCTAGATCGAAAAATCCGAGCTTACAACATGTTGAAAAGGGTTAAACTGTGAAATCATCAGAGTGAGACGTGCTGGCATGAACGTCATTGCTCATTCATCTTTCAACTTTGGGGATAATTTATCTGTTTCGTGTCCTGAATAGTTGGCAGATTTTGTTACGTGCTGAGGGTTTAATTAGGGTAAATTTGGGTTTATTCTAACTGCTATCAGTGTAATCTGGCTGCTTCCTTAGATTAAACAGTAAATCTAGCAAGAAGTATGCCGATAAAGATTCGCTTTGAGCAAATGCGCTGCGACACAGTACTCCAAACAAATACCAACATTGTATGCAACTTTATGACCCGAATCAGAGGTCCAGCCAAATTCGAATCCGTCGTGCCGATAAGAAGTATTGTGATGAGTGTGTCAGCGCTGTCAGTGCGTGGCGGGCGGGATGCGTCCGGCGGGGGCGTCAGTGTGCCTGGAGCCCGCGACGCGACCAACCGTGCGCGCCAGCCGCCCCGAACCACGCGACCACCGACCACCGACCACCAATCACAGTGATCCCATCTCCCAGTGAATATTCACAAGTGACACACGGATGTAATACCATTAGCCTTATTAATTATTTATGCCGCGAGCTGTGCCCGGTCTCGGTACCGGACAAACTTGCGGGACGGCAAAGTTTGCGAAAGTTTTTTGTGGCAGAATAATCTTCTACAATAATTTCGTTTGTGGAAGTTTGTGGTTTATTAAAAATACCTATACCTACCTATTTACCAGGGAAGAAAGTAAGAAATATTGTGTCGTAATATTGAAAAAAGTATATTTTTTTTGTACTTGTAATAAAATCGTTTTTTTATTGATGTCGTCCAAGAATGTTTTATAGTAATGATTGAATCAAAATTATCAAGGCTTATCTTACTCATTTTCATTGGTATAATTACAAATCTACTAACAATGTTTTATGGCAAACCCTTGGAAAAACTAGGGAATCATTGCTAATGGTTTTGCTCATATATTTTTATTTCATTATCTATCTTCTTTGTTGATTATCTTCGCAATGAAATACTTGCTACGCACGTAGCTGTCTCGTAGCGGGTGCCTACGGAAATCCACTTATTTCCTCGTAGCTTCGCGTAGCTCGGTGCCAAACTAATAAAAAAAAAGTCAAGCAGACTGAACATGATGAATAGAAAATACAGTTTTTCTATAAGATTCATTTGAACATAAAATCAAGCATTTATTCCATACCGGATAGACAGAGCGCCATTAGAAGAATTTCCAGAAGCATATTGAGTTTTCAACCCATCCCCCTTAACCTTGATAGAAACTTTTACATTGGTACATGCTTACCAAATTTCGATATTAGGTATAAAAAAATGCATCCAAGTGGTATTTTTCATATTAGAAAAACAAACCGATATCCGAGAATTTTAAAATGAAGCGTGTTCACTTTGTATAACGGAAAATTCTCCAGATATGAAATAAAAGGATGTTCATGTAAATTTTAGCTAGCCATTGACAACTTCAAAGGGAACATGCAAAAATGTTTCTGCGCGGAAAAATAACCGTATTGTTTATTTATAATTACCTGACTAGACCCAAAAACAATTTATAAGAACTCCCAAGTCTTGGGAGAAACTTGGTAACTGCTGCAAATGACCGTTGGAAGTTATAAAAGTATGAACCTTTTTTGTTATTTTCTGAGGAGAATGTTTTTCTTTGAGTCGATTTTTTACCAGGTAAAGTATAAAGAGATAGTGCGAATATTATATAAGATTATTTTCCCGGTGATATAGGTGAATAAAAGATTGGATTATACATGGCTGCTATCAAAGGTGGAACGCATCCGTATATGTATAAATCTTGTTTGTCTATTTGTATTTCAGGCAATCCTTTATTTATTATTTAGGTCATTTAGACCTTTCACGTTTCGATTGAGTTTTTGTTATAGATTTCCAATACGAAATAGTTGCATTGGTATTATTTGAAAAAAAAAAAAATCCAAAAGCTCTAGTAATTATGATGTTTTGCGTACTGATTGCAAATGCTATTTATATAACTTTTCTCGTTCTTTGCGAAAAACGATTTTCAAAGATGCATACATTTACAAAATGCAACGTCTTTTCCTGTTAAATAACTAATTATCTCAAGTAACTGCCATCGCAAGAGATGCAACTTTCATCCTGATTTATATGAATAATAAAATTTGATCAATTCTAGGCTTCTGGTTTGTACCTAGGTTAGCCTTGAAATACCTCAATCATGCGAACCCGCGATGATCATAAGTACCAACATAATAAAATGCTCTTAGTCTTGATAGGGGTAATAAGGATATAATATGTCGTGCTAACTTTATTACGCCGGAACGTCCTATTTACGATACACTCTGTGCCTTTAGGGAGGCCAAAACAAAGTTCCGAAAATTTATTTAAGCGGGTCTGAGGCAGAGATCCCCGTCACCGTCAAACTTTATTTATTTTCGTACTAAATAGCTGGGTTTTCGCCGGGACCCCGACTACGCCGAATATTCCAACTTTCCTTTTTTCATCTCCTCTACTCTAGGCTCCTACAATACCAGATGAAATTCCAACGGTGCTATGCTTTGCCGTCATATTTTCATGGGTTCGCAACAACAATATAGCCGCTCTAATTTATTAATAACCTTAGTAGGCAATATTTCTTTGATATAATAGTAATACTTATTTAGTTTAGGTTATCTCCTTCTCGAACATATCAGGTACAAAAGTTTAAATTAAATGTCTGGTAAAACCATACGTGATAAGACTTCGATAAAATAGGACTTGATTTCGCGCAGCGCTTGATTAAGCGCATTGATAAGGGAAGGGCTTCGATTCCACTGATTGGTAGTTTGTTTGACTTGGATCTGATTGGTCCGTATAAACTACCCCTGGGCACATCGAAGGCCTCTCGAAACAGCGCGCACGTCGTTCGCACTCGGACGCTAATAGCTATTTGTCAAGCCCCAAATGTGATTGATTACTTAATTACCGGCTCAGTATCACTTCACTGGTGTATATTGATTTTTCTCTCAACATATGTCGACGGTCCCGTCAGATATTTCTCGTACGTAATACGAACTTTTGATCTCTTCACAGTCGGTGAAGACCTTGGTATGAGGCATATACTCATCGGAATAAATTATCTTTGTAGTCGCTCGGAAATAACATTCCGTACATATCATTTCTAGACGTTGCTTTGTATCACGCTGCGTAAATAAGTATCTCAGGATCAGTCTTTACTTCAAACATAGACACTCAAGGTTATATATCTCGTGCAGGCAGGGTATTGAAAGCCTCAACTACTCAATTATACCAGGTGTAAAGGACAGCGTCCTGCAGACTGATAGGGGTTGCTCAGTAAACCTTCATATAACCTTGAGTGTTTTGAGTGTCATTACACTGAACAACTATCAGCAGGACTTATTTTTCAGGAAGTGAAAAGTAAAATAGCTTTTCCATACAAATTTTCTGATCGAGGTGAACATTTTGGAAAAGCCATTTTACGTTTCACTTCCTGAAAAAAAAATATCTCCTGATACTTGTTCAGTGTCATTGACTGAGCAACCCCTATCAGTTTGCGGGAGATGCTGTCCCTTACACCTGGTATGGGTATTTTTGATTAAACTAAGGGTTGCTATAGTTATTGTGGACGAGGTGTGAGCCAGTCGAATTCACATTGAAACTTTCGGGTTCCTTTGATGGCATTTACAATATGTTCAAGAAGAGAAGCGGCTGTTACAATTTTAATTATTTTTCGTTGCCAGTTCAGCATAGAAGAATTTAACATACCTAAAACAAAAGTAGAAGTCCTAGGGTTTTAATATATTGTAATTTAGGCGATGGGCTGACAACCTGTCATTACAGCAGTATACCTTCAAATCTATCTAGATAAGATAAGTCTTTATTGATAACTGTGTACATAAGATCTTATAAGTAAGAAGGTTCGACCCAACAGTTTATCCATTTCGGATGTACAATAATGTTTTTACTTTAAAATAACAATCAATTTAAACACGTATTTTAAAAAATTTATACTACAAAACAGTGTTTTACGCTTGTCTTAAGATAGACAATGTTTAAACATAGTTTAAAGTTAAACACCCGAAACGCGTTGTTTAACAAGGATCTAACCTATCAGTCAGTAGTAATTTTGACAGAAATTAGATTTGTGTCTTGATGCAATAATGGATACAGTAGGTTTTCTGGATTTTATCGACGAAGAAGACCAAGAGGTCATTGAGTACATAGAAAACTTTCGATTTCGAGACAACACAACCACCCGTGTGAGAGTGAATCCATTTGAACATAATAACGATGCTAAATTTAAGAAGAAATATAGGGTTAGCAAATGTTTTGCTAGTAAAATATTGAATATGGTAAAAGACGACCTGCCAAGTGATTCTCGTGGTTGTACAATAAACAGTAAGCAAGACAGCAAGAATGACACTTGATTGACAACTATTTGACGTATCAAGTTACGTTCCGTTCCTTATTTCCTTTACTGATGTTGTTTGTATCAGTTTTTACCCTGTAAAGTCTACAAACTCTTTTATGTGTTTTTCTAAAATCAAAACTAATATTAATTCTGATCACAAGTGTTGATGTATTTTTTTAACAAAAAAGTATGCTCATAATCATACGTTGTCCATAAAACGGAACGATAGAGAACGAACGATGAATGAATATTTTACAGTGTTGCCAAATTTAAAAAAGACTGATTCAGTAAAACGTTGTTTAACAAGACACGCACTAAACACGGTTTTTTGGTAGCAAAAATTAAACAGTTGTCCAACAAGTGTTTAAATGTTAAACAGTGTTTACCTAAACACGGGTTGAACTAAGGTTTAAATTAAGTTTCATGGTAAGACTGTTACAATTAACATTAATTCTATATCATAAATTCAACATTATATTTAAATTTGAGAGTTAAAATCTTAAATAACCCTCAAAACTTTGACCTTTGTTTAGGTCGCTTACGCTCTGTCTACACCATTACGGATGAAGGCTTGATTATATGTATGTATGTTTATAAAACAAAAGTAGAAGTTAACATTTTGCTGTCGTTTGTTCTCCTATATGATTTATACGTATTCCTGTAAATGGTATGAAAGCGAAGAATCTAATATCTGCCAATGTCAAAGCGATAAGGTTATGTGCATGTTTAACTTGGTGAAGTGAACCTGACAATCTGGTGGAAAATATTGATGTCGCCCTTTACCATCAACAAGAAGATATTAAAAGTAAAGTTCCTCTAGTAATTACTTTATGCTGGACTGGGAACGATAGAAAAACATATAATGTGCCAGCTGCTTTCCTCCCGGGCAGGCTGCAAAAAACAGCTAAGGTATCCGAGGGTTTCAGTATATTGTCGTTCGACTCGAGAATCCACGCGCTAAGATGAAGAAGTATATTTCAATTTAGGCGATGGGCTGACAACCTGTCACTACAGCAATATACCTACAAATCTATCTTAAATAGCTCTCAAAACTTTGTCAGACGTGGCGGAACGACCTTTGTTTAGGTCGTTTATGCTCTGCTTACCTCATTAGGGAGAAAGGCGTGATTATATATATCTATGTATGAAGTTCCTCTAGTCTCTTCTTTCAATTTCCTACGTATTTACACGCGTGTAGGGGTTGAATTAAATTCTATTGCAGGTAGGTTATTATTAATTCAACCGCTGTGTAAAGTGGTTTTAAAACTCATTAGGCAAGGAAATACATTTTGCGTTCGCAAATTACTGATATAACCAATTAAACATTTTATTTCACAAAAACTTTAAATGTTTTTGCATTCAACTGCTCCTATTTCAACATGAACTAACCGCGAATGAAAAAAGTTTTTTCTAATCTGGAAAGGCGGTTTAGACTTTATGTCGTTACAAATGGTTCTGTTTGGTTAAACAATAACATACTCTTTCATTAGCCGTATATTGTCAATAACTGCCTCCGTGGTCTAGTGATCAGAGCAATGGTCTTGCGGTCCGAAGGTCCTAGGTTCGAATCCTAGGTGGGGAGCACAAAGATGATATTTGTCAATTTATCACTTTGTGAGGTTTTTCCGAGTTTGGTTAGGACATTGCTGGTAGAATCACCAGATTGTCGGAAAAAGAAAAAGGATTCCGTGCTTTTAGGAGGGCACGTTAAGCCGTCGATCCCAGTCGCTATCTTCGATAGTGCTCATTACTCCAAACCATGTCAAAGACCGAATAGCTGTACTACTAGGCGGTTTGGAAACTCTGACACCAGGGTTCATCGGGTCGTTGTTCGACTCGAGAATCTACTCGCTAAGAAGAAGATTGTCAAGACTGCGTATATTGCAGACTAATAAACTTTGTTTATACATGAGCGCAGAAATCTTTATGGTGCGATACATAGAGCTTGAACTTTAAGTGCTTTGGAGCGGAGCGGTGGAGTCTGGCTTGTTAAATCACGTACGTCCATTCGATGGTAAGATTCATCTATCTTGTCTTAACTTGAAGACGCTCAGTCAAAGTGAGCCTGGACAGTTTCCAGTACACCTTACATAATGTAACAGTTGTAAAATTAACTGGAGCGGAACTTACCTTTGGACACAGACAGATAGTATAAGTACATAACAAGTTTTAATTAATTCTAAACTTTTCTTGCTGGTTTGGGAGCGATAAAAACATAAATCATTTTCGCTGCTTCTTTTTTTGGGCATATCTATAGATTCCAGTAAGGGTAGCAAAAAGCAGCGTATTTCAATTTAGGTGGTGGTGGGCCCCATAGTGATATTTATTTAATTATTTATTCATTTACAATTAAATATTGTTAATACACATTCTATCGTTCATATTTGTCAGACGTGACGGCAACGGTTAAAATGTAACCTACCGCGTACTTCCATGCTTGACTGGGAGCGAGAGAAAAACATAGAATGTGTCAGCTGCATTTCCTCCTGCGCATGCTGTGAAAACCAGCTAAGAGATCCGAGAGTTTCTGTAAAATGCAATTTAGGCGATAGGCTGACAATCTGTCTCTATAGCAATATACCTACAAATCTACTTTAATTAGCCCTCAAAACATTGTCAGACGTCGTAGAACGACTTTTGTTTAGGTCGTTTACGCTCTGCCTACCTCTATAGGGATAAGGGCGTTATTATATGTATGTACCGCGTAAAATGTAAAAGCACGTCTGGGTATGTGTTTGTACGTATTTTTAAATAATTAACAACAATATAGCTCATTCAATTATTTGACTAACTAATTATGTTTCTGTATAAAGTAAACTTAACCTCATAATAAACTTATACACTTAAGTACCTATCTGGTACCTACTACCTTCATACTATATCCACTTAAGACCCTGGTCATCTTCAAATTAACAACTATTCAAGGAAACCCATTGATTGAGCCCAAACACGATACCTTTGACTAAGTTGTCAAGGAGATTGGTTCTGATTGCACCATCATATTTCGATATCATTTTACAAACGCCATATTTGATTAACACAGCGCTCCAAATTTCAATTGAATTATATTATAGAATTCGTAGACATATAGTAATGGACGTTCATTAAATTCGGTAATATTTAGTTGTAACTGGGACTAAACATCATTATGTTTTTAAAACTTAACTTGAACTTACTTCCAAGCTGGACTGGGAGCGAGAGAAAAACATAGAATGTGCCAGCTGCATTTCCTCCCGGGCATGCTGTAAAAACCAGCTAAGGGATCCGAGGGTTTCTATATATTGTAATTTAGGCGATGGGCTGACAACCTGTCACTATAGCTATATACATTCAAATCTATCTTAAATAACCCTCAAAACTTTGTCAAACGTGGCGGAGCGACCTTTGTTCAGGTCGTTTACGCTCTGCCTACCCCATTAGGGATAAAGGCGTGATTATATGTATGTATGTATGTATGTATGTATTTAAAAGATTTGGCTAATTAAATTGATAAAAAATGTCTGACATATTTGTTTTATTTCCACAATTACCACAGTATGACAGAAAATGTAGATAAAATAGAAACCCCCTCGAGGTCGACCATAACGTAGTTTGTTTAAATTAAATCCATAAAAATAAATAATAAACGGGGTCAGTTTACACTGGTAGTTTGTTTTGTTTGTGTATTCTTTATTAAGTGTCGTTGCTTCATGAATGGTAAAGATTTTAATAACGGGCACTCACTTTGGAAAATAAGTCGCGTACTTCGAAAATCTTTATTTAGATTGTCTTTAAATAGTTTGATTTCATGAATGTGGTTTAAACAAAGGCTCGATTTTGAAATTCCCTTTTTTTTACGATACTTAGGACTTTGCTACGGCGTAGACTCCGATGCGGTAGGAGTGCTACGCCGCGCCGTAGAGATCATGTAGCAAAATGTGTGTTTATAATAATTATAGTTTATGGTTGTATATTGTTACATACATACAATCACGCCTTTATCCCTAATGGGGTAGGCAGAGCGTAAACTACCTAAACAAAGGTCGTTCTGCCACGTCTGACAAGGTTTTGAGGGTTATTTATGATAGATTTGTAGGTATATGGCCATAGTGACAGGTTGTCAGCCCATCGCCTACATTACAATATACTGAAACCCTCGGATCCCTTAGCTGGATTTTACAGCATGTCCGGGACGAGATGCAGCTGGCACATTCTATGTTTTTCTGTCGCTCCCTGGCCAGCATGGAAGAATGTTGTTTATTGTTACGTATTCTAAAAACGTTAATTACGTATTTGCAATACTAATCAAACTTTTTGTAATTAGAAATGTATAGTTATTTTTTGCACAGAATAGTCACAAGAGAAAAAAAGAATATAAAACAAATTGTAGTACAAATAGGCGGCCTTATTGCTAAGCAGAAATTTCTTCTAGGCAACCTTAGGGCACAGGAAAATAAAAGTTGAACTAGTGGGCTGGTATACATTTCAGGCAATTTATTGTATAAGCTACTTAAGTGTACTTATATAATAAATTAATAACAATATAAATAAATAAATATATATTTATAAATAGTCATATATATAAATTACTTGTACCTACATAGAAATACTTAAATATTATAAAACATTTCGAGATATATTGATTTCTTCACATATTTCGATAAAAAAAATGTTTTTTCTTTAGTAAGTACATGAACTAGTAACAGAAAGTTTTCTAGATAAATACTCGTAGCAATTCAATTTATATTTACTTGTTTTCAGATAAAGATATTAGTGAATATTGTATAGCCGGCTCTGTGCAGTTTTCTTTGTGTACGCGTTGTTCGCATCAGAGGGGAACAAAGAGCGAACCTGTTCATTTTTATAACACGATATTTCATTTCAAAAGCATCCTGATAAAAGTATACGTTTCAGTTTCCATTATTTTCCCGTAAAAGCAAATGAGATTATTTTTCTCGGTGCATCCACAAGAAACACACGGGTGAGCGAGCGCGGGTACACACGGTGTAATAGCATAAGTGAAAATCCCTTATGTATGAGGTCATAATAACAAATAACTTTGATCCAGAAACCGAGTTCATACATACATACATAAATATAACATACATCCTTACATACAGTCACGCCCCTATACCCAACGGGGTCGGCAGAGCGTAAACGACCCAAACAAGGTCGCTTAGCCACGTCTGACAAAGTTTTGAGGGTCATTTAAGATAAGTTGGTATATTGCTGTAGTGACAGGTTGTCATATCACGCCTTTATTCCTAATGAAGTAAGCAGAGCGTAAACCACCTTCGTAAGACGCTTCGCCGTTTACATTAAACAAATTTTTGTTTTCATATTTCGACTCTTGTTGGGTGAAATTGTTTGCTATTAAAAGCACATTCAGGAGCAATTCCCACTCATGCTGTTACATCCCATATTGGTAGCTACAGGTATGCAGTGTACAATAAAATGCGAAGTAGGTGCTCCGAGTATGGCAAGAACGTTCCCGCAGATTCAACTCACACTCACTAATGACTTTTCGATGTGCCTTCTGAGAATTTCGCTGTTGTTCCACAAAATAAAACATGTTTGCTTCTACAAGTTTCATTAACTTTTCAACATAAAAAGGCATACATGCTTCATTATGTACGGCTTGGAACTTAAAATATTATCCTCCACTTTACCCTTTCTGGGCGCAGATTTTTCACTGTAGGCGTAAGAGGGGTTAAGGCGTAATCCAACGTAAATTGAAAAAATAAAACACGTCAACGTAGTATCCTCCTACTGAAGTTTAAAACTTTAAATCTTTACTGTCTTATAAATTTCTTCCACGGAATACTTTAAAGAATGCTTTCACTCGTCGTTGAACACTAATAGGAAAGAATGGCTATCTGGGAGGCAATAAATAAACGACATTCTTTGAAATTATATCAAGGCCGCCTTTATAGATGGCTCCCACCTACTTTAGATAGAGGGGAGTGGTGTAACTATAATATTATCTAGTGCCTTCATAGTGACATAGTACCTCCTTACTATCGTTCAGACTTCAGCAACGCCTCTGTAGGAACCGGAAAATTAAAAATTTCACAGCAAGAAACGTACTTAAAAGGACATAATTGTAGACCGTTGGCGAAGTTTACAATGGTGCTGGAACATAATATAAGTTTAGTCGTAAAATGTAACAGCTGCATGGGAAGTAATGATACCTACTCGACCCGGCCGAGATGGGAAATTGAAGAGGGCCGTGGATAAGGGAACACGAGAGAAAGCGAAGGATAGCGAAGAAAAATTGCGCTCACAATGTCCAATGAATGACGGAATACGTACGAGTGCCGAGCCCAACTCGACTTAAAGCAATACCACCAGCTTGAGTACGGTCCTTAAATTATGTACCGTGGACCTCTTTAAGCGTATCTCATTGTTGTCGACTTATATTAGATACCTACTCTAGTTAACGTAGCTTCCATTAATAGTACACGTGTTATCAATTTATGTTGTTAATTAACATCGAGTTCTATTATCGAAATTGATTTATGGATAGGTAATTAAAATAATTATCGACGTTGAAACCTTAATCATGATCTTGATATCTGAGACATTAATTGCTATTTTTAATGAGAAAGTCTATAATGTATTTCGGAAAATTTAAAATCACGGTTCTTTTAATAAACAGAATACAAATTATTCTTGCGGCTGGAAAGACTGTTGTGGAAAGAACAATAGTTGCCCACTTGTGAATTGCAGCCGAGGGCGTTTTCCTCCCGCATGAGGCTGCGAGCTGTGGGCTGCGACTGCCGCTGACAGACGATGACGTCGGGGCACCCCGCATAGCCTGCCCGCACCACGCCCAAGACACAACACTGCTTGTTTTGTCTACAAAACCAACCCCCTCTATACAACACAGCACCACCAATAGCAGCATTCTACTTTTAATAAACTAATGCTCTGTAAACGAGGCGTTCGCTCTCTGACTGTTCGCTAATGAAAACTCTGATTTCGTCCTAATGGCGAGAGCACTTTGTACATTTGTTACCGCCGCCTACATAATTTGAATGCTTCTCAAAAATAAATCCCTCTTGAGTTTTTCTCGCCACGTGAGCAAGTGTATAAAAAGTTGGTGCTAAAGGTATTTGATTCATAGAAACAGCCTTGAAAGTTAAGATTGCAGTGTATGCCATTCAGTCAGGTAGTTAGCGCTCCATTGTACATTCTAATTAAGAATCTTGCGAGGAAGTACATAGTATGTTGCTTGGGAAACTTTTAGATTACTACTTTATGACTTCTTAACTACTGCTGTGTGGGCAATAAGGCCCGCATAAAAACTTTTACTATTACATATAACTACTTCCTAATATGTATTACTTTGTAAGGAATGCGGTCAGGACGGCAATAGCACAAATAATCTTAAAGAATCGCGTTGTAATTTCTTTTACTTGATACTTTGTCTTTTTAATGTTTTGACCGAACACTTTGGTTTAGAATGTAACTTGAAGAAGAAGAGGGTGTTCATCAGTTCGATCGCAAAAGAAAATCATAAACTTGGATAAGAAGCGATAAAAATGTTTTATTTCGTCTTATATCGAACTTCATCTCGGTGAAAACAAAGTTGTTTGCTCCTAGGCAGGTGCACAGTATGGTTTGTTATAACCGGGGTTCGTGTCATAGCCCAGAAACTTTACCGGGAAAACAATGTTTCTTACGGTACCTATCCGATGAGATTTCGCCTCGTCGTCTTCCACCGCTATGATTTCAAAACTTGTTTCTTCATGAATATATTTCGTGTCAAGTCAAGTATGTTGTTTACTGCAAAAGTGAATTAATGCCTGGGTTGAGATGGCAAATTTCCAGTGTATTCGAGTATCAAGTCTCAGTGTTTAGTTAGGCGGGTTTTGATCCGCTCAGAGTCATCGCATCCGCCCGCACTCGCTCTGTTTGCGAGTCTCGCACGCCACGCCACGCCACGCCACGCCACGCCTCACTGAGCAAATTTTGTGAAATCGCATTTGAACATGTCATGCAATATTTGTATTTTATTTTATCATGAGCCAGCTTGAGCTCGGCCATTTACGGACTGTGAGTACGTTTATATAAACGTATAATAAGCGGAAAGGAAAAGTTAAATATTTGGAATTTTGAGTGCTTGTCGGGTATTTTAAAGGAGGAAATTTAAGTCGGCGAGTGTGCAAAGCGCGGTGGTTTGCATCGTGCGGTGTGTACTATGTATGGTAATTTACCCACGCGGACATGGAGAAGACGTTGCCGGCTAATTAGCATAGAAGCTTTCCAAGAAAGTGCCGAGTCGGTGGCGATGTTCCTAATGACGTTACGCTTCCGTTCGCAAACACGGGCACCCAGAAACCAGCAACTGCTGTTCAGAAATAAGATATTGATATGAAAATGCTTTGAGGCTTTAAGCAGCTTTGTAAACGATGTTACGATGCTATAAAACGGAAGATGAATTATGTTTTCGCTTCTCCGTCACTTTTCGGCAAAACTCTTATGAAGTAAGTAGACCGTGTATATTGCTTGAGATAGAGTTCTAGTTACGGTTACTGGATTCATGTTCATTATTCATACGAGGCCGGCATGCAGCGCATATGCAGCAGCCACAGTGTTCCCGGCTTTGTTCGTCCCAATCTAATTAGGCGGCAACTGGGAGATGGCTGCGATCGAAACTTGCCGACGGAGGACCAGCCACTACCACGACCACGACCGACGCGTTTGACAAGATTACAAAAGTTTCCCAACACACATCTCCGCACGTAGATAAGTCGGGCGATCGAGGCGAGCGAACAGTTTCTCCACGTTTCAGACGACTCTTGCGAGTTTGCCATTTAAATAGCCCACTTTTCAAAGGCTTTTTGTAAATTGCTTATTTTGAGATTTGCGCGAGTCGTGGAATAATCAGACGAAATCATAAAGATGAAATCTTTTTGTTGTTAGATACACGAAGACGGAATTTACTTCTCAATTTTCGGTTCGTTTCTCGTGATAGAATTTTCATAAAATAATCTTGAGTTAATGCAAAAAAAAATGTGTGAAACAATAAAGATTTCATTTTTACTTACTTTGTAAAATATTTTATATCCGTCTGTCTCCGCCACCGGCGATTTCAATCCGAGTGGAAAATTTAATTAAAGTCATCTTATCTGACTGGTAATCGTAGTTAATGCCACTTCTCAATCCCTGTAAAGATACCGTGAGGATTCTCGACCGCTAAATTCACGATAAACAGTTTTCTTTCTTTCCTCAATTTAAAATGTAATTAATTTTAAGTTCAGTTTTGATTTTCAATATATTAGATCAGTTGAAAGCATTGTTCATTTGTTATACCTACTTAGCCATATGTTGAAACCCGAGATGGCTAGCAGGCGTGCCAAAGACGCGGGCCGCTTGGTTTAGTCACGATCACTCTGCTCTGCCGTGTTTGTTCCGGTTCGCTTCGGTCAGGGGCTCCGTGGGTCCATCCACCCCGACACATTTGACTTAACGGCCGATGAGAAAACGTGATATCCCACCATTACGCCTAAGTGTATATCCATGATACTAACCACTCCGCTTTATTGTTAGAATTTTCCTCCTACGCTTGAAGACGTGCTAGTGTTGGATACATTTATTAAAAGCGAGAGAAACATTTTAAAAGGACTTTATTTGTAAACCTAATAAAACAAAATTGTGTCACGGTTGGCTCCAGAATGAATATTTATAGGGGTCGTCTAATTATTATCGAGTGAACTTTACGAGTTTACACGGCGCGGTATAATACGGGGGCATCCGTCGACCTGTATAAAGCTGTTTCCGCGCTCGCTGGGATACAAATGACTGGAATTTGTTCACCTCCGTCAGAGAACAACTATCGCGTCCGGAGCCTTCTCCGTCAAATGTTTATCGTTGCTTGTGTAACAAATCGAACCCCCTATTGTGTGAGCGTCGACATTAATACTGTAATTCGTGCTCTCGAAGCTCGTCGCCGCCATGTTTTGTAACACTACACCAAATTTGTTACTGCGACCGTATTACGTTCACGTCTTTAGTTTTCGTTTTAGTTTGCGCATAGTGGATTCTGCATCGTTTGTTCCACTTTTTATTTGCTTTATACACGTTGCAAAATCGTAATAATTGAATATTTATGTATTGAAAACAAAATATGCTTTGCCGTGCATTTAATAATATATTCTACTAGCTATTTCATATTGAAAAGTCAAGCATTAATTTGTAAAATTATAACAGGGCAGGGGAAATCCGACCGAGTTAAATTTGTAATTCAATAACAAAATTATACATTCAAAATTGGACAAAGACTTGACTACCTACAATTTAATTATTTTTTGAAGATCTATATATATTTATGTTATTATAGCAGTTTGAAATGAACTTCTTTACAATCAAAGTCAAAAGTTAAAAAATATTTTTTACAAATGGTTTTATGCAGAATCTTTCCACGTGAATGTTTAAATAATAAAACCTCAACCGACCTGGGTTAAAAAAGAATAAATTATTTTTTTGATACGCGTCTTCTCGCAAAGCAAATAAATTTTAACCTACTGCAACTTTCTGTAGGTATTTTGTTCGCAGTAATCTAATTACAAAATTGATAACTTCTGCTCTGATTCCTAAAAATCCTATTTAATTAATTTTGGACAAAATTCTGTAAAGCATGTAACGTAATTGTAATTATATTCATCCACTATGATGCTTCCAATATTTGATTAGTATGAATTGTGTTTGTTTTTCATTTCGCAGCGCAAATGAGTTCCTAGCTTATTTGCCTTTTTCGAGGGGCTTTCAAACTACATACTGGTGTAGCTGGCAACCTCAGATTTCCACTAACAACATTCTTTACAGGGGCAGCCCCTGGCAATCACATTTTTTCCGCTTCGCTCGTGATTTACGTTGAATTACTTATCTTTAATCTGCTCACAAAACTTTTAATTAAATACGGCCTTTGCTATTTTTCCTGTTTCTATGTTAACGTTGAATTATATTAACACCTTCATTCGCCTTCGAAGAAACGTAACGAGTTCATTACTTCGATTGTTTCCACTGAGTTAAAAGCGAATAAACGCTCTCCCGACGGAGCTGTTAGTTTTAGTGTGGTGGATTTATTGGAATAGTAACTTCGTTTCCATGTTTCAACGGATGGCTTTTTTATAGTTTTTGCCTCACCGTGCCGTCGCCGAATGCTAGTGTTTAACTTAAAACAAACTGAAAACCGATTTCTCTATTCCGCGTTTATGTTTCAATTCTTTATTTATCTTTGGAGATCCATAAAAGCTACATTTCTCTTCTATTTTGTTCTTATCTGCTATATAGCTACCTTGTTTATTACACACTACGCCGTTATCTTCTGCTCTCGCACATTCTAAATAAACTTCTCGCGTGCAACTTCACTCGCGTTATGAAAGATAAGATAAACTCCATGGATGGATGTAGTTTCAGAACTAGCTAAGAAATTGCGATGCTAAGTGCTGTTAGATTGGTTCAGAACAATGTATGAAGCGGTTTGCTGCGGCCTTGTCTACTGAAGACTTATGCCTCTCAACTAGGTCCGATTGCTCCACTTCTTACTTTCATATACCGACTTGTCGAAAGTTCCCTACTTGCGAGTAGAGTTCAAGTGGCATTATATGAAAGAGCTCGTGAATATCCGACCTGGATGTCAACTTTTCCGTATGACGCAAGGCACTGTGTTCACCACTTTGTTGCACGCGTGACTGCATTTGAATTCCGACCTTTGTAAAAAATGTGAATTTACTGCGCGGTGTTTGTTGATAAAATTTAATAATCGAAATAGGTTTTCTGTAGGAAAATAAACGAATGCTAATTTCGAATTGGATATTAGTTTAGCTTGGGGATGGGCTTTTAATAAAGCGCTTTTGTGATCAAACCTATGCTTCACCTGATCCAATAACGCTATCGTGGCAAGTCGATTAGTTTCAACAAGAGACAGTTTAGTGTCGTCTTACACGAATTATAGGGGCATTACCCTAATCTCCTTTCGCGCGTCGCGACAGTTCACGCGGGACACTATATCTTCCAGCTCGCGTGTTGCATTTTCTCTTTTTCGCTGGAATTTGCGTCCCGTCCCGACCCAGTTTAATGGACAGACGCCGGAGCGTACAACATCCGCTATTTTCCATCTCCTTGCTTACTCTGCTCCTTTCATTTGTTCACTACCAACCGCGAAAATACGCTATCAATTTTACGCTTACATCCCACACGACTTGTGTTCCCTACGGTTAGTTCCCCCTATTGAACAAGCTGCCTGACTAGGTATCAACATTTCTACATTTATTACCCCCTTTCATTCCAATTTAATGTATTAGAAATACTAGTTTATTGTGATTTTCGTATTTTCAAGAGGCATCCTAAGGGTCCGCTATTACGAAGTTATAGTCGGATAACTTTCGGAAATACCTGCGTCAATTTGAGTTTCAAATTAATACACGGTTATTGTGGAGTTAGATCAAATTTACGGGGAAACTGAGTTAACATTTTCTTATTCGAAAGTCAGTTTTAACTTTTGAGTGTGTACTCGAGTATGGAGGGATGTTACAAGTTTTCAGTGTAACCGTGCTCATCCGTGCCAGCTACGTGGTTAGATAGTTGGGCGGCCGAGGCTGCGGCGGGGAGGCGGCGCCGGCGGTGGCGCTCCGCCCTCGCAGCCACCGCACGTCGCATCGCCGCACTAACGCGCCCAACTTTGCGCGCTGACAAGTGCCTCCGATAACGACACTCTGCTACCCACCGATAAATTTACATCGTACAACGCAAATGAAATTCCGTACTAATTCTTATTCCGTGCTAGATTTTACAAATTTTGAAGTGCGCTACCGGGATTCGCGTCGTTTCAAAATTAGATTTAGAGCAGCTGAACACTTCAAGGTATGCTTCAGAGTGGGAATACCGGTCAGACAGACGAGGAATCCGATTGAATTTCAAATTTCTTTATAGATGTTTCGCTGGGTTCTGCATTTTCTTGTGTATTTTATATGCACCATTATTATATCAATTTATTTATTGGTGTGAGCGAGATCGTTCGAGGACCATGCGGTATTTGCTAAGGGTCGTATTCATAAAGCGATCTCAAGACTGAGAGCAATCTTAAGTGTGGATTTGACAGTTCGCTTTGTACTGAAATGACATTTCTGATATAAACTCAAACTTGCGGTCAGTCTCGAGCTGATTATAAATACGAGCCTAAAAGTCATTTAGAAGAGAGTCGCACTCGACTCAAGCTGTGCTCGTAGTAATAAAGCGATGTTGCGTCGAATATTTGGTGAAACTCCTCTATAATTTTATGAGACGAAAGTGAGTGTTTTCGCTAGCTCATTGCATTACCTACGTAATGTTATAAAGAGTTTAGTTGATGAATGTAAAATTTGTTCATTTGTTAGCAATATATGTAGGTAATATTTTGTTTATCTTATGGATTTTCTCTTGACTCTAGTAATCCAGTCGTGTCAAGACAGAATCGAACATAAAGCGAACTCACCTAGAAGTCTCAAAGTACAGGCATTCCCAAACACAGTCAGCTGCTTGGAGCCGGACTCCGGTAGAAAATGATTTATTCGGCAACTTAAACAGCTGGCAAAGTTTTAAACAGCGTGGGCCTGCTGAAACTTGACCTGTGAATTCGCTTTCAACCTTAATAAGTCTGAGAATTTTTTAAACAGCTTCTTTTAGAGACAACTCCTAACTAACATCAAACATTTATTTTATCTCAATAATGTGGATCTAGTAAACATAATTTCATTTTATTATCTGTATTGTGGGTCCGCTATAAACACTGATAACGCGTTTATTGTTATTTGGATGAAGGTTGCCAACTGCCAAGCAATATCGTTGACTTGTAGTAGATACGGCAGCTGGCTCATACTGAGCGTCGCCGAATAGATTCGCCCGATGTTTAGTAGCTTGACAGCGTTTAAGGGAGGCCGCGAGGAGACTATTAATAACGCGACTGGCGTGTAGATAGGAATATACAGGGTGGAAAGCTTCCATGCTGGCCTGGGAGCGAGAGAAAAGCATAGAATGTGCCAGCTGCATTTCCTCCCGGGCATGCTGTAAAAACCAGCTAAGGGATCCGAAGGTTTCAGTATAATGCAATTTAGGCGATGGGCTGACAACCTGTCACTACAGCAATATACCTACGCTCTGCCTACCCCATTAGGTATAAATGCGTGATTATGTGTGTGTGTGTGTGTGTGCGTGCGTGTGCGTGTGCGTGTGTGTGTGTGTGTGTGTGTGTGTGTGTGTGTGCGTGCGTGTGCGTGTGCGTGTGTGTGTGTGTGTGTGTGTGTGTGTGTGTGTTTGTGTGTAAAGCTATAGCAGTTTTTTGCGTGAGTCGTCTTCTTTTCGATAAAAAACCCTGTTGTGGTAAAGTGCTAAATACAGTTAAGGTTTCGGTTATTTCATGATAATTTCGGTGTAGGTAGGTATTGCATGTTAGGCAATAAGTTGACACCTTCTTCTCCTAAGCCTTCTTCCCATTATCTAGGGTCGGCTCTCCTTGCCTGCCTCTTCCATTTATCTTTCTTTTTCTTGTACTGTTTCGGCGTCTATGTCGGATTCTTTCAGCTCTTTTTGTACCGTCGTCCGCCGAGTGGCAGGGGGTCTTCCCCGGCGTCGCGTCGTCGTGGGTAAGTTTAGGGTTAATCGTAAAAAAAAAAAAATTGGAGCAATTTTATAGCTTCCTCTGATGTGGACATTGCGAACTTTGTCCAGCAGTGTGACACCCACAACCAGCGTAACATGCACATTTCAGTTTTTTGGTAGATGCCCAACATTCTGTACCGCAGAGTATGGCAGGTCTTATGGCCGTTTTGTACAGTTTGCGTTTAAGTTTAATGGGCATCTTTCTGTCACACATTACGCCTGACACCCTGATACTATATTTATACAGGTACATACTTCTTCTTCTGTCTAGTGGGTATCGAGTCTATCGACCCGATGAACTCTGGTGTCAGAGTTTTTAAACCGCCTAGTAGCACAACTATCAGGCCTCTGACATGGTTGACAACGACCACTATCAAAGACAGCGACCGGGACCGACGGCTTAACGTGCCCTCTGAAGCACGAAATCTTTTCATTTTCGGACCATCAGGTGATTCAGCCTGCTATGTCCTAACCAAACTGGGGAAAATTTCACAAAGTGATAAACTTTGCGTTTCCCCCCTGGGATTGAACCCAGGACCTCCAGATCGGTAATCCATGGCACTAGCCACTAGACCACGGAGGCAGTTACATACTTATTAACTTAGTCTCTGGCGGCCTACCTGCTCTACAAGAGAAACAGGCATGCATGATTAGTAAATTAATCAGCTGATCTTAAATTTTGTATGAAACGTCAACATTATTTTACATTCTATCGTGCCCTAAGGACAAAATTTTTGCAACGATGGCATACTTTCGCTTAAAGGAATTTCCCTTACACAGCTACACCCCGTATACTCATGACCCCGAGTGATGAAGGGCGGCTCTTACGCCATACTCCTTCTATTGATCACCATTCTTGTCATCCTCACATCCGCCTAATGGACTCCGGCATTATCTCCCGAGACACTATTGTTTTTGTCCCAAAACGAAGGATGCGCTGACCTACTATGTGTTATGCCTCATGAATCAAATGAGTCACTAGGACGATAAAGATAGGATACAATCTTTGGACAGTTTTAACGTCCCAGATCTTTTTAATATGAAGTGGGGCCTAACGAACCTCGACTTAAGGCGTTGCCTTGGGAACTCCTTATCGGAGATAATATACCGGGTACGTGCCGGTTAACCCCATAGTGGGGAGCAAAGGAGGGACCGCCGGCAAGGTGCGCGGTTGCTGGAAGAGCTTGTATTGAATGTGGCTCGACTTGCATTGGCAGCATTAATTGCACGAGTAATTTGGTCTTCGCCGTCGGTAAGGTGTACCTATGGTAGGTACACCGTCAGAATTCAGTAAATTTAATAACTTGGCCTCACAAAATTTGCTTTCAAATAGCATCGCAAACAATTTTCGAAGCATGACGTGAATGGGTTCAATTTACGCTGTATCTATAATTAGAAGGTGGGGAACCGTCTATGTTTGCGTATTAAATTTCCGCATCATTTCCTGTCAATTGCGCCGAGTGGTAATTTATCCTTGAAAACTGCCTTACCTACATCAGAGATCGCTTTATTTGCACGTAAGTCAGGATATTGAACTCTTTACACGTCGATGGCAGTATTTTCCACTTTTCCGAAAAGCTCTGCCGGCTGTACGGTCAGAAAATTTTGAACGGGCCCGAGTCACGTGCGACGAACGCCACTCGGCGAATGGAGCTTATTCCGCATCGGCTACCAGTCCTCAATATTTTTCGAATTAATTCGAACTGATCTGTTAAGAGTTCGTGTGATTGAAAGTCGCCGGGCGCGATCCATTCATTGGAATACGGTCTAACGGTCTAATTGAAAAAAAAAAAACCGAATCTCTGCTCCCACGAAATTCGCAATGGAACAGGGAGTGCTTATTACGGACGAAGTAAGTTCAATCTCTTTTATCGCGGCATTATAGCGGGCAGAATTGAACGCCGCCTCGTATCCGCCGGTTCTTGGTGCGAGTGCCCATTCTCCCGTAAAATTATGTTAAACTTGCTCCCAGTTTCTTATATCGTTATTCTATTTGCTGTCATTGCTTTCATATATTCTACTTTTTTGGAATATCTACGTGTCATGTATAAACAATAATAGATTGCATAACATTTTAAAATAGCTACATCTATTATTATGTTCTCTTCCATGCTGGACTGGTAGCGAGAGAAAAACATAGAATGTGCCAGTTGCATTTCCTCCCGGGCATGCTGTAGAAACCAGCTAAGGGACCCCAGGGTTACTGTATATTGCAATTTAGGCGATGGGCTGACAACCTGTCACTACAGCAATATACCTACTAATCTATCTTAAATAACCCTCAAAACTTTGTCAGACGTGGCGAATGACCTTTGATTAGGTCGTTGACGCTCTACCTACCCCATTAGGGATAAAGGTGTGATTATATGTATGTATGTATTATTATGTATAGCTCATTCTCAATCAAATTGTTTATGTTTATCTTAACGAGGTAATTCAAGCGCCTATTCTCTTTGAAATTGTTACACAAGCTCACCCCAATCTAATTCCCTGTAACAATCGTTATCCATTATATTCAATATTTATTCGTTCACGCGAGTCTTTCCAGTCCAGTAGAGCATGTTTTCCTGTTAAACATTTCTTCTATCTGGCGTCAACAAGGTAATTTCTCCGCTGTGATGGGGTCACTGATCAGCGGATTTGGTCACCTCAGGGGCACCCGGGGACGGCAGCGAGGAGTCGAAGGCGCGAGGGTCGACCGCGCGTCGATTTTATGCGGTGTGCATCCCGCACCGTCGTAATTACGACTCCACTCGGCTAAAACGAGAAATAAATTGAAAAACCGGCTCCCCGGTGAAAAGCGCGCCGGAAAATATCTCTCCACGGCACTTGGCCCGCGACTGACAATGCCGCAGATAATGTATTTGTTTTTGCCAAAATCCCATTGTTTTTGCGGACAATAATTTATTCTTTCACAATATAATGGCTTGCGCGCCCGTTGACTACTAATTGGGTCATTAATGTTAATTAAAACGACTTTTCGATACCTACAATGATTTCAGGAACCATCGCCATAATTTTGACAGTACACATTGCTGCAATTTGGATTACCGGTTGTCGTACAAAAAATATTTTTTAAAAGCATATTTTTAATTAATCCGCGTATAATATGAATTCTGTTTTCTTGTAAATATTTTATAAGGTACTGTATGCGCATCAGCGTTGGAAACATGGACGTAATGACATTAAAATATTTCGTAGCCATTATTACGCAACTGAACTCGGAGCTGGGTCGGACGTGAATTAAAATTAATTTGTTTGTTTCCTAGCGGGTGAGGCACTCAATAACACAGAGGATTTGCAAACTAAACGCGTTTAGCGACGACTTAGCCCCGCGCTAAGCCGGGATGCTGGGAATAAAATCTCATCGGGGAACCAGTTTGCTCTCTATTTACCCCAAATCTCGGCCCGCTCTCGCTAACACTGTCTATCTATTCATTTGTATTCAAGGCAAGGCTCCGCTGTATACGTAACGAAAAAGATAGAATTCTTAAAACAATTGAACTTAAAAAGAAATCCTTCTCGCTGTTTATATTTTTCTATAAGATTTTATGTGATTTCAAAAGTGTTGCCCGTAGAACGGTCAACTTGTTCTTTAGTTTACTTGAAGCAGTTTACGAACTACTTCGGTTCTAACTTTACAATACTCAGGAGTATGTAAGTTTTAAAATATATGGTACGGTTCGCAATCAAACCTGTTTTCTTATCCGAGACTAGCTTTCCGGACCGCGGTTTCACTCGCAGCTTGAAAAGAGTTGTCCCGTGGGTATAAGATAGTATCTGCTGTAAAATGTGTCTATCTTATTTCTATGTAGTAATAATTGAGTCAAGATTAAAGGCCACATTTAGTAGCTCTCAATCCATTGTAAAAATATGGCAACATAGGTATATAAACCCTATACGAAATTTCAAATGTGGCTATAGTTTAATGTAAGTGATGGTATTTTGTTTTATTTAGTTTAGAAAATCAGTACAGTAATTTCGAAATGTATACAGTACAAACATACACAAATGTTCCTTATAATAGTAATATGAATAGATAGTGTTATGAGCACCGCAACTTTCATACATCAATAGGAAATCCTTCAGCTGTAAGTACTTGGAAACTAAGTTGTTTACAATAAACGTTAAAGGCTCTCTCAATTATAAATTTATTACTGTAATCTGTAAGGGTTCCATTTTATATTATAATACTCTCATGGTGATAGATTGAATTATTGGGTCATGACATGGATAATGGATCAATTTGATTTAGCTAAGTAGTTAGGTATAAAGGTGTACTATATGCCTTTACCTGCTAAAGCCTCTGACGTACATACAAACATACATATAGTCACGTCTTTATCCGTAATGGGTTACGCAGAGCGTTAACGACATAAAAAAAGGTCGTTCCGCCATGCATCTGACAAAGCTTTGACGGTTAATTAAGATAGATTTGCTGTGATAGGGTGTCAGCCTATCGCCTAAATTGCAATATACAGAAACCTCCGTTTTCTTAGCCGGTTTTTACAGTGGGGTCAGGTGGAAATGCAGCTGGCACATTATATGTTTTTCTCTCGCTCCCAGTCCAACATGGAAGTAACGTGACGTAACGCCTCTGACGTAGTTTGTATAATGAACTCTACTATGGACAATGACTGGGATCGACGACTAAAGTCTTGCCAGTTAATTTGGTGATTCGGCCGCCGCAACACGAGCTCAAGGCATAGACCATACTTCTTCTTCGACGTGTTCTTCATTACTGAAGGTGTGATGAAAGTCCTTAATGTTTTTGATGGTCTTCCTCCACTTCTCTCGATGTTCAGCATTTCTTAAGGCGGTTGTTACACAGAAACCTGTAAGCGCGGTTAATTAATCACACCAGCTGTTAGGTGAACGGCCGCGGGATCTTTTGCCTTTTACCTTGCCAACTACAAGTAACTTTTCAAGAACCCAAGAATTCTTTGATAGCATATCGTAGACCATACATGTAGCAATAATTAAAAACGGTAGCTTTCTGGATAGTTTTTAATAAATCCAGACAAAGAACTGCCAGCAAATTCATTGCTTTTGCAATTTCAGTCTGGAAAAAGCAAACTGTGGTCTAGGAAATCTGTAATTAGACCATACATGTAGTAATAATTAGAAACTGTAGCTTTTTGGAGAGTTTTTAATAAATCCAAACAAAGAACTGCCAGCCAATCATTGCCTTTGCAATTTCGGCCTGGAAAAAGCAAACTGTGGTCTAGGAAATCTGTGATTCTGGTCGCGTACCTCCTGAATAGCGCCGTCCGCAACAATTGGGCGTGATAAAGGCGAATCAGTATGCCATTTAACGGCTAAGGCAGTAATTATTGCCTCTTGTATAGGAATAGATACGGTACACTCTGCTTGTGCCGGCCCGATACGCTCGGGTAACTCAATGGGGTGATTGGGCCCAAATTATGTGGAAATATTCATTTACAAATGAATATCCGCCTATGCTACCCGTACCGTGTAATTGGAATCGTGTGATTTCGCACAAAAAATAATACGTAGGTATATGATTTGCATGTTTTGTAGGTATATGTCTTCCATGCTGGACTTGGAGTGAGAGAAAAACATAGAATGTGCCAGCTGCATTTCCTCCCGGGCATGCTGTAAAAACCAGTTTAGGGATCCGAGGGTTTCTGTATATTGCAATTTAGACGATAGGCCAACAACCTGTCACTACAGCAAAAATACCTACAAATCTATCTTAAATAATCCACAAAACTTTGTCAGACGTGGCGGAACGATCTTTGTTTAGGTCGTTTACGCTCTGCCTACCCCGTTAGGGATAAAGGCGTGATTCTATGTATGTATGTACGTTTTGCTTTCTACATTAGGTTGGTTCATGCAATGCAGTAAAAGGAATTCAACTTCTTTATGTACGAGAAAGTATTATTGAACAGTTCTTTCTTTTTTCTTCTTCTTTCATATAAAACCTGTTAGTAAACGAAATGCAAACTCAGCAGATTGAGACAGATATAAAAGTAAAACAGCCAACGTTATTCAGAATTAATGTCCTTTCGTATAAATCTGTTTCTTGTTATAAGGATGGTAGGAAATAAAATGCATAAACAGGAAATGAGATGAGGATTTGGCTTCTGAGTAAAAGGGACAGGAACTTGAAGAACTGAGTGCTAATTTACCAAAACGAATTGTAAAGAGGGACGAATACAATCCGCAGCGAGTCTTTAAGCTTTGTGAAAAAAGCAAACATAAATTTTCTCCCTTCTGTACAATTCCTTGGAGATTATATTATGTTTCTATATTCGATCAACAATAAATAGGTCCTTTGATTTATAGATATTTATTCTATTGATATTTAATGTTTCCTCGAAAACAGGAAGTAAAACAAATTTCAGGTTGATTAAACACGTCTCGAGTCTATAAACAAACCCCTCGCGACCCAGAAATCGGAGTCGACTATTCTAGACCTCAATCGGCAGAAATGTCCAATAATTCATATCTACTCTTAAATCATATTTTTCGCTTTGGCACGCATGCCTTCCATAAAAAGGGCGCGGAATTTTAAAATGGCATTTCCCACCGGGAATAAATATTTAAAGCTCGTATGCATAGATAGATTCCTTATTTTGGCCCAGCCAGCTGACTCGACCACGATAAATTATCCATTGTTGGCTACGGATTCCAACAAGAGCCGTTTTTGTTCAATTCTTCGCCTCCTCGTCAATGGGAAATTTATTACGCCTCTGCCGAATTCAAATATGGTCGATTATATTAGAGCAGTTAAATGTTCCCGAAGCACTCAGGTAGAGATGGTAATTTTCCCATTTTATTCTCACCTTCAAGATAAAGGAATTCTCTCGCACCATTAAACGCTCACTTAGAATATTTGTAGGTAGGCCAGGTAAAACGTATAGCCGGATAAGATTTGTGCGCCCACTTAACGAACACGATGGGCCCAGGAGAGCCAAACGAAGATAACGTGGCGGCAATCAGCGGAGCGACAAAGAATAACAGTTGTGCCCATGGCTTCCTTTCCTAACTACCAGATAGTATTTTTTTGTTCAATGACACGATAGCAGCGCGCCATGCCTTCTTTTTTTTTTTTTTTTTCAAAAATAGGATCGCGAATGCTGAAATTGGCAACGGTGTTATTTTGTTTTCCTCTTCGTTCGTCGGTGCTAGGATGTTTTAAAAACCACATGTTCACCTGGGAAATCATTTTCAAAGTAATTATACTGTATTTTTAAGCACACAGAAACTTACGTTTTTTAAATATTATTAGCATGATTATACAATAAATTTTAATGTTTGTTATTGCCGGAGGCAGAATATATTTGACTATATAATATGCCTACTTGTGCATAATGACGCGGTTGGGTAACTAGAAATAATTGGCAGCCTACTTCCCGAATTAAAGCCGAATATTAGCTTGTTTGTTCACAAACTTACAAAGTTTAGGACAGTACGTGTCGGGAATTTAGAGAAGCGTAAAAGGAGATAAGACTATCAAGATTAATAAATAAGACTAGGTTCGTTTATATTTACTAGGTATTTTTATTTCATTATCGCCGTAAACAGATTAAGAAAGTAATCGAAACTTTGGTGTAGTTTCGCACCAAAAAACAAGGAAACTTTTAATTGAAACATTTTCTAAAGTAGGCGTAGTACTGCTCAAGAAAAGATTGGAAGTTGTTACAAAGATCTCGGGCTGAAAAGATCCGGGTCCGCAATCGTAGTTCCAATTGAAATGAAAGCAACTTTTTATTGATTCCTTTGAATGCGGCGGCCGCAGGTTGAATAAGGCTGTAAGCGTTGACCGTAATCTGTTGGGTGCTGGCTTCAACAACACGGGACCGCCGTCACTCGCTTGACCTCACACATTTCTCCATTTGCCTCAGCTCGTTACTTTGTGAACCGCAGGATTCCATCTATCATTTCCCCAACTGATGACCTTTCACTTGATGCCGGAAAGATTTCCGACTAGATATCCACTATAGGGAGTATATTTTTATATCATTGCTAAGGATTCCGCGCGTGTTCAGTGGATCGAACGCGATGAAAGAATTTTTTGATAAACGATTTCCCAGAAAATTTTCAAATACGCCAAAGGTTAGAAAACTCTAATAACTTGCGTTTGTAATATAAAACAGGGAATTTTGTACATCCGATATTTTTGGTAATAACATTCGGCTATACCTACCGTTGTAGACGTGATTCGATTTTATTCCAGCACTGTTACTAAGGGGTATTGATAACGATTGCGGGGTAATTACTGGTACTAAGCGAGCCGATGCCTGACTGCTACAAGGGTCTAATCTATCATGTCTGGAGGCATTTAAGAGGCTGTCACGGGCAGTTGTCACTTCATTGATACTAGACCCTAATAGAGATATATGAACCATTGATAGTGTATTGTAGTGTAAATTGGCTCAATTTGATTGTGATTTATGTATCAAATGCTGAGCACTCAAATTTTATTTGATTACATTATTATGATTTGTAAAGGTTTTCCGAAATTGCCGTAATTTTATTTATTTAACAATTTACTGTACACAAAAACATCATAAAAGCATACACACAAAGACATAAAAACAAAGACCCAGGCACTGCTTATATTTAAAAAGAAACAAAAGTGAGAAACATTTTATTAAATTACGCCCATGTTGTTTATTTATCATTTAATCCGGGTATTTAAAATTCTCGGTAAAAAATACTGAATAAGTACTTAGTTACTTATATGAATTATCTTTTATCAAGATTCTGTGTAAAAAATATCTCTTTTCAAAAACTTGACTATTTTAACCACATTTATTTCGAACACTATGATATTCTTTGGATTGCGTGGATACTAGCCAAAAATATGACATCCATTCCGGGAGGCAAGTACAGAATTTATTCAAATGGAAGTTGTAAAAATATTGTTATCTGTTCAGTGGTCATATACTCGGTGGCTAGACAGCCGCACTTTCTGCACTCAAGTATTGTTTTATACTTGTTTCGTTTAGTATACCTAGTTTAAAATCTTACGAAAACTGCTTGACAATTTTTTTTTTACTAAAAGTTAATTTTACCGAAATTTCGTTTTATTTTCGTTACTCTATCCTTAATAATATCACAGAGTATCTAATAATACTAACGTACAAATAATATGTATATAAAATCATTATGCTAAATTGACAACCATTTAATCATAGTTGAATCCAATATCAACCAAATACATAATTACAAATGTCATGCTTACTATTTTTATTTTGATATTCATATGAGTGAAAGAAAAACAAAGAATGTGCCAGCTGCATTTCCTCCCGGCATGCTGTAAAAACCAGCTAAGGGATCCGGGGGTTTCTGTATATTGCAATTTAGGCGATGGGCTGAAAACCTGTCTCCACAGCAATATACCAACAACAAATCTATCTGAAATAAACCTTGATCTTTGTCAGACGTGGCGGAACGACATTTGTTTAGGTCGTTTATCGTTTGTCTAATTTTGCCCATCAATCAGGGTGCATTCGCGAGACGTGGCCTGCCTAGCCCAGTCCCATTTAAGCTTAGCGGCCTTTTTGCCTACGTCTGCGATTTGAGTTTTGGAGCGGAGGGTGGTGTTTCTGATACGATCAATCCTTTTGACACCGAGAATGCTCCGCTCCATCGCTCTTTGACACATTCCGAGTCTGAACTTTTGTGAACCGGTCAGGAACCAAGTTTGCGCTCCGTAGGTGAGAATAGACAGGATACGTATGTCGAAATATTAGATACAAGAGATATTTTTTTGTACCAATTTACATCCTAGTCAAGGCAAAACCCTGTCACTGGGTCAACAATAAATTTCAAATAAATCCCAAGCGACTGCCAGTTTCTTCTTAAAAAGTAAGTGATCAGATCTCCGCTAAAGAAATTTCTTGAAAATGGACGGTAAACACTTCCTCGGGGATTTTATTGGCTTTTTACGTCTGCTCGGGAACATAAAATATTTCTAGCTGACGTTTCCCACTGCCGCAGCGTAATTTTATAAACCGAGTGATGCTCCTGTTTGAAAAAGTCCAAGTAAGTTCAGCGCTCATTGAATTTAATGCGGAGTCGCGAGTCCCCTGGCTGCTCTACTTTCAGCACTAACTGAATTTTCCTAGTAACGCCGGAATCCTTCAAAATCAGCTCTCAAAGGGTTATCACTTTCTTTCAACGCATGACTCTTTCACGGATGTCAGTGTATGCGTGTTAAGGACGTTGTTGTACAAAACATGTCAGACAAACTTCAACAACGACGATAAGTAAAAAGTTTATTACGTGAATGTCAATCACATTTGAAGTTATCGTAGACATTACGTAGAAACCACGTAGGCATAACTGACGTAGCAACTTGCTACGAATCGTAGCTGATAGTTAGATTTTATACAGGTTCATTAACGCGACAGATGATTAGGGCTAAATACGCAGTGACTGTATGAACAACTGATAGACATTTATTAAGCTTGAATTACCACGCTTGATGAACGATCCAATTTGCAGTTTAATAAAGGGAATGAAAAAACTGGAGGTTTTTAAAACTACTGAGAACTTTGGCTCATGCACACGTAAAAGCATCATGCGGTGGTCATTAGACTACTTTGCGTACTTTTTGGTTGAAGTTCAGCAGTAAAACCCTCTTTGTGAGACGAAAATCCTCTCCTCTGAACAATGTGCAGGCACCTATTACCATGAAATTTCGTCTTATATTACATACTTGGAAATTTAAACTTTTCCTGCTGGGGCGTGGGGCGTAGTTGGCGGAGTTTCCCGGAGATGTTATCGCGTGCGTCGGTGTTATCGCCGCGGGAGCAAGTACACCGCGAACAAACATTTCTATCGCGACATCAAACATTGAGGGAATGTTCAGTTTTTGGCGTTTAAAAAAAGACTTGATGTTTGTTTTTTTGTGTAGGCGTGTGGCGTTGGGACGCTTGCATATCAATTTGCCATACATATAATCACTCCTTTATCCCTAATGGAGTAGGCAGAGCGTAATCGACCTGAATAAAAGTCTTGAGAGTTATTTAATATATATTTATATGTATATTGCTGTAGTAACAGGTTGTCAGCCCATCGCCTAAATTACAATATACTCGAAAAAATACGAAGAATCTTCACGTTACACAGCCTATTATTTTATTCAGTTTATTTGGAAAACACAAACCCTCAGCTACCTCTTCTGGCTTATGAAGCTTGTAAAAGTTAACCCGAGAAGTATAGCAACTGGTTTATATGTTGTTAACAATAGGTTACATAAAAACTATCTTCCATGCTGGACTGGGAGCGAGAGAAAAACATAGAATGTGCCAGCTGCATTTCCTCCCGGGCATGCTGTAAAAACCAGCTAAGGGATCCGAGGGTTTGAATATGTTGCATTTAAGGCGATGGGCTGACAACCTGTCACTACAGCAATATACATACAAATCTATCATAAATTACCTTCAAAACTTTGTCAGACGTGTCGGAACGACTTTTGTTTAGGTCGTTTACGCTCTGCCTACCCCATTAGGGATAAAGGCGTGATTATATGAATGTATGTATAAGTTGAATGTAAAATTTATTATTTTACTTAAAATTCATTATTGCATCAGAGTTCATGAATACAGCTAAAGAGTATATATAAATTAATCTATAGCCAAAGTAATCAACTTAATGACATTAATTATCGACACATGATCGATGAACAGACGTCTGTAATAATGTATTAATTATACTGCCCGAAGTGTTTATTATCTGATAATTGGACCATTCGAAATGTACCTGTTAATTAAAACGAAATATGTGTACTTGCAGGCGCTGTGATTCGAATTTTGTTTGGATTAATTGAAACTTGTTTGACTATTTGGCATTTGATAACACTATGTTTGTTGCATAAATAGATTATTATGTTTTCTAGTATTTTAATAATGTAGGAACAGACGTGAAATTTCATCAACTAGATTAATTAAAATGATGAGTACTTCCAAGAAAGTGAGTAAAGCGTCCTGAGCGTTTCGCTGTATTGCTATTTAAACGGGCTGAAAATGTCTCATTACAGCAATGCACGGTCAATTCTATCTCATTTCTATAAATTCCTTCCTTTCTTCCTTTATCAGACTTGACTTGCTAGTAACGGGATAAAAAAAACAACAACCTTAATTTGAATTGTAGGAGTATGTAAGTTTATTTTAGATTTCTTTCACGATTCTCAGATAATCTACAGGCATTTTGATTGAAACATGTGTATGCAATATTAAATAACTGGGTTGCACGCCTTGCACAACTTTACAAAATGGGAGGAGGTTATTTTCCACTCCGTCGGTGCTCTTATTTAATAGTGCGCTGGATTCATTACAATGCATAATGAATCTCATTTAATAGTGCGACAAGCTTCGCGTCTTAAGAAAATCTTACGAAATGCGAAACTGAGTTCGTACTTTCTTGTTTTACGACCGACAATGTAATTTTTTTTAAGTGGCTGGGGGAGAAATATAGGCTACTGTTTACAGCGACAAATTATCCTGTTTGGGCGAGACCTTGGGGTGAAAGGCTAGTGTTGTGACTTGGGAATAATTTCTTACGTAAAGCATTCGATCGCTAGCATTCGGGTCGATAGGTTGTCATCTCTTGGCGCGGGCTCCCAGTCTGCAATTAATCTGGCTCCTCGACGACTGGGCGGTTAGCAGCTGGAGTATAATGAGCAGGAGAGGGTGGGGGGAGCGCGATTGCTGTCTTTAATATTCAAAGCTATACTACCTAACAGCTACCAAGCTAACAAAACAGTCAAGGAGAGGCTATGCGACTTTGTGTGACATTGATAAGATTCCAATAAGAAGACCTTCGAGTGCCCGACATCAGTTACAATTAAGTGAGCTTTTCTAAGCAATTTTTAGAAGCACTTGATATTTTTAATAAAAACTGGTCTTGATTAATCTGTTTCATTTTTATTCACTGCAAGATTGAACGTTATTTTGCAAATAGTAAAGCTTGTGGCGTATTTATCTTTTATAAAAGATTGGTCGAACCGAAATTCCGCAAAATTTCAAATCGGGAGTACCCAGAAACGAAACCAAACTACATGCAGGAAACCTTGTGCGGTATCGCTAAAGCTCCGTGCATATACTGATCCGGAGGCATAAAATGGCGAATGTGTGAATTTTGTCTTGCATTCCTGGGCCGTGTTTGAACTTGCTATACTGACTGTGCGCAGAGCTAGCAATGCAATCTAAACTGCTGCTGTTGTGCCAGCACTTTAATCTATTCATATGAGCTGGTTCAATTTCTAGAAGCTAATTCACAGAGCTGTCAATATTCGTTACAGGTTAGTAGTTGGAAGCTAAGAACGGGGCAAGATTGGCGCTTTGTTATTCACAGGCCAATAAAGCATGCTAATGCAACCTCTTGCTCATGAAACTGAAGTTTCTCGCTTCTAAGTTGGTTTGCTGTACAGTCACAACCACACGCTATTATGTTTATGGGTCGTTGTCATGGTACAGTCAAACTACCTTGTAGTGTTCTGTGTGCATAATCAGAGCTTTGTTAAGACCTAACCATCTGCGAAATGTTCTTAAATATGCCAGGTCCGAATAGCTCCAACCCATATCCAGGTGATAGTTAGCAGCGCTTCCTGTTAATTTAAATAAAAAATGTAATATGAGAAATTAAAAATATCCACGCGGATAGAATGGCGCTTTATACGTAAGTGTAAAATACATCCGCAAGGTGGAAACCACATTACATTTTGTTTAACAAGAAAGGTGTGTCAATACATCATAGCATACATACACATATAAGTCTAGGAATAGCATATTCCTAGCCTTTGAAACCGAACACAATATAACAAGGAGGCGTATGCAACTTGACCACAATGTCAACTGCACGATTCTGGGGATCGTCAGGAATCGGATGTTTGCGGACACACATAGGCTCAGGCAATCGAAGACTTTGTTTGCCTTCTGGGCCTCTTAATATTCAACATCGGCCTCGACATGTCTCCCTTTAAGCCTATCGTAACTAAAAAATCTGGAATTTTGCACTCACAGTGTTCACTATTTGATTTTATAAATAGTAAAAGTAAGAAATTAACTTCCACTATGACGTGTTAAAATAAGTGAGGAGTTTAAATTAAGCCATGTTTACAACCAGCTCGGTAGTTCAGTTGGCTGAGCAATGGAACGGCATTCCTTAGCTCGCAGGTTGAAGTCCTGTCCGTAGCAAATTATTAATTCCGTGCAAAAAAATCAAGCTCATTTTAAAAATCCAGTTAAAAATAAAGAAAAGTACAGAAGTTAAGTGTTTGAAGTTAAGTGCACAAGCTCTGCCAATTCAAGCTATATCGACCGCATACAAAAATAAAGCTGCAGTCGTGAGTTGGCTTACGTAGCTTACCAAGCTTTGCATAATTAAACTTGCATTAGAGCTCATTGCTCCAACAATTTAGCACTGAACGATTCATTTGGAGCGTCAAAGATTGGGGTTTATTTGGGGTCAGTGGTTCGGTATAAATTTCGCGTGAAATAAAAAACTACACTTTTCGACTATGTACAATATTTAGCAGGAGGTTATTATTCTACAAAAGAATAGGTTTAGGTATAAAGTTCGTATTTTTTACGAGTTATCGACCAACATGTTTTGCGGCCTATAAACATTTTTTTCTTTGTAACTTAGTAGAAGTTCAAATTTCGGAACCGCAGACAGACAATTGTTACAAACAATTATGTTTTGCGGTTACTTTCTTAAAGTTGTAAAGCAAAAACAAGTGGGTATCGATAACTCAACGTTTAAATAACGGAGAAACGGAGTTATTTTCTTTATAATTCTACTAATCTATAATTATGTAGGAGTTAAGAGCACTTCATAGTACTTCAATTATCCAAATTATACGAATGAATAATATATTGAATTAATAATCTCCCCTTTTTCAATTCGTATGATTATTGAAGTAGGTACCTGTACCTACAAGTACTTATAAATACCTACATGAATCTCGATATTTAATTTACTACGAGTACTATGTAATTGCAATACCTTACGTTTATATTAATAAGGATTTCATTAATTACAAGGACTTATTTACCTAGAACTGTTCATAAGCTTAATTACAAATGAATTGCTTGAGGTGTTACATTCTAAGCATAGTTAATTATTTTTTGATTTGCCTTTTCTGCAACAAAAATAAATAATAGACTTGAAAAGTAAATAACTAAGTAGTTTTTCAAAAACATACCTAACAACGCTACCTCCGTTTACATACATATTATTACGCCTTTATCCCTAATGGGGTAGGCAGAACGTAAACGACCTAAACAACGGTCGTTCCGCCACTTATGACAAAGTTTTGAGGGTTATTTAAGGTAGATTTGTAGGTATATTGCTGTAGTGACAGGTTGTCAGCGCATCGCCTAATTTACAATATACTGAAACCCTCGGATTCCTTAGCTGGTTTCTACAGCATGCCCGGGAGGAAATGCAGCTGTCACATTCTATGTTTTTCTCTCGCCCCCAGGCCAGCATGGAAGAAATTTACGACGGAGAAAATTGACTTATACATTGAGTATGCGAATTCTTCCAATAATTCTTAAGTCCATACTCTATCTCTATCCCTTGAGACTCAAGTTCAAGCACTGTCCAAATCGATTCAGCCTACGGTCAAATATTTATTCTTAGCACGTTTTAGCGAACATAAATTTATATTGCTATCTTTGTCATTTCCTTTCATGAGTTTTTGTAACGCCTTATTCGTCTCTATGGGACTCTTAAAAGCTCTCTACCGTTTCTCCGAAGAAAAACAATCCAATAGTATCTAGTGCAAAATACTTCTCCGTGTTGTAGGGTACTCGAAAATAATGACATTGTGTGATATTTCTACCTCACTAAGGCTCGTATTTATAAAGCGATATCAATCTTGAGAGCAATATCAAGTACGGATTTGACAGGCCAGTTTGTACTGAAATGACATTTCTGATACGAACTCAAACTCGCTGTCACTCATGAGAGCTGATTACAAATACGGCCCTAAGATATTTGCTCGTCGCCTGTAGTACAATCTTGACTCGTCTTAGCGAGTGGGTTTTCAAGTCGAACAATGAACCAATGAACCCTGGTATCAGTTTTTAAACCGCCTAGTAGCACAGCTATTATGCCTCTGACATGGTTTCAGTAACAACTACTATAAAAGACAGCGACCGGGACCGACTGCTTAACGTGTCCTCCGAAGCACGGAATTCTTTTTTTTTCGAACAATCAGTGATTCAACCTGTAATTTTCGAACCAAACTGGGAAAAACCTCAAAAAGTGAGAAATTGACAAATATCAACTTCGTGTTGAACTCCTGGGAATCGAACCCAGGACCTCCGGATCGTGAACCCATGGCTCTGACCATTAGATCTTGACTCTGAACTGAACTATACTGATTATGAATTTTATACCCAGATGTATAATATCAAATATTTTAACAACAACAAATTGTTCAAAACTTTCTAAACGATGATAATAGAACTACCGTTACTCACGTAGTTAGAATTGCCATAACGGGTAACGGTTTTGCTCTACGAATGTACGTACATTATATTTGTGTGTAAACTAATCATGTATTTATAACACTAGCGACCCGCCGCGGCTTTGCACGGAAATTATCAGTGTATCTCTGCTTTATTATGCATCTATTATACATATAAACCTTCCTCTTGATTCACTCTATCCATTAAAAGAAAATGCATCAAAATCCGTTGCGTAGTTTTAAAGATTTATGCATACATAGGGATATAGAGACAGAGAAAGCGACTTTGTTTTATACTATGTAGTGATATCTAATCAACTTTTGCAACTTCTATTTCAGCTTTACTTATTTATTTGAAGATTAAGATAAAAAGGTTGTGTTTATTTACCAAGTCTTTTTCGAAAGATACTAAAGTAATAATCCATCTTAATCAACCGTACTATTTTTAGATGCTGACTTCTATTATACTACTTTGTATAGAAGACGGCTATAAATATTGCACATCGACTAAGTTTGGCTTTATAGAGCGTTCTTGGTATATCATCATTCCCTTGCCCTTATCCCATTATTCGGGGTCGGCGCAGTATGTTTCCTTCTTCCATTCATCCCTGTCAACCGTCAGTTCGACATTAACACCTGTTTTCAACATATCATCTTTCACACAGTCCATCCATCTTTTCTTTGGTCGCCCTCTCCCAACATATCCGTCCACATTCAAATTCAATACCCTTTTACCTATATGACTTTCATCCCTCCGCATTACATGTCCATACCACGCAAGCCGATTTCCTCTCATTTTATCTGTTATGGGTGCAACTTTCAAGCTTCCTCTTATGTACTCATTCCTAATCTTGTCCATTCTTGTTACTCCACACATCCATATCAGCATTCGCATCTCAGCAGCATGAAGCTTTCTTTCATCCATCACTTTCATCGCCCAACACTCTGATCCATACATGACGACAGGTCTTATGATGCTCTTATATATTTTCCGTTCTTGGTATAATACTTGTTCAATGATTGTTTAAGACTTTCACGCTTTCTTCACTTGTAAACGATTGTAAATTTTATAAATGCCTATTAATCTTACGTGCTTAAATACCCGTGTTAAACAGTTATAACTTGTACAATGACTGGCAAACGTAATTCAATAGTCGATGTACAATATAACGGCCCCATACTGTACTACAGCTTTGTATTTAGCCGATGATGCGATGTTCCTTTATTTTTCTGCCGGCTAATCATCCGGTGGTCATTTAATTCCGCCCCGAGCGGCTGGTAGTGGGACTACGATAATAACATTTACCCTATTCGATTGTATTATCGAATCAAATAGACTGTATTAACTTGCTGATACTTTCCAGACGTTTTGTTAAGGCTTTTTGTTATATATCGTTCTTCTACTTCTGTCGTGTGGGTATCGAGTCAATCGACTCGATGAACCCTGATGTCAGTTTTCAAAACGCCTAGTAGCACAGCTATTAGGCCTCTGACATGGTTAGAGTAATGACAATTATTAAAGACATCGACCGGGCTTACCGTGGCCTCCGAAGCACGAAATCCTTTTATTATAATTCAGCCTGCACAAACTGCGGAAAACCCCACAAATATCAACTTTATTTCCCCCCCCTAATCGTAAGCCCGTGGCTTTGACCACTGGACCACGGAGGCAGTTTTTTACTATCGTTACTAGAATGTGATTGCTAGGTATACAATGTAAGGGTAATGAAATAAGAAAGTTTTACAAATCCGCTTAATTGACAAGAAGATTTATCAACCTACGCGAAAATACCCAAAGCTTATTTTGTGAATTTGGATGATTTCCTTTAGCTATTTATAGATCTAAATATCTCAGTGAACAAGTGAAATGTTGCCAACTTTGTAAGCCTAAAATGTTTCAATAGCCTGTGGAATTTCTCGCTTGTGTTGACCGCAGAAATGAAACAAGAGTTTTCCGGGGCCACTGTTACAGAAAAACAACAGAGACTCGTGGCACATTCCTGTTGTTCGCTCTGCTTTTGTGCCCAAAGCCTTATTGCAAACACTGACCTTATAGTCCAGTAAAATTACTGTATTTTAAAACATTCATTCATAATAGCTCAATTTTTTGTACGTATATATCTTACTTTTATATGATTTGAGGAGACTATATTACCGAATCACACAATTTATTGGATTAGACGTAAGATTTAAAAAAATCTTGTCTTTTTCTATGTAAAAGTGCTAATAGATGAGGAATTGGTTTTTAAGACAAACAAACAAACTGTATAAATACAAGTATCGAGATCATACCAAAAAACACCACAATTATTTTATTTCTAATAAAGACTCGTAATTTATTAAAGGTCAATAAATTAATAAAAAAGAATTGGTAAGTAAATATTGTTGGATGTGTATATAAAACAAAATTATATTAAGCTATCAAAGAAAGAAAGTTATTTCCATTTTTCCCCGAATTTTTAAAAATATCCTAACTTTCGTTTAAAAAATAAATAAGTAAACTGATATTTTTGGTGTTGTTTCTTTGGTAAATGAAAGAGGAGAATATAATCTACTAATGAAATGTGATAATGTACTTATTGAGAATTATATCCGTTTCGCCATACAAACCCGGCGTAGATTGACTGGACTATTATAAGAGTATCTGGCTATGTGCCGACGCTACCTTATATATCTCTTATGTATCTACACCTCTTATTACGTTTCGAGACTGAGTGGTACTTGGTCTATGTGGTGAGCTGGATAATAGTGGTATCCATTGTTGAATTAATGATATTCTATCCGACTATTTCCTGAGGTATCGAACTGTACATGCACACATATAATCTCGCATTTATCCCTAATGGGGTAGGCAGAGCATAAACGATTTGAGGGTCATAAGAGATATATGTAGGTATATTGCTGTAGTGTCAGGTTGTCAGCCTATCGCCTAAATTATAATTTACTGAAACTCTCGGGTCCCTTAACTGGTTTTTACAGCATGCCCGGGAGGAAGTGCAGCTAGCATATTCAATGTCTCTCGCTCCCAGGTCAGCATGAAAAGAAATCGAATTTTGAGATACATTTTTTTCTCTTATTAGGTGTAATAAGCCATTACTTATTATATTATCTGCGAGTTTGCAAAGTTACTTCGTAGAGTAGCCAATTCGGCCTACTTAATGTAAATTGTAATAGCCTAGGTATTTTCTTACCTCACCTAATCAACTGTATTATACTTTTCAGCAACGAATTTTCAAACGCGAGTAAATATTTGTGAAGAGGAGAATATTGCCGGCGAATAAGAAGGATCAATTTAGTCAAATGAAAGCGGAGGGCAAAGGGCTGTACAATATTAATGTATCGCTGTAACATTGTTCCATTAGCTGAAACCACTGAAACAAAAGCGGTTGTCTGTGCTCGTTTTCAATTTCAACAGGTGAATAATTTGTTATTCCGCAATATCATTTCTTATCGTGTTTTTTATTCAAAGCGGCGAAGGGTCGGACCGGTCATGGAATTTGACGTGGCTATGAATGCGTCTTCAACCTCATTTTTTTATCGGCCTGGCTCAGGCGTCGGGCGCTCGCTAGGCGTTGCCCGTCCCGGTTAAGGTGCTGAAAATTACGACACGCTTCCGCTCTCTTTCCGCTGCGGTAAGCCAGGATTTCAGATTCTAGGCTTTAAAACAATGCTCGAAACGGGCGAGTAGTCCTACTTTATTTTCAAGCACGAATTACGTGAGGGACTCGCCTCGCCGCTTTGCGTCGCTTGTTTGAGGACTGTTATTTTTTTCGAGATAAATATGCGGACTGTTTTGTCTTATTGTACTGAAACAAAAGGAGTAATAAAATGCGGATGTCTGTCATCCACGCGGTAGGGACGATGAGCGCTCACTCGCGCCGCGGTCGCGTGCTCATGCCTCTTGTCGCACAAATCACTAACAATCGAGACGCACCCTTTAAAGCACTTTTAATATACATACATATAATCACGCCTTTATACCTAATCGGGTAGGCAGAGCGTAAACGACCTAAACAAAGATCTTTCCGCCACGTCTGACTAAGTTTTGAGGGTTATTTAAGATATATTTTAGGCATACTGCTGTAGTGATAGGTTTATACTGTGCAATTGCAATATACTGTAACCCTCGGATCCCTTAGCTGTTTTTTACAGCATGCTCGGGAGGAAATGCATCTGGCACATTCTATGTTTTTCTTTCGCTCCCAGGCCAGTATGGAAGATTAAAGCACTTTTAAGACGTGATTTATTTAACATCTACAGCCGGCATTAACCACACTTACTTTTAATCCTTCAGTGAATTATTCTTAAAGTTTTTGTGGCCGCCTCTTGTAATCCTAAGAGTTTGAAAGTGTCCCGCTGTGTGTAACGCTACTGAGGAAAATTTCGTCGATAATGTTGTTGTTTGTTTACTTTTATAGCCGTGCTAAATGACTTTCTATCATAATATTTTTCTTTCTTTGACTCACAAATTACTATGAGTAAGCACGCTTCCAAGTCGGTGAGATGAAAATTTTAATTTTAAACTCGCTTCAAAGTAAATTTTCGTGTTTTTTGAGAGCGGTGATTACACGTTACACGTTTTAGTGAGACTAGAGTTTTGCCACCTGACTACAACTAGCGAGTTTCTAGATCAATTTTATCAAGTTGTATATAAAACAATAGGTCCGTGGAACGGTTGTACAATGGTTGAACTGAAATCAGAAGTATTGTTAAAGAGCGGCGTAGTGCGTCACGCGACCAGCTTTGTTAGAGAGGCTTTCACGCGGCACTCCACGAGGCTCCACCCGGACCCTAGTCCCGGCCTTATTTGTATTTCGTTCACGAACTTTCCGCATATATTATTTTGCAAGAGCTCCTACACATGTGGAAGAAACTGATTTAATAATACCATTCAATAGGCCCCTAAAAACGTTTCGATAATTTCTCCAATTGACGTATACTTCCACTAGGTACATTAAATAGGAAATTCTCAAGCCATTGTACCATATTGTTCAGATACTGATTTAGTAAAGGCAACGATCCATTGTTGACAGTTTGCGTCGGTGATGTTCTAAGTAGTTCCAATTTACAGAATTGGATGGCTCTTGAAGGGGCTTTGGGTCAGACCTTTGTCTTTTTTTCTGATAGAAGAGTTATGGCAGCGAGTGAACGAACGTCTACTCTGTCTGTGCGCTTCTTATTGACATCCGAGAAAACGCCTCTAGCCGACCAGTCGGCAAAATAAGGTTTTGAATTGATGGCGAGTCATTACGTAACTACTCTAGAGGATAACGTTAAGTTAATTACATAGTTTACTGCTCTTCATGCCTGGAACGCGCAAAGAATTTTTTTACTTTTTAATATTTGCGACTAGCCAGCAATGGGACACAACGGGCTAGTAATAATAATAATAATTTGCGACTTCTATTGTATGAAAATACAAAGGCAGTAAATTAATATCGCGCTATTCAGGTAGTATGCATGTAAACAATATTTCACGGGGTTTGAACTACTCAGAGTCAAGAAAATATGTGTAAAGAATGAAAGCGCAATACCGTGTAGTTTCCAACTTTAATATAAATTTATACGTGCTTTACATTTTCTGAATATTCTATGCAATCCTTTGATATAAAAATAAAGTCATAAAAAACGGGGAGATGGGTAACTGCTGTCCCTTGCAAATCGCACGATGTTAGATGACAGAGTCGACTATAAATGGGTGTTTAGCATTTTTGCTGCGCGCCGCTAGTGCGGTGTCGATCGGCGCTCCAAACAAAAGAGAGTCATTTGCATTTTAACTAACTGATAACTGGACCAGGACGACCTTCGCGCCCCTAATTTCCCCTGGACCCGAGACCGAGCAATTTACTTGCTCGGCGACGGCTGCAGATAAAGAAATTGAGAGATCAGATAAAACATCGGACGATTATCCCTTGCCATCGCGGCACGACTTTGCGACTGTAATTTCGAGTTATTCTACTTACCTAAATCCTAGCCACAGCCTCAAAATAAAAATAACATTTCAGAGACGTTTTTTCTTTGCGTTGTAGGAATATATTATATATTTCTAGGAAAAATCTTCTTCAAAGGAAACCACAAAGTTCACTTCATTAAAACATAAAGAAAAAGAAAGTTAGTATTTTTTTAAGAGTATCAACTACTATAACATTATGTAATACGGTCCGTGACTTAAATATCACAAACTGTGTCTGAAATAAATCATCGCAAAGCCTGCATTTATTCCGAAGCGTAAATTAAAAAAGTTTTGCCAATTTTGAATGAGTTATTGTGCTATATTCAGTGCTGGTTCCTAGGGAGTTCAGACCGACATCGCTCCTGTTTATCCGGTAATGGATAGGGTGTTTAATAGCTGTCGGGCGCCAGATACTGAAATTATACAATCCGAGTTTGATACTTAATTCCGTGATTTACCGAGTGACTGAAGACAAAGTGAGCAGTGAATTGTCGGTTTTTCGGCGGCGCGGCTCGCATGTGATGTGATGGCTCGTGACCCTGAGGATATGTGCTCGAGTGAGACCCATGGCTAACTCGGCGGACCTGGGTCTGCTCGCCGCCAACCTGCTCCGGCTCATAATCGGTAAGTTTTGAACACATTTCCATTTGTTTGTCCGCATATTTGTCGCTGCTCGCATTGCATATGGCGTGCGTTCCGAAAACACCTTTATGCAGTCTAGTAGACAATCGCGCATGCCCCACTGAAGCCGGACGCAGTTAAATTGAACACGGGATACCTGAAACTGACCGGAACAATGGTTTGGCAAACAGAGCTACCTTTCATTCCGTTAAACTCTTCCGAACAAAGAGAAATTCTTGAATACTGAATAACTGTGCGACATATTTTGCAATTGCCGTCGTCTGTGCGTCAATGTTGCTCACGTAGGGCGTGACAGTGACGCGGCAATCTGGCCGAAAGTGACACTTGCCGAGGAGTTGGGGAAATAAACAGCTAGCCGGCAGCTAAGTAGACGCTGTCGCCGGATGTCACGGGCCGGATTTATTGCGCACGTGAAACTTTGTTTTTCTTAATGTGACAGCTCGGTGCGTGACGGTACTCGGCTTTGCCAGTTAAGCCATGTGTTCCTTCAAGCAATCGTGACAAGCTTACGCCTAATTACAAAATTTTAACTTAAATTACTTGCTTATAAGAAAATACGATTTTCCTCTAATTATCTTACTTATCTAAATGTTCATGCGAGCAACAGAAATCGTTAAAGCTTTTCATAGAAACCAGGACCCGTGATAAGGTCATGGGTTTTGGTAAAGGCTCACCTTTTAGCTCTGTGGGTAGAGGTCACGTCCGTTTTGCCCTCGCAAACATGCTATATAAATGGATCGTACATAATGTAATCAAAAACTTGGCGAGGCATGTCTTGAAACACGTACTATCAAACTTGAATTTTGTGACGACGTGCCTCTTTCACCAGTATTATGAAATAAAACAACAAATAAAAAATATTTTAAAATAAATGTAATAACTTTAAAAATGTAAACCATTTACTCTAAAAACTGATGAAGTATTTTTTTATTGAAGGTTAAGGCTAACTCTAATGTAGTTTGTTTTCAAAGGCTGCGAAATTAAAAGAATTAAGCTAGACTAACAATTTCGAGTGCTTGTAAAAAATAAATCGGTTCAAGTCTACATTACGTCTTTTCGTTTTGAAAATCTTCTAAAAACAAATTCAATTTCGTGATCAGATTTCTAACTTCTAAAATTTCGTGAGTCTTATGAAATCCTTTGGGTAGTAAAAGCAGAGAGTGCGGTCGTGTAGAGTTAAGTTTTTATCGTTTCCACTTGGCACACTTTCCAGTGTATGAAAGTTGGGGGCGGCGTAGTGTGTATCTACTTGCTTATGCGAGCTGCATGTGTCAGTAGAGACAGTCGCGCTTCTTTGCTTTTACAAGTTTTAATCTTCCTAATGCACCGCCGCGTGCGCTTTACAAATGGTCGCCCCGTCTCGCCCCGCCCCACCCTGGCTTGCCTACTGTCTGCTTCCGGCCCGGTGTGTTTAAACTGTTGTTAAGAACATTGCATCCGCACTACTAAATATTTACTTGTCACTGGACTCTCTGTGCAGTTAGTTACGTAGTGCAAACACGTGCATTAAAATTAAATTTTAAATATTTTCAAGCATTACCCGGTTGATGTCCGGAGAATAATGCGCGCTGTAGCTATGCAGTGCGGCGTCATCGTTAAACTCTAATATTTTACTCTTGGCCCGGTGCGCCGCGGCAGTTTTACGACTGCTACCATCGTAACTAATACTCTTGTGGCAACTGCAATTCCAGCGCCAGCAGCGCGGCAAAAACAACAGCTCGCTCATATTGCTGTCAGGTGGTACTTTGTTCCAGATCTTTCTGTAAACCTTTATTGCCGTGTACTAACGTGTTGCACTCCAGTGTCCCGTTTGAGCTATGACTTCTTTAGCTATCTGCTTGTAATGACTCTCCGTACCTCACATAACACGATATTAAATTTTAGTTCAGTTTAATAACACAAGTTAACGCGTCACCATCCACGCTCGATAGACTACATAATTACTGCTCAAATTGACTTCATACTGCGTGGAATGAAGTGACAAAGTCAGCATACGAGCAACTTTAAAATTAATTATTAAGTTGAGAAGATAAATTAATATCCGAGCACTTGTTGGTCATGACAGCTACTATACATGCCGGAGTCGCCCGCTGCCGCCGCCCACCGGACAGCTCACCTTTGAAGTTCTAATTATCTGAAATCTGCAGATATCTAACTCACCTATCAGCCTGAAAACGAGGGAGCAATATTAAATGGGCTTGTAAATTCACAAATAAAATTATAAAGCAGATTACATCGGATAGACGCGTATAAAATGGAGTTTCTTTGAAGTGTATGAAAACCACGGCGACGCAGCATTCTGTTTTTGGCAGGAAATTTGAATACAATTTATAGATAAGTCCTTGTGCTTTTGATTGATATAGAATACATTGAAAACGAAATATAATGATTTGCGATGAGCCGAATACAGTTACCTACATGATCCACATATAATGAATCAAACTTGCTAATGATTTATAAAATAGAGATTAAAACGTCTTATAATGAAGAGACGAGAATTGAGTAATGCGTCTCTATGGATGTGAAAATAATGCCTCAAAGATAAAGACTATCTTTTGGCTAGATTAGACTAATTGGGGCGCCGTCGTCGTCCTATCAATCCACAATGACATTCCGAATTGTAGGGCAACGCTCCTGCAAATTTCTGCAGCGTTTTAAGCTTTGTTGAGCAGAAAACTCAAAACGCAAAGTATTTCGATCGTTTCGCTGCTCTGCTAATCACCAGCCGTCGGAACTGCTGCTGTTGTAAAACGAGAAAGCCAACATAGTTCCGCCAGTGTTACGTTTTATTTTCACTTCACTCATTTGAGTAGGAATGGTCACAGTTGTTAGTGTATAATCATGATAAAGTCTTGTCAAGTCTCCCGTTTTCATTAGAACCTTGATTGTAATTAAGGAACTATTGAGATTAGTTTGAGGCTAGAAACTAGCCAGGTTTTGCACGAGCCAGCATTTCCGCGTCGCTCAGACGACAGGTCAAGAGCTCGTGAGATTCTCTCGACCTAAGCCATCTCAGTCTACCTTTAAACTTTTCCCAAACTCACTGTAGCTTTTATACGTAAAATACGACTCTGAAATGCACCAGACGTAATGTTTATTGAAATAAACTCGATAACTGCAAGGTGAAAATAAAATGTTAATTCATTAGCATTAAATGCATTCTGTTCTTGTATTCTTAATGGCTGTTTTAACTGCGCAAGAACAAAGCAAATAATGGTTAGTGTAGAATATAGAAAAGCAGCGCTAACACCCCTAAACTTGCCTAATAAAATCAAAAGTCTTTGTTTTCCTTTGAAACTGAAATAAGTGTAGCCACTATACAAAAGGTCCTAATAACACATAAACACAAGCTGGAACAACGGAGCTGGATCAGCGCTATACTGGGCAACGCACAAAGGGCACGAACAGGGCTTACGAAGTACGTAGTGGAGGTAATTTGGGTCCTTTGTGAGTTGGAACCGAGCCGCCCGTGTGCCAGACGTCACAGTTCACAGAAAGGACTTGGGACAACTTGCCTACAGAACATTATGGGATTTAATAAGGAGCGGTCGCGCCCGTCCGCACTCGCCACCGGAATGTTGATGCGGTCCTTTGTATTAGCTTCACTCTCCAACAGCAGAATACCTATCTCAAACTTCATTCTTCGCGATGACTCTTTTATAAAGTATCGTCCGCATAACTTATCCCAACAGATTTATTTGTTCCCCCGAAGAGGTAGCTGCTTTATTTACCTACGCAATCTGAAATATTCGTGCCTGTTATTTATCACCATTTATTTTTCCGTGCCAATGCTGAATAGCGTCGGCAGATTTTCGGAATAATGCTGATAAATTATCGAATTTTATATTTGTTTGCGAATAATATTTCAGAAGTTTGTAATAATTTAATTAGTTTTCACGTTAAATTTGATGAAGCTGTGATAAGCGTTAATTACAAAGGTTCTTATATAACGGAATTTTCGGGGAATATTGAATAATATGATCCTTATAAATAAATCAAAGGTTTTGTAGTATTTTAGACAAACCTTAACATTAATTTGGTTTCACGTTTTCTAAGGTAAGCAAATAGTAAACAATCTCATTTTAAGATTTATACAACTCTTTAATTCATAATACTGGATTTAATTCAGATATGTAAGATTCAGTTCAGATTGTAAGTCAGTTATTTTCATTTGACCATCACGTAGAAAATGGAGCAATTCTCCGCTGCGGGTAGTTCCGTAAGGAATCCTGGGAATAAATTAGTGAATCTGGTGCAGGATCGCGGCGAGTCGACCGCACGGTGCCGGGCCGGACCGCATGGTGGCGGGCCGGACCGTGCGGTCTGCCGGACACTGCGCTTTTCCAACGCACTGCAATGCCGATACCAAGCCAATCCAATCATGTGTCTGTACACGTATATGTGTAGGCGTAGAATATTTCCTAGAAAAGCTGAGATACCCAGCACCGGCTGTGGTTTCTCAGCGTAACGTCTGTAGCAGGAATTAATTAGAAAATTTGCACAAGTGATAGGGGTCTTCTTGAAAATACACCTAGTAAACAGTTAGTTCTATGGAACTAGAAACGATCTGACACATTGTTATTAGTAAATAAACCCACTGTAGGTAGGTGTAGCTACAGCCGTAGAGCTCAACCGTAGACTAGACTTGCGGTTGTATCATGCTACCGCAGAGAGGTTGTTCAGCCTGCATTTACCATAAGACGACTGGAGTAGGTACTACGCCTCACGTGCGGGAATTCGCAAAACACGACATCTCTGCTCGACGGCAGAAACAGACGCTCTCGGAGAGCTTAGACAATGGGGTCGGCATCCACCTGTCGTTTGACATACCGCCTAATCCAATTACCTTTTGTAAAAAAACCGCGTAATTGGTATACCTAACTGAGTCCAGCTTTGGGGCGGCCACAAACCGCTCTTTGTGTATCGACAATTCGGTCACACGGAGGTAATCCAAATTAATGCGCCGATAATTCCTTTTGTGGCTTTACGTGTGCCACAAATGTGAATTTTTCTTTACTCTGTTTTATAAATATTACCTTAATCCTAAATGTATATTTTAGGTAAAGGTTTTCCATGTTTTGTGCGCAAAAAATCGGATGTTCTGACATTGACGCTCTCAATTATAAATCCACTAAAACGGGACCACGTTTTTATACTTCTAATAAGATTATAAAAGAAAATTTTGTAAAACCAAACATTTTGCGCCTTGTTCATAAAAAAATTAAATTGATATACGACTTAGGTAATTTACATTTCAATTAAATTCTATGCTGGACTGGGAGCGAGAGAAAAACATAGAATGTGCCAACTGCATTTCCTCCTGGGCATGCTGTAAAAACCAGCCAAGGGATCCGAGGTTTCTGTATATTGAAATGTAGGCGACAGGATGACAACCTGTCACTACAGCAATATACGTACAAATCTATCTTTAATAACCCTCAACACTTTGTCAGACGTAGCGGAACGACCTTTGTTTAGGTCGTTTACGCTCTGCGTACCCCATTAGGGATAAAGGCGTGATTATATGTATGTATGTTAAATTATTAATTGCAAGAGTTTGGAGTTAAGCCTCGGTAACATATTCAGTTTTGATGTAAGTAAATATATTTACCCCATATTATCTCATGCCAGTGGCTACTCGCGAACTGTGTCTAGAAATGTAAACAGTCGTTGTTGCGCAGAAGTGAAAATAAATAAAAACATCAAAACAACTCTTCCCTTTGCGGAATAAAATGAACCATAAAAAACACCCCCATTCCTTGGTATTTATTTACTCTACTTATGTCTGTTATTCAATGATTTGCGTGAAAAGGGACGTAAAGTCTTCGCCTGCCTTTGGTTTATTCGTTACTGAATTGGCAAGGATTTATTTGATAGTTTTCTTTGACGCTATAGCATAAATATAATTTGAATAATAGGTGTATTCCATTTGAAGGATATTGTATCAGTAAGATGTTAGAGCAACAACGACGAGTGAAATCATGTCATATGGTACATACTCAAATCAAATCATTGATGGTACATATTAAAAGACATAATATGATTGTTACTATAAACGTAAAGCTATTAACATGGAAAGAATCCAAAGCGTTTCGATGGAAACAATTCTACGGAAACAATTTTCCGCGCGCGCCCAATTTTCAACAAATTAAAAATGCTTGTTAGGTTTAATCTATTACCAATTTTATGATATACGATATAAATAAAAGCCAATAACATGATAAGATGAAACTGAAATCAAAAGAAATTAGGTAACCTAACTATTTACTTTTGTATATCCCTAGTAGACTGAGATGATGGAATTTTAAATAATAAATAATGTTATCATATTCTTTTATCCCATACATAAATATTTATCATGCAATCATGAGGTACTAGAACGAATGAAATAAATAACATCTTACAAGAATCCCGAACTAATTATTTGCCTACGAGTGTCGGAGATATTTATTCAATCCCGCTAGTCATGTTTCCTCGGGACTGTAAAGTTGAAATAGGTTCGCAAGTCCGATTGGCAATTAATGTCCGCCTAGCCGGGCCTCAGCAAACAGCATTGTTTATTTGCACGATCCGAAGCCTCTTTGAACAGCCCGTTTAGGTACTTTCCTTTACAATTTGTTGGAAACTCTAATTACTTTGATATTAGAGACTCGAGGTCGTTTAAAAATAATGTTCGTACGGTCGGGGTTGGCCGAGATTTAGGGAATTAGCGTTTTGTTGAAATTATCAGACTCGATTATTTAGACTATTTAGTGGAAGCAGTGGGATACTAATGGCTAGATAAGATAAGATAAGTGGAAGCAGCTAAGCACTAATGGGAATTCTTTTGTTTGGGTATGTAAGCAATTGGCAAAATAATACATATTTCAAGTTGTTAAATATTTCCGTTTCGTCAATCGTTTTTTTTATTACAGTGAAAATTGCCTGTATTGGAACATTTTTCATTGACGATCTTGAGAGTTTTTATTTCCTATCTATGAAGCCACTTCTTCTTCTTATTGTATCGACCGTAATGACATAAATTAATTTCGACTAGTGCTATGAAGCCACAGAAACACATTTATCTAAACCAGAAACGCAACGAAATTGGGTCTGTATTTTGTCGTATGTTATTTATTGTATGTCTTCGCAAATGTGACATTTTCATAGAATTACAATTATATTATTTATTCATTAACCCATTAGAAATTCATGGAATTGTATATTTTTACGAAAATTATAATGTCGCAAACTCGAGTTACTCGAGTCTTGCTAACAAAGATTCTTGATATTAAAAATCTCAGCCAACTAGCGCCATCTACAGTCTGGCCCTACACTAACGACAAACAGCTGAAACCTGTTTCAGCGCCCTCTACATTTTCCCCGGCGCATTTCGAACCTTTTCCACCAAACAGTTTCCCACTGAAAAGGTTCTCTTTCAGCCCGCTACCTAGTTTTGGCAACCCCTGGAAAGATGGCGCTCTCTGTTTTCAGTGTAAAACCCCTACTTGTTCATGTTTAAGTGCTGTGAAACCATATAGTATCCACCTGCAAAAACAGGTGGCGCTAAATGTTATGATGTTGAAGCAAAGTAAATTGTAGCCAATTTGCCAATTCCTGTGGACATCAGCGAAATATATTACGAGCAATCGTATTTTTTCCTAAATTGCTAGATAAGTATATTAGATCCGTCACGAAAGCAATATATGACAAAACTTTCCATAATAATTGCCAAAGTCTTTGGTTTATTGGAGTTCAAGTACGGACATAACTCTTCAAACTTTGAAGTGGATGTTAAGTAGGTTTCGGCCTAGATCTGCCAATCTTCACAAATATTTACTAAGATTTAACTCTATTCGTTTGTTCGTTTCTTTCTCTTGTAGATATGACCTATTCTTACAATAAAATGGGCAGGTATAATTAATAATAATAATTATCATGTCTAATGAAATGACACTAGGGAATTAACGTCAGCTTATATTTCAGCATGAAAAGAATTGTGAAAACCCTCTCATTATAGAAAAACCTAGACGTCATTTTTCTTTATTTATTTAACAATTTATTGCATACAATTGATCATACACAAACATAAAAAACAATAGCACAACATATTTAGATGTGATCGTGATCTCACTACCACAGCGAAGTCAACAGGAGGCGGTGTCATGATGTGCGTGCTACGTAAACTATGTGCTACGGTAAGGTATGACTGGGCATGGGCGTGCGACGGTGTTGAATCGATTTGTGTAAGTATTCCTGGGGGGAGGGTGGGGTCAAGTGCAGTCCTAAATATTATTTTATTATACTTACCACCTGAGTACGGGTTAACTGCTGATCGTCTGGAGTATGTTCTAAATAATTTTAAGAGATTTTTTGACCTAAATCCAACTGAAAATTACCTACTTCTTGGGGATTTTAATTTACCCTGTATCCAATGGAGTCCTGATAATTATACTCTGAAGCATGTAGGTAGCTCCGAGTTCCAACATGCATCCTTAAACTTTATTGACGAACTGTATTTCCTGGGTTTCTCCCAATATAATTTATTTGTCAACTCATGTAATAATATTCTGGACTTGTGCTTTAGTAACTTAGCGTTAGATGTTTATAACCCAACACCGTTATCAAAATTGGACATACTCCATCCCGCTCTGCGGATCAGTTTTACAGACTTGGACTTTAAACCTCTTAGAGAGAATAAACAGCCGCATTTCAATTTCTTCAAATGTGATTACAGTATAATAAATAAATACTTAAATGAAATAAACTGGGATCAGGTTTTAGATTGACTCTTGATGAAGGTGTTGATTCTTTTTATAAAATTATTTATGCTTGTTTCTCACTCTTTGTTCCTATATCTAAAACTAATAACTGTTATCCAGTTTGGTATAGTGCTGCATTAATTAAAATTATACATGAAAAATCAAAAATTCGTCGCAAGTGGAAGAAGTCTGGTAACCCCAGAGACAGGGACACGTTTTCATTACTTAGAGCGCGGCAGCATCGTGTCCAGGATCAATGTTTTGAGCGATTCACTGATAATACTGAGAAACTCATAAGATATACTCCCAAAATATTCTGGAAATATGCAAAATCAAAGAGAGGCGGCTCTTGCTACTCTCAACGGTTCACTTCTGAAAATAATAGTTTTACCAATCCACATGACATCTGTACTGCATTTAATGAGTTTTTCGAAAGCGTTTTTGTCAGGTCATCAACGAACACCGCTATTAACGTCGCCGATATTTCTCATCATTCTGGAAGTGATGTATTGTCAAGATTTAATGTAAGCATTGGGGATGTGACTAGGATGTTGCGCAATCTGGACAAATCTAAAGGTTCAGGGTGTGATCGAGTTCCACCAGTTTTCCTTTATGAATGTGCTGACAGCTTGGCTTATCCTGTATCCTTGCTTTTTCGCCGGTCGCTTAATGAGTGTGTTTTCCCCACTATCTGGAAGCAAGCCCACATAATCCCTATTCATAAAAAGGGTCCAAAATCGAATATTGAAAACTATCGTCCAATTTCGATACTTAATTCTCTTGCAAAAATTTTTGAAAAACTGGTATATAATTTTATATATCCACTAATAAAAAATGGAATTTCTGATATGCAACATGGATTTTTAAGAAACCGTTCCACTGTGTCCAATCTTGCTTGTTTTACAGATTATGTAATCAATAATATGGAGAATGGAGGACAAGTTGATGTGGTCTACACGGACTTCGAAAAAGCATTCGACCGTGTAGACCACAACATACTTTTAAACAAATTGAACTCACTAGGCATACATGGAGATTTGCTCCGATGGGTCACATCATATCTTTCCAATCGTTCGCAAGCTGTTGTCCTGGGAGGATACAGATCCGATTTCATCTCCATTCCTTCTGGGGTCCCCCAGGGGTCCCACCTGGGCCCTCTTTTCTACAACGCTTATATTTACGATATTTATAAATGTTTTGAGAATGCTCGTCATCTGCTTTATGCTGATGATAAAAAGATATATTTGCCTATCAAATCTGTAAATAACTGTAACTTATTACAAAATGATCTCAATAATTTATACAACTACTATACTTACTCAAAATAAAATAAGTTTAAGTATCGAAAAATGTCAATGTATTAGTTTTACACGTAAACCAAAACCTATTATATATCAATATAACTTCAATAGCGTTGTAGTTGAGAGGACCGTGGTGGTGCGCGATCTGGGAGTCTTGCTTGACTCTAAATTATCTATGAATAATCATATTTATAATATAACAAATCGATCATACAGAAATCTAGGATTTGTAATGAGAACGTGTCAACCTTTCAAGGATGTATTAAGTCTCAAAATCGTATATTACGCTTACGTTAGATGTATTTTAGAATACGCGAGTTCCATTTGGTCACCTTACTACACAATTCACATAAAGCGTATTGAACGAATCCAAAAGAAATTTATTTCACATCTTTATTATAAATCCAAGAAAAAGAGGGATGCCTCGTACGTCTTAAATTGTCACTCAATTAAACTCTTAACTTTGGAGGAACGGAGAATTTTATTGGACATGGGCCTTTTATTTGATATTTTACGCGGACGTCTAGATTGCCCCGACCTCCTCTCTGGCTTGTCACTGAGCGCGCCGACGCGTCGAACCAGACACACTCGTTTGTTTACACCTCCATCTCATAGCACTAATTATGGTCAGAATGCTGTTCTAACACGTATTGTTCGAACTTATAATGATAAATTTGATAGTATTGACCCTTTCGTAGAATCAAAGAACACTTTTAAAAACAAACTATCCGCACTTTTATTGACCAATCAGTAGATTATTTACGATATATTTCTATTAACCACTAAATTAATAGGTTCATTTACTTACACATATTCATGCCAGTTTCCCTTACAGAGTTGGCTAAGCGATAACAGGTTATTATACCGGGTATATCTACTGCCATGTAACTCCGTGATGTAAATAGATCGTTAACCTATTTTCGTTTTATTTACCGGTGGTTGACGGACTGCAGTTTGGGCCGATTTGACATACAAATAACCTGTATATTCACGCCTTTATCCCTAATGGGGAAGGCAGAGCGTAAACGAACTAAACAGGGGTCGTTCCGCCGCTTCTGACAGAGTTTTGAGGGTTGTTTGAGATGGATTTGTGGGTATATTTCTGCAGTAACAGTTTGACTGCCCATCGCCTAAATTGCAATATACTAAAACCCTCGGATCTCTTAGCTGGTTTTTACAGCATACCCGGGAGGAGGTGCAGCTGGCACATTCTATGCATTCGCTTTCTTTCGCTCCCAGTCCTGCATGAATATTATATATAGATGACTTTAACAGCTTTGATCCACTCACTTATTTCTCTTTTGTTTTGCTTTAGTAATGATGGGTACTCATGACATGAAGTAACTTTAATTTATTCATCAACAGTTTATAACTTTCTTTCTTAGTGCCTATCAGATCAAATATTCAACACAGTGTTACAGGCTTGGTATAATTTAGTGTATTTCCCTTTCTTCTAATAGTTTTCTATTTTTTTATAATAGTATTTATGTATTATATAATGCTATTTCACTTAAATTATAATTTAATAGTACGATTTTATTTCTATATTTTATAAACATGTATAAATTAAATATATACTGTATTATAATGTTTATATAGATTATTTACTTTTTTAGTTTTAAACATATATTTGTCCTAGGCTCCGACATGTTATGTTAATAATATTTTCGTTTTTTTTGTTTAAATCTAGTTGTTCTTCTACCTACCATACTGCTCTCAACACTTATATGTAATCTTGAAGTGGATAGCTGTAATTGGCATTCAGTATAATCATATGTTGTAATATTATAATTTTGTGAGATGCTGTTGTTATCCTGAATAAATAAAAATAAAATAAAATAAAAATAAAACAGGTACAGCTTATCTCTAAAAATAAAACTCTTCCAGCTGACCTACGGTACTGAGAGTGCATAAGTGAGGCAGATATGGCGTGAACAATTCAAACCCTACTATCATAAAATACAATAAATACATATAATAATACATAAAACTACATAAATAATAAATAAATACATATAGTTATAAATATATAATATTATTATAATAATACATAATTAATATAAATAGCACATAACTAGTAAACTTATAAATAAAAAAAAATATGACAATAACAAATTAATTTGGAAGAGAAAGATAGGTACTCTTTTACTCGTTTTTTGAATACTGTGATAGAAGGACTATCACGCACCGTGTGCGGGAGGGAGTTCCACAGTCTGACTGCATGTACAGTGAAGGAGTAGCTGAAGAAGTCAGAGTGGTGATAAGTGAGTGGTGGTGGTTTCTTTTTTATGGAAAAGTAGCGTTTGTATCAAAAACTTTTATTTTTTTAATCAATTAACAATAACCTGTTATTAATGATTCCATAGAAGTAAGTATTTTGTACATTTTATAAAAACATATTTTCTACAGGTCTTACGTGTCAGGTGTTACGAGTACCTCCTATGATAAAAGAATCAGTTAAATGGACTCCTAAAAGTAAAATGTATAGAGTTTCTAGTTTGGATTTTCTTAATTGGCAATCGTAAAATCTGTTTGTAAACTCACGGTACGCGCGTTTAAATTGTGGGGGAGTGCAAATACTTACAGCATTTTGACGTAGGTACGTTTCTTGGGAATAGTTGTTCAATTTCATTACCTCACCAACTACACCCAGAGTATTTGATAGAGAATAAAACATTGTGGGAGTATTCTGCGTCAATGTCTTCTTCTTTGTAGCGTGTCGTTGGAACACGAGAAATAACATGCCTCGATGTAGACTGAATTTGCGGTGCAGTGCAAATCATGGCATACTTGACATTATGCCCGGCGTGCCCCAACACCTGCACGCCAGCGTATTTATTGCACGGCAGCTTATCCGCAATACAAGTCGCGGAATTCTGGGTCCCTATGATATAATTTTTCGTGTCACTGTAATTTTAGAAACTTAAATTATGTACCAATAGGTTCACATTTAACAATGTGTATTTGATAAGCAAACATATTTTGTTTCCCTTCTTCTTTTCCTACTTATAAGATTATACCTACACACAAAAACATCGACGGGATAATCTGATTGACAAAAATCTAACCAATGTTTTTTTTTTCTTGCAGGTAAGCAACCTCACCGCCTGACCCTCGGTATCCGTCGGTCTTCGATCAGATAAGTAAAGAAAATACCTATTTGTATGTGAATAGTGAGTCTGTAGCCGGAATGTAAATGCAATCGATCAACCTATTGTAAGGTTCGGTGGAGAACCTATTCAGTTTTTGCACGACTTCGTTCGTTCGCCTCAATCGACCAGTTAAGAAGCCTTTCCTTGCCTATTTTTTAACTCTTCGAGAACCGTTAGACTTTATCTGTGAACGATAAGAGCCCCTTATTTACGAGTTGTTAGATACTCTATACTCGTTGAGACAATAAGAAGAAATTTATGTAATGTGCTCTAAAGCGGCCATTTCTCACGCAAGAGTTGCTTTGCTTTGTACCTTTTTACGAAATTCATATTGAGATCTTTTCAAAGACACATTTAAATTACAAAATAGTTCTCAAATGCTTCTACAACGTGTAACAGAAAGGGTATATGCACCCAAAAGAATATGAACCAGACCATGAAACTGACCAACTTTCCCAAAGGAACATAGGTCGAAATACGAAAAAAAGATACTTCCCATATTATACGCGCTATCAGCTGATGCATTTTATATGTATGGAAGGTATTTTTTTTCGTATTTGACCTATGTTTGTTTAGGAAATTGGTTCAGTTTCATGCGCTGGTTGATATCCTCTCGGGTGCATATACCCTTCCTGTTACATGTTGTACATATTGCTCTGGCAAAAGTATATAAGTTAAATTATGACGTCTGATTTTGAGTCTGAAATGATAACCACACCTAAACATATTATTGTCAAATAGGCCGAGTGCAAATAGGAACATGTACTTAAGCTACAGAGGGTATGTAGTCTTGCTACGTAATCAATCTATAAACTTACTAAATACTCGTATATATTATACTTCATACCTAGGACGTAATTTTAAAAAGAGTTTAAAGTAAAATGACGTTGTCGCCTGCAGTTGAGAAATTCATATTTCATATTGAAAAAGTTCCTTTGCCCCTGCGAACGTCCCATATGTCACAGTTGATTCGTCAAAACTCGTTAACTGTGACACATTCTAGTCTTATTCTCTTTTTGGTAGAGCCAGTTCCTATCTGTGCTTGTGTGCTGCACTTGGGTCTTTTTAGTTTTTTGAAGTGTTCATTGGTAGAGTGTGGCCTTAGATAGAGTCGAGAACAAACCCGTGGCAATTAAAAATAATGTCTTTCTTTTTCTTCCTAGCGTTTGCAGGCCTAATGCCTCTTTCCGGCTTGAAACATACACAATAATTACGGATATTACATTTACTAATTTAAATTGATTGTATCGCCTTTATATTATTAATTACTAGTTAGCAATCAGTGGGCCGTGATTGTTATGCAAATCCTCTTTGTGTAAGCTCAGGGTTAATTTGCAGTAAAACACCTCGGCTGAGCTGACGATTGTTAATAGGTATAACGAAATTGTTCAGTTTGAATTTCTTGTCCATTTACGTTGCCTCCATTATGTCAGCCCGTAATCCACCTCCAGGCTGACAACGCGTTGACAGGGCACGTTCGCCGAATAAATACGATAGAAATTGTTGGTGGAATTTCATTCCTTATTGCCAGTTCAAGTTCAGATCGCGCGTAGTGGAAAATTCGTTGGAATGGTTAGTTTAGTAGCTATCGACTGTCGTGGAGCGTACTCGAGCATGGAACATATCTTACCCCATTCGACTACCTGTCGCCGGTGCTCGGTAACTCGGTCACGTAAACACGTTTTGCCTAAAGTTGCCGATCAACGAACCCAAAACTTTCGCGTTTCCGTTCAGGGCTAGAATGATGCTGTGGAAACAAAATAGCTTTATGAATACGGTCAGGAAGATTTCGGTCCATTGATCAGCAAGTCGGACATAGCTGATGTGGCGGGTGGCGGATAACATAGTAAAAATATCCGCTCCGGGGCGGCTCATCTTAGCTCGGATCGCAGGCTAGACAGATATTTTTATATTTTTCCACAGCTTTACAAAACATAATAGCCGTTGACCTTGTTCTAAAATTCATCTTTCTTTTGCAAGAATTTTCGCAGAGTTCTATTTATTCTTGGATAGTTTTGAGTCAGAAATCATGGCAGCGCGTTGGTTGTGTTTACGAAGCAATTCACGTCGCAATAAAGGCGACAAAAAAGCCTGTATGATTTTGACAGATAGCTCCGACTGGCAGTTATTGGCAGCAGAGGCGGGGGATGTGCGCGGGTGAGCGGGCGGGGGGCGATTGTTGCGGCCGGATGCTGCGACCATTTCCGTGTTCGACGCGGCCGTCCGTCGCGTCGCCGGCATTCAGCGCGACGCCATCGCTATCGACCATATAATTACCTATCTACTGAAAGCACTTCTACGTGCTCTATAATCGGGAATCGAAAAATAATTCACCGAAAAATCGTAAATTAACGCTGGTAATTTTATTGATTGATTGAATAGGATTTCATTTTATTGCGATGCAATACTCGGAAAATTCAATTTAAAATTTTTATATACATTTTTTAAGATAATAATCAAATTCTAGAGGCCGTTGTAAAATATAGATGAAAAATCAGAGTGCATCATTCCATTTCACTTTTAAATACTATAGCTTTCCACTCGTGGAAATCAAATATTTTATATAACTAGTTCGATGCTTGGTGGAAAGTTGACTTTTCTTGCTGGATCCATGGGATCGATCTCCAGAATTTAGCTTATGAGTTATATACATAGTTGTATCCAAAATCGTCTTGCCCTCACAGCATGAAAGAGTAACAAATTTTCGCATAATTAAAATTCTGGACTGGCAGCGATAGAAAAATAAAGAATGTGTCATCTGCATGCTGTAATAACCAGCTAAAGGGTCCGAGGTTTTCAATATATTGCAATTTAGGCGATGGGCTCAGAACCTCTCACTACTGCAATATACCTACAAATCTATCTTAAAGAACCCTCAAAACATTGTCAGACGTGGCGGAGCGACTTATGTTTAGTTCGTTTACACTCTGCCTACTCCATTAGTGATAATGGCGTGATTATATGTATGTATGTATAAAATAAATTTGATTTCCAATCACTCAAATCCTGAAAGTACTATAGATATTTCATATCGAAATTGGAAAGCAATCTCATGGAAAATTCATAAAATTACTTTACTTTTAAATTTTAAATGCAGGCTCCATTGATTGAGTAATACCGCTATTATGTTGCACATTTCGAAAAGGAGTCATGAATGAAATTTATAAATATTTATAGGTAAAAGAGCAGAGAATTGTATTTTTGTTTGTTACTTACCTAAGTTGTTGTTGATGTCGAGTTTTTAAATTCTTTCACAAGCATAGTCTGTATATTAACATATAGGTACTTTTTATGGCAAGAAAGTCAAATCTCTGGATGAATTTGCGGTTTGGTAACTAGTAGTCCAATAAAAAAAATATATATCTTCGAATCCCTCCTACCTTCGAAATACCTCTAAAGTGTCTAAAGACCAAAGTATATAATCAGTGTGTGTTACCAGTGATGACATATGGCAGTGAGACGTGGCCCCTGAATATTGGCCTCATAAATAGGCTCGCAGTCGCTCAGCGCGCGATGGAGAGAGCTATGCTCGGAGTTTCGTTACGCGATAGAATAAGAAACAAGTATATCCGTAAACGAACCAAAGTAGCCGACATAGCACGCCGGATCAGCAGGCTGAACTGGCAGTGGGCAGGCCATATAGTTCGTAGAACTGACGACCGCTGGGATCGAAAGGTTCTAGAATGGCAGCCACGTGTCGGAAGGCGCAGCTTGGGATGACTTCCTACAAGGTGGACCGATTTGAAGGTTGCGGGCAGCGGGTGGATGCAGTCGGCCCAAAACCGCACTGGGGAGAACTTTGGGGTAGGCTTATGTCCAACAGTAGACGTCCCACGGTTGATGATGATGATGATGACTATCTCCTACATACAATCATACATATAATCACGCCGCTATCCCTAATGGGGTAGGCAGAGCGTTAACGACCTAAACAAAGGTTCCGTTCCGCCATGTCTGACGAAGTTATGAGGGTTATTTAAGATAGATTTGTAGGTATATTGCTGTAGTGATAGATTGTCAGCCTATCGCCTAAATTGCAATATACAGAAATCCTCGGATCTCTTAGCTGGTTTTTACAGCATGCCCGGGAGGAAATGCAGCTGGCACATTCTATGTTTTTCTCTGGCTCCCAGTCCAGCATGGAAGATACTATATCTTCAACAAATAACAATATAAATAACAGTACTTTTGTTTTGATATAATTTCACCTTATGAGGTATGATATGAAGCACAGAAGCGAATTTCCTAAAGTAGAAGTGCAATATCCGTCCCGGTGCTCATTTCAAAGCTCCTTCGTTAAATTTGTCTCGTGTAGGAGTTGTTTGCAAACTTTTCTTCATTAGCCAGGACAGATTAGCAACTATGTTGCTGGCATCTCGCAAGATGACCTACTTTGACTTTCCCACTCTTTCATGGAAACTGCCCTTTTGCTAATGAGACAAGATAAATTGCACGTGTCTCTGATTTTCGTTGGAAGTTTTATTTGAAATAGGAACAAACCTTAAACAAACAAGACTGCACTATTAGAAAATATTAAGTATGTTAGAATATCTGGGTACCTGATAAATGTTTGCACCGTCTGTGCTTGTTTCTTCTTGATTCTTCCATGCTGGACTGGGAGTGAAAGAAAAACATAGAATGTGCCAGCTGCATTTCCTCCCGGGCATGCTGTATAAATCAGCTAAGGGTTTCAGTATATTGCATTTTAGGCGATGGGCTGACAACCTGTCACTACAGCAATATACCTACAAATTGATTTTAAATAACCCTCAAAACTTTGTCAGACGTGACGGAACGACCTGTTTAGGTCGTTTACGCTCTGCCTACCCCATTAGGGATAAAGGCGTGATTATATGTATGTATGTATGTATGTGCTTGCTATGACGGACTTAATAAAGACAGAGAACAGGCAAATACTAAAACAGTCTATTCCAAGCAGATCCTTACTGTCAGTAATATTTACGATAACAAAGAGGGCACCAAAAAAGAACACTGGAAAATATCATTTAGAAAACGCGTAACGAGGGCAAACCTAATTATTTTAATTAAACGAGCAAAACAAATACGAAAAAAATGTAAATGAAAGAATAAAAACTTGCAAAATTCGTTATTCTGTACGAAATTGTTTTTTCCAACTTTGTCCTCGCGTTGCGTATTCAATCGTTTTCATCTGTTTTTTTTTTCGCTGAAATTCTTCGTTTGGAACCCACGGTTCAAGAATAATGTGTGTGCAGTCGAGGAGAGGATATTTTTGTGTATTGGTTGATGAGGCGGACATCAAGCAGTCAGGCCGCGTTTCGGCGCTCGCGGCCTTTCTCGCATAATTACAGGAATGCATTGTGCCCTGCGGGTGTGCGGTGCGGTATGCGGGCTGAAGGGTACACACCCTGCGGACTGCGGGCCGCCCGCGAACGTGCGCCGTTCACGCTCAGTAATTTGCGCGCATGTAGTGAACCATGAAAGCTCGGAAAATAAAGCTACTGCCCCAAATTGGCAACATTATGCTCTAGCTTTTTTACAATCTTTACTAACTTTTAAACTCTGATGTATCTGCTGTTGCCGGTAGTTTTCATGTTAACAAACGAAACAATAAAGTTAATAAACCTATTTCATTCGTCGCATTGCGAATTTCCGAGTTGATTTAATATAAAATTGCAACGGATGCTGACTCTTAAGCCCTTATTAGAAAGTTATGCGGATTTTTTCCAGAACTGAATGTCGGTATATTCTGTTAAAAACGTTATCTGTTTTGAATACATTCAGAATAATATTAAAACATCAATGTCAATATTGGTATTTAAACAAACTTTGCGTAGGTAGTGAGGTTTACTCATTTATACGGTTTACACGTGCCTATATGTAAGGATATTAGCCTGTCATTCACCCTGATGGATAGTAACAATGGCGACGATGTTGGATAATGCCAGCCTAGATAATGCCTATTTACTCTCGCCTTGGCAAGGCCCAAGTTATAGGGTATTAAAATGGTCCACTCTTTAGCCCTTACTGTTATAAAATGTACAAGCAATTGTGAAAGCTGAGATACCCCTACCACTATTCCCACAAAGTGGATTCTCAGAATCAAATTACACTTGCCGTAATCAAAACGTCATTTCTCATAATAATAACTCACCAACATTTCCATATTCAGAATGGGAAACGACAAAAGCACGAATATCAAAGATAAAATATTTTAATATCGAGAGCATAACGATAATTCAAACAATAAATTCTCTCTGATCTTCCCTCTTCTCTGGTTTGTCATAGCATCCTTTTGTCTGCTTAAATAAACAAGACTTCTTTGTAATGTATTGTGAATTTAGTTAAGAAGGAGCTAGAGCACATGCTTGTTATTTTTATATTAATACAATATAACGCTCTGCGCCAGACTGACGCACAAGAAAAAAAAACCGATCGTAGCGTTTCGATCGAATCGGCAAAACAATTTGGGTATAGAAGTTTTGGGTTATAGTAAAATCGCGATCTGTCCTAAGTATACGAGGCATGCACGTTTTACTTAGATAAACCTTCCATTTCCAAAGCCCGGCATAATCTGGCTAAGTGCGCCGCCCGCAGGGACGTGCTAGTAATTTCGGCTGTCGGATGCCGTTGTTTCAGCGTCACAACCGCTCGCGATCGGCTGCGGGAATCGAACTCCCCACCCGCGGATTCGTACACGTCTGACACCCCTCAGATAACGCCACTCAACTGCTCATGCCAGAAATCCTACTTTAACACTACGCACTACATTTCCCGCTCCAATAGTTTCTGAACGAATAAACCTGAAAATAAGAAATTCTCGCCCGCAACGCAAAGGATTAACACGGAAAAATACCGTCTTTGGCTTCTTTTTACTTTTGACAGTCATCTCTCTGATTAAAAGTGTTAAGAGTATTGCGAACGAAGTTAAACCAGTAAAGAATTTTTTCTAAAGAATTTGTTCCTTTTGTTTCAAAATCGGCTTGGCCCAGTTTTGTGTTGATCTCTTGATCCTATCTATTATTTAGCGGTTATACTTATTATGTAAACAACGTTTTGGTGATAAGGAACATCCAGTAATATTCAACTCTACTTAATCTAAGATTAAACCAATTCTGGGGTTTATTTCCATAAATAAATTTGTTAAAACAGTTGTTATGCCAAAACTGATTTGATATTTGAGAGCCTTACGGTTTAATTTTACCGAAAGTACGAAGATTCTCACAGTTCGAGTTCATTTTTATAAGCTAATACAAATCCCGCTTAAAAAAGTAACTTGTTTCAAATTATAAATTACTTATTCCTTGTAAGCGACTTTTTGAAGATAGAAACTAATGCCATGAATCAAATTGATCTCATCCCTCAATTGTAGTGTTTTATCAAAGGCTCTAGATATAAAGATATGCTTCAGTACTCGTTTTATCTGAGACTTCACTCTTTCAAGTGTCCTTTATAATACATGTTCACGTGTACTACCAATAAAATTTCCCGAAAGTCTTTAGAGTTTCTTCAATTTCCAGGACGGTATTTCTATTTTACAAAATACTCCTTCCATTGCAATTAAACATTGACTGATACTTTGTACCTTCATTCGTGCTGTAAAATTAAGTAAATCGTTTAGTATCCAGAAAGTTCCAGCTATTTAACTAAACGTCTTGGGACTCTTTACTTGAGTGAGTGTGTGGTTTATTGAAAACTTTTCAATGTAAACCGCAAGTCCATACTTTGTAGCGGAAGCACATCCACTTAGCAGCTATTTGCCTACATTGTCAAACAGAACTGATAGTTTCATAAAGTTCCACGCTCACTCAGTTCAGAAACGTGGATATCTCTTGTTTATCATTTTTACTTACATTTTATGCGATGTAACATAAAAAATATGGCATAAAAACTGTACTGGGTTGCGTGGATTATTATGACATAAAAGTAACGAAAAATCCGTCAGATCCAGCTTTAGTTCGTTATTTTCTATTTTCAAAAAATGATTACAGTACACGTGTAGCTTGCTTCTGTTATTCCATGAACATGAACAATATTACTAGATACAATACTGCGGATGTCATTAGGTTCAAACATAATAACGATGCGATATACCTTCTTTCTTTACGTCTGAACTAAAAGATGAAGGTATAACTATCAGAACTGAAGCACGGCCGTATTCTTCTTAGAGACGGTTCATTCTTTACGACAAGTCATCGAATCTTGTAAACACGCGTATTTTCTGCAGACTTTTTATGTTTCCTTTTCCAAGAAAGGCAAATACGCACATAAAGGAATACGCCCTTAATAATTTGACAGCCCAAACAAAATTTCAGTGCCTATTTCCGTCTGAATTGTACGGAATGTTGAATCATAACGGCATGGTTGTAAAAACTTTACTATCACTCGACCCGATTCTCGGTGGTAACTTGTTAAGCCTTTGTATCTTTTTGGTTGCATAATTTTCTTTGTTAAGAGAAACTGTGAATCACGTCGTATTACCTTTTCCCCGAGTGCGGTCGCCGGCGCACAACTCAGCCCCACAATTTTCACTCTCTTTGCGAAACATTGCAATTTTCCTCTTCAAACATTTTGTCCCTGTCTTCTTGTTGGATTAATCGCATCACGAGACAGCACTACTCCCGACATTTAATTAAGACATCCATTTCTTGCAAATTTAAGAAGGTTTTGTGGCCACACTAACATTGTAATACGACCATTTGTTTTATGTCCTGTAACCTAACATAGCTTATTTGTATAATTAAGTCATCGTTGCGGTGGTAACGCGAGAAGGTTGTGGTCTGCTAAATTAATATATGCCGCAAGAGGTACATATATAATTATACTAAACCCTCTAACGACTCTAACGAGCAGGGATAATTTGTTTCATTGCTCTCTAATTAGGCTTGACTTTGAATTTAATGTGGTATCATTTTACATATAGTCTCTACGAAAGCTTAGCATTATAACTGCATAAATTTGTTGACAGAATTATCTGCGATCAAACAAATGCCCCAAACGCATTATAAACGCACCAAATTTTTCGTAAGACAGTTTTTTTCAGCTGTATGTTTTGTGTTGATTTCTCTTCAGTTGCGTTCTGTCATAATAAAATAATGATAATGCTTATCTGAGCGCAAATCCCATCCCATAAAATATTAGTAAACGGACACCATAACCTACACCTACCTACCTACTATCTCACAAAACACTCATAGGTATTTTTTACGAAGAGTCAGAGGCTTTCCCAGAAGTCATAACACTAGGCATACAAGATCTTTGAACCAGACTCAAAATAATAATAGTCTAAATATACATACATACATATAATCACGCCTGTATCCCTAATGGGGTAGGCAGAGCATAAACGACCAAAGGTCTTTCCGCCACGTCTGACAAAGTTTTGAGGGTTATTTAAGATAGATTTGTAGGTATACTGCTGTAGTGAAAGGTTGTCAGCCCATCGCCAAATTTGCAATATACAGAAACCCTCGAGTCCCTTAGCTGGTTTTTACAGCATGCCCGGGAGGAAATGCAGCTGGCACATTCTATGTTTTTCCCTCGCTCCCAGGCCAGCATGGAAGTCTAAATATACCTATGACATAATTTGCTGTCAAATTACTGAACTGTAATGAAAACTTGCGTTCATTAATTATGTCCAATCTCGGTACGTAAAAGTTAGCGTTGCTTTTTTGCTCAAGTCCCAAGTTTAGTGCAAAGTGTTTTTAGATTGTAAGTCGTGATAAAACCATTAGTTTTCGCCAGTGACCGCTAAAGTATACCTAACATTACATTGCTAACCGAAAGCGACCTTCATGTAATAGAAGAGAAAAGACTTGTATTTTAAACTAAAAAAAAACTTTACGTATTTAAAGAAATGCAAAGCATACGACACTTTATGTTTTAGAGGTTCCACCTTCCTTCTGGGTGAAAGATTAGAACTGAATCATTTCCGTTACATTGTTTTCCATTATTGCAGGCTAACAATGTGTGTTAATATGAACGCGTCGTAACCGCTTTTGCAGTGCGTGGGTGAACGCCGGTTCATTTCCCGGGCTCGCGTCGAGCCGCGAGCAATTTCCTCGCGTTTGTCGCTCTGCCGGCCGCGCCCTCTATTGCCAATAAGACACTCATTCATTTCTGTTGTTTCCCAGCATTAGACTTCCGAACAGCGAGAAAATTCCAAACGTTTTCTGTAGCTTTCAAGAATTCCTTGTATTTTATCTTCCAAAGGATTATCTGGAAAAGCTCCACAAACATTTGAAAAATAAAATATTGAGACGCAGAAATTCTACGCGTTTCTTTTCTTTTATCAGTTTGTGAACGGCTGAACGATCGCCAATAACTATTCGGTTGAGTCTTGCAAATACATCGCCCAGTGTCTATCTGAAACGGCGTATGTTTTTTTTTATACTTGTCATGTCTTCAGTCTCAACATAAACATGTGAAGCTTATCTTTGAATTCAGAGAAGTTTATTATTTTCTATAAATTTTTGGTTCTTATATACCAAAACAATCGATATTTTTATTATTCTATCATACAAATTATTCTTGGATTCATGTTTTAAAGTAGCTAAAGTAATCTTGCTCATTTCTCCGCGTCACTTGTCGTATAATCGTTTTATTTTCCTGCTGAAATGTGCCTGCAGACTTTGCCCTCGCTCCGTATATTTACGGAGGTTCCATTAGCGGTAGGCCAATCGTCCCTTGGGAAAACGCGAGTGTTGGAAACCACAGCTGGGAGACGTCAGCACTTAGTTCCTAACAACGCCTCCGACTCCGTGTCACGATGATACCGCGTCAAGCCTCAAAACTCGGTCACTCGAGCACGTCTAACGTTGTCAAACTTCAATCCCGAGACGCCTTTGTGCCACCGTGTATCTTACTAACTTTAACTCCGTATGAGCGCGCTTTTCACGCACCTGCCAAGGTTTCGCGTATGGTAATGAGTACTACAATAATACAATATAAAGCCGAGATCAAAGGCGGCATTGTCGCTCAGGTATTCCATAAGTAACGTAAAATCGGATGGAATGGGATATTGACGGATTGTGCTCGTGGTCGTAAACCGGTTGGTGACGTAATGCTGTGGAACTTTCCGATAATTCTCTGATGGCAGCTCCTGCCGAGAGCAATAATACCGCAGCCTCCCTCCCACGCGCGGTGACTTCAGCCAGACCCGTCGCCTGATCTATATGCAGTATAGCACGAACAATATACTGTCAATACGAAAGGAATTGCTTTTAAGTGCCTTTGTTCCAATAACACCCCATAAAATGGAAATAGAAGGATAACCGCTATAAAAAACACGGTACACGTTATCCGCCTTTATTGAGTTCGAACGTATACAATACAATAAGAGAATGCGGCAAAATAAAGAACGAACCCCGTTCGACCGAATTGATTTGCAAGAAAGTTACTCCAACTGTGTTGAAAGAGCTTTCAAGCGTCAGTCAGCGATCGTGAATATAAAACTAAACAGATCTTTAAAGCAAACTTAGAAACAAAAGATGCTACTATGCTTTTAAAGTTGGTTTGTGAATATGACCTGCCAGCGTTAAGCTTAATAAAAGAATTTTAAGCAAAATGAACAATAAACTGCGCCCAAAATGTGGCAACACTCTTTTTGACGTGAAATTCATAAAAATTTACTCACCACGTCTGTGTTTTTTCGGCGTTGACGTTCTTTCATGGCGGACGATGAAATAATAAAAAATGTTTTAAAAAGTGATGTGAGAAATGGAGTTTGTGGGCTATGTCTGGCTACCCGCTAATACGTGCGAAAAAACAATAGCACAAAAATATAACACTCCTTTTCTGCACTTTTTCGTATAAAATAATTAAACTGAAATTTTCCGAGGTACAGCGAACAGTCATATTAAACGAACGTTAAACCAAATAACCTATACAAATTGCTTGGTTTTAAAAGCCGCTCGGAACTATTTCACTATAATACAGCTGTGAATAATAGCCTATGGAGCCAACCGAGAAAATGTGATAAAAATTGTTTTTAGCGTCAGCTTGAGGGCGTAAATTGCAGGGTTGAGCTGCAAAAACAATTTCCTAGTGTCAACTGTGCTGCAAGGCGGCGGTGCGGGAGGCGGGGAAACGGGTGAACTTGTTTACTCGACTCGACCGGACGTAAAACAGAATTATCTGAATACCGCGGGGGCATTGTGATCAAAGACTTGTTTCTGGTAATTGTATCGATATTTAAGATAATTTAATGAAACGCGAATTCAGCGTTCAGAAGATCAACTTTTGAAACTCTACCATTTTCCAGAACTTCTTCTTCTTCTTCAGCCTGTAATCACCTATTGTCGGGAATAGGCCTCTTCATGAGCACGCTATACATTTTCCGGATGATATGAGCATGTTAAAAGTAACTTTTGTTCATCAAACTTTAAAATTCTTACGCTGGCAGGCGATATTCAAACACACACACACACACACACACACACACACACACACACACACACACACACACACACAATCACGCCTTTATCCCAAATGGGGTAGGCAGAGCGTAAACGACCAAAGAAAAGATCGTTCCACCACGTCTGACATGTTTTGAGGGCTATTTTTGACTGCATGTGTATCGCTATAGTGACAGGTTGTCAGCCCATCGCTTAAATTACAATATACTGAAACCCTCGGATCCCTTAGCTGATTTTTACAGTATGCCCGGGAGGAGATACAACCGGCACATTCTATGTTTTTCTCTCGCTCCCAGTCCAGCATGGAAGAAACATTCAAACCTCTATTTGTAAAAGAGTTTTCAAAATTGTACCGTGACTCTCCAGAGTACAAACACAAACAAAAATTTAAGTATAAATAAAAGTTTTTTTTTTACTAAGAACCTGAATACAAATCTCGTACGCCGCGCTGTAGAGTCAAAGGCCAAGAACTGAAAATTCCAAATTGGTGCCCATTTCCCGTGACGTATCTCATTATGGGCACCATCAGTGCTGATTAATGCCCGTCTATTGGCGTTAATGAGGCACAGCCTGACGTACATTCGCCTGCTGCTGCTGGCTTATTCGCTTCTAACACATCTGTTTTATAGTCCTGAAGGCTCACCAATTAGTGGGAGAAACTTAAAATACAGGTTAGACTAGGGTAAATTATTGAAAAAAGATATAGCTTGGTGATATCTTGTATCTATTTGATCAAAGGTAATCATCCTCGCATCTTACAACGCTTGTATTAGAAACGAGGTTTCAAATATATATTTTATAAATAGGACATACCCATTTATACAGTAGAATGTGCTAGCTGTATTTATTCTCGGGCCTGCTGTAAAAGCCAGCTAAGGGATCTGAGGGTTTCTGTATATTGCAATTTAGGCGATGGGCTGACAACCTGTCCCTACAGAAGTATACCTGCAATTCTATCTAAATAACCCTCATTACATTGTCAGTCGTGGCGGAACGACCTGTGTTTAGGTCGTTTACGCTCTGCCTACCCCAGGGATAAAGATGAGATATTATATGTGTGTATGTATTTATACAGCAGCTATAGAGGTCTCATGTCCAAGATCACTTTTGTCGCATCAAAATAACAAACATGCAATAATTATTACACTTACGCTTTGTATTATTTATAAGCTCGACTTTAGTTCACGTGAATAAATATAAACTGGGGCTCAGCAGGCCTCCCGTCGTCGTACTAACAATGGAAATAGTAATCTCGCTGAATATCTAGTATGTACAAACTTGAATCTACACTGTAATTACGCCCTGATGGTGGCATCACATTGTTCGGCAAGTATTCGAAGCTCTTACTTGACAAGTGAGGAGGTACTTACATTTTCCCGACATCCCTTAATTCTTGAACTTTCTGCGTCAGGGACGAACTGGACTTTATAAATTATGCAAGAACTACGCGGGTAATATCATAAAATTACCCAAAACCGAGCCCTCTTAGATGACAGCTTTTAAGCTGTTCCTTTGGGAAATCTTCTGTTGAATTATTGTCTGAGCTAGCTTTGACATAATAATACACACAGACAGAAATATTTCAGAATTAGGGATGTAGGTGTCATTTTATGTATGATGTTGTATTCCAACTTTAGCAATTTAAAGTTTAATAAAATACAGGTAGGTACTACGGAAAATCAAATTTGAACTCATGCTTGCCTATGACGCTAGCAACAATTTAAGAAACTTCCGAGTAAAAGATTGAAGAATCTCGTCAAAAGGAGGAAAATTTGAAAGTATCAATCTTGGATTCAAAAAGTTCTATCGGAGTTCGAACGAGACGGGGAGTAACAAAACTTTATTAATATCACGATATCACCCATCCGCGCGCGGTAACATCCTTCTCACTTTTGAGTGCCGCTCTTTGTTACTCACCAATGAAGTGAATCGGCTTATTCTTTTATCCGTTTTGTCTGTATAGAGTTGGAGTATAAAGTTGGACGAAATAAAATGACCCACTACCAGTCCATGAAACGGGGTGATCTCGCTTCATCATGACGCTGTCCCGATTACCATTGGTTTACTTAATTATAATAGTGCCACTTACTTAATGGCAAAAATTTTGAAACTTTACAACAATCATTAAAATTAATTAATTAAACATTAAAATTTTGATACTTCGCAAAGGTTGCTGATTTGTATAGACTACACTAAACGTGGACCTGTATTTCAATTTATTGATACTTCAAGGTTGTATAATATTAAAAGCAAATTCAATACATATACGTATTAGCGAAATGAAAACGCCGAGCAATCATTACTTTGCGAATTAACGGAGTACAGTTCAAAATAGACTTTCCCGAACTGTCAATCCGTTTTAGAAAGGTTTGACGAAGGTTGTATTTAAGAGGGTTGATGAATATTCACTCATAAAGTATAATTATTTCACTATGAATCTACGAGGCTATTCGATACTTGATTAGTAATTATAGTAACGAAATATTCGACCAATTTTATGATTTGTAATCGAGTAGAGTTTTAAATTAACTTTACCAAACTGTCAATCCATTAAATGAGAGGCATGACGAAGGTTCTATTCAAGAGGGCTGACGAAACACTTTATATTATATAACGAGAACGAGCACTTCTTCTTCTGTCGAGTGGGTACCGAGTCTATCGACCCGATGAACCCTAGTGTCAGAGTTTTTAAACCGCCTAGTAGCACAACTATCAGGCCTCTGATATGGTTTGAGTAACGACCACTATCAAAGCTCTTGCTGTCTGCAAGCACGAAATCTTTTTCTTTTTCGGACAATCAGGTGATTCAGCCTGCAATGTCCTAACCAAACTGGGGAAAAAATCACAAAGTGATAAATTCTCAAATGTCAACTTTGTGTTTCCCCCCTGGGAATCGAACCCAGGACCACCGGATCAGGAGGCCATGGCACTAGCCACTAGACCACGGAGGTAGTTAAAACGAGCACTAGAAAGAGTGTCCATAGACAAAATGTGTATGTACTGAACAACCTTTCCCAAGAAATTTCAATCAAAAACTCAGAACGAAACAGATTTCTGTTTACTCTAATACATTTTCGATTATATTAAAATGTCAATAAATTTAAATTTGATAGTACAAGTTTGCATTAAAAATGAACGCAACATTAAGCTAAGATTTTGCAGATATAAGAATATTTTTCCAGTATATTTTATTGATAAGATAATCTTTGATTCAAACGAACTTTTAAGGTACCATAATGAATAAAAATCTCAGAGGTGAATACAGTAAAACCTCTCTTTACGAGTATAAAACTCATTTCACCTTCGTCTCAAGATCAACTCATATAAACTATATGAGCCTTTTCTTTTAGCTGGGACGTAAAGTTGTTTGCTTGGTATACTGTTTCAGCAATATCACCCTCTACCTTGCGCTCACCTTTGGAATTTAAAAAGTTACTGTCAGACTCTCTCAAGTTAGAAAGCAATTTTTAAAACCTAGAACTTTAAGGTGTCAAATTTAAAAAAGTGACTTTTAAGAAATATGTATAATTAACTTATAAAATTTCTTAATACCATAGTTTGTGTATATTTTTTTCATTATCCTTCGGAATTCGAAAAGTTACTGTCAGAGTATCTCAAGCAAGAAAGCAATTTTTAAAACCCAAACTAAAAAAAATACAAATCAAAAAGTGACATCCAAGAAATATGAATAACATAATTGATAAAAGTCCTTAATACTTTAGTACTTTTGTTTTCATATTGGTAGTTTCAAATAAATTAAGTAAAAACGTCTTTTCATTTAGTTTTTCCTTCTCTCCAAAATCTCTCCTCCGTTGTGAGAAGTGCAAAGTGAGCTAAGATCTTCAATATCCGCCCTGTACTAGTCTGTATGTCTGTACCTCTCCTCTTCTCAAATTAAATTATCTTGAAATGTTCCCTTATCCTCAGCCCATTCTGAACTACCAATATTAGATTAGGATCTCCTATTTAAACTGGACGAGTACAAACATCAATTCAATCTAAATGTCGTGTGTATTGTGTACTGAGTCAAAGAAGACGAGTGTATTGGGAATTATATTAGCTGGTTATAGGAAAAAGTTATAATAGTACCTACATTAGTAACCAATGGTTGTTATACGATAGCAGGGGCACAAATAGTACGAGTACCTATGCAATTGATGCTTAAACCCGAGGTTATTACTATGCTTTTCAAATCGAGTGAAAGATAAGTTCAAATAATATAAAATATTACGAAAATTATATTATGGAAATAGGTTGAACAAGTAAGGAAAACCAACTCACTATGAAGGATTTCATTCATCACAAAACATCTCCATTCGCGTAAGAAACTTTATATAAATCGCAGTAGGCATTTTGCATATCATACTGATTGTTTAAATATTTTGATGTTTCATAATAAAATACTAAGTGTTGTTATAAAAGCACAGATTACAAATATATATTTAATTTACCATGTTTCTTTTTTATGCTGCCTTATTCCATGCGACACTAACAATACTAGCCGCTTCGATATTTAAAAAAAAATACGTAAATTCCAATACAATTGCGTTTTGAATTTCTATTCGAGAAAATATGCGATTTCAAAAATAGAAGTAAAATTGAATAGGACTTTAAACTTTTTAAATTTATTTTTGACATCTAGCGAAATGATAGCTCTTTTTAAAATGCTATGTTGCCTAATCCAGATTTTAGAGAAGTAGTAGCAATGGCTACTTATATAGCAAAAGATATCTGAAATATATTATTGTAGCTCATTTTAATTATTATGTTCAATTCTCAATTGGTATAAAGTAGGTATATGAAATGGTCACAAATCTATCTTAAATAAACCTCAGTACTTTGTCGGACGTGGCGGATCGACCTTTGTATAAGTTGTTTATGATCTGCCTACCCCATTAGGGATAAAGGCGTAATATATAAAATGCCTATCCACGTCTGTTTAAACTGTAAATCTTTCTTAACGTAATATAATATAATATTTTTCACTATCACGTTGCTAATTATTTCTGCATGGTTCGTAGGTATAATACAGTACATCCTATTTTTAAATCTCGCTGCACTGCGAGTCCCTTGTTAACAAATTAATATGATAAAATAAATACCATCCTAGTTGAGAGTTGAGGTTCCTCATGACCTAGCCCATCTAGGGAAGCAGGAAATTATGCACAGCTTATTCTGTCCAACTCAGCTAGTATTAACATAATTTGTCAACACGGAATTTGTGACGAGTATTTAGTGAGAGCCCGACCACGGCACTTTTGATCTCGTTTAATGTGTGTGTATCACTTAGACTTAAGCACTCCACATGCCTCGTGTAACATAAAGGTAATTGTTTATGTAAAAGATACAACAACAAAGCTAAGTGAGGGAATAGGAGATTTCACCGGATGGTATCTCTATTTTCCTCAGGTAAATCTACTCCAAATTGACTCCGAATAATATTATTCTAATACCAAAATAACCTTCCTTTTTGCTTTGCCGTAGTCGGGTAATAATGAGAACATAATTTTCAGTCACACGTACTCGTATTAACCCCGGGATACTTCTCTCGTTTTCATTAATGAGCTTTTTCTTTTCATAAAGTTAGTTTTACAGTTGATTTAGCACAGTACAGCAAATTAAACCCCGCAAATTCCCTATTAAACAATGCGTTTCACAACAGCCTCACATTGTTTATATACGTGCAATGTATTGGAAAAGCGATACGTAGTGATACAATAAATTCACCATGCAGTGTAAAGTGGGTGCTTATTACTGGTGCGTGTTTTTATCGGAATTTCCTGCGGAGTGTTGCTGTCTGAATTTCTCGTATCTCAATTAGTGCGGGCATACAGAACTGACAGACTTAAGTACTTAATGCCTCTGGGGCGCGAGATAGTCTGGGCCCCGTCGACAGCTAACCGCACGCCGCAGTTGGTAACGGATGAGTTTTCGCTTCTAGCTCGTCTTGTTTCGGAGACCGATACGAAGCAATCCAATTTTCTGTATGCAGCCGAAAATCCCGCCGCACGAATTCTTGTCGCCGCGACGGCGCGGCGGTGTGCATTGTACTTCGTGTCTGTATTCCGAAACTGACATGTCGGCTGACAACACTGCAATACCCCGTTGTACTCTTTGACATTACAAGCGACCCTTTGTTTAAACGCCAACATCATTTTATTTTAGTTGCTTTTAATTATTAACAAACACGGGTATGTTTGTGAGGTAACCAATTTCACTGAAGTTTACATAATATAACTTAATTACATTTTCTCCATAGTGGAAGGTTGGTATGGTAGGTATTCTCCTTACTTTAGATATTGAAATTTCTTTAATGTTATTATTTAATCCAATCCCAAATTCTTAAGAATAAAATACGGTCTTAAAAATTCGGAGTATGTAACATTTATCACTCTAAATCTTTATCTAAAACTTCAAGAATTGATTTCATGATATCACATCTAAGTCATAAAAATATGCGAAGCGAAAGAATTTATAATACCGCTGATTCAAGCACCAGGCACCATAAAATCAAAATGGCACATACATACATACATACATATAATCACGCCTTTATCCCTAATGGGGTAGGCAGAGCGTAAACGACGTAATTAAAGTTCGTTCCGCCACGTCTGACAAAGTTTTGAGGGTATTTTCAGATAGATTTGTAGGTATATTGCTGTAGTGACAGGTTGTCAGCCCATCGCCTAAATTGCAATTTACTGAAACCCTCGGATCCCTTAGCTGGTTTTTACAGCATGCCCGGGAGGAAATGCAGCTGGCACATTCTACGTTTTTCTTTCGCTCCCAGGCCAGCATGGAAGAAATCGCACGGTTTCACTATACCCTCGTTTGTTATAAAAATAAATGATCTATTGTTTATATAGCGGCCTATGTCACGTCCATATGGCAACGGTAAGAAATCCCATTGTCATTTCTCAAAACTCCGCGATATCCCGGGTCTGGGCGACCCTGTCCGAGGGATGTATCGGTGGGACACCACAATACATCACGTTTTATGCGTGACAAATAGTCCCGAGTTAGGCGGAATCGCTTTCCGATCCGCCCTGACAAATAACGTTAGGTCAGTGACGCGTATCTTCCAGTTTTCGCGGAGGTCTCAATTTTGCGAAGCTTTCGTAGTCTAGTCGTCTGCGCCTTGGCTCTTCATCCGGGGTCAAAGTTGCGATTCCCATCGGGGTACAGCGATTTCAAATTTAGTTAAGACTTTATTAGCTGATCTGATCGCTATAACTGGACCGTCCAATTAGTTTTACAATTCACGCTAGAAAATGCACAGTAGTTGATACTGGGCATGATTTTTACCCGATCGTTTCGGTCATAAGAAAATGCGAACTCTTGAAAAAAAACCCACAACTTTGAGTACCCAAGCTAGAACTACCGCATATTCATGTGTATCTGAGTGGTGTGTGTCCGGTCCTTTATTTGTCCGGCCCTCTTCTCTCAAACTACTTAAGAAGTGAACTGAAGATATAAGTAGGCCGGATATATATTTTCCTGCTAAGCGCCTTGCCTAACCTTTCCCCGTTCCTTCCAAAGTTTTCTAAACAAGGTCCTTATGAATAAACTGGTACATAAAGATAATTACTATAAACTGCTCTGTTTTTTGTACTCCTAATGGTGTACGTTTTACTCCAATAACACTGAAATCGCATACAGAAATTCAAAAAGAAAAAAGATATCAAATTTTTGCCAAGAACTTTAACAGAGTAATAAAATCGCACGAATTTAAATTGTTCTCTTTCAGTTTAGTTTTGATAGTAAATAAAACAAAACACAACACTGAACGATTGTGTTCAACTCATCTGTACAGTAATACGCTAAAGGGAATTCGAATCACGTGTAGAGTTCGGTCCAATTGATTGTTTTCTGGAGTCGTATTTTTGAATCACTGGAATCGAATTCGCATAGGTACGAAACACAAACATTCGCATGGTAAATTATATGAACATTGTCTGCGGAAGTTACTCTTTCGTATGCGCATTGGAGTTCGAGTGATTAAAAAAAGCTCCTGAACTGTTTCTGCGAGTTGGACGCTGTTTTAATCTACCAACAATAATACGGGCCGCGATATGGTAGTTTAAATTAGATATCGTACACTGAGCGTGGTATTACATGTACAATGCCGTAGGCTCACTGAATTACAGCGGGTGCGTTGTCGTGCCTATTGTACTCCGACCCAGCCGGAATAATACACAAATCTTTTATTCAAGTGCCCTGGCCCCGAACGCCAAGAAAATAACAAAGATGAAGTCGGTCTCATTGTACCCCTCTCAATAGGATTTTGACGGACTCGTAGCGGTCTAGAAGCCGCATTTAGCGATGCATTGTTGAGAGATGCCGACCGTAATACTCCGTCTCGGCGAAAAAGATTGCTGGTACAATTTCCGCATTTGAATTCCTGAATTTTTCTTATTCTCTGTGACTCTTTAATCTCTGTATAACTCTGTCGGTGTTTATTACATACTTCTATGTATAAGAATACCAGATACATATTTTTTTCATTTCAGTCGTGGTAAATTCTTTCAAATGCTCAGTAGATCATTGCTGTAGTGATAGATTGTCAGCCTATCGCCTAAATTGCAATATACAGAAACCCTCGGATCCCTTAGCTGATTTTTACAGCATGCCCGGGAGGAAATGCAGCTGGTACGTTCTATGTTTTTCTCTCGCTCCCAGTCCAGCATGGAAGATAGAAGAATATACCTACAAATCTATCTTAAATAACCTTCAAAACTTTGTCAGACGTGGCGGAACGACCATTGTTTAGCTTGTTTACGCTCTGCCTACCCCATTAGGGATAAATGCATGAATCTATGTATGTATGTATCATCAGGGGTAATTCATCAGTTCAGCCGCCGAGCTTTTCATCTTCTTTCGTGTTGTTGGTTCTATCTAGTAGCTTTTTACCAGCAGGTACAATAACAAACAGCAAACATTCACGCTTGATCAAAGGCCGAGGTTATTTTAGCTTTTACGTGTAGGTATTTGAATGCGAATACGGTAAGTTAATACACTCAAAATGAAGAGCATTTTTTTTCAGTTTAGTCCGTAGTTGGTAGATGTAAATTTAATCGCACGTCGTTGCAATTATCTTTGTGTTTCAAAGTGTATTAAATATGCATTTATATTGCTTTATTGTGCAATATTTGTGTCATCCTAAAAATCAATAGAATAACTGCTTCCGTGGTCTAGTGGTCAGAACCATGGGCTTACGATCCGGAGGTCCTGGGTTTGATTTCCAGGGGGGGGAACAGAAAAGATGACATTTATCAATTTATGAGTTTGTGAGGTTTCCCTACCTACCGTTTGGTTAGGACGTTGCAGGCTGAATCATCTGACTGTCAAAAAGAAAAAGGATTCCGTTTTTCGGAGGGCACGTTAAGCAGTCTTTGATAGTGGTCGTTACTCAAACCATGTCAGAGGCCTAATTGCTGTGCGGTTTGAAAACTCTGACACCAGGGTTCTTCGGGTTGTTTTTTGCCTCGAGAACCCAGTCGCTAAGAAGAATAGAATAGAAAATATCAACTTAAGAAAAAATAATGTTTTGGAAAATTTTATATTATGCTTAGAATAGTGTTATAATTACATTTTGAAATCGTTACTTACTATCTCGTACCAACACGCGACTAACAGCAATAATGTTGATAATAGATTTCGGTCAATTGTTTTTGTTGTCCTGATCAACGTTTATTGCCTTATTTGTATGCGGGACCAATCCGAAAAAAGGTTCAGAGGCGTTCAATAAAATTTTATTTCTTTGAAAAGAAATGATCAATTTTATTCATTGTTTTCAGCTAAGTGCTGAAAGAACACGTTTTGAGGTGCTACGAGACTGTTCACTTTGGAAGACGAAAGTTAGTTTCAGGGAACAGCACACAAACGAGCTTCTGGTTAAACACCAACGTAGATATTAGCGCCTTTACCTTGTGTTTTATAAACATGAAAGGATTCTCAGCTCCTCGCCTTCCCGCTTACGACCGCAGATGGCTGCGCTGCACCCTTCTTCCAGTAATTTACATTTAAATCGAGATAGAAAAAATCGCCGCTTTCTTCTTTCATAAAGCAAACATCGCTGGACGTGCATTCTGTACACGTACAGCTCTGTAATTGAGTTCATGATTTGCAATCGAGATTCGGTCTGCTGAAAGTAACGTTCAAATCGATAGTGCAACTTTTTACTTGTTGTGTACATTCACTTAAATAGGTGCACACAGAAAAGTTTCTAAGCTTCGTATTTTCCTTGTACACACGAACTCTTAAATCCTTTTCTTAACTCACCTTTTCCTTCGGCGGAAGTAGGTTGAGCGCACCCCAAAGAGGTGCTGAAATAAAACGAACAAACGTCATGGGTACCCTAAGAAGCTTCTCGATCGAGACGTAAGCAAATGTGGACGTGGATGGCTCAAGTTTAATGAGCCGTGTGCTACCACCGTATCTAACTTCGTGCAAACTCCTATCTAAATATCGATTTTTCAGCTTTTCTTCGGGATTAAACAGAATCGTTGGAACTTTTACGTGGGTAATCTTTTTGATAAATGACTTTTTACTTCAATAGCGCTTCATTCACAAAATTCAATTTTTTTTGTGGGAATCTATTGCCGGCACAGTTGTTCGGTCCAACCGCCGGTCTGGTTTCTGCTAAAGTAAAAAATTCTATTAGAGTCCGTATTGCGATTTCGTTCCATTGATAGAAATTCGAGAAGCATCTGAAAATGTAATATGGATAAACAGAGACGATTCCGACCGCATTCTTAGCGGAGGCAATTTGTATGTAGTGAGTAAGCCTACATTTTGCTTGAGTAACTCACCCTTCGTTCGGGATCTTCCGCTAGTAAACTTCACGCGTTACTATTAATCATACGCCGGCATTATCTGCGCCTCCATGTGTCGGCGGATGCGGCTGATGTGATATACCTACACCACCAACCCATATATTTTTTATATCGTCAGGCTTTTATTACATAAGAAAAAACGATTTTCGCTTCTTATTTGGTGTATAGATTGAAACTAAGATCCTGAGGATCCTGATTTGGCTTGTTAAGATCTGCTGCGCCAGTAAATATGAATGCGACGTGAACGTCTCATTAAACAGTCTGTGTGCGGTTCAGTATGCCGAATAGACGCGGTGGAACGAGCTTGATTTAACCTTCTCAAAATCCGTCTGGATGCATGTATTAGCATACTGCGAGCGTGAGTATTAAGCAGAAACAATCTCATTTCAAAGCGGAATTCGAACAATTCTGGATTAATTTTGTTGAGGAAATTGTATACGTAATAAAGCTCATTTAAAAATGTTTTATCTCTGAAGTATATTGTTTGGCACAGTTTCTCTCGAATATAAATCTCGATAGAGACTGTGGATTGATGTCGCGCAGTCTGTCAATGGGCGCGCTCTGTACCGCAGCAGCATGGCCACTGCGCGATCAATGCGCTGTGCCTCCGTGCACACAATAGCATCTTGTGCCCCATCCGGAATATACAGCCACTGGTTTACGTAACACTATTTGTCACCCAAATAATAGTCTGATTGTACACAACACAGCTTTAGGTAATTCCAAATCTGGGGAGGCCATAAATTTTATGCCTCTCTTATTACTTTTATATTTGCGTCGGGCTGGTTTAATAAATCATTTGAAAGTTTAGATAAGCAAGACGTAAAATATTTGGATTCTGCCGGTGTGAGAGTGTGTAGAGTTTTATTAGTCCTCAAATAAATAGCCAAGTAAATCAAATTAATGCAAAAACTTTGTGGAAACGTTTTAATTATGCAACAATATTCTTCTCTGAACGACTTTTATTATAGTAGCCGGCATGAAGTTTTCGATGAAGATATTATTCTAAGAAACACGAACGCCATGAATACTTTACTTTAGAAAGTTGGACTCGCGGTTTAAAAACAACAAAGCTGCTTTAACTAGTTGAAATTACGATGAAGGTTATCTTTTGGACGTTGAACGTTTTGGAAGGGTTAATTTGGAAAGTTTATTTTAAAACTTAATTTAATGCTGGATCCCATTAGCCGTTTGTTTGCGGAGCATTGTGCCCTTCAGTCGCCAGCCCGCCACCTATCCAGCCCGCCACCGCCACCTATCTGGCCCGGCCCCGCCCCGCTAGGGTTACTACGCCATTTGTTCACGATGACACTCTAACGGACTTCGCGCTATTGAACTGAGCACTTCGAAAACAACTTACTAATTTGCACGAGATAATGACACCGAATTACGACAATCTAAAATGTTTTCAGGCGTTTAAGTGCCCCTCAATCGTGATTGGACCAGATAATGAGGAAAGGGTCATTTTAATCAGTAATTTGAGCTAGGGTCGCTTGAAAGCTAATACGATAGAAAAAAAAGAGCAAAGTAAATAGAGTGTTGGTCGCGGTCGTTCCTGCGTCAACACTCTCATCGTAATTGCAAATTGCACGGTGGGGAAAGAGACAACTTGAACCTGTCAGTTTGTTTGCTGTCCTACACGCTGGAGCGGCATAATGAAATTATTATTCATAGCATGTCGCCACAATTATCTTGTGTTTGCGATGTCAGCTGCATGTATCAATATTTCGCTAATGACATCTCGATGCCATTAAATAGTAACAAGTGTTTGTGATTGCCTATCATGATTAAATCATCTCAATCAGATCACGTAATGCATTATTACAGAAGTACTAATAAATTAATAAGAAAATAAATACAGATATACTCGTACAACAAAAAAAAATATTTACACAGAATTGCTAACGTTATCTTTTACTGACGTGGCGTCAGTGACACCCACTTTCATAAAAAGTTCAAAACAATAATAGATTCCGAGAAAAGTTTCTTGAAATAAAAGGTATAGTTTCATATAATCAGTTGCTTATTTCTTAGCTTGTCCTCCAGTTGATATAAATAAATCTTTAGTTTAGTACTCTGTAGTTGACTAGGAATCCTAATAATTGCGTTTTTCCTTTCCGTCTATGAAGTAGACATTTGGACAAAGCAAATGAAAAGACAATTATTTTTCATCAAAGTTATCGTCGTTTGTTATTTGATATTAAATATATTTTCCTACACAAACGTAATTAAATCGTAAGGTGAACTTCATTACAAATGATACTTGCACAACCGCTACAAAAACGTTGCCAAAACTACACAAAATATGTAACGAAATTCCGGTTAAGCAATAGCCCACTAGCCGTGATTGCTGAGTAAACACTTATTGATGGGGACAGGGCCCAGTAATGGACGGGGAGAAGTTTTGCAGGGCGGAAGCGGAGTCAAGAGTTGGCTGCGGCGCGACCTGCTACTGCCTGCTACTTTATCACTTGGCTCGCGGCCTACGCATCGCCTGCGATTTCTCTCTGTTTCCTCGACAAGAGTAATCGCCCCGTCCTCAGAGACGGGGAAAACTAACTTCAAATTGGCTGGCGACTTTCATGATCATGTTAGTGTATATTAATACTATATTCGTCTCATAACTTCATAGAGAATACAGTTGTACGCCCCGCGAGTTTGTTCCGAGAAAATCAATTTGAGCGCCGCGAGGGGACTTCCGGTTATATTGTCCCGGAGGGCCATTGTCTATTATCTATTAGCTTGTTTTCGCATACAACAGCGAGTTTTACGAACTAGGGAGAGCGATAGCTGCCGGTTTTATAAGTGAAGTTGTCGTTGGGATATGGGCCGTCTATTGTGACCGTCGGGTCCTTACGGAAGGACGGCGTTGATTCAATTTTATGAGAAAGTAAGCCCTAACTCTCGGCGGTTGCTCTTTACGAAGGCACAGTCAAGCCGCTACCGTCTTTATTTGCGAAACTCAGAATATTATGCCGTTCTTTTTTATGCAAACATGTTCCTTGAAATACTTATCCTAAACCCTATTATTAGTTTAAAAAGTATTATAGATACTCAAGAAATACGATAGTTAAAGTCTTTATAAGTTTCAGCCTGAAAATGTGGCTACATTACATGACCTATGCGAAAATCACAACTAACCGAGCAAATTAGAAAAGTTTTTATACAAGTCATTGGTCTAATGTGCATATCTAGACGAGACTCCAATTTGGGAAGCAAGAATCTTGGCAAAAAATATATTTACATAGTCTTATTTGATTTTTAATATTCTTTCCTGCTCCTTTATCTTATCTTTTTCTTTTTACACTGTTCATAACAGGGTGGCAACGAGATAAAACTGTGCTATTAATATAATTAAAAATGTCTTTGTTTGTAAATTGCTGCTGAAGACATTTAGCCACGTATCTTCCTCTTTTGTCATCTTATGGTGTGTCCAGCTTTTGTTTTAAAAATGTAAACAGACTTTAATATCAAATATTATTTGGTTGTGTTTATTTTATCTGTAGTAATAAGATTAAACACTTAAATGTTTTAGTTTATAAAGATGTTTAGAGCTGCTTAGCTTAGTACATACCTACTGGTACTGGTACTTTTTGCATGTTCTCAATAGAATATTTTATTTACTCATAATCTAGCACATTAATGATTACAAACGTACATAAAATCACGCTTTTATCCCTATTGAGGTAGGCAGAGACCTAAACAAAGGTCGTTTTGCCACGTCTGACAAAACTTTTGAGGGTTATTTAAGATAGATTTTTAGGTACATTCCTATAGTGACAGGTTGTCAGACCATCGTCTACATTACAATATACTGAAACCCTCGGATCCCTTAGCTGGTTCTTACAGCCCGGGAGGAAATGCATTTGGCCTATTCTATGTTTTTCTTTTGCTCCCAGGCCAGCATAAAATAACCAAATCAACGATTACTATTACATTTAATTATCTATTACATCCAGTGTAGTAATTTTAAAAGAATACTGATGCGCATTTTAAAGTCTGTTTGCCTTCCATTGTTTAAAAAAAAATTATGTATTTAATGGATACTTTTATTTATACCAAATATTTTATACGAAACCATGTGAAAGACCTATAGCTCACGACAAAAGGATATAATTTATTGTCTTCTTTAATAGAACTCAAAGTAATTGCTCTTCTTTATATAAGTACGCATTGTACTATGTACCTACCCTATGTATCAATTTATTGATATTTAATGAAGAAAATATATTCACAATCCTATATTTTCTAGAGCACGTCGAAGCGCCTTTCCTATTCCTAAGTATGACATCGTAAGTGGCTTACGGGAACAGGAAACATGCAAGTGACTAAATATATAGTTCGGTTTCCCGCCAAGCTTTCTAATGCGCTTTCCTAACACCCTCTATTATGGCGACCGCTGGCTACGAGAGGGAGATTCCGCAATCCACACGGAAGTTGTAAAACTGCTTGGATTTATTTGTCGCCGCACCGCGCTATGCGTGCCCCGTGCCGTGCCCCACTCCCGCCAAACTTTCCATATTAATTTAGCACTTCCTCCACTTTTCAATTTATCCTGAAGATACTTAATTGCACTCAAGCTTGATTAATAAACGAGCAGCCCATCAGCCCGCTTTAATTTTAACTGACAATTCTTTGTCTGAAAATTTCAGTTCTCTAGGTAAGTAATTTTAGTGCTGTTATTTTATGAGTCTTTGTCTATGTCGGACTTGTAGTGAATCAAAGCTAGACGTATTTCGAAGCGAGTTTTCAATAACATTATTGAACCTAAAATTGTTTTGTGGGTTGAGTATTGTGTAAGGACTTGATCCTTCATTTGACGTTGCGTAAACTTCGATTTTATTCATTTCATCGAAGCCTCATGAACGATACATAGAAACCTTTGTTTAGGTCGCTTAACAAATAAAGCGGATCAATGTATGAGATGTTTATGAACAATATTTAACCGAAAATGTAATTACCACAAGGGCATAGTTTACGGGTTTGTATATGAGAAAATTGGGTTTTGGAATTGACGTACGTATTTGAAGTTGTTGGCACTAATTAAAACATTGAGCTGACCAATTCAGTGTATATATTCATTATGATAAGTTTATAAATAATTATGTCAAGAAAAAGCATTTATTCGGTACCAAAGTTATTATAAATAATATACAACTAATTCAAATAAAAACCAGCTAAGGTATCCGAGGGTTTTAGTATATTGTAATTTAGGCGATGGGCTGACAACCTGTCACTACAGCAATATACCTACAAATTTATCTTAAATAATCCTCAAAACTATGTCAGACGTGGCGGAGCGACCTTTGGTTAGGTCGTTTACGCTGTGCCTTCCCCATTAGGGATACAGGCGTAATTATGTGTAGGTATGTAATTATTAGACATCAATTATTTTATAAATTAAACAAAATTAACATGCATCGATAAAGCTTTATAAACCATAATTAGTTGAAACTAATAAACCGTATCTAATCTGTGTTCATGATAGCGCATAATAAGTATTTACTTAACGCAGAAATTGTAATTAGAATTATATTTTATTTAGCATTGGGTGTTTTTTGCGCTTATTCTACACGGGTTAATTGTTTGTATTCAGTGCGTTCGCGAAATTTTGTTGACTTTGTTAATTAATCGTTTTGTATGCAGACGGGATGTTATTTCCTTGGGATTTTTTAAATTAATGTTTCTCTCCAGCGCTGGTGTCTGGCAACAAAAGACTCTTAATCATAGTTGAGTCATTCGAGGGGATAATTATGTGTGACGTAGTTCCGCGACTGGTTTTGGCACGAGTGCAGAATATACCACCGCGCGCGAGAGCTAGTATATTCACGCCGCTATATTCCCTATTTTGTTTAGCATTGAACACGTATCTACCTGTATGTATATTTTAATGTAGTGAATACTACATTTTTCTATCTAGATTCTTGAAAATATTCTGTAGAAAAGATGCAAACGTTCGAATGTGCTTAGGATTAAATAAGATTGAATTTACGCCTGAATTATTGGAAGTATTTCTACGGATTCGTTGGATTCTTCGTTCCATTCACTTGGAAGGATGATTCTTAAGCATGAATTTACATTTTAGCAGAGGATTAATCAAGTAGGGATATTTGATAAATTTTGTGCTCATCAAATTCAGTTCTACTTGATAGTCGCTACATGTTTGTTTCGGAGAATATTATATTCAATTTTGTCGGGACATAAAATTGAATCGTCATTCGCCAGTGAAGCGTATTTCCGCATCAAACACTCGCTAAGCGAAATCGTAAACTTTGTCATGCATATTTTCTCCGTCTCTTATTCTAATTTAAACAGTTATTAGCCTATAAAGCATGCAATTTTCCGGATTGCGCTTTTAAAATCTGAGATTGCAATTGGACAGAGTAGAGCTTGAAGATGTCGAGCCCAGATCCTTATTCAGACACGCGAGATGAGATTTTGAGGTAAGCTTTCAGACTTTCGTTATATCTGTGAAGCATCTGGATCATTTTAAAGATTCGGTTGGAAGAAAACTGGCTTTCAAGATGATTTTTTCTTAAAAAGAAAGACAGAAAACTTTATGACGCTTACCTGTTTTCTTGTCTCAGTATCACTCGATCCGAAAGTTGCTACAAGCAATTTCAAAGACAAATCGAAGTGTATTTTCAAATGTTTATGAATAAGAATCCAATGGTAAAGTTGCCACGGTTTCTTTAAGTGGGTCGCAGTCGGTCCAACTCCGTGATTAATAGCGATCTTATCAGGTTTCCTGGGTTTGTATTACCCAGCAGTATATACTATAGTATGTATTAACTCGGCCAATCGAGCGGATTAATTGGACACCTCCTAAAAGGTGCAAATTAATTAAACGAATAGCTTTAGTTCAACAGCGCATTAATTTCTGCCTAATTGATTATTTGCAAGCACCTCTTTGATTAAATTCTCAATTACAACGTAAATCCTTTTTTGTTTAAGACTTAAGCACTTTGTACACATTATTTTAATGTATCATTTTCGCAGGTACCTACTAAAAATTAAGACGCAATATAAAACTAGCATTGTATAGTGCTAGCTGCCGCTGGTGCAGTCTGTATGGGAGAAACTGTTTTTTGTTTTCACAAATATGCGAAAGTGCAAAATATACATTACGAATACATACATACATACATATAATCACGCCTTTATCCCTAATGGGGTAGGCAGAGCGTAAACGACCTAAGCAAAGGTCGTTCCGCCACGTCTGACAAGTTTTGAGGGTAATTACAGCAGATTATAGTGTATATTGCTATAGTGACAGGTTGTCAGCCCATCGCCTAAAATTGTAATATACTATTACCCTCGAAAACATTAGCTGGTTTTTACAGCATGCTCTGGAGGTGATGCAGCTGGCACATTCTATGTTTTATCATTACGAATATTTATTTATTTTTCGTTTTACGACCCTTAATTAAAAGTCGTTCAGTTCCATGGGCAGATTCACCTCCTTCAGGGCGCATATACCCTTTCTGTAACACCATGTGTTTCTGTTACACCCACATAAAAAACACCTATCAATGTACTCTATGAAAAAGTTTTCGCCATAACTCCACGGTAATTAATGGGTGATCCCGGGATTGTTAACTTACTGACAACACAACCTTGTACCGGGATGGTAGGCGAAGGGGTAGATTCAACAGCGTTTGTGGGACAAGACAACTTCCAATTAGGAAATTGCGAGATAAAAGCCTTGCGGTGGGATAAAATGAAAATGAATGTGGTATTTTACGCAAATTACATACATATAATCACGCGACCTTAACAAAGGTCGTTCCGCCACGTCTGACAAAGTTTTGAGGGTTATTTAAGATACATTTGTACGTATATTACTGTAGTGACAGGTTGTCACCTCATCGCCTAAATAGCAATAATAATATACTGAAACCCTCGGATCCCTTAGCTGGTTTTACAGCATGCTCGGGAGGAAATGCAGATGCACATTCTATACATCACGCCTTTATCCCTAATGGGGTAGGCAAAGCGAAAACGACCCAGGGGTCATTTCACCACGCCTGACAAGTTTTGATGGATTACCATCAAAACTTGTTGGCATTAGCCAGCCATCGCCTAAATTGCAAAACACTGAAACCCTCGAATCCTACCGCTGGTTCTTACAGCATACCCGGGAGGAGTTGCAGCTATTCTATGTTTTTCTATCACTCCCAGTCTAGCATGGAAATAAATACATGGAAGTTTACGCAAATTGGATACGAGTATGTAGGTACTTGCCAATATCTCTCTACGTCTCTCCATATCTGGAGTTTAATCGGATTATTATAATTAATAAAAATATTTTATTCTAATAAAAAAAAATGTCTAAGATTTCACAATCCGATTTTAGTGTGAATTCATAAACCAGTATCCCAAAGCTATTTGTATTTTCGGATACAAATAATCTGCAATGTTACATATTTAATCATTATTGCCTTTTTTTTAAATTTAATCATCTTAATCCTTAGATCCTATTATTTTCTTATAAAGAGAATCTAATTAGAGTGGAAACCACGGAACTTTCGAAAAGATCCTTAGATTTACTTGTAATTTACTTAATCATTCCTTTTGTTAATTAACTTTAAAAAAATACAATAAAATTACCTTGTTTTATCGCTATCGACTTTTTTTTTATGAAGCAGGGTATGAAAAGGGCACAATTACTCACTCTGTATGCGACCTCTGGCTCAGATGTAAAAAAATTACGCAGCTGCGTCCAACATTCACCACTGAATCATCCGTAATTGCTGCGCGTTGAAACAGTTTATGTATAAAGTGTCTACTTTAGACAGTCGGTAAACAATAATTTAATATGATGATGTCGTTTTGTTTGAGAGTTTTGTAAGGCAGGCGAGATGGTAGCGTGGCTGCGGAGCGCGAGCGGGCTCCGCGCGTCAGTCCGTAGCTTGGCTCCCGTCGTCCGCACGCCCGACCCGCGCTCCCGACCCGCGGGTATACGGTGAACCCGTGAAACCGTGACACAGTGATACGTGAAACAAAGAGGTTTTAATGTGGCTAAAGGAAGTGTGTGCAATACTGTTACTGTTACCTGTGTGAGTGCGCCATGCGGTGAAGCCGCCGGTGCGCGCGGATATGGTGGACCCCCTGAAAATCTTCTGGGTTTTGACAAATAGCACCTACTTAGGTACATGCTTTAAAATAATAATTCAGTCATATATTTTATTTCAATTCTTATTTATATTTATTTCTTTATTTATGTTCTTTTATTTCGAGTACATTTTAAGAACATTTATTCTTTTAAAAAATAAACAATGTGGTATTTAATTATTTCAGTTATACTTTTTATACTTACCTATATTTGCCTATTAGTTTTTTTTTATTTAGATGCTATATCACCGGGTATATCCCGATATTATTTGATAAATCACTGATTATCCGAGCCAGGCCACGAGAAGAGTAATGTTCTAGCGAGTATTTTCTTATTTTGTTATTCAATTTAGTGAAACTAACTTTGGAGTAGATATCTATCTTCTGTAGAAGAAATATTTCATTGTTGTTTAAAACTACGTAAAAATTCTCACGCTAATATTTATGTATTTACGTGCTGAACTTGCTTTGCTCTCTAGAGCTCACAACTGTTAAGTACCAAAATACGTTTTTAAAAGTTGAACCTACGTTAAAATTTTAACGGTATAATCTGAAAATCCGAAAGCTGATTTAAAACTACGAGAGCACGTCGGAGATTACCATTAAAATTCGTTAACTTTGTTAAAGTTATGTTAGGATTTTGACCCTATCACCCTCGGTTGAAAACAATGGGTATTTATGGAGGCTTGTGGATGGGGAATAGCAAAATTGACTTGAATAAACCGAAGCAGTTAATGCAAGCTTGTTTTATGTTTAGACAAAATTAAACAGTTTCAAACTAAAGCCTACACTGTGTTTCGAGATTCTGAATTAATTTTGAGCAGGCCCCGAAGACGGTACAATCGCTATCAATATAGATCACCAGTAGTGCGTATAACTTGTTTTCCAGTTAGACGTATTTATTCGGTAGAAATTGGTTGCGAGGTCATTTACGACTGTTTTTATGGTGCCATTCCATTCGTGCGGCACATCCATCCACCTCCCACCTTCAAACTCCCGTTGTTTATGGCTAAAACAGCGTAAAGATATTTCCATACAAAAACTCGTCAACAGGAAAAAAATACGTCCGCTTGTAGGTAGTTTCATCCGAAAACCCTTGGCTGAGTTTCCCTTTTCTCCCTAAGCATCGATGTTTTTTGACAGCGACTCTACCCTAACCCGAGGAAAGTTAGAACTTATCTCAAACTAATTGTATCCGCCTAAAATGTTTTGACGCATGAATGTTTCTTGAAGTGTAATTTTCGCGGAGTAGGGTTTTGCTCAAAGTACCACCCCAGTGCCTTTTTCAGCCGTCTAGCTTAAAGTGTTCGCACTTTTGTGTCCCGGTATTAAGGGTGTAGGAGCCATCAAAATTACAAGCACATGGAAGATTCGGCATAGATTTTTAGGTAAGGAGTACTTCTGTCGAAAGCTTTGCTAGTGGATTATTGGATTACGTTTCCCGCTCATCATCAGACAGACCTTATGCTTTATTCCCACTATATTTTATGAAAAATGAAACTCGATTACATAGCAATTTACATATACGATCGTTGGTAAATATAGCAGTTTTGTTGGCATCACATCAGCACTCACCGCGCCCAACGTTTAAAGGCAGTCAGTCATTAAGCCCATTGTGGACTTTATACATTACACCCATCCAGGCTGAGGGCCTCGTTTCAAGGGAATTTATTTCCGTCGACTTCTTGTTGTTGCGGCTGTTCTTAATAAGGAAAAACCCATGAGGAAACACTAGAGATTTATTGCGGAAATTATCGGTATCTGAGCCTTAGCCCCGTCCAAAATTTCTAAACGTAATATTTACAATATCCCAAATTTATGAAAGGCCGCTTTCATTTGGAGTTGGATTTATGAAGTGCTGAGGTTGTACGTCACAAGCGAGATCTAAGGGCTTATTTCAATATTTATTATTCCTCTATATTAAATAAAGTTTAATTACGCAATACCTGATCCGCTGTTGATCATGGGTCTTTGTCTTTCTCATCACACTTGGCAGCCTGGCCTACCCAGTGAGAGGCGAGTTCTTACATTCACAGAAAGCGCTACTGCCCATTACCTGGATATCCTTTAGTCTGTTTTACTACAACCGCAGAAAGACATGGGGCTACTATTCTGACCCGTGTCCACTATTCTGACCCGTGTCCACATGGGATTTAACTTTCATTACCCAAGATTAATTATGCTAGTATTTTTTTTGTCAATTCCAGAGAGCTCGGGTTCAAAAAGCAACTAAATGCTAAGTGAAATTACAACTACTTAGTTGAAAATACACTGAAATCCATTTAACGGCCACTGTAAAGCGACTTGACGCCAACTTTTGGACAGTCGTAACAGTGGATATTCGTTAGTCTAACTTTACAAATGGTGTGTTTTATTCGGGGACAGGCCACCTACGATACAAATTACGAGACTAAATGGGCAAAGTCTGACTTTGTATTCGCATTCCTGTGGTTCCTATGCACTAAGGACAAAAAGAGGGTCCAGCTATGTGTTAGTGTACTGCGGAAAACGATTGGATATTGTATTTCACAAGATATTTAGACCTTTAATTTTGAAAACTTCAAAGTTTATAATATTATATAACATACATAATTGTATAGTCACGCCTTTATTCCTGACGTAGTCAACAACCTCATAAAAAACGATATTTTCTGACAAGTGTAGAGGGTCATTTTAGAAAGAAAAATATCATGCTGTGACGTGTCAGCCCTTTCCCTAAATTCCGATTAATCGAAACCTTCAGACCCTGGCGTTTTTAGTACCTAAACCCTGGAAGAGAAGATTCTGTTACATTTTATGATTTTTGTCAAAATAATTCTAGAATACTGAAACCTCAATATAGGTACATTTCTTTGAAATAGGTATGTTTATTGGACTGTGTCGGCGGAAAGTTGCGTGAGATTGCAGAAGAATTGGCTGCACCTGGGCCCGTATAGATTGAACCAGTGACCGACATGCGTCCTATTCCGGGACAAGGAAGGAGAAAATAATAACTCAATCAGGATGCTCGCTAGCCTTGTGAATGTAATCGGGCCTTTTCGTATTGACAACGGCGGCTACCGATGATTGTCTTTTGTCCGATACGATGTTATTTATTCACTCACATTGTTCCATGAGATTCTCGAACGAGAGCGATAAAAAATGTGGCTGTAGCTTACCTCCTCCTGCTCGCACTATAAAATCTGTGCAGCGGATATACAAAACAGTTCGGTGTATTGCATATTGCAACCAGTCATTATAGTAATATGCAATTTTAAATCCTATCTGACATGTTCTTCAAAATTTGCCGAGACAAAAGGGGATCCTAATAATTTATGACATTAAATTTATGTATCAAAGGATTGTGATGCCTGTAATTAAATTTGATAATCTATATTTGCAGTAATTTTATGAATAAACTAACCTCTCCAAAGCAAAATAGAGATCCCGAAATAGATACAAATCCTTGTCGGGATAAAACTACAAAACGAGAGGGTCAGTTCCAATACAATCGGGCAATCGGTGGCACGCAACCCACTTATACTAATGCGAGCTATTGAATACGAGCTATTGAGCCACATTTGTTGCTAACGAGAGGTTTTGTTTGCATAGTGCGTGAGAGGAGTACACTGGGACGTTTGCGGGACATTCGGGACGGGACAGGCCGGATTAAGCTGTTCGCTGGAAACGTAGTCAGCACTTCCAGTTTGCTCTGAATATTGGACTTGTTTTGATCAATATTGGATTGGGTATTAACAAGCTGCACAGCTTACCTAGTTGGCAGTGTATCTAATGCGTTACCTGTATTTGAATGATGAATTTCAATATCTTTTGTGACTCTTAGTTGTGGTTGTTTCTGAGTAGGTATGTCCACCGAACCCAGATATCTCTATATCTGGGTTCGGTGGACATACCAACTATTGAGGCTTAGCTCAGAGTATGTGTTTTTGGGTGATATTGTGTTTGTTTATTCATTGGTAAAGACGAAATAAAAGTTAAATAATTTTTCGCAATCAAAAAAATAGTCCTTCATAGTTACAAATTATTTATTCACACCATCCGAACAAATTTGTTTACGAAATATTAAACATTCAATTCACTATCAACTTTCAGATATTTGTGTCAAAAAACACTATAAGCACTAAAATATATAACAATATAAATTCCACTAGTTTTTTTTACAGTGACGTGTAAGTAGGTAAGATAAAAAACCGTGACAGCTTTCTCGTATAAATGTCAGTTTGTTAGTCAGTTCGTTAAGTCAGTAAATTATTGCTGAAACTTACAGAGAATTGCCTCACGAATCTACTTCAGGAAAATTTGTAAACGGATATGAAAATAACATAGTTAAATATCTCAATTTATAACTTCAAAGGTCATTTTGTAAATTTCCGTTGCTTTCAGTACTAAGTACCGTCTTTACGAAATTGTCGACTTCGTTTACAAGGCTTTACTCCATGCTGGACTGGGAGCGAGAGAAGAACACAGAATGTGCCAGCGGCATTTCCTTCCGGGCATGCTGTAAAAAAGGGTTCCGAGGGTTTCTGTACAATTTAGGCGATGGACTGACAACCTTTCACTACAGCAATATACCTATAAATCTATCTAAATAAGCCTCAAAACATTGTCAGACTTGGCGGAACGACTTTTGTTTAGGTTGTTTACGCTCTGCCTACCCCATTAAGGATAAGGGCGTGATTATATGTATATATTTGTACAAGGCCAACAATAATTTATCTGTAATAATAAATCACTAAGAACTAGAGTTTTTTGGAATCTGACTATTCTAGATGTAAATGAGGCTCTAATTAGGTAAACAACTCAAACAGGGGTTCAAGCAGTTAATTCCATATACACGGAATTGAATATTATATAGATACTTTACTATAGGTACTTTGCATTCATACATGACGATAAATAAAAAGATGGCTGTTGAAGTGTTAAGTTTTTTTTTATTATTATTTTGTAAGGTATACTAAAGTTGGGCGGACATTTTTGGAACTACATTCCATGAAATGAATTATAAAACTCTTTTAAATTTTCTCAAAGACATTGTTGATATAAAAAGCATGACAAGAAAATTAAATAGTATTAATTGAAGACAAAGTAGCGTACTCCAGAAGCGTCGCTCAAATGGAAATAAACTCCTTAAAGTGAGAGTGAACAGACTTGTTTCTGCTCCACAGTCGACTCTGTCTCTGTTACCTCAAACCTAACAAGAGTCTAGAGTAAACTCGAAAAAAATAATTTAAAAAATAGGTTAAAGATTATTTTTTTTACTATAATAGTAATTCAGTATTCTAGGAAACAATAAATCAATAAAATGAGATAAATCCTGTTAACAGTAATTAATATCATGTTTTTCGTATCGGAAATAAGTCGAGAGATCGAAATATACTATAGTTAATTAAAGATATTATAATAAAAAATAATATGCTCCAATTTATGAGCAATTTTGCCGCGCTCGAAAGCAAACTGTGGCATTAAATTTGTCTTGTTAAACTTAATATAGTAGAGACAGATCTGACAGCTCGCAATACATACTTAAAATATATTAACATAGGAATTTGAACCAATATTTTTCATGTCAATGTGATCTATTATCTTAACTCTACTATATATACTTACCCTTATCCTACTTAATTCAAAAAGGATCCTATTTATATGAAAATAAACTTAAATTTCTTTATAAGCTCTACACGTGAATGCGGCGTGTTACTTAGACTCCATTAAATCTTATGCGCGACAATTTTTTAAATTGCTTCTTAACGCAAATCCCGAAGTTTTAATGAAGGAAAATTTTCTATCTTTCGAGTCTCTTGCAGATAGATAGGATACGTAAAAGCGAAAGTTGAGAAAAGCTGTTATTATCATCTGTTATGTAGTTAAGTGAGTACCGTGAACAGTTTTAATTATCTGTAAGTACCTGTAATTTTTTCAGAATTAAACAGAAATTTTCTTTGGAAAGGCCTTATTGTTGTAGGTACCTGTTGCGCATAATTGAATAGTAATGTCAATATTGATATATAATATTACATTATGGTATTCATATTTGACATTATCTGATGATGAAGCCAAAAGATAGCCACAGAATATCCGCATAATCAAATTGTCGCATGGCATAAAAATGCAGTTAGAACTCGTTTGATAATAACTTAGTAAATAATATGAAAGTTAACTTCTGAGTTCATTTTACTCATAAAAACCTTTCTAAAAAACACTAAATTTATTCTCCAACCACAAGTTTGCGAAAAAATTCTGTAGCATGTTTTATGTACTTATTGCACGACGTTTATTTAAGGTTTTGTATACACTCAGCATATTACTTTCCTAGTCTGAAATATTTCGGTAGTTCTGCGGTACGTTTGCTACGCAACGCCAGCATATCTGTTTTATCACGCCACCTGTCAGGCAAACATACGAAATTAGTTTTCTTTCAGTAGTGGGAATATACGCCCCACCGTGTGATATATCATGTCATGTGATGTAAAATACACGGAATATCGCAAAGCTCGGCCGTTTTCATTACGTTCCACGAGGAAAGAATAGGCATTTATTATTTTTTCCCATTGGAGCTCTTGCATTTGACCGAATCTCTTTTTATAAAATTCCTTCGTTGGCTTCATTCGTAATTCCGAGTTGAATTATTTTATAATTTTGAGAGCTATTGCGGGTGAAATATGAATGACCTAATTGCGGAGTACTGAATCATCATTACGGATGTGTGTCAAGTGGGCAATCAGCGGCACGCATATATTTTTTCTGCCAGGGAGTAGGGATAGCTCACGGCGGCACTGCGGGCTTCAAGCACATACAAACACCCGCCAACCCTGTTTATTTAATTCCCTCTCGCGCACAAAACTGTTTACTGTTGACTGCCGAGCCTCGCTACAGGACCGCACAAACCTAATTGAGTGCGCTTTCTACACAAACTATGTTTGCCGCCGCCTCGCGACACAAAAAACGTGAAGCTGTGATAGGTAAACCAGAACGCTGCGAGTGAATATGCTTGAAGCATCATTGTTATCCATTCTTTGCGTTGTTCAAACAACAGTAATTTAATGTCGTTCCACCGTAAATTCCTGTTTTCCGATAGGAGCCTACGTAGAAATGTTTGCTCGACCTAAATTTGCTGTGTATCTCCTTATGGCTCTTTGTATACACACTAGAATATAGGTGGAGCTCAAAGGCTATTCAGGTTTAAGTTATACAAGACATAACATATTAACAAGTGTTTGGCAACAGATTGTTAATACGTATCGAGTCGGAATTCGAAAACCCAACCACCATAAATGTCTATGCGTGTATCCAGAAGGAAATAGCGATAGTACAATGTAATGCTTGTTATATTATTAGAAGACATGTTGTTGATATAGCTAAGGCAATATCGAGATAGCACGGTAGATCGCTACACTTCCGTTTACATATTAATTAACGGAATTAGATAGATCAGATATTACTGACCATATCTCCTCTACCAACGTGTGTAGTGACACGTCTCCTATAGTTATTTCCGTGAATACCTACGATAAGCGTATTCTATTACCTAGATCGTTTTGCAGGCCATAAACTTAAATTACATGCCATTTGATGCAATATTCGCCATGTATTGTAATTACCTATACGTTATACCTGCTATAAGAACGTCTATTGAAAAGCGACCAAAAATACCCTTATTGATTTCATAAGTACCTACACAGTGTTCCATTACTATATTGAGTTTATAAGAATCGAACGGGTTGAAATATGTCTGGTAGACAGGTAGAATAATATCAAAGAGTCAAGATCAGACAAGACCATATTATTTGAGTTGCTAAAGAAACTGTTTCCTGATTCCTGTGCCCCTGTCACAGGAAGCCCTTCTGTGAGCTAGCGCCCGAGGGGTTTCTGCCAAAATTCTATAATATTCCCCATCCCCCTTGCTCCTTCACAATCGAATAATATGCGAATATTATTCGATTCCGTTCCGTCTGTGAAGAATAACCTCCACAGGAAATGGTTGTCTTTTTCCCTTAAGAGGTGCAGAATAAGTATTTCCTTCTATTTCCTATGAGAATACTTTCATCTAAGTGCTTCTTATGTTTTTTAATGATGGATGATTTTTATTTGTTTCTGTTATATTGTATGCGTTTAACGTATTGTCACATCCTCCGCTATCTTCCAAATTTACACCAAACTCAACCCTCAGTACCTCCATCAAATTGAATCGAAAATCGGAATGTCTTCGGCTCAGCTTTATCGTATGTCGCAGCTAAAGTGTGGGAATACGACCCTCGTAAATTTGTCCTGTTGGTCGATTTACCTTTGTGTCGGGCGATCTAGATATCCCGGGCGTTACGCCTACTGGGACCGCATAGATCTGGAGTGCTTCGTCCTGACCGGTGGCACATCGGAAATGACCACCTCGGTCATACACACACCGCGGCTATCCTCGGGGAAATCAACTCGCGATTTGTGATACTCATCTATCGCTTTTGTTGTGCTTACCTAGATTTACGACAGCGAATTTCCTTCGACATTTGTAGCCACTTTCTTAGGGTAATATGCGTACCGACATTAAACTAAATTGAATCTTCCAGTTTTCAGTGCCCTATTTACGAGGATTCATTGCTATCTTTGAGGAGCCTTGCTCCAAGTTAGTACTTAATCTGATTATTGTGCTTAGTTTCGGTTTTATTACTTTAAGTTTATAGGATTGAGAAGTGACACTGTCTGTGTCTGAGCTCACCTCGTCAATCAATCCAATTACGAATTTCACACTGGGTCATTAAAACTTTGGTGACCCATTTGGGAAGTTGTAAAGCACCGAACGCGTCCGACGCCGGCCGACCGGCAGAGTCCACCCACAGTAAAGTTAAATCAAGCATGGCCACATTGTTCCCTTCTCAAAAAGCAATCAAGGTCCCTCTCACATAATGGCTAACTTTCTGATACTTTTGTGTTGGGGACCGACATGGTTGATGCCACATAAGTTTTTGCGCATCAAATCCCAACCTTACTTACCTACATTAAAACTGCGATGTATCAGTGTAAATAACATTTATGAAACATAACGAACTATTTAAATATAGCTGTTTCAAACAATCACTGCACTTTATTGCATGTTATTTGGATATTAGCTTTTTCTACGGTCCCTTGCGAAATGTTCATTCGATTTGCATATGCAAATACCATAGAGAAATACGTTAAATGAATTATAGAACAAATCACATTGTTTTCAGCTTTTGAAAGGCGCTATTCTGAATTATTCTTAGCCGTAAAGACTGGGATTACGTGCCTTTATTTCTACTTTTTCTCTTTCAAAGTCTTCCGCTTCAGGTACAGTTTGTACTCGAAGCAATTTATCAGCAGCATTAGAGTGCACTTTAATCCATTCTTTCTTCGATATCTCCCAAGGTAGGACGAATGGAAACGCTGAGCACTCTCTTCTGTACCCTCGAAAGCTTTAAGGAATATCGCGGAAACGTACAGCGAGGAAATGCGAGTGGTTTTCAAGTCGATCGAGTTTGTTTACCGAAAGGTTTGTTTACAGAGTTGTCAATTTTGCCACTCTGGCCAAACAAAAATAAGTTAGTGCCCAATGTTTCCATTTCCGCACATTCCATACTACGCTTTTATTGAAAGTAACGCGGAAAATCTATGCCGCAGCAGTATTTTATTGTTTGCCGCCGCAATAAAGTCACACATCGTTTAACGCAAAAGCAGAGTATTGGAACAACCGATAGCTGTTCAAACACCGCACACATTTCACAATGACGCATAGTTGACACTGAAATCGTTGATTAAAACTCTCCGAAAAGCATTTTTATCACAGAAAATACATTATGAAACCTTTATTCGCCTACTTTGCCCGCGAATTTTATCACTTATCCGTCGGAAACTGGGATTACCTCGCATCCAGTGCTCGCCTCTCGCGTGCGTGTTTAAAAGCGCCGAAAAAAGGCTTAAATAAGTCCTTCCCTAAAAGGATGTAGGTGATTTTCGGCTGCTAGTGTTAGGTTTTCAATCGCGTTCAGTGAAAGAGAACAATCCCCATTTATCTTCTGAAGTAGTTCGGGAGATCTGATAAGACGAACGGCGGAGGGACGATGCGATGGATTTTCGAATTCGGAAAGCAGGTGCGGCTATGCGATGCGAGTATTCAGGTTGAGTTTGGGGCTGTGTATCCGTGAAGCGTCTCGTTGGTACCGCCTCTCGCGTCCCATCTCACGCCAAGTTCCCGACATCGGCACGTGACCCCAGAGGACTTCCTGATAAAAGAATTTCATTAGATCGCTCTATGTGAATATGTCTCCCGATAACATGTGACTAGGAGTACATCCCAACAACCTACTTCAAATTCCAAGCCAAACTACAAGCCCACGTCCAGTTCACTAAATGAATTTTGGTGAGGAAAATATAATCTTTCGCCAAATTAACTGCTTTGAGAACTGGAAGTAAAGGCAATAGTATCGTTCCTTTCTTTGTAGAAAAAAACATTAACAAACCAAAAGTTCTGTCTGTTTCGTTCCGGCCGCTGAAATTTTATATTCCCCAAACGATAATCATATCACGGGACCTAACATAGTTTGTAGGTTATCCGCTGTTGTGTTGTGTAGCCTGCTGTAGTTAATATTTACGTATTATATATTTTTTGGTGCGATAGGTACTATTGCAATTAGGGTTATTGCGGCATTTACGCCAACCACGCGGTCACTACATAGCTACAGTTCCAAGCTTGTTACAGCCTTCGATTTGATTACGTTCAAGAGGAATTGTTATGCAATACCTGTGCGTTTGATTCCACAAACACCCTAATGCAAAGCAAGTCAGGGTAACAATGTTATACTAATAAGCCGATAGTGACTAATTACTTTATTAATAATGGACAAGGCTATCCTATTTCAAGTCCGAAAATAATGGTATTATTTTTTTAGGATCGTTGACACAGTTACACAAAAAGAGCCCGAGGAGATCCGCCCCCTGCATGTTTGTCAAAAAGCGTCGGAACGTCGTTAGAACCCCCTCCCCTTCTCTCGGTCTCGTGATTAGTTTTTATGAGGACCCAATTCGGCTAACTTCTGAACTTCCGGAAACAAGTATTGTCATCACCATAAAACTTGTCAAACTGCATCTCGAGGATGAAATATTTAAAAACATTCTCGTTTTATCTCAAGTTGGTTTTTCAGGTGACGTATAAAATGTAACCAGGTCACGCGTCACTCAAGGATTAGAACAGGATAACATACATACATACATAAATCACGCCTTTATCCCTTACGGGGTAGGCAGAGCATTTAACGCCTCGTAAAAGGCGCTTTCGCCACGTCTGACAAAAAATTGAGGGCAGTTTTAGATTGTAATATGTATTGCTATAGTGACAGGTTGTCAGCCCATCGCCTAAATTACAATACACTGTAACCCTCGAGTCCCTTTTGCTGACTTCAACAGCATGCCCGGGAGCAAGGGCAGCTGGAACATTCTATGTTTTTCTATCTCTCCCAGTCCAGCATGGAAGTAGAACAGGATAAACTCGTACATTTGGTGCACAAAGCGGAAAGAACAACAGAATGCGAAGTCATTAATCTCTGATACAATGAAAGTTGTGAACTATACAAATACTGCCGAAGTTCTCACTCTAAACCATGTTTGCAATTTCGCTTAGAATTTTGTATTAGTTTAACATTTCCCGGAATCGGGTCGCCAACTCGTTATAGACGCCCGAATAAGCGAAGTCCGCTGTTGAACATCGCGCACAACACAATGGACCCCGCTGTCGCAACAACTGCTAAACGACATCGTTCTTAGGTCCACCACACAAGGTTCACTTTCTCAAATCCGCACTCGCATGTTTGTTAATAAAGCTTGTGGACACTAAGCCCTAATTTATCATTGTTGGACTATGCCTCAAACGAAAGCAATTTCCGTCTAGATTTCTTTTTCACAGAACCGTTGGTTGGTATAAATCACTAGATGGCGTCCAATTAGTAATGCCGACGATTCCGCAAAGAGCAAAGCAAACGCATTTGCATACTTCTAGGTACACCACTGATTGTGTACCGTTAGAAAGATCAAATACTTATATTAAAATGTAAGTATTCTTATACTACTTATATTACTTCCATGCTGGACTGGGAGCGAGAGAAAAACATAGAATGTGCCAGCTGCATTTCCTCCCGGGCATGCTGTAAAAACCAGCTAAGGGATCCGAGGGTTTCAGTATATTGTAATTTAGGCGATCGGCTGACAACCTGTCACTAAAGCAATATACTTACAAATCTATCTTAAAATAACCCTCCAAACTTTGTCAGACGTGGCGGAACGACCTTTATTTAGGTAGTTTACGCTCTGCCTACCCCATTAGGGATAAAGGCGTGATTATATGTATGTATGTATGTATGTATGTAAGTATTCGTTACCGAACAATAGGTTTAGTGTCGAATACCTGCATTTAACCGATGTAAAACGGAGTTAAACAATGGTTTTGCACATTATTATTGCAATTAAATTTACATATTTGATTTAATTTGTTTCCTGTGACTACTTTGTGTCGTGATTGCTAATTTAATGTGCCTACACCGCAATTATAAAGTAAATAATACTTACATAGGTACATACGTACATACAAACATATAATCGTAATACATACACCGTTATCCCTAATGGGGTAGGCAAAATGGGGTAGGTAAACGACCTATACAAAGGTCGTTTCGCCACGTCTGACAAAGTTTTGAGGAATATTTAAGATAGATTTTTATGTATATTGCTGCAGTGACAGGTTGTCAGCCCATCGCCTTAATTGCAATATACAGAAACCCTCGGATCCCATAGCTGGCTTTTACAGCATGCCCGGGAGGAAATGCAGCTGGCACATTCTACGTTTTTCTCTCGTTCCCAGTCCAGCATCGAAGAACTTACATACATACATATAATCACGCCTTTATCCCTAATGGGGTAGGCAGAGCGTAAACGACCTAAGCAAAGACCGTTCCGCCACGTCTGACAACTTTTTGGGGTTATTCCAGATTGATTTGTATATTGCTATAGTGGCAGGTTGTACGCTTATCGCCTAAATTACAATACTGAAACCCTCGAATCCCTTAACTGATTTTAACAGCATGCCCAGGAGGAGATGCAGCTGACACATTCTACGTTTTTCTATCGCTCCCAGTCCAGTATGAAAGTACATAAGTATTATTAATATATTTGAATTCTGCACCAGAAATATGTTTGACATGAAACGTGTGAGGAATGTAACCGACTTTTTCAGAATTCACATTACTCCTGAAACAACTTCAGGCGTTTGATAAAAAAGTATTTCATTTTCTGTTTGTCGCTTTTCTTTTGCAATTTCCATAAAATTGCTTTGGGTTTGCCACTAAGCTGGGTTTATCCGAGCGTGATAATCGTAAATTGGTAGAAAAAATGCGTCATCCACAAAAATAACTTTTTATTGACTTTACCAATCTGAAATCTGTGACGTGATGGTGTAGTTGATAAAGTTCAAAACGAACGTCTCCCGCAACACTTCGGTTCTGAACGATGAAGTTAGGTGAACTATAGGCAAGAGTTTGTTAGTTCTTGTTTGAATTTGGCAGCCAGGGTTCGTCGGGTCGTTCGACTCGAGAATCCACTCGGTAAGAAGAAGAAGAACAGTGCCTATTCATTGGAAAATACTATATGGTTAAGTGTACCTTCCATATTATATTTTTGGAATGAGAAACTAGAAGTGTTTTTAAGACGTTAATATTTTAAATTCTAATAAAACAATGCATCAGGATTATCTGAATTATCCAATTTTGCGAAAGTAGGCATAGCGTGTTGTAATTTTGATTAAATGAAGCGTTAATTAAAATCCAACAGATGTTCGGTCGGGCTCATCGGGTGAACAGCTGCTGCTTTCATTATTCCGCCGTTGTTCAGGACAACATTGGGACACTTACGATCCACTAATTTTAAATAAAAGTTACTGCTGAACCCACTTACAATATACCAGTTAATTCGGGTTGGTCAATTGCATTTCCAAAAAAAAAAAAAACATTCTACGCAACGCGCAACTTTGTGTTCGCTTTTCGGATTTAAGTTTTATCCAAAAAGTTTTTTAATCACGCAACTTTGGACTTTATCTAAACTTTTTTCAATCCTAACCCTGAATATACTGATCGCATCGCTGCTGAATTTAAGACGCACTGCTCCCTATTTAATCAACCTATGTACTTTAAATCCGACTCTCTTCCGTTGAAGGGAATTATCGTGAGGTAACCTTGTCTCACAGGTCTGAGAAGAAATTCTAAGGTTGTGTGCGAAGTCAGCCAATTCGAACTTGACCCACGTGGTTATGTATTATACTCGTGCTTGTAAATTCTTCTTCTTCTTCTGTCGAGTGGGTATCGAGTCTATCGACCCGACGAACCCTGGTGTCAGAGTTTTTAAACCGCCTAGTAGCACAACTATAAGGCCTCTGACATGGTTTGAGTAACGACCACTATCAAAGATACCGACCGGGACCGACAACTTAACGTGCCCTCCGAAGCACGAAATCTTTTTCTTTTTCGGACAATCAGGTGATTTAGCCTGCAATGTCCTAACCAAACTGGGGAAAAATTCACAAAGTGATAAATTCTCAAATATCAACTTTGTGTTTCCCCCCTGGGAATCGAACCCAGGACCTCCGGATCAGGAGTCCATGGCACTAACCACTAGACCACGGAGGCAGTTGTAAATTAATATGGGGTGTATTGATGATCACCCTAATTCATGGAAGACTCGTACTCTCGATAGAGACAAATAGGAGCTGTATGCTGACTGTCCTAATCTCATCCTGTTTGTTCCAGTGACCAAGTTCATTCGCATCGGCATCGCTGACAAGAATGACAACCCGCCGTATTTTGACAAGGAGCTATACGAGGCGGAAGTCGACGAGAATGAGGACATCCAGCACACCGTGCTCACCGTCACCGCCAAAGATCATGATGAGTGTGAGTACCTAGACTATAAAGTGTAAAATTTGTTGACCATATTAAACCAAAACCGTTTTAACGGTAAATCATGTGTCAAAGGACAATCAAGCATAACATTCAAAAATGAGTCAAAATCTAGAAAATGCAAAATATGCCAAACGCAAAATGAGCAAAGCACGCAAAAATTACAATTCGCAAAATAAAATAAAATCTGTCAATAGTGTCGGACTTCCCATACACATGCTTTAATTTTTGTTATGATACTCCTAGATTTTTTATCTTACCTTCCTTGGAGAGAATTAATAAGTTTCATATAGATACACTACATTTTATTCATACCTTAAAATATGGCCAGCGTTTTTACACGTGTTTTTCTAAAGTATCTGGCAAACAGTCGGCTAGTAAGCGTCACGCCTTTTGACGTCTTTCTGGCGCTCAACCTTGTATCAGTAAAGTAGCGATATTTACACAAGCCTCGGTTCTTGTTTGGCTTCCATATAAAATAGCTCATGACTGGCTTACTGTTTGTCGGGAGCTTAAATATTTATAGGGATTTTTACGACGTCTTCTTGTAATGTAAGGATGAGATCCTAAAATGCACTCACACGTAGCTTTTTCCTGTCTCCTCCTGGTGTACACGAGTCGGATTCGTCAATGAAACGTACCAAATTTTTTTTGATAAACTAAAAAAAAAAAAACTCTGATGAATAACATAATGGCCTAATCTGCATATAAAGGGCAGACTCGCGCAACTCAGTGGGGACGTCTATGAGCTGATGATGATGCTGATATTGATTTCTAGCTGCATAAAATAACCGTAAATAACCGTAATGTTTTAAATTAAGTAATGATTCTGTATTTTTTCTAATCTTAACAAATGCCATCCATAAATGAACAATATGGCACCTCGTGATCGACAAGACTAAGAAGCGGTTATCTCACAAGGCAGACGTCGCGCGTGCTCTCGCATGCGCTAGTTGGTATTGGCGCCATTTGTTTTAAAACCTTCTCATATACTGACAACATGGCGGCGACCTTAGCGGCTTACCATGTTGCGGTAAATACCTACGTCAAGCTAGCTGACAAAGAACTGCGACACCGATTTCGAAAACTGCAAAAATATAATACCTACGTGAAATCTTGTAGTTAATTGGAATTTGTTGAATAATATGCCTGAATGATTTCTAAATGTTGATGTAAGCTTCCCAAATAATAAAACAAAAATACGGGAAAAAATCCATTAGTTTATCGGCACCATTTGTTTTAAAAACATTGACAAGATGGTAACTTCGGCTTACTTCGTTCTTGTGGCATAACTTGGAATAAAACCGTCACGGTAGGTGTCATCCTTCGTAAAGTAAACTGTTCTAGTGGCGGAACTGTGATATCGACTTTGAAATCGCGGCGAAAAGGCGGCGAAGTGTAGATAAATTGGATTGGTAGAGACGTTGATATATTTGTTTTTATTGACATTCGTATAAACAGCAATACTGGCAACGAGGAAACTGATATTCTAACAATCAAAAAATCTAAATAAATAAGTTTCATAAAATGATCCAATCTGTATTGTTCAATATTGGCCTTTCACGATCGGATTGACAGTTTTTCATCCACGTGTATATACTGATTGGTTGTCAGATAAACCGACCCCGATGAAATCCTCTTATGTCTAGTTTGCAGTTTTGCATATATATTTTTAACAAATAAATACAATGTGTTCTTTCAATCTATAACGGTATCTACTGGAATACTTCTAAAATAAATCAAAAATAGTACTGCCAATCTTTTAAATTAGAAATGGTGAGAAAGAAAACAGTCAGCATATTTAAGGCCATCAAAGTGATGCAAGGAGTTATAGATGATGTCGTATAGATGAACGTCTAAAGTCACTTTGGCTGCCAATAAGGAAACTTTAGAAAATGAATTGTATTTTGGGTAACCATTTTTCAAACCGTTACAGCATTAAATTGCATTAATATAATGAATGGAAATAACCTTTTGAACTATTTTACGTATCTTCTCTTTTCTATCTTCAGATGTTGTCGTCCCAGCAATTTTAAGGCTTGATATTACAAAGGTCCGTTTACCCGTGGCCTAGGAAAGTAAACCATGCTTGCTAACTAAATGCTTAGCCTACTTTAATAAAATCTGTAATGTAGAGATCAAGAGCCATATATCTTTTTAATAATGTCTAATTTCAGAATGCGTCCAATAAATTTAGAAAATATTGCATTAATAAAGCAAATTGCAATAACCTTTTAAACCATATTACATATCTTCTCTTGTCTGAGCTTAAGATGTTGTCCGCCGTCTCAGCAATTTTACGGCTTGATATCACAAAGGCCCGTTTACCCGTTGCCTAGGAAAGTAAGCCATGCTTGCTTACTAAAGGCTTAGCCTACTTTAATAAAATCTGTAATGTAGAGATCAAGACCCATACAACGCAAAAGTGGTTTTACAGATGGCAAAGTTTTAGTCAAATTTACTAAATCACATATTGTATTTAAAAAGGAACAGCCAATTACTTTAATAAAATCTGTAGGTAATTTAGAGAATATAGTGCAAGTTTTGCAAGTCATGTATTTAAAAAAGAGTTATTTGCCTTGGGATATCATGAAAAACACAGAATACACTTCCCGAAAGGCAAATACGTTAAACCTAAAGTCCAGCTTTATCAAGTTGAAATGAAATTCTACTTTTTGCCTTACAATATTTTTATTTATATTTTGTTTCGACGTACGTTTAATTTTAATCTTTTTCAGTATTGTAGTGTACTCGTAGGTATTTAAAGAATGTAGATATTTTAGATTTGGGTTATCTGTGCTGTATTATTTCATTACGATAAAGACCAATAGCCTTTGTATAAAATTTAATATTTTTAACAAGCAAAATTTTGCTAGACTTTAAATCGTCGGCCTCTAAAAGATCCTTCTTTTCTGAAATCAGGCAACCGGATTCCCTAAGGAAATTCATATGCAAAATAAAGTAGTCTTCACCCATAACTTCTCATATACATATTAAGGGACACGGTGATCGAAATTCATCCGGGTTACAACTACCAGCTTAGTTTTAAGCGATTAATCAAAAGTATCATGATTTTAGTAGTAACGGGTAAATATTTTTCGGTTTTAAACGCTTTCGCGTTTTGGTCTTTGTTTTGTTTTCCAATAAATTTGCTGACCACTATTTTATTTAAAAAAATCTACATTTTCATCTCCAGCCTTATATTGAAATTGTATGTTTTCTCTTATGCATCTAATTTATTTCAACTATCTCGGAGCAAAATATGGAAGGTAGGTTAACCTAACGGTTAATAAACTGAATGAATACGTAAAAATGTAATGAATATGTAAAAAGATCTTATATTTATTGTATTCATTATAGCCATTTAAGAATGAAAGCTACTTTTTTCGGGTTTTCAGAGATGAATGCCATATTACATGCTGAAATAGAGTCGTTTCGCAAGTCAAGTTAGGCTTTTCAGCTTTTAACCGTAATGTATTACTCCTTTTTAATAGCGCAAAATTTTACGAAGACTAATTTTCAGAAAAGATTTTTAATAATTATACGTGTTCTCATAGCGTCTAAGGCAGCGTAAGCTAAGGATCTCCGCGTGAGATGTAAGACGTCTTGTAGCTTAGTATAATTATTATGTCTGACAACGTTGTTTATAATCTACACTGAGATCCTGTAACGTATCTTGGGAAAAGCCATAATGACATGATCGTGTGTCATGGATTATGTATCCCAACCATGTGTTTGCGTTCACACTAGAGACACTCTTTGAGTAGACATATTTTAGCCCAGTCCCTTTTGCATATGAAGCAAAAAAATAGTCCTGCGTCTAAACCACTTGCATATTAACCTAAAAACTTGGAAGGTTATCAACAACTGATTAAAATTTTAGAAAGTCTCGAAATTTTTATACAATTTTCAATGAGTTAAGTTTAGATACATTTATTAAAATTGTCGTATAGCCTTAAGTTTGTGTAGGTTGTACCTAATCTATAGGGGTGTAAGTTTTCTCTAGAAAATAAAATAAGTAATTGCTGAAATCCACGCCATTATTTTGTTTTTCCCTCGCATCCTCACAAATGCCGCACTGATTAAATTCTTGTGTTGAAAATAAAATAAAGATCGATTACACTATTGAAAGGAAAAAAAAAATTAAACAACCGCAACGCAAATAGTTCTTGATTTCCATTTTAAAATCGAAGTCAAACAAATCAAACTTTACCCGCAATTTCTCTTTGTAGTTATCTAATTTTTATAAGAATTTCTCTACGAATTTAATTACTAATGTCTCATCTCCTTTATAATAAAAAATAAGATTCAATGAAAAAACGGGCATTTTCAAATATTCCCGCCGAATATGTGTTGAATAAATTCTTAGTAAATAAATATTAATAATACAAATAATACAAAAAAAATAACAAATAAAATAAAAAGATGGCTTACAGAATCATTGAACAAACTGAAAAGAATGAGTGTCGGTAATATCACCAATATTACGGCAACTTATCAAAGTCGTAATATCCAAGGCAATATATCACGAAATATGTGACCTGTCTTAATATTGGAGTTGACGTGACCTTTACAGTTAAGTTGTGTCTCATATATTCAAAGCAAAGATGTCAAACATTGCGGTGAAAGTTATGAAAGTGGTAGATTATATCGTAGCCGATATCACGCGTCACGCCGCGTCGATATGTCTAGTTCCCTCGCCTACAGTAACCGGTAACCGGCCTATTTGGTATTCTGTTTTCGCTCGTCTCGTGAAGTCGCGATGTGACTCGACAGATTCTGTGACTAAAGTTATAATAGAGAATCTAAAAAAGTCACTGTTCCCAGAGGTTGTAAAACAGGAACGTTTTAAAACGAGTAATTTGTTAAGCTAAAATATAAAAGAACGAAGCCCAGCGTGTTGACATACGAAACCAGGGCTAAACAAATTAACGTGAAAATAATTTTATTTTATAACCCTTTTATTTATTTAGGAACAACAGAAGAGCTTTTATTTAATCACATTTATTTAATTTATAATTTCACAGTGAACGTGAAACCATAGTCCGTCGAAATATTTGCTTTTCTTTATGTTATTTTGATTGAAATAAAAGGTAGATACTTGTTTTGTATTGGGAAATAAAACATTGAATAAGTCGAAGTTCTGACATTCGTAAGGACGTACATATCTACAGGGACTCAATTACAATCTTTGTAGAAAATGGTCTTTTATTTTCACGTTAACAAAGAATCCATTATTGAGGTAGAGGCTTTGTTTGTGAGTCGTCATGAAATCGATTCTGTTTTTGGGGTAGCTACAGCTGCTTATAACATAAACTCCTTTGTGTCAATACACTTTGATGTTACCTATTCCATTTGAACCAATAATTTTCATTGTTCATTGATACACGTGCTTATAATGAAAGCCTGAAAGCTATAGAAACCATAAATAATGCACCAGGAGCTTCTCGTAAAACTAACTCGAGGGTTCAAATTATACTATAAATCTAAATTACATCATCATCATCTCTCTAGTTGTATCCTGTATCTCACGGGGTCGGCTACTACCTAATCTTGGTGATTGAACGAGGGTACTGGTTTGTTTTGACTCCGCAACCCAAAAGGAATACCAGACCCTTAGCACTGGTCTCTATCATGGCTTAACGACTAATATCTACGGTATTGTACGATATTAACCGGGACCAACGGCTTAACCTGCTTTCCGAAGCAGGGATAAGTGTACAAATAAAATTAAAAAATCGAAAAACACATTGGTACGGGGTGGGATTCGAACCACGACCTCGCTCAGAAGGCAGCGGCCCTATCCACTACACCATCGGGCTCTCCTCTAAATTAAATAATATTAATATAATACCAAATAATAAATAACAAAAATAGAATTAATTTAATTAGACATTTCAGGCATCCGACAGGGAGACAGCATGAAGCCTAAATACAACTGCCGCATGTAGAAATATTCGTTCAGAAACTCGCCTACACTCTATTTTGAGACTGACACAACAAAAGACAAAATATCTTGTCATCTGCGACTCAATTTCACTATCATGCCTGAGAAATAGTATAAACACAATTATTGTATCTTAACTAGTTTAATACCTAATTACTAAAAACCTTAGGTTTATCATTAGTGCAGCAACACAAAGAAAATATAGTATTAGAGCCTCCTACAAGTCTACATAATATTTTTTTTCCCTTCTAACCAAGTAGGACAGTTAACAAAGTTAGGATCGTCCTTCAACTCGAGAACCCATTTGATTAAGGAAGAAGTAAATGTCTATCTTGGCTTGTTACGATTTCGGTCATGTCAAAACTAGATTAAATATTCCCAAGAGTAATTACCATTCGATATTCTTTTGAACTAACTACTGTGGAACTTCACAACTCACAAGAACTTTAAAGTTGAAAACTTGTTTGTTTGAGGGTTAATTACCAGCAGGCTGTTGTTTAATTCATTTGTCAGGTTCAAAGGTGAGTGGGAAAATGACATAAAAAGGAATGCCTCACACGGGCCGAATAAAAAATATGAAACGCCTTTATTGAGTGTTTCTGGGGATTATAAACAGCGGGGCGGATAAGCGGTTTTACCTTGTAAATATATCAGCTGGGGGATTTGTCGCGCGCGAATATTAATCCTTTGAAGAATTTAAAATACTTTCATCACGGACGCCTTTCATATTTATTTTTGTGAAAAATGCAAAGGTAAAATTTGACCAATTTAGCGATGCTGTTAATTAGTTTGGTAACCGAGTATTATTGGATGTTTGTCAATAAGTACTTCCTATAAATTGTATAAAATTTATATGACCAAAATATGTTTGACAAACAATAAAAGGTCCTCCTTAAATGTCAAAAAGAGCGTAACTTTTAAACAAGTAGACCATTAAAGCTGTTTAGACACTCTTGGAAATGTCTAGTCTTACCGGGGAGTATCATGCGTAGAGTTATTGAGTTCGGCTCATGAAAGCTGCTGGCAAGCTGTCGGAGGAGCCGAAAGCCAGTTTGGCACATATTTACTTGGGGAAAGTTTCACGCCGTCGCGGAGTGTTCCACCTATACTCGTATGTTTGTATATAGTCGACTATCGCGCTCAGCGTTTGATCGATGAGTTCGCACAGTTGCTACGATACATTATATACGAAAAATTCGCTGCCGCTCCCAGTCGACTTCAGACTTTATTAAATGCGGACCTTTTCCTAATGATATTACAGTCGCTAATTCTTACAAAGTCGCTAACGTTATTAACTTTAATACCTTAAATTGCCCCTTGCCTTTCGGCAATCAGGTAGGCGGGCTTGACGGGAATGCGCAGGTACCAGGCCCTTGGGAGAAAACGGTGATATTTTATTCCACCCAAAGGACTATTTTAGAACGCACCGATGAATTGAAAGTATAATAAAATTTTCTCTACTGCGTCGTAAATCTTTTTGGGGTCGTTTATGTCCAGCAGTTTGTTTTCACCAGCCATCGTTCGATAATGAAATTGATTTTGTGTTAAGGTGGGTACAGGTACCTACTTCTTTCTCCCTAACTAATTTAAGAGTAACTTTATCGTATTCTATTCCTTCTGGGAATTTTGTCGTTTTCTTTTTTTCAGTTTGATCTATAAAATAACAAATATTTTCGTAATTTATTTTTTTGTGTAAGTTTCCTAGAAATTTTGTTCAATTCTCATTTAGGTATATACCTACGTAGTATCCAATATCTGTAATCTAATTTCAACGAAATATAATTTACATATTTATTTACAATTTACTAAGCAGAAAATAGTTCTTTCCGAATACATTTGCCCTCGGGCGCGGAAAAAATGTTGTAAATATCTTAAATAATTTTTCATTCTATTCAATATTTCCGTTCACACCAAAAATCTTCATACTTCAAGTTACAACAAAGTATTTGAAAATTTTATCCTAGAAGCTATATCGGCATAACTCGTTTACGATCTCATTAAAAGAGTAAATTAGAAATCCTTTTTTTAAATAAGGTAATAGCGTTCCCCTTGGAAACTGTTTCCTCTAGGAACATAAGATTAGAAAAAAAAATTGAAGAACACTTGTCCCCGCAGAATATTCGCCGGTCCGTGAATTCTTCTTTGTGCCACTTGCTAACGGCTGTTCCAGAAATAAGTAGCAATTTTCTCTATGACGTAATATTTCAATTATTTCCGGATGCATGCAACATTGGTGTCGTTATTTTATGCACCTACTTACGTCTCAGTGACCAAGGCCCACTTTGGGTCATTGAGCCAACCCTAAAATTTCTATACTAAAATAATATTTACGTGCTGTCATTCTCATGTAAGCAATAATTAAAACACAAAACAATATACTCTGCTTGGTATTGTTCTGTACCTAAGCTCATGTGGCTTTGTCAGCCGGCGCGGTGGCGCGGTGGCTCAGTGAGGCGAGGCTCAAGCGACCGCCGCGGGCGCTGTCCCGTCGTCTCAGCCGCACGCGTCTCGTGATTGCTATTAAAATCTCCCAGGCGTCTCCCAGGCGCTTCCGCCAGCAGCGTCTCCTACAGATGTTGCACCAGCCCGATTCAATCTCGCTTTTATACTGCCTCCTTTTCTTTCTTCCAAGAAAATTAAACCCAACTCAAAGCGATGAAACTTAACTCCTCAGAACGACTGCATCGCTCGTCCTACTTTTAAATTCACTGCAGTATTCATGACAAATTAGAATTATGTCTCATGCAACTGTGCAAATTTCCTGGACTACGGTAAATATTTCGTTGTTTTTTATTATTTACGATTTCATAACGGAAATAGCGCAGATTCGCTCTCGCAATTCTGTTTGCTGTAGCTGGCGGAAATATAAGTGCGGTGCTCGATGCTCTCATTCGGACGGCCCTAAATCTTAGCAATAATTAATCACAAGAACTGTTTCAGTGACTGGTATCTGTGTGAACTTGTTAAACTGTTAAATTGTTTGTAACTTTACTGTTCTAACGTAGTGGCTGCTCACCGCATTGTCTGCTTAGCTCGCTGCTGTGCATAGTTGGATTTGAATTTTGTCGGAAACGTATAATTCTGAGTGGAGAAGGCTGTTGAATAAATGAGTTATCAGTGTGGCTTGTGTAACCGAGCGGCACACCATTTAGCAGGGTCTGGCAGTAAGTGCCGGTGTCTCTCGAAACAGATCCTCGCGATCGTAACACCACGGTCGTTTCCCTAACGAATGGGAATTACGCTCGCCCCCGCCAATTGATTGCCAGTGCTTAGTATAAGCCGATTCTTACGGCGAGACCATCATTTGCTAATCGTTTTAAGAAATTTTCATCTGTTTCTTTGTTTAACTGCATGATGAAGTTTTATCTGCATAACAAACCTTTCTGTTGGTTTCTCTTCAGAACTTTATTCGACCGTATTATTCTTCATCACCTGTAAATTACAAAGCATTGTGCTTCTCTCCGCCCATAAACTTTGTTTAGAGTCAACATCAACACGAAACCGCACGTGTAAATACTTACACGCGTTTCCGGGTCTTGTTTCAAACAAGCCGCAACCCTTACATTTAAATACCGGATAAAATGTCCGAATACCGAGCAGCACGTAGGTACCCGGCTCGCTCGGTATGTCGAGGAATTACCGGCTACCGGCGTCGGAAGAAGGACGTGACGCCTACTGTAACATGGAGTTATTGCAACGCGGGACAAACAGTACAAAAAAGGTGTAAATTAATCGGGAGAGAGTGGGCCTGAATACGAATAGATGTGAGTTTTCGGTGTGGTTTCTATTAGCTTTCCGATCTGCGGCTAAATGAATACGATATTTATCTGTCTGTAATAAAAATATGTCGTTATTTACGTATCTTTCTAATTGTAAATGTTCCAATTGAGCTTATCAAACAAAAAATGAAGAATTTCTTTGCTGACTAATTTACCATACATTCATACATGTAATCACGCCTTCATCACCAACGGGGTAGGCAGAGCGCAAAATACCTAAACAAGAGTTGTTCCGCACGTCTGACAAAAGTTTTGAGGGTTATTTAAGATAGATTTTGTTGGTAAATTGGTGTAGTGATAGGTTGTCAGCCCATCGACTAAATTGCAATGTACAGAAACCCTCGGATCCCTTAGCTGTTTTTTACAGCTGGCACGTTCTATGTTTTTCTTTCGCTCCCAGTCCAGCATGGAAGAAACCGATACGAATAAAAATATATAGAAAAAAGAATGAATGTTCGATCAAAGATAATTAATTATTCTGGCGAGAATAGCAAAAGGAATAACCATAGCGGCCATACTCATATGACTTCCGATTCCGACTAGGATTTCCTGTTTCGGGAACACGGAAACGAATACAGTTCCCCGAACAGATGTTTAATCAGATCTTAGTAAGGAGGATTCACTATACGTCATATGTGCTTCAGGCAAGACGGATTACATTTCGTTAGACAAGCATCAAGTGAAACTCAAATGAAGCAAATCGAAACTTACATAACATTACGCTTCACTAGAAATATTTCGTGTTATTTCATATGTTCACCTTTCAAATGAAGATTAACTTCGCGTCTAGGCATATACGGGGTGTAAGGGACAGCGTCCCGCAAACTGATAGGGGTTGCTCAGTCAACGAAACTGAACAACTATCAGCAGGATTATTTTTTCAGGAAGTGAAAATAAAATTGATTTTTCATACAAATTGTCTGGTCGAGGTGGTCATTTTGTATGAGAAGGTAAAAGTTGTTTCGTCTCCTGAAAGAATATCCTGGTGCTTGTTGTTCAGTTTCATTGACTGAGCAACCTCTTTCAGTATATCCCGTTATTAGAATTTGCTACGAAAATCAAAGCGCTCACGTGAGAACCTACACGATGCTGTGTATACGATCGTAGCATTTTCGTAACGTATTACTACGAAGTAACTATTTCTTAGGCAACAGAAAATGTCAGTAGCAGCATGACAAGCCTAATGTTCTCGTTAACATGCCGCTGATGTTTTCATCGCAGTGAGGGATTGTTCTTAATATCTGCTACACACGCCGCTTTGTCTTGCAAACTGATACTGCCAAGATAATAATTAATCGCTGCTCGCTGCTGAGTATACGCAAATGTTTCTATGAGTGAATGTAACCCGATTTCGTGATCTACGACTGTCCTAGAGTGGAAGCTGTAAATCTTGCGGCGGCTTAGAGCTAGTGTTGTCAATCGATAGTGCCCTATCGATTGAACAATCGATAGCTATTGATTCGAACGTACTACTAGATAGTTGTTTACGATTGTTGTTTCTGAGCTGTCTATTGATACTAGATACTATCGATAGTGTGAGGGGGTGTCCTGGTAGCAGTGTCTATGAAGTGAAACCATCGGTTGTTGAGAATAGAATGAATAATTTATTTGAGAGCAGCTCGTATTTATACAAATTTGACATAAAAATCATGATCAGTGTAGGTAGATAAATAAGAAATTCATGTGGGTAGTTAAATACAGAAATATTGTAAAATATAGTGAAGGTGGACAGACAATTGATGTTTGTGGATTTGGTGGGTAGAATACGGATGCTACTGCATTCGGATTTCCAACGTGCACTCCGATCACCAGATGGATACTGCCATAGCTCTTTGGAAAATAAAAAACAATCGATACTATCAAAAGTATCGATAGTATTGCTCTTCGATAATGAAAAAACTATCGATAGTATCGTTGGTTATCAATACTATTGCTTAAGTTGTACCACCGATACTATCGATAGCTAGGCCTATCGATTGCGTAAATAATTTTAAACAAACTATCGATTGTTGTACTATGGATTGTAGTACTATCGATTGTTTAGCAACACTACTAAAATCGGCGGTGCGGGGCGGGGGGCGCACGCTGCACTATTGGGCGTGCTCGAGTCTCTAATTAATTCCGAAGCCGAGACATTAATAACCCCTCTCTAATTGAAGACATCTTTTGCTGGCTTCATCTTTACGCGCGATTATGTGCAGCCAGGCGCGGAGTCGAGGGCCCGGCTTACTAATGGATGATAAACCGTCGAGACGCGGCTTTAATAACAACTGAATAAATTAGAGAAAATCTCAATACTGCCTGATAAATTGCGTCCTCCTAAATCCACTTATATGTCTCTCGCTAAGAGCTTTCGAAAAAAAAAGATTGGATGCGCATCGATTTGGACTTTTTATTTATGATTTCTGATCATTTCTTGCTTTGGTTGTACGCGAGTTCATCAATTTCAGTTCACCGGCGTATTAAGAGCTAGCGAGGTTTTCTCGTGCAGGCGGTATTAAAAAATACATACATACATACAAATAGTCACGCCTTTTTCTCTTATGGGGTAGGCAGATCGTAAACGACCGAAACAAAGGTCGTTCCGCCACGTCTGACAAACTTTTGAGGTTATTTAAGATAGATTTGTAGGTATATTGCTGTAGTGAGAGGTTGTCAGCCCATCGCCTAAATTGCAATATACTGAAACCCTCAGATCCTTAAGCTGATTTTTACAGCATGCCCGAGAGGAAATTCAGCTGGCACATTCTATGTTTTTCTTTCGCTCCCAGTCCAGCATGGAAGATTAAAAAAATTGTGAGTGGAAAGTCGTTTGTAACTTCCGAATGAATTTTCTCGTTTTGGGAGAAGCGGTTTTCGCGCACTCAGCTCACGCGAGGTCGAGGACTCTCGTGTGCAGTGGAGCTGGAGGGTAGTTCTCCATTAATTGCGGCGGGAGGACGCCGGCTATCCTGAGTGTCACACTGAGCGATTGTGCCACTAATTCGCCGTGACGTGGACGATCATTGTCCATCGCTTACGCCCTCCCCCGCCCCTAGTAGGGCCTTAATCAAATGCCTATCCATATCGCAGTGCGTAGAAGTGATGTGTTTATGCTATACCTAATTGCTGTCGGTGTATACTAGAGCAATTAATTCTCAATGCACACCTGATACCTTTGCGAACAGCATGGGTATCCTTGGTAATTTAATAGCATACTGGGTTCTATTCTAGATACCACCGACTAAAACTGAAATTTAAATCGATCTGTCGCTTTCAAAGTAATAAAATTGATAAAGAACATGCGATTTATATACTCTATGGTTTTACACTTCGTCCGCTAGATTTCGACGCGCTTTTGCACGTTTCCCCAGTATTTCTGTTAATTTTATCCGCCATATCATAAAGTCGGCGGATAAAAATTACAGGTAACGCATAAAACCACCGACTATAAATTATTTCAGTCTGAAAGTGACAAATAGATTTTAATTTTAGTTCCGGCAAATCTAGAATCGAGCCCACTGCCACAATAAAGATTTTTGCTGTGGTAATATGCGTTTGCGTTTTTTTACCCTTTTAAATCAATATCACATTCCTTCTTTTCCTTTCATTCTTTGCAATAACAGCACACACATTACTCACAATACCTACGGCGAGTTCGACGATAAATCTTTAGATTTAACCTGGGAGAACCGTCGCGCATGAAAAAGGAATTTGTCGAACGTCAAACTTCGAAAATTTACAAGTTGCACTTGGAAAAATACTTGAAAAATCTTAAGGTGTAGGTAAATAACAAGTAGGTACATTGGACAGACCAGAGGCGGTAAAGTAAAAGTAGATTTTAGAGGATTTTCATATGGACAATCAAATGAGTTTGCAATTCTTACAAAATTTATTATTCAGATACAGAAGTTTCAAATATTTGCTTTTGATTAATTTGTCTTATGTTTACATTCATTATTCATAGATATTATCTGAAACTGAACAAAGAATCCTGAAGAACACTTTTTTAATCAATCTTATAAATCTCTTTTTTATCAATTCTTTGTTTCGTATTATATCGTGTCGGGTCATATTTTTTTAATGTAGCTGTTACAATTTTCTGGCTGTTACTAAGCAAGTATTTCCTTGGGGGATCACAGAAACCTCGGCAGGGTTTAGAAGCATTATGATTGATGTTAGACGTCGTGACAGCGTTTACCTGTATCTATTGAATGGAAACCACGATCGATCAAACCTACGCACCTTCGTGAGTAAGGTAGTGGAAGGTATAGTTGATCCGTGTGGTTAGTCTGCTCTACTTTGTAGTTAGAATTTTTAAGACATGATAAATTGCATCTTTTGGAATTAACTTTTGGAAAAAAATATTAAGGTATATCCCAACGGCAGATAAGCAGGTAGATTTCAAGATATGCAACCATCGCCCGTAATGTCTTAGAATATCTATAATTCTATAGATTAGATAGATTTTAGATATTCATTTTACGGATATTTTCGAAGGAACCATGAAAGCACTCCTCTATTAGGAGGAATATCAAATTTACTAATAAAAACAGCTTTAGTTCTAGATTTTTTTAGCATACTAATTTATGAACTAGAATATTTTTAAATGTTGCAATTGCAGGCTGTGAATTAATTTCTTAGATATATATATAATTTTCCAGTGATTCGTTTAGGAGAAAAAAGCTCTTAAAAACAACTATTTGCCGTTAGGAATCACCTTAAGTATCATGAGTAATATAATGTTATGGTGGCATTTTTAGTTTGACGACCCGCGCAGCCTAGTTAGCAGTGTACCTGCCTGCTACGCAGAGGGTCCCGGGTTCGATTCTCGGCCGGGCAGACATTTGAATGATGAGTTTTATTGTCTGTTTCTGGGTCTGGGAGTACTTTGTGGTGTATTTCCATGGCACCCCGATACAGGGAATCCTAGTGGGGGCTATGAGTGTGACCGTGTTGTTTTTTAGTGACCGCAAATACGAGTATGAGCTGGCGATAACAAACAACCTTCTACAAGGTTATTCATTAATACTCAACTGACGATTAGCTAACTAAATCATGTATTTCATCTTTGGATCTTTATTTCTTTCTTGGTCACTTGTAAAAATGCACTCTTATTATTCCTATAAATACTGTAGGTACAATATTGTGCAATAATTTATATTCTTTAATCATTATTATACGCAAACAATTTAAAACCAAAGCTAACTAAAATAATTTGATTAAACTGATCTGATGGACAATAAAATAAACAGCCATGCAATTATTTCAAACACTCATAATTAGATAGGTTTATATTCTAAAATAAATTGTTAATTTATTCTAGTAGCTACTGTATTTAGTAGCTATTACTTCTCAATAATAAAATAAATGCTAAATTAAGTTACCGACTGGGTCTAACACGCACTAAATTGTTTACGGACGTGCTCAGAAACATTTATAACATTACTCCACGATTACTCCAACTTGTAAGTCCCTACTCCTCCGGGATGAAGTCGAAAGGATTTTTATTTAGCTCCTGTTAGGCTCCTGATAAATGTTATAAACAACATTGGGCCGTGCGTGATGCCTTCGTGCGCGCACTCACACTGATATTGTAAGTTCTATTTTCACCCCTCGAGACTTTTACTTTCTCTTCGCTGACAAGATCTACGTCGCCATCTCCCTGGCCTTATCCCGTATCTCACAGGGTTGACTACCTAATCTAGGTGATTGAACGAGGAAATTGGTTTTTACACATATCTGACCTCCGCAACCTAGAAGGGAAACCAGATCCAATCCTAGATTTGGTCAGAGACTTCAAGCCGTCAATGCTAAGCACTGGCCTCTGAAATGACTTCACGACTAATATCAACGGTATTAAACTGGACCAACGGCTTAACGTGCCTTCCGTAGCACGGAAGAAACGCCGAATAAAAGTACATGAAATTTTAAAACCGAAGAAACACATTTGTAGGTGATGGGGTTCGAACCACGACCTCCCATTCAGGAGGCATCAGCCGTATCCACTACACCATCGGGCTCAACTGACAAGCAGACAAGCTCTACGTACCTCCATTAAAATAAACCAGCTAAATACCGACTGGGAGCTTGGTAAAACAGTTGCTGTCTAGGACCACTGATGAGTACATAGCTCTACATAAATTGTTTGAGCTAAACTCCAGTCTGGCTTACCGGCGGAATGTGACTCGCTAGCGCTAGTCCGTCTTTTATCCACTAGACTTTGTGGAATGCCCGGCGGTTTTGTTAATTCAACCATATACGTAGAGCCGGATACCAGTCAAAATATTTGTCTCTATGTTCCATGAACTCACGAAGACTTTTCGAGATCTTTCATAACCCGCACTGCAAGAAAGTTGTGTTTCCTACCAGCATTTCTATTTCCAAGTGCATAATAACCCTGAAGTTTTCAAACAGAGAGTAAATAGAGATTTTGATCTCCGACTACATTTAGGTATATAACATTTTTGTCGTATATTAAAAAAAAACAAACATTTAGATAGATAGATGAACTCTTTAAAATATAATGAAAGAAACTTAAAAACTAAATGTGCGCAAAGGCGGCATTTTAGTAGTAGAAGAATAGGCATGTTGACTGGGGGGCTAAAAAAATCAATACGTTTATACATAAAACTGATGGCTAAAAATACGGTGGATCTCATTCATAATAAAAAAAAATCACGTTTAGATTTAATAATCGAGTTAAAAATATAGAAATTATTAATTTGAGTAGTCAATATTTACTGGCGAGTGACGTCTATAACCCACTAGTTTCATACAAAAAAGCTTTATTGTCATTTCATAAAAAGTTGCTGATTTGGCTAGTAGGTAAATAGCGTATTATAATAGGTACTTTGAGATATACTGGGTGTAAGGGACACCGTCCCGCAAACTGATAGGGGATGCTCAACGAAACTGAACAACATTCACCAGGAAATTCTTTCTTACACTCCGTATTAAGATACTTCGCTTTTACTTGATAAACAGGATCCCCACGTCATACAGGCAAAAGTTTTTATCGTCTACTTTTATGAGTCGCACATTTGTCGCCTTACATTATCTGGAATTGGTACTCGCGCCAAACTTGGCAAAGCTTTCTTTCATATTACGACCAGGTAATAAGAGATTCAAGGAAGTAATATGGAGAATTACAAAGTTTACGATCGGAAGCGTTTGAAAAAGCCCTGGCTATAATGTGCCGGTCTCGAAGCTTTAAATGGAGGATAATATATTTGAAAAATACACACCTGGGACTGGGTTATCGGTCCAGGGATAAGCGTAAAGCCCCTTCATTTGTGTACGCATAAGCTATGGACTTGTTGCGTAAGCATAATTTTTCTCGAATAAGTTGTATTTACGAAGTTTGTGAAGTATTACCGAGTTGTTTATTTGAGTTTTGACGGCTGCAGCGTTACATAACAACCCTCCTCGGTGTCGAGTTGTGGCAACTCTGATACGGGGGCATTAATCATACATTCAGGAGTGAAACCAGAGTATTTGCGGTATAAGAAAGTTTCAGAATGGCTTTTCACACTTAAGATTTGCCATTAAACTTGTAAGACGCTAAATATGTACATTTTATACCCAACTCAGCTCTTTCGACGTCTAACGAGGTCTCTTTTATAAATATAAATGGAAATGTGACGAGATGAGTTTCGTAGCATTTTTATGCGATAATAGTTTTTGAAACTTCTTAAGAAATCGGCTTAGGCTTTAGTTTCAATTATATATAAATAATCTAAAAAACTTAGAAATAACTATCTCTTCTCAAACTTATTAATAATAATTGTACCTATTAGAGGAGGTTATTAAATGGTATAGTAAACATTCTTCCATGCTAGCCTGGCAGCGAGAGGAAAACATAGAATGTGCCAGCTGCATTTCCTCCCGGGTATGCTGTAAAAGCCGGCTAAGGGATCCGAGGGTTTCAGTACATTGTAATTTAGACGATGGGTTGACAACCTGTCACTACAGCTATATACCTACAAATCTATCTTAAAATAACTCTCAAAACTTTGTCAGACGTGGCGGAATGACCTTTGTTAGGTCGTTTACGCTCTGCCTACCTTATTAGGGATAAAGACGTGATTATATGTATGTATATATAATAAACATCAGTCCTAGCATTCGGTCTTTATTTCGCTACGTACTATATTTTTTTGAAACACGCTCAAGTCATTGTAACGTAGTTACGTACAGTTGTTGTGTTGGATCATAAAATAGCTATAAATGTTAGATGTGATGTAAAATTGAGTTGAACTTTGTTAAACATACAATGTTCAAAGTAACGATGTAAAATTAATGGGATCATGTGTATTTATCTATAATAACTCTTAGCTCCAATAAATTTGTCTCAAAATTCAATGATGCCACCACTCTGTCTTGATGGGTTAAGTTGTCTCAAATTCCTCCATTAAAATCGTTTCAATACTCCCGATGTAGTTGTTATTTACGCCGGCGCCATCTTCCCTGGTTGACATTCCCCCCGGAGTATGTACTTGACAAATTACATTATGATTTTGTTGCGGGTCTGCCGAACAGCTCCCTAACTTAATTTCTAACTTATACGCGTTTTATGCTAAGTGACTAACTTTCCATATCTGTGTGCTGCCGAGTTTTTAATCTCCAAATACCTAGGGAGTGAAAGATTTCTTTAATCTCGCAGACGACGTTTCATTGAACATGCTGCCGTCAAGCCGGCCGGAAATAATTTCAAGTCGATTCAGTCAATTGGGCGTGTTCTAATCCTACAGACTCATTTTGCTTCTATAATAATCGAGCAGGAAATAAATCTGCAAAGTACTATAGCTATAAAATAGTTTCTAAGTGTAATAAAATGTCAACGTAACTTTCTTGTTCATAAAAAATTCAAAACTTTTAAAAATAAGGCTATTTCACTACCAAATGTACTTGAGGAAACAACTTGAGTTGTCGCGGTTTGCAACCCTTCTTTCTTAGTGCAAGAAAAACTACTTCTCCGCAAAAGGAAACCTTAATATAGAAGTTGAGCGAGGAAGTAAGTGAACTTTGATGTACCATTTATTACAACTATAGATTGCGAGTCGATTTTCTATATGAAAAATATGAGGGCCGCGCGTGCTACGCCGTAGCGCTGTAGTACTATGCTACGACGAAAAGGTCGCAAGTGTAATTTTGAAACTATTAGATTTAGATAATGAACATACATACATATAATCACGCCTTCATCCCAAATGAGGTAGGCAGAGCGTAAACGACTTAAACAAGGGTCGTTCCGCCACTTCTGACAAAGTTTTGAGGGTTATTTAAGATAGATTTGTAGGTGCTGTAGTTACAGGTTGACAGCCTATCGCCTAAATTTCAATATACGGAAACTCTCGCTCGGATCCCTTAGCTAGTTTTTACAGCACGCTCAGGAGGAAATGCAGCTGGCACATTCTATGTTTTTCTCTCCCTCCCAATCCAGCATGAAAGACAATGAACGGCCTGTACAAAACACTGTAAAACATAATAATTATTTTGTTTGTTGTTTGCTTTAACCATAACTGCTGAACATTATTTTTAGTTACGCTAAAATTAGGTATACGTCTGTATTTTCGCTTTAAACATAGATATAAAACAAACACTAACGAGGTATTTTAGCGTTGAAGTGATTAGGTTTTACGGGTTTTGCATGGGTATGTAGTACATAACTAAAGAATTACGTAGCTAGTAACAGTAGTTATACAACTTTCGTATTGACAGTAAAGCATACCTTCTCGTTATTTTATAAATAGTTTATTTGTGGGTGAGCAATTACCGTGGTCCGTGACAGTCACGACTCGGAACACCACACAGTTTGTTTGCGCAAGCCGAGCCTAATGAGGCTGCCAACCGAAATGAGCGGAGTGCGCATAATGTACACGTAATGCTATATCCATTGTTCCACTGCTATAAAGGTTAAATTAGGGCGGTCACTGGGCTCAATAGATGCACACAATTTAGCAGAACTTAAATTAAAATTGCTAAATAAGGCAGCAAATTAAGCTGGTTAAGTAGAAGCAGGGACATTTAAATAGACAGTTGGGTAAGCCTCTTGCTACTTCATGCACCTAAATCTAATACAGAAATAATAAGAAATGTCAAATAAAGTGTTTGAATTTTAAATTCTTTTGTCAATTTGTAAAGTTCAAGTAAAATGAGTTGAGTGAACGTAATGTACACATAATGCTACATCCATTGTTCCACTGCTATAAAGGTTAAATTAGGGCGGTCACTGGGCTTAATAAATGCACACAATTTCTCATTATCTTAAATTAATATTGCTAAATAAGGAAGCAAATTTAGCTGGTAAAATAGACGCAGGAACATTTAAATCCCCACTGGACTTGTACACCCTTACAAGACTACACAAGTAGACAGTTAGACAAGCCACTTGATTTTTCAAGCCCCTAAATCTTATTCAAAAGAACCAATTAACATTTTACGTACCATTTGTAATTTCAGGCTAAATAATTCCAACATCTAGTTTTTGCCCTAGAATTGCGCATTCTCTATTTATCCTGGCAAAATTTGCTCTCACGGCAGTATTTCATACGGGTGGTGTAGGCCGTGTTGCATTTTATCCGTGAAAAACTACTAAAATGGCTGTACGCAAGAACACGTATGGGAAATGGAATTCTTTTGGCCGCAGTCCAGCATGCTCAGACCAAACTTGTTTTTGGTCGCAATGAAATCGATTTTTTGGAAATAATAGGTCTTTTGTAATCGATATTGGCCATATAAGTTAGCGGCGCAGAGATAACTTGCGCCAATAAGATCTAAGCTATTGCCTTCTGTGCTTAGTTTCTTTGGCAAAAAGTTTAATTTGTTTGATATATTCGTCTAATCACCAAGAGGCAAGCAACATTATTTTTAAGCACAAACAAAGTATCACGTTACACACTAAGATTATCACAAATTCTATCAAATTTAGCAAATTGCCGGCATTTTGCTGAAATTACTTTAATTGGGTTTACTTTGCCCTGGCCTTCCGTTTATTATCCATAAGCATGAAAGTAGATTTTAGTGGGATTCGTTCTACCAAGTGCTTACAATGTTCTAAAGCGAAGCAAATTATCTAAAAAATATCGGAATTCATTCAGTTACCAGGTGGCTCAGAAGAATAGGTTGGACTCGAACAATAAGTAGCTACACTTACAAACCCAATTCAGGATCGGATTGTAAGTCGGTACCATAATGGCGTACGATTCATTATTCCGCGTTTAGCCTCCGCCTCCGCCTCTGCCCGACTCGCCGCGGTCTCTCCTAATTCGCTCGACATCCCATTTTCTGTTCCTCCTCCATATTCGCCGTTTGCTTTACTCCCGAGGACCTATTAATTTGTAATCTGGATTATCCCCAACGCAATCATGCAAAAAACAAGTATATTATTAGTACCGCCTTACCAGAGCTCAGGATTGTGACTTTGAATTAATCCCCTTCGCAAATACGAGCGAGAGATCGGGAAATGCAGAACAATACGTAAAAAATGTAGGACCTCTTACGCTCCCTTCCCGCTTTATCTTTTAATCTGCAGCGTAGTAACAAAACTATGTACTTATACTGTCGACCTCGGATTTAAGGACCCGGGATTAGAGTCCATTACTTAAACCTCCATACGGACTTACTGAGTAAGGTATCTCGGGCGAAGCGAGACCGTTGTTTGACAAACACTGTAACGTTCAGATAAATTAAGGTTTCGGTTAAGACAGAGTTATTTGAAAGTAAGGACGATAGAAATAAAGAATGTGTGTTGATGGAGGTATAGTAATCAAACCTTTGATTTTAATTTCTCTCGGGATTCTACGCCGCAAAATCCTACATACATATAATCACGCCTTTATCCCTAATGGGGTAGGCAGAGCAAAAACAACCCAAACAAAGGTCGTTCCGCCACGTCTAACAAAGTTTTTAGGGTTATTTAAGATAGACTTGTAAGTAAATTGCTGTAGTGACAGGTAGTCAGCCCATCGCCTAAATTACAATATACAGAAACCCTCGGATTCCTTAGCTGATTTTTACAGCATGCCCGGGAGGAAATGCAGCTGGCACATTCTAAGTTTTTCTTTCGCTCCCAGTCTAGCATGGAAGAAAAAGAAAACAAAAAAAAACCGCAAAATTCTAACGCAAGAAAAATATTTGATCTTGAAAGTAAAAAACAATGTGTCACTTCTCAACTATGATGTAATAAATTCATGTACAAGCTTTTATAAATCTGTTGTTGTTTTCATGTTTTGAATTTGATGTATAGAGATCGGCATCTGGCACGAGAGCTGTACAGTGCAGTGGCTTTGCGGTGGGCGTGGTGGGCGCGGTGGGCCTGTGGGCCTGTGGGCGGTCTGCGGCGTGTGACCTGCACACTCGAAGGCGCGCGATAATTACCCACGTCAATATGCGTCGTGCGCGCTCTCGGCCGTCATTTGAATATTTCCCCGCGGGCGAAGTTTGCAGCGTGCTCGTTAGAACCGCCAGCTAGAGTTTTATTAATGTCCGAAATGATAACGACATGTCGCGCGGTCGGCCCGCCCGTGCGCGCCGGATTACTGACGGTCGGCTGAATTAATAACTCGCTTACTGCCGTTTCGGACACCACAATACGGATTTCAATCCGAAGTTTAATTTTGTAAGGGTTCATGCGTGCTCGGGTTATAAGTTAAAACTTTGCGGTTTAATAGCCGTTCAGGGATGACTGAAATGTTAATATTACTTATTACGGCTGTTTACTGAATACTCGATTTGACTGACGCGGAGGCAAATAGAATTACACTGTCCGCCAACTAACGTGTCAGATTATGGTTTGCTAAATATTTATGAGCAGCGCAAGCGTAAATGATTACGAAAACTGATTTATGAAACCCGCAAACAAGGGTAGATATATAAATTAATCTAAAGCCGCACTGATAGGCGGAAATAAGAGGGAATCTGACGTCGTCGTAAGATTACGAGTTCACGTCACTTCCATCACGTCTTTCGCGGAAGATTTATGTCGTTGCAATAAAATCTCCTCGTTTGAATAAACATCTCCTTCGCTGGGCCCGTGATAAATTGCGGGAGCTCGCCGCGAAAAGCCGAGACGAGCATTAGCCGAAATAATTCTTTTTAACGGCGACGAGTGGGCTCGACTTGCCGCCTAATTATTCATGTGAGCTCCGACCCGCGGCCCGAACTGCGTGTTGCCAAGTCGCACGCGCCGAGCCCACACCGCCAGCGCCGCAGACAACCTTAAATAAATCTCACCTGACGCAAGAATCCGCTCACACACCCACATCATACCGGGTGTCAGACAGCTTCTCGCAAACTGATAGGGGTTGAGCAGTCAACTAAACTGAACAACTTTTACCTTTTAACTTTTTTTTTAGGAGTTGGAAAAAATTATGATCAGACAATTTGTAAAAATATATTTCACTACCTGAAAAGAAAAATCCTGGTGATAGTTGTTTAATTTCGTTGACTGAGCAGCCCCTATCAATTTGCGGAACGCTCCTCGTGTATTTTACATTGCAATTTCATTTTCATTTTCCCATATATAATACGTCGACGAAAGCTGTAATATGACGTATTTCCCTACACGCATATTCAAAAATACACGAGCATATTTTTAACGATGCAAGCGAAATTTTTCATCCTGCAATTCAGTTCGCTTCCAAATATTTCAGCGGCTAGTGTGATTTTTTATGTGCTGCTGGTTGTAACAATAAATCGGTGACTTCATCGTCGCTAATGCCTTATGGTCGTAAATTTGTACGGGTTTCGCTATGCACCCGTTTATGGCGGGGCAGCCATTTGGGAGCCAAGTAGTCCAGCGGCCGTAGTCCTAATAGCCCTATTAACCTTCAAATTGGCACATAAATGAACGCTGGTCGCTGATAGAACCTCTAATATCGCGCTATTATTCTTGAATATACACACACTTCATTTCGAGCGAGAATTCGCCAAAAAAATGGAAATTCTAATGGAAAGCAATTATGAAGTTATTACACGCAATTTCCTCAATTTTCTTTACATTTTGAGGGAAATTATGAAGTAACTTAGACGTTTATTGTGAAATCCATGTTTTTAACAAAGTTGTTAAGATAATTTTTAAAATAAACATATCTTATTATTGCTTACGCATTAGTACGACTTGTTATTATTCATAATGATAGCTTGTCCACTAATACTGTTCATACAATTCTGAAAAACAAGATAATGATGAAAACATGATAACAAAAACAATAATTCATACTAAAAGCGATACAAAACATGCTGATGTGTTTAAAATTTTGTTATAATAATGTTGCGTAATTATTTCTGTATCATTGGTTTTATATCACCAATTAATAATTGTCTGCTCTTACTATAATAGGAATTATATAAGTGCTAACGTTAATATATAATATGTGCCCTGTTTATATTTACTTTACGAATGTTTGCACATAATGTTTTTCAAAATACATTGCCCTAAAATCTCATCGCATTTAAAGGATACGTACTGAATAATTTATAGCACCTGAATAAGTACTTCAGTAATAAATTAAGAAAAGAAAAGAAACGTTTAACGCCTAAATTTGATGTTTTTACAAAAAGAGTTGTAAAAATCTTACGGGCGTGAAATTGAATGCACCTGCTTTTCATTAGCCAATAAACTCACGCGATTTCTCTTCAGCACTTTCTGATATTTTATGAAGCAATCGAGACTTTTGTGAGAATATGCTTCTTGCTAGTTCGTAGACGTCTAGCCGTAGACATTTGCTACGGCGTAGCTTTCGTAGCAATGTCGCGTTGTAGTCTTTAATCGTGCTTCTTTTTTGGATTTTATTGTTATTCTTATTTTAACATGAGTACCTATTGATACTGTCAGGTTATAAACCCGCACATCACAATACAATGGGTAAGTATTTTTTTAGAGAGAGAATTTTGTACATACCAGGTGTAAGGGACAGCGTCCCGCAAACTGATAGGGGTTGCTCAGTCAACAACACTGAACAACTATCAGTGTGTGAGAAGTGAAAAAAAAAATGGCTTGTCTATACAAATTGTATGATCGAGGTGAACATTTTATATGGAAAATCCAATGTTTTTTTCACTTCCTGAAAAAATCACAATAAAGTGGTATTTTTGGCAACCTTTCTCGATTTCTTTATTTACAATTTTACTCAAAATTATACCCGAGAACAACACTTAGTTTAGAAGTTGTTATATCTGGAAAAATACTACTTTCTAAGTTCCTACCTGGAAAGTTATGTCAAATACCCCAGCCTGATTCAAATCCCTGTCAACACGGAAGCCTAGTAGTACCCAAACGTTTGTCACCATTTCCCCCTTTATCTCTTAGGATCGGTCAGATCGAAGTCTAACAAAAAGTAATTAAAGCGAACATCGGCATGTGTGCCCCCCCGAGGCAATGAATAGTGAGGGTGAACCAGTGAACCCACCTACCGGTAAAAAAACAAACTTAATTAAACCACGGGTTGCCAACGAGCCTTAATTGAAATCTCATTCTTGCAGCTGTGTTCTGCAGGATTACTCTTTCATAGTATCACATGCACGAATGTGTTAATATAATAACTAATTCGATTTCTGCCGTATTACCGAATTATTGTACAGGATAAATCTATTTCCGTCTCGGTTTTCCTGCCGAAACTAACACAGTTTCTTCATTTGATTCTGACGTGCATAAAGGACCAACAAGTTTTCGTATTCATGCCACATTCATTAATTAGGATTAAGAAACAATTTAAGATGCAACCGTAGTATAGCTTCAAACCTTCAAACTTTTTAGACTTCAATTCAAGTCTTTATTCCCTAACTGTACAATCTATTATTTACTTGGCATTCGCGTCTCGGATCGCGTTCGGCGTTCGTTAGTAAGTAGTATAAACAATAGCGTGATTAGTAGACGTGATCTGTTGGAAGAACCCGAACCCTTCTGTAATCAGTCGGGTATCACGTTGCTAATGCTTATCGGAGTCCGTGGTTTGCACACGGACGCACATAATGAGCTGGTAGTACATAACTGTATTAAAAAAAAAACGAAATACTTAATACGTGCTAAATAGAGCCCGATTGTGTAATGGATAGGGCCGCTGCCTCCTGACCGGGCGGTCGTAGTACGAATCCTACCACGTACCAATATGTTTTTCGGTTTTCGAATTTGATTGTATATCAACGTTTATTCGGCGCTTTTTCCTTGCTTCAGAAGGCCGGTTAAACCGGTTAATATCGTTTAATACCGTAGATATTAGTCGTTCAGCCATGTCTGAAGCCAGTGCTAAGCATTGGTGGCTTGAAAACTCGTACTTAATCTAGGATTGGGTCTGGTTTACCTTCTGGGTTGAGGAGATCAGATGGCAGTCGCTCTTTGTAAAAACCAGTACCCTCGTTCATTCACCTTACGATTAGGTAGCCGACCCCGAGAGATACAGGATAAGGCGACGGGAGACGATGACTTAATACGTGCTAAACAAAGGGCGTCCATTCGCAATAAACCTGACGGACTATGTCCAAGCAAGAATGCGCTGTGACCTGCCGTTCAGTGTTCCGACACAATAGATTTGTGTTTGATCCGTTTCGCACTCGACGCCGATCCAATTCCGATATCACAATCAAGAGGCAAGCACGCCCAATAATCGGGATATGACTAACTCCCTCGAAACTGCGTAATTTGACCCGCCGACGCCAAATTGACCATTCCTATCGCCCGTTCCTATTATATGCGCACTAACCCAGGTTAATGTTTCGCCAAACGTTCTTCACCTTCACAATTAAACTAGGTTTATTGACGTAAATCTTGAAAGAGTTTCCTTGCAAATTAATTTAAATTACGAATTAAGTCTGCGACTAAAAGGGACCGGCAGTAATTAATTAAAGTTTCATTGAAATAGCGAAATGAGGAAGGCGCCTGACTTACCTCTTACCTGAGTGGGGGCAAAGTAGTGCGGCAAATGTTTATACTTGCCACGTATCTGCTGAGTGCCAACGTCACCTAAAGTAATGAATGGTGTAAATAGCTATAAACTCGGTGTACGAGTAAGTACGTGCTGTTGTGGTGCGAACTCACCACGGCGGCGGCGCGTCGGCGACACGCGCTGGCAGCTGGCACGAGCGGCGGCGGCGCGCGGGCGAGGTGGCATGTTCGCGCTGACGATGTGCCGACTGCCGCTCCTCCACTTTATCTCGCCTGCCTTGCGGAGTCAGCGCTCGCTGTCGGCGTGAATATCCTAGGATTTTCCCCGTGACCCCAATTAACTCTCTACAGCCCTTAACTAGCCTTCTTTTCATTTTAATCTTGGCAACTTTGTCTTTGATGCAAACAAGTAGTATATATATTACCTAATTTTTTGGCAAACTTCTTAAGTTTTTTATTGCACACCAACCGTGCAAACCTAGCAATATTTACGTGAAATGGAATGATGCCAACATTCAATAAAGAGTATACTTTGCGAGTACATATCTTTGGCTTAGATGGTACTGAGCCATTTTAACTGAATGCTGAATACCCCAAATGTAGGAAGAAGTCTTCTTTTATGAGTATTATAGCTATTGCTATTAAGCCTTATGACTTAGACATTCCAGTTCATTTTGCGGAAATGGATTTTCCGCTATCTCGGGTATAATTCACAGTAATCCTAATAACATCAATAGCGCGCGTATCGCACTTGCGCTGGTTTCAGGAAGGTTCTGAGGTACGCAATTTATCAGATATTCACATTCGTGCTTATTCAAGTTATTGGAGGCAGGATCGTTTACCCTTCTGCTATTTACGAGAGAGCGTAATCGATTCGGAAGAACACTGCTAAAGAGTTGCCTAGTTAGTAGACAATTTTTAATTAAAGGAAAATAAGCACCAGTTAGCCTTATCGTGCCCCTACTAATACTTTGTTATCAAGCGAGGCGGGGGCAATTTTGTTAACTGTAGTGCGTGATGGGGACGCTAGTCGCGGGGTGCGGAGTGCGGGCGGCGGCGGCGGCGGTCCGGGCAGCGCCGGGGTCGGGCCGGAGGCGGCGACGAGGCCACTCGGATATTATGCCGGGCCGGCGGACCACCCATGCATATTCATGTGCCCGATCCGGAGGCGCGTATTAATTTGCATCCCGATCCGACACCCGCTTGCTACATTGGCCATTTTCGTTTCTTTGCTGCGGACGCTCTCAGTCCTCCGTTCTCAGCCGGCTACGCGCTCTGGTTCAATGGAACGTGAAATCGGAGCTCTCCCGCAAAATGATCACTTACTTCTTTGCATGGCTCGTTTGTAGAGAATATTAAATGCCCAGCGGAGAGCTTTTTAGATGTCGTCCATAAAGTCACCCGATAAGAAGTTATAATAGTCGTAAGTAAACATTGTCTGCGGGTGTTTACAAGATCAGTACTAAGAGCTAAAAAGTTTTGGCGATAACAAATGGCACTTTGTCTTTTGTTGGCACTTTCGAGTGAATTATGAGATGAAATGATTAACTTAGTTTTATTGCTTGATGATAAATCAAAATAATGTCTTTCGGTACATTTTAAAACACTTACGGAGGACATTGGTGTAAGTGCGCTATAAATCTGTGAAATCGGTGGTTTATGTGAGGTCGCGGCACCACCGGAACTCGGGGCACGCGGCGTGTACACACCACGGTTCACGAGCATCCTGGATCCTCGCATTGGAAACCATTTACGTTTAGAGCCACTCCGCAGCGACCAAATAAATTTCGGTAGCTTACTTGAAAACTTTATTGTTCACATGTGCACCAGCGCAGATAAACTACAATAGAACTTTAAAAACACTTCCCAGAGAAGAGTTTTCAACAAACAACAGTAACTGAAGTACATATAGTACATTATTTATCTTATAAGCTTCCGATGTTGATGATGACAGAGCAAATGTGATTTTAATTTAACAGGATACTGATGTGTTGACTTTTTCGAGTTAGAATCTTTCCTCGTGAGTTTATAATATGTAATTAATGTCGTTAATTACTTTCCCGAAGTTGAAGTTAGAGTTTATGTTTGCATATGGATACGCTCGCGCTCGCTTCTTTGAAAGCAATGAGAATTTTCTAAGAAATCCAATGAAGAATAATTCGAAATAATTTATTATTTATTTCATTAAATAAAAATATTCCCGAAGGCACTAAATCGTGAAGGTTTTTGCTAGCTGAACAACCTTTGTAAGTTAAGACCCAAACACCAGGGGTCATCAAGTCGTACATTGTCTGGAAAACATACTCAATAGAAATAATTTAAAACTCATACTCAGATGTACCTTTTGAATTACATAAGTGTAGATTTTACGCAACAAGTGCCGAACAACATACCATTGAACAGTTTTTATTTGTCAAAAACAAGCAGCTGATTGATACAAAAGCAAAACGTGAATTAAATCAAAATATTTTCCGGTACACCGCTTAGAATCTAGGTAATAGTTCCTAGATTCACCGTTAGTGAAATAAGCAACAAATTCCGACCTAAAGTAGTTCCAAGGAGAACTGTTTACAAACAGACAGATGTCGCCAGAGGGACGTTGTTTTATATATTTTTGTTATCTTGCGAGCTTGTTTCGCACTATTGCTGAATATCGCTGTTATTTTTCAGTTCACCTTTATGAAAAAGTTTGTAATATCAGCAGTATTGGCCGGCGGATCTGTCGACGGGCGGGTGGAGAGGCCATGTGGCGCAAATTGTCTGTTCTCCACTGCTTTTATTGCAGTACCAGTGTCTGTGCCCATTCATAGCACGCACGTTCATGTTCCATATGCGATATATCTGTACGAAACTGCTTCTACGCTTTTTACGCGAAAAACAAGTACTTTTGGCCTAACTAGTAACAATTCTAAAGTTCTTTTGTTTACAAATCGTTGTACCTAATGAAGAAAGCTTTAATTAACCTTTGATGTTAGTTACGTGACTTTCAAATTAATATAATTTATAGGCCTAGACTTTGGAATTTACATATAAGTCCCTACATGTGTCGAGAGCCTGAATCTTATCGAGACCCAGACGCCTTTGAACTTCGATGATAGTTTGGTTATTGTTTCAGAAAGTGGCTTACATTTACTTTGTAATTTCGACCTTGAAGCGCTTCATTTGTCTCGTGTTTGCGTAATGTATAGCGTTGAACAAACTTAGCTAAGTAATTTTGTCAATAACAGTATCATAATAAAATTTTGCTTCATTCATAATGTCTAGCGTAAATTGAATCATTTTAGTGCTAGCTCAGTAAGAAAAAATGTCTAACATAAATCGAATCATTTGAGTGCTGACTCAGTAAGGCAGCAAATAAATAAATTATTGTAAGTCGCCCTTTCATCGCTAATGAGCGTGTAGGTATATTCGTCTCGTTATTTTTTATTTTGTGTTTTGCTTTTATATGTCTTTAACTCTTGTTTTCCTGTACTACTTCAAAAGCATTTATTTCAAAAACGTACGCAATGTAGATGTCACTAGAGTCTCATACATATTACGCATAAAATATGTACTGACAAAAATCTCATTTTCACCGCAATATAGCGAGCGAGTGAGCTGGGGCCAAATTTGTATGAATACGTGCGCGACTACGCGACTACGCAACGCCGGCAAGCATCACGACGTCGGTTGCTGCCGACTACAGGCTGAGAAACTTATTTTTTCCCACTTGCTCGAAAATAGCTACAATATTTAAAAAAATAAAGCATTCATTTACTCTTTTCGGTACTCGAGTTCGTAGCAGCCGGCAAATTCACCAAACGACAATAATGACTATTATCGACCGCTGCGTGAGATCTTTAAAGTATACACTAGTATGGATCAGGTGTTGTTAAGATCACAATAATATTTTTTGTGAAGGCTGAATGCGAAACATACAAGAATGAATAAATTAATGGAATGTGCGCCTGTCAAAGGCGCCATGCAAATTTTAAATGTCAAGATATTATGGAGGAATCGCAAGTTTGATGTTTATTTTTAAGTGTATTGTTATTCTTTCCTCGCAAAATGAGAGAAAAGTACTATACTTCTCTCAGCCGAAATAGCAATATATGGTCTCGTATACATTCATTTACTCGACCATATATTGTTTTTTTTGCCTTTAGAGTAATTTGCTATTAATACAAATTATTTCTGTTAAAAGGGCCATTGTTTCTAAAGTCAGTCAAGCAGGAGAGCAGCAATCAATCAGTTTTTGTTCAGTCATGTCTTTATTCAAATATCGTGGAGGAATTCTTTGAAAGTAGAAAGGACTTACCTTTTCCCCGAGGGTTTTGAGAAGAGCTCGATAATTTCTTTGAGAGCCCCTGTGCTGCCCTCGCACACTTTAACAGAAACTAATTAAAGTGAACATTGTGCAATCCAGAGGTGTGGCAGCGATACTTTAAAACACGGACTCTACTTCACACCAGTAATTGATACTTACTCAATTTTTCTTTTTTAGAAGGTAAAGCTTTATCTTGCGAAGCCAAAAGTAGTAAGATTTGTCTATAGTAGGTAAAATCACATTTTTGGGGTAAGCACTGCGTCAACAGGCATCATAAAATTTCATTCACTACTTTATGCAAACGAACTAAAAGAGTAGATAACGTCCGATTTTGGTCAACAAGTTATTTACCCGCGCTGCTGACGAATAGCTCTATATATTTTTTATCCTGCCGGTTAAAACCTCTTTTGTACTCCACTGTGAATATTTGTTGGTAGTTGGTAGCAAAAAACTCCCAACGAAAGCCTACTATCGATAGAATGGTGTGCAGAAATGCGTGGAATGCTTTGCTTTTTTTACATCACTGTTTTGATATAGGTTTGGGAGATAATCTGCATAGAACAAAATATTTTAGAATTTCAAGAAAAAAATATCAATGTTTTACTTTGATACATTCCATGTGTGGAGTTGCATTGTAGGATTTAGCACAGCAAAGCATTCTCGCTTTCATGTGTGTAGGTAGGAACGTCTTCTATTTGCCTTGCAAAGGATTCCACAACACATTTAACTATATGCGATTGTAGATTGTGAGGGATAAGATGACTTTGCTCTGACTTGGTTAGAGCGTTAGTTGGCAACTAAGTCTCAGTAATTTAAATTATATTCGTCATTTAGATTTAGATTGATTTATTTCACATTATCAAATTCATAATTACATTACATTCATGAGTCCTGGTTAATTGAATAAAAATCTTTATTATTAATCTTTCTTATTATTGCATTAATAATGAAAATGTCAGAGAATAAAGTGATCGTCAAAAGAAAATAATAATAATAAAATAATCCAAAAATTTCAAAACATAAAATTACGTGATATTAGAAGTCAATATAATTTTATATAAATTATTACCTTTACCGAACTGGAAACGATAAATATTTTTTTACGTCTAGATGTACGTCAGTAAACTAATACTCAATTATAATAATAAAAGTCCCCATCATAAATTAATTCCTAGATGCTTTGCCTTACGACTCATACCAGCAACGTAGCGTAAGTTTTTTCTTACAATAAACTTTAATATTTCCATAGTTTAAAATAGCTCTACGAAACGATTTTTCCAAATAAATTAAGAATTTCAAGAGCTATTTAATGTTATACTAAATTTAATAGAAACAAGGGCTGCACCGCGCGGGATGCACTTAGCGTGGCCACCACAAAGTGCACTGACATTAGCGACTGAAGACTAGACCAGCGCCCATTTTGTTTAGCAGAAATAACGCTGTCTCTCTCAAATGAAAACATTTTACGTGCGCGAGCGAACACAAATGCGAATTACTTACAGGCTCAGTAGGTTTTATGAAGATTCACACGTCCATGCATAATTTAAGAATCAAAGTCCCTTTTGGTGTGCTCTTTGTTTGTTACATTTACATTCGATTACATTTACAAAAAATAAGCTTATTAAAAGTTCGTAAGTGTGATCGGTCTCAAAATCATTGGACTTAAAAATCATAACATAATAATTGTTCATTTTATCATAATGTCATATGAATTCCCAGAAACGATTCTTCATCAAAACCTTTTGTATCTTTGTTATGTTGTTTCCTTCGTCACAAGGGATTGTTCGAGATTATTACAAAATATCAAACGATGGAATTCGCGATAATTGCAGGCGACATCTGTTCAAAGGAGCTCTGCGTAATTTTCTTCATAAATAAGGACAAAGTTGCTTGTTTGGGATGAATCTCTCAGCGCAATCAGCTCGCTGGTAACTAGAACCAGTCACATTGTTTCAAAAGATGCCGCGGCCCTTTCAAATTCACCGCTGTTAGGGTTGCTAGGTTCTGAAGCCGAGAATCTGAACAGAGTAGGCAGTTATTCTGGACTGTAAGTAAATATCAAAGCATATCACTTTATATAACAGGGACATTATGCCCTAATTCATTAATCAGAAAGTAATTTGAATTTCTTACAATCAGTCAATATTATGTTGTAGTAGATTTTCGCGATAAGTTAGAGAACGGACTTCATTGGAATCTTCGCGTGAGCTTGGATTTTGCCAAAATCTAACACCGTCTTATTTAATCAGATGTTTATTCAAAAAGCCTGAGTTTGGTCCAGAAATATGCGGAGGGCTGCCAACCCTCACCACAGTCTTTTTTCTTTATCGTTTTTATTAGCTTTCTTTCCAAGTTTCCTTTGACCGTTTCTCTTTGGGTTTTTATAGATCTTTGATGTAATGTCGCGCTGTTGTTCTGTTGTTTCTGGATACCATACTACATCAAACAATACCTTTCTACCTCTCTATAAAAGAGTCCTTTTTATTACAAACGAAACCAATGTTTAAATGCATATTAATAGATAACCTTTGAATAAACAGGTAGGGTATTTATATAATTTCTATGACATATACTATGACAAAGAAATAGGATCAATTTTCTTTATTCAAATTCAAAACAATTTTATTTCGGAAAACATCCATAGTTGTTAGCAAAACTTAAAATTAATTAATTATAGGTAGTGTTAGTAAAACTTAAAATTTAATTAATAAACAATTTTCATCCATTTCATTACTACATTACATTACAATTTCATTACATATATTATAAATTATCAATCAAGCGAATGTCAAACAATAAGTAATAAATTATTCCTATTCTATTTTTTATTTAACTAACGAAATCTGGCCAGCATGTAGACCCATCCAGTGTCGAAAGATAGGCGAGTCCCATCTACAAGCCAATACTTTCAGAATGCTGTTCGAACTAGTGCGCACTCGATTAAGCAGTGAAGCACTTCTCTTCCTTATAATGGCTTGAAAGCAATATATCTGTGCCTCAGCAAACATCGTAGATGCACTACAAAATCGGGGCAGTCTAAAAAGCACTCTGAAAGCATTGTTGTACTGAACACGTACCGCACTGTATGCCCGCTGCGTATAGCGGACCCACAAACTGCACGTGTAGAAAGTCCGACAAAACGATCTAAAAAGCGTCAACTTTACTTGCTCGCTACAACGCGCAAATCTGCGGGACAGCATATTACAGCGCACACACAGCGCCCTCCGCTCTCTGTCTATATCCATATTGTCCGACAGATTATCGACAATCCGATGTCCCAAGTACTTAAATTTATCGACTCTTTGCAATGGTGAACCACACAAAGTGACAGCAGGCACATAATCATAATTCTTTATGCAAGCAGATGATTTATCTACGATGTTATTTCTTGATAAAATTGTCCAAATGAGAAGTAAATAAATTTATGGCCGATTTTTATTGGAAATCCGAGATTGTTACCTCGGTCAAGACTTGTAGAGTCAGTCGTCTCGAGAGGCCAATAAAAAAGACTGACCGCTGCTTGTCTGCGAAAAAAAAAACATTTTTGATGCATTGTTCTCAATTCATTATTTTGGAAAATTTACTGGTACTAAGTAAACTCTTTTGCGCAAATTAATTAGGACTGCTAGTTCAGCGCAAAATGTTTGAATGACTGTTCGTAAAATATGTTAAAAGCTGGCATCGGGTTAATCACAGTGTAACTGTAAAGTTACTATGGTAAAGTGGAGTGCCGATGCAATATTAATGCTTGTGATTCAATTTCAGTAAATTCAAACTGTTTTGTGCAAATTAATTAGGTAAGTTGGCCTACACGAACTCAGCGCATGACTGTTCGTAAAATATGTTAAAAGCTGGCATTTTAGGTTAATCATAGTGTAACTGCACGCAGTAGAGTGCCGTGCCGATGCATTGCAATGCTTGTGGTGAAAAAAAAATACTTTCAAAAAATTTACACTATTTTTAACAATTGAATTAGGTAGGTAGGTTACCCCTCACGAGTACAGCGCATGCCTGTTCGTAAAATATTTTAAAGTTGGTTAATCGCAGTGTAACGTAAAGTGCAGTGTTGATGCAATACAATGGCTTGTGGTGATTTCACGAGTTGTTATATCGGACACCGAGATAATTCGCGGCCGGCGAGCGATTGTTTCCTCATCCAGATTCCGGCCCGATAGGCGTACAGCTCTCTGTACTCGCTCTACATTGTTTCATCCGCACAATTTATATCCGCATAAAGTCGGACTATCTCCGCTTAAGCGTGATATTTTGCAAAGTTCCCGCACATAATCTCGCCCGCTATAAAAACTAAGCGATAATGGCTAACATGCCGCCGCTGAAAAAGGGATATGAGCATAATTTGAGAAATGTTACCTATTTTGTCTGGATATGGTAACGGGAATTAATCAGGCTGACGTGGTGTGTCGCGTTACAAATTCATTTAACTACCTTACTTCACCCCATGTGATCATTCTTTACCTTTTTGTTATTTTGGCATGAGCGTATCATACGGATTATTTATATTTCCTATTGTTTATATTCTGATTGAGGAGATGTTCGGAAACTTCAAGCATGCGCCTCTGCCTACTGAGTTCATGAAATTAAATAGGATTCCGTGCTTCGGAGGGCACGTTAAGCCGTCGGTCCCGGTCGCTGTTTTTGATAGTGGTCGTTACTTAAACAATGTCAGAGACCTAATAGCTGTGCTACTAGACGGTTTGAAAACTGTGACACCAGGGTTCGTCGGGTCGTTGTTCGACTCGAGAATCCACTCGCTAAGAAGAACATGGATTCTAAAACGTCAAAGTAATTTCAAATTCCCACAAAATCGATGAAGAACTTTAAAAAGAAACGGATTAGTTGGCAAAACTTGTCCAGTTATATGAATTTTAAGTAGCGACATCCTTGGAATTTCCCACACTGGTTACCGGTCACCCTGTATTTAAGACTTTGAACAATAGAAAACAGAAATAACTCTAACAACTCTAGCGACTGTGGCAAACTAATCCCCTTAAGCGAGTGGGAATGGAATAAACCTGCAAGGAATGAGATGCGGGAATATACACAATATTCCTTGGAGCGGTATCTCTAACATTGTTTTGAAATTATAGCGTTTATTTACTCATGTCGCGCTATATTCCGTGTACCTGCTGAATAATTCCGATACGAGTAGTGTAATCATCTAAAGAGTGCGGCGTAGTAAGACAAGTTTGTTTACCGCCATTAGCACGGGAATGCTGTATTTACCCGGATTGCTTGCGGGTGCGGCAATAATATAAATATTAAACGAATATTACGGTGTTTGCGCACACGCCTTAACACTTCTATCGTCGTGAATAATTCAGAGGGGCGGTGGTGTGGTACACGCGCCTCGAGCCTCGCGTCTGCACCCATCACATCACTTTACTCAAAAATATACACCAGAGGAACCCGTTTGACGCCCCCGCTGGTCGATTTGCGGAGTGCCTTGCCTCGTGCTCCTGCCGCCATTACGATAAACGACCGCTTTGTTTGGAATTTGTTCTCTTTTTATCACCAGACCCGATAACCGTTCATCAAAGCACTGCATGCAGCTAAAAAATTGTTTACTGTGGGTACGTGGAATTGCGTTTTGCCGTCCTCGTTTGCTCTCTCTTTGTACCGCGTTTTGCTTGACTTTGTGCACCAGGAGTAGAATTTAGCTCGTGACTCTAAATTTAGCCGCACATAAACTTCCAACATTCATTTAGAATTTCTCCTCATTTTATTTGCTTTTCAAATATGGGTTCTTCAGTAAGAATTGAGAATTTCATTTCGATCTATACTGTTTTGATTAATTTGTGTTTCTGCTTCGGTGCTCAATATAAAGGAAGATATGAATTCAACCATGTGCATTATAATGATCAGTACGTATACTCCGAGTACGAGTGGTATGGTACGAGTTTATAAAAAGATAAGATTTATGATAATTAAATTGTACCACATTATTAATTATAACTCAATAATTTCAAAAAATAATATTTTATATCCTTACAAAAACTTTTAAGTCCAAGGATAAACCTACTACAGCTACAAATTGCTATTTAGACAACCCTACCCTCGCTCAACCTTATTCATGTGGCATTGCTTTGGCAAGCACCTCTATTAAATTAGGGGCTAATAGTTTGACGACAAGAATTTGTCGGTGTACTTATGTCGGCGTCCGCTCAGTTGAGTAATGGAATCACGTCCGGGCCGTGAGCGGGCATTACCGCCCAGCCGGCTGATAACGCCCAACATCAGCTTACAGACGCCCGTTTCCCATCTCATATTTAAACTTTTACAATAGCACCCCGCCGACAGACCCATAAATCACCGAGCCTTCCTTCACACATCTCGCTTGAATTTAAATAGACCCCGCACGCTCGATCCCCCTGATTTAGGACCTACTTATCAAGGCACGACTGGTTTTTACATTTTTGGTGGACCGAATTTATAACAGATATGAAAGTTCTAAGAAGTAGTCTGTATCAAGAACACTACTCAGTTCTTATTTAATTTATCAGAAAACTCGGTCTTCCGATAAGCTTTTTCAATTCAATAGTTATCAGTTTCCATTGTTTACACTTTCAACAAAGGATGTTTAATGAAGGAAACTGCAGCCGGTTAATGTGCGCGCTGAAAATATCTCGCCGGTAATGAGGACTATTATACTGGGTGGCGCAAAAGTAAAGACCCTATTTGGTTCAGCTATAACATTTTTTCTAAATTAGAAAACTAGATTTAGGTTTTTTTAAATGTATATTTGTGCCATTAAATTTCGTACCATTAGGATTTAAAGATGATGTCTTTTAAATGGTGACCTCCAGAGTTGATACACATTTGAGCCCTATTTATGACATTTTGCATAACTTGCCGTAACACTTCCTGCGATATGTTCGTTATTTCTTGACGAATGTTTTCTTTTAGAGCTGCGAGAGTCTGTGGCTTGTTCACATACACCCGAGATTTCAAAAAACCCCAAAGAAAGAAGTCTGGACTGGTCAGATCGGGTGATCTTGCAGGCCAAGGTAAATCGCCAAAACGAGAGATAACTCGGCCTGGAAAAGCGTCCCTCACTAAGTCCATAGTGTCGCGCGCTGTGTGTGCCGTAGCGCCGTCTTGTTGAAACCAGATGTGCTCCAGCCCCAATTCGTCCAAACTGGGTATCAAAAACTCACGTAACATGGTTCTGTAGCGTTTTCCAGTGACAGTTATCGCATTGCCTCCAGCGTCTTCGAAAAAATAGGGTCCGATCACTCTGTCAACACAGATGCCACACCATACAGTAACTTTTAGTGGGTGTAGAGGTGTTTCTTGAATAATGCGCGGATTATCAGTGCCCCAGAACCGAGTATTCTGCTTATTGACATGCCCTGAGAGATGGAAATGCGCTTCGTCACTCATAACCAATTTTGAAGGAAAATTATCCTCTTCAAGGTTGAGGTTTATGACGCGCTGGCAGTAATCTAGACGAGCTCGGTGGTCAGCAGGCAGCAGCTGATGAGTCATTTGAGTTTTATACGGGAACATCTTTAAGTCTTTTACCAAAATACGCTGCAGGGTCCGTCTGGAAATGCCCAATTGCGTGGCACGTCGCCTCGTTGATGTTTCTGGACACTCTTCCACATCTTCGCGCACAGCATCGATATTTTCAGCTGAACGGCCTGTTCTTGGTCTCCCAGACTTAGGTCTATCCAATGTTGAGCCAGTTGCTTCAAGGCGTGTGGCAAAGCGTCGAATTGTGCGACCAATCGGTGCCGGACGGTGGGGAAATCGTCGACGAAATTCACGTTGTGTTCTTATCACTGATGAATTATTCCGTAAGAACATTGACACAATTATTCCACGTTCTTGGAGAGTAAAACGGTCCATGTTTATTTTCAGTGTATTTTACATTTGTTCACTACACAATTTTCAACAACAGAATGACAGAAAATGTCATATAAAAAAAATAAAAATATTTTCTTTAGTGCCAGTACTTTTGCGCCACCCAGTATTACGTTCTAGTATTTATCTCGAGCTCTAAGTAAGTGTTATTAGTATTCTGCAACGGCATTAGGCGGCGGAGTGTGGAAACCTTCGTTGAAAGGCCGCATAATCACCGTATTGTGTATACTAGACTCTGTAGGTCTACCTGCTTCATACAAGCGCTAATCATTTGGCTCAGTGCAGGTTTTATAATGTAAATAGCAGTAAGCCCGAGGTGGGCATATTTCCCGAAGTCGCGCCAGCTAGTAAATTACAAGACTGTTCTTCCGACCGCTGGCCTCGGCTTCGAGGTATTTAGAGCACTATTAAATTGCCCGGGAGACCTGCACAGATTTACATGGAAATCCGTGGAATACACGCGCAATAAATATATATATATATATACTTTATTGCATAAACACAAAAGAAATGTAATTTACAAATATAGTGTGCAAGGGCGAACTTATCTCTATGAAGAGATCTCTTCCAGCCAACCCAATGGTAGTAAGAGAAAGTAAATAATTTTGAGGGGACAAGAAAATGCAACATTAACAGAGACTAGTAAAACAAAAAAATTAAAATACTTACATACATATACATAGAATAAATACCTACCGTATATTACTATCTTAAATAAACATACATATATACTAAACAATATATTGATACATACATATACGAATAAACTACTACATAAATACATACATCAAAATTGTTCAGATAAGAAGTGCTCTTTTAATCTTTTCTTAAAGACATTCACTGAGGGACTGTCTTGAATTGTCTTAGGCAGTTTATTCCACAGTTGTGCAGCTTTTACGGAAAAGGAGTTGAAGAAGAACTTGGTATTCGCACTAGGCAACTCCAGCACCTTAGTGATGCAGGCGCGCCTAGGGCGGGGATCTGGAGGAAGGTGTTGGAAACGGGAGCGGAGATAGTCAGGAGTGGCAGGATTGTGAAGGATGTTGTAAAGAGTGGTCAGGATGTGCATATCACGCCGAAGTCGAATTGGAAGCCATTTAAGCTGAGCACGAAATTCAGAGACATGATCGTATTTACGAAGTCCGAAAATAAATCTAATTGCCAGGTTTTGTAGGCGCTCAAGCTTGTTAAGTAATTCTTCCGTCGCATCCAAATAACAAACATCAGCGTAGTCGAGAATAGGGAGAAGAAGAGCTTGTGCAAGCATAATTTTAGTTTTAAAAGGAAGAAAATTCTGGAGTCGCTTAAGAGAGTGGAAAGAATAGTGCATACGCCTGCTCACCCCATCAACGTGTGAGAACCAAGACAAGTGACAGTCAAAGATAACACCTAAATTTTTAGCTTTATCAGTGTAAGGAATGCATATGCCGTCATAACAAACCAGCGGAACATCAGCAAAGTCCAGTCTACACCTTATCTTGCTGCTGCCAATTATTAGTGCTTGGGACTTATCAGGGTTAACAAGAAGTCCAAAGGTTTTTGCCCAAGTTTGAACCGCCGCTAAATCTAAGTTAATAGCCACAATAGCCTCAGATACTTCATTCGGGGAAAAGTGTCGATAGATTTGTAGGTCATCTGCATACAGGTGGTAGGGCGAAGAAATTACTCGAGAAATGTTGTTAATAAAAATAGAAAAAAGAAGAGGAGAAAGAACGCCACCTTGTGGTACACCAGCAGTTAAGCTAGACCAATCCGATGAAACATCGTTGGCTTTCACACACTGCTGACGACCGTGAAGATATGAAGAGAACCAGTCGACTACAGAAGGAGAGATGTTAATTGAGCGGAGGGAAGCAAGAAGGATATCAAAGTCCACAGAGTTAAAGGCACTGCTAAAGTCTAAGAGTGTAACAACAGTAAGCTTGGTGTTATCCATAGCAGACCGAATGTCCTCAGTGACATTTAGCAGAGCACTAACTGTACTGTGAGCCGGACGGAAGCCAGATTGAAAAGGACATAAAAGGTTATAGGAAGTGAGGAAAGAGTAAAGTTGCTTATGAACAATACTCTCAAGGACTTTGGAAAGGACAGGGAGGATGGAGATTGGACGGAATTGTGAGAAAGAAGTGGGATTCGAAGTTTTAGGTAGAGGAATAACATAAGCCTTTTTCCATGCTGTAGGAAAAACATTGACCATCAGAGAAAAGTTGATGATGTGTGTAATGATTGGTGCAATGCCATCCAACACTGGTATGAGCATATTCAGACTTATGTTATCATCACCCACAGCCTTCGTGGAAATGGATAGGATGCTCTTTTTAATATCCGCCTCAGAAACCGACTGGAAATTAAACGGAGAACAGTTGGGTTGGACAAGATGTGACAGATGCGAAAGAGAAATAGATTTGGTTGCATCATCAAGGATGACTGGTGGAGTCGAGAAATGCTTATTTAGAGAATTGAGATCCACAGCACCTATGGAGGTGTCTGTGGTTTTGCCCACACCCAAAGACTTTAAAAATTTCCAGGTCTGAGCCTGAGAAAGTGAATCTAAAGAGGAATGTATATAGCGTCGCTTAGCATCCCTACACATCCTGTTGCAGATGTTACGGAGTTTTTTATATGCAGCAAAGTTCTCATCGGTTTTATCTTTCCTGTACCTACTCTTAGCTCTGTCTCGTTTTGCCATGACTCTTCTGATAGTATCAGTTAGCCAAGGAGCTGGCGCATGCCTCACCCTAACAGGTCGAACAGGCGCATGAACATCAAACAGTTCAGTAATAATTTTGCAAAAAGCAGCAACCTTCGCATTAGCACTATCTGCGGAGAACACTGGCGACCAATCAATATTTTGAACATCCTCTCTTAAGCGATCCAGATTCATGTTGCGAAAACTACGCTGAAGAATGACTTTACTTTTGATCTTGGGAGGGCGCACCTTATAGGCAAGATAAAGAAGGTCATGATGTGAAAATGGAGCACACATTTGACCGTGAGAAAGAACTGAATTCGGTTTGGAAGTAATAATGACGTCAATAGTTGAGGGTCTACAATTTGGAAAATGGTGAGTGGGAGAAAATGGAAGCAGATGTAAGTTAAGAGAAGAAGTAAGAGAAATGAGATTGTTTGATCTGTAGTCATCCTTCGCCAGACATGTGTTTAAGTCGCCCATAATGATAACGTGTTCATACAATGTGGTATAGGTTTCAAGAGTAGATTCAAACGAGCTAAAGTAATTAACATTATCATCAGGGCTGTAAGCAACTCCTAAAAGAATCTTATTGTGTTGAAGGATGACCTCCAGCAAAAGGTATTCCAGGAAACCAGAGTACTGGGATGGTGAAGCACTAAGTACAGTAGCGGGGATGTCACCGCGGATATATATGCCAACTCCACCGCAACCCGCACCAACACGATCGTTGCGGAAGAGCTTGTAGCCTGGAAGAGAACAAGAAGTAGAAGGGAGAGATGGTTTTAGAAAAGTTTCTGACACAAGAATAGCGTCAACTACGCTGCTGTCAAAGGATGCGAGAAGATCTGAATAATGAGCCAAGAGGCCCTGAGCATTGATGTGCACCAGGGATAGGAAAGGTGAGCCACTAGGGAAGACAGACGAAAGTTTGTCTCCGAGCGGCTCAGAGTCAGAAAGAGAAGAGTTGTTAAGACTATGAGCACTTTCATACTCATCAGATGATGAGCAAGATAAATAATTATCATATATCATATAATAAATAAATACTTATAAAAATATATAAAATAACAAAAAGAATCCCACAAATATATAAAACAATTCTCTTACACCGGCATGAGTTGACTGAAAGAAAATGAACACAAATTCACAACAAAAAAGAAAAGACACAATTAAACAAATAATACAAAACAATACTAAAAAAAATAAAAGAAACAACTAAACGCACATCATATAAACTATTTGTGTATCCGAGCGTATAAAAAATTTTTGAACGAAAAAAGTTCATTTGACAATTTTGACATTGACAGTTGGAGAATTTTGACAAGCTAGCTAACATAACCAAAAGAAAACAAATTTAGAATTTTAATGCAAGGCAAACTAAAAACTGTATAAAAATAAAAAAGTCTAAAACATACATACTACCCGGTACTTTAACACAAACACAGTGCACAGTAAATGAATCTATCGGGATGAACATAAGATACAAAATAGTTTAACGCGTCACTCGGTAACCACAAGGAAAAGATACTGATATGAGACCTTACGATCTGGTGTTGGACGTAGACTCCTTCGTCGGATACTTCACCATCAGCGGCTTGAGCTCAGACATAGACTGCACCTTCTTACGACTTTTATCTGGCAGCAAAATAACAATTGTACCATCAGACGACCAACATTGTTTCATGCCAAAGTACTTTCTAGCGGCGGCAAACACTTCTTGGCGCGGCTTTGTAAGAAACTCCGATACCGAGATTTTCGAGCCCTTCAGCATAGTCTTCGCCTTCCACACTGCAGATTTAAAAGACATGCTTGCAAATCGCACTAACACTGGCCTATCTCTGTCAGCCCTCACGCCCAAACGATGACAGGCTTCTATTGCTCCTGAATCCAATGTCAGCTTCATACGCTCCCGTGATACGCTGAGAACCTTCTGGAGCAGCTCTTCATCCTTGGCTTCTGGTACACCATGAAGTAACAGAACTTTCCTGTGAGAGTGTGTCTCAAGGCGATCCTGGTTGTCCACAATTAACTGCAGCTGTGCCTTTAACATGCCGAGGGTTTTCCACACCATTGTTTTGAAGGCCGTATAATCAGCAGACAAGGTCTTGACTGTAGGATTGCCAGAGGAGAGTGGTTGTTGCTGACTTTTCTCAAATTCATTGAGTCTGGTGTCAACAAAAGTGGCTAACTCCATCATACCCTTTATCAGCTCAGCTGTAGTGTTCTCCATTTTTTGTAATGTGTACTTTTGTTGTAAATAATATTTAATTCGAGAGATTGTTGTCAACTAATGCACTTGGTAAGTTTTTATCTCATTTATCTGTAAATATTCTATTTTATTTATATTAAATATTGTAGAGCAAAAAATTGCAATATTACTTATTTTCCTGCCTACCCGCATAAAACCTCCAATGACACTTTTATTTTCTAATTAATTATTGTGTACACGTTTTGTTAAACAAAACACTTTGTAATCATGTTATTGAAACGCGTGCGATCCATCACATTATTGTAATTTAATAAATAAACTTGTTATAAATTATGTTCGAAAATTCAGCAAACATTTTAAAAGCTGCTTATCAATCAGAATTTAAAAACTTATTGTACTTAATTACCGGTCAAAGGAAAAGTTTCCGCAGAATTACAACTTTTCTTATGTACCTAATACTCTTTGTTTAAAAGAACAAGAATGAATATAGGTCTTTCTTATAAAGTTATTTTTTTCACTTAGCCGTTGGAAGCATCGACTTCGCTCGACTAACTTGTAAAAAAAAACTTGGAGCATCGAGGTCTCTGAAGTCTAAACTGTAAGGCGATGTAGTTAACCTGGACTTGGATTTATTGTTTTTTTTTTTCAACTTCTTCATTAGATCTCGGTTGTTTGAAAAACTGGCTTTGTGGAAGTGCGTCTTTTGTAGCAAGGAGTGAAGACAAGGGGTGCTCATGCATATGTATGGAGTGTCTTGCTGGCTCTCAACACTCGGCACTCTGGGCGGCGTCAGATCGCCCGATAACACGGTCTTGTTTACAAGGGGCAGCTAATCTTGTCTCCGAATTTTAACAAGATTTGAGCGATGTTCCGATCCCGCAGAAATTTGTTGGCTGCCACAACCTCTCGAGATTACAAAGATAAATTATCTAGCAGTCGTGGAGTCAACAAGCTAACCTCGTTTCGTTTGGCTTCATAACTAGTTTCTACAATATGCCTTTGAGAAATTATTATATTTCAGAATTAATTTGCACCTTTGAAATAATGAGCTCCTACATAGGAGAATGAACACATGTTCATTAATAAAATTGTAGGCAGAATGATTGTTTGCTATTACTTCGCTCTGTATTACGACCCATGTTTGCCCTCGTCGTATAAATACAGTAAAAATACACAACCCAATAGAAACTTTTCCGTTCTATGCAAAGTACAATGGAAGTTTCGAGTAGCGATTTCTTTCCCCGTATAGGAATATATCGTCGATTACGTCTCGCAGACTCCAGTCGCTAATAGTAGTATTGACTGTTAGTATTTGAGCCCGAACTTTGCAAATGGCACTTGAACATCGATTCAAAGAAAGAAAAGTAGCTACGGCACGAAATACGACTCGTTATAATCGTTACTCCTTAGCGAGTTGTTGAATAACTCCGAACAAATATGCCTATGTACCGTGTAATGAAAATTTATTATAATGCCTGTTTGTATTTTCAAGTTCGAGTTTGAAAATGATTCCCCAAATTTCGCCGTAGCTCTCACGCGAAGTTAATTTAAATTTAATTTGTCATTTGTTTTCCTCGCGAGATTTAAAAATACACGACTTTAAAACGTAAATTTTACGTGACTGTCTGTCGCAATCGAGACAAATTAATTATTCAAGAAAATGTATCATTTTAAATCTTAGTTTACATTCTGAAGAATGAAATAACTCTATCTATTCAAAGTCTGTTTACGTAGTGATATATTCCCAAGTAACGTTACGGGTTGTTTTCATGAAATATGCTGACAAAAGATGCTACGACAGATGAAGTCTTTGTTTTGAGAATTGCGTCCTGTAGCGAGAGCTGTGGGACTTAGCAGTGGAACGTGCGAACATTACTTACGTAACGTGCAAACATGCTCCGTGCGTTTTTCACCGGCTCTTGGCCAGCTTCCAGCCGGATTATGGAGATATCGTACTATAATGGCCGCGGCGGAACTTGAGTGAATTGTCAATACTTACTCGCTATAAGTACAGGCTTTGTTCCTTTCAGTATATTTTTGAAAAGGAATCTGTTGCGTGTTACGGGGTCAGGGCGGGGTCCTCGCGAGTTAACTAACCGTGGTGGCAGGCCGGCCCCCCCTGCCCCGCGGGCGCCGCTCCGATACGCCCGTAATGAGCCCGAGACAATCTTTTATTGTCTGTTTGGACTGGGATAAATTGTGATAGATGATCCTCCGCGTCTTCCAGATTTGGAGCTAACTCTATTCGTCTTCCAATTTATATCGAGGGAATTCGTTGAGCCCTCAGCCTTCCCTTATGTGGGGCATTCTCGTCTCGCAGGCCCGCTTTATATGAAGAAAAAACGTTTCACTGCTCGTTTTCCCGCATTCATTTTTCGCCTAATGAAATGCGAGCTTCAGTTCCGTACTGCAACTTTTTGTGTGGTCCTCAGTCTGGAGGCTCTTTTTTGAGGACATTTCTCGCTTATGAAAAATAGTGAGCATTTCGCTGCTCCATACCACCACTTCCACATTTTATGTTACGAGTAGAAATGTGAGTTTCAATTCAATGTTCAGTCAATCTCGAAATAATCGCTTCATTACAGTCATGCCAAGGGATATTCACTGTAGCAAATAAATGCGCGGTTTGAGAATAAAGATACTTTGCAGTTTGCAACGTATGAATATTTTCTACGGCGAAATAAATTTCCTTCGGCTATATATTTGATTCTTAGACATGTTACACTCAACCTCCATACGAAACTTGTAATGCAATTTTGCTACGCATAACTTTACAATTTCGTTTTGCTACTTGCAATATCTTTGAGTCCCTTGAGCGAATTTAATTAAAAGTTATCGCCTACGTCTAGTTAATTTGCCGAATGAAAAAATTGCCTTTGGAGCTTTTAAATAATCTGCCAACTAAAAAATGTGACTGGGCGACTTTGCTGACAAGAACACTTTATCTTTGTCGGGCTGAGAGATTGTCTCGAGACATGTATATTGTGTGCCACACAGGCAGATCATGAGAGTTTCGCCCCTGTTAAGACAAATGAGGAGACTCGAGGGGCTCTCGGGTCGGGTGTCCTATGACGACGACATTGGGCCGAAGCGAAGGATCGCTACTAAACCTCACCTCACCATTTCCCTGAAATTTCCGCCCTTCAAACGACTCCCCTGCCTCGAGCCGTCCGCGAGACCGCCGCAGGAAATCCCTACGTTTTACTTTTTTATACTCCGCTTATCTGGCCCAGCACATTATATACTTAGGAAGCCGCATTGCGTTATATTTCGCGCTACTGGATTCAGGTTAAACACTTCATTAATATTAATCTGTGTTGAAAATACAACGTTAATTTGATAGCTCATGGTATGTTCACATCGTAAGCGCTGTTTAAGATATTTAGCGCTACTCCAGCTTGGTTGAATTATGGTCCTGACCTGACTATAACAGATTTTCCGGTAAGCTTGTTTTAGCATCAAAATGCTATAATTCTCTTCAGTGAAAGGATATTTTGTTATCCTTTATAAACCGCATTACATCTCGGTGTCCGAATAAGGCCGCTTTATTTATCGCTAAATCATCCCTCCTTTCAGGACGGCTATTGCATCGAGAAAATATCTGAGCCATATTGTCGTTTCATTATATCTACTTTAGCTTTGAGAAGAATATATTCAATCTCAATCTCTGATTACATACATAAAATTCAAAATTATTTATTTCAGTAACTTAATCCTAGTTTACATAAACTGATGTTGGAGTTTCCATTTAAGCGAAAAGATTTGCTTGTATAAAAACATACATACATACATATAATCACGCCTTTATCCCTAATAGGGTAGGCAAAGCGTAAACGACCTAAACAAAGGTATCTGACTATTCTGAAATATAAGTTCATTAGAAAGATAGAGCTCTCCTTACGGTCCATGCTGGCATCACAGGGTTTCTTTGCAACTTTTATAATAGAGACTGAAGCCAGATAGCTTGATGTGTTCAAAAACCCATCGCATAAATCTTTGATCCAAACTTTTATTTTGAAGAAAATTTTACAACATATCCGTACATCATAAAATTATTCAGACGCAAAATGGTTTTCAATACAAAGTGAATGATTGGTGGATAAAAGGGACATTTATCAAATAAAGAAAGGGCCCGCGGAGAAGTGGCGGGCTGAATCGCGACGGTAGTTGGTGGTGATTTACCGCGGTCCACCGAGCCTGCGTTATTGAATACTCCATTCAATGAAAGAAAAATCGTATATTTTGATGTCTGAAACCAAATTTATGATCCTATCTAGTTTTCTGACAAATGGCAATTAAAACCCGACCGGGGAACTCGAAATTGCGGCTACGTTCTTTTTATATCCGCCACAAATCTTATGTTGTTACTATCAGCGTAAGAAACTTTCAAATATTTTTTTCAGCTGGCCTATCTGAAAATCCCTTTAAAGATATTCGAGAAGTTTCATTTGTAATTACAAAACCCGTGTCTGGTTTTCCCGGAAATGAAACAAATTATTTATTACTGACCTGGGTAGGTGCTTCATGTAAAGTATTGCCAATGTAGCAAATAGCTTAAATGGTAGAGAGGCATGAAAGCGTTTTCCAATAACTCAAGTTTATATTAATGGCGATCATATACCGCTTTTAATAGTGGAGTGAGCGATCGGCGCTGGCGGACTGGCGAGGGGCTATTGCTATGACAAAAGAGGCCTTTAGTCGTCGACCATTAGCTCGGTCATTAAGCTGTCTCGATTTACGGCGTGCACTCGCTCGATGCGAGATTTAGGTGCCTTCAGACTTGCGCCCAGATAACCGCAACTACCATCAAGTTTGTTAGGCACTTGCACCAACAAAGTTTCGACGAGAATTTGTGGCGATCGCGATTTAAATTGCCAGAAATTTATTGTTACGGGAACGTTTTATACGACGGGACGACGGCGAAATTCTTGATCATTGCACCTAAGTTTTGGCGAAAACTTTCTTAGTACAAAGATTCATCTCCGAGAAACTCGAAGCTAAAGAAAAGAGAAATAAAATTTACGGCGAAAGTCACCTAGTTAGTGGAACCGCAGCTCCTCAAGTAGAGTTTCATGAAATGAAATCTGGGCGCAAAGGGAAAGGGCTTCTTTATAGGGCAATTAGTCTGAAAATACGGTATGCGTTCATTACATCGTGCCGACAATTAGCTACGATTGTGCGTATGTGTTACGGTAGGGTGTACATAAGTACGGAAGCAGCTATCTATGGAGGGCTGCCCTGATCTTGGCGACCGTATTAAAGATTATAACGGTGCGGCCATGACTCGCACACCCGCACACAGCTGTGCACGGGTTGCTGCATGCTCTTCACGTAACTACAAAATGAACGTGACAAAGCTTTTAATGTAAGCAAGTATTTGCTTTTATTTTGGACAGCGTGTGTTACAATTGATTCATCGTACATAATGTTAATTTAATTTTCATTTCATTTACATTAAAAGCAGAGTAACCTTAAAATTCGATTTAATATGTTGTACTTAAGTGTTCAACCCACTTCAACATGTCCACTAGAAACCCTATTTATAGTTGAAATGGTTTGCGATTGCGACAAAAACTCATTTCTCAGGTCGGCCGCCGGCCCATCTATCGTGATTGGTTCACGCGCGAGTTCAAAGGATGATTTGATTAGACGTCCTCAACTCGCCACATGGCCTGGCCAGCCGGGCCTCGTTACGTCACATTCAATACGACATTACCGCCATTTACCTAAGCCTAAGCTCTGTACAACGAATGGTCCCACCCCGGCTTAATCACAAACAATATACAGAATATACGAACGTACCCACGACACCTCATTATTTTAACTTTATTACGTGTTCATGGCAGCGTTCCGCCGTGATATGAGTTTCTTGTTAAATTACGCGGTTAGCATTGAAGAGGGAAGTTTATAAACTAGGGATACCTAATGCTTTATTTGTGCGGGTCGCGGGTTCAAATCCCCCGGGTTAAAGTGTCCGGTCGGGTTCGCGCACCTGTTTCTCTGACAGGGAAACATTTTTCTTGCCTAATTTAAAAGCTGAATGTTGTATTTAGGTTTGTTATATGTATATGACATTAAATATTAGTGATTGCGTTGCGACACACTCATCAAGACACATTAATTATTTTGCTGAGTGCTGTTATTAAATTATCTCTCGCTACATTTACCAAATGATAATTATGGTTTTGTGGTCTAGATAGTTGCGGTATTTTATTGCTGTATGAAATTTCTGACTTTTTAAAGTATAATTATAGCAAAAGGAGTTAATTAACACGCCCGCACTTTTCTAGGATTAAAGCAAATTGAATTCATTAGGGGTTGCTTGCTCGTGTACGTGCCTTTACGTAACAGGTGCTGCTTAGTATTCTGTGACGTCACGCAATTTTGGTGATATAGGGCTATTTGGCGACCGTCCTTCATTTTCCTAGTGGGCAGCGTCGCGGTACGACCGGCCTTATATCGTTGTATTACGTCCACTACTTACGGTGCCCTTTGGCTCTAATGAGATAATACGCATCAGCCTGCCGGCTGCCTGACTTGGCTCCTACAAAAATACTCCCCAAGATTACGACCCGGCCCGAAATGAAAGCAATCTTCTGACAATCATGGCCCAGGCCGTCCCTTCCAACTTGTTCCCTCTTATCTACAACCCTCGCCATTACAAGTAATGGAAATCCAATTACAATTTAAGCAAGATAAACTGAAAACGTGCGGTTCTCACAAGACACTTCAGCCAGCCTACTTAACCCGCTGAGATACAAGAAAGTTTTGACTTGCATCCGTTCACCATTGACACGACCATTGCGACCGCACATGATTACACAAGTTGCTATTGTTGGGTTCTAAACTTTAATATTGAGTTTCAGTTCCACAGCCTTTACCCCGTGCCTTTTGTACCGCTGTAATATATTTTAATCGTATGGATTTCGTTTACATTGTAAATCTGCAGGAGACGCAACCGTAAATCTGTTAAGTTTTCTGAAAATTCTTTTTTCCCCTCTCAATTTATAAAAGCTGAGAAAGGGTATGATATTTCATACTGTCGGTGTGTGCTAAAGCGTGAAGTTTTAGCTTTATTGAAAGTTTCACGTATATCCCATTTTATTGAGCCATTTCGCCTTCGCCACACATGTCTCTTTTATTTTTCACTAGCTAAAAAAATCGTTAGAAGGCAATAAAATAAATCCCAACGAGTGTTCGAGTTAAGTTATGAGTATTGAAAGTATTTTTCATGCGGTTAGCTTGTTTGATTCCGTTCAAAAAGTTTTCCAATCAGGTTTTCAGAGCGAGCAACTAGTCTAGGAATGTGCTAATACGTGGGCAACGAGCATACTGTGTGTGTACGGTTGTGTCAAAGCCAATACTAGCTGCACAAATTGTGCCTCTAGTTGCCGAAATTGCTTTGTATTAGAGACAGTTTGCCGAAAATTAGGGGCTCAATTCTAAGCCCGTCCAAGCAAAGATAATCCTTTAATTCTACGTGCCTTTGTTTAACATGACGCTTTAGACAGTATCGGTTGAAAGACTGATAGGGTTATGATAAAGTCTCTTAACGACGCACTTTCTAAAGCTCCGCCGATTCATGCGATCTTCGCTTATTCATGCTAATCATTTTGAACCGGTTATTCAACGATGAAATTTGAAGTAAATTAAGTACATAATTTTAGCCCACAATTCACGTCAAAGTATTTTGATTCTAAATATCAAATTTCTCGTTTATATCCATATCAAAGTATATGACTGCGACATTGTAGGTTTACGATGAGTCCGCTCAATATTTATCCATCATAAACGTGTCGTATTTGTATTTACGGGGTGTTATTTTTATTGCAGCGTCGCGTATTCGATACGAGATCACGAGCGGGAACATAGGTGGCGCTTTCGCCGTCAAGAATATGACCGGCGCCATCTACGTCGCCGGCGCGCTCGACTACGAGACCAGGAAAAGGGTAAGCTCCTTTATTTTGCATGACGTATTGACAAGTATAAGCAAATTGAACGAAGAACGTACAAGGCAGAATGTACCTAGTATCGACAGATTTTGTCTGTAAGGAAAAAAGTGTTCGTGATTATTTTTACGAAGTAATATACTAACTACTTCTACTGTGATTGTAAAATTAACAATTTTTTTATGGAAGTATTGACAATAAATTCTTTAAAGGATTCCTTAAAACGTTAATATTGTCGCGCAGAAATACGAACAAACTGTAGTGAAAGGGAATTCCATGCATTTACGAACCTAGCTTCTAAAAGTTTTTCTAATTTAATATTCTGAAGTCATACATAGCAATCTGCAGAGATGAATGACATCAATTCTCAGCTTATATGTACATTAAGCGATATAGCGCCAGGACTACATTGCCGGAAAGCCGGGTACAAAATGTATGGAATGCACGCTTCCAACGCTGCGCGACCGAGGCCGACACTTTCAATAATGCAGCCAGCTGACACAAGGCATTGCCCGGACTGGGCGGAGTCAGTTTCAGCTGCCGTGTAGTGTCATATCACTGCCACCGACGTGCATTAAGACAACAAATATACTACGAGCTCCCCCGACACTTCTATCCACAATTTTCTCTAAATTAATGCGATATGCTTGTTTTTCCGATCAATAAAGCCAATCAGATTGAGTGAAGATTAAATAACAATCACACAAAAATTAAAACATACTATTTTTATACGTTCATTACTGTGATTGTGTAAATAAATTGACGCAAAATCCTCGAGCATTCCATTTACACAAAAGCCATTCCATTCATTACTTTCAGCGGAACAGTTAATTGCTAAACAAACACTTTTTTAAAAGCCTGGCTCTAAAATGAATGATTGTACATATTGTCGTCCATTCGCGAGGATTAAATTCTGATATTTGCTTGGTCAAAGGTTTTTTTTTGTAAATAAAATGGACTTTTTCGACTTCGTGTTCGGATAGTAGAGCTTGTAGTTTTATTAATGACGAACAGCTCCCACGAGTCGTGATAAGAACGATAGAGTCGACCTGCCGAATAAACGTGAAAATAAATCGACGTGAATGAACCTGTCAGTGTAGTGAAAGGGGAATATTGGGGGAATATTTGGGCGCAGTGTTCACCTGACACGCGTCGAAACACTAATGGAAAGTGTAAGGAGGCTAGAGAACAGCGCTACCTCCATTTGTGCATAACCAAGTCTTGTTTTCACACGTAAATGAAACGTTACTACCTATTATGTATACGTGTATTTACTTGGAAGTTTAGTTATAAGGACGAACACTTTACTGACAAACGAATAAAGGCTAAATACGCTAAAGTGGTTTGAATACTTTGAACTTTCCTAAATGTAAATGTCCTCCAACTTCTCAGTAAAAGGAGGAAACAAAAATGAGATAAAAAAATACACCATTTCCAGCTAAAGTATTTGTCTGTTCAACCAAAAATTCGAATTATGTGGAGATCAAATAGAAGCTTTTTGATTTTGACGAACTACGTGAAAAACATTTCATCTCCTTGTTGGTAAATTATTATTATTATTAGTAGCCTACATTGTCACACTGCTGGGCATAGACCTCCCCGGTCTTAAATAAATAAATAAAATATTGTGTCACATTTTATTCGTTCTTACCAATATAAGTACTTGCCAGACACTGTTCAAAACAAGAACGTATAGTGGAGTGAAATTAAAAACTTGCTTTCCCTTTGAACTTAATACTGCGTTAAAACAAACATCAGTAAATGATGAAACACAGAGTTTCACTCAGTTTGCCCATGGGCGAGATTCAGTGGGAACACGAGTGATGCTGCTCAGACTGCGCAGCTCGCTTTCAACAGCCTCTTTGTTACCGACAAACTTTCATCGAACTTTCCCGAGATAAATAATTTAATCTTTAATGCCCATTTAAACGAGCCGACGTAGTTTGCTTCAAGGCTGTAGCGCTATTAAACTGCAGAATCTCACGGAGCTTTAATGGAAGTAAACCAGTTTACCCCGGGCGCCTGCCGCCTTTAATCGTTTGAGAATCCTCTTCAGAATGCAGAGTACATACCGACACTGAAATATAGGATTCTCTTGTTCGGTGAATCAAGCCAGGAAATTCAATATTTCGAAATTTATTCCATTCATAACGCATCAGTAAATTTCAATAAGGTTTTTGCGATTGAACTCTTGTTTATTTACGAGCTTTAGAAGAAGCTCCATTTCCAATTGGTGGAATATAATAAACAAACAAACGAAACCGGAACATTCGGGTAAACGCCGAGGTGGCGTGTCTAGGGTAAGCTCTGGGCTCTACTAGTTAGTCGGGATTTGCTCGATATTAATTACTCAGGTGTCGACCTACCTTATTTCACTTGTGCCTACAGACTCGATAATAGCTTTTCAAAGGTCGGACTGTCAATACCGTAATCCGGTGTCCGGTACTCAGCGTGAGCTCTCTAAATCCGTTAAGTTCAAATTGAACTTTGAAATTGGAATAGGTGTTATTGGTCCGCGGTGAAATTGTGCAGCAAGAAAATTTGAAAAATATGCGTGAGATGACTTTCGAAAACAAACGTTTCGCAGCCGGCTGTGGGAATTACTCGCCGACACTGACAGATGACACCAATAATTCCCGGGGGTCGCTATACGCTCTATATTTTGAAAGGCAATTGTTGACGCCGAAAATTTTTGGTTTCAATTTCTTATATCCTCCGCGGGATGAGACGATGCCGCCTCGCAGACGCTGCGAATGGCTCTATTGTATCCCGCTTAACAATAGGCTACATATTACATTAAGGTATACTGATTTAGGTAAACATCAAAGTAATTACGCAAACTCAAATTTAAACCAGACTCATAAAAATCGTGATCTAATAAAACTTGCATTTAGTTTAATTAGATTCGCAACAAATTTTCAGAAACCGTAATTTTCACAGTGCTTAGTAAAGTTAATTATAGTCAATGTAATTTATGAAGTTTTTAAATTACTTCGCCTAAGTGTAGGCACCTTCGAGGTTGAGTATTTTTGAAAGCGAAATTTAAAATTGCCTACATCTGGTAAAAATCGTCCACATAAAGTATTTCGCATGTATTTTCTGACTTTCTTATCATTGTATTGGGTGAACAGTACGAGCTGAAGTTGGCGGCGTCGGACAATCTGAAGGAGAACTACACGACGGTGGTGATCCACGTGAAGGACGTGAACGACAACCCTCCCGTGTTCGAGAGACCCACCTACCGCACGCAGATCACCGAGGAGGACGACCGCAACCTCCCCAAGCGCGTGCTTCAGGTCCGCCCCCACTGCAAACACTACCAAGCGATCCTTTGTCGAACCCTCAATGGATTCCAAACAAAGAATCGCTCTCGGTGACACTCTTGAATCTCCCGCTGATATTATTTGTTCGGTTTTGCATGGCATGAACGTTTCGTTTGTGGCACTGTAGAGTTTTATTTCGCTGTAGTCTTATTTTTATTTCGTTGCTAGTGTTCGTCTTGTTGTTGTTGTTTTTTGTCTAGTTGTATTTGCATCCAACTTGTTTATTGCGGATCCGCAGCACCAGAGGGCATTTGGCGAGTTCTACAGGGCTTCAACGTCTAATTACATTCTTCCAGGTTTCATGTAGCAGTAGTAAATAAGAACCTTAAAAAATAATCATTTTCTGCAAATTTAAACCTGAGTATTCCCAACTGAACAAACTTTAATTTAGTTGATCAATCAGCTGTATACTTCGCTTGCAATGAATGAATAGTCTCAGTGTTTGAACCGTCATCTATTCAAGTAGAGTTCAGAGACGGCAAACGGACTGAAGTTCAGTGGTTCGCATAATACATCAACCGCTGCTATGATTATAACACAATTCGACGACTTCAAAATCTCATTCTGTAGAAATTAACGAAACGTTTTTCAGTACGTTTAAAAATGAAACATTTCGCATTTTGTAATTAGTGAAATGATGTAAATTCTGGAGTTGAGTGTGCTCGGATTCGTATACGTTTCAAGCAGGCACTTTTCAATCATAACACCAACAAACTCAAAAGTAAAGTTTCTCGTGCGGCATAAATTAACTTCTGAGTTTCAGCTGCGATTAATCCGTGGTTTTACATTACAGCGTGACATCAACAGATAATTACTTATATAAACACTCGTAAAAAAACACCAGGGCAGAAAACTGGCATATCGATGTGATTTATAACCGGGGACTGAGTTAACAAAATAAATGGAGCTGCGCTTATCGAGCCAGAAACATTTTTATTGCCTGAAATTGCTAATTTGGCACGACTAAATTTGAAGGTCTGATAAAAATGAATGAACAAAATTTCGTGTTTCTTTGACAATATGAATAGAAGACAAACATAATCATTATGATTTCAAACAATGGGAACAAACAGTCAATATTTTATGTCAAAAATATTTTAGAGTCTAAATATTTTTTTATTTGTGGCGATTAAATATAATTTACGCAATAGATATTAAATCTGTTAAAACAAGTGAAAGTAAATCAATGTTTTCATAAATTCGAAGCGCAATAAAGTTGTGTAAACTTTCATCAATCTAGATTTATTGAATATATCGTAATTAAATCAAAAACGTATATTAATATTTGCTCAAAGCCCGGTCAAAACAATCCTCCTCAAAGTCCATAAACATATGAGCAGAAAATATCATGTTCAAATTGTTTTTGGTGGAAATTATTGTGGAGTCGTGTTCGTGGTTTCGAGGAAAGATAAAAAATATATTTTAACTACAGAAATAAATCCGCTGTAAAATTTTCATGGTTTCAGCTTACATATGATATTTATTAAATATTTAAATACCCTTTATCAGTTTTAACAAAAGCCTTGCTAGAATCGACATAAGAAGTGTTGTTTGAATTGTTACAGTAAGAACTGTACTCCATATATAGAAGTGTAGTGTTAGTCTAAAAGGGCAAGAAATGTAAGCCCAAGTTAGACTTAAAGATGATTTGTCTTATGCGACTTTAATTCCGTTCGCTATTTAGCGCTTCGAACCGTAGCATAGCAAATAGTGCTATGCGGCAGACATAATTCAAACGTTTGTTTGTACACTCCCCTTTCCAGGTACTTTGGTACATATACGTTGGTAAATAGGTAACTCAACGTAGTTTTGAAAGTTTCCTCATTTTTATAACAATGTATTTTCAGTCATGTCATACTAAAAATGTACTTTTGCAGATTCAGCTAAAGAGTTTATATGAATCGATGTAATATTTTGGTCCTAGAGAGGATCACTTAGTTCTAGGTAATCCGAAGTTGAGCATAATATTTTGAGTCTCGAAAATATTGAAAAATTGTTACGTAAAATTCAATTTTCAAGACTTAACAAAAAAAACTAACGGTTTATTCTGCTCCTCCAGCAGTCAGAGGATCACAGTTATTGACTATCGAGCTACCCTTCAACTCATCCAAAGTTGAGCTCGCAAATTTTATGTAGTTTTACGTAAATGTCGCATGAGTCCCGCATGTACGTGTGTGTAATCCTGTGGTGTGCATAGTACGAGCTGTCGCTGGTGGCGTCGGACGGCCGCAACGAGAACTCGACGCGCGTCATCGTCAACGTGCTCGACGTCAACGATCTGCCTCCGAAGTTCAGCCGAAGCCAGTACGTCACACAGTCGCTTGAAGAAACCGGGCCCTTTCCTCACTCCCTTATACAGGTTTTTTTATTTCTTTAATTTTTTTTTATTTTATTTGGTAATGGTTCTTTTAAAAGTCATCAGACTAAAAAATAAAGTCATTTCATCACCTCTATTTTTATTTCTTTATTTTTATTGGGTGACGGTTCTTTCATTAATTACTTAGTCATCTCACCAGACTAACAAAAACATCGATATGATTTACAAAACCATCACTCATATCAAAAAGTACCTTACAAGAATTAGGCTTTTGCAAAAGGCTTATCGAAGTAATAACAACTTCTGATTATAATTACCAACATTACTCTACGTAGAAGTCTCATTAGCTGATAACTTTTCGTGTAGATACCTAACCAGAAATTTCTACTTGCTACTTACTGACTAAAATTACATCTTGAACGCTCTGATAGAATCTTACCCTTCTATCAATTGAATTTGAAGAGCGATTGCAATTCCAGGTAGCACTAAACCAAACTAGAGTAGCAATTCAATTTATTACTAATAATGGTTATGCTACGAATAGAATATTGCAAAAGCGAATAAGTGGATTTCCGAAAATACTCTGATACTTTAGGTATTATTGTTATGATACCAATTTCAATAAATACCTAACAATAGCAGATAGATAAGTAAAATATACTTACCAATTTATTTGTAGTATTAGTACACAACAATAGCGATGTATTTTATAAAAGGGATGAAAAGAAAGTTTTTTTCATTTTTAGTTTTTTTTTTAATTGGTTAAATTTGCCTATACCCTCTCCTTTCGTTCAATTGAGGTTTAACGGATAGGTTCACAACAATAGGATAGATAATTACAGTCTTTTTTAATTGGTCCAGAATAACTTGAATAACAAACAATACATCGTGTTGATCATTTCTGTTGTTTAAGGGTAGGTAAACAAATATACACACATACATAATAATCACACTTTTATCCCTAATGGGGTAGGCAGAGCGTAAACGTCCGATCCGCCACGTCTAACAAAGTTTTGAGGGTTATTTAGGATAGATTTGTAGGTAAATTGCTGTATTGACAGGTTGTCAGCTCATCATTGATGGAGGAAATGCAGCTGGCACCTTCTATGTTTTCCCCTCGCACCCAGGCCAGCATGGAAAAGAAGTTCTTCTTTAGACAAAAATTCTTCTACATTGACAAATATTGTAGACATTCTAGAAATGTTTTTTCATTTCCTCGTATAATTACAACAGATTTACGGGTTCAGTCACTTCTAAGAGTCATAATCTAACCTCATAATGTACCGGGTGTAAGGGACAGCGTCCCGCTTACTGATAGGGGTTGCTCAGTCAACGAAACTGGACAACTTTCACCGGGAAATTCTTTTAGGAGATGAAAAAAGATTTGTCTTTCCTATACAAACTGACCACCTCGATCAGACAATTTGTATGGAAAATATTTTTTTTCACTTCCTGCCACAAATTCCTGGTGATAGTTCTTCAGTTTCGTTGACTGAGCAACCCCTATCAGTTTGCGGGACGATGTCCCTTACACCCCGTATATAGGTCACATAATATGTAGGACATTCTAAATTTCTTCCATGCTGGGAGCGAGAGACAAACATATAATTTGACAGCCGCATTTCCTCCTGGGCATTCTGTAAAAAACAGCCACCCAGCCAGCATTGCAATTTAAGCGATGGGCTGACAACTTATCAGTACAGCAATATACCAACAAAATCTATCTTAAATAACCCTCAAAACTTTGTCAGACGTGGCAGAACAACCTATGTTTAGGTGGTTTACTCTCTGCCTACCCTATTAGGGATAAACGCGTGATTATATGTATATTCTGTATTTAGGCTACATATCTAATCTTTAAATGTTATAGCTGTATGTGTTAAGCAAAAAGTGTGTGTTCCGTGTGTGTGTTTTCTAGTTGTAGTTCGCACTAATTGCATGTTTAATATCCAGCTTCAAACTTCCAGAACTTTTCGCGTTCGTAGCAAGAAGCAAGTAAGTATTGTTAGACCTAAGTAAGTTGATGTCAATGCAAGTTCTCAAATATTTAATCTACGTTTTAAGCTCTTATCTAACATAATTAATTAAAAGTATAAAGTTCGCTGACTTGGCCTTTGTTTTAAACTTGTACATGTAATTGTATATTTTAGAAGGCGTAGTAAGGACCTAAATTAACATATTTACTAATTAAACGTTGTTGGAGCTTCTGGATTAAGTACCTATCGGAATAATCGAAAACTGTATCAAAGTTACTTACAATGTTATAGCGCCAAGCTTGTTGATAAAATTGTAAGTAGAATACGTTTGAATTAATCAGATTCGGTAAGTTATTTTATCTGCCGAAGGCAATATATTCGGTAAATTCATGTAAAGCCACAAATCAAGTATATCTACGTACGTAATTACGAATCGAATTCCATTCCAATCAAATAAATAAATATCAAAGTAATGGCAGTAGCGGTCAGATATTAGTAAATCCTTTTTAAAGTGTTATAAGCTCGTGTTGTTGATATATTTGACTGCAATATTGGTTAACCAATTACTCGTTTAATCAATCAAAATTAATCAGCTAGTGTCACCCACGTCACAGGCTTGACCACAAACATTCAACAACGCTGTAGTGGAACTTTTTAATAGATTAGATACAATTTATATAACACACAAGGACTAGTTTTTGAAAACTTTCAAATCTTTTGAATAAAAACCTATTTTCTCACAGGAAAAAGAAAATCTTCCCTCTGTATAATTTTAGTATGTCTATGTTATTTTTGTTTGTTTCTAGTATAAACTAGAAATGTTACAGCCAGGGTCTAAATAAATCTGTGCTTGCGAATCTAAAACCAGCATTCGACCGCAGGCCGTAATAAAACACGGTGCGAAATTAGCTTCCGTGACATTTATGCTCAATTATGTAAAACGTCGTTTACAATGAGCGTAAAGCCTGCTCCCCAGAGGCCTGTAGTGATAAGCTTTTTTATAATTGGAGCGAGATTCGCAAATGATCCGCGTAATTAAGCAAACGTCGACCCTCTTCATTTCTCTTGCTCCTGCCACTGCTCAGTAATTGGACACTCTATATACACTTAAACGCAATTTTCTCAACGATTTCTCTCCATTAGCGAATCAAATTTCTAAGCGAGCAAAGGCAGAGGAAAGTAGAAAAATGAGCTCAAATCCTAATATTTTTATGGAGTCCGCCATATAAGCAGTATTTTTAAACTGTTTAGTGCCCTAAACTTTTACGGGTTCTTTGCGAGACAGTTAAAAAGTGGGAAGTTTGCGATAGTTGGCGCGCGCTTCTCACGCCGGGCGCCGCTGTCCGCCGCCAGCCCCACCGCCGGCCCCGCCGCCGCCTGGAGCCCGCGAGCCTCCTGAACAATCTGGGGTGCTCAGTGGGTTCATAACTTCGGAAAACTTCCGCGGCATCCACGCTACTAAAATGATTCATATTCTAGCTACTTCAGCCAGTTCGTCGACGTTGACGTCATCAAACTATCTTAAGACCAACTAATATCTTGCCAATCTTGGTCTATTTCGAAGTTCACAAAGTTAGTTCCCACCATTGTACCTGATCATATAATTTATTCATTTTGACTTGTCTTCCGTGGGTCACGTCGTTCACTATCTGAAATACCAAACTTTACCTATAAGGTAATAGAAATAATGCCTAAGTAAACGCTTGCGGCAAAGTTACATTATTTGCTACATATTTTCTTTTGACATATTTGTTTTGTTTATGGAATCAATAATAAACTTCTCGACAATTCGGGCCAATGCCTTGGGATATTTCTACCAAAGTTATCAAAAGTTCCACAATGTATAATAACAAAAACAAAAGCCAAGTCTCTAGCATACAATATCGTTTAGCTTTACCTAATTAAGTACACTCTCAGAATACGGTACGCTAATGAAAATATATGTAATGTTACGTCCACGTTTTCCGGAAATTGTTTGATAAATGTTCACATAACCATTTCATACCCTTCTCTGAAAGTTGTAGGTACGTGAATGTTGCAGTAATAAAACTCATAGCGTCTATATTGTTAGCAATGCATGGCAGTTATGTGATCTTATCACTGCAATAGATCAAATTACTCTACTTATCTCGGATTATGGTCTCACGAAATTAATACTAACATATCGAACAGGTGACAGCCACTGACGGTGACAAGGACAGGCAACAGAACATCGTGTACTTCCTTACTGGACAGGGCATTGACCCCGACAACCCCGCAAACAGCAAGTTTGATATCAACCGCACCACCGGAGAAATATTCGTCCTCAAAGTAAGTCACTCAAATTTCATCAGATGCATTCGCTCTTACAATGTAATATGAAAGCAGGTTTCGTGAAAACATGAACTCGAGAGCCAAGATAGCCTACAGCAGGACGGCACGTGGTTTGCATGCACAATGCAATCACACATTTATTGCGTTCCATTTGTGTCATAACCTGAACACAGATATTTCTGTAACGAGAAAACTAGAACGACTGCTGAATGTTAATCGCCGTTAGGGGATTTGAATAACTAATTCCAGCATGGAAAACATTTTAACAACTTTTTCTGCGCTTCCACATGGAAAAATGTGGAAACATAAAATCTTTTGTAGAGGAAATATCTCTGTTTGAATAAGTTCGAAACATTATTTTTATGTTATGATTTTTTTGCAGCCCCTGGATCGCGATCAACCTAATGGAAGACCGCAATGGCGATTCACAGTATTTGCACAAGATGAAGGGGGAGAAGGTCTCGTAGGCTACGCTGATGTGCAAGTCAATCTCAAAGATATTAACGATAATGCGCCTATTTTCCCACAAGGGGTATACTTTGGCAACGTTACCGAAAACGGCACAGCTGGCATGGTTGTTATGACGATGACCGCTATTGATTATGATGACCCAGCTGAAAGTAATAACGCCAAGCTTTGGTACTCCATTGAAAAGAATGTTATAGAAGAGGAAACAGGATCACCTATTTTCGAAATTGAGCCAGAAACTGGTGTTATTAAAACCGCGGTTTGCTGCTTAGATCGCGAAAGAACTCCAGATTACTCTATACAAATAGTTGCTTCGGATGGAGGGGGGTTGAAAGGAACAGGCACAGCATCTATACGAGTTAAAGATATTAATGACATGCCACCACTATTTACGAAAGACGAATGGCTTACAGAAGTTGATGAAACAGATGGCACTAACCTACCTGAAATGCCTATTCTTACGGTCACGGTTCACGACGAAGACGAAACAAATAAATTCCAATATAAAGTTATAGAGAACAGTGGTTATGGTGCTGATAAGTTTACTATGGTAAGGAATAATGATGGAACAGGTTCGCTAAAGATTGTACAACCACTAGACTATGAAGACCAATTACAAAGTAATGGCTTCAGATTTAGGATACAAGTTAACGATAAAGGGGAGGATAATGACAACGATAAATATCATGTAGCATATTCGTGGGTAGTAGTAAGACTTAGAGATATAAATGACAATAAACCGCAATTTGACAGAGCTAATATAGAAGTATCTGTTTATGAAAACGCAGAAGTTGGAAAGAGTTTAGAAACATTCAAGGCAACCGATCCAGATCAAGGTGGAAAGAGCAAGGTCTCTTACGCGATTGATAGGTCGTCAGACAGAAAACGCCAATTTTCGATAAATCAGGAGGGAACAGTCAGTATACAAAGATCTCTAGATAGAGAAGACACACCAAGACATCAAGTTAAAATATTAGCTATTGATGATGGAGTGCCACCACGAACAGCTACGGCTACACTCACAGTAATTGTTCAAGATATAAATGATAATGCGCCGACATTCCTCAAAGATTACAGGCCAGTTTTGACCGAACATATTACACCCAAAAAAGTTGCTGAGATTTTAGCAACGGATGATGACGATAGATCGAAGAGCAATGGCCCACCATTCCAGTTCAGGCTGGACCCCGGTGCTGATGATACTATCAGAGCATCATTTAAAGTTGAACAAGACCAGAAAGGTGCAAACGGTGATGGTATGGCTATTGTATCATCTCTTCGCTCATTTGATAGAGAACAGCAGAAAGAGTTTCTAATTCCCATTATCATCAAAGACCATGGAAACCCAGCTATGACTGGCACAAGCACGCTAACCGTAGTTATCGGGGATGTTAACGATAACAAAATGCAACCTGGATCTAAGGAAATTCTTGTTTACAACTATCAAGGTCAAGCTCCAGACACAGAAATTGGTAGAGTTTACGTCTATGATCTTGACGATTGGGACTTACCAGATAAAAAGTTCTTCTGGGAAAGTACAGAACATCCAAACTTCACACTAAATGAAGAAACAGGTATGATACAGATGAAACATAAAACAAGAGAAGGAAAATATCACTTAAAGTTTAAAGTATACGATCGCAAGCATACGCAGACAGATGTACCGGCAAATGTTACCGTAGTTGTCAAAGAAATATCACATGAAGCCATAATAAATTCCGGCTCAATTCGGATATCAGGAATATCCGATGAAGATTTCATTAGAGTGTGGAACTACAAGGTATTAAGTGTGACTAGAAGTAAATTGGAACAATTTAGGGATAAATTAGCTGATTTATTAAATACTGAACGCGAAAACATTGATGTATTTAGTGTACAGCTACGCAAGAAACATCCTCATGTAACTGATGTTCGATTTTCCGCTCACGGAGCTCATTATTATAAGCCGATAAGATTAAATGGAATCGTGCTAATGCATAGGGAAGAAATTGAAAGAGCAGTTGGTATCAACATTACAATGGTCGGTATTGATGAATGTTTATATGAAAACCAAATGTGTGAAGGTTCGTGCACAAATGTTTTGGATATCAGCAACTTGCCATACATGGTCAATGCGAACAAAACGGCTCTCGTTGGCGTGCGTGTGGACGTGATCGCGGAATGCACTTGTGGTGCCAGGAACTTCACTCAGGCAGAAACGTGCCGCAATTCACCATGTTACAATGGCGGTAGATGTATTGAAGGCAAATACGGTTTGACATGTTCTTGCCCTCCTGGGTATACCGGTCCAAGATGTCAACAAACGTCAAGGAGCTTCAGAGGCACAGGATGGGCTTGGTATCCTGCTTTGGAAATGTGTGATAGTTCTCATCTAAGCTTTGAATTTATCACAAGGAAATCTGAAGGTGTCCTTATTTATAACGGACCTATTGTACCACCAGAGGCTGAAGAATTAATGGTTTCAGATTTCATATCAGTAGAATTGGAAAGGGGTAATCCGAGGTTATTAATTGACTTCGGTTCAGGCACTTTAGAGCTGCGAGTCAAAACCAAGAAGTCTTTGGATGACGGTGAATGGCACAGGATAGATATATTCTGGGACACAGAAAATGTGAGAATGATAGTCGACTATTGTAAATCGGCTGATATCCAAGAAATGGAAGACGGAACACCTCCCGAATTTGACGACTCTACATGTCAGGCTACAGGAACCATCCCTCCATTCAACGAATATTTGAATGTTAACTCTCCTCTACAAGTTGGTGGTCTTTACATAGAACACTTCGATCCCACACATTATCATTGGCAGTATATGCCCATAGGCAAAGGATTTGATGGATGTATTCGAAATCTCATACATAACAGCAAACTATACGATTTAGCCCACCCAGGGTTATCCAGGAATTCAGTAGCAGGTTGCCCACAGACGGAAGAAATTTGTAATCAAGCCGATACAACTTCAAGGTGTTGGGAACATGGAACATGCGTAGGAAGCTTTTCTGAGGCTAGGTGCCAGTGCCAGCCTGGGTGGACTGGACCAGCATGCAATTTGCCAACAACACCGACGAGTTTCAGGCCACAAAGCTACGTCAAATTCGCACTAAGCTTTGAACCCGACAGATTCAGTACACAAATTCAGCTACGATTTAGGACACGTGAGCCACACGGTGAACTGTTCCGAGTTAGTGATCAGCATAACCGGGAATACGGCATACTCGAAGTGAAAGATGCTCGCTTGCATTTCCGATACAATTTAAATTCCCTGCGCACTGAAGAGCGTGACGTATGGCTGAATTCAGTCGCAGTCGACGACGGCCAGTGGCACATTGCCCGAGTAAGCCGATATGGGAGCGCCGCGACGCTAGAAATAGACGGCGGTGAAGGGAGGAGATACAATGAGACTTTCACCTTTGAGGGACATCAATGGCTTCTCGTAGACAAGCAAGAGGGAGTTTACGCTGGAGGTAAAGCCGAGTATACCGGTGTGAGAACTTTCGAGGTTTACGCCGACTTCCAAAAGGGTTGTTTGGACGACATTAGGCTGGAAGGCAAGCACCTGCCGCTGCCGCCGGCGATGAACGGCACGCAGTGGGGGCAGGCGACCATGGCGCGCAACCTCGACCGAAACTGCCCATCAAACAGCCCCTGCATCAACGTGCACTGCACCGAGCCTTTCGTCTGCGTCGACCTCTGGAACGAATACGAATGCACGTGAGTATTTACATGTCGATAACAGTTTAAGTCAATGTTAGTTCAAGAGAACGAAGTCTCGAAACTTAATGAATACTCCTAGACAATTCTTCCAAGTTTATTTAGTCCCAACGAGCTTTAAGTTTTCCAATTTCATGACAGTGATTTATTTTTCTCTACGTTAACTTTAAGGGCGCACTGAGTTTTCAGAATACTAATTATCTTGTTATTATTTTATTGTTTTTCGTTATTCTTAATTAATGCCTAGTATTTAATTATGCTTTATAAAAATGTTTTTGTTCACTTCTTTAACAATCTTGTTAATTGACTATGATTTTACTTATTAACAAGTACCTACCTATTAATATTCAACGTAATGTATATACTTATTATAAACTTATTTATTGACAATGATATTAATTATACTAATAATACTAATGTTTAGTATATGTGCTAATTTATTGGAATGGTGTTTAGCTGCGGTGAGGGTTTGGTATTGTCGCCGGACGGCAAGGGTTGCGTAGACAAGAACGAGTGTCTCTACTTCCCGTGCCGCAACGGCGGGTCGTGCGTGAACCGCGAGCCCGGCTACCGCTGCCACTGCCCCGAGGGCTTCTGGGGCGAGAACTGCGAGCTCGTCCAAGAAGGCCGCACGCTCAAACTCTCCATGGGCGCGCTCGCCGCTATCCTCGTCTGCCTCCTCATTATCATGAGTGAGCACCACACGCTCGATATCTCGCACAATTCACCATTGCACTCTCATCTGTATCTATGTATTTAGTAGTAGTAGTGCATGCTTCGGGGGGCTCAGTGCGCGTCACGTTGGCGCTCGGAAGGTAAAGTGAGGGTTGTATAGGTGTCCTGGAGGATCGCGTCGGGGCGGCGGGACGTGCGTCAACATCAACGAGTGCGTGGAGCTGGACAACCCGTGCCGCAACGGGGGCTCGTGCGTGGACCGCGAGCCGACGCGCCGCTATGACTGCGTGTGCGCATTCGGCTACACCGGGCACGACTGCGAGCTGGAGCTCCTCGCCTCCGGCATCATCACGCCCTCCAGAGATTTCATTATCGCTATCATTGTCTGTTTGTTTATGCTTTTAGGTGAGCACATTTTTATTTTACGCATGCCTCATGTCATGTAGCAGAGTATTTGTTTTTATCTACATATTAGATGGCTTGTTTTGCGCAAAACGTTTCTACATTATATTTATCGAAAACAAATACTCTGTGTTATTACTTATTACATAAATTGCCATTCACTCATTCATTCAACATCTAATGTAATAGAATTAGTTATTGGTCTATTCTATTCTAGATGACCGCTGTGTTTATTAGAATTATCATTCCCATTAGCGAAACTAGATAGTTCTCATATTAATATTAGACAATTAAGCCATTAAACTATAATTAGTGTCCAGTTTTGCGTTTATTAATTAAAATGAATTTGTAGATTTTTATTAGTAAAACCGTCAAATTGGTAAACAATATTTTATACCGCGCAATAATAACTGAATATGAATGATTATCTCTAGGGAACGATATGTATATCCGATAATCAATGTCCCTGGACCCTAGGGTCCTCTCTAATCTATCGGAAATTGAAATCACTGGAAACCGTTCTAATCCCCCAGGTCTATTATTACCAATTTCCTTGCAACAAATCTTCGGTGAATAAAGGTAATTAATTGTAGGGTCGTGCCAATAAATGCGAATCCAAATTTGGCACTCGGAGCATTCCAAGATACGGTACGATATTCTAAAATTAATCCTTAGTAGTCCGTAGGAATTTAAATTCTCAACGGATGCAAACTTTTCTGTGGTATTTTCGGTTCGCGTTTAGATTTTATAAAGTATGTCCGGACATGACAATAGCATTATGCAAATCCCTCGGTATCGTCGAAGTCTGTCCACAAAGCTTACATATGTAGGTCTGCAATACATACATAATAGAGTTAAGAGTATCAAAGACGCGGCTAGCCGGTACCGGCCGGCCAGGGCGGCCAGCTGACGTCTTCAATATTGCCACAGGACACGTTTGAATCCCAAACACAAACGAATCATGAATGTATTCAATACATAAACCCTAGTCCCTAGTTACGTTTACATCCCTAACTCTCATACTGAATGTAGTATTACAGCAGATATTAAATATACGTAATGATTTTTTTAAAATTCTGAGAACAGGATACTTTTTTAATAAAAATTATCCTTTTTGGCAGAAACTTTACCTTCATAAACCAATAACGCCTTGGGAAGTTTTAATTATTTTTCGTTAGACGATACCTTTTGAATATTAATAATCTAATAATGATTTAAAAAGGCTTTAAAAATATGAATTTCTCTCACCAAAATTTGAAACCATTGCTTTAATATTATTTTTTTCTGTGCAGTACTGGTACTAGTGTTCGTGGTATACAACCGTCGTCGGGACGCGCATATAAAGTACCCTGGACCTGATGATGACGTGCGGGAAAACATCATCAACTATGATGACGAGGGCGGCGGTGAAGATGACATGACAGCCTTCGATATCACCCCGCTGCAGATCCCGATAGGAGGACCCTTACCTGACCATGCCCCTAATAAGTTACCATGTGAGTTTTGTTTTGATTCATATTTCTTTTATTCTTGTTTGCTACATGAACATCATCTCCCTAGCCTTATCCTGTATCTCACGGGGTTAGCTACCTAATCTAGAGGATTGAACGAGGGTGCTGGGTATTACACAGAGCGACTGCCATCTGACCTCCGCAACCCAGAAGGGAAACCAAACCCAATCCTAGATTAGGTCAGAGTTTTTCAAGCCGCCAATGCTTAGCATTGGCCTCTGTCATGGCTGAACGACTAATATCTATGGTATTAAACGATATTAACCGGGACCAACGGCTTAACGTGCCTTCCGAAGCACGGAAAAAGCGCCGAATAAACGTACATATGAATTTCGAAAACCGAAAAACACATTGGTACGTGGTGGGATTCGAGCCCTATCCACTACACCATCGGACTCTACATGCTTGCTATCTTTGCTACATAAACATGATAAATATATAGGGATCGATAAAATTTGACGCTAGATGTTTCAAAGACGCAGAAAAGTGATCAAAAAGCGAAAACCATATCCTTACGTGACAATGAAATTCTGGCGTTTGCGTGTGCTTCAGTTTGTTTGAATCATTTTTTTTTTGTTTATATTTGAACGCGTTGTTTGGCAAACTTCTTCTGTTTTCACCACACCTTGTTGGCGACGCAAACAATTCCGACCCTTAACATTTTATTACACGAAAACATGCAAATATCCGAATTTCTTTGTCGCGCGGCGTATCATCAAACGATCTCAGCAGTCGAATTAAGAAAACGAAATTACGTTTTTATGGTAAATACAAAAGTCATGAATAAGACTAAACAGCTGAACATTGATACCGTAAAGGGCTCTAAAGTTATTTCATCTCGAATATAATATGAAAGGAGAAGTTAACGATCGGAGTTTGTGCTGGTTGTTATTTAGGGTCGGTGCCCGGTCATAAAGTAAATATTTTACCACAAGAATATTTTGTGAGTCCTCACGTCCGCCGGTTATAATTTGAGTGAGTGCGTAGAATAATAGGACGACTACCTAAGTACTGAGTCTAATTGGTTTGTTTTGAACCAGATCCGCTAATGGGGGTGGGTCTGGGCGTCGGACCGATGGGTGTCGGAGTGGGCGTGCCCCCAGGCGTGGGCGTGGGCGTGCCGCTGCCGGGGGAGACCAACGTGGGCATGTTCATCGAGGAGCACAAGCGGCGCGCCGACAGCGACCCCAATGCGCCGCCATTCGACGACCTGCGCAACTACGCATACGAGGGCGGCGGCAGCACCGCTGGCTCTCTATCCTCGCTTGCTTCAGGTAACCACACACCCTATGTATTCTTCTTATGTCGTGTGAGCATCGAGTCAATCGACCCGATGAACCCTGATGTCACAGTTTTAAAAGGCCTTATAGCACAGCTAAAAAGCCTCTGACATGGTCGACGGCTTAACGAGCCTCAGAAGCACGAACTTTGTGTTCCCCCCCTGGGAATCAAACAGGACCTCCGGATCGTGAACTCACGGCTCTGACCTTATGTATGATCTAGTACGACGAGCGAGTGCAAATTCTTCGCACCTCCATCCGAACCCCTCGAGACCGTTCGAAGGCTAACGAAGCCGTCCCGAACGTGACGCTGCTTTAAAATTTATGAGGGCGCCCTCCGGTGATTCATTCTAGATGTATGAGCGAAAAATGGAAGCATCTCCAGAGTTCGCGTCCGAATAAATTATTCAGTATGGAATGGTGTGGTAATGTGAGAGGTCTGATGTGTTGTATGTTGGTGCAGGCACGGACGACGAGCAGCACGAGTACGAGTACCTGGGCGCGTGGGGGCCGCGCTTTGACAAGCTGGCCGACCTTTATGGGCCCGACATGGACGAGCAGCTGTAGGCGTCTGCTGAGGAGTAACCCCCAGAGTTTAGTCAATTGCCCGACTCCCCTCCCGCATCACCCCGCGACGCCCCTCACCCGTCCGCGCGGCCATCTTGTAAATACCGAGCGCGGTCGTCCAGTCGACACTCGACGCCCGCTCCGACTAACTCTTATCAATTTTATACAACTTTATTTGTAGTAGAAATGTTTAGCTTAAGTAACCTACTCGTTTAAGAGACCTATTTAATTGCGTCGTTTTTATAAAGTTTAAACGTACGTACGTCTTCACCAAATATTTGATATAAGTTTTTATTCGAGTTAGCCATATTATTGAGTCAGTATTTTATGGGAAGTTATCGAGATAAGCGGATTTCTGCCGGAGGGCCAGACGTGAATCTGAACCGTGGGTGTGTAGATAGTGTGCTATAAATGTGAATAATTTATACGAGTATTTTGTAAGTCCACAGCTTTACGTGATATCACTTATATTGGCCCTTCCGCATTAATTCATGTGTACTTTAAAAAGAATAATGTTATATTTTATAATAACTGTAAGGTAGTTAATGTGGTCCGTTTGGACATCGAGTTTATAATGCTCATTTGAATATATACACCGGGGAATGTACATACAATATGTTATGCATCTATACATCTGCCCCTACTGTCTTAGCTGATTAATGATAAATGTGGAATCTCAATGTTTCAAACAGTCTGTACAGTAACTGGTGTTCCTCTCCTAAACCTAAAACTCTCCAAGTAGGATTAGATATTAGCTTATCTGCAAACGACTACGGTCTACACGTAACAGTAGATAAATAAATTAATAAATAGACATATGGGGTGGAATATCTTAAGCCCGGACCACACTTTACACATCAATTTAATTGAAGTATGATTGACAATCCATTGGATATGAATTAAATAATTAACTCAGATTAGTAATAATTGAGTACTAGTTACAGCCTAATCGAATTACTTACATTAGCAATGTGCAAAGTGTGGGTCGGGCTTCAGTGTGAATGTGTGGTGCGAGTGATGAATGGCGGCGAGTGGCGCGAGAGGGTGTGGTGCGAGTGCGAGCGTGCGTGCGCCGCGGGTCGCTCGGCCCGCGGTTTATGAATGGGACTGTGCCAATTTACTAGCATTATCGAAGCAGCTAATGATGGTAGACTGTTAAGTGTTTGCACTTTATTTATTCGTATATTTACTTACATATTAAATTAGTCGCACCTAGAAAAATATCAATAACTTATTAAGAGTGTTGTGCTAGAATACTATTCGGACGGTTTCGGCGTGAGATAGTTAATGGGACCGTTAGAAGTCACTATTTATAAATTAATTTTTAAGAATTTATAGTAAAATAATTTAATAAATTGAAGGCTCCACAAACTGTCTCACGTCGACATCGTATTACGATCAATGTAAATTTTAGAATATACTGAATTGCGTTAAAATGACTGATTTTATTATGCATTTGAAAGCCTAAGATTTTGTAGATTCGGTTATTTAATTATAACTTTAAATACCCTACTGTAAGTTTCACCCTATAGTTTGCACTAACAAGATGTTATTATTCAAATACATCAATATTAAAGCAATTCTCGTTAATTACTATTCGTAAGTAGGCATAATACTTAGTCCGAGATTGACATCACGGTTCACTATTCGTTTTTATTATATCATTCATTACACTGCCAGTACTCATTATAGACGAATTATAAGATTTTGGTCCGATTTTATATTTCTGTCTTTTACAAGTTATATTGTAAGTTTTTGGACTGTTTACATCCTTTATTTGATCTCCTTTTGTGGTGCTTTCGCACCGCTTTAACTTTCAGAATAAATGTTTCAACTGACTATTCAGTGTCTTGATCAAAGAAGAATGGCCCTACACAAATCTTATAGACAATGGACATTCTTTCGTATATCTCCATTCCTCTTTTCTCCACTGGATAAACAGTTAATTCTTTACTAAGCTCTGCGTTGTCTTCAGCGTGTACTATCGCTAACAGTCGCGACATGCCCTTACTATCATTGACACCTTGTCAATCTTTATCCGTGATCTTAATGGTAGCTTCACTGTTAAGTGTAGTGTGTAAATCTACATGTTCGTAACAATCGATGTAAGGATAAATGTAAAAATCTAGATAGAAATTACATGTAACATTATAGAAAAACCCCAAAGTTTTTGAATCCTTAAAGAGCAGCATTCCCGTCTGTTAAACAGCTGTGTAACGGCCCGCGAAGAAAGATAACCTAGCATTAAAGTGAGGGCATAAATTTGTTCGTTCACGCTGCTCTACATTTTTACTATTCGTCGCCTTCCCCGAGCTATCCGTACACTCTCAAGCTGCGTTCTCGTCTGAGGCTGTTTAGAACGGTCGTCTTCCTTCCCAGTCTGCTATGTCTGTCTCTTGCCACTTATGACGGACGCAGCTCGGACAGCAGAGCACACAATCCCAGTACAAACTATAAGAGGTGTGACCTGCGCCTTACCGCCGGCGCACATAAATTTATTTTAGAAATAATTTAATTATTATTATACCTACATAGTTATGTTTTTTTTCAACTGTGATTATTTAGTTGTACAACTCTGATGATTACATAAAAGAATGAATAAAATTAATGAAAAAATGAATTCACTGTTTTATTTCTTGTCCGTTTAATTACAAGCTAAGCTTCATTGATTGATTGGTGATTGATTGATTTGGAAAGTTCCCTCGACATCTCTCGACTATCCTTTTTCAGATCCCGAGGCTAATAAATTACGTGGACTAGGATCGGGAAGTCAGCAGAACGTGATGCGTGATGCGTGAGGATCGATCCTGCGATCGCATTCTATAAGCAATAAATCTAACCAATTCATTGGATGGTAGTTTTGGTATTCTTTCTATTACACAGTTTTTTTAGGGTTTTGTAGTGACTACAAATCCTCATCACTTTTGACTATAGGACAGATATAACTAACACCAAACACGCGCGAACAATGCTAAATCTATGGTTTACATACGTACATAGTAAATTAAAGCAGGACCTAAGTACTTAGTACATTCTGAGCGTTTATTTACATTTACACTAACCTTAATAATGAAACTAATAGAATAGAATAGTTTATTTTCTCAGACAACACAGATTCAATTTTGTTAGTATTAAATTAATGCTCAGAACTCTACATTTAGAATATCTCCAACATCATCATCCCCTTAGCCTTATCCCGTATCTCACGGGGACGGCTACCAAGTCTAGGTGAATGAACGAGGATACTGGTTTTTACACAGAGCGACTGAAATCTGACCTCCGCAACCCGAAAACCAGACACAATTCTTGATTAGGTTTTTGCCAGGTTTGTGACCAACCCAGCTGTCAAGAGTTTTCTAGCCGCCAATGCTTAACCTCTAACATAGCTTAACAACTATCTAATAATTAAACGATATGAACCGGGACCAACGGCTCAACTTGCCATCGGAAGCACGGAAAAAGCGCCGAATAAACGTAGATACATATGAAATTCAAAAACCGAAAAACACATTGGTACGTGATGGGGTTCGAACCACGACCTCCTGCAAGAGAGGCAGCGGCCCTACCTACTTTACCATCGGCATCAGAAGATCTCTTAACTATAAAAATATTTATCATGGTAAGTATTTGCAATGAAATCCAAAAATAAGGTACCTAAATAATACTATTATTTCTTCCATGCTGGAAGCAAGAGAAAAACATAGAATGTGCCAGCTGCATTTCCTCCCGAGCATGCTGTAAAAACCAGCTAAGGGATCCGAGGGTTTCAGTATATTGTAATTTAGGCGATGGGCTGATAACCTGTCACTACAGCAATATACCTACAAATCTATCTTCAATAACCCTCAAAACTTTGTCATACGTGGCAGAACGATCGTCGTTTAGGTGGTTTAAGCTCTGCCTACCCCATTAGGGATAAAGGCGTGATTATATGTAAGTATACATACATACATACATAAAATCACGCCTTTATCCTTTACGGGGTAGGCAGAGCGTAAAACGCCTCCTAAAAGGCGCTTTCGCCACGTCTGACATAAATGAGGGCAATTTTAGATTGTAATGCGTATTGCTGGGCTTTTGCCCAGCAGTGGGACAATTTATAAGCTATTAAAAAAAAAATGTGTATTGCTGTAGTGACAGGTTGTCAGCCCATCGCCTAAATTATAATACACTGTAACCCTCGAATCCCTCTTGTTGACTTCTACAGCATGCCCGGGAGGAAGGGCAACTGGAACATTCTATGTTTTTCTTTCTCTCCCAGTCCAGTATGGAAGATATGATATGTAAGTATGTATGTAAATAATATTATGCAGATATTATTATTAATTACTTACTTCACCTAACTAAGATATTCTACATTGCAGACGTATCTTGCATTTATAATGGGGCACATTACCGAACAATATCTGAATTTCATGTAATTTTAATTACGCTTGAAACAGATCAGAGAGACTGAAAATTTAGATCTAAATTTAGTACCTATTAATAACTGATACAAACAGACCTTCCTCTTATCTTCTTATCTTATTTAGCCTCCATCATCTCCCTCTCCTTCATTACACCTTATAAGTATTTTGTTCGTTTAAATGCAGCCTTTAAACTACGAAAATACCTAACTGTTTTTAAAATTTCTCTAAACATTAACAGCTGCATTAAATACTTAGACTAAAAGAAATTAATAGAGATTACTTTTTACCACAGGATATTAACTTTCATGCTGGACTGGGAGCTAGAGAAAAACATAGAATGTGCCAGCTGCATTTCCTCCCGGGCATGTTGTAAAAACCAGCTAAGGGATCCGAGGGTTTCTGTATATTGCAATTTAGGCGATAGGCTGACAACCTGTCACTACAGCAATATATTAAATAACCCTCAAAACTTTGTCAGACGTGGCGGAACGACCTTTGTTTAGGTCGTTTACGCTCTGCGTACCCCATTAGGGATAAAGGCGTGATTATATTATGTACGTAATTCCAACCTTATTTTCGCAGGAACTCACCAAACTTTAAGTGAAAACACAGTTCGCAAAGATAAAATACTTGATAAAGTTGGTACCTAGTTAGTTTAAATGGATTGATAAAGTAGTGGCTTGGACTGAAAAACTGGCAACTATCTAATACAACCCTATCACTATAAAGGTAACCCTATTACTACAATGTGCCTTAGCTTAGCTGCGGGTTCCTTCTCAGGTGAGTGAGGCATTTAATATTTAAATCCATGCAAAGCGTACCGTATCAAACGGTTACAGCACACAGCTTCTTGGAATGCAGCCTTGTCAATCCTAGAGAAACAACTGTAGTTAGGTTATGGAATACAAGCAAATGAGCGTCTACTGAAGTAAATTTAACACGTTTCCTGCATAATGATTAGTAGTGCATTTTCAGCTAGCGCTTCATTCATATATCTGGAAGTAAAGCTGTTTTAATCAGTAAATTTGATATTCCTTCTAAACTATTAGGAGCGCTTTCACTGTTCCTTCGCGAAAATATCCGTATTATGATTGTCTAAAATCGCAACATAGCTTTTTTTAATCGCTACATTAGTTTTTTTTAATTACCTGGCCGCGTTTAACACGGACTAACCGCCACGTCAAAGCGCGCTGATTTGACCGATATTCTAAGCCATTATGGGCGATGGTTGCATATCTTGAAATCTACCTGCTCTACTGCCGTGGACTTACGTCTTAAACCTAGGTTTATTTTATTGGCATAGCGGCAGTGCGTCCTGAGGTTAAAGTAGCCAGCATTAATTTCTATTCTGCATGACTTACGCACCAGAGGTATTCAAACACTAATTTTCGCTGTGCACTGGATGAAACTAGGGATGAAATTCCCTAGAGTTACCTACCGAGTTATAGCGCAGCTGCTGACTTCTTTATGAAACTATTCTATGTATACATACAGATCATTCTTCTCGGGTCTGAGGCTCGTATTTATAAAGCAATCTCAAGATTGAGAGCAATATTAAGTATGGATTTGAGAGGCCATATTTTACTGAAATGACGTTTCTGATACGAACTCAAACTAGCTGTCAGTCTCAAGTACTGTTTATAATTACGGGCCTAAGTACCACCCTCTCGCACTTGCTAAATAAAATCAACTTCATCTGATTTATTTGCTACCGATTGAGTTTTTTCACAAATCTTATGGGCCACTTCTCCCAAAGTCCCGACTGTACTACTAATGAAGGAATTCTGTTGACTCAGCGAAGCCCTTGAAAATTGTGTTGACCTTGCCTTACTGAGTTAGAACTTCTTGAGTGTCTCCCGAAATGGAACAACAACGGTTTCGATTCGGGCGAACGAGGCGAACACAATTGTAAATTCTAAATTATTCTAGTCACTTTCTGATACTAGAAATAGTATCCTAGAAATATAAAAAGAAAGTATATCAACAGAGCTGTCAAATTAAATGAGAATTTTCTTTGGCGAGACTACTTTTTGAACTATTTCTTCAATAAGTATCGTTTATCGTTGAGTCGACCTAATTTGACCCAACCATTTTTTTTGTAAATATTTGCATTTATCAAGCATTACGAATAAGCATCAACCATAAAAAAACTCGAGTTGATGACACAATAAAATCTTTTATTTCAGTGTCATGAGTTATTGGACCATTTATCAAAATCTAATTGAATTTTCCATTTGAACACACTCTCAAAAGGTCTTGCCCGATTTTCATCTATTTGAAAACTCCGCGAACCCAAATGCTAAGGTCGTCGGAATATTCGGCCAAGTTCGGTGTAAGCATCATTAACTTTATATTCTGCGGTGATAAATTATTTAACGGTCTACTATGACATACATATATATAATCAGGCCTTATCCTTAATGGGGTAAGCAGATCGTAAACGACCGAAACAAAGTTCGTTATAAAGGTCGAAAATATTCAGAAACTCTCGGATTCCTTAGCTGGTTTTTACAGCATGCAAGGGAAAAAATACAGCTGGCACATTCTATGTTTTTCTCTCGCTACCAGCCCAGCATGGAAGAATGTAGTACTATGTCATGGAGTGCATTCGGGGTTGAGTTATTCCTGAAAACGTTATTCGAGGTGTCTTTATTTGGGTAAAGGAACATTCGTGACAATGTGATTCAAAGGCTTGAGGACAGGTCAGGACTTCAGGAGACAGTAATAGGTACCGCCGATTTGACTCGCCCATTGGATTATCTAACTTAATAGCTAAAGCTCGTTTAATTATTTGCCACCATCATCGTTATTTACGTGAGGATAGGTAAACTATTTAACGATGTATGACTCGATATTATTTTAACCATTGTAAGTATGGATCTAATGAACGCCAGCCGATCCGCAATTCAAGTGGCAACGTTCTGGGCCGCCACATTGTGATAGTTACGTGTTCCATCGACACGATAAGAAGAAGAAGAAGTATGGATAATAAGGTACAGGCTGTATTATGTAACCTGCACCAGCGAAGGTTTGAGGTCAGGAGACAACTTATACCTATAGTTTTGACCCAAATTCAATAAACTGTTTAATAGCGAAGGTCATTGAAACATTTACCATCATTATTTTTTGTTCATTATCATTACTTCCATGCTGGTCTGGGAGCGAGAGGAAAACATAGAATGTGCCAGCTGCATTTCCTCCCGGGCATGCTGAAAAATCTAGCTCAGGGATCCGAGGGTTTCAGTATATTGTAATGTGGGCGATGGGCTGACAACCTGTCACTACAGCAATATACCTAGAATTCTATCTTAAATAACCCTCAAAACTTTGTCAGACGTGGCGGGACGACCTTTGTTTAGGTCGTTTGCGCTCTGCCTACCCCATTAGGGATAAAGGCGTGATTATATGTATATATATATTTTTTTGTTCTGTGGGGATAAATTATTTAACTATGTATGACTGGATATTATTTTATCACTCGCTATTTATGTGGCCAATAAAATAAGTAGTTAATGAATTCGAAGCGGTCACATTTAATTATTACTTGCTTTCATTTGATTCCGTGGTTTGGTTTTGGTTTGGTGTGTTGTGAACCACGAGAATCATTTTCCCTCTGTATAAAGTAGCGTATGTGTTAGGTACCTATATCACGTCATAGTCCATCCGTTGGTATATCAAATTTTATCCATTTTGGACCAGCCGTGTTACAAGAATAACAAACATAACAATCTAGGTAGGAAGCACACTTGAAATAGACCAAGGTTACTTTTGCTGCAGATTTTCCCTAGTAATTGTCGAGTTTGAGCGTGATATGCTTAGAGGTCCTCAAAGGTTCTGTCATGTCACCCATCCGACTGGCTTGCGTAAGTTTAAATAGCGACACAGCGATTTTCAATCTGAAGCCGCATTTTTGAACTGCTCGAATCGAATTTTGATTTCGAATTCGCATACGAAAGGCGAACTTTCGCATGCCAAATAGATCCAATTTTGCATGCGAAAGTTACTTTTTCGTATGCGCATTGGAGTTCGATTGATTCAAAAATACGGCCCCTTTCCTATTATTTTGTAAACTTGCGTTTTGCTGAGGTTGAAATTATTTAAACCACCAGGGCTATGATACGCACTGTAGACTACGATTTGTCTACACATGTTGCATACTTCACTATGATAAATGCCTGTCTTTTTTCTTAACTAATTCTTAGCTAGCGCTGTCACTTTCTTAACTTGGACTTAAGAACAGGATAGCAAATAAACACATGACTTTGACATTCCTAATCTGACGTAAGAAGCTTAAAATAAGAACTGAGCATAGAGCATGCTTCCTTATTTTACGTCAAATAAGCAGTCTTATGTCAGATTACGAATTTTAAAGTCATGTGTTCATTGCTATCCTGTTCCTATGTCAAAGTTAAGAAAGTGACAGGACTAGCTAAGAATTAAAATTAGGATTAAGTCGCGAGAACCGACGACACTGTGTAGACAAAACGAAGTTTGCAGTGCGCATCATAGGCCCGGCCCACTGATCCCACAAAATCGATTTTTGGTTGCATGGATGTTTGTTGCTCAAATACGATTCAACTAGATGGATCGGAATAAAACTTGGCATACAATACGTACTCGTACTCGGACACAGGTTAGGTTTTTACCTCACGATAGTACCACATTTCTAAATGGAAAACTCATTTAGCTGTGGGTGAAAGCGCAGCCGGAAACTAAGTAAAGATAAAAGATATCTTATCCAATGGGCGTTACCGTCGTCGTGTCGTCTAGTCGAAAAACACCCAATGGCAAAATAATTAAAAGTTACCCTTAATTTCATATTAAAATAATTAATCCCCGGCTGAAGTCGCGGTAGATAGCTCTATTGTGTTGAAACAATAAATTATTTTAGCAAACATTTATCCAGTGCGTTTACAATTTAGTTTGTGAATTAGCTAACAGTCCATGGACACGATAACAGCATTATTCGTATTTCGGTCTATTAATATTGTTATTTTGAGTCACGTTCTATTGATATAACTTACCAAATGAAACGTAAAGTTCGTTCATTTAGCGTTGTGTCATAGATACCAACTTGTTTTGCAGCCCATAAACAGCTTTTTCCTTACATAAAAAAATATATGTTTGTAACAAGGTTCCTGCGGTTCCGAAATTTGAACCTCACTAAGTTGCACGAAAAATGCTGTTTACGAGCGGAAAACCACGTTGGTCGATAACGCACCGTTAAATAAAACGAACTATAGATATAAATGTTGCTTTGTACCTACCAAAAACCACATATTTAATTTTATTGACCACTAGCAAATTATCAGTGTTTCTTTTCTACATTTTGTATGTATTATACATATAAACCTTTCTCTTGAATCAAAAAAAGAAACCGCATCAAAATCCGCTGCGTAGTTTTAAAGATTTATGCATACATAGGGATATAGGGACCGAGAAAGCGACTTTGTTTTATACTATGTAGTGATTAAACAAATTCGGCCGTTCGGGCTCCTCCAATCTGTTGTATCCGCTAGCGTGTTCTTGTTGGAGATTTGTGAGAAGTGAAACACCTTCTTATTTACACTGTACATTTTATTATACTGGGTGTGGGTGACAGCGTCCCGCAAATTGATAGGGGTTGCTCAGTCAACGAAACTGAACAAATTGAAAAAAAAAATGGCTTTTCCATAAAAAATGTCTGATTGAGGTGGACATTTTGTATGGAAAAGCCAATTTTTATTCTTCTTCTTCTTCTGTCGAGTGGGTATCGAGTCTATGAACCCTGGTGTCAGAGATTTTAAACCGCCTAGTAGCACAACTATCAGGCCTCTGACATGGTTTGAGTAACGACCACTATCAAAGCAACCTTAACCGACAGCTTAATGTGCCCTCCGAAGCACGAAATCTTTTTCTTTTCGGACAATCAGGTGATTCAGCCTGCAATGTCCTAACCAAACTGGGGAAAAAATCACAAAACAATAAATTCTCAAACATCAACTTTTGGTTCCCCCCTGAAAATCGAACCCAGGACCTCCGGATCGGGAGTCCATGGCACTAGCCACTAGACCAAGGAGGCAGTATTAATTTTTATTTTCACTTCCTGAAAGAATTTCCTGGTGGAAGTTGTTCAGTGTTGCTGACTGAGCAACCCCTATCAGTTTGTGGGACACTGTTCCTTACATCCGGTATACACAGAAATGTACTCCGTTAGTAGAACACTACCAACTAAGTATTTAATAATAACGGTGTCGATTCTGTCTGACAAACACATAATTGAGATTGTTGTCAAGGAATCAAGATATTTGGACAAAATTCTCTCAGGCTTTCAAAGGCGCCTGTTTTGGACGAATCTATTCCAATTTATGTTCAAGGCTAAATAGAGAAATTCTGTCTGTCTTTAGATCTATCAAGGTAAATGCAAGATAGGAAGCGAGAATGTTTTTTTTTTCATTCATATTTTATTTGATTACTAGCTGTGCCCGCTACTTCGTACGTCCGGTTTGTATGGAAAACACGCAGTGTCGAGTTTCGCATTGTTTAATCTTTGTTTTTGTATGGAAAACACGCATCCGCGCGCGAGTTAGCAGACCCCGCTCCTACGCGCGGAGAAGCGTTTCAGTATGTTGTGTGGTTCAGTAGTTTTGGCGTGATGTGGTAACATACAGACAGACAGACAGACAAAAATACAAAAAAAAAACGTTTTGATCTTTCTTTATTTAAAAATGCCTGCCGCATTTTTTTTTTTTTATTATATTCAATGTACAGACACGAACCCTTCTAGAGATTTATTATATGTATGTATAGAAAGATCCACTTCGAATCATTGAGCCACCGCAGTAAGTAATAAATTAACATGTTATTTAATAAACACTATTCTTTCATTCAATCTAAGTTTTAGTTATAGGAACCTACAACCAAACAATGGGATAGTTTTAAGTGGGTTTCGAATCAGAACTTTCCAATCGAGCTCTGCTATTCCGCAACCAACAAAACTGGCCGGATTTATGTATTCCCGCTGAATTATTTTACCAGGGTATGTCTAAAAAACGGGGTATTGTATTTGGAATACCTGGAAAATTATAAAATCGAATCATTCATTTGCCCTAGCTGATACATCTGGCATTGAGAACAAGTGGAATTTATACAAAAATAGTTTATTACTTTAGAAGTTGAAAAAAAAAGCAAATGTGGTCGAGTAAATTTTGTATGCTTATTTTTTTTTCTTTTCTCCATATCTCATCTCTGTCTTCCATGCTGGACTGAGCGAGAGAAAAAACATAGAATGTGCCAGCTGCATTTCCTCCCGAGCATGCTGTAAAATCCAGCTAAGGGATTCGAGAGTTTCTGTATATTGTAATTTAGGCGATGGGCTGACAACCTGTCGCTACAGCAATATACCAACAAATCTATCTTAAATAACCCTCAAAACTTTGTCAGATGTGGCGGATCGACCTTTGATTAGATCGGTTACGCTCTGCCTACCCCATTAGGGATAAAAATATTTTATTCTGTGGATCGTATCCTATATTTTATCTGGAGTCCTAGTTTTAATAAATAAAGAAGAAAGTATGTATTCCACAATCTTTAATGAATTCTCGCTAAGCCAAAACGTGATTCAATAATATTTCTTTGGTTTGTGTGTGCGTATCTAAGGTTTATTTACCAATTATGCTTACTCCACAGATATACCAACAACGTAAATAATGGGCTTGATTCTAGATACCACCGGCTAACACTAAAATTAAAATCTATGTGTCTCTCTCAAAATAATAAAATTGAAAAAGAACTGGCGATTTATACTCTATGGTTTTACACCTTGTCCGCTAGATTGTGACACGCATTTGCACGTTTCCCTAGTATTTGTCTATCCCACCAAAAACATAAATGTAAAAGTGAAAGCCAAGCTCATGGTGGTCTTGGTGCGTGAATCGCACAAAAAGTTGTGAGATCTAAAAAGGGAGCCAAGTCTAGGGTTTATTATAGTAAGTCTTAGCTCTTACTTCCATGCTGGCCTGGGAGCGAGAGAAAAACATAGAATTTGCCAGCTGCTTTTCCTCTCGGGCATGCTGTAAAAACCAGCTAAGAGATCCGAGGGTTTCAGTATATTGTAATTTAGGCGATGGACTGACAACCTGTCACTACAGCAATGTACCTACAAGTAATCTTAAATAACCCTCAAAACTTTGTCAGACGTGGCGGAACGGCCTTTGTTTAGGTAGTTTACGCTCTGCCTACCCCATTAGGGATAAAGGCGTGATTTTATGTATGTATGTATTCTTAGTTTTTCATTAAGGTTCATTTCATGTAACTTGGCCGTTGTAGAGAATAATTCGACCTGTCACCTACAACGCCACTCTACAACGGCCAAGTCACATTAAATGAACCTTACTGAAGAGCTAAGAATTACTATAATAAACCCTAGACTTGGCTCCCTTTTTAGATCTCACAAATTTTTGTGCGATTCACGCACCAAGACCACCATGAGCTTGGCTTTTACTTTTACATTTATGTTTTTGGTGGGATATCATTACTTTTTGTTGGTAAGTAAATAATTTGATTCTTACATATTCTTCATACTTTAAAGAAAAAAACTATTGAAAATTATAATCTATATTCATATTGAATTTGAACTTACATAACACCCATGATGACACCCCACTTTAATTTTGTGGGGTAAAAAAAACACTTGTTTGGGAGACCAAAAAATAAGTAGGTTTTTTTACGTTTAAGACTTCTGATAATGGCACAGAATAATATAATAGTGTGGGTTAGGTTTTTGATTATTTATTTTGTTTTTTAGAATGCAAATATCTCGAGAAGGACCCATTTAAGGCACGTTCTTTCAAAGAAACTACTACTTAATTTTATGAGATCTGTCAAACGATACATAGTTGTTAAAAAACAAGTAGTTAAAAAATAAAAAAATGCCCCCCTTTTACTTGTATGGGAGAAGTCCAATATTTTTTTTATTTTTTAAAGTTTTACATTTCTAACTTTCTGTCATTATAATCAATCTTCATTCCAAATATCAGCTTCCTAGATTATTGGGTTTTTGATTAATTGATTTTTGATATCAGTCAGTCAGTCAGTCAATCAGTCATAAAAATAACGATTTTTCAGAATTAATATTTAAATAAACGTTTGATCTATGTTTATGAAATTTTGAGGACTTATCTATCTAGAGGATCTTAAAATATAAACCAAATTTGGTGTATTTAAGTTAAGTAGTTTTCGAGTTATGAAGGGGTCAAAAGTGGCTCCAAATGGTTCCTGTAAGTAGACACACGGTGCTGCCCCGGCCAGTTCTCTTCGTTTGGCTTGGACACGCTAGATTTTATTTTGTCTAGATGTTATCCGCCACATCATATGACGGCGGATAAAAATGACAGATAACGCATAAAACCACCGACTATAATAAATCAAAAACCTTTTCCAATGTTTTTAGTCTGAAAGTGGCAGATAGATTTTAATTTTAGGTTTACCCGGTTGAATGTAGAATTAAGCCTATTAGGTACTTACTAATTCACGTATATTATTAGGTATCTACGTGAAACATTAAGCTAAGATCTCTCACCTACTATACGGAGAACAGTTGGCTAAATCGGATGCAACGGGATAATCCTCTCAGACATAATGATCTTAGAGGTAAATCATGTTCCAATTGTACTATACCTACGTGTTATTCGACGAAAAAAAATACATGTTTTAGTACCTAATTTTTCTATTAAATTCAAGTTAGAATCTCTTTGAGCCCCCAAGTTTTAACATGTTCTAAAATTGGATAATTTAATTAGCCAGTCTTACATTGCACCTTGATGATAAAATAATAAAAAATCAACTTATGTCAGCGATGAACCCTACGTCGTCGGCGCATGCGTCGGCCAGTACGCGCGCATAACGCGTATACAAAAGCATTGACAGCGTTTGAGCGCAACCTTGCGCGCAGGAAGTGGCGCCTTTGTGTCGCTGCCCTAAAATATTAACGCAGCTATATTGCCGAGTAGAGAGCAAGTTGATGAAGACTTAATTTTCACAACTAGAGCTGCGGACAGGCGCTCAACTCAACTGTACTTTATTCAGCGACCCCCCCCCCCCGCTTCGCACGGAATTTATCAGTGTTTCTCTACTATATTATGCATTTATTATACATATAAACCTTCCTCTTGAATCACTCAATCCATTAAAAGAAACCGCATCAAAATCTGTTGCGCAGTTTTAAAGATTTATGCATACATAGGGATATAGGGACAGAGAAAACGACTTTGTTTTATACTATGTAGTGATTTATTTATAGATAACACGTAATTGTACTACACACGTTAAAGAGACAAGAGTGGTTATCCGTATAATAGTGTCTTTCTGTTTCTTGGTTCACACATTTCTAAATATTTTTTTAGTTACCGATCGAGTTCAAACAGGTAAGTACTTATTTCGATAAACCACGAAAGTTTCTCTACTATACTTCATAAAATCAAATATTGCAAAATTTCTAACAAGTCAAATTCTCTCTTGCTTCGTCCTATCGTACCTTAGGCCCAAGCATACCTTGAAGGTATTTTATTTTTGTCTAGACAAAATATCGGGCTTAATATATTTTTCTGCTATTTTCTCTGAAAAACTGCATAATTTAAAAACAAAAAATAAAACCTACTTTTACTCTTTTCGGTCCTCAAATTCGCAAACGCCAGCAATTTCTCCAAACGAGAACAATGAACGTTAAAGACCGCTACGCGAAGACTTTAAAGTACATACTAGTATGAATTAGGTGTTGTTATGGTGTTTTTCATACTACTATTTTATTAAAGGCAGAATGCGATACAAAAGTGAATGAATGAATGGAATGTGCGCCTGTCAAAAGCGCCATGCAAATATAAATATCAAAATATTATGAAGGAATCGCAATTTTACATACATACATACATCACGCCTTTACCCCTAATGGGGTAGCCAGAGCGTCAACGAACTAAACAAAGGTCGTTTCACCACTTCTGACAAGTTTTGAGGGTAGTTTATGATAGATATGTATATTGCTGTAGTGACTGGTTGACAGGCCATCGCCTTAATAACAATATACTGAAACCCTCTAATCCCTAAGCTGATTTTTACAGCATGCCCGGGAGGAAATGCAGCTGGAAAGTTCAATGTTTTTCTATCGCTCCCAGTCCAGCATGGATGGAAATCGCAAGTTTGATGTTTATTTTTAAGAATATTGTTGTTATTTCCTCGCAAAATGAGGGAAAAGTACTATAATTGTCTCAGCCTTTCTTTACTCGACCATATTTTGCTCTTTTTCAACTTCTAAAGTAATGTACTATTACTAGTCATAAGGGTTCCGTAACAATGTTTGTGTAGCACAATGTAAACAATATTTTTGAACTACGAGCTACGAAAGCTTATTATTATTTAACTTTATTGGCAATTACTTAGAACTCATTACCAAAATTCGTTTTTAATTTAAAAGGCCTATGTTACTGCATTACTATGCCAACTCTAATCCGAGAGCCACATTAAAATATTGACTCTCATTTTTTATCCAAAATAATGATCTTGAACTATATAGATAAAATATAAGAACAAACATAATGTTAAAATATAAAAAATAAAATTGTACAAAGTTGTAAATAAAATAAAGAAGCTAACAAAAGATTTAACAGGCTTTAGCGGGTCCTGAACCTGCGACCTTGGATCTCTGTTCAGATATTGTTTGAAATGTCAAATGTTGACGAATCAGATGATAGCAATAAATATTTTGATATGACCGTGCATTTACTTATATCAATTTGTCCAAGATATTAAATTTCCACATCGTCTAAATTTGGCTCTTTTGAGAATGAGATGTTATTGTCCTTTGCAGACGTTTCTTTGAAGATAAACATTAATTTAGCACCCCTTTTCTTAAACTATCCGATCTCATATTATTTCTCTCTCTATCGTTGATTCTCATTAACAACAGCCTAATTTATTTTGAAAATATAAAAAGTTTATTCTAGGAGTTTTGTAAAAATACATTGACTCAAAGCAATTTTTTTATTCATAGTTCTTTTGACTGCCCACAATAATCAAAGTAGTTTCCAGCTCCTTAGCTCTTAGAAAAACTATCGTAGTGAAAATCACCTGATACTTTTCAGTATAATAAGAAAGAAAGGCGCGCTCCGCTGCCAGGCAACTGCTGAACTCACTGAACAAGAAAAAGATGAAAATATTTCAGAACTGCTCCACCAACTTTGGTCGGACAAAAGATTCAAAATCTGTCTTTAAATGGTTATTTTAAAGCAGGTATTCGCTTTCTCTATCTCAACACAAGCGAGGAAAGCAATAACGTAGAGTAGTACCTTTACAACAACAATATTTCAGATTGAATTTGTAATATGAGAGCAGTGCCCTGTTCATTCTTCGCTGAAGGCATTTTATTGCAGTTTTAAATTGTTATTTTAATAACAAAGTGGTTGTAAGGTATGGGTATGCATGCAACTTGCATTATTATAAGTACAACTCTGTTCAAATTGACCACAAAGTAAAGGGTTGTTTTTCGCGGGGATGTTCACAGTCCTGCGCCCGCTGTCCCACTTTTACTTTGCAGTAAACTTTAGGTTCATTCGCTTCAACTTTGTTATTGGTACTGTAAAAAGGCGACAACTATGACTCAATTGGCAAGAGCAGCTATTGAAAAACAACTTTTGCCCTATCTATTTATTCGGTGAAATCTCAATTCCTTTAAAATTCATTGAAACTTGTTTTATTATTTGTTAAACTATTCATTTATTTATTACACAACTTTTACCAAGTTACTTTTACTTCTATTATTTATTATTTTACATTTAGCTAATTGACATACTATGGACAAAATATGGGAAAATTAGTATTTAATCCCATATTTCGACCTATATTTCTTTGATGATTGATGTTGATTAGCAGCATTACGCTAAGAACAAAGTAGGTACATTATGTACCCTATCAGAAACTTCGCCGAGTGAAAGAATTAAAATATCAGTGTTTAGGTAGCTACTTACCGTATTAAATTTTGTGTACTAAGTCATATTTTATTCATGGAAGTTTTATAACTTTGACATCATAAAGTAAATCTTTCATTAAAATACACGAAGCTTCATTTTACGAGGTAAAATGATAAAAATATTCAGGTACAAAGTTACTTTTAGCGTTAAATACAACTTTCAACAAATACGTAGGTAAACGAGTTTGAACATCTTGCCTATTCGTTACACTGAAAATAGCTAAACATAAAAGCTACTCACAATAGGTAGTAAAGTTTGTAAATATCAAATATCTAGAAGATTAAAATAATACATACATTCATACATATAATCACACCTTTATCCCTACTGGGGTAGGCAGAGCGTAAACGGCCTAAACAAGGGTCGTTCCGCCACGTTTCAAAGTTTGAGGGTTATTTAAGATAGATTTGTAGATATGAGTGTAGTGACAGGTTGTCAGCTCATCGCCTAAATTGCATTATACTAAAACCCTCGGATCCCTTAGCTGATTTTTACAGCATTCTCGGGAGGAAATGCAGCTGGCACATTCTACGAATATATTGAAATAATCTTTGATTCTATTTCGAATTGAAATCAAATCTTTGATCAAATCAATCGTCCGATCCCGAATTTCAAATGTCATTGCTCAAATCTCGTCGCGATACTAATGCACCGAGCATTACATTGTCAAACAATAGACGTGATGTGCGGGAACAGTTGGATGTAGCCCGCATTTGCGCACTGCATTAATACACGAGATTAACAGCCTCATGGAAGCTGCTGAAAGATATAGCAGTCATAGGTACCTATGGCTTATTCTCACAAAGTTACAAACTTTCATAAAAAAATTACGAATCAATTTTTTTGTCATATTTCGAGCAATCCAATCACGCCTTTATCCTTAATCAGGTAGGCAGAGCGTAAACGACTTAAAAAAAGTTCGCCCCGCCACGTCTGATAAAGTTATTGATACTAATTATATTCAAGAACAAATACTCTAGTTCACAAAAGCCAAGTTGTATATAACGATCTGTCTAAATTTTAAATTCAAGGTGACCTTTTTGTCAACTGTCTATTTGTATTTATAAAGAAAGCTAAGTGAGAGAATAAAAATGATTTAAGTTTATGAAGTCAGTTAAGGTGTTCTTAACAGTAGGATATTACTGTAGTGACAGGTTGTCAGCCCATCGCCTACATTGCAATATACTGAAACCCTCGGATTCCTTAGCAGACTTTTACGTGGGACACTCAGAAAGATTTGCGACACTAAAAAAAATTGTTCTACAGGTACATATATTTTTATTAAATCTTTTCTAAGTACTCTCCACCAGCCTCTATACAAAGATTCATGCGTCTGAACCAGTTTTCAAAATACTTTTTCCAGTCCGCCGTAGACACCTCGTTTACAGCCTGCTCGAACGCAGCCAGCGCATCTTCCGGCGACGAAAATTGTATCCCCTTGAGCTGATTTTTTATTTTTGAAATAAAGAGAAGTCACACGGTGCTAGATCAGGGCTGTAAGGAGGGTGACCCAGGAGTTTGACTGGTGTGCTGTCCAGGAAGTCCCTCGTTTTGAGCGCGGTGTGTGCAGGCGCATTGTCGTGGTGGAGCAGTAGTCCGCGGAGCCCTGTGTTTGGTCGCTTGTTGCTCACAACAGAAAAAACTTCTGGTAAACATTTTGTAGTATACCATTCGGCGTTAATGCTTCTTTGATCTCGTAAGGGAATTGAGGCCAAGTGGCTAGTCAAATTAAAAAAGCTGGCGATCAAAATCTTCCCCCCGCTTCGAGATCGCTTCACTTTGGTAGGCGTTGGTTCATTTTGAAACACCCAAACTGTCGACTGGCGCTTGGTTTCTGGATCGTATTGATAAATCCAGGACTCATCACCTGTTACGATGTCGTAAACACGCCGAGACGAGCCTGCTTCAAATTTGTTCAGCATATCACGGCACCATTCCACCCGGGCCTGCTTCTGAGCGTCGGTGAGGTAGTGCGGCACCCAGCGCGATACTATCCTCCTCACGCGAAGATGCCCATGTAGAATCTCGTGAACGCTTCCCGATCCAATCTTTAATATGTGCTGAATCTCCTGATATGTAATTCGCCTATTATCTTGGCTTAAAATTATTACTAAATTTTTCACTGCTAGCACGTTTTCTTCCGTAATAGCCGTCAAAGGGCGACCGCTTCTTTCTTCATCCCCCAAGGTTGGTCGACCGCGCCTAAATTCGTTATACCAACGATACACGGTTGCCTTGGAGGGGCTTTAATCCATAAATGCCATTTGAAGTCTATCGAACGATTCATCCGGTTTCAGGCGACACTTGAAATCGTAAAAAATCATAGCTCTAAAATGTTCCCGGCGCAGATCCATTTTTCAGTAAGACACGATACTTTGAATTGGCTCGCAAAAAATGTGGAGGGAAATTTTGAAAATGGAACACACATATTTTTACTTATAAGTAATCATATTTTCTAACCGGCCAGTCTGCCATATATATAAACTATTTATCGCAATACTTTCTGAGTGGCCTGGTACAGCATGCCCGGGAGGAAATGAAGCTGGCACATTCTATGCTTTTGCTATCGCTCCCAGGCCAGCATGGAAGAAATTTGCGCACTGCGTTAATACAGGAGATTAACAGCCTTATGGAAACTGCTGAAAGATATATCAGTCATAGGTATGGCTTGTTCTCACCCAATGTTCCTTTCAAATTTAGTAAACTTTCATTAAAAAAATGACGATTCAATTTTTTTGTCATATTTCGAGCATACGATACATACATAAATACAATCACGCCTTTATCCTTAATGAGGTAGGCAGAGCGTAAACGACCTAAACAAAGGTCGCTCCGCCACGTCTGACAAACTTCCGAGGGTTATTTAAGATAGATTTGTAGGTATATTACTGTAGTGACAGGTTGTCAGCCCATCGCCTACATTGCAATATACTGAAACCCTCGGATTCCTTAGCAGACTTTTACAGCATGCCCGGGAGGAAATGCAGCTAGCACATTCTATGCTTTTCTCTCTCTCCCAGGCCAGCATGGAAGGAATTTGCGCACTGCATTAGATTAACAGCCTCATGGAAACTGCTGAAAGATATACCAGTCATAGGTATGGCTTATTCTCACCCAGTGTTCTTTTCAAAGCTTTCAGGTTGAGGGTTACAATACAAACTATCATAAAAAAGGACAACGATTCTAAATTTGTCATATTTGCATACATACGTTTTAATCATTTTATGGTAATTCCGCAGAAATAGCACATGTAAGGCTACATAATCCTACACATAGCTTCCTGAACAAAAGCCAGCCATTGTTTCCATTATTGTGGAACTGCTGGAAACAGGAGGAACCCAATGAACGAGGAGTACCGGGTATATGCCACGCACGTGCTAGTGCCACCGTGCGCCTCCCAAATACGGCCTTTTAGAATTTGCCATTTACCGAACAACTCCTGATGCTTTGTCTACTTTATGTCTAGCTTTTAGTTTTGTGGTTTCGTTAAATGTGTTTTTTCCGTGGGAATCGGATGTATTCCCGCATTAAAAACTAGTCCATGTCAGCCTTTAATTTTCAGGTCACAGTTACAGGCAATCGTCAATGTACCGAATTTCGTTTAAATTGTCCTGCCGCCGCTGCGATACAAACTTTCGTATTTATTTATATAGGTATCTACCTAACTTACATATCAAGGCGAAAATCGGCTACTTAACGGCGACTAGGAGTCGAAGTAGTCGCTATTGCCGAAAAATCGGTCGAAAGGATCACATCACACATATCAATAATTGTGGCCCGTATTTATAAACAGCACTTTGACAACGAGTTTGAGTTCGTATCATAATTCTCATTTCAGTACAAAATACATACATACATATAGTCACGCCTTTATCCCTAATGGGGTAGGCAGAGAGTAAACGACCTAAACAAAGGTCTTTCGCCACGTCTGACAAAGCTTTGAGGGATATTTAAGATAGATTTGAAGTTATATTGCTCAGTGACAGGTTGTCAGCCCATCGCCTAAATTACAATATACTTAAACCCTCGGATCCCTTAGCTGGTTTTTACAGCATGCCCGGGAGCAAATGCAGCTGGCACATTCTATGTTTTTCTCTCGTTCCCAGGCCAGCATGGAAGCTCCCAGGTCAGTACAAAATAAACTGTCAAATCCATACTTAATATTGCTTTCAATCTTGAGATCGCTTTATAAATTCTTTGCCTCTTTTATCTCTTTACTTTATTCTAGCCTTTGTATCTCTTTAGCAAAAAATAATTATAATATTCATAGGACTGTTACAACAAAGAAACTTGTTTTGGTTCAAACTTGTTAAATTAATAGCATCCGTAAGAAGTTTAATTTAGCTATCAAAATTAATAGTCATTATTCTTTACTATTTCAGTATATTGTCAACATGCCACAGAAGTCCCACAAAATGAATCCAAAATTACAGTTTTGATGCTTTGTCTATTTTGTGTCATAGAAGAACTTTGTTTGATCCAATTAATAAATTGTTAGTTTTAAAACATATAATTAATATATATTTTTGCTTTCAAATTTTATATATTTGGTGACTGTAAAAACCTCTACTTACTAGGATCTAGGACAGACTAGATGTTTTCCTATTTTCGTACGGCTGTTGAGAACAGGCGAAGAGGCGTGCACAGTTCATGCTGCACACGTTTCGTGTCCGCGTCCAAACTAGCATTTACTGAACAACTTCAGTTTATAGAGACTAGTCTACTAGCTTGTTTAAGTTGACAAATATCTACCTACCTTTAGTACTGGGTCAGTATAGACCTGTTTTTCGTATTTTCGCACGGTTGTTGAGAACAGGCGAAGAGGCGTGCACTGATCATGCTACACACGTCCCACTGTCCGTCTTCAAACTAGTATTTACTGAACAACTTCAGTTTATAGAAACTAGTGTACTAGCTTGTTTAAGTTGACTTATAGGTAGGTATACCTTTCTTTACCTGCCCTGTCATATTTATTTAATGCACTGTAAGGTAAGTGCACCTAAGGTAGAGTCAAGGTATCTTATACTCAAAAAAATCTAGGATGGTAGCTTTAACAGATGCACTTCCAGATATATTTTCTTCAGTTTTCATTCGTAATGGAATTTGTCGCAGCTAGCTTCTTATACGTGGGACACTCAGAAAGATTTGCGACACTAAAAAAAATTGTTCTACAGGTACATATATTTTTATAAAATCTTTTCAAAGTACTCTCCACCAGCCTCTATACAAAGATTCATGCGTCTGAACCAGTTTTCAAAACACTTTTTCCAGTCCGCCGTAGACACCTCGTTTACAGCCTGCTCGAACGCAGCCAGCGCATCTTCCGGCGACGAAAATTGTATCCCCTTGAGCTGATTTTTTATTTTTGGAAATAAAAAGAAGTCACACGGTGCTAGATCAGGGCTGTAAGGAGGGTGACCCAGGAGTTTCACTGGTGTGCTGTCCAGGAAGTCCCTCGTATTGAGCGCGGTGTGTGCAGGCGCATTGTCGTGGTGGAGCAGTAGTCCGCGGAGCCCTGTGTTTGGTCGCTTGTTGCTCACAACAGAAAAAAATTCTGGTAAACATTTGGTAGTATACCATTCGGCGTTAATGCTTCTTTGATCTCGTAAGGGAATTGAGGCCAAGTGGCCAGTCAAATTAAAAAAGCTGCCGATCAAAATCTTCCCCCCGCTTCGAGATCGCTTCACTTTGGTAGGCGTTGGTTCATTTTGAAACACCCAAACTGTCGACTGGCGCTTGGTTTCTGGATCGTATTGATAAATCCAGGACTCATCACCTGTTACGATGTCGTAAACACGCCGAGACGAGCCTGCTTCAAATTTGTTCAGCATATCACGGCACCATTCCACCCGGGCCTGCTTCTGAGCGTCGGTGAGGTAGTGCGGCACCCAGCGCGATACTATCCTCCTCACGCGAAGATGCCCTTGTAGAATCTCGTGAACGCTTCCCGATCCAATCTTTAATATGTGCTGAATCTCCTGATATGTAATTCGCCTATTATCTTGGATTAAATTTTTCACTGCTAGCACGTTTTCTACCGTAATAGCCGTCAAAGGGCGACCGCTTCTTTCTTCATCCCCCAAGGTTGGTCGACCTCGCCTAAATTCGTTATACCAACGATACACGGTTGCCTTGGAGAGGCTTTCATCCATAAATGCCATTTGAAGTCTATCGAACGATTCATCCGGTTTCAGGCGACACTTGAAATCGTAAAAAGTCATAGCTCTAAAATGTTCCCGGCACAGATCCATTTTTCAGTAAGACACGATACTTTGAATTGGCTCGCAAAAAATGTGGAGAGAAATTTTGAAAATTGAACACACATATTTTTACTTACAAGTAATCATATTTTCAAAAAAGATTCTAACCGGCCAGTCTGCCATATATAAAAACTATTTATCGCAATACTTTCTGAGTGGCCTGGTATTTGTCATAGTTTAGACACAGATTACTTATGAGCGCGGTGGGCGCCCAGATAGATGGCACGCTCAATACAATAACACCTTTTTGATCACGCACACTTTGACGTGACGTTTACGGGTATTCTCGGAGGATCTCGAAAGTTTTCAGGAGTCGTATTTTTGAATCACTGGAATAGATTTCGCATACGATAAACTAACATTCGCATGTTTGAAAATCGCATGCATCGGTGCTCTTTCGTATTGGAGTTCGGGTGATTCAAAATACGTCTCCAGCCCGGTTGACAAAACTATCGCGACGACACATTCGAGTAAGTAAAAATGAACAATAACCGAAAATATTATACTTGCAGGGTATTTGGTTGCATGCACACGTCAAAAAGTTGCGAACGTTCTTTTTTAAAATTTCTAAATGATCCTGCAAGGTAACACTTGGTAACACTTGAGTAACACTTGGTTTCCTCTTGTTACGAGTAGTATCAACAAATAAATATAAACTGGATTAAATTTGCTCACCAAACCTGAACAACTTTCCCCAAGGAACATAGAGTCTTTAAGTTTTCAAAGATATTTTTATATCAACAAAAATGATGATTCTTTGAAAAAGGAACAATAACCGAAAATATTATACTTGCAGGGTATTTGGTTGTATGCACACGTCAAAAAATTGCAAACGTTCTTTTTTAAATTTCCAAATGATACTGCAAGGTAACACTTGGTTTCCTCTTGTTACGAGTAGTATAAACAAATAGATAAAAACCGGGTTAAATTTGTTCACCAAACCTGAACAACTTTCCCCAAGGAACATAGAGCCTTAGGTTTCCAAAGATATTTTTATTTCAACAAAAAATTATGGTTCTTTCAGTGCCCTCTCCATTAATAATAAGATATGAAACAAACATGTATGTGTGCTAAGTTTCGTCCCAGTTGGTCCAGTAGTAGACGTATAAAAAACCGTAATCATGGTACACTTGTTATAGCTAAGCTACCAATAGATGACGCCGTGATACCTTATGCGCATACGAATATAAAAAAAAACTTGTGCTTAGTATTATTATAATATTTACATGAACTACATTCTGGAACTTAGGATTTACTTCTCTTTCATATGGTATCCTATAAGATGCAGAAGCAAAATCTTTTTTTTTATCACCAAATTTTTTTTTAAATCTCGACTTCCAGATGGAATTTCGAAAATACAACAAAGCGATACAACAAAACCGCATTCGATTTGGTGCAGTAGTTTTGGTTGGCATACAAAACATACAGTCAAAAATACTAAAAACGGTAATTTTGCCTTTTATAGCACTTATAGAGACCCCTAACTTTATTTTTCTTCTTATTCAAAATAGTAGCAACCCTTGTCTTTAAGTAACAATTTTGTCAGACAGCAAGAGCGGCCTTTCTGGAGACATTTTAGATTTATGTGGTATGGATCACATTTTGATATTTCTTTATATGTTTTTTTTTCTGTCAAATGTGACCTATTATCTTGGCACTACATAAAAAAATAATGAAAATTATTTTTTTCTTGTGAAACACATGTTTTTTACTAAAATAGTGAACACATTGCATACCACACACGTCCCACAATGCACTTCCAAACTTGTACCTTAAGAATTCGTTTCCCATTTGCTGAAGAAACCGGAGCACAGGTGCACCGCATAAGATAACTACGGACTATTAAGCGGGGCTCGCAAAAATCGTCGCAGTAAGGACCTGGTCCACGTTAAATGAAACGGAAGCGACTCAGACAATCTCCAACGGATTTTGCTATGGACGCAAGAAGGAGCGGATATTAGATTCTTTGCAATCTTACAGGAATGATTTTACGTTATAAATACCATTATTATAGTCTTTATGCTCGTGTAAAAGTCGCTCTGTGTAAAAACTAGCACACTCGTTCAATCACCTAGATTAGGTAGCCAACCCCGTGAGATACGGGATACGGCTAGGAAAAAAAATGTCTTTATGCAGACGACATTGCATCGGATATTTGAATGAAGGTTTTGAAAGAAACAAATTTGTATTTAGTATTTGCATTTTATTTAAATTAAAGTATTTGCTTAGAGTTAACTAACTATCACTTGATTGGATTTTAATCTAACCCTAATACTAAGTTAAAATTATATTTTTATGATACGTTCTGCAAAATATGATATGTTTTTTTTACTTTAAAGATTTCATCTGGACAATAGACTATCTACGCTGATTGGCATAGTGCTCGTCAACAAAAAATATCTGTGTTGTATTTGTTCGTTCACATCCGGACATAATAAAAATATGTACACAGAGTACACAGCAACAGCATTATCTATGTTAGCCATTTATTGAGATTTTTCGCAAATCTTCATAGCATCTATTTGGTTAATAGCTGGAATCGCTGTCTTCGTATGTATTTCCTGTGACACGAGTAGATCAATTTCCTCCTGAATGATGTTCCAGCTGTAGTCGATGTCTTCCTTCTTAGTTTCTCGAGAACATACCACGAACCGAATCATGTATCTTCCTCTGTAAGCTCCGGCTACCATGTACACTTTCTTCTTTTCTGTCAAGTTTTCTAGGAGCTTCTTTGTCATTTTGTCTCCTTCTACCAATCTGAAACATACCAGTCCCATCGATGGTTCTGGCTCAACAATCACTCTACTGTCACTTCGCGCTAGTTTAGCGAAATATTGTGCAAGGCTTATTTGAGACCTGATATGATTTCTTAATCCTTCAGAACCGTACAGTCTCATCACAGTCCATAATTTCAAAGACCTAAACCTACGACCAAGTGGCATTTGCCAATGTCTGTAATCAGGAATTTTTATGCTGGTCGTTAAATCGTCAAGATAAATTCTTTGAACATCGAACGTGTTGATGAGGTCGTAGCCATTTTTCACCCACATGGCTGAACAATCGAAGTTGACGAGCATCCATTTGTGTGGGTTGACATCGAATGAATCACAGAGTTCAATGCCCTTCATCAGGTGTCTGTATTCTGGACAGATGAAAGCAGTTCCGGCGTAAGCAGCATCAACATGCAGCCATACTCCTGCTTCGTTGCACACTGGTCCTAGTTCATACAAAGGATCAAAGGCACAAGTGCCTGTAGTTCCCAGATTTGCGATCACATAACAAGGTACGAGCCCTTGGGCTATGTCTTCCTCAAAAGCATTTTTCAAAGTTTCTCCTCTCAGTCTGCCATCGGCGTCTGCTTTTAGCAGCCTCATTTTCATTGATCCAAGCAAACCTGCTTTCTCCACTGATGAGTTGCACTGGTCTGACGTGTAAGCAACGAGCCTACCTTTAATTTCACCTTCATCAAGAGTGGGGTCGTTTTTCATTAGCTTTCGAACTGCCTTTTCTTTGGCTACTAATAATCCCACCAGTGTAGCTTCACTAGCTGAGCCCTAAAATACAGAAATAAATTATAATTTATATTGCATTGCATTACTGTAGATTTAAAAAAATAATGAGTATTTGGCTTAGATCTTACCTGTATAACCCCACCTCCAGGTCCAGAAGAGCAGTTGAGGAATTCTTCGGGCAAACCAAGCAGCTTGCCGAGCCAGTTCATCGTCACTACTTCCAGCTCTGTACACGCTGGACTTGACATCTGTAATCACAATAATATAGGTCAAAGGAATGCCTTCAATCAAATCTACAGCAATATAACATAGCTGTGATTTCTTTCACAAACTGGTATAGGTAAGAACTTACCCAACTGAATCCGATGACTCCAAGCCCATCACTCAGCAGGTTACCCACGATGCTGGCGTATGAAGAACCAGTCGGGTAGAATGCATGGAACCGCGGAGAGTGCCAGTGTGTAACCTAAAAACGTACGTTAATAAGTATGTTACTGTAAATACAACAAGTTTTGATAGCGCTGCATAAAATATGTATTAATGCACCCCATGTGTAGTGCGATGCGCGAGTTATTTTTCATTAAAACTTTTTCCAAATACCTAAGGCCCGTATAGCGCGTTCGTATCAGAAATGTCATTTCAGTACAAAGAAACCTGACAAATCTAGGCCCACACAAGAGCATTTGTAATAAGTTGACCATTGTTGTAACTTGTAATGACATGTGAATATAATTAATAAAGATGACATGCTAAATAATATTTTGTATACCTACTATTATTTATTATGTTACATCACATGTAATAATAAATTGATTTAAATTCATTAATATTACGAATATTACTGTAAATGTAAACTTATATTGAATTATGTACCTATAATGTAAACTTGTGACATGTAATAATATTACCAATAAAGTTATTCTATTCTATACTTATTCCTTTAAATCTTGAGAACGGTTTTTAAATACGAGCCTAAATGTAGTATTTATGAAGCGATATCAAACTTGAGAGCAATATTCAGTAAGGATTTGACAGGTCAGTTTGTACTGCAATGACATTTCTGATACGAACTCAAACTCGTTGTCACTCATGAGAGCTGATTACAAATACGGCCCTTAGTATTTATGCGATTGTGAGACCTGTCAAATAAATTGTATTGTATATTTGAACACTTACACCTGGCAAGATGCTTTGAGTGAAATCGTCCAGGACATCCTTCCATTGCTCTGGTTCTTCCGGAGCCTCTTCGGGAAGCACTTTCAGCAGGTATCCTGGCTCTACTGATGGTAGAACGTCTCTGAAAAAAAAACATACTCGTACATGCTTTGTTGAAAGTATTTTACCTGGCGACTTTAGTGTGGTCGATGTCGAGAATATCTCGCTTTATCGTCTTTATCGATTTTGTCTTAGATTGTAGTTGAAAGCTTGCATATCGGAAATTTAAAAAAATAGATGTAGGTACCTATAAGTATATAGACGAAGAATTCACAGATGCTAGTATACAAAATCTCAGGTTAAGAGTTGGCCAACAGAGCACCTACAATTTGCATTATCGACCTTTATATTCCTCGTGTTCCATGTTTTTTTCTCAAGACAATAGGAGGAAAACCCTCCTCCAACTATTAGTTCATTATAGTGTTGTAATCGATTTAGTAATCATATAATCGGTGGAATCTTTCGTGTTGGAAGTTATTAACTTGGTCTGGGAAGTGCCACCAGTATTGTTAAAGTGTGCCTGAGTCTTCAATCTGATTAAAAAGTCAATTATTAAAATAGGCTTCTAATAAGGGTCACCGAAGATTGAATATAAAATTACGGTAATCAGCTCTGTAATGACTCAGTACAAGTTATTTTAATTAGTGGAAATGAAAACAGGTAAGTGGGTGTGCAAATAAGTACCTACTTATTATTTTTTACCATACTAACTACTAGCGATATCCGTAAAAAATAATTTAAAAACCGAAAGAAAACACTTTAAGAAAACTGTATGATTTTTTCTTATCTATTTTCTTATTTCTTCGGATCTTTGTTCGACTCAAGAATCCACTCGCAAAGAAGAAGATTTATTTTCTAAAATGATTTTCACAAAATTGAATAAAAAATATTACTTGAACATACATAATTTTCCGATCTCTATCTCGTGCGAAAAAAATAAAAGTAAGTCCTTCCTTTTCCGCATAACTTACTTTCCTCTACGGCAAGTTAAAAAAGATTCCTCTTTGCAGACAACTTCTTAATTTGAATTTCCCTCGTATAGTTTGAAAACAAGGAGCTCAACATTTTTCCGATATAAAAGTAAAACTACTGAGTAACTATGCACAGTATTTTTTCTAAAGGTTACTGGAAGAAATCCTATTATACTATAAGGCGGATTGTCTTATTCATTTTCCAATTTATTTCTGTAACCTCCAAAAAAAATTAAATGAATTACTTACCTATCTCTAATGTTATCCATATAATCTGCAATGAGATCAATGGCGGCTCTTCCAAATTCCCTGAACTGCTGTGAATCCATCTTTTATCACAACACTGATCCACTCTAATGAAATTGTTTATTGTTTTTATTCAGAGCAGATGGTACTATGGTGCCGTCTTGTAGAACAATGGTGTCGACGATGCAGGGAGGTGGTTTTATATGCGCAAGCGCCGGCTGGCTTTCTACGTCGGGGCAAGTTGATGTCACATGGATTTGTAGCGTAAAAAAACGTTTCCTGGCTTGACTGTGGAAGAAAATAGGTATTAGAAAGAAACGCTCAACTCTTTAAAAAATAATTCAGAACTTACGTGACAATATTTTAACCAATTAATTTAAAGTATGTTTAATAATTAAGGCGCACACAACCTTTCTCACAAAACAGGTTCTCATGATTCGAATTAAATGCGAATTCACATGCACTTTCTCTGAAGAGACAATATAAACATAAACATAGTAAGTAGGTATTCTTCGAGAGTGCACGGTAAAGATAAGCATAATAAATTGTTATTATTGCTTACTTTATGATGCGAACACTTATGTAATGGCCGTTTTTCCACTAGACGGCACGGCCACGGTGCCGTCACGATGCCGTGGTTCTGTTATTTCACTAGACAGCACGGCAACGACGCAGCAATGTCCCGATAACGTCCACCTAGTTGCAATCTGAGCGCACACATACACGCGCATGCTTCGTACGAATACAAAACACATGCACTTCAGTTTGGCAGGCCGGCGACGGTACCGGTGGGAATCAATGCCGTGCCGTTGCCGTTGCCGTCGCCGTGCCGTCTAGTCGACAAACGCTCAATAGGTACCTAAATCTTCTTTCTTTGGTTGGAGATTGTGGGTACGGTTTTTCAGCTAGTTCTTTTTTACAATGTCAAAATATGAGGGACAATACCTATGCGCCACTGTTTTGTTTTTTAATTATATATAACTAATTATTTACAGGCGACTCAAATAAATAAATCATTCTCAGAAGAAATAATTGATTACACAAAATGATTCATTACACAAACTCATTAAATTAATAAGTCCAGTCACTTGTAATTTTCGCCAAACTTTCATCGTTAATTAATTTTAAAATTAACTTTTTATTAGGTATTTTCTGGTAATTTCCTTTTTTAATATTTAGTCTTACTACGTACAATCTGTATAATTTACACGTTATTTTGTTTACTAGTAATATAAGAAACAGTTACCTATACGTTTCTTTATGAGCGCGATGGTGTAGTGGATAGGGCCGCTGCCTCCTGAGCGGGAGGTCGTGGTTCGAATCCCACCACGTACCAATGTGTTTTTCGGTTTTCGAATTTCATATGTACGTTTATTCGGCGCTTTTTCCGTGCTTCGAAAGGCACGTTAAGCCGTTGGTCCCGGTTAATATCGTTTAATACCGTAGATATTTGTCGTTAAGCCATATCAGAGGCCAGTGCTAAGCATTGGCGGCTTGAAAACTCTGACCTAATCTAGGATTGGGTCTGGTTTACCTTCTGGGTTGCGGAGGTCAGATGTCAGTCGCTCTGTATAAAAACCAGTACCCTCGTTCAATCCCCTGGATTAGGTAGTTGACCCCATAAGACACGGGATAAGGCTAGGGAGATGATGATGTGATGTTTATTTCTGAAACTAAAATAGATCTAGCCCTCATGTGAGAAGCCAAGAAACCTTTACTTAGTTATTCCGAAACAGTAATGGAAAATATTTGTTCTACCTGTAAATACCCAGTGGAAACTTAACAAAGATTTTCTCTGATTCACTTGAATATACGCAGGGACTTAAATAGTATAACCACAATATAATCCATTTATTAATAGCGGGATTCACGGATATTGTGCATACTTCATGTGAGAAATTAATTAAGGTCTATTGCTTCAAGTCATTAAGTAAGTGATATAATTCATTCATAAAATACCCAAAATACTAAGGTTTATAATTAATCTGCCGTGGTTTGTAATTAAGTTTGCCGATATTGGGTATGATTCTACGAAATTAACAGAAACTTCGGTGGGGGAAGTTTCGAGTTTAAACTACGAGTCTATATCCAGTTTCTAGTCAACTTAGGCTTAGGTAGTCCTAATGGTTTCCAGCACTATCCAATATTGGTCGAGTTGGAAACGTCACTGGCAGTATCACTTCTAATTCGCTAAACAGCAAGTAATAGTGCAAATTCAGGCCATTCAGTGGTCATCTTGGTATCTTCCATGCTGGACTGGGATAGCCAAAAAAACATAGAATGCGCCAGCTGCATTTCCTCCCGGGCATGCTGTAAAAAACAGCTAAGGGATCCGAGGGTTTCTGTATATTACAATTTAGGTGACGGACTGACAACCTGCCACTACAGCATTTACATAAAAATCTATCTTAAATAACCCTCAAAACATTGTCGGACGTGGCGGAAGTACTGTAATTAAGGTCGTTTACGCTCTGCCTACCCCACAGGGATAAAGGCGTGATAATATGTATGTATGTGCGTATGCAGTGGTCGGTCTGTCATTTTTTATACCTACTTAACAGACACGCACACTAACATCTAGCAGTTTTAGTTATTCAAAAGGGGGACGAAAGTTGTTCACGTCCGCAGGAAGTTACCCACCGATACCCTGCACGTGTCCCCTGGTTGGTGCCAAACGAACAACCAAACACTGGCTGCTGTACTTGCCTTCCAAAAGGTCTCACAGCACAGAGAAAAGCATGTCAAACTCAAAACTATCAGAAAATGAAAACAGCCCTTTTCAGGGCTACCTAAAAAAGGATATTGGAACATCTGTCCGTATAATTCAGCTCAACATTGAAGGAATAAGTAGAGCAAAATGTGAATATCTCCAGAGGCTACTTAAAGACCAAAAAGTTGACATTATTAGTCTTCAAGAGACCCACACCAAAGACGACCGGGATATTGAGAGGAGGGGGCGCATTCCAGGCTTCAAACTACTGAAAGCACTCCATCACCCAAAGTACGGTATTGCCACGTACTGCAGGGAAAACCTTGATGATGCCAGCGTTACACACCACAATGACTGCGCTAACAATTTCATTATTGTAGTGCAGGTTAGTGACCTACTAGTGACAAACATATACAAACCACCTTTGGCAACCTGGATAAACAGCGGCCCCATAGTCTTGGACCACCCTGCTGTCTATACCCGTGACTTCAACAGCCACCATACCAGCTGGCGCTATAACAGTGACGATGAAAATGGGATTACCCCAAGGTAAATGGGCAGAGGGAAACAACATACATCTGGTGTTTGACGCTAAAGGCAGAGGATCGTTTCGTTCAGCACGTTGGCTAAGGGACTACAACCCGGACCTCACATTTGTGACACAGGATTCCGCTGCACAAATTCTCCCAACAAACAGAAAAGTTCTACACGATTTTCCTAATAGTCAGCATCAACCTATTCTCGTAGAAGTGGGTATTAAAATACCCCTGACAAACTCAATTCCTCTTCCTAGGTGGAACTTTGCCCGAGTGGAGTGGGAAGGTTATGCTAAGAAACTAGACTCAGATGTCAGGTGGATCACCCCATCTGCAAACAATTACAATCGTTTTGTAGGGCTAGTAATCAAATGTGCGAAAAATTACATCCCAAGAGGTCCGGCTGGAGCGACGACAGCGACCACCTTTACAACGAGTACCTAAAAACGGGCGATTGTAGTGTGGGAGCCGAGCTCCTAATATCTCTTGATAATAACCGGACCCAGAAGTGGAAGAACACAGTTGAGGAAATGACTTTTATACGTTCGAGTCGATCAGCGTGGCGGATCATGAATAAACTCACTGGGAAAAAGTCTGGACCGAAGACGGGAAGCCTTATAAACCTGAACCTCATCGCAAATAGGATATTGGAAACATCAAGAGCAAAGCGTGACCCTGTGCATACCAAGCGAGTTAAAAGAGAGTTCACCGAACTTAAGGCTTCACTATCACCAGAGACCAAGTACCATCGCCTTGAAAACCCTTTCACAATTAATGAAGTAGCAAAGGGCATTAAAGATCTTAAATTAGGCAAGGCAGCGGGCGTAGATGGAATTTACAACGAGTTTCTAAAATATGCTGGCCCTAGAACGGTACGCTGGCTGGCACAGCTCTTCAGCAACATATTGGCTACAAACGCTTTACCGAAGGTCTTCAAACAAACGAAGATCATTGCCCTTCTGAAACCTGGCAAAGAAGACTCCGAAGCCTCAAGCTATCTCCCAATATCTCTGTTAAGTAGTTGCTACAAGCTGTTGGAGAAGCTTCTCTCGTATCGAATAAGCCCGCTGATAGAAATGACACTCCCCGCCGAACAAGCCGGCTTTCAGAAAGGTCGAAATTGCGTGGACCAAGTTCTATCACTAACGACGCACATAGAATCTGGATTCGAAAAAGGCTTTAAATCGGGAGCAGCGTTCGTGGATCTCACTGCTGCCTACGACACAGTCTGGAGGCAGGGCTTGCTCCATAAGCTGTTAGGCGTAATCCGGAACAAGAACGTCGTACAGTTGATATACATACATACATACATAAAATCACGCCTTTATCCCTTACGGGGTAGGCAGAGCGTATAACGCCTCGTAAAAGGCGCTTTCGCCACGTCTAACAAAAATTGAAGGCAATTTTAGATTGTAATATGTATTGCTTTAGTGACAGGTTGTCAGCCCATCGCCTAAATTACAATACACTGTAACCCTCGAGTCCCTTTTGCTGACTTCTACAGCATGCCCGGGAGGAAGAGCAGCTGGAACATTCTATGTTTTTCTATCTCTCCCAGTCCAGCTTGACAGTTGATATCCAATATGTTATCAGAACGTCACTTCACAGTTCACCTCGGAAGCAGAGCAAGTACACCCAGAAAGCTTAACAATGGCCTACCTCAGGGCTCTGTGCTTGCTCCAACGCTCTTTAATCTCTACACTCACGACCTCCCACAGACCACTTCAAGGTTGTTTGCCTACGCGGATGACATTGCTCTGATTGCCCAACACACAGATTTCGGGGAGGTGGAGACCACACTCACAGAGGACCTGAAACTGCTAAACAGCTACTTCAAAAACTGGAGACTCACTCCTAGCCCCAATAAAACTGAGGTCTGCTGCTTCCACCTTCACAACCAGCTAGCAAAAAGGGAGTTGCGGGTGAAATTTAACGACGTCCACCTAAGACATAACCCTCATCCAACGTACTTGGGCGTCACTCTAGACCGAAGCCTTACCTACAAAGTCCATCTGACAAATCTTTCCCGTAAGTTGCAGACACGGAACAATTTACTTTCGAAACTGGCAGGCACGAGCTGGGGAGCGAAAGCCGACGTGCTCCGTACGAGTGCACTGGCCCTCGTCTACTCCACGGCTGAATACTGCGCCCCTGTGTGGATGCAAAGTGCTCATGTCTCCGCCGTTGACACCGAGCTTAATAAAACTATGAGGTGTATTTCCGGTACGATAACACCTACGCCGGTGCGTGCCTTGGCTCCCAGTGCTCTGCAACATTGCTCCACCGGATCTTCGCAGAAAGGAGGCTCTTCTTAGGGAGACTTTGAAAATAACGGCTTCTCCAGATCTGCCTGTATACCAAGAGTTTATTCGGTGTCAACCGCAGAGACTTAAATCGCGCCGGCCACCAAACTTACTCGGTAACCAGCTCAGGCAGGGTGATTTCTGTGTTGAAGAGAAGTGGGCGCGCCTATGGAGACCAGACGTGAATGCCGGTTTAGGAGCTTTAATAACACCTGGCGAAAAGCTGCCTGGTTTCGGTCTCCCAAGACCTCAGTGGTGTGCGTTGAATAGGATCCGCACCGGTCATGGCCGCTGCGCGCAGTACCGCCACCGCTGTGGTTGGACCACCTCCCCTGCTTGTGATTGCGGTGCCAAAGTGCAGTCAGTTAACCACTTACTTAAAGACTGTCCTCTTCGAAAATATCCTGGGAACCTGCATGATTTCATAAGTGTTTCAAATGACGCAACTGATTGGTTGAGAAGCCTAGATATAAAATTATGAATTTGACATGCTTCATATTTGCCATACGAATAAATAAAAGTTATTCAAAAACACCGAATAGACTTTATCTGGTATAACATTGCTGGTATATTCTCCATGTAGTATACATACATACATATAATCACGCCTTTATCCCTAATGGGGTAGGCAGAGCGTAAACGACCTAAACAAAGATCGTTCCGCCACGACTGACAAAGTTTTGAAGGTTATTTATGATAGATAGTATGTATATTGCTGTAGTGACAGGTTGTCAGCCCATCGCCTTAAATGCCACATACTTAAAACCTTTGGATCCCTTAGCTGTTTTTTTACAGCATGCCCGAGAGGAAATGCAGCTGGCACACTCTATGTTTTTTCTTACCGACGGCGATGACCAAATTACTCTTGCATTTAATGCTGCCATTACTAGTCGAGCCACACTCTGTACAAGCTCTTCCAGCAACCGCGCACCCCGCCGGCGGGGTCGCAGAGGTCCCTCCTTTGCTCCCCACTTTGGGGTTTACCGGCACGTACCGGGTAGATTCTCTCCGATAAGGAGGTCCCAAGGCAACGCCATAAGCCGAGGTTCAACCCCTGGGGTGTAGATTGCGTGGAGCAACTCCCCGCCTTAGCCCGGTGACGCATTATATACACTTTGTAGTATGGTGCAAATAGGTCCATTCAAAATAAAAAACTCTATGTTTTTCTCTCGCTCCCAGTCCAGCATGGAAGGAACCTCCATGTAGCACTGTTGTAATATTCCCGAAAAAAAATTCAAGCTCTACATATTTTCACATTTTCAGCGGCACTATAAGGACTCGTCTGTCTACAAAAACGGTTCTACTACACTCGCGGGTTGAAAAAATATTTATTTGCAATGGAAAACAAATAAGATCTTTTTACAAAACAAAATAATTAATTCAAAGTGGTCACCAACAAACAACAAATATAGTAACAAACAAACGAGCAGACCTCTTACTTCTTCTTCTGTCAAGTGGGTATCGAGTCTATGGACCCGATGAACCCTGGTGTCACAGTTTTTAAACCGTCTAGTAGCACAACTGTCAGGCCTCTGACATGGTTTGAGTAACGACCAGTATCAAAGACAACGACCGGGACTGACGGCTGAACGTGCCCTCCGAAGCACGAAATCTTTTTCTTTTCGGACAATCAGGTGATTCAGCCTGCAATGTCTTAACCAAACTGGGGAATAATTCACAAAGTGATAAACTTTTGTGTTTTCCCCCCTGGGAATCGAACCCATGACCTCCGGATCGGGAGTCCATGGCACTAGCCACAAGACCACGGAGGCAGTTACTAAAGGATTACATACGTAATTTCTATTATGCAACTTTCAAAACTCAAACTGAGGATCGTGTGAAAAGTTAATTTCGGTGAAATATCTTGCGGTCCTATGACGGTTAAAATGTTGAATAAGTATATAATAATCGGATGCTAGTATTTAGTTAGGTACTTAAACAACTATTATTTTGTCACTTCCTAAATTTTTAATCATAATCTCACTCATTTTTGCGACTGGTTATCTTTTGACTCTAGTGGACCACTGGTTATCGAGACCGAGTTAGCGATAGAGCGTGCCTTTACGTAAGTGGTAGTAGAGGACTATATTAATTATGTTGTAAAGGTAGTAAACTACTAGCAGGAGAATGATTCATCCGTTCATTCATATAATCACGCCTTTATCCCTAATGGGGTAGGCAGAGCATAAAGGATCTTAACAAAGGTCGTTCCGCCACGTCTGACAAAGTTTTGAGGGTTATTTAAGATATATTTTTAAGTATATTGCTGTAGTGACAGGTTGTCAGCCAATCACCTAAATTGCAATATACTGAAACCCTCGGATCCCTTAGCTGGCTTTTACAGCATGCCCAGGACGAAATGCAGCTGGCCCATTCCATGTTTTTCTCTCGCTCCCAGTCCAGCATGAAAGGCGAATGATGTGTTGTAAAATTGTAATGTTATTAGTTAATCATCAGAGTCATGTGTAAAGTTTTAATCGCCCCCACGGTAAATCTTCAGTGACATAAGTTTAAATTACCTAATTTAGTACGGCACCTCCACGTACCTCCCCTACTTATTTCTGCTTCATGTTTGGCGTTTGATGTTGTCAGGTTCAAAATTCACCGATAAATGGGGAAAGTGTACCTATGAATATTCATCCAATAGGGATGTTTCCTGGGAGGATAATGAAATGCAAAACTTGTTTATTTAAAAGTTTTAAATCCGTTGCCTAAAATTTGCTGTCCATGTTTTTTTTTATATTGTTCAACATACATACATACATAAAATCACGCCTTTATCCCTTACGGGGTAGGCAGAGCGATAAACGCCTCGTAAAAGGCGGTTTCGCCACGTCTGAGAAAAATTGAAGGCAATTTTAGATTGAAAAGTGTATTGCTATAGTGACAGGTTGTCAGCCCATCGCCTAAATTACGATACACTGTAACCCTTGAGTCCCTTTTGCTGACTTCTACAGCATGCCCGGGAGGAAGGGCAGCTGGAACATTCTATGTTTTTCTATCTCTCCCAGTCCAGCATGGAAGGATATTGTTCAAAAGAAGTATTAATAAACTGTAAAACAGTTTGAAATTACTATCTAATTTATTTTCATATTTAATCGCTTATTTCAGGCAACTACGGCCGTAGAATACAATAATAGGCACGCAGGTACTTTAATAAATATTTTTTATTTCCATTGAAAATTTAGGTATAGACAGCTCATCATCATATTCTTAGTCCAAGATGTAATAACAATAAGTAGATGACATTCAAGTTTCTGAAGGAGCAGTATAGTCTTTTAATGAACAGTTGTCTTACTCTTATCTAAATTGTTGTTGTTTGATTAGTGATTACCAGGTAATCAACAAATCAACTCAGCCAGAAAATTCAATTCCAGTGACTTGAAAGTTTCAAACTAGATTTATTTAAAAACTTTGTATTTGTACTGAATGTACGGGACATAAAACAAACCATCTTTATGAAATAGATAAGAGAAGATAGTCTAGGAAAGGGAGATCGTAAAACAAAATTTTATATTTCCTACCATATTTTGTTTTTCAAAGTTTTATCGAAGTACCTAGGCTCGTATTTATGTACCGATCTCAAGATTATGAGCAATATTGAGTCTAGATTTGATCAGGTTGTTTTGTACTGAAATGACATTTTCAGATACGAGTCCAAACTCACTGTCAGTCTCAAGAGCTGATTATTAATACGGGCCTTAGTAACTCAAACAAGAGTAAGTTATGTAACTACTTACTTAGTTCTGTTTTCATGAAAGGTTTATTTTACACTATTTTTCTAACAAGTCCAACAGAAGGACATCTGACGTATGTAGGTACATCCTTATCGTTAATTGGTCAATCTACAGGAACCAAGCGGTCCTACAGAATCCACAAACCCACTATTCATGTGATTCGGCGTCAAACGTTCCTAGCTCTGTGCGAACACGCTTCAGCTGTCAAAGGAGCTGTGACGTCATAACTAGTGCTGAATCTAAAATAGTTTTCAGTACCCGGTAGCAATTTCCCATGACGAATGTCTTGATGATCGGAAGAGACTGGTGCTGGTACCGAGACGCTTAGCGGCTGCCTTGACCGACCCAGTCAGGCGAGACAAGCGTTGACCGGTTCCGACGTAAACTAGCAGCCGACTCATCTAGACATTTTTGAGAAAAATGTATAATAGCCCTACTAATTATTGCTTTGCAAGTGCTGATTAAAACAGCGTTGAATATGTAATGTGTGACTGGATCTCTACTTTATTGTTATTTTATTTTTTGTAGTTTTAAATCCGAATAGGGTGATTCTGCCCACGCAACCAAAAAATTGTTCAAGTAACAAGTCAAGATATGAAAAATATTTGGTCCAACCTCGATTAGTGGCAAATGCCAGCTGATCAAGTAATTTTATGGAGGGATCATTTTTTTCCGGATTCCGATCTATGTTACTATACTATGGTACCTAATTCAGCATTAACGTTCAGTCAAATGTAATGCACTTGTGAAATCTAATTTCTTCCTATTTATTTTCTTCCATGCTGGCCTGGGAGCGAGAGAAAAACATAGAATGTGCCAGCTGCATTTCCTCCCGGGCATGCTGTAAAAACTAGCTAAGGGATCCGAGGGTTTCGGTATATTGTAATTTAGGCGATGGGCTGACAACCTGTCACTACAGCAATATACTTACAAATCTATCTTAAATAACCCTCAAAACTTTGTCAGACGTGGCGGAACGACCTTTGTTTGGGTCGTTTACGCTCTGCCTACCCCATTAGGGATAAATGCGTGATTATATGTATGTATGTATGTGAAATCTAATTCAGAATAATTTTATTTAGGGCAGCTAAGTGCCGTCTGTTCGCGGAGCGAGGCATGTCCGTACAGCGCCGTACGGGGTAGTCCGTACCACTTGCAACATTGCAACACCCTCGGATGTCGTCACAACCAACATCGTTGTATCGCGCATACGTTTCCCAATCCATTGCCGACTCTACTCGCGGTCAACGTAATAATAGCTAATACCACGCTGCAGTGAAAAGCAAAAATCTTCGCCAGGCCATGTAGGTGTGCTGCCGTCACTTTAACTATGATTTACATGCAAACTTCCCTCCCTTCCGGTAGCGAGTAGGTACCGCTTCGCCCGAGTTTGGCGGGAGTCTGCCGCGCAAATGTTTGCGTCTGATGTTATTCCCGCGATAAGTACTTACATTTGTTGCAACTTTACTGCATTAAGTGGGTCTTTAGATATTCCATGCCTGATGGTCAGTCTACTTTGCGGGACTAGGAAAATTGTTATGCAGACTACGGGATTTTCAATAGGAAATCGCCTACCTGCCATTACCTACTACTTAGGTAGGTACATGACAAATAAAATTATGTCACTGTCGTGCTCCAGATTGTCTAGAAACTAGACAATTAGGTAAGTACTTTGTCTGTAAATTATTTAGCACTATGTAATTTACACCTTGTAGTTACAATAGAAAAAGCTAATAGGCAATTTAATAGTGTTTTGTCCCCAGCGACCTTGCGACATAAAATTAATTGTACACAAAGTTTTATTGTTTTCTACAATTACTTAGCTAACTTACACAATAATATTTTACGATTATGTCATGTATTCAATAATATTTTTAACTGTCTTAATTAATTATCGTTTTAATAGCGGTAGGTTCTAGAGCTAAACCGAGATACGTAGGTACTTAGGATAACACTAGGCAACTAAAACATTTATGTTCTTGATTTTTGTCCATTCAAGGTATACATAAGTACTTGTTTATTTTTGTAAGTTGCCTTAGATCAATTTCTAGCTAATTTGGAAAACTACCATCCGTAGCTATAGGTATAGCTACTGTAGATATCTATAAAAAAATCTTTGACTCGTCTTTACTGTTCCATAGTCGACAAATCTGTAACATTTCCTGGTTTTAAATAATTGCCATGAACATAGAAACGTAAATGATTTTTCTTTGCAAATATTTTTTATCACGTTCAATTTCTTTACCCAGTATGTGCCCATAGTACCTTAATTAAGTACGTGGGTAGTCCCACTTCTTTACACTGTACGTAGTTTAAATAATTAGTAATTAATCTAGCGTCCCTAACCTAACCACAAAACAGCGACAAAGGCTATAACTCCTCTATATAATGAAATGTCGAGAAAAAAGCGTTTATCAAGCAGTGGTCGCCACTCCGTAGTTTAATTAAAATTTTAATTTATTGTGAAGGCGGCAACGAGCGGCCGCGTGTGCAGCCGGGCGGGCGGGCTCGCAATTTGCGCCCATCCTTATCTAATGTACCACTTCATTTCGTATTTATATCGTTGGCACGTATGCCGTATGCCAGATACATCTTCTGAATGTCTACCTACAATATGTTTTCTTCTTTAATTAATTTACTAGAACAGTGGATAGTTATTTAAAATACATACATAAATACATATAATCAAGCCTCTATCCCTAATGGGGTAGGCAGAGCGTAAACGAACTAAATAAAGGTCGCTCCGCCACGTCTAACAGAGTTTTGAGGGTTATTTAAGATAGACTTGTAGGTATATTGCTGTAGTGACAGGTTGTTAGCCAATCGCCTAAATTGCAATATACTGAAAGCCTTGGATCCCTTAGCTGGTTTTTACAGCATGCCCGGGAGGAAATGCAGCTGGCACATTCTACGTTTTGCTTTCGCTCCCAGGCCAGCATAGAAGCAAAAAATATATTTTAAAGATATATTTAATATTAGCTCACTACATACGTAGAGTAGTGTACAGTCACTCCAAAACGGTAACGATTGTTAATTTGTTAACGAACGAACCACATACCGAGTGTAAGGGACAGCGTCCCGCAGACTGATAGAGGTTGCTCAGCTCAACACTGAACAACTTTCACCAGGAAATTCATTCAAAAGATGAAAAAAAAATTGGCCTTTCCATACATAATAGCCACGTCGATCAGACAATTTGTATGGCAACCCAAACTTATTTTTCACTTCCTGAAAAAATCCTGCTAAGTAGTTTATTTATTTTATTGAAAAGACGAACACAACCGTTAACAACCAAAGAAGAACAATATAACAATATGTTGAGATTAGATCCAGGCGGCTAACCAATTTATTGATCGTACAGCTATACATGCAGCAAAGTATGTTATATAATTAGTTCAGTTTCGATTTCATTATTAGTACTTCAGTTTCGTTGACTGAATAACCCCTATCAGTTTGCGGGACACTATTCCTTACAGCCTGTATAGGTACATAAAAGATGCATTATCCAGAAATAGGATATATAAGGTCATTTTAAATCAAGTGCAAATATTGAAACGTGTAAACCTAATTCCTTCCATGCTGGACTGGGAGAGATAGAAAAACATAGAATGTTCCAGCTGCCCTTCCTCCCGGGCATGCTGTAGAAGAGAGCAAAAGGGACTCGAGGGTTACAGTGTATTGTAATTTAGGCGATGGGCTGACAACCTGTCACTATAGCAATACACATTACAATCTAAAATTTCCCTAAATTTTTGTCAGACGTGGCGAAAGCGCCTTTTACGAGTCGTTTGACGCTCTGCCTACCCCGTAAGGGATAAAGGCGTGATTTCATGTATGTATGTAAACCTAAACCTACCCATGAAACTGAACACTGAAAACTGAAACTTTCCCTAAGTAACATAGGTCGAAATACGAAAAGCAAAAATTGACTTCCCTTACTAAGTGCGCTATCAGCTGGTGCATTTTGTATGGAAGGTCCATTTTTTTTATTCGTTTTTCGACCTATGTTGCTTAGGGAAAGTGGTCCTGTTTCATGGTTTTCAGCCGCCGCGATTTAATAATGTTACGTACGAAATCTAACATTTTCCTAGTAAAACTTGTTAAAAATAAATATTTTTACTAGGAAAATGTTAGATTTCGTATGAAACATTATTAAATCGCGGCGGCTGAAACTATGTTGTGAAAAACTTAGCTACCTTGATAGAAGCACCAAAGGCAGTTACAGAAAGAGTTTGATAGTTTTCCCGTAAGTTGTCGTTATATGATAAAGGGCCCACCAAAGTGACCGTCCTAGAATTTAGGAGCTTTGGGACTACCTATGAACCTCACGATAGCAAACAAAGAGATCTGGAAAGTCCCCTGAAAACGGTGAACAAATATTTTTCTTTCAAACATCTTTGTACGTGCCCTGCAACTCGGGGAAAGTTTGATTTAAACACAAAGTTCTATCTCTGACGAAACTAAAGAAAACTCGCAGCTGAGAGAAATTTAGCACGTGAAAACATATTTTATCACTGTTTGTGATTTAACTGGAAGTTCTCGTAAAAAATATAGTTAGTGCTGTAGGTACATAAAGGGACACTGGAACCCTTTAACTGCCTCCGTGGTCTAGTGGCTAGTGCCGTGGACTCCTGAGCCGGAGTTCCTGGATTCGATTCCAAGGGGGGAAAACAAAGTTGATATTTGAGAATTTATCACTTTGTAAATTTTCCCCAGTGGATAGGACATTGCAGGCTGAATCACCTGATTATACGAAAATAAAAAGATTTCGTGTTTCGGAGGGCACGTTAAGCCGTCGGTCCCTGTCGCTGTCTTTGATAGTGGTTATTACTCAAACCTTGTCAGAGGCCCGATAGTTGTGCTACTAGGCGGTTTAAAAACTCTGACACCAGGCTTCATTGGGTCGATAGACTCCGCGATGTAAGTACAACTCGAAGAAAATATTATGTCTATCGAAATGTGTGATCCACATACAGGGTGTAAGTAGGTAGTCATGCATTTATCCCACACGGGGTAGGCAGAGCGTAATAGCGTACTTAGTATCTATTTGTCATTTCAAATGGAAACGTACAGGTTGTCAGCCCATTGCCCGAAAACCTTGGCTCCACTGATTTCTGCAATGCCTGCGTATGAGAAGTGATATACTAGACTGGAGCATTCTATGTTTTAGTGTAAAGGTATTAAAACTCTTGCTATCAACCGGCGGCGGCGTCCACAACGCAAGTTGTCGTCGTCTTCATCGTCTGAAGAAGTTAACGTGACTGCACGTTTACGTGTAGCACTCGATTATAATCATAAACGTTTATTCACGTCAGCGTCTTATATTATAAAATCAATGTTTGACGATTAAATACTGCTGAACGTTTGCAGACGTAAACGTGTATAGACGTTGAGGTGATAGGTACTGGTAATTTTCGGAACAGTCAAAATATGGGTGATATACTTAGTGTGGTGTGATGTGTGCCAAATGATAATTTAATTTAAATCTTTAATTTAATTGTTATGTTGTTTATCTACATTACATTTGCTTTCTTTCTCTTAATAATTAATGGTATATTAATAAATAAAATGCTTTTTTTTCAGATTTTGGTTGTTTAATTCTCAGGAAGCAAATGATTCACAGCATTGGTGGGAAACAGAGGTCTTACAATACTGGGCCGAAACATCCTTTCCTGACGTTGATCTTTATTAGTAGTACAACAGCTTACAATACATAAGTACCCAAATATAAAATGTATGGGAAAACAACATTAAAGATAGCTGTAGATTAGGTACATTTTTATTTATAAAGCAAGTTTCTTTTTTTTATATATTTTTTTAAAAATAATAAACTACACACCTTACTGAATCACAATTTCTAATTATGTCAAAAATTATTTTATCACATTTATAACATTCTGTACAAAGTAAAAAAATATTTCCATACTTCCACTAGTACAAAACAAAGCTGCTTGTCTTGTTACAATATTGTTTCGTATCATACCAAGTCTGTTGCATAAGTATTCATGTATATTAACAATCAAAAACTTTACAAAGGCGTCGATTCTCGCGACATAATCCTAATTCTAATTCTTAGCTAGCGCTGTCACTTTCTTAAGTTTGACTTAAGAACAGGATAGCAAATAAACACATGACTTTGACATTCCTAATCTGACATAAGACTGCATATTTGACGTAAAATAAGGAAGCATGCTCTATGCTCAGTTCTTATTTAAAGCGTCTTACGTCAAATAAGAAATGTCAAAGTCATGTGTTTACTTGCTATCCTGTTCTTATGTCAAACTTAAGAAAGTGTCAGCGCTAGCTAAGAATAAGAATTATGTCGCGAGAATTGACGCCAATAGTGCTACAATTAGGTACTCCTGAATAGGTTCTTATTGAATGCTGTAATTAAGCACACAAAATGACTTTAGCAAGAGTACTATGACAGGAGCATTCCTACTAGACATACCTATAGTATTTTCAACTGGGTTTTAGAAAAAAGGTAAACAAAGTTCATGTCTTTTAATCGAAGATCTCGTTTCGAAATCAAATTTTAGCTATTACATATAACAACATAATGAATAGTAATTTAACTAATTTGCCAACACGTATCATTTACTTTTAAGATGTGTTTTTGTATAAAAAGACATGAAACTTTGTTTACCTTTATTCTAAAACCGAATTAAAAATACTCTATAAAATTTAGGATGATACCAGCAACAGATGTAATTCCTAAGATTTCAGATACATTTTCTTTGTTTTCCTTCTGAATGGTATCTGTGGCAGCTACCAACCTAAATTTATAGAGTAGGTCTGTAGAATACAAAACAACTGCACTTATTATTTGCATTCTACATATGTATCTATCCTAGTGTTCCCCTGTCACTGCGCCTGTGCTTAGTCGATTCTAACTATTATTGAAAATTCTGAAGCGCTAGTCACACAGGTTAGGTAGCAAAATGAATACTGAGGCTCATAATTTTGATTATATTATTTAAGTTATAATTGAAGGTTTTGTGTGTTTTATATGGCGGTAGTTTACCGTGTCAGGTGACGCAGTAGAACAGCTTCTGACACATCGAATAATTGAGTGTGAAGGAGTGATTTTTTTTCGTAATACTTAGATAGTTTCTTAATATACGTCATAGGTACAGCCAAAATTTTCTTATTATCTTAAAATTTGGACTTAGTTCTTTTAGATGTTTATATCAGATATTGTAAGTATTTTATTTTTTATAGAATTACAGATTAACTGTACAGTGGAGTAGAAGAAACAAGAAAATAAATGTACGATTTATTACAAGAAAGACTAAAGACTATTTATAAACCATATTTCCAAACAATTTATGTACGCATCTAACGTGGGCGCAGTAGTTACACATTTTAAAATTTTATCGGAAAAATATCTTTTTCCGTGATTTAAAAACAAACAAAAGTAAGCTGTTCATCTTATTTATCTATCACATTATAATAGTGTTTCTTTATATTATACACAAATTTATAATTCTGTCTGAAGAGCGACCAGACTTTGTTGTATTGTTGCCTCCTGCCTCTGTGTGACTCGCGCTCAATGATACGATGTTCTGAATTTATACTATTTTGTCAAGTAGTGAAAACAGTCTCTAAATGTATATAGCCCTTATTTATACACACAAATATCATCACTATTTTTCTATAATTTACTCTATAAAGTTGTTAAAATATAAATAACACATTAATTATGGACATACAACCTTCATAAGGAGTGATATTTAATATTTCTATACATTAACAATGACAAATTTAAACTCATGGATCTAACAGAGGTACTATTTATCATAATTATTGCATTTTATTTCGAAGATACGTACACTGCGAGGCAATTTCTCACAGCATTATACAATGACTATAATTATGTAAGTATACTGATTTTACTCTTTCCTAAAACACATAAAAAGGCATCAAGTTCCCTGCTAAGATTAAAAAAAAACAATTCACGAACAATCACTTAATTTAAAAGCATTATTATTAAAACATGTTGAGGTTGATATGTCGACTATTGAATTAGTTGAAGTTACTTTGTAAGTACACACTTGCTTGGGTTAAAAGTATGATAAGATTTTGGAAATAAACATTTAAAAGTACAGAACGTCCAATTACAGCTGATAGCTATTTTTTAAACAAAAGGATGGAACTTTATGCACTAGAGTCTAGATATTTATAGAAGGTCAGAATTAATTTCATAATAAGATGGAGTTTGGTTAAGTGACGCCTAATGCTGCTATTATAAGGTTTCACATACGATTACAAGGTATACCTATCTGTAATGGACTTCAATAAACAAAGAACAATTCAATGAAATCATAAAGAGTAGTTTACAGATGATCGACACATTGAATGCGTCGATCTTAAACTGAAGAGTTTTTAATTATGTGATTATATGAGTTTCCCTGGAGGAGGTATTTGTGCCTCGGCCGGGCCGCATACGCCCGCTCCCACCCTTGCGTGACGCATCTTACTTGATTCAAAACATATTTTTATAATAATTATGCAAAAAACAATTATACAACCCTTATAATTTGAACTGTTATCAAAAAACGGGGACTTCAAAAATGCAAAATGTGATTTGTGACAGTGATCGTAGAGAAACAATCGAATATACTCTATAGAGACACTCAAATTATTTCAAAGTAATTTACAAATATACTCAATCTCTAAATTATTAACTAGTTTATATAAACTGAAATATTTACAAAATATGCGCACATCAGATGTGACATGCCGACTCTCTTACATATTTGTAATTTAATTATTTACAATGACTATGATAAACATTAATTTTAAAGAGCATTGCATTTCGTGAGCTTGATCAAAATAATCCCTTGTTCTTTAGAAAACGTCAAAGAGGCTCGATACATTATGCGGACACCACAACACTCAATTTTGTAGCAAATCGTTCCGTTTACAATTCATGTGCCATGTCACTTGTCGTCTGATGCGATTACTTTGAATTTATAACTTTGAATTAATAAAATATACATATCTCAGAAACCTGATCGATTTGCTAGTAAGAGAAATCAGTCTTGGGTCAAAGGAAACAAATTTAGGACTTTAAACTGTTAATTTAAGTTAAAATTCATATCGCTTAAGATTTATGTACAATTTGGAGTATCCTCAGACGGTTACGTACACTGGTGTGGGATCACGGAGGAACACAGAATTTTAGGGAATTCCATGAACAAGGATCCCTTGAAATACTTAGCGCCACGATTTAGGCACTTAAAACTTATTGCTTAAAGTTATCGGTTCCGAATACACAACCCTCGGAATATACAGCAGCAGACAAACAACTTATAGTATTCATAAATCTAAACGTATGTTAATAACAAAAGTCGCAAAGGAACACCTGTGTACCATACTTTATTCACAATATGTTGTAAAGTTCCACAAATGTTAGCGCTGGTTCTATGTTAAAATACTAATAACTTATAACTATAATCCAACTATTTACTTGTACTAATGTTGATGTACTAAATATTTAGTTTAATTGTAACGTGATAAACTTGCGACTCATATTATATAAGCGGAAAATATAAGCAAATGAACCGCCAAGAGTTCTCTATAGTGTGAAATTCAGTTCAAAAAGGAGGAGTGAGCTTATTTAAGAAAGAAACTAGGACTAGTAAAGAATTTGAATATTTGTTGTTAAAAGATTTTAAGAAATGGATGTCCAAATTAGTTTTTTTTTAATGAATATGGCACACTTTGCTTTTTAACAGTAAACTTTCCCTGTTGGTGCCTGTAACAGCTTCCATACCAAACTGTTGAAGTGACCTACTTAAAAACTCTATAATTTAACAGCTGTCTAAACACCTGGCACCAATCTTTTTGTACGATTTATACCTGCTGCTGCGACGTTGAACGTATGGAATTCCCTCCAAATTCTTATTACAAATTATAATGTTCGAAAATAATCACACTTTCAATTTTGACTAAAAGGAACAAGCTCACTGACACTTATTAATATGCTATTGAGAATCTAATATTTTTTATAGTTTTATTCAATTAACAAGTAATATACTAAACCTCTACAAGTTGGTCATATCATAATATGTATTGCTATTTTAGAACAGACAACATCTTATTTTGTACCTCTCAATTTCTCAAATCTGAGTATTCACGGATAAAGGGAATGTGCTAAGAAATTAATCGAAAGTGTAATTACTCTTAAACATAGAAATAAAAATTCACCGCTCAGTAATAATAAGTTATTCCGATAAGCACACATAGGATAACGTCAGAGGTCTATTTAACCACACGATCTACGATCAACAGTGTCCGTCAAGTCACGTGACGGCGTCAGGCGTACGTCGACACACGCAACGTCGTCAGGCGTCTGCCAATTAAGTAACGTCGTCGGGCGTCCGTCAACTTACTCAACGTCGACAGGCGTTCGTCAACTTACCCGACGTCGACAGGCGTTCGTCAGATCACGTGACGTCTCGGGGCGTCCACCTCACGTGCCGTCGTCAGGCGACCACCAGCCGCCATACTGTGCGCCGTGCGCGTTAGCGGGGAGGGGTTCAGGTCGATATTTACAATATATGAAACCCATCACTTCGGTACTGGGCGGGGCGAGCGGCGGCTACTTATCGGCAGGATCGGGCGGTGCACCGCCGAAATCGAGTTGATAACCACCAGCCCGGGTCATTTCTTCCATGCTAGGCTCTTTACACTCGTGACCGGCGTGCCCGGCGCCGCCGCAATTCCAACAAGACAGCTTTGGAGGCGCGTACAGCACCGGCACGAAGCCGCCATATTGCGGCGGCGTGGGATAGTGCGGGGGCTCACCGTTCGCGAAGGGCGGCGGCGGGGGGCGGTAGGCAGGCGGCGGGGTGGGGTACGGGTACGGGCGCGGGTAGGGTAAATACGGCACGGGCGGGGGTGGGGCACGGCGCGGGGGGGCGGGAGTGCCGGGCGGGGACGACGCCGCGCTGGAGCCGCTGTCGGACGACGACCGCTGCAGGAAGGCGCCGGGCCGCCGCCGCACGCCGTTCAGCTTCTCGAGCGACCGGTACGTGTGTTGCTGCGCGGCTGATATTTCACGCAACCGGTCCTCGCCCACGTTGTGTCGTATCTAAAAAGGACAAAGATGCTATTCAACTGCTGTTCTAAACATAGTAACAATTTAAATCATCAAATGTGGAGCCTAACTTTGTTGTTTTTAGGACACACGTTACAATACGAAAGAGAAGATGTGCTGTATTGTTTCAAAAGCAGTAAATAGAAACATGGTAAATAGCTCAGGTTGCACTAATAATACATAATAGTAGTGTGATATTGTAGTAACATTCTCTGCAAGGTGGTAACCTTTACAGAGAATGTCAAAGACGTAAAATTTTAGTCGCGAGGCTGTTAAAATCTGTAAAATGGGATCTGCTGCTACTCTAAGTACGCTTATAAGTGTTTCACCAGCAGTCATTAATGACAGTTGAGTACATACCTTAGATAGATAGATAAAAGGTTTATTGCATAAAAAACATCACACATAAAACAAAAGGTAAACACAAAGAAAGAAGAGATGAAAATAAATGAAGACACGACAAAAATAAGACAAACTAGTGCCTACATTCTGTTAAATATGTGCTGAAGTGATGCAGAAGGTCAAAGCTCAGTGTATTATAGCTCATAAAGAGCAACACTGATTTTCAGCTCTCACCCTCCATGCTGACCAGCGAAAGAGAAACATAGAATGTGCCAGCTGCATTTCCTTCCGAGCATGCATGCATGATCTAAGGGTTTCAGTATATTGTAAATTAGGCGATGGGCTGATACATGTCACTACAGCAGTATACCTACAAATCTATCTTAAATAACCCTCAAAATTTTGTCAGACGTGGCGGAACGACCTTTGTTTATGTCGTTAACGCTCTGCCTACCTCATTAGGGATAAAGGCGTAATTATATGTTTGTTTGTATGAGTACATAGCGGGACATGCACTAACAGATGCACAATGTTCTTACCTCATTCAAATTGAGGTTCTTGGCAAGTTGGTGACTAATTGAACTACTATAAAATTGTGTAAATTATCATCTTTGACTACATACTCTTATTAGATATTGCGAATTGCCTATTCATGTTACTTGAATTATTAATGTATAAAATACCAAGCATGACACCTTTGGAACTCCCTATAAAAGGGTGCATGTACAATGCCTAATTTTTATTTTATTTAAGATCTTTATGTAAAAATACGTACAAATCCATCTTGAATAACCCTCATAACTTTGTCAGACGTGGCGGAACGACCTTTGTTTAGGTCGTTAACGCTCTGCCTACCCCATTATCGATAAAGGCGTGATTATATGTATGTATGTAAAAATGTAAATGTATGCAAAATAAATTGAATTGGTGGCAAGCGTGCGTGGTGGCTAGTCTACTGGCGTGGGTATGGGCGATAGCGAGGGCTGTTGTCCGGTGATGACAGTATTAGCATTATGTTCATACTCGTTCAGTTTACGGTTCTCAAAGTTGTCTGAGAGGTCTATAGGTGTGGGTCTGGGCGGAGGCGAGGGGTCACAGAACTGTCGCCTGGTAATGACACATATGTTATTAGCTCGTTCAAATTAAGAGCGGGTGGTCGAGAATTTTGCCCGGTAATGAAATGACACTAGGAGCATTATGTTTTTGCCTCGTTTAAGTTAGTTTCTCGAAGTTGGTGCAAGCGTGTGTGGCGGTTGGTCTATTGATGCCCAACTGTCTCCCGGAGATAACACTAGGGGCATCATTATGTTCTTATCTCGTTCAAATTAAGGTTCTCAAAGTTGGTGGCGAGCATGAGCCGTATTTTTTAATTAGTCGAACTCCAATGAGCAGCGCATACGAAACAGTAACTTTCACATGGCAAATTGTATAAAAATCGCATGCGAAATGTCTTTCGTATGCTCATTAGCTTTCCAGCGGTTCAAAAATACGGCCATGGGTGGCGGCTGATCTATCGGTGTGGGTCGACGGGACCGCGGGTTATGACACTAGTTATTATCTCGTTCAAATTAAGGTTTTGGATATTATGTTCTTACCTCGTTCAAATTAAATCTCGAAATTGGTTATAGGCGTGGGGATGGGCGATAGCGACTACTGTTGCCTGGTAATGACACTAGGGGCATTAACATTATGTTCTTACATACATACATATAATCACGCCTTTATCCCTAATGGGGTAGGCAGAGCGGAAACGACCTAAACAAAGGCCGTTCCGCCACGTCTGACAAAGTTTTGAGGATTGATTAAGATAGATTTGTAGGTATATTGCTGTAGTGTTAGTTATGTTCTTACCTTGTTCAAATTGAGGTTCTCTAAGTTGGTGGCAAGCGTGTGTGGCGGTTGGTCTATCGGTGTAGGGATGGCGATAGCGAGGACTGTTGCCTGGTAATAACACTAGGGGCATTAACATTATGTTCTTACCTCGTTCAAATTAAGGTTCTCGAAGTTGGTGGCAAGCGTGTGGCGGCTGGTCTATTGATGCCCAACTGTCTCCCGGAGATAACACTAGGGGCATCATTATGTTCTTACCTCGTTCAAATTAAGGGTCTCGAAGTTGGTGGCAAGCGTGTGGCGGCTGGTCTATTGATGCCCAACTGTCTTCCGGAGATAACACTAGGGGCATCATTATGTTCTTACCTCGTTCAAATTAAGGGTCTCGAAGTTGGTGGCGAGCATGAGCCGTATTTTTAATTACTCGAACTCAAATGCGCACTACATACGAAAGAGTAACTTTCACATGGCAAATTGTATAAAAAACGCATGCGAAATGTTACTCTTTCGTATGCGCATTAGCTATCGAGCGGTTCAAAAATACGGCCATGTGTGGCGGCTGATCCATCGGAGTGGGTCGACGGGACCGCGGGTTATGACTCTAGTTATTATCTCGTTCAAACTAAGGTTTTGGACATTGTGTTCTTACCTCGTTCAAATTAAATCTCGAAATTGGTTATAGGTGTGGGTATTCTAGGGGCATTAACATTATATTCTTACCTCGTTCAAATTAAGGGTCTCGAAGTTGGTGGCAAGCGTGTGTGGCGGTTGGTCTAAGGGTGTGGGTATGTTCGGAGGCGAGCGGTCGCGGGACATGCGTCGCCGGGAGCGCGGAGACGCCGCGCGACTGTCGCCCGGCGAGGACACCAGGGGCGAGGCCGGCGCGCCGCCGCCGCTGCTCACGGGGTAGTTCCCTATTACCTGGAATAGCGAGGTTTAGATTACCATATTTGAACTAAAGGCGCAGGTTTAGATTTGTCAACTACTCCTAAGCTGGGAGCCCGATGGTGTAGTCAATAGGGCCGCTGCCTCCTGATCGGTCGTGGTTCGAATTCCACCACGTATCAATGTGTTTTTCGGTTTTCGAATTTCATATGTACGTTTATTCGGCGGCTTTTCCTTGCTTCGGAAGGCCGTTGGTCCCGGTTAATATCGTTCAACACCGTAGATATTAGTCGTTAAGCCATTTCAGAGGCCAGTGCTAAGTATTGGCGGCTTGAAATCTCTGACCTAATCTAGGATTGGGTCTGGTTTCTCTTCTGGGTTGCGGAGGTCAGATGGCAGTCGCTCTGTGTAAAAACCAGTACCCTCGTAAGAACCCTCGCACCCTCCCCTAGATTAAGTTGCCGACCCCATGAGATATGGGATAAGGCTAAGGAGATTATACTTTGCTGGGAGTCGTTTTTCGCAGTCAGGTGGTACCTGCCTTACACACACACCATGCTCGCGGCAAGCACTGTTAAGTAAAATATGTTATATGTACATTCATACAGGGAATACTGCTGCCAATTCCCTGGTTATGTCATACCTACAACATCTGGGAAAGAAAAAGGGTGCTGTTATATGACCTCACACCTACAACATACTGGCAGCTGCAGCTTTTCTTAACTTATAAAACAAAATAGCTATTCATAACTTACTTCTATAGGCTGATTTAAAGGTGTGACTAAAATATTTGCTGGCCAGGGATGCTGGCCCATGTAGTCCGGGATACTGTAGGGGGGCAAGGGTAGGCCGGGCGGGGGGTGAGTGACTTCTCCCAGCAACGGGACCACGCCCCCTGCTCCTGTTAGCACCGGGGGCGACCCTAGCTCCGGTACTGGCTCAGAACTTGGAGGCTGAAATTATAATGCAATGAGATTGTATTGACCATATATTTGTTTTCAATATTTTGTCAGTTTATGGTGAAACATTACTCAGCTTATCTTATGTTTTATTGTATTATTTCGATAGACACAGATTGATTTAGATAGAATCTAAGACCTGAAATAATACAATAATGTGTACAAAGTGCAAAAATCTTAAACAAATGTTATTCTATGTTTCTAAACAAATCATGAAAAAACAAAGAAACCATTACTTACTATACCATTTTTATAAATAGCATAGTGTAGATATTAGTGGTATTTCAAAAGATGTAGGTAGATGAAGAATAATTGAGTCTTGAGTAAAAGCATAAATTTTAATTAATGGACTCTGATGCTAAGCCCAGCTATATATTTAAAATTATTCTCTAAAATGTGCTAAAATATGGATAGTGAATGCTTGCATAATAGACTTTCATTTCAATGGTAGCTCATTTATAACTAAACTAGGTAGGTATGTTAGAAATATTAATCAAACAAGTATCTACTTGGAATTCCTTACAACTTTACAATATCACAAGAATGTATTTATTTATCAGCAAATTCAATATTAAATGAAATTATAGATAGAAACAATAAAATCTGGACATTAGTAGCAGTTTTAAAATGGATAATTATGATTTACAAGCTTTCTGACATAAAAAATGTCTGATAACACCATCAAGTATGATTTTCATTCTATTGTATAGTGAAAAAGAGGTTATCTGTTAAAGGGTCATAGCTGAGAATGCTATTTCATTGTATAAAGCATGAATGTGTGATAGATAGTAATAAAAGCAATACATGATTCAATCTGTTTCCAATAAGAAAATTATGAGAATATAAACAATCACCTATTAACACTTAGAAATGTATAATGTCTTATTTACATAAATTAAGCAATAGAAACCAGTAAAACACATTTTCAATAGTATCATGTTCTTCGACCTTCGACCCTCAATATACAAAATTTATATGAAGCATGCTAATTTAATGGTGTTTGAGATGGATATGAATGACACTAACCTGCACCCCAGGCTGTTTTACAAACATGATACCGGGCGGTGGTCCCAAGCTAGGCAGGTTAGGCGGTGGAACTGACATGTTGGGTGTGACACTGGGTTGCGAATGACATCCACTCACAGGTGTTATATTTATAAGTTCTTGCTGTTGTTGTTGCTGCTCTTGATACTGTATCCGCTGGTCTTCAACCTTTAATTTCTCTAATATTTCACCAAAATGTGACTTTTGATCAAATGTAAACGCTGGATGGTGTAACGCCATGGTGTACAACAGTAAAATTTCTTCCAATAAGTCACCATATAAGCCTTTGAGCAGCCCACTCTGTTCTAGGCTGACCATGGCGTTGTACAGTGTGGTAGCACACGCGAAGTTGCACGACCGCAGCAAAGACACATAGAGGGCCATTTTCCGCCGCGTCCGGGGGTCTGTGTTGGCGCCACCGATGTCAGCAGCGAGGTCTGTGGGGTTGTTGGCCCTCAGTTCGGCACCACGCAACTCCTGAAAGTCCCGCTTACCGAGCTCTTCGAGGTATGTGCCAATGAACCGTAGTTCAAATGGCAGGCACATATTTAACAATGTACACATTGCATCTATGCGTTTGTAGCTTTCTAATTCCTTAAACCATGATACCACGTCCTCTTTGCAAACCATTTCCAGAACACATTGAAATTTTATGTAAAGAATCAACCGGTCCCCTTCAGCCGAAGCGCGTCCGTAGCTTATGATGTTTGGCACACGCGGTCCCTGTGATAATGTGGTGGTTGTAATCCAAGAATTTTCGATTGTAACATTAGTAATAAAGGCTTTTATTAGTATTTCCCGAGTACAGTATATTGGTTAAGCAACTACGAGCAATGCTAGTCACAGATTATGCTCGCTAGTCGTTTAGTATTGTCTATGGGTTGCTAGTGTTGTCCATATTATGTAAACATTGATGCCTTGTTATACCAAAACTTAAGAATAATTTTCATTCTTTGAACATAATTTTAACATTTATAGTTACTAAAAGTATTAAATATTAATATCCAAACTTTTGTTACAAACTGTTTATTCCCGCTGAATAACCAAATCATATCAACAAAATTTTCAAAAAATCAAATGCATGTTTAAGATTTTGGATATTATGGTGATTGATAGGTTGATTACGGCACAGCACTTTAATCTATAGACAAGGAAGTTTACTTTTTAATCTGCTTGAAAGTACCGGTATATATATCATAGGTGTCACTTTATTTTTCCGATTCTACTACCATTTACAATATAAGTTTGATGGTTACATTACTTGCTTTTATAGATCCAAAAGCAGATAAGCCATACTTAGCCAGTGATGGATTATGAGAACGTTTTCGTAAATTATTAGTATTTCTGTTACCAGAGTTAGTCTTGTTCCTATCCTTGTTTCTACTATGGTCATCGACCAAATCTATGATTCTGTCTCTTTCTTTTAAATATCTGGGATTACATTTGATTTGTGTATCTATCACCTTTAGTGTATCCGATTTTTCATAAAATTACTTGGCGTTTTTTTGACGTTTGCTTTTGCTTGCTTGCAGATTGTCATGTCATTTCGTTATATTGTCGTGACCGAAATAATTTTGATTTGAATAAAGCTTTGAAAAATAAGCAGTCTTTATAACTAGTTTGTGGTGAAAAATGGCTCCAGTAGAGCAAGATGTTGAAATGAAAAACGTGGAAAGTCCTGCCGCTGCTAGCGACGGCGATAGCGGAGAAGTAAAAAAAGATGCCGACGTCCTAAGTGTTCAGGATCTGAGGGAGCAGGTTAGGCAAATTGACAAAGCAGTTACTTCGAAAGAGCCAAGGTTTGCTATGCGTGTGCTAAGATCTTTGCCGAGCACAAGGAGGAAGTTAAACGGTAACGTTTTACGAGCTATCATCAACCAGCTCTACCCATCGACTCTGGAGAAAGAAGCGTTGCTCGCGTACGTCGAAAATCCTGTGCCTGGAGCCGTGGAAATTGAAGCACCCCGTTCCAGAAGTGCACCCAAAACCCCAGTACCTGAGGTTGATTGCTACATAAATCTGTTGGTGTTGCTTCGCTTATTGGACAACAACAAACTAGCCGAGGCCAGCGAATGCTCCGAGCAGCTAATGACTAAAGTTACTGCTCAAAATCGGAGGACGCTTGACTTAATTGCTGCAAAATGCTACTTTTACCACTCAAGAGTTTTTGAATTGACTGACAAGTTGGATCAAATCCGCTCTCTGCTTCATGCCCGTCTGCGTACCTCCACTCTGCGTAACGACTACGAGGGACAGGCTGTACTCATCAATTGCCTTCTAAGAAACTATCTACACTACTCCCTTTATGATCAGGCTGACAAACTTGTAAGCAAGTCAGTCTATCCTGAAAATGCAAGTAACAATGAGTGGGCAAGATTCCTCTACTACCTTGGAAGAATAAAGGCTGCCCGTCTTGAATACAGTGATGCTCATAAGCACCTGGTGCAAGCCTTGAGGAAGGCTCCTCAAACTGCTGCAGTTGGATTTCGTCAGACTGTCCAAAAGCTGGCTATTGTTGTGGAGCTTCTGCTTGGTGACATTCCAGAGAGAGCTATCTTCCGCCAAGCACAACTGAGAAAGGCTTTGGCCCCATACTTTCAGCTTACTCAAGCTGTAAGGCTGGGTAACCTGCAGAGATTTGGAGAAGTTCTGGAAAACTATGGCCCTCAGTTCCGCAGTGACCACACTTTCACATTGATTTTGAGACTGAGGCAGAATGTCATCAAGACTGCTATTAGGTCTATTGGACTGTCTTACTCCCGTATTTCACCCAAGGATATCGCCAGGAAGTTGGGTCTGGATTCTGCCGAGGATGCTGAGTTCATTGTAGCTAAGGCTATCAGGGATGGAGTGATTGAGGCTACTTTGGACCCTGAGAAGGGCTACATGAGCAACAAGGAGAGTTCTGACATCTACTGCACTAGGGAGCCACAGTTGGCCTTCCACCAGCGTATATCATTCTGCTTGGACTTGCATAACCAGAGTGTAAAAGCTATGAGGTACCCTCCTAAGTCTTATGGCAAGGAGTTGGAGAGTGCTGAGGAACGCCGGGAGAGAGAACAGCAGGATCTAGAACTGGCCAAGGAAATGGCTGAGGAAGACGATGATGGTTTCCCTTGATTTTTTTTGTCTAACAATAAATTTATTATTACTAATCCTCCTATATACTTAGAATTGATGTGTGAAGATATGATTATAAAAACAACAGGATGAAATAATAAACTATTACTCTAATTCAAGTGTTTTTATTTATTGCATGCAAAATTATAAGATAATTAATTTCAAATTACAGTAATACATACTTGTGCTCCAAGTAACCAAAACCTATGTCATGACCCTTACTCATTGGACACATTTTGTATTTTTTTTTTGATATATGCTTTTTTTACCAAACCTATGGAGAAAAAACTCCTTATTTCGAACCACGGAACCATAGCAACCACACTTTGTTATGATTGCGTATGTCAATAATTGTTTTATAGTCCTTTCGGAATTGTATTACTGAGTAAATAATCAACTAGCGTGAATCATATTAGAATCTCAAGCCAAATAAAACAGTCGTTGAATAAAGCTACAACAATGGAATTTGGACCATCTACTATGCAATGCTTGGCTGAGCTACTAAGGCCCCCTGAACCTGAAGTTATTCAAGGAGACGACCTAGCTTCTTCACGTAAGTCTGTTACACCTTAACGGTTTGCAAAACTTATGAAAACAAAGAATCAAAGACCATTTCAATATTATTATCTACTATTTATAAGTAGGCACCTACCTAGTACATAGTAGTACTTCTGCCTCTCAAAGAACATTATAACTCATCATGCAACACACCGTAAGTGAGGAAAATCGGGTTATTATTTTATGAAACACAAATGTATTGATTTGTATGCAGCTCTTTAGTAGTTTACTATCTATGCACGCATGATCGCCTTTGTCTGCATGCAACCTTCCATATTTCATATGACTAGACTTTCAACGCCTTTGAAAATACGAAGAGCAAAGATCATTGTAAAATTATGTATCATCACTACTCACTACATAGTATAAAACAAGGTCGCTTTCTCTGTCCCTATATCCCTATGTATGCTTAGATCTTTAAAACTACGCAACGGATTTTGATGCGGTTTCTTTTAATGTATAGAGTGATTCGAGAGGAACGTTTATATGTATAATACATGCAGAATATAGTAGAGAAACACTGATGATTTCCGTGCGAAGCCGGAGCGGGTCGCTAGTAGTACTTATAAATAGGCAGCTCATGGATCTTATTCGACGACCACGACCCCACTCTTAATGTCACCATTGCTTTATAGCCTACGAAATAACTTCTACAAGAGACAAACTGCCCGCTCCCATTCAAGAAGAGAAGAAAACTCCTAAAACTATCGAAGAATATGAGGAGCAAGAAGCAAAGGAAGCTGAAGAAGCCAGCAAGATAGGATATGCCATAGGAGACCGCAAGGTTCCTGAGTATACCATGAACTATCAACAAGCTGTTACTGCTGAGGATGTGTATCTGCAAGTAAGTGTACTTTTCAAATACCGGGAGTAAAAAAGTAGCCCATGAAACTCAACAACTTTCCACAATGTTCGATCGAAATATGAAAAAATAAACGGGAGGGCCCGTACAAGATAACTCGAGCCGCAGACACATTTTGTATGGGAAAACGCATGTTTTTTTTTACTATTTCGACAAATGTTTTTTGAAATTCCTTGGGGAAAGTTGTTCAGTTTCATGGGTGGGCACCCTAGAGTTATTCATCATTTTTTACTACCTTCTGTCGGCGTTAGTGCAATCTTCCAGGTAACTCGTGCATTTTTCGTCCGTGTTATATAATACCTGTAACCCCACAGCATAGCAGCAGCCTTGGTTTAAAAACTGCGTATTACGATGAAGTACTCGTACAATACTAATATTAAAAATAACTTTTTATTTGGGTACCAAAAAGTTTATGTATATTGTTTATAATGTGCGATTCGTGTCGATTTTTTTCTGTAATAGCTCACTTCCTTAGTCTATGAAACGGTTATGTAAAAAAAAATACATTCGGTCGTGTTCTTGAGCAAAAGTTATGTGTTGTAATAACTTTAACACTTTGTGATTGTGATGATCAAAACAGCCTGTTACTTGCGAATCTTCTTTAAGAGTTGATTACAAAGGCTCTTTTAAAATCTGTTGGTTCTTTATCCTTATTCCAATTCTAAGTAGGTGCTTATATCACAATATAGTATTTACGTTATAAAAAACATTTCTCGTTGTGGAGCTTAAAATACAAAGTTACCAAGTGTCATAAGGCTGACGCAATCATCTGTCTTCTTTATCATCAGATCGGTCCGAAGACAACAGGCTCTGCTAGCTGCGAGCACCTCATAGTCCGCATCAAGATGCCCGGAGACAAGAAAGAGAACGTGGATCTTGCAGTAGATACCAACAGCGTGACTGTAGACTCCTCGCAGTACCACTTGAAGCTGCCCTTGCCCCATGGCATTGACCCTGACCGCTCTAAGGCCAACTGGGACAGCTCTGATGAGACCCTGATTTTGACCCTCCAGCTGGACCGGGAGTTCGATTTTGTTAATTTTTAGTTTACTACTTTTGAAGCTTAAGATTATTTGTATGACGATGACTAATGGTGCTCCTTACCTGGTGTGTTCCCACATATTTCGAAACGATTCCAAACGTTTACGAACATTTCAGATACAGTCAAAAAATGGTCAAAAGCAAAAATATTTTGTCTATGTTACTTTTGTCTAGTCTCTTTGAAATGGTTTGAAACCAAGGATATTGTTTGAAACACTTAAAAATTATGGAACTTTTTTATCTTCATACTTTCTTAAAGATTTTTTTACAAAAAAATTGTGGAACTAATTTGCAAGTATTTAAAACTATTGTAAACGCCAGCGTGGGAGCATCTTTATGCAACTGCGATTGATGTCATAGACTTGTTAAGGCACTTCTGTCTTAAAAGCACGATTCTCCGTATATCATGTTAGAAAATATAAATAATCCCATTCGTATGCACTTATTTAAAAGTATTATTCTATTAATGTATAATTTAGTGATTTATAATAATGTGTGTTGTGAATATCAATATTATTTAGTCGCTCTTATAGTTCTTAGCAGCTATACCAAGGTGCAACAAGGATGAGTATGTAAAGTTCTTTGCATGGTCAGTATGACCTTTCATGCAATGCTTATTTGCCTCATTATATATTGGCATCATATAATTAGACAGGACTACATAGCCAAGACCTTGACAAAGCTCAGCTTTAACTTTACAATCAACGTCTATGTAATGTAACAAATACTACCGTAGGTAATTATAGAGCTTACAATGCAATTATTGTTGTTATTCATCTATATATTCAGTAGTACTTCCATGCTGGACTGGAAGCGAGAGGATAACACAGAATGTGCCAGTTGCATTTCCTCCTGGGTATGCTGTAAAAACCAGCTAAGGGATCCGACGGTTTCAGTATATTGCAATTTAGGCGATAGGCTGACAACCTGTCACTACAACAACATACCTACAAATGTATCTTAAATAACTCTCAAAACTCTGTCAGACGTGGCGGAACGACCTTTGTTTAGGTCGTTAACGCTCTGCCTACCCCATTAGGGATAAAGGCGTGATTATATGTATGTATGTATTCAGTAGGCGATGATAATCATGGAAGTAACGAATATGTCCTTCCTTTATTTTGTAATAAAGGTCATGAATATGATTGTCTTGATGATTGTGAATTATCGCAGCTGGACAGGCGTCAAGGCACCAATTTGTTGGTAGGGACGCAAACTTATCAATGCTCTTCTTCATAATCGAATGGTTTGCACCATAAAAATGACCAATTTGTAACTGCCTGCCTTCTGTAGCATATATTACATACATACATAAAATTACGCCTTTATCTCTAATGGGGTAGGCAGAGCGTAAACGACCTAAACAAAGGTCGTTCCGCCACGTCTGACAAAGTTTTGAGGGTTATTTAAGATAGATTTGTAGGTATATTGCTATAGTGACAGGTCGTCAACCCATCGCCTAAATTGCAATATACTGAAACCGTCGGATCCCTTAGCTGGTTTTTACAGTATACCCAGGAGGAAATGCAGCTGGCTCATTCTATAGTATTCCCTCGCTCCCAGGTCAGCATGGAAGAAATATATTAATACTGATACTATAATTTATACTGAATGTAATAAATAGCTATTCGCGATGTACAAATTACATTTATTGATTTCTATTAAATTCTTCCCAAGATATAAGTTTAACCGTTTTTATTAGGTTTGCGAATCCCTAATGAATAGTGCTTCCACTACAGGTCGCGTTAAGAAAAGTTTGCAAAAAAAATATAAAATCCATCCAGCACCTACACAGACATATTTCCAAAAGTGCAGAAACATTTTCAAACCTAAAGATACATACATATAATCACACCTTTATCCCTAATGGCGTAGACGACTTAAACAAAGGTCGTTTCGCCACGTCTAACAGAGTTTTGAGGATTATTTAAGATCGATTTGTAGGTATATTGCCTAAAGATACACTATATTTAAAAAACTTTGTCATTGTTCCTAACAATTTGTTCATATAATTTTCGTATTTTTTTACAATAATTATGACGACAGGAAGTTGTTAACGATCGATACTATTTTCGAGCATGCAAAAATAACGTTTAAACCGATTTCGACAAGCATACCTAATATTGGCCCTGTCAATCTTCAAATTTGTAATGTTACCTCTGTACCAAGTCTCTGTACGTGCACGAAAACGAAAAGGTCAATAATAATGATCGTCTCAAAAGTACAATTGCCGCTTTTTTATCTAGGCTACATTTGTTTTGTAGTATATTCTGCATTTGTTCGCGTGGTAGCAACTGAGCAGTAAGTGTGTTTTATTTACTCTCCAGCATCCGTGAGACTCGGCTGCCATGATAGCTGAAATAGCTCGAATAGAATCTCAGTGAATACTGTGAAAAATAACAAAAATCCTTTGTTCTAATAGTGATGCAAGCTTTGTGAGATCTCTATCAATATTACGCCAATCGCGTATTTTAGAGATTTATTAATCGTATTCAAAGTTCGGTCTTTGTTTCGTGAAGTCATGTGTGAGTAAAAAACTTAAGTATAATTTGAAAATTACAGTTCCACATTTTTTTATTAAGAGCGCTAATTGTCTTTCTTACTTGTATTAACATTACAATGGTGTAAGACGGCTGAATACATTTCTAAACTCAATTACTTTACGAAGTGACATTAAAGACAGCGACCGGCACTGACCGCTTAACATGCCTTCCATAGCACGGATTCCCTTCTTGACAAACAATCAGTTAATTCAACCTGCTTTGTTCTAACGATGTGTTCATTTTTCACGCGTGCAATAATTATAATAGCAGATTATATATTTTTTTAGCATCTACTAAATTTAGTACCTATTTATTTATTTATTTTCATACTAAACTTATTGTATTTTAGATGTAGGTCACGTGTCTCTCAGACAAGCAATTTAGATGCGACAAGCGTGCTTTAAGAGTTATGGCGGAATAATAAACCAATTGTGCCAGCGAAGAAACAAAATACATATCGCTTCTATTGGCGAAAGAGAAACATCGACCTAATTGAACACCGAGGATAATCAGAATCTGCCTACTTCATTAAAACTGTAGTCAAGTTACAAGTGAGTATTTCATTCATAATCGTAAATTAAAAAATATAACAATAATAAAAGAGCTTGTTATAGATACATACCAGATGTAAGGGAAAAAAAAATGCTTTTCCATACAATATGTTCACCTCGATTAGACAATTTGTATGGAAAAGCCTTATGTTTACACTTCCTGAATAAAAAACCTGCTGATAGTTGTTCAGTGTCATTGACTGAGCAACCCCTACCAGTATGCGGGACGCTGCCTCTTACACCTGGTATATAATAGTCGTCCCACCGATTTTAGGTGATGGCGGCCAATTCGGCCAGAGATCGGCCAACTGCACAGAACTAATTTTTAGTGCCCAAGTGTTTACGCTACACACAGATGCACTCTCTATTCTTTCAATCTCTTATTCTGATGGGACAGATTGGCTGACACGACTAGAGAGAAATCAGCCGCAGGATCGACTATTTACATGCCCATCCGACAGCATGGATCATCTTACTTTTTTGGATAATCAGGTGATCAACCTGCAATGTCCTAACGAAACTAGAAACAACAACACAAAGTCATTGTCCCCCGCCGGGAATCGAACCCGGGTCAAGGCAAAGTCGCTTTCTCTGTCCCTATATCCCTATGTACGCATAAATCTTTAAGACTACGGAACGGATTTTGAGGCGGTTTCTTTTAATGGATAGAGTAATTCAAGAGAAAGGTTTATATGTATATAATACATGCATAATATAGTAGAGAAACACTGATAATTTACGTGCGAATCCGGGGCGGGTAACATATACATACATACATATAATATTTAGCAATAGCAATATGTCTACAAATCTATCTTATAATAACCCTCAAAACTTTGGCAGACGTGGCGGAACCACCTTTGTTTAGGTCGTTTACGTTTTGCCTACCCCATTAGGGATAAAGGCGTGATTATATGTACGTATACACGTCTGAAAAAAATTTGAGGGTTATTTTAGATAGATTTGTAGGTATATTGCTTGGACGAGGTTTTTTTCTCTAAGGTGTATTGCTGTCAGTCCATCGCCTAAATTGCAATATACTGAAACCCTCGGACCCTTTGACTGGTTTTTATAGCATGCCCGGGACATGCAGCTAGCAAATTCTAAATTTTTCTCTCGCTACCAGTCCAGCATGAAATAAATATTGTTATAATAATTTTATTTTATTAACAGTTTACAATTCTATGATAAGGCAGATTAAAAGTCCTAAGGCGTAAGGCTTACGTTCAAACGTATTTCCCTCGCCTATCTCTGGTGGAAAGGCAGCCTTAGGCTTTCCACCAGAGATAGGCGAGGGAAATGTGTCGTGCGAGGATGTCTAGCTGTGCTGTTTAAATGTGTGGGTGCTTCCACCAAAGCTGTGCGAGGAAAATGTGTCGTAAGAGGATGTGGAGCGGAGCTGTCAAAATGCGTATTAATATGCGGTGCGAGCCGAGCGAGGATGCGTTTCTAAGCTGTGAAATGTGTCAGCTCCACTAAAGCCGTTTCTACCAGAGCTGTGCTGAGCGAGGCGAGGTAAATGGAGCGTTCCTATTGGTTGATTAAAAACACATCCCTCGCTACCTACCCTCGCACAGTTCTGGTGGAATCGCAGCCTAATTGGCGACTTTGTAAACCGTAAACCGTCCAATCATAAATATGACGAGGTCAGGCCCACGTCAGGCCATTTTAAATCAATTATAATAGGCACTACATTCCAAAAGTAAAGAATTTCTATACTAATTACTGCTAGAACTTGCCATTGGATTTATGAAACTTCACAAATAAACCGAGTGTAAGGGACAGCGTACTGGAAACTGATAGGGCTGGGTTGCTCAGTCGACAACACTGAATAACTTTCACCAGGAAATTGTTTCAGGAAATGGAACGAAAATTGGCTTTCCCATACGAATTTTTCTGATCGAGGTGGTCATTTTGTGTGGGAATGGGAAAGTCATTTTTGTTTCATTTCTTGAAAGTATTTATAAGTAGTTAGTTATTCCTAGTTATTAACTGAGCGACACCTATCAGTTTCTGGTATTCTGTCCCTTACACCCGATATTGATACCAATTCGTAGTTGCAGAAATCACGACTTAACTAATATAAGTCTATACCTGTCATTTTCTGTCATGAGAGGACAGAAAGGGACGCCAATATTTTTTTAGTTGTTCGCTCCACAAATCGATATCATTGATTAGTCAATTCTAATTTTGCACGTTTTATTTCAGGATGTCGTTTAGAAGATTGTTATTGGTGCATATCCTGATTTTATTGTACGGAGTTTCGTTACTACAAAGCCAGCAAATAGTAAACTCGAAAGCAGCTTTGCACACTAAAGCATGGACCACTAAACGTAAGCATAATCATACATACATACATCAATAGTTATAGTTACGCCTTTGTCCCTTACGGGGTAGTTAGAGCGTCAACAGCCTAGTAAAAACGATGACCAAATGGTATTCATATAAATATTCGGCAACTCACTTGTGGGTTTGATAGAGGTATTCACCTCAAAAGCAGTCGAAACTCGCACTTGACGCGCGAAGGAGTGTGACTTTCTTCTCTCCTGAAGAAGATTCTCGTAGAGGGTCAAACGTCGAGGTGAATATTTCTATCAAACCCACAAGTGATTTGCCGAATCACTACATAGTATAAAACAAAGTCGCTTTCTCTGCCCCTATATCCCTATGTATGCATAAATCTTTAAAACTACGCAACAGATTTTGATGCGGTTTCTTTAAATGGATAGAGTGATTCAAGAGGAAGGTTTACACGTATAATACATGTATAATGTAGTAGAGAAACACTGATAATTCCGTGCGAAACCGGGGCGGGTCGCTAGTATTTTATAAAAAAACCTATTAAATGTTTGTCAACCTACACCCTTTTACTATAAGGGCCCTTGCTGAGCTACATTTGAAAAGTTTTTATACTAATAATATTATGTATTGCACTCCATAATATAAGCATGTTTATTTTCATATTATATTACATAAACACAATAACGTGAAATTCTATGGTACTAATTTATTTTCAATGTATTGAAAATTCTTTAGATGTTGAAATCGTTTATAAAATACTTTCCTTGGTAACATATTACACCTTGAAAACATATTGAAAACCATGCAAATTAAATAACATGGTACGGATTTAATGAGTTTTATCAGCAAATTAGAGCCTAATGTTAAACATAATGTAACATTATTGGTGACACATGTGATTTATAATAACAAGATTACATTTGATCGAACTCTACATCGATGCATTTTTCATTGTTTTCACAATAAATAATATTTCTGAATGATACATACATACATACATATGAACACACCTTTCCCTAATGGGGTAGGCAGAGCGTAAATGACCAAAAAAAAGGTCGTTCCGCCACGTCTGACAAAGTTATGAGGGTAAATTAAGATAGATTGTGATTGATAATGTAGGTATATTGCTGTAGCTGGTTTTTACAGCATGCCTAGGAGGAAATGCAGCTAGCACATTCTATGTTTTTCCCTCGCTCCCAGTCCAACATGGAAGTCATTTCAAAAGTATTTGTGAATGATCCATACATACGTATAATCACGCCTTTATCCCTAATGGCGTCGGCAGATCGTAAACGACCTAAACAAAGGTCGTTCCGCCACGTCTGACAAAGTTTTGAGGGTTATTTAAGATAGATTTGTAGGTAGGTATATTGCTGTATTGACAGGTTGTCAGCCCATCGCCTAAATTGTAATATACTGAAACCCTTGGTTCCCTTAGCTGGTTTTTACAGCATACCCGAGAGGAAGTGCAGCTGGTACATTCTATGTTTTTCCCTCGCTCCCAGCCCAGCATGGAAGAAATCATCCTCATCCGATGATCCCATCAAACTTTTCTTCAGACTGAAATACCCATTACCATACGGGGTGTACCAAGTGTTACAAGTTTACGATGGAGGAAAACATCGTGAGGAAACCTGCTCACACCTGCGAAGAAATTCAAAAGCTGTGTGTGAACTGTGAAGTCGACCACAGGCCAAGGGTGGGCAACCTTTTGAATGTTGCGGGCCAGATTTGCCGATACTGCCGAAGTTGCGGGCCGTATAAACAGGGCACATAACGTTTCTGTGATGACAGGAGACACCAGCCAGATGGACCGATGATATAGTGGCGATCGCGGGGAAACAGTGGGTGCATGGGGCACAGGACCGGTGTAGGCGGCGATCAAAAGAAGAGGCCTTTACTCAGCAGTGGGTAGATGTAGGCTGAAATGATGATGATGATGACAGGAGATACTGGCTTGTTACGCTTTTTCAAGATCCTTCCGCGGGCCGGATGAAATGCCTTGGCGGGCCGGAGGTTGCCCATATGTGATCTAGGCCCATGTTGTTGATTTAATAAGCCCTAGGATCTAGATGATTGCCGTAATTTAGAGTATTATATTCAACGAGGGAACGCTGCTAGTGTGATGGGTAATTTCCCACCTGGTAAGATTCGGGGCGGTCTTTTCGATTGATTAGGTGTTAGTTTTTAAGTTTTACTTTGTGATTAATTTATTGTGACATTTTGTAATTGTTTTTGACGCCTAATTTTATAATAAGTATTAGTTTTAGTGTTAAGTTGACAATTGTATTAAATGGATATAATGATGTTAAAAAATATTAGATATGGTTTTCGTATTAAAATGACTAATTTATTAAATCATTGTAATCTTTGTATATATAAACATATTTTTATTTAATCTAAAAAAATATATTTTTGAGTAGGCTCGTGCCCCTCGATGCTGATCTATTTTGTGTGATGTTATGTGAAGCTTTTTTTTGGAATAAAATATGATAATAATTATGTTTGTGTATGGTTTCAGAGCTTTTTCCTCCTCAGAAAATACCGGACCATGCTTTGTCTCCTTCACGGTCAGTGGTCAGAAGGAAAATCCTGCTGTACCACAACTTCTTCAGAACCAAAGTCAGGCCATCTGCTTCCAACATGTTACTTATGGTATGTATGTCGTCTCTACATTAAGGGTCGTATTTAGCAAGCGATCTCGAGATTGAGAGCAGAATTAGTATGGATTTGATAGGTCATAATGTACTGGAATTACTTTTTAGATACGAACTCAAACTCGCTGTCAGTCTCAAGTGCTGATTATAAATATGGGCCTTAGTGTTCTGAGCGTTGAAGATACTGAGGATATGGGTTCGAAACCTATGTGGTATAAATATTTTATCGCTTTATGATTTGGGTTAATTCCCAGAAGTATGATACCGTGATTCGGAGAGTACGTTAAGACACATATCCTGGTCACTGTCCTTGTTACAAAGACAAAAACATACAAAATAAAACGCAATAATTGCTTATTTATTATTTAGGTACTTTAAATTTAAACCGGCTCGGCTACACTGGCAAATATTACGTTCACTACAAAAAAGGTTTTATTTTGTTTTTATCTTTTTGTTTACTCTGAATAATCGGTGCGGTCAAATTAATTACATAATTAGAATATTATTTATTTATTTGTAGAGTATCTGTCTGCCTGTATACCTTCATCACACTTTAATAATCACGATGACCAAAAATAAATTCATTTTAAGATAATGATTTAAGGTACGACATGCGGGATGGTGTTTTTTTTATTTCACAGATTCAGATTTTATTTCATAAATTCTTAAAAATAATTTACTGGTGTAGTGGATAGGGCCGCTGCCTCCTGAGCGGGAGGTCGTGGTTCGAACCCCACCAGTCACCACGTACCAATGTGTTTTTCGGTTTTCGAATTTCATATGTACGTTTATTCGGTGCTTTTTCCGTGCTTCGGAAGGCACGTTAAGCCGTTGGTCCCGGTTAATATCGTTTAATACCGTAGATATTAGTCGTTAAGCCATATCAGAGGCCAGTGCTAAGCATTGGCGGCTTGAAAACTCTGACCTAATCTAGGATTGGGTCTGGTTTCCCTTCTGGGTTGCGGAGGTCAGATGGCAGTCGCTCTGTGTAAAAACCAGTACCCTCGTTCAATCCCCTAGATTAGGAAGCCGACCCCGTGAGATACGGGATAAGGCTAGGGAGATGATACATATAATCACGCCTTTATCCCTAATGGGGTAGGCAGAGCGTAAACGACCTAAACTAAGGTAATTCCGCCACGTCTGACAAATTTGGAGGGTTATTTAAGATAGATAATTTACATGTCAGGTGGTATTAATTTTAGGTAAGTATAATTGGTACATTTTACATTTAAATTTAATCATTAATGTCTTAATCAACAATCCGTTTTATGCTTACATAGAAGTCATTAATATTATAACATGCAAGAAGAATGCACAATGGTAGAAATTCGTAGTAGCAAAAATCACGACTTAACTAATTTAAGTCTATGCCTGTCATTTTCTATCGTAAGAAAACAGAAAGGGATGGCAACAAATTTAGTCAAGATTTAATTAAGTTGTATGCTCAAGGAATCTCTGCCTTTATCTAAGTGCTGTACCTAGGAGGTACAAATTTTTTTTCTCGGCTATTACGACAATTCTCTTGCAAGCAGCTTTCAAACTCAAATCCCCATTTATCATCAAGTGCCGGCGATTAACTCCAATTGTTCAATTTCAGTCGTGGCATCCTGGCGCAGAACGTCAGGCGCAGAGGTACGCGGACAAGTGCGTCTTCCTTCAGCACAACCCTGCCCACGAGAACAAGGTCCCACACCTGGGCGAGTGTGGGCAGAACCTGTTCGCTTCTGCACAGAAGACTCCTTGGTAAGTAGTTACTCTAAAGTTAAAATTATTTAGGGAGGACCGACTTAAAAGGCAATAATTTAGTCGTGGTACCCTGGCGCGGAACGTCAGGCGCAGAGGTACGCAGATACAGATATACTTGCGTCTTTCTTCAGCACAACCCTGCCCACGAGAACAATAAGGTCCCACACCTAGGCGAGTGTGGGCAGAACTTATTCGCTTCTGCGCAGAAGGCCCCGTGGTAAACATTTGCTCCTACCTAGGTAACTTAGGTACATACATATATTTATGCCTTTATCCCAAATGGGGTAGGCAGAACGTGAACAACCTACATAAAAGTCGGTCCGCCACGGCTGACAAGTTTTGAGGGTTATTTAAGGGGATCCCCGGAGCACTCCAGCGCCCTCATCAGTCAAAATATCATTGCTCACTGAAAACGCAAATAATCGAAAATCCGGCAGATCAGATTGAAGTACAGGTACTGAAGTTTTTTTAAGCATTATAAATTAATAATTCAGTGTTCACTGCAGTTACAGATAGCAAAATTGCTAAAAGTGGCCGTTTTTCGCAAATTTCCTATCTGTAACTACAACGAACTATAAGTTGCAACTTTATGAGGTTCCAAATGACCTTTATTGTTTTTACCTCAAACTGATCTACCAGATTTTCGATTGGTTGTGTTTTCAGTTAATTATGTTTTTTTGACTGATGAGGGCGCCACTTAGCCCAGGGTAGCCCCTTAAGATAGATTTGTAGGTAAATTGCTATAGTGTCATGTTGTCAGCCTATCGCCTAAATTGCAATATACAGATCCCCTCAGATCCCTTAGCTTATTTTTACAGCATACCCGGAAGTAAATGCAGCTGGCAAATTCTATTATTTTCTCTCGCCTTTGGTACCTACCCTTATAGCCCTTCAACGACACGTGTTAACTAGTTTTAAGCAGGCGCTAAGCGTTGCCTTAGTAAGGTATAGTTGAAGTGCACTCCCCTTTCCACTACGCTGTTTCAGTTACTTACATTCCCAAATAAATGAAAACCGTCGTATTTTTACATACGGTAAAATATTCCAGGACATAGTCAATTTATCTGTTTACCAAGTAAATATCCAAATCCGCCCAGGTGAGTTTAAGCGTAAAAGTGAGTAATGAATGTACATATCCATTATATTGTACACACACGTATTGCATAAAGAATCGAGAGAATATGAGTTGCAACTAATTGCTTTTTTGAATGTTTTGCGATTCAAAACTCTTGTCACGATTTTGACCGATTCGGCTTTTAATTTATTCTTAACTTTACGGGTTGTAATAGTGAATTCGTGTACGTTTAATTATAGATTTCACAGTTTAAGCGCCGGATCGTTGTTTACTTTAACTACGAAACTGGTTTGGACAGACAGACAGACAGTAATAAGGAAATTAAACATAGATACCATTATCACGTATATTTTTTTAAAGGGAAAATTGCTCTATGAAGCGTGAGATAGTAATCACGGGAATAATTTACCGTATTAAGAGATTATGAACTAAATCATTTGCCTAGAGTTGATTAGCTCCCACGATATAGGACTCGAGAATAATGACCACAGAACAAAAAATAACAGTACTTCACTGTTGTCACTTGTTTTTATACTTAGTATGGAATTACCCATCTCATATCTCTAAGCTTGCGGAAACTCAAACTAATTGTATACGTACTCTAATTGAATGTGATTTTCTTTGAACATAATTTTTCATTAATCATGATTTCTGAATGCCATTATGTGATAATTTTACTACGATACCATGATTAAACAATAATATTTATTATGTAATTATTTATAATGATTCCTTTTTAAGTATTTTAAAATTGCCTATTGCCAGGAAATTTATGTAGATGGAATATTTTATTTCAAATGTAGTCGTTTTTGCGATACTGAATCCGAATCGGAGGATTGCCAACAAAATTTCGTGACGGAACATTAAAAACAGATTATTGTTTTTTTTTTATGGAAATAAAAATAATGTTCTAAAAACCTATCGTGTGTGGTATCCTACAAAAGGGCGTTTTAAGCTGATTTTAAAAATATATCACATTATTACATATCAGACACGAATACAAAATTAAAAAGAATATTATTTTCAAAACATATAAAGTTTGAGCTGTTCCAGATACGACACGGTTTATATATTTTTGTGAACTATACTCCAAATGATAGTGTCTTGACTGAAGTATGATTAGATCTAACATTCATTAGAATCCTGTGTTTTAATTTCAATGGATTGTTCTGAATAGGTGATTATTCTACTTCACTCGTTCTATAAAGATAAGAAGTGATATTTTTTATAATTTATACTTGCAACTGTCAGCACTTGGTCAAACTCCATTTGTATGGTATTCCGTTATTTAAGACACTTGTTTTATAAATCATTATTTACATACCAGCCCATGTATAGTCGTTGTATTTACATACATAAAATCACGCCTTTATCCCTTACGGGGTACGCAGGGCGTAAACGACCTAAGCAAAGGTCGTTCCGCCACGTCTAACAAAGTTTTGAGGGTTATTTTAGATAGATTTGTAGGTATATTGCTGAAGTGACAGGTTGTCAGTCCATCGCCTAAATTGCAATATAACCCTCGGATCCCTTAGCTGGTTTTTTCAGCATACCCGGGAGGAAATGCAGCTGGTACATTCTATGTTTACATTTCTACTTACTTACAGCATGGAGGAGTAGGACTCCTCCAACAGGAAAGTAATAGGGTATAGAATAGGGTATGGGGTATAAGAATCACTCTTCTCCCAAATTGTAAAAAGCATAATAATAACTTTCAGGTTCTTCGCAATAAAAAGCTGGTTCCTCGAGTACCGCAACTTCACGTTTGGTTCTCCTGACTACAACCTGCACGACGTTGGCCACTATACCCAGATGGTCTGGGCCACCAGCCACAAGGTTGGCTGCGGACTGGCCCACTGCGCTGGTGGGCCGTGGGGACACTTCTACAACTACGTCTGCCATTACTGTCCAGGGTTAGTATCACTCTTGATTACAGCCTGCATGATATGGGTTACTATATGCAGATGATTGAGGCCAGCAGCCACAAGGTTGGCTGCGGATTGGCCCACTTTGCTGGTGGGCCGTGGGGACACTTCTACAACTACGTCTGCCATTACTGCCCAGGGTTAGTATCACTCTTGATTAAAGCCTGCATGATGTGGGTCACTATATGCAGATGATGGAGGCCAGCAGCCACAAGGTTGGCTGCGGATTGGCTCACTTCGCTGGTGGGCCGTGGGGACACTTCTACAACTACGTTTGCCATTACTGCCCAGGGTCAGTATCACTCTTGATTACAGCCTGCATGATGTGGGTCACTATATGCAGATGACGGGGGCCACTAGTCACAAGGTTGGCTGCAGACTGTGGCCCAATGCGCTGGTGGGCCGTGGGGACACTTCTACAACTACGTCTGCCATTACTGCCCAGGGTTAGTATCACTCTTGATTACAGCCTGCATGATGTGGGTCACTGTAGAATAGAAAACATTTATTATTCATGAAGTCACAAACACAACACAGTAAATAATTTTTTAAACAAAAACAGAAGAAACGAAAGTAAAACAAATAATGAAATGAGAATATCTATTATCTAATCTGTGATAGAGGTACCTAAAAATAAACAGTTAATGCTACCGGAATGTGCGTGTCGCGACGACACAATAAAAGGACCCACTCAGCTTATGCCGCGATCTTGTGAGACAGACTATACACAGATGGTCTGGGCAACCAGCCACAAGGTTGGCTGCGGACTGGCCCACTGCGCTGGTGGGCCGTGGGGACACTTATACAACTACGTCTGCCATTACTGCCCAGGGTTAGTATCACTCTTGATTACAGCCTGCATTATGTGGGTCACTATACGCAGATGACAGGGGCCACTAGTCACAAGGTTGGCTGCGGACTGGCCCACTGCGCTGGTGGGCCGTGGGGACACTTCTACAACTACGTCTGCCATTACTGCCCAGGGTTAGTATCACTCTTGATTACAGCCTGCATTATGACATTCGCCGCCTAGTCGCCTTGCGGGTAGCTCAAACTACCCACATTAATTCGCGCTCGGAATCGTTCGTTTTGTGGGGTACTTTGGGTGATCCCTGAGTACCCTCACTTTTCGTGACTCTGCCTACCCTCGGTCGTCGCGGGTGATTTCTGCCCGTGCCCTCAACCCCGGCCTCCCACCAGCGGAAATCAGCGGGGGGGTACGGTAGTTGTTGCCCGTCCCGAGGGCAGGCTACGCTTCGCGCGGAACCAGGCCCCAGTTACGACTCCAACGGCAAAATGCCGGTTAACAAGCTTCACGAGAAGCCAGGCCGCAGAGCCGCAGACTGCGGTACCCAGGAGCGCCCCCGACGGAGAGCGCCCGGGCCACACTACAGCGGATAATGACGCTGAAGCCGTGGCTACCTACGCAGCCACAGACTCCGGAGAAGCCCGCCACGGGGGACAGCACCAGCCGTTCCCCGCCACTGCTCTCATCACCGCTGCCCCAACGCCAGCAGCAGGTGGACCACGCCAGCGCCCAGCGCGCGTCTGCAAGGCAGGCAGCCCTCGACGCACTGAGGGAGAGTGCAGCTGCCTTGCAGGACACGTCACAGAGTGACACGCGCGCTGAGAAGCGCCCTTACGAGTCGTCGTCGTCATCAATGACGACGCCGTCGCCGCTGCCTCGGACCCGTCCAAACCCGACCACCAAACTGCCGCCGCCAAGCCTCTCCATGCCATCACTGGACGCTGACATGGAGACGTCCCCGCGCCCGTCCTACGCAACCGTAGCTTCGTCGTCGAGCCCAAGCTCGCCGAAGCTACCGAGCTCGCAGCTGAAGTCCCCTCTTCCGCCAAGCGTGAAGAAAGGGAAGATTCCCCCTATTGTGATCGACCACCTACCCAACTGGGCCATCCACCTGAGGAAGCTGAAGGAGACGCTTGGTCATGCGCCGAACGTCCGACCCTATGGGAAGGGCTTTAGGTTCATGGCCAAGTCAGACCAGGAATTCCGTGCCTACCAGAGCTACCTCGCCGAGCTTGAGGGAACCGAGGCCGGACTTTCCTGGTTCTGCTACGCCACACCAGCAGAGAAGCCACTGAAGGTGGCGACTAGAGGCCTCCCCGTCGACACACCGCCGGAGGACATCGCGAAGGAGCTCGCCAGCCTGGGCTACCAGGTGGACTTCGTGCGCCCAATCAAGGCGCGCCAGGGACGCCCAGGCTGCATACACTTCGCTCAGCTGACGCGAACGCCAAACCTCACCCCAGGCATATACAACATACAAGAGCTGCTCTGTATGCCCGGCGTGAAGATTGGGGATGGCGCGGCAAACAAAGGGCAAACCAGTGCCACAGATGCCAGCTGTTCCGGCACAACTCCCGGAACTGCCACAGGATGCTGGCCTGCGTCCGTTGCGGCAAACAGCACGCCGCGAAGGACTGCAAGCGCCCACTTCAAGAGCCCGCAACTTGTGCCAACTGTGGCGGTGAACACCCCGCCAACAGCGTGACTTGCACCGTACTGCGCCGTGAAGTGCGGAACAAGCGCGCGGGCACCGCGCCCGTAACGAGACCAATCGCCGAGCCGAAGAGGAAGGACGCGGCACCGCAGGGAGAGACCAACGCGGCAGGTTCTCTCATGGCGGCCGCCAACAACCCCTCCGGCACGACGAAGAGAAATCGGAAGCCGAGGAGACGCCGCAGAAAGGCACCTCCTCCGGTCGAGAAAGAGCCACCCACGGGCCCACTGAATGCGGTCGGCACCCCTCAGGATATTCCTCAGGGGGAGATTCCGAAGCGTCAGCGGGCTCCAAGACAACAGAGTCTAAGAGCAGCCGTCCCTGAAAGGGACCAGATCCTGATGAAGGCAATCAGGATCCTAACCGAGGTCCTGGTAGCGCTCCGCACTGGAGCGGACGCTACCAGTATTATCGAGAGGGGCCTCGACGATCTGAGGCTCCCCGAGGCTAGAATGCCGGCTGCTCAGGGTGACCTTCCACAGAAGAGAAGCGAGAGGCTTTCCTAGCCCGCTTCTAAGCTGCCCACATCCACTACTCCCCGTCGAGTACTTAGGATCGTGGGCACCACAACATTACACGGACTTACCCCAGGACGGAGAAGCCGCTGCGAGCTTGAGGTCGCCAGCTGGGCCTCCCCCCATGGGGAATCCCCCGGCTGGCTCGATCTCGCCGCGGCGTGAAATCCTGCTGACGACCCGGACAAGACCCTAAGCTTCAAGCGCCCCAACGCCCCGCCTGTCGTCACAGGCGGCGAATTGAAACAACGCCCAGGAGGCCCTGCCTCGATGGCGTCTCCCCGCCGGCCGCTTCGCGGCCTACGTGAAGAAATCCGAACTGCATTATGTGGGTCACTATACGCAGATGACGGGGGCCACTAGTCACAAGGTTGGCTGCGGACTGGCCCATTGCGCTGGTGGGCCGTGGGGACACTTCTACAACTACGTCTGCCATTACTGTCCAGGGTCAGTATCACTCTTGATTACAGCCTGCATTATGTGGGTCACTATACGCAGATGACGGGGGCCACCAGTCACAAGGTTGGCTGCGGACTGGCCCATTGCGCTGGTGGGCCGTGGCGACACTTCTACAACTACGTCTGCCATTACTGTCCAGGGTTAGTATCACTCTTGATTAAAGCCTGCATGATGTGGGTCAATATATGCAGATGATGGAGGCCAGCAGCCACAAGGTTGGCTGCGGATTGGCTCACTTCGCTGGTGGGCCGTGGGGACACTTCTACAACTACGTCTGCAATTACTGTCCAGGGTAAGTGTCACTCATTATCTGTCACAGGGTTCAAGATTATAGTTGACCCCTGGACTACAACCTGCACTACACTGGTCGAGAGACAGAGCGCGAGACTCGAGATTCGACAAACACATAGCGTGATTGAAGAGAGAAGACTTGGGTAGATTTAAAAAAAACATACACATAATCAGACCTTAACAATAATGGGGTAGGCAGAGCGTAGATGACCTAAACAAAGGTCGTTCCTCCTCATCTGACAAAGTTTTGAGGGTTATTTAAGGGGCTTCCCTAGGCTAAGCGGCGCTCTCATCAGTTAAAAAAATATAATTTACTGAAAACACAATCAAAAGAAAATCCGGTAAATCAGATTGAGGTTAAAGCAATGAAGGTCATTTAGAACCTCTTAAAGTTGCAACTTATAGTTGTTAAAGTTAAAGATAGAAAATTTGCGAAAAACGGCCACTTTTGGCAATTTTCCTATCTGTAACTGCAGTAAAGACTGAATTATTGATTTATAATGCTTAAAATAAACTGCAGTACCTATACTTCAATCTGATTTATCGGATTTTGAATTAATTGCGTTTTCAGTGAGTAATGATTATTTTACTGATGAGGGCGCTGGCGTGCACCGGGGATCCCAATAAATTAAATTTGTGGGTATATTGCTGTAGGGACAGGTTGCCAGCCCATAGTCTAAATTGCAGTATACTGAAACTCTTAGATCCCTTAGCTGAAATATACAGCATGCCCGGCAGAAAATGCAGCTGGCACATTCTATGTTTTTCTCTCGCTCCCAGTCCAGTATGGAATAAATCAAATAGATTCAAAATCATGTCAGGTACTATAAGGTCATGTAATAAAAAAAACATAATTAGATAATAAAGCATTGAATTCGATTAATTTGAAGAATAGTTGCAGTATTTACAGCACATCGAATTAACAATCCGTATGGTTGATTTTGTTTACTTATGCATGACGTACATAACGTATAACTTTTTTAACTAAGAAGATTCTAGCTTCAATTCAAATAAAAATCACATAGCAATAATAATAAATCCCCTTTTTATTTTTTACAGTGGCAACATCCTGCCCGGCATAGAGTACCCCTACAAGCCGGGCAAGCCCTGCGAGGCATGCCCCGACCACTGCATCTCCAATGCCCTCTGCACCAACTCGTGTAACAAGAAGGACCTGTTCTCCAACTGCGAGGAGCTGGTGAGCTACCCCGGCACCTGCGAGAGCGGCAAATGCAACGCCACCTGCCAGTGCGACTCCAAGTTGCATAGGAACTACCCTTGGGTTTAATGATCCGCTCTTTACTTTGTACCAAATATTTACATGACGTATTAATAAAAATGAAAATAGTATTACATCGGTTTGGAATTAACGCCATCATTACATTTACCTTTTATTCACAAACATACTAGTAATATCACTATCACTACATAGCATAAAACAAAGTCGCTTTCTCTGTCCCTATATCCCTATGTATGCATTAATCTTTAAAACTGCGGAACGGATTTTGATGCGGTTTCTTTTAATGAATAGAATGATTCAAGAGGAAGGTTTATATGTATAATACATGCATAATAAAGTAGAGAACACTGATAATATCCGTGCGAAGCCGGGGCGGGTCGCTAGTAAGATATAATATAAGAGGTGAAATCGGGTTGACTAAACCATGTCTGAGTCCGTGTTTGAAGTATTTAGACTACTTCTGCACATCGGATGGTGTTGGTCTGCCACCATGGTGTAGGTTCGTCTGGTCTGGTAGTAACAAAGATTAGATATGACATCATCAACTTTTTGTGTGATGTTTTTTTCAGGAACCTGTTGAATGGATACTTCTTCCATGCTGGCCTGGGAGCGAGAGAAAAACATAGAATGTGCCAGCTGCATTTCCTCCTGGGCATGCTGTAAGAACCAGCTAAGGGATCCGAGGGTTTCAGTATATTGTAATTTAGGCGATGGGCTGACAACCTGTCACTAAGCAATATACCTTCAAATCTATCTTAAATAACCCTCAAAGCTTTGTCAGACGTGGCGAAACGACCTTTGTTTAGGTCGTTACGCTCTGCCTACCCCATTAGGGATAAAGGCGTGACTATATGTATGTATGTATGTTGAATGGATATCAGATAAAAGAGCTCAATGAGCCGATTCCAAAAATATACTAAACTATACATTTCAGCACGAAGTTGCGTAAAATTGCGCAAAATTAACTTTTCGGAAGGCTGTATCTCCTGAACGGAGCATCGAATTCAGTCAGTTTTTTACAGTACGTATAGTCAGTGTACATAGTAACCTAATTCATTTTTTCAGTCTATTCTAAGATGATTCATTTCACGATGGTGTTCACCTCTTATACTAGGTATATCGTCAATTCGTTCGTTCCTTTATTAGGATATTATAAAAAAACACGTTTGTACCGGCAGATTCTGCTCGCAGTGTGAGAACCGCGTAGGTAACTAAGACCAAATGAATGATCTAAGTGACCGCAAATTTCGATCAACGAATGAGTTGACAATAAATACAAGTCCTTAATAAAATAATGTGAAAATCGTAATAAAGTATTTTCTAAGTTGATGATTCATATCTTCTTCTGTCGAGTGGGTATCGAGTCTATCGACCCGATGAACCCTGGTGTCAGAGTTTTGAAACCGCCTAGTAGCACAACTATCAGGCCTCTGACATGGTTTGAGTAACGACCACTATCAAAAACAGCGACCGGGACCGACGGCTTAGCGTGCCCTCCGAAGCACGAAATCTTTTTCTTTTTCGGACAATCAGGTGATTCAGCCTGCAATGTCCTAACCAAACTGGGGAAAAAATCACAAAGTGATAAATTCTCAAATATCAACTTTGTGTTTCCCCCCCCTGGGAATCGAACCCAGGACCTCCGGATCAGGAGTCCATGGCACTAGCCACTAGACCACGGAGGCAGTTCATATGAGAATATTATATAAATTAATTGTTGCAGACATGAGAATGCTGCATGAATGAATGGGTGCCATTTGCTATTGATCTAAATGTACCTATTATGTCCCTCTTGCGGTCATATGAAAGGTCACTGATATAACACGTGTTAGGTCAAACACAATATATTTTACGGATTAAAGTTGTCTTATTTAAATTTGAAACCAGACATTTCGGTCCCTTTACTGGAGCAAAGGTGATTGCAAAATAAACTCAAAATAAGTAACAATTGAGCAAATTGTAGAATATACAAAATCCAGCTGATAAATTTAAAGCCTTTTTTACTGATCCTAAAAGTGATAATCATACTGATCTTTACACCGATAGGTAGACCAGTTTTTTCGGTAAAAGACTGCTTACAGCGAAAACAAGGAAAGTTTTACTTCAAATTCATGGGTCGTAGCATTAATTTGAACCTATCTTCACATTATGCTAAACATCTGCCACATTAATTTGACGTCTAAAAAACTTATGAATCGTTCGTTAGCCCCAGCATCTACCATCAAAGGAAGTTTGCTATTAATATCCTCATCACTATGATAGCTAATATTAAGTGTATCATTCAGATATACGAGATGGGACGAAATACAAACAGCAAAACTTGTCCGCTCTTATTTATGATCGTTCGGAGTTCGGACGTTCATCAGAACCGGACTGGCTCTTTCGCGGTTTCAACGACATTTGGAGAGCGAGGTTGGATTAGTGCTCATGCAAAATTGTGAGGATACACCACACGATGTGTCACTCGGCGTTCGAACTGATAAACAAAATTAAAGGAAATAAAAGGACTTAAAATTCAGTGAGTATATTTACGCGAATGTTTACGGACGTACTGGCAGTAAGGGCGCAGTACTGCTGTGTGTTGCCCGCAAACATGTTTGCGAAGTTTTGTGTTTTGTGTGCATTGGTGTTGCCTGCTGCAGCGTACTTTTTCGGTAAGTTTTGAAAAACTTTTTAATACTTACTATTTATATTCCACTCGTTGTAAATATTTAAAGCGCTACAATGAATATTATAAAATACGATAAAAGAAAAGCCTTAGAAATTATTCTTTTTCAGTGTTTGTATTACAATAATTTGTTTAAAAAAATTAAACCATGAAGGTATTTTTGCTCCGGTCTGTAATTAGTGTATTTTTTTAAAGTTACACTTGTTTGTTATCAAAAAATATTTACCTACAATTAAAATGTATTTAATTCAAAACACCTGAATGTGTATGCCATAGATTGAGCAAATTGTCACAGAAGCAAACAGAAGTATTATTCGAAATCGAACAGCTTATCGTCCTTAGTAAAAATAAAATTTTGTGACTAGACTTTCTAAGAACCTATGATCATATAAAAAATGCCTTATGATTTAATATCAATCATTATCTTAATCAATGTGTTTGGGATCGGGTCTCAGGGTAAGTGCTTATTATTAGGTATTTCAAAAATTAACAAGACGACCAAAGAAGTAAATAAACTATCACTTAATTTTACGATAATTTCGCAGGCACTCGAACTTCAAACTCTATCAGCAGCAGCTCAGCGTATCGAACCTTAAACTCAATCCGCAGCAACTCGGGTTTTCATCAGAACTCATTCAGCAACACCTACTCTTCGACTCACTCTTACCAGTCAAGCTACAAGAGCTACATAACCTATTCCAAGTCATATGACCCTGAGGGAGGGTATAACTTGTATCCATTGAACAATGTTGCGCTGCAGAAGAAGATAGAACAGTATCACAATGACTTCAGGAGACAAGTGCGGCCGCCTGCTTCTAATATGCTTTACATGGTAAATATATATGCAGTTAATCCTATATTTCATCTCACTCTTAGAGGCCGATAGTGTAGTAGATAGGGCCGCTGCCTCCTGAGGGAGGTCGTGCTTCGTCCCACCACGTACCAATATGTTTTTCTATTTTCGAATTTCATATGTACGTTTATTCGGTGCATTATCCGTGCTTCGGAAGGCATGGTTAGCCGTTGGTCCCGGTTAATGTCGTTTAATACTGTAGATATTAATCGTTAAGCCATATCAGAGGCCAGTGCTAAGTATGCATTGGCGGCTTGAAACTGACCTAATCTAGGATAGGGTCTGGTTTCCCTTCTGGGTTACGGAGGTCAGATGGCAGTCGCTCTGTATAAAAACCAGTACCCTCGTTCAATCTCCTAGATTAGGTAGCCAACCACGTGAGATACGGGATAAGGCTAGGGAGATGATGATTTCAACTCACTCTTACCTCGAGCAACAAGAGCTACATAACCTACTCCAAGTCATATGACCCTGAGGGAGGGTATGACCTGTACCCGTTGAACAATGTTGCTCTGCAGAAGAAGATAGAACAGTATCACAATGACTTTAGGAGACAAGTGCAGCCGCCTGCTTCTAATATAACATGTACATTTTTCTCCCTAGCCTTATCCCGTATCTCACGGGGTTGGCTACCTAATCTGGGGGATTGCACAAGGGTACTGGTTTTTACACAGAGCGACTGCCATCTAACCTCCGCAACCCAGAAGGGAAACCAGACCCAATCCTAGATTTTTTCAGAGTTTCAAGCCACCAATGGTTAGCACTGGCCTCTGATATGGCTTCACGACTAATATCTACGGTATTAAACGATATTAACCGGGACCAATGTCTTAACGTGCCTTCCGAAGCACAGAAACAGCACCGAATAACGTACATATGAAATTCAAAAAACGAAAAACACATTGGTACGTGTTAGGATTCGAACCACGACCTCTCCCGCTCAGAAGGCAGCGGCCCTGTCCACTTCACCATCGGGCTCTCATATAACATGTACATGGTAAATATATAAATTCTTATATATTAACTCAGTCTTACCAATTAATCTTACCAATCAATCTACAAGAGCTACATAACCTACTCCAAGGCCTGTACATGGTAAATACATCGTATTATTTCTAAAGAGGTAGGTAGAGCTTCTAAAGTCTATACCCATATTTGAACGAAGTGAAGGGTTGTAATACTATTGCCTGAATTGAAATACACTAAAACCCTGTGATTACTAAACTGGCCTTTACAGTATTCTGGGAAGAACAGCGGCTGGTATATTCTATTTTTTTTTACCGTGAACACAGTCAATACATGAACGAACATACGCAAAAGTAGGTAATTGTAAATAGAAGATGTTTTTTATTTGCTTGATTAATCGATTTCCGTTATTATCAAACATTTGTATAGTAAATACAGTTAGTTTTTTTATTTAATACATACATTCACGCCCGAATCTCTAATGAAGTAGAGCGTTAAAACCCAAACAAAGGTTGATCAGCAACGTGACACGTCTGATAAACTTTTATTAATCCATACAAACAAAAACTTAGGCGCAGATTTCACCAATTATTCACACGTACAACACGTACCGAACTCACTTAAAAAAACCTTTCTTCGGAGAATCCTACGAGTAAAACCTTTTTGGCAAAATAATGCCCACTTTGCGAAAAAGTTCGATTTGAAAGCCATTAAATATTTATTTTTAATTTATTTCTTATCTAGTTCAAAATGCTTTTTAATATATTTTTTTGGCGTAAATCAGCCAGAATCCTGTATAATTTGTAACAAAACCTATTTTAAGAAACTATTTTTATAAATTTACCTAAAACAAAAAAAGGCGGATCGATAAAAATGGCGGGAAATGGTTTTCTGCGTGTTGTAATTCTGCGTATTGATGGAGATGTGAAAATATATAAATATGTTTAATTGTGATTTTTTTATAAGTTGATTTGTCTAAAATCTAAAATCAATCTAACTGCAGAAAAAGATACCTCCAAGGAAGTACAATTTACTGTTTGCACCTAGAAATGGTGTAGTGTACCTATATATTTTATCTAACATTCTATCATTATGGGAAAATAACCCAATCCAAACGTGCTATCTACAACCTTTTTATATTTTTTGTAGCAAGGTTCAATGACCTTATTGGAATGTGATTTCAAGTTCAAGTACTTAATTATTTTACTTATCAAAAACTGACAAACTAACCTCTGAAACTAACACATGTTTTTATCAGTTCAATTTAAATTTGCACGAAGGGTTCCTAGTAATTAATCAATATCCACAAGTGTTTGATTATACCTGTAGGAGGTCAAAGCCCGGACCAAATCAGGGATTTTATGAACTTATATGGTGGTTATTTTAATTTCAATGCGAATTGAACACAAAAACGTAACTTCGTTTGATTTTATTTAATACATATATCCACGCCTTTATCCCTAATGGTGTAGGCAAACCGTAAACATCCTAAACAAATTTCGTTCCGCCACGTTCGTCAAAGTTCTGACAAAGTTTTGAGGGTTATTTAAGATAAATTTGTAGATATATTTTATTCCAACGCTGTATTAAGTAACAATTGATAATGTTATCGATTCGTACAACGAACAACTTAACTAAATCTTGACTAACATCATTGCCGTATGTTTCTGTTCTCTCATGATAGAAAATGACAGGTATAGACTTACGAGTATATTCATTAAATTTTTATTTATGCAACTACGAATTGCTACCACTTTTTAGTTTGTATGCTATCCAAAAAACAATATATCATATTTATCACTGCCTCCGTGGTGTAGTGGCTAGTGCCATGGACTCCTGATCCGGATGTCCTGGGTTCGATTCCGAGGGGGGAATCACAAAAAGTTGATATTTGAGAATTTATCACTTTGTGAATTTTTTCAAAGTTTGGTTAGGACATTGCAGGTTGAATCACCTGATTATCCGAAAAAGAAAAAGATTTCGTGCTTCGGAGGGCACGTTAAGCCGTCGGTCCCGGTCGCTGTCTTTGATAGTGGTCGTTACTCAAACCATGTCAGAGGCCTGATAGTTGTGCTACTAGGTGGTTTAAAAACTCTGACACCAGGGTTCATCGGGTCGATAGACTCGATACCCACTCGACGAGAAGAAAAAGTATATTGCAATTTAGGATAAAGGCGTGATTATATGTATGTATGTATATTTATCATATCAAGTCATACATTGGTAGATATATTGATTTATAGATCTTATCGATTCAGAGGAAAAAACTTTAATGCATACTAAAAAGGTATGCATTTAAGTTTGAATGATGAAGTTGTAACGGTCAAAATTCTGGCTAATGGTACCCTAAAATATATCAAAAGGCTTAACAGTTCACATTTGTTACCTGTTCATAATATCACCATATTGCTCATTTGTTATCAAAAACTCAGACCACAAGCTTTTAACCATGCGACATAACATTTATCACCTGTTAGAGCCATAACAGTCATTTTGCGTGTTAAAGATCTTATTTTCCTGTAAAAATAACAAACAAAAATAATCTTTTACGTAGGCCGCCAAATTTTATTGTGGGTGAATATAATAAAGTAATTTCTTTTAGTATCCAATAAAGGGAGGGATGAGTGTGGGTGTTGATCGCAAATCCTTTATTTCGGTCAATGCCCTGTATTCCAAAATGCAGTAAAATCTAAAAAATCCTGTCGTATCACTTTGAATCTGATACTTTTCGAAGTATTTATAGCATATTTTGGATCGTTATATCTGTTTCTGTAACTCTCCGATTTATTTTAGGACTTGTGAGTTCGTTGATGTGCATTTCACTACCCACCATAAAAATATTAAATTAGAGAAAAGATTGGATTAAAGATTGATTGATCCTTAAAATCCTATTTCTTTTTAATTATTGCAGCATTGGAATCAAGAAGCCGCAGTACAAGCTCAGAAATATGCAGAAGTGTGCAGATTTGTAGAGCACAACTCCTGGAAGGACAGACAAATGAAGAACTATCTTACGTGTGGACAGAATCTTTTTGGTTCTCAAGTCAAATTGGACTGGTAAGTTTCCCATCTTTATTTGTCATGTAGGTGCTAGAAAAGCTTGGCGTAATTTAGTAATTACGTACGAAGATAACCACAGTATCGTCGTGCGTTGCCGGCTATGGTTGCCTTAAAATTGTGAAAGGAAGCAGGGCTAAGACTAATTTATTAAGTGTTGTACTGTTATTTTCTTCATACACACATACATATAATCACGCCTTTATCCCTAATGGGGTAGGCAGAGCGTAAACGACCTAAACAAAGGTCGTTCCGCCACGTCTGACAAAGCTTTGAGGGCCTTTTAAGATAGATTTGCAGGTATATCGCTGTAGTGACAGGTTGTCAGCCCATCGCCTAAATTACAATATACTGAAACCCTCGGATCCCTTAGCTAGTTTTTACAGCATGCCCGGGAGGAAATGCAGCTGGCACGTTCTATGTTTTTCTCTCGCTCCCAGTCCTGCATGGAAGCTCCCAGGTCAGTAAAAAAAAACTGTCAAATCCATACTTAATATTGCTTTCAATATTGAGTTTGGTTTATAAAACCTTTGCCTATTTTATTTTATTCTAGCCTTTGTATCTCCTTAGCCCAAAATAATTATAACATTCATAGGACTGTTACAACAAAGACACATTCTATGTTTTTCTCTCGCTCCCAGTCCAGCATGGACGAATTGGAATAATTCTTTTCTTCTGCAGTGGTACAATATCGTAAGTATTTTTTTATAAGGCTTCATTAGCACGATGTATGCAATCTGCTAGCAAGACATTTTTTGTAGTAGAGGAAGGCTCTTTGCAGGTACATATACAGTAGTGTTTATTGTTTAATATACGATTATTTGCGTATCGTACACATGTTTATGTAAGGTCAATACGCGAGTTCATGACCTCACAATTACCTACTAGTATTTTTTTAATATACTTACCGGAAGTTTACAATAAGGTGTATTTTTTTCTTTATGATTTATTTTTGTATTTCATAACATGATTGGCTGTAAATAAAAACGAAACAAACAAAGAACAAAAATAAGCGCGAATTGATATTTTAATTTATATGAACTCATGCGCATACGTAAATTCGTAAAAGAAAAATGTAAACAATGCGCTTTCGTGTTTGAGTTTTACCAAATATGGTAGGAAACTATCAAATATATATGATTGGTAACTAGGTTTTGCAGTAGGTAATTATTGCATATTGTTCATATGCCTTGGGGAAAGTTGTTCGGTTTTAAAAAGTATACCGTGTGTTTAATCATTATTGTCTTATTGAAATACCAGGTACACAGCAATAGAAAGTTGGTTCAGCGAACACGTAAACTTCACATACGGATCCCCACACAACGTCTTCCCTGACATCGGCCACTACACTTCCATGGTGTGGGCTACAAGCCATCAAGTCGGATGCGGCGTCGCCTTCTGCAAAGGCGGGCCCTGGAAGCAGTTCTACAACTATGTCTGCCATTATTGTCCTTCGTAAGTACATATTTTCAATTCAGATCGCATCACAAAGTCTTCCCGGACAGGGGGCTCCCGTATTGTATGGGCTTCATAATGATTGTGATAGAGAGTTGGATGGCTGGTTATTTCTATTATTTTTTCATAAATCTGTCGTCATCAGCAAGGCCGTTACAATTTTAAAAGTATCCTTTTAAGATTTTCAACTGCTTATTCGTGCTTTGCCTCTGGCTTTGCTTTGTAAATTTCTTCACAGCTTGAAATAGTTGAGTGACATAATATCTAAATTAATTATCAACAAACATTCTAACATTAAACTTGTAAACCTTTTAGGGATCTTCCAGTTTTCCGGTAATTCAAGTTTTTGAGAGCCTATTTTAAGTTTTATTATGTATTTCTCTTTTAATTTATGCTTATTATGCGAAGTTATCAGCTAGGCGATCGACTTTTATGTCTTTCTACTTTTTCAAGGCCATGATCTCTCGTATATTAAATATTTGTACAAATAACTACTTAAACATCTTATCGATAATTTTAAGAACAATTAACTTACTAAGTCCTAACGTAATATAAGATCATGTATGTTATTTAAGTATGCTCGTAAATACAACGGAAATACATCCAACCTAATTAATTGGAATTTTGGATTGATATGTCTCTACCGCAGTAAAAATTAAAACTGTGAACAGATTTACACCTTGTCATGGACATACATACTATTGGAGATCAATGAAACTGAAGTTGAACTTTATTCCAGAAATATGGGTCGAAATAAAGTAGAAAACAGGTTTAGTCGTAAAACTTTGCATTACTTATACTTATCTGTTCATCTTTTTCTGCATATTCCTTACTTATACCAACTTGAACAAGTTGGTCAGTTTCATTTGGTTCTATTAATGCATGATCTTCTTTATTATTATTTTTTGTTACAGCCTGTCAAAATCCATCATCACCAGTATTCCTTTTCCATTTCAGGGGTAACTACGACTACCACCCCTATAAAATAGGCACGCCTTGTGGGGACTGTCCGTACGATTGCGTATGGGGCTCCCTCTGCACCAACTCTTGCCCAAGTCTGGATACTCTGGGCAACTGCCACGAACTGCTAGTGGAACCTGATATCTGCTACACTGGAACCTGCGACGCGACGTGCTTTTGCGGAGACAAGATATACAAAAACTATCCTTGGGTATGAGGAATAAAGTTGAAATTAAAAACGATAATATGAAGAAACATATTTAAATACCCATGTGATGGGGTGATTAAAGACTATAAACTGCGGTATTAATTTAGTATAGGCTGATTATTTTAGGATTAAGTTATACTTCATTATTAAAGGTCTATGTCCAATGTAGTGTTTTGTTTATCGACTATATTTGCAATGCGAATTCGCGCGGTCTCATGAAGGTGTTATCCGCAAATATAGTTTTTTTTTTTTTCAATCTTTGATGTATGATGCTTTCAACTTGAAGTGTTTAAACAAAGTGCAATCAACTGCGGATGAACCAAGTTTTGACCTTCTAGTTCGTAAGTCCATGTGAGGTAAGGTGAGTGCATCCAAAGTCACCGCTCACGCTTTTTGCCATTCTTTTTTTTGTAGGTATACTTTATCGCTAACAATTGTGAGCCTGCAGCAAATCTTTATTTTAATTTGATGCTAATATTGTAAACGAGCAGTGAGTTCGCATGTTACTACTTACTGCTACACAGCTAAAGTGAAGAAATGATGTATATTATTTTTTAAAGGAAGATACGACTACAGAAGTGAAAAATATTGTTACCAATTCTTAAACTCCTCCTACTCATACCTGTTAGAAGGCAGAAGTATTATTTTAGTGAGAAAATTGTCTTTAACTCTACATTGCAGTGTTTCAACTTTACAAATTCTACACCCGGTGAAATTTAAAATTTTAAAATTTATTGTTACCGCGGGATAAAACCGCGGGACGGAAAGCTATTATTATGTATTCCAATCTAATTGGATTGATATTTGGATCAATGATTTTAATTTCTGTAACAAATCGGTTTTTATGATAGGTGTTTTGCATATATTTGCGTTTTCGAAGATTAGAAAACCAGTTCCGTTTCCGTTTTTTTTAAAAAACGTGTCAGAACCATTAGAATTGGAGCAACTATCTGTAATGACGTATATAAATGCAACTATAATATTCCGCTGCAATCACGTGTATAAACGTTAATTTCCTTGTCTAATGTGACCTATTTATAAGGTGCTCTATTAATGGAAAATGGGCAGTTATGTGGGGGTTGTCGGCACTCAGGCGCAGCAGGTGAGTCAGCGCAGGCGCAGGTGGGGTGGCCGGCGGAGCGGAACCGCCGTGGGATGCGCCGGCTCCTTGCCCCATTGTTCCACTACCAGACTCTATGTAGAGCAGATGGTGACGTAATCCCACACACTACTATCACAACCAGTTCGCCACAAAAATTCTAGTGAAAAGCAACAAAATTATGTGACGGCTACATTAAAATGATAACGACCGCTCTGACAAACTTGATTGGCCGCTGTGACGCGTTCACATCTCACGGATTATAAAACTTCTTTGAGAGTGAATCCACATTTCTAGCGATTTCTAATAAGTGGAATCTAAAGTGTGTTTTTAAAAGACATACGTCCCGTGACGTGATATAAATTTGATTAGTATTCACCCGTATTCCCGATTGACCGAGCAACATATTTCCCACCCCCACCACGTCTCGAACCCAATTGTAATGCAGCGGCGGGCGCGGAGTCCGGCGCGCGGGCATTGTATCGGCTCCGCGGCTCGCGTCCACCTGCCGCTGCTGCGCGGAGTGTGCGGTGCGGCCGAGCGCCATGGTCTGCGACGACGGCATGCACGGCCACGGCTCATCGCCGTCGGTGCCCCGCAAGTCCCTCCGCCGCCTCGCGTCCACCAGGGGCTTCCGACCGCGGCCCGCTAACGAGCACGGCTATCTCCGCATCTTCGACGGCCTCGAGCCTTTCGCTGTCGATGCACCCAGCAAACTCGTCAAGGTCACGCTCAACACAACAGTCGAAGACATAAACAAAAACCTCGGCTTCAACGAAGAACTAACTGTTTGGGTGCAAATTGGTGGTGACCACACTAGAAGATTGGAGCTGGATGAATACCCCCTGAGGATACAGGAGCAGTTTTTAGTAACTCAAGGTTGGAAGTCGGAAGCTCGCCGACTACGATTGGCAGTTGATCCTGAACTGCGACACTCGTTACGGTTTTGCGCAGGCCCGGGGGTCAGGTCTGGAGGGGTGCTGCGGTCTGGCACCCTCTACGTGCTAAAGGGACATGTGTTCCCACAATGGAAGCCCCGACCCGCGTATATTATCGGATCTCGACTGCACATGTGTGGTGAGTACACGTTTCGTTTACCTATTTCGAAACTCGATTTCACTAATTACTCTTTAACAATGTTAAAAACTTTGATTTCATTTCATGACTGTATTGCGAAACGTTTTGCTGGTAGTTTAACATTTCCAATATGGAGTAAAAACGTTGAAAAGAATCCGTTGCAATTTATATTTCAAATTACCAAGATGTTTACTTCGTGAGACCGGTTTGGAGTTATTTAATCGAATCTGTGTTTTCAACTGTTTTCAGGATCCTCTTGGGAAATGCTGGAGTTGAGTGGAGGAAGCATCGAGCTATGTCAACCGAAGGCGCAGAGGCTGGTCCTGTGTGTGAAACCGCGTTGTCATAGCAACAGCGTCCCTGGAGATCCCGCTGCCAATCACGTCTTCTTCGGCTTTAGCACCATTTGGGAGAGAAACATGTGGTTCTGCTGGCTAAAAGAGGTATGGAATTAACTTACAATTATCTAATACAATCTCTTTAATTCTGTTAAGTGTTGTGTTGGACCAATAGCGTCTTGTTACTTTCATAGGTCAATAAACGGACGGTTAATAGCAGTAATTCGAAGTCACTCTATTATGAAATTATACAATTTTCTGACATTGGCGTCCTAGAATCTAAGAGCAGTTATGATAATGGTTAGACAACCTTGGTGATAGGAACTGGAGCGTATCATGTTTTTATAGATCATCGTTTTGCCAGTTAACTTATTTCTCGGATCTGGTAATTCCAGATGATTGAAGGATTTGATTCCGGTACACTTGTCAGCCTAACGAGCCTTCTCGAACGACGTAAATTGTTAGAAATCGCACACAACTTATCAAGCTTTTGACATTTCAATGCGCAATTTTCTTGCCATTATTGTAGGGTTGTGCAATAGAAGAAACCAATTCTCTGAACCTCAGTTTTAGACAAATATTTTTCTCATGCTAATCAATAGACGCACAAGATTACGGAAGAGGGGAAATTTTAATGTCATTAGTTACGTAGGTTTTAATGCAAATTTTGTCCATTCGTATTATTATTTTGACAGATAAAACTTATATCGATGCCATATGACGCGGAAGCTACGTTAATCAGATGTAATTTAACACATAGGTCGTAAATGTCTCGTATATTTCTTTCTCGTCTTGTCTCTTAGTTAGCTCGGCGTTGATGTCTTTTATGTTGGTAGTTTGGATCATTAATATCCGACAAAAAAACAACATGGACCTCTCGATATTGTGTTGATTAATGTTTGGGATTTACAGCCTCAAGAACAAAGGTGACTCTCCTATAAACGACATCTTAAATAGCTGTGTCTGTCACGCTGTTATTTACGATCTCACAAAAAATAAACTTTCGATGAATGATGAATATAAACATGAGTCATGATCGTACGTTCATCTTTTTATCAAATTAGCGAACTGAATTTAATGCATTAACCAAAAAGTGTGTTAATTAGAAATCGTGAGCGCGTCGCTCTGAAAGAAATGTCACGGTCGAGATGTCCTGAGTGCGCGAGCGCCTCTTTGGGCATAGCGGGGCTGCGCCCGCGCACCGTGCTCTGCCATCACAAGTCGCAAGCAAAAAGTCACTCGAATCGGTCGCAATGATCATTTCACGCGGCATCTTAACGGTGGCAAATTGCAAAAACTCTGATCGTGATAGTGGCACGCGAGTGTTTGTTTACTAACTACTTGTGTATATCGGACTGATGATAAGCTATATTTATATTTAGAGCTAATTTGGAAAGTTTCAAGCAACGGATTTTATTATCAATTGGCAAGAAGTGCAGATAATCTCTAACTTAGTGTTTTCATTATCTCTTATTTCTATATCATATACCTTAATATGGTAGCGTCTTCTGTGCAACGTCTCAAGGACATAAATGGCATTTAAGCAAGCGATATCGACGTGATCGGAATAATGAAAGCACCAACAGGAATTATTTTGTAGTCTTTGGGAATAACAATGGTCGGAGTTCGTCGGCCCCGGTGTGGTTACACACCGAGACAAACTTCAACTGTGTCGCCTTTAGTTCAAAATGTCATTTGATGTAACTACGATAGAGCCTCGTAAGATTCATCATAGCAGTAATATATTGTTCATGGGACTAGGTTAATAGTTTTCTTGTGATGGTGGAAATGGATACGATGGAGCCGGAGGGAGAAGTCGATAGTTTGAATGTTTATCATCAAGATTTAAGTGAGGACATATTTTTAGACAGCTTGGAGCCCACAGTTTACAGAGAAAAATGCGAAGCTACGGTGGGTTAACTTCCGTTGACATTTATTTCATTTTAAGTTGATTTTAAAGTAGTAACAAAAATAGGTTTTATAAATGTAGAGTTCCAGAGTTCATTGTACATAGTCCCAAGTTGCTATGGATGGACACTATACTCATACAAAACCCATTTACCTTTTAAGGAATATTAAAGCCATCAAACATCTCATCCAATCCATATATATGTCCTATACACAATACATTTTAACTCATGATCTTTGTCCCGCTTTCCAGGCCACGCAAAGCACCCAGCCCCCAAACGTGCTAGACCTAAGCGGTGGTGGGCGTGCATCCCTTGGAGATGCGCTGACGCAGCATGCTGCAGGAGCATTCACTGTACGCGTATTGAAATTATGCAGAAACGCGCTGAGTTCCTTGCCCCCACAAACATGGACGCTCCAGGCCCTGACGCATCTAGACATCAGCGATAATCGGATCTCAGAGCTGCCTGAAGAAGTCTGCCAGTTAACACAGTAAGTACTAGATTCACGCTGACGCAGCATGCCGCAGGGGCCTACACTTTGCACTTGCTGACACTAATACACGCTCAGTTTCTTACCCCATAAAAGCGTGGGTACTCCAATCCCTGACGCACCTGGACATCATTGACGACCAGATAACAGAACTGAATCAGCCAGTTGACGGAGTAAGTCCGAAAACTTTTTATCTGTAAAGAGCTACTTTTTTATCTGTAACTTTCTAAGCTGATAACTTGCGAAATTGATGCAGATTTTGTGGATTACTTAAATGTTTTAGAAAAAAAAACAATGAAAAATCTGCCATCTATATATATAATAAATCTCTAGAAGGGCCGTGCATGTACATTGAATATATTTCCAAAAAAATAATTACAATAGGCATTATTCACGATATAAAGACCAAAACTTTTATTTTTGTCTGTCTGTCTGTCTGTATGTTACCACATCACGCCAATACTACTGATCCGATTTCGATGGGACTTTTTTTATTCAACTGTGTGTTACCCGGGTTGCTACTTAGGATACCTACAATCACGCTACATGACTTAGGGAGTAGGCAAGAAATTGAAATTTGGCTGTTTCTAAAATTTTCATTGGTCTTTTTTATTCGACTAAGCATTAAAAAAAAAAAAAAAAAAAAAAAAAAAACGTTTATTTGCCAAAAAAGGATTTACAGACACAGAGTTTCCTTAGAACTCCGCACTAGGTCAAGCCTGTATCGCGGCAGTCCACACGACCTTTACCATTTCAACATAGTTACAAATATAGTTACATTTACATTCATATATTTTTTTTAAGAAGTGTTAAAATTAAGAATGAGTCTTATTAAGTTTGATAATGCAATGCCATAGTTTATGGATATAAATTAATGAAGATAATAATAAAGTTATGTTTAGTATAATTATTAATTCTTACCATGTTTCTTTTATAAATAAAATACATATTGGGATATAATATGTATAAAACTTTTGAGTGTATATAATAATATATTAAATTGTAAATAAAATAATTAAGAAGCATATAGTACGGGTAGGTTAAATCAATATTTTCAGAATATTCTCAGTAGCATTGTAGTCAAGGGATTTCAGCCATTTTATTAAACTTCGTTTTGCTTCTGACAGTTTATATTTTTTAATGATGCACTCCTTGTTCACTGCGGTGTAGATATACGGATAAGTAAAGTTTCTAAATCGCTGGGCAAAAGTAGTGTTAACTTTAGGTGTTTTCACAAGATAGACCCTTCTCTGCGATATGGATAACTGCTCATCACATGTTAGATTAAGTACAGATTTATGTTGGGCTAGACTAGCTTTTAAAACGTATAGCTGACGTACTGTTAAGACATCTGCCTCCTGATATAGCCTATCAGTTGGAAACCTGAAGGGTTTTTTGTAAAGAACCTTTAAAACCGATCTTTGGGCCCTTTCTAACATGATCATAAAAGTTTTAGCAGCACTGCCCCAAAGACCTATGCAATACGTAATCACCGATTGACATAGCGCTGTGTAAACCAGGCGAAGAATATTCTGATCGGCACAGTCACGTAACAGCTTCATCACACCTATGAGCTTCCTAGTTCGACCCGACATGACTCGTATGTGCTGCTTGAAAGACAAGTGTTCATCTAGTGTAATTCCTAGGTATTTTAGCATCTCAGATCTTTGAATGGAGTTGCAATCACAAACGTTAGTTAATTGAGGATGGGAACAAGCGTGTACCTTTAAACTTGAACTTAGATTAGGTGGTCCAGATGGTTTTGTTTTATGAAAGCACATAAATTTAGTCTTGCTCGTATTCAAAGTTAGAAGATTATTGTTCAGCCATTCAGCAACTAAAGTCATACCATTCTCAGCGCTATTAAAAACTTCTTTCCAGGAATTTCCTTGAAAAATTATAGCTGTATCATCAGCATAACAAACAACCGTTGTGTTTTTATGGTTCTTTAGTAAATTTGCAATATTATTTATGTAAATTATAAAAAGAGTGGGGCCTAAAACACTGCCTTGAGGAACGCCAAATTTGATGTTAGCATAGTCACTTATAAAATTTTCCACTTTAACACACTGAGTCCGATTTTCTAAGTAACTACGAAACCATTGTAACGCTAGTCCTCTAATCCCAATCACTTCAAGTTTTTTTAACAATATAGTAGTGGAAACTGTATCGAAGGCTTTGGCCAGGTCAAGAAAGATTCCTAGACAAGATTTACCTTTATCCAGAGCCTTCGACACAGTGTCCAGTAATAATCCGACTGCATCTTCTGTAGACTTCCCGGTTTGAAAACCAAATTGATTGGGAGAAATTATGTTGTGTTTATCTAAGTACTTGATAAGTCTTTTATTTACAAGCTTTTCGAGTATTTTAGAAAAGATGCTAAGCAGGGATATTGGTCTATAGTTTGTTGGGTTGTCTTTTGTACCGGCTTTATGTATAGGGACAACTACAGCTTGCTTCCAACAATCGGGAAATATGCCGCTGGATAGGCTAGCGTTGAGGATGAAAGTGAAAGGTTCTGCAATTAATGGAAATATAGTCTTAAGGAAAGAGCAATTGATTCCGTCATTTAAAATAAAAGTTACGACACAAATAATCACGCCTTATTACGTAGGAAATTGAATTTCGGTCGTTTTTAACCGATTTTGATGGAACTTTTATTGTTTGACTGAGCATTACTTAAACTAAAAGTAACGATACAAATAATCACGCCACCTGACTTAGGGGGTAAGCAGGAAATTGAACTCTGATCGTTTTTAACCGATCTTAAAGGGACTTTATTTGACTGAGATTTTTTTTATTATAGGTATCCAGCCTATGTTAGAAATAATCACGCAAACCATTCTATATTCAGTAAGCACCCCAGTTTGTATGGAAAACTCGCAGTGTCGAACATACTGAAAACGCTTCTCCGCGCGTAGGAGCGGGATCTGCTAGCTCGCGCGTGGAATCGTATTTTCCATACATATTTGTATGAGCGAAATCAATCGAACATCAGACAATGCAAACATCAGACAAACAAGTCAGCAGATCCCGCTCCTACGCGCGGAGAAGCGTTTTCAGTATGTTCGACACTGCGTGTTTTCCATACAAACCAGGCGTGCGAAGTCGCGGGCACAGCTAGTATAGTATAATAATATTATATGATAATAAAAAACCCGGTTGGAAAAATACAATATTATAAAAACAAATCTTATAAGAGCAAATCAAATAGACAGACTTACTATCGAATCCCTAATATTAGTTTGGATTATCGTAGAACTTCTTACATTTTCGTAGCATTATGACTGCGTTGATGTCTTTTATACTTCTAATTGATATGAATGTCAATGGAAAGGGATATTTCCTGGGTTATCTCTAAATGTATATAGGTCGTAGGATAATTTGATAATTCAAATCTTCGCGAAAATTTTAGGGATTTTTCGAAAACACGGATAATTAGACAATGGTGGAATCATTGTCAAATCTTACTGGAAAAAGTCAGGATATTTGCGAAAAGCCTCCTCGTTCTAGTAACATTTGACCTCCTTAACTGAAATAAGTTCGCTGATTGGTCGGTTAGCACGTCCATAACAAGATTGGTTGACGTTTTAAATCAATTAATCATAAACGCATATTATTTGACCAATTAGAATAATATTAAGTAAAAATTAACCAACCAGAGTTAAGAATATCAAATGTTACTATGACTACGAGTTTTTACGCAAAAAGCCTGACGTTTTCTAGAAATTATTGACAATGTTGTCACCATTGTCTAATCCGTGTTTTCGCAAAGTCTCTAGGATTTTCGCGAAGGTTGTGATTATCATATGATCTTATGCCATATTCATAGTATTTTCTTGTCACTAGGTACCGTCGCAATAGGCTTTACCTAATGTGCGGTGCTGACTCAAAGAAACTATTTGTCGTTTTAAATAGGTTTGTAAACTTGCTGATTCAGTTATTAATATTGAAATATTATTTTGAAAAATATAAAATATAAAGGCGTGATTATATGTATGTATGTATGTATGTATAACATATAATACAATATTTCTTCGTCCGATTTTCTATCGCTCGAAGAAGCGTTGTCATAAAAATGCATGTTGTCACAAAGTCACATCCTGCGCCTTGTTGATACAAAATGTCATCCTTGATGTCATCCGACCAATTACACAGTAATAATAAATATTGATAAGAAAGACTTCTCTATTCATTGTTTATAATATTAACTAAAGGCCCTCACGAAAGGCATGCGAAACGCGCAAGTATTACTTGATGCGTTAATAAAGATGAGCTCTTTGTAAGTACTTATTCCTCAGGCGTTTGTATTGTAATAACAGCGTTCTGTATTTTGTGGTTTATTTGTTTTGAGATTTAGCACCAAAAATATGTTTGATTTTTATTTTCAGAAATTATCTATATTATTATCATATCAGTAGTACCTATATATTGTATTTTTCAATATACTAGTAGTAGTACAACCGGTTGAACCTACCTATTCCTTGCACATCTCAAGAGTTGCTCTGACACTGATGTTTACAAATGTCTCGTTCGGTAGATATGGGCTGCTAATAAAAAAAACCATATAATACCGATCTCCTGCTCATTATAACTTCAGACACGTGTAGCGTACCGCATCGCGAGCTAAGAGAAACCAAGATACAAAACACGCGTGATATAATACCCTAATTGCCATTAGAAACCGCGATAGTAAATGAATAAACAAATAAAGTTCAGAACAGTCTGGAGTGGGTAGAATAATGTACACACATCAGCTCGTGTGGTCGTGATGGGCTGCATTCGGTAACGCTCGGCCGGTAGACCGTGGCGTCTTTGGCTCTTTGCGTCTCTCGCGGGGCTCTGCCTTTGGCCCGATGCTCTTAAATCTATACAAAGTACTCGTATTATATGGGTACTTGAGATCCGATAAAGAACGATGCCCTGCTTTATTACCGTATCAGGTAGTTGATGGTTTTTACAATATTAGGTTAAAATATTTTAACGATGGTGTAAAAAATAGTTAATTAATTTCTATCCTACTCTCTCTTAATAAAAATAGATCCAAAATAAAATAATCTTCATCTTCCATGCTGGCCTGGAAGGGCATTTCCTCTCGGGCATGCTGTAAAAACCAGCTACGAGATCCAAGCGTTTCAGAATACTGTAATTTAGGCAATGGGCTGACAACCTGTCACTACAGGAGTATCAACTACAAATCTATCTTAAATAACCTTCAAAACTTTGTCAGACGTGGCGGAACTATCTTTGTTTAGGTCGTTTACGCTCCGCCTACCACATTAGGGATAAAGGCATAATTATATGTATATATGTATTAAACCGTAACAATAAAAGTGACGTATTAATCGTGAAAACAAACAATTGACCATATGATATGACTCACTTTCCTAAAAAAAACAAAATGCATTTGTTCCCTGCACCGATCTAGAATAATAGTTCCCTGGCTTATTTCTAGTAGGGATTGAATTTATCTAGTACTATTGAATATTCTGTGGTAACCTTTTATGTTAACCGACATCAAAAAAAAAAGTTGGTGTATTTTTTTAAATAAATGATGATGTTATGAAAAAATATAATCTTAGTTCATGATATGAGTGGATGATGCCTGAACGTAAGCGATTGATTTCGATTTTACGCTGTAAATAGATTCTCTCAGTATAGTATTAGCTAATAGGGGTTGGTACCAAAGTGAACGTAACCGGTCACACTCCGACGCATCGATGTAGATACAGCCTACCAGACCGACTGCGCGTACGCAAGCACCCAGTTAAAAAAATTAGCACACAACGGAAACGCTCCGCCTACTACAACATACAAGCAATCACAGTTATTATACTAAACTGCGAGTCTCAATTGCTACCCTTGCACCGATGCACAGATATACGTGACATATTCACTCTTCGTAGTGACTTAATTCATCTGGCCTGTGTATTTTATTCTTACGCGTAAAATGGAGCAGATGAATGGCAAAGATGCATATTATGAAAAATAATAAGTACTTTTCGCATCTTTCGTTATTAAATTATTTTACAGACATGCATATAATTACGCCTTTATCACTATTAGAGTGGGCTGAGTAAAGCGTAATCGACCTAAACAAAGGTCGTTTCGCCACGTCTGACAAAGTTTTGGGGTATTTAAGATAGATTTGTAGAGAGAGAATTATTTTACTGAATTTATAAATGAGATGAATTAGTGTCGATATTAGTATAGCTAAAACTTTTTTCAATTATTTCTAATTTACCTACTACCATTAATTATAAAAAAAACAGATGTAGAATATGAAAAACTATTTTTTGTCCGTTAAAGTAGAGTTAAATTCCTCAAGTTATGCAAAGTTAGTGAGCATGTCATTGTGACGTTATTCAGTTCATCCTTGAAAGCTGGTAGTTTTATACCTTAAGTATATGCTTCCATGCTGGACTGGGAGCAATAGGAAAACAGAGAATGTGCCAGCTGCGTCTCCACTCAGGCATGCTGTAAATACTAGCTAAGGGATTCGAGGGTTTCAGTGTATTGTAATTTAGGCGATGGGCTGGCAACCTATCACTACAGCAATAACTGCCTCCGTGGTCTAGTGGCTAGTGTCATGTTCTCCTGATCCGGAGGTCCTGGGTTCGATTCCCAGGGGGGAATCACAATCAATTTGAGAATTTATCACTTTGTGTTTTTCCCCAGTTTGGTTAGGACATTACAGGCTCTTTCACCTGATGGTCCGAAAAAGAAAAAGATTTCGTGCTTCGGAGGGCACGTTAAGCCGTCGGTCCCGGTCGCTGTCTTTGATAGTGGTCGTTGCTCAAACCATGTCAGAGGCCTGATAGTTGTGCTACTAGGCGGTTTAAAAGAAACTTTGAAACCAGGGTTCATCGGGTCGGTAGGCTCGATACCCACTCGACAGTAGAAGAAGACTACAGCAATATGCTGATCTATCTGGAATAACCACCAAAACTTGTAAGACGTGGCGGAACGACCTTGGGTCGTTGACGCTCTGCCTACCCGATTTGGGATAAAGGCGTGATTATATGAAGATGATGATATAAGTTGGTAGAATCGCTAAGAAATAAAAAATAGCAACATGTTAGGTATCGAATATTCTTCTACTACTATCAAAATAGAGTTCATAGAAACGTTAATTTCTATTAGCAGTATAAAAGACATTAACGCGATCTAATCGCTACGCAATTGTAAAAGTTCTACGACAAATGAAACTAACGTTAGACTTGCTTTCCTACTATGTTTTAAATATTAAATATAATTTAGAGTCCCAACATACATACATCATCATCATCTCCCTAGCCTTATCCCGTATCTCACGGGGTCGGCTTCCTAATCTAGGGGATTGAACGAGGGTACTGGTTTTTACACAGAGCGACTGCCATCTGACCTCCGCAACCCAGAAGGGAAACCAGACCCAATCCTAGATTAGGTCAGAGTTTTCAAGCCACCAATGCTTAGCACTGGCCTCTGATATGGCTTAACGACTAATATCTACGGTATTAAACGATATTAACCGGGACCAACGGCTTAACGTGCCTTCCGAAGCACGGAAAAAGCACCGAATAAACGTACATATGAAATTCGAAAACCGAAAAACACATTGGTACGTGGTGGGATTCGAACCACGACCTCCCGCTCAGGAGGCAGCGGCCCTATCCACTACACCATCGGGCTCTACAATATACATACATACATACATATAATCACACCTTCATCCCTAATGGGGTAGGCAGAGCTTAAACGACCTAAACAAAGGTCGTTCCGCCACGTTTGACTAAGTCGTGGGGGTTATTTAAGATATATTTGTAGATATATTACTGTAGCGACACGTTGTCAGCCCATCGCCTAATTTACAATATACTGAAACCCTCGGATCCCTTAGCTGGTTCTAGCTGCATTCCCGGTAGGAAATGCAGCTGGCTCGTTCTTTGTTCTTTCGCTCCCAGTCCAGTATGAAAGAAATGTTACTTTAAAGATAAACTGATTCTAAAATCCGTTAAAAATTGCTGCTTTAAGAAAATATCAATATGTTTATTTTTGAATGATTTATTGCCGGGGTATTGTACTTATGTTGATACACAAGGACATCGTTAGCGGTGGATCTTCAAGGTAGTGGCGGCTTCCAAATACATTTGAATAATTGCCTGATCATATCAATAGCCATTAGCGAGGTGTTTACTATATCCGCGCATTCTTGCTGCGCTTGCGCTGCTTTTGGCGGAGGTGGAGACCTTTTAAAGGATATCCTTGTAATGTAAGGAAGGATAGAACTACTTTATTAGAATTTATTATAAGCTCTTTTTCAATAGTAGAGCATCACGAATCTTTGAAATATTAAAAAAAAATCGGACTAGCTGTCCACCCCGGGAAAAAGCATTACAGGGTTTCTTATTAATAAGTATGGGTAACTTCTTCTGTCGAGTGGGTACCGAGTCTATCCACCCGATGAACCCTGGTGTCAGAGTTTTTAAACCGCCTAGTAGCACAACTATCAGGCCTCTGACATGGTTTGAGTAACGACCACTATTAAAGACAGCGACCGGGACCACGAAGCACGAAATCTTTTTCTTTTCGGATAATCAGGTGATTCAGCCTGCAATATCCTAACCAAACTGGGGAAAAATTCACAAAGTGAGAAATTCTCAAATATCAACTTTGTGTTTCCTCCCTGGGAATCGAACTTATTTTAAAAAGAAAAAAACTCCTTTACAAAAACTTATCTGATAAACTTAGGTAGTTCATCAATCCACACCAATGAAGAACCTGAATTGTAAAATAAAATAACTTTCAGTGTGCTTTTAGGATTTAGGATCTTAACAATAGCTAGGAGAGATGTTTGGAAAGCGCAAGTTGCATAACGATCCTACCTGTCAGTCAAAGTATGTAGACTGTACCAGGTACTATGATAGGAAGTCTATAAAGTAATGTCGAAAGACATTTGAAAGGGAAACTGTAGAAACGTTTCATAGTTAAGTGGCGTTACATAGATTCGATAGGAGATAAGTACAACAATGCGTGTGTAGTGTGAAGTAACATCGATGGCGCTGGCGTCTTCTTGCAAAACGTGCTGGTGGTATACTGAACTAGAGACATGTCGAGGCGAAGATGTTTTCACATTGCATTGCTGAGTCATGTTAGAATTTGTGTTATTGACTGCGGGCAGAGCCAGCGTTGCGACGCAAAAGCACCTTCACTACTGCAGCACTAGTACCAGCGCCAGCAATGTGCTAGCACCTTAAACGTATGGTCACTCGGGCGGCGCTGACGCATGCAGTAAGCCACTGACGCCGCCGCGGTCAGTCTCAACACAATCTCTTTGAAAACAACTAGTGCCGTACTGATTATATATAATATCGATTTCAATCATGAAAATAGTGCCGTGCATCATTTTCAATCGCATAAAGTGTCGATTACTGAAACTGTGTGTTGACAGCTACTTCTGATGGATTGGTTGTGTTGTAATGTGCTTTTCGGTTCGTTGGTGTTGAATTTATTTTCAGCAGTACAGTGCGTATTTGAACTGATACCAAGTAAGTGTGTGCTATGAGCATTTATTTAAACTTAACACAATTTTAATGAGCTAAATATGGTCTTGGTTACCATTGTGCAAAATTATAATGACTACCAAATTAATAGTATTTGTATAGCTTCTTTCACATGTTATCCATATCGGTCAAAATGCTTTTTCTGAGCATTTTTTTGTTTCTTCATCATTTAAGCCAATCTGATGACTGATTTTTGACGCTACGCAATTAATCAGAGTTGCTGGTGTAATTTATCAATATCATTCCGCGATCTGAAACTATTAACCAAACGGTATATATTTGAGTCTAACTTTCCAAACATTTCCAAGAATTATTTAAAAAATCTTGGGCAATCCAAAGAAAAAACTTTTAATTTCGTCAGTCACGCTGGCTGATCTTGTGGAGCATAGATTAACATACGCTCGTGCTACGAGACTACGAAACCCTATTGTGTTAAATATTATCTTATGCAATGTATTGTGCAGGGTGCTTCGATTCTACTCCAGTGATTTATGCGATTTTTTTTCTACTAAACGTTTATGTATTGGGTAAAGACAATTAAATAGGTGTTATTCTGTTTTTCGGTTGCACAACAGACGTACTAATAACACTTAATAATAGAGTATAATCATGTAACAAATTCCAACGAGTAGATATTGTGTTTTAGTTAGGAGACTGCCGGTAGTTGAGTGTCTGGCATAACCCACATCGCACCGCATACTCAGCCAGGTGCGTAAGAATTTAAGGTAATTCCTAACGACAAATGATTGTTTTTAAGAGCTTATTTCTCCTAAACGAATCATTAAAAAAATACATATGAGAAATTAGTTCATGGCCTGCAATTGCAACATAAGTATGCTAAAAAAATCTGGAAGTAAAGCTGTTTTTATCAGTAAATTTAATATTTCTTCTCAACTATTAGGAGCGCTTTCACGGCTTCTTCGGGAAAATATCCGTATTATGGTTATATTAAATCGCAACATAGCTTTTTTTAATCCCTCTCGTAGTTGTTACGGAAAAAGCTTTTTTGTGCGTTTATCGCACATTTTCGACGCGGCTACGGACGTAACCGCCACGTCGTAGCGCGCGTCGATATGAACGATTTTCTAAGGCATTACGGGCGATGGTTGCATATCTTAAAATCTACCTGCTCATCTGCCAGCAGGATACACCTTAATAATAACAGCGAAGATACACGGGCTATAAATATTTCCTACCTAAAAGACGGATATTAAAAAAATACTTGTGTACTGTAATAAAAAAAATATTTAGAAATATTTTGAAGAAATCGATGCATTTTTTTCACATTTGATAATTTTCATGTCTCGTCTTAAGATCATCAAACATCTTGGATAAAATTAAATTGATATAAATAATGAATACTGATCAGTTTCATTGAGGAACCCTAAAATGGTTATGAAATAATATTTTGATTGTATCAGTAGAACAAAAAATTAAGCTTCGCGGCGAAAAACATTTCTTAACAACGTCCGTTAATTACTAAAACGGAAACTGCTTTGGTTTTGTACGCTGGAAATATAATAAATTGATAATTAACAAGTACATACAACAATCAACAAAGGATTAATAAAAAATACTGTAAATAAGAGGGTATTGGAACTCTTCAAGCGAAAAACATAATAAATAATAAATTGAATAATAAATTGATCATCATTTCATTACGTAGTGTAATATTACGTACGTATAGTACTGATATATGATAAAAACATATATTGTAACCATGACTAAAATAATAATGTACATAGCATTCATTACATGGAACCGTAGTTATTTTTTAGAAAGAAAACAAATGCAGCTAATATTGACAATTTTTTTAATGGTATTGCCCTAAGTAAAGTTTAAGGGCCGTATTTTTAATCAGCTCTCATGAGTGACAGCGAGTTTGAGTTCGTATCAGAAATGTCATTTCAGTACAAACTGGCCTGTCAAATCCCTAATTAATACTGCTCTCAAGTTTGATATCGCTTTATGAATACGAGCCTAAGTTTATGTTGCCTCAAGCACAATATACGTCCGATGTTTCATTAGCAATACCTCGTATAGATTAGGTATACGGAAAATGATCTAAAGATTGTTGAGCTATCATAAATTACTATGTTATAATCATATTTCATGCTCCACACATCAGCGCGTCTTGCTAGCGTAAGGTACACTGAACTCATATGCAAATCAGTCTTTTAAATAAATTAATATCAATGGCTTCCATGAGTTTCTTCCGTCATTTTTATTAATGATTGTCATTATTAAAACAGTTCATATAACTGGAATGTATATTATTGATGGTTATGAATTTGATGTGTGCTGTAACTGATGAGTCAAAAGGCTTTATTTAAAAAATATATATCAGTAATTCAGATCAATTCCTATGTTAATAATTTACAGTTATAGTATGTAGTAATATGATACACTAACGTACAGTACAAGTTTTAGTATTCGACTAATGCCCCGCAGTTTCAGCCGCACGTCAATCTGTTTCTAATGCATACATACATACATACATACAATCACGCCTTATTATCCCTAATGGGGTAGGCAGAGCGTAATCAACCTAAACAAAGGTCGTTTCGCCACGTCTGACAATGTTTTGAGAGTTATTTAAGATAGATTTGTAGGTATATTGCTGTAGTGACAGGTTGTCAGCCTATCGCCTAAATTACAATATACTGAAACCCTCCGATCCCTTAGCTGGTTTTTACAGCATGCTCGGGAGGATATGCAGCTGGCACATTCTATGTTTTTCTCTCGCTCCCAGGCCAGCATGGAAGAAATGTGTTTCTAATGCAAATGAGGTATTATCTGCACTGCACGGTCTTATGTACAAACAGCGCTAAATATTGGTCTTATATTTTTTTTTAAATAACATACATACATACATATAATCACGCCTTTATCTCTAATGGGGTAGGCAGAGCGTAAACAACCTAAGTTTGTGCCGCTACGTCTGACAAAGTTTGGGGGTTATTTAAAATAGTTTTGTAGGTGTATTGCTGTAATGTTAGGTTGTCATCGCCTAAATTGCACTATACTGAAACCCTAGGATTCATGAGCTGGTTTTTACAGCATACCCGAGAGGAAATGTAGCTGGACCATTGTATGTTATTTCTAGCTACCAGTCCAGCATATATTTATATTTATTTTAATAATGTTGATGTTAATAAGTAGATACCGAGCAGGTTTAAAACAATATGAAATTAAATAAATGAAATGAGTTAAGTTATTTACTAAGCCTATATTTCGTACAACAAATCACATTCATAAATGCTATTTATTAGTCTAACAAGGTATTATGTTTCATTTTCAGGCTAGAAGAGCTGCGCGTAAGCGAAAACGAACTTCGATCAATAGACTGCGTGCTCAGTCTTCCACGACTACGCACGCTAGTGGCGGATCACAATCTCATCACTAATTTTGGGGTATGTACATACATCCATTTTATCACGCCTCTATCCCTAATGGGGTAGGCAGAGCGTAAACTACCTAAACAAAGGTCGTTCCGCAACGTCTGACAAAGTTTTGAGGGTTATTTAAGATAGAATTGTAGGTATATTGCTAATAGTGACAGGTTGTCAGCCCATCGCCTAAATTACAATATACTGAAACCCTCGGATCCATTAGCTGTTTTTTTAGCATGCCCGGGAGGAAATACAGCGGGCACGTTCTATGTTTTTCTTTCGTTCCTAGGCCAGCATGGAAGTATTATAGAATTTTGGGTCGGAAGACTCATATTTTGAGGATTTTTAGCACTCACAATATTATATTCGTAGACTCAATAAATATTATTACAAATACAGTAATTTAATAACTGTTTTTGTGTAAAGGTAAAAAAAAATATTCTTTCCTACTAAAACAAATTCATAGCACGAACGCTACGCCGTAGTCAAATCCGTGTAGTAGTTGCCCTCTGACGTCATAATTGAATAAATCCCTTATTTTTCCAGGTCAATGACTCTACAGCTATGAGCCCTGAGCAAGACAACAAGACGGAGTACCGAGCTCCTCTGACGTCGGTGGATCTGCGGCACAACAGGTTGAAGGGGAGCATCATTCTCGGGAACTATGAAGTAAGTGATCCTATCAAAATTCTTACTTGAATGTAGCTTGATAGTCCAATAACTAAACAAAATATAGAGTGCGTGAAGGGGTAGGAGAGCCATTTCTTCAAAAACTTGTTCAGAATGCTTAGGGAGAAAACATACAAAAATCCGATATGTGCGGTGCGTTGTAGGAGAAAACATGTAAAGGCCAAACATATCCTCATAAAATGTTGTACAAAAACGTAGTACAAACTTTTGTTCTTGGTTCAATATTTAAAGAGATATAGTGAAAGAAAAATTAACGAAAATCTTCCTTACTGACAGAGTGGTTGAAGGATTCGTCAACGCAGAACCTAAACTACTAAAACTAGAATCATGTTATTTGAACTGTAGGTTCCTTAAATATTATAAAAGAAACCTACTACTACAGATCAAAAATCATGATTCTAGCTTCAGTAGTTTAAGCTATGCGTTGATGAGCCCTTCAATCACTCTGTCAGTTAGGAAGATTCATTCGTTCATTTTTCTTTTACCTCATCTATTTATATATTGTTCCGAGAAGAAAAAAATGTACGTCGTTTTTGGAAAAAAAATTATGAGCATTTGTTTGGCCATTACAAGTTTTCTCCTACAACGCACAGTTTTCGATATATAAGTAGAAAACCTAAAATAAGGACCTAAAGTGGGCCCCCACCCCTTCGGCAGGCCACCTACATACCGGAACTTTTAGTATGTTTTCTTTCTAAGCATTTTGAACAACTTTTTGAAGAACTGTCTCGCAACCCCTCACGCACTCTACACTCTAGTACTGGACGCTTGCAACATGTCACGAAAACAACGATCCAAAGAGTGCATTTGACCTAGCAAAATATGGTCACCTAGTTTAACAAAACAAGTTTTTACGTTGATACCAGTTAGGTTCTTTAAATGTTAATACTAAATGCAGAGACATATATTAATATATATATATATTTCAATTTCGTTTTTATTTTTACATTTCAGCACCTAGTCTCCCTGGACGTATCGTATAACTCAGTTGAAGTATTAGTGGTATCTGCCCTTCGTGGTCTGCGGGAACTCTACGCCGCACATAATACGCTCCAGCACCTGTCTTTACATGGTGGATCTCTGAGGATACTAAAGGCACCTCACAATCGTAAGTAATAGAACTTCGAGAAATCCCAGTTCTTTTTTTTTACCCTATTTGGGGAAAGTTATTAATTTCATTAATTATCTGTTGTTCTCGTTACTTTGTGTATTTATAACAAAAAAATAGAAATGGTTTTGGTCTTGAACGATACAAGGTCAGGGATGACCGTGACAGTCAACGATGGAGCGAGCTCACTCAGAAGATGCATACATACATACATACATAAACTCACGCCTTTATCCCTTACGGGGTAGGCAGAGCGTTAAACGCCTCGTAAAAGGCGCTTCCGCCACGTCTGACAAAAATTGAGGGCTATTTTAGATTGTAATTTGTATTGCTATAGAGACAGGTTGTCAGCCCATCGCCTAAATTACAATACACTGTAACCCTTGAGTCCCTTTTCACTCTGAAGATGCCTGTTATAAAATAACTCTTTGCTTCAGTTTCTGTATCCTGATTGAATGTAATCTTTTTTTATTTTCAGAACTGGAGAGCTTAACAACAACAGTACCACCGATAAACTTGGTGGAAATCGACGTGACAGATAACAAGTTGACTTCCTTACCGCAATGGCTGAGCGGCTGCTCGGACCTCACCGCACTCCACGCCAGTAAGAACCAGCTGACTTCACTCCCTGAACATCTGTTCTGCAGCGAACTATCCAGTCTGAGTAGTCTACATCTCGCACATAATAAAATCTCAAATATACCTTCGATGCCAAGATTGCGGGCTCCGTTGAAAGAGTTCATCCTTCACGATAATTGCATACAATCGTTGCCAGAGAATTTCTTTTCGGTATGTGATAGACTGTGTGTATTGAACTTATCTAACAACAGGCTTAGTCGATTGCCACCAGCTAGAGGCCAGTCATCACACTGCTTAGAACGGCTCTACTTAACAGCAAATTGTTTAACTGATGAAGTTGCAGATGTAATCATAGCTTTCAGAGGATTGCGGATATTACACATGGCATACAACTGTCTTACAAGTTTACCAGATAGCTGTATAAACTTTTGGCCCGAAATAGAAGAGTTGGTACTTTCAGGAAATTCTTTTTCAAGACTTCCCGAAAACTTGCCTAACCTGAATAACATTCGAGTAGTAAGAGCACATTCTAATAAGTTACGGACGGTGCCAATGTTCGCGTGCAGTGCCTCTATAAAAATATTAGATTTTGCACATAATGAACTCGATAGTATAGATCTAAGATTACTTGCCCCAAAACAGTTAAAGTTTTTAGATATATCATGCAACCAAAAATTACAAGTGGACCCGACACAATTTAGTGCATATCGATGCCAGAGGCCCTTAAGTTTGGTCGATGTAACTGGTAGAAATTCTGTATTATATACCCCACAGAAAAGCGGCTACCATGAAGAATTGAACGGATGTACTCCATGGAACACAGGATTTTCTGAATGCCCAAATAAATCGCTGCAGTTGTGCTGCGCTCAAATTCGTCTTCCGTCATTCTGTAACAAAGAAGGTCTGTTTGCTATTATTGATGGTGAAACAGATATAGAAGTGCCAAAGATTTTACAGACTAGTTTACCTGGTCTTCTGCTGGAAGAAAAATCAATCAAAGAGACAGTTAATGAGTACATGAAGTATGTCGTCCTTTCTGCACACAGAGAGTTAAAAGAAAAGGGACAGAGGAAAGGTGCTTGTTTAATCATGTGTCATTTATCACCAATGACTTCCCCAGAGAATGGATTTGGTCATGCTGTTCGAAGATACACTATGAGGCTTGCTAACGTAGGTGATACCAGAGCAGTGCTGAGTAGAAGAAATGGGCCTCTTAGTTTGGGCATAGAAAACAACAAAAGACTCGGCTACTCGAATCGCTACCCTAACACTGTACCTGATCCTGACGTGATACAAACTGTTATTAAAGAAGACGATGAATTTCTAATACTAGGAAATGGAAAGTTCTGGAATGCTGTCAGCATAGAAACAGCGGTTTCTGAGGTACGGGCAGAACGAAATCCTGTATTAGCTGCAAAAAGATTACAAGACTTGGCCCAAAGTTATGGGGTGGAGGATTGTATATCTGTTATGATTATTCGGTTTGATGCTGGGGGGCGATCCGATGTGGACTTATTGATGCGTGAGTTACGACAGACGATACACAGCAATAAACCTGTTTGCAGGCCAGATTGTTGTTGTTCAAGATTGGAAGCGTGTTGCCATTCGGCCAGTCCGACTAAAACAGGCAGTGATCGATCGTCTCCGAGTGGACAAAGCGACAGACCACCGAGTGAAGCGGTTAGCCACCAGCACTATGCCAGCGTGAGATCATCGCAAACCAGGGCCTCTGAGAGAAGAAGTTGCCGAGGTGGGGTAGCTAGAGCTATACGAGTTAGAGTAGAAGAAGATAAAGAAGACGATCCCAGACCAGAAGACCTTCCGGAAGAACAATTCAAGTGTTGGGAGTACATGTTAGAACAAAACACACAGATGCTCTTTGATAAGGAACTTGACAACTTATCTAAAGGAATAAAATCAAATGTTAGCAGTCTGAGAAATGTTAAAGGACTGTCTGGCAGTAGCCCTCAACTTCATTTGACTGGTAAACAAACCAAAGGTGTTCCGTTTCTTTCTAAGCATTTTGGTAGTGCTAGATCTTTCGGTACTGCCTTGAAACCAGACTTCAGATTTGGTTCTGGAAGGCTACCAAACGGTGGTCCCAACGCAGCATATTTTGGATCTCTACAGCGTTTAATGCCGTATCATTTGGAATACGATTTTGCCGTGATACAGGAAAAATCTGCACATTCGCAGGATTCGCTGGACCTCGAAGGTCGCATGCAACAGTACTGGGGAGTGGCCACAACAGAACTGTAAATACCATTTACTTTTAACCTTGCCTTGTAAATAAAACTTCGTTGTATAATTAGCATAGAACGTATCGTTATTTATATACCATTCATCTGTCGACTAGATTTTTTTGCACAAAGTAATAACATATCACTATTGACTTACACATGTGAGCTATTTTAATAGTTACATACAAATTTTATTACATATATACTATTTACAATAATGTGAAGTCAAACGTTTAAATTCACACAGGTATTATATTGATAATATAATAAAATATTTGAATGAAATAATCTGAACTTATTTCTATCTATAAATTAATACAATATACATTTTACATCCTTAGTTTTAAAATCATGTAGTAAACCTAGTAATTTTTTTACACAACTATTTCGCTTTTTACTTTTAAGGCGTTTGAGAACTGTTCAATTTGTGCTTCGAAATGTCCACGGCACTTTTTATACAGATATATCGTTCTTTCATTGTTTTCTTTAAAATTGCACTGTTCTGAGTTCTGACTATATCGGTGGTATAGTTACACGGCGGTGGTTCCCAATCACATTTCCCGTTTAACAACAAGCTCCAGCGGCTGCGGCGCGAGGGCTTGCGGGGGGTAGGGCACGGGGAGCGGCGGGGGCGCGGGCTGCGCGTGCGCCGGCGGCGGCCGACGCTAGGGGAACCCCCGCGGCGAGTAGTGCTCGCCTAGCCAGGAGTCTGGAGACGGAGGGAAATCAGGGTAGCCTCCCGCCGCGGGAGACGACGAGCTGCTCAGATCTGACGCACCACCAGCGCCACCTAAACCGGCTCCACTCATTGCTTGACCTGGAATCGTGCAATGTTTATTTATAGGCATTACAAAAGATACATATAGAAGCCACCAGTAATATTTTCCCCAGACAGCAAATATCGAAACAACAAACTAAATTATTATTATTATTACTAGCCCACTGTGTCCCACTGCTGGGCAAAGGCGGGAGGCCTTCTTTCTTCCATTTCTCGCGGTCCTGTGCAACTAAAATACCTACTAACTAATTCTACTAAAGTCGTTAATGCTGTCTAATTAACGATAAACAATATGGACTACCTCTATCTCCAACATCTTCAAAATATTCATGACTCACCAATATTAGTGTAAACCAGGTGATCGGGCGGGTAATGGTAGTGCGGGTGAGGAGGTGAATGTGCCCGCAGGTAAGGAGGGGTGGCAGCGTATCTTGCGCCCCCAGTGGCGCCTGCGCCGGCGCCTCCCGCTGGTGATCCTTCCTCGCCACCGAGGGCTATCGTGCTATAGCTGTCATTGCTCAGATCTATAATATAAAATATAATTTAGTTTCCTTCGCATTTTAATTACTTTTCACTTAGTTTTTGGCTATCAAAAAAGTAGATTGAGTACAAAACTATGTGAACGTGACAAAAAAATTGTCTCTTACCTTTCGATTAGTTAAGGTATATATTTTAGTTAGGAAGCTACTACTGATTATTAAGGAACATGCTTATTATTACAAACGTAGAAATAAGTTGAGTAATCTTTACTTTATTTATATAACACCTCTAATAGACTCCTAATCAACTCTTCATAGCCTTGAAATACCTGGAAGCTTTCTTTAGCCACTTTTACTTGTTTTCTGTTCTTACCGTGATGGCTGAAGGAGTCAAGGTCAATCTTCAGCTCGTCCTTGTCCAGCAGTCGATCATGACGTGGGGATCCTCCTCCTGAGCCCTTCATTGACCTGAAGTATTGTGACCACCGCGTTCGTCCGGCATCTTTCTTTAGTCGCTTTTCTTTTGCTCGCCTGAAACAACATTTAGTTTTGTTAGTCAATGGAGTTTTCTTTTGTACTGGACAGGGTGCAGAAACAATATAAAATCTATTTACTGAAGAATCCAGCGGCTGCTGAAATCTCCTCATGACATTACCTACAGCCACAATTATTTCTTTAACTTTTAAATTAAAGATCAGTGAATCAAAAGTCCTTACACCCTATGAGGGTCACGGCTCTCCACCGCTAAGTATTTGTTAGCCTATAATTTCGTTTGAAAATTATTAAGTTACCACGCTCCGATAGCTCTTGATTTAAGCAAATAATCGTATGTAGAGTGTAAACAAAACGCCCCAGCTAGCTGCCGAGTCGAATGTTTTGCGTGTTGTTATTAGCGAAGCAGCGGGTGGTAGGGGGTGTCACGCGGGTAGTGAAGCGTAGGGGGTGAAGAGGGGGGTTTTCAACAAAGAGCTTGATTAATTAAAGTGCCTCCGCCCAGTCCGGCGGGAGTGCGCGTGCTGCGTTATAGCTGCCCCGGATTATTGGCCGCCCCAAATTACACGGAATGTGTCGCAACCTGCTGAAGTATCAATAGTTTTTTTTAAATTGTCATAAAGACAGTGGAAAACAAAATCGTATTCGTTATTTTATTGGGTTCTTTCTTACGTATTCTAATCTTCCATGCTGGCCTGGGAGCGATAGAAATACATAGAATGTGCCAGCTGATTTTCCTCCCGGGCATGCTGTAAAAACCATCTAACGGAGCCGAGGGTTCTAGTATATTGTAATTTAGGCGATGGGCTGACAACCAGTCACTACAGCAATATACCTTCAAATCTATCTTAAATAACCCTCAAAACTGTCAGACGTGGCGGAGCGATCTTTGTTTGGGTCGTTTGCGCTCTGCCTACCCCATTAGGGATAAAGGCGTGATTATATGTATGTATTCTAAACATTTCCATAATAGTGTTTTCATTCGTAGAATATTTTCCCTGCTACTACGAAACACTTCCAAGCTGGACTGGGAGCGAGAGAAAAACATAGAATGTGCCAGCTGCATTTCCTCCCGGGCATGCTGTATGAACCAGCTAAGGGATCTGAGGGTTTCAGTATATTGCAATTTAGGCGATGGGCTGACAACCTGTCACTACAGCGATATACGTACAAATCCATCTTGAATAACCCTCAAAACTTTGTCAGACGTGGCGGAACGACCTTTGTTTAGGTCGTTTACGCTCTGCCTACCCCATTAGGGATAAAGGCGTGATTATATGTATGTATGTACTACGAAACCATGCTACGAAATACTACGAATTCCCCGTAGCTACCTATCCGTCTCCATAAAAATTTAGTTCATGAGATAAGCAATAGTAAAATTATCTAGAAATTAAATCAGTAGAGATAGATAATTCGCTGTATTTTTCTCGTTGCGCCTCTTTTGAAAGAGAAGAGATGCTCTTTTGTAAAATTTCAATAAAAAATATCTTCCCCATGCAGTGCTACAAATTCAATCATTGCTTCAAAATACAAAGTTGATTGTCACGACCCACTTGTTCCAGTTATCATTTATTATTTGAAACTGGCAGGTAAAATGCATTATGCTCGCCACCGTAGAGCAGCTCGGGCGTAGTGATAACGTGATCGCAACGAGTTTACGAGCCGCAAGCGCAGGTCGTAGGTACAACGTTTTACAAATAACGTGGTATTTATAGACCTTAAAGGATGTGAATCTCCCCATTAGAAACTTTAGGTTTTTAACTTAAATCGAAATATTTAAAAATAACTGCCCATAAAAATTGCTGATATTGCATTCGGTATGGTAGTAAGTAGGTCTAATATACAAACGACTTTTCCCAAGGAACATAAATTTGAATTTAATTAAAAATATTAGGTACCACTAGTAGCAAGCGAATCAGCTGATCTTTAGTTTTGTATGAGAGTGCAAAAGATGAATATTTCGGACCTAGGTATCGCACCTTTAGAAATAATGTAACTCAAAAATTGGGAATTTCGAGTTTCTGCAATAAAACGACCTTTAAAAGCATAACTCACAATCCAAACTTGAAATATTTTTTTTAATATAATTTGTCTCACTTATACTCAGAAAAAAAATCTAGTTTGTAGAGCTGTGAGTTATACTTATAAACGTCGTTTTATTGCAAACTCGGAATACCGTTGTTTTTTAGTTCAGTCACTATTTCTAAAGGTGCAGTATGTTCCTTTCCTAGTTGTGCTATCGGTAACTAATAAAATTACACCTCATATAATATATTACAACCACGAGCGTGGCCCGAGCATGGCCGCTGCCGTGACGCGGTACACCGCGCGAGACCAAACACTGTTCCGCTGCGGCTAACGAGACTGCTATACAGTAAAGAACTGCCTCCGTGGTCTAGTGGCTAGTGCCATGGACTGCCGATCCGGAGGTCCTGGGTTCGATTCCCAGGGGGAAAACACAAAGTTGATATTTGAGAATTTATCACTTTGTGAATTTTTCCCCAGTTTGGGTAGGACATTGCAGGCTGAATCACCTGATTGTCCGAAAAGAAAAAGATTTCATGCTTCGGAGGGCACATTAAGCCGTCGGTCCCGGTCGCTGTCTTTGATACTACTAGGCGGTTTAAAAACTCTGACACCAGGGTTCATTGACCCGATGAACCCTGGTGTCGACGACTCGACAGAAGAAGAGTAATGCAACTTGATAAGAATCATTACTACATACATCTGTTGCAACAATCTATTGCTGGACGAACATGGGCCCAGTGCAAGATGTTTCATACGAGACCGCTTCCCTCGCCAACAAACTGTTCCTGTTTGGCGAGATTTGTGTAAATTTTAATGTAACTACTTTTTGAAAATAAAATACGCACAGGATTGCCGGCCAAAGATTTTTGCGTTATTTTCCAATCACAATAGTTTACTTAATAAGCTTCTTTGGATTTACGAATTTTATATATTTAAATGAAGGTAGGTAAGTAGTATGCTTGGAATTGAATGTCTGTATGATAAGTATGCGGTACAGATAGTAATTCAGAGACTAACAATATCGATGGTCATTTTATTGTTCTGCAAGGTCACTTATTTCAATTCAGTAGTGATTATAGGCCACTTCCGATATAAAATAATAATATATATTTGTTAAAATAAATAAATTTAAAAAAATACTATTAGAAAATCTAACCTATATGATAACACTATAGGCCACTTGTTTAAGCTTCAAATAAATTTGATTCGTTGGATCATAATAGTTTCTATACATCTTGGACAAAAATTAAGGAGCACAGTTTTAATCTACGAGTAACATGGTGTAACTTCCGTTTAGCAATTTTCAGTCCCTATTCACACACACTGATATATACATAATCAAGCCTTTATCCCTATTGGGGTAGGTAGAGCGTAAACGACCTAAACACAGGTCGTTCCGCCACGGCTGACAAAGTTCCGAGGCTTATTTAAGATTTGTAAGCAAATTGCTGTAGTGACAGGGTGTCAGCCCATCGCCTAAATTACAATATACACAAATCCCCGGATCCCTTAGCTGGTTTTTACAGCATGCCCGGGAGGAAATGCAGCTGGAACATTCTATGTTTTTCTCTTGCTCCGAGGCTTGCATGGAAGAAAGAAGAGTTCTTATTCAAACATCGTAACCAGGGCACTTTATATTCGATTTATAAAAAAATCAAACACTCTTAGATAAGGTATTTATGTTTGACATACATTCTGTTTTCATGAAAGTATGTTATCTATTTTCTGAGAATAGGAAATGACGACATAATTATCTAGTCTACTACTACACGTGAAATACTCATATCGTACGTCGTTAAAAATTTGCGATTAAAGTACAAAACATATATAAAATCTATACATATAATAAATCTCTACAAGGGTCGTCGTGTCTATACATTGAATATTTTTGGAAAAAAATAATTGCGGCAGGCATAATTAACGATATACAGACCAAATAGTTTTTTTTTTGTCTTTCTGTCTGTCTGTATGTTGCCACATCACGCCAAAACTACTGAACCGATTTCAATAGCACTTTTTTTATTCAACTCAGTGTTACCCGGGTTGCAATTTAGTATACCTTAAATCTTTTTCTATCAAACTTTTTTATTCAACAACTATCTAGGAAAAAACAAAGGATACAAATAATCACGCCACCAGAGTTGGAGGGTAGGTAGTAAATTAAATTTCGATTGTTTTTACTCGATTTGATGTTTTTTTTTATTTGTCTGAATGTTACCTCACATAAAACTTTATGGATATACGTAAAAATCTACGCCACCTAACTAAGGGAGCAGACAGAAAATTGGACCCTGTTTTTTTAAACGTAAAGAACGGAGTGATCTGTTCCTGCTTAAACTTTTGTCCCTTTCTGTTCCCTCACGATAGAAAAAATCGCGTATAGACTTTTTTGCTACTACGGCTCAAATATGAAATTAAATCGAACGACGGGACCGCCAACCTATAATAAAACCGCGGCTGAGTGACCTGGGACCCCCTGGGATCGGCGAAGTCGACGACTTTCTAACGCGGTAAAAACTCAAAAGTTCATCAGCAGTGTTGTGTTCCCAAGAAAAATCTCACCACCGCGATCTAAAATATCGCCAAATCGTACTAGCCTAGGAACAATCCTGAATTTTTGGAAATAATTCGCGATCAGCCTGAATTTTTTGTATTGACTATTTTGAGTAAATCTAAAAACCTATATTTTCGAATCCACCATATAGATGGACCGGAAGTCATGGAAAAAAAAAATGCATCAAAAAGTAATGAAATTTTACAGCAAATGTAGTATAAGTAATTCTTTTGTAAAAATGTTTTTGTCTAGGCTAAGTATAACTAACGGAACCAAAATCCACCAGTATATATAACAGGAACGAAAAAAATATATAAACAACTTCTCTGTCCGTTTATCTCGAAATATCGCGAGACAAAATAAAAATATAAGATTTTTTAAATTATGATTTGTAAATACATATATATTTATGTCCATTTTATTAAAAATCACCCCTACGTTTACTCAGGAAGATAGCCAACTCAATTTTCATTCTTATCAAGAACAGCAAAATTATAGCAGTTTTAAATATCGACAGACTTTTTATTTCAGACCCTAACAATGTTAATAATATGAAGATCCGCCACTAGTTTAACTTTTAAGTATATTTTTTGCGAATTATCAAAAGCTACAAAATTAAGGTGCGTTCACACACACCATCGCCAACCGTCGCGTCGCACGCAACCGCAACCCTTTAAGAGCGCCGACAAAGCGTGCGCCGCGCGCCCGCCGCACACTGGTCCCAAAATAAAAAAAATGGGACATTAAGAATTTTCGCATCAACGGTCAACGGATCAGGCAGATTTGTAGACAGCTGATGCAATTACAAAGCACTTCTATAGATTTAGTTTTTTCCAAATATGCCGTATCTACAGAGATAAAAAATAATTATTATTTTTTTGTATGAAAGAAATCATAATTTTGTCATTTTCTTCCAAGATTCAAACGTATTCAAAATAAATCATAGCACAGCTTATAGAGGGACTCTTGTCGTACATTATTGTGATAGACACTCAACTGCGCTTTTTGCGCCTTTAGGAGCTACAGGCACTTTATTTTTTTTGGTCAGCGGATGAGGCTGATTTTTTTTGTAGACAGCTGATGCAATTACAAGTAACTTTTATGGATTTTGTTTTTTTCAAATATGCCTTATCTACACACAAAAAATATAAATTATTTTTTGTAGGGAAGATATCATAAACTTGTCATATTTTTTTTCAAGATTCAAACGTATTCAACATAAATCATAGCACAGCTAATACAGAGACTATTGTCGTACATTTTTGTCAGACACTAAACTGCGATTTTTGCGCCTTTGGGAGCTACAGGTACTTTATTTTTTTATGTTTGGTATAATTCATTTTCAAGTATTTCATATGGATTTAAATAAATATTGTTAAGAATAGACAAATGATAATGATTCCTTTATTGACAAGTAAAGTAACTCTTACTCATGTCTTATTCAGAAAAATCCTATATTTACTGAAACAAATTAAAGTAGTAATCTCAAAACAGGTACGTACAGGTAAATTATTATGACTCATCTAGTTTACAAACATCGTTTGATAATGACTCATTGCCTAATTACCTCTATACTTGGAATTTGGGCTCTGTTTGTTATTCAGCGCTAGCAAACACTTTCAAAACGCTAAATAATAAATAGGCACATAGATTGCAATTCAAATTTTCCCTTCGTACTTTTACGGGCTTAGGACCGTCAAAATACAAACTTATATGATTATATAGGTAATGTATTAAAGCGTTCTTAAAAAAATTGAATTACCTATAAGGTTTACATACATTTATTATTATTATTATTTTTTATATACAGAACATCAATTAATATTAAACGCCGCTACACCATTAAATCTATAAAGGTATGTCTCGGTACTAGACATTCCTTTTACAATAAATAACTTTGAAATTAAAAACCTAAATAAACTATGAACTTAAAAACTTAAATAAACTAACTAATACCTGATTACAATGTGATTCATTGTAACGGATCTTGTGGGGGGTTATTCTCAATGTCAACGTATACTTCTTCCTCTTCAGTAACTTCTATTCCAAGGTCGTTGGGCGAATCATCCTTGAGAAGATTTTCAGTTTCTTCGAACCTCTGCTGTTTTTGAATTTTGGTGAACTTAGGTCTGATGTTCGTAATGTACGGATCTGAGCTGATTAATAGCTGGTGTATAATGTCTTCGTTTGTTTGAATTCTGCCTATCTTTCTCGTATGCTTTTCTCTGATTGAACGAAAGTCTTTATTTCTTGCTTCTGACGCTTCTTCGGACATCATACCAATTGGGATAAAAGAAAAGTGCTGGCAAATGTCTGCACCATGCACTAAAAGTTTATGTACACTTGAAGGCATGTAGTACCAAGAGTAATCCCTGACATAAAGTTCCGCTGTTTCTCTGCAATGAATTCTAAATCTATCAATATCAACATTTCTTCCAGAAGATATAGCCTGCAAAATTACTGCAAATCTCTTTATTAAATCACTGTTGACTCCCGTTATCTCTGATGACCTTTCGTAATCTTTAAATAACCGCCGAGCTGTGTTGCCATCGTTTGTTATCTCAAAGCCTTGTTTGACGATATCAATCATCAAACCAGTTACAACAAAAAACTCATTCTGCGTCAACTCTTTTCTTGTTTTTCGTAGCAGTTTGTTCTCACCCCTTCGAGCGGCCCATTTTTTTAAATCTCAGTTGTAAGATATATGCAAAATACATTCCATGCATCGCATCCACATGTGAAGGGAAGATAAACCATATTTGTACATATCATCGTTCACTGGTTTGTTAAAAACGTGGTTCAAGTTGTTCATGTCTTTCGGAGTTGTTAAGCATATGTTACAATTGGCTGCAGAATCTGTCTCAGAAAGTGCTGTGCATACTTTGCCATCGATCATTGTCATATGCAATTCATGATAAACTTCAAATTCGCCATTTAATATTTTCGTTGGTATAAGATTCTGAATTTCTTCTTCTATTGTTGCTTCAACTTGCTGAATATATTCTTTTGTTTCTTATTTGAATTCAAACATGATCGGTCTACAATAGCTTGTTGACGAAGGGCGCGGATTTTCCCATACTATGACATCGTCATCACTCATAAGGCGAAGTGGTACAAAACTAACCATAAATACAGAAGATTCTGAAAAAATATCACCAGTTGGTTTTTGTTTGTAACAACTTTGTGACGAAGCTCCATCACAGCCCCATTTACTCACTAGCTTCAAAACACCACTATTAATATTCGAACCGGTCACTTTCACAATCTTCTCAGCAGTTAAATCTAAAACTGCTTGTAATTTAATTTTCGCTCCTGATTCTGATATGGTAATTTCTTCCTTTGCTGGATAACATTATTTCTTCTTTAACAGTAACTTATGGTAAGATGGAAAAACCGCTATGCCATTTGTATTTAAAATAGACCTTAAAGTGAGATACTGCCATTTTGATAAACTTAATGCAGTGACAAGGGCTAAAGTTTCTTCCTCGGGAATCGATTGATTACAGTCTTTGAATAAAAAGTCACTTACTTCTTGCATTTTTTCTGGCTTACCAGAGAGGCACTTAATAACTTTAGCACAAACGGTGCGCCCGTTTTCTTTCAGTTTTTTTGCAAGGGCATAGAACAGTACTTCTTCGGAATGCTCCAAAAGAGACAAAGAACGTCTTTTCTTCTGTTTATTTAATTATTCTTCAAATGGTCTTTTATTTCTTGAGCTAGGGGTATTTGTAGCAGCTTCTGATGTAGATGCACCCGCTTCCTCTTCATATGATAAATTATGCTCTTCTTCTACTTCAACATCTTCTATGGTATATTCTGGATCGAATAACATAGGGAAATTCACCGAAGTAGAAGCTGGCCACACAATTTTAGACTCCAACCACCTTTTGTTCGTAGTTGATTCACTAAAGCGATTGTTCCTACTTGATTTTTCCCATCTTCTAGCTAGGTTTGACGTGTAATTTTGGCAAAACTTTTTGATAATACTGAACTCTTCTTTTGAAATTTCACTTGGAATATATTTAATAATGGTTTGAAACAATAAATCGCTATTTTTAAGGCACCCACTTTTTTACAAAATTTAAAAATATCTAAATTAGTTACAAACGTGTAGCCATTTTAGTAAAAAATACAAAAATAATTATAAGTATTATAAAACTAAAAATATATGGTGATAGTTGATGAAAAGTTGTTGTTTTTACGAGCACAAGACGCGTAATGAACAAAAACCGATCGCGCAAGCCTCATGTTACTTCAAGTAGTAGGGGTAATTAGACAATGAGTCAGAAAAATGCTTGCAATACGGATGACTCACGCAATAATTTACATGTACAAACACGTGGGGTTTAGAGATTTCCACCATTGTTAATACATTACCAATATTTAGTTTATTTGAGTTTGAATATGACTTGTCGAAGTCCGTAAAAGTACGAAGGGAAAATTTTAATTGCAATCTATATGTTTTTTTTTTATTATTTAGCGTTTTCGAAGCATTCGCTAGCGCTAAATGACAAAATAGATCCCAAATCCCAAGTAATGGAGTAATTAGACCATGAGTCATTACCAAACAATGTTTGCAAACAAGTTGAGTCATAAAAAAAATTACCTGTACGTACATGTTTTGAGATTTCTGCTTTAATTAAGTATATAATTTAAAAAGGTTTTTTTTTAAGAATAAGACATTAGTAAGATTTACTCTACTTGTCAGTAAAGAAAACATTATTATTTGTCTATCCTTAACAATATTTATTTAAATCCATATGAAATACTTGAAAATGAATTATACCAAACATATGAAATTAAAGTACCTGTAGCTCCTAAAGGCGCAAAAAGCACAGTAGAGTGTCTATGACAAAAATGTACGACAAGAGTACCTCTATAAGCTGTGCTATGATTTATTTTGAATACGTTTGAATTTTGCAAGAAAATGACAAGTTTATGATTTCGTCCATACAAAAAATAATTCATATTTTTTTCGTGTAGATAAGGCATATTTGGAAAAATAAAATCCATAAAAGTTATTTGTAATTGCATCAGTTGTCTACAAAAAAAACGGACTCATCCGCTGACCAAAAAAATAAAGTGCCTGTAGCTCCTAAAGGCGCAAAAAGCGCAGTTGATTGTCTATGACAAAAATGTACGACAAGAGTCCCTCTATAAGCTGTGCTATGATTTATTTTGAATACGTTTGAATCTTGCAAGGAAATGACAAGTTTATGATTTCGTCCATACAAAAAATAATTCATTCTTTTTCTGTGTTGATAAGGCATAGGTAATTAGAGAGCCGCGTAAACAAATAAACATGTTGCATTGCATGCGTGCGGCTACGATCCGCCGCGCCCGCGCACCTCCCCCACCCCGCGCTGTCGCCCCCACGTCCCGCGCGCTGCCCTTGCACGCCATAGTCAATTAAATATTCATAATTTTATAAATAATATAGTTAATATGGGCGATTTTTTTATAATGTTATTTAATATATCTTAAACAGAAAGTCCACATAATAAACTTTGTTGCTACTATTTTTTCACGGATTTTATTGGCACTTTTTCTTGTTTTATATAAGTTAACTTCTTTAAGGGCGATACTTTCACAAATATGTTAAGAATAATATATGAAGTACTAGACATTTGAAATTAAATTGATACCTTTTTTTAACAAAACGCTACGAATTAAACAAACAATTCGGAAGTATTTTTGTAAACACAGATATGTTTCATTAATAAAAATAGGACGATTATATATTTGAACGGTCGGGAATAATATTGAGATGAAATGTTGCAAAATAATAGGGTTGATAACATTTTTGCTGTGTTCCTACGGAAATTAAATAAATTTATTATTATTATTATTATTTGATGCGGCCATAAAATATGGCCGATTCCCTGCTAATTTAATTTTACACTGAAATAGCTAACTATTAAAACATAAAAAATTGCTGTTATAGAATTTTTGTTTAATGCCCATACAACGGATTAAAATTGATCCCAGGCTATACAGCGACATCAGTAAATACACGGTATAGAGATCTTTTTATGTATTTACAGTAAAAACCATAAAAAACCTAATCAAAAACTTCAGCACTTATGGTTTACGAAACGTTAAAGCATTTGTAAATTTAATGGGTCCGCCACTGACCACTGACAAATACATCGCTGTTTAAAATCTTAACCGCCACGCGTACGGAGTCGCGGGCACAGCTAGTTATTAATAAAGTTACTTATCATTGATGAGTAATTTGGTTGATGATTATATGGGAAATATCCATAAATTGTAAATAACAATATTATCAAAATAAGTAGTAGCATCTTATCGTGTAAGTTTGTCATATTATTCGATAGATAAATCCGATAAATAGTTACCAGATTCCGTGAAACTTTTATCGTGTGCTAAAAAATATAGCCCTTAGAAGTACGTTTTAGTTTTTTTGTTACTACGAGTACTTAAGCACTTAGGCGGTAAACGGGCTATTATAAAAAAGTGTTTACGTTTTTTATTTAAAATGGTCAGCGGACTAAACAATTTCATATGATACAAAAAAACTACTTGTAAAATTGATTGTTTTTCAACGTTCATATTAATATAAAAATATACCAAAACGATGGAAATTAACCTGATAACTGTAAAAATAAAATTAAATTGTATTCTTTGTTTATATAAAGCCATAACTTAAATTTTATTCTCGGTTAACGAGTTTGCGATGAAATTAATATCGTAAAAAAATTAATCTTTAGTTCCAGTGGTAATAAAAATCTAATCTCTGTTGATTTCTGGTTAAGTCAGTAACCATTTCAAAATCACTCTTGTTAAGCAGGCAGGTACTTTCAAATGTGTATGGAAAATCAATTACAGATAATTCTCGCTTAGCTCATTTTCTATGGCTGAAGAATTTTTGAATTGCGTGAAGCTCTTAAAGAAAATAAAAGTCAGTCAACATTGTTTTTTATCTCGAAACGCATAATAAAATATTGATTTTAATTTTTTATGGTCTATTTTAGATATGACCACTTTTTCTATTTCAATAATCTTGCACATAATCTTGTACTTGTAAAATCAGGTGATTCAGTTTGTTCGATTTTTAGTTTGATGCGCAGAAAATAACCACTTACATACATATCGCCACGCCCTTATCTCTAATGGTAGCCAGAGCGTAAATGACCCAACAAAAAGGTCGTTCCGCCACGTCTGACAAAGTATTGAGGGTTATTTAAGATATATTTGTAGGTATATTGCTGTAGTGACAGGTTGTCAGCCCATCGCCTAAATTGAAATATACAGAAACCCTCAGATCCCATAGCTGGTTTTTACAGCACGCCTGGGAGGAAATGTAGCTGGCACATTCTATGTTTTTCTCTCGCTCCCAGTCCAGCACGTAAGAAACACTTATTAAACCCTGAGCTAAGTGGCGCCGTCATCAGTTAAAAAAACATAATTCACTATAAACAAAATCAATCGAAAATCCGGTAGGTCAAATTTAAGCATAGGTACAGAAGTTTTTTTTTTTTTTTTAATATATATAGGCGAGCATTTGTCCGCCATCTCACCTGGTGGAAAGTGACGATGCGGACTATGTTGGAGCATACTCACCTATGTAGTGCCTATTCACTCTCGCCTTGAAAAGGCCCAGGTTATATTGTTCCGGAAACAGATCCGCCGGCAGGGAGTTCCACTCCTTAGCCGTTCGCATTAAGAATGTGGAAGCGAACCGCTTCGTGCGAATTTGTGGTATATCCACGACATAAGGGTGGAACCCCTGTCCACGCCTCGTGCTCCGGAGATGGAAAGGGGAGGGGGGTATAAGGTCATGAAGTGCTAACGCGCACTCCCCGAAATGTATCCTGTAAAATACCGACATGCACGCCACTCTGCGACGGTGCTCAAGGTTTTGTAGTTTTGCCTCAACCAGTGCTGAGTCTCCAATGAGCTTCTTAGCACGTTTCTCGATTGAGTCTAAGGCAGCCAGCTGGTATTTAGCTGAACCGTCCCAAAGGTGGCAGCAGTACTCCATACACGATCGGACTTGAGCTGTGTACAACTGCAATAGCTGTCCCGGTGTGAAGTATCGCCTCACCTTCGAGAGGATACCAAGTTTTTTGGCAGCTGTTGTGGCCAGAGACTCAATGTAACGTCCAAAGTATTTATTTTAAGCATTATAAATTAATTATTTAGTGTTTACTGCAGTTACATATATCAAAAGTGCTAAAATTGGCCGTATTTCGAAAATTTTCTATCTGCAACTACAACGAACAATAAGTTGTAACTTTATGATGTTCTACGTGACCTTCATTGCATTTACTTCAATCTGATCTACCGGATTTTGGATTAATTGCGTATTCAGTGAGTAATGACTGATGAGGGGATGAGGTGCACCCCTTAACTACTCGTGATCCCCTTAACTACTCGTAAAATTTCCTAAATTATAGGTATACATTCTTCTTCTTCTTCTTAGCGAATGGATTCTCGAGTCGAATGACCCGATGAGCCCTGGTGTTAGAGTATCCATTAAAAATAAATAAAATGAGTTAGATATGCCCACTATTTGGATAAATATGGCTTGTCCAATTCACAACCAATCACTCTTATTACCAGGGCCCACTATTTGGATAAATACGTCTTGTCCAATTCACAACCAATCACACTTACCAGGGCCATATCTATATCGTCTCTAACCTTAGAGACGCAAAGTCGCGAAGAATATAGCGCAACATGTTACGAAAGATCGCTGACTGTACAAGTGAGATAATGGTAGCATTTATGCGGCGCTTTTTCCGTGCTTCGGAAGGCACGCTAAGCCGTTGGTCCCGGTTAATATCGTTTAACACCGTAGATATTAGTCGTTAAGCCATGTCAGAGGCCAGTGCTAAGCATTGGCGGCTTGAAAACTCTGTCCTAATCTAGGATTGCGTCTGATTCCCTTCTGGGTTGCGGAGGTCAGATGGCAGGCGCTCTGTGTAACCAGTACCCTCGTTCAATCCCCTAGATTAGGTAGCCGACCCCGTGATATACGGGATAAGGCTAGGGAGATGATGATGACTAATATAATAAGTCAACCTGTTATTTTCTATCATGAGAGAACAAAAAGGGGGGCAATCATTTTAGCCAAGATTTAGTTAAGTCATGCCCTTTACGAATCGATAGCATTGGCAAGGATGTAGGATGATCATTGTTTGATAGTAATTTAACATGTCCACACTTACTTATGTAAAACAATATGTTTTACAGTAAATTTGGAAAAAGAACTTACCTATTCTGAAACCAGACTTGTACGACCCGCATGTCCAGCCCTGTATCTTGAGCCAGTTGTTCTCTGACGTGTCTCGCTGGTTTAGGACTACTACTGTAGGCACTTTTCAATGTTTCTAGCTGTTTGGCAGTTATTGTGGTTCTTGGTCGTTTACTAGCCGCGTCGCCGTCGAGCGAACCTTCCGCTCCTACGAATGAAAAAAATATTAGTTGTATCAAAGAGAAAAACTAAATCACTAATTACGTCAGTCATATATAATTAATGATAAAGTTTAACAAATTAATGTGTTCATAATAACTAGGACAATATCATATTATAATAGTTGCAAATGCATAGGATTTTTTTGAGAGAAATACTATATAATACACATAAATATTCATTTTCATAGCTATAATAATATTGATGAGATATCGTTTTTTTATAATAGCATCAGCGTAATGAACACGCGATGTCGATTTTTTTTTCTTTTTTAATGGTTGGCAAGGGTTGTCATACCTTTCGCTCTCGCCGCCTCGTAATCCGGCTTACATACGAGTTTCCCATCCTCCATGAGGTAGAACTCATCCCCCGTGTTAAGTGTCCTTGCGCACGCCGCGCACGCGAAGCAGCGCATGTGGTAGACATGCGCCTGCGCACGCCGAACCACCTGCGTCGGCGGGATGCCCTGCCCGCAGCCCGCGCACTTGGTACCGAACCGCCTGGGACAACAGCCGCAAATACCACAACATTATCAACGTGGACATACAATTAAATTGTGTTAATTAGTGTTTTACGCATATTCTATAGCAAATGGCTTTTTAGATTACTTATAAATTTTGGTAGACATGCGCCTGCGCACGCCGCACCAGCTGCGTCATGCACCAATAAAATTACGACTAGGTATAGGCAGAAAATTAAAAGCTAACAGGTCATCAATGTTTATTAAACAAAACATTCTGACGTAAAAATAACTAAACTGTTTGAAACTATTGACAACTACTCTAAATTCCAATTAATAATTATTTCTTTGATATACTAATTTAATGCTGTTTATGCCATATCTAATGCACAGTATTTAATTTGAAATGTATAAAAATGCGAAAACCAGGGATGAGTAACCAAAAAAATATACAAACAAAGGTAATCTCTAGGTAGCTGTCTGAGATTGATTGTGATAGCATACTCGTAGGATAGGAACACGTGTTAGTCCAAAATGAGAGATATGTTATATTTGAATATTACTTACAGTTGCAGTACAGCCCTTTAAGACCACTAGTACCACCGTGTTGTACCATATTGCGATCTACATGCCCCAGTAGTACCACCGCTGGTTGTTCCCAAGCGAAGCACTTACCAGACAGCATGTACATTGTGCATGGCACAGCACTCCAGACTTTGGAGATGACGCGCGGCCCTATTCTATGTGAGGAAGATCCCAAGTCCTGTCCGACATCCTCTACGTGATGTGTAGCAAACAATAGGTAAACTTACTTGAAGAAGTCATCTGTACAGAACAGCTGGTTATTTCTCGCAAAACACTTGCCAGACAGCGTGGCACCGCACTCCGCGCATTAAAAAGCCCGCATGCCAAGTCCTGTCCTACTATTTGTAATAAACATATGCGAGCACACGACCGCGCGGAGCAGCGAGACGCTAGCTGCTGAGCCCGTCCAGCAGTCGCTGTAGCCGAAATCGGCTTGGAATCATCATTATTAATAAACAATAGGTAAACTAGAGGTGAACTTACTTGAACAAGTCATCTGTACAGTACAGCTGGTTATTTCTCGCGAAGCACTTGCCAGACAGGATCGCACGGCACTCTACGCATTGCAGACTACCCGCATGCGAAGTCCTGTTCGACATCTCTACGTAACGTGTAATAACTAATAGGTAAACTTACTTGAAGATGTCATCTGTATAGTACAGCTGGTTGTTTTTCGCGAAGCACTTGCCAGACAAGATCGCACGGCACTCTACGCATCGCAGACAACCCGCATGCGAAGTCCTGTTCGACATCTCTACGTAACGTGTAATAACTAATAGGTAAACTTACTTGGTAAAGTCATCTGTACAGTACAGCTGGTTGTTTCTCCCGAAGCACTTGCCAAACAGCATCGCAGACAACCCGCATGCCATGTCTTAACCCCCAAAGTGTAATAAACAATAGGTAAACTTACTTGAAGAAGTCATCTGTGCAATAAAGCTGGTTATTTCTCGCGAAGCATTTGCGAGACAGCATGGCATGGCGCTCCACGCATCACAGACTACCCGTATGGCATGTCCTGTCTCCCTAGGTGTAATAAACAATAGGTAAACTTACTTGAAGAAGTCATCTGTGCAATAAAGCTGGTTATTTCTCGCGAAGCATTTGCCAGACAGCATAGCACGGCATTCCACGCATCGCAGACAGCCCGCATGCCATGTCCTGTCCGACACCTTCAGGACGTAGCGGTCAACTATCATCTCGTGGCAGCCGCCGCATTTTGGGATGCTGGCTGCAACAACAGATGCTCATTGTAGTAGGTTGTTGTACACTCACTTGGTTTGGGTGGCTTTCTCTTGTCGTGGCAACTAGGGCTCGTATTTATAAAGCGATCTCAAGATTAATAGCAATATTAAGTATGGATTTGAGAGGTCACATTGTACTGAAATGACATTTCTAAGACGAACTCAAACTAGCTGTCAGTCTCAAGTACTGTTTATCGATAGATTTCTATTTGATTGTTTTTTTGTTTTCTTGCAGTTAGTGTTTTTTTGTTTTACATACATACAGCCTCTTTCCCGGAGGGGTAGGCAGAGATCACATCCTTCCATTTGCTACGATCCTTGCAAACTTCTTTTTTGTTTTATATGGGAATATATCCTGTTTCCATGGAAAATATAAATCTGGCAAAGATGGGCTATAATTTGACTAATTTGTGGGTGAAACTGTTGGGCAGAACCCTAGTGATTTATATTATTATTTAAGAACATGTTTATGGTTCTATTCAGTTTTTATTTGATTTGGAGGATTTGCTTTTAAAATAAGATTATACCTAGCAGGTGGTCCTATGGACATCAAATCAAGATCTGTGATGATGTGATGTTTTGGGAAAATCAAGGAAAATCTTAAAATTGAAGGCGTGGTTTTATTAACTTATACATAATTTTGGGAATAAATTCTAAATTTGGCTAACATAAGATTTTTTTTAATAGTGTATTAAATTATTGTAGGAATTTATGTAATGTTTTATTCCATTCTTATAATGGTGATTGAACTTATCAAACTTTCCAAGATGTAAAAACTATTAAATTATAGTTATAATATATGTCAAACTTTATTTATTCACACTGAATTTATAAGATTTGTATGATGCTATTTTATTTACTGTACAAGTGACAAGTACGTACGTATCATCTTCAAAGAATTTGTTGTCGTAGCAGTATTTGGTGTATGCAAGTTTGCAGGTAGGTAGTTGCATATTTTTTTTAATATAGTTACATAGGTATAATAAAATAGTATTCAACAGTTGAAAAAAAAAACATTTCATCACGGTCACTGAACTTGGCGTAAGGTCCACCAGAATCACATAAGACACACGTTACGTACATAGGAACACTTCGGGCAGATGCTCCAGCTGTATCGGCGGCACGCGCATGTCCTCGAGCTCGTCCTCCGCGGGATACATCATGGCCCCCAGCATATCAACACCCGCTCGGGCCCGCGTCCGCCGGCGCACTGAACCACCCCTCACCCCACACCACCCCAACCCTCTTATCACCGCCGGCCTGCCATTGGCTGCCACCGCCGCCGTGATAACAACCACCACGCCCAACGACCAATCCACGCCCGAACCCGGCCCATCGATCGATCGCTGAGTTTTTCGCTTTTCCCGAGCGATACTGAACGCTCAAATGCGCAAGATGATCTGCTGCACGGCTTTCTTTTTGCACGTTCCTGCCGTTCCTTTTGTAATAAAAGCGGGTTTGGGTAATGTTTGCGATAATCCGTTGAAAGGTTCTTTTTAAAAAGAATTTCTTCCTTAATACACTGTTCGTGAAACAGAGTGGGACTGGGAATAATTGATATTCCTGAAAACCACAAATCCTAGTGAAATAAGTATAACAAGAAATACACTGAGTACCTAGTACCTACTTATGGTAATTAAATTGGTAGACAACTACGAAAAAAAAAAAACTTGGCCGGTTTAAGGGCATTCCAATATTTCTCATTTAATTATTTAAAAAAGATGTGCAGTACTCTATCTTTATTGATGACTCTACGAATTATCTACGTGCTATGCTACAAGCCGTATCGTAGCATCATTTATTGCTACAAATTAGCTACAAAACTACCTACGTATATAGTACGTACATCTATAGGAAATTAAATAGCTTCTGTTGTTTGAACACGATTTCATCATACGAGAACATTTATATTTTCAAAACGAAGGAAAGGTTCATTAAGTACATCTTAACAATAGGTAGTTCGAAACAACATAAACCTATTCATTTCGAACGCAAAATAGAAAACGACCGCGAGCGTTTCACAAACACGGCCGTAATAATTCCATCGTCGAATTCGCCTATACTTCTCCTACTCATTGTTGCTATTGTTGGCAGCTCAGGTCCTATAAATACACGACAATAACTCGCCAACAATCCGGTCTAGGCCTTGGTGGAGCGTGACCCGTGAGCGTTGGCTCACTATAAATTATACAAGTGAACGCGAGGGCAGCGGTGTGCGACTTTACGACGGAATAAATCACAGATCGTCTGTGGCTCACCCTCCCGGGTCCAGTCAAACCTGGAGCCATCTAGACGTGTCCACCTTTAATCCAATTTGGACTCGATGCCAGTAGGTCGGGGTTTCATTTCATTTCATTTATTCAATAAACAGTGTACACTGTGTGCGAATGATTTTAACATAAAATCTATTAAAACTATAAAAAATAAAATAAAACTTATACTAAAACTAAAAAGATTACATTATCTATGTGGTATAATGGTGCGTATCATTGCGACAGTTTTCTGCATACAATGCACTACACCATATCAATATTTCCAAAATAACTTGGTACGATGATGACATTTTATAGATGATATTTGTCGACCCGGGTGAGCTCTCGACCGTCAATTAAGTAGCTATTATATAACTTTCCGATTGACCCAATGTAAATAAATAAAATAAATTGCTTGTATCTGAATGTCTCTGTATCTGAATACGCTTTCATATTTCGTAAATAAAAAAATATTTTTTGCACTGTAGAGCCAAAGGGCGTAGGTACTTACAGAAAACCTTTTTTTCAACAAAACTTCTATTCCCCCGAAGTTGCTCCCCGGATTTTTCTAGCCCTTCCGAACCAAAGTTATGAACTTCAAAAATTCATAATTCAGGACCGCGTCGGTGCGGCTTTTCTTTACAAATCGCTGGGGTGGGTCGCGTGCGAAGTCCCCCGGGTGTCGGCGCGTGCGCTGGCCCCGTAATTGTGGGTCTGGGCATTGCTGGTGCTTCGTGTAAATCTGCTGATCGGATGCGACGCACGGCAGCTCGCGCGGAAACCATTTGGAAGCACTATAGTGCCCCTCGGTGCAGGATGAAAGTGTTTTGATGTAAAAACTTTGTAAGCAAGGAGAGGTTATAGTACCTATAGAACAAATAATTTATTGAAGAAAATTTGGATAATCGTCAATTTATGCAAACTGTTGCGGCCAGTGGGCAAAATTCTTAGGCCCAGTATGAGCCTACCACAGCTATATCTCCAATACCCCGCAGGATCCCTTTGTTTCTTGAGAAACTCCTTCCAGATTAATGAGAATAATTTTAGTTTTTCGGAATATTTATCAGCTGATTTCCCCCACAGTGAGAACTGTTTGTAGTGGTCTTAGGCTCGTATTTATGAAGCGATATCAAATTTGAAAGCAATTTTAGGTACAAATTTGACAGGACAGTTTGTACTGAAATGACATTTCTGATACGAATTCGCTGCCACTCATGAGAGTGGATTATAAATACGACCCTTAGTAAGCCCATTGATAAAGTTTTGAATGTGATACCATGAATGATCACGTCCGTATAGTATATACCTATAGTATTGTAATGTTAATGATAATACATTAACCTTGCGATATATAATAATTTATGCAAAAATATAAGGATCAGACCTATTTTTTTCTTGTAAGGCACTGAAAACAATTTAAATGAACAATATTAATAAATGAAGAAGTTTAACAAAAGCTGTAAATAATTTTCTCTTTCCGTATCCATTTACCTACTCGTCTCTCAGCAAGATCCAATTACAACTAACATTAATTGTTTATCTTACGATTTGTATCAACCAGATAACAAATATTCTCACGTTTGTCATGGTAAAATTTGTCCCGTGGTCTACAGCAGAGCAAACTCCCATAGGCATCCCGGCGCGTGCCGACGGTATGGTGTCAGGTTACCATGGGAAACAGTATCACTGTGGAACATCATCTGTTTGAACTGACCTTTAAATATTTTTGAATTAAACATTGTACTATTTGTTTTATTTCCTTTTTTTACTTGTGTCTTTTCTGTGCAATAAAGTACGTACGAGTAAGTAGTCAATATCTTGTACTGAATGATTATTGATGTAAGTGTATGGCTTCATTCGCATAAATTAATCAATGAGTAAGTAGGTGGAAACCCTTTGAGAAATTGTATAGCTGTGGTGAAATCAAGATACCTTAGGAGCAAAATATGTAGAGACAATTTCCCTGTCCTACAGTTTTTTTTTAATGTAATGGCAGTTTCTTTTATAAACCTATAGGTCAAACATATATGAGAGATGTAGGTACTTAATGTAATATTTATGTTACAAGATATAAATTGAAGATGTTTATCATATGTTATGTTGTCTCCTAGACGTATATTAATAGTAATAAGTACAAGAACCTAAGGGTCGTATTTATAATCAGCGCTCATGAGTGACAGCGAGTTTGATATCGTATCAGAAATGTCATTTCAGTACGAACTGGCCTGTTAAATCCATACTTAATATTGCTCTCAAGTTTGAGATCGCTTCATAATTATGTAACATTAACTTCGCGTATAATAATTATCAAGACTTAGGTATATTCATGATCAAGTACATTTATAAAAAACAATCCTGCGATAATAATGTACCTATTATCTAATATTGTATTGTACGCTCTTGTTCGACTCTACCACAAAATACAACAACTAAAAAAGTCAGGCCAGAGGTTACTGCGAAAATCCTAAAACGAGAACATTCAAAAAGTACAATTCATCATAAATAACGTCCGTGAATATTAATTCAAAATTGTTCATAAAACTTTATGTTCATCCGTAAAATCCAGCAGCATAACAGAGTTAGTAGGAGAATTATTGACGCGGTGCCGCCCGCCCGCCGGCTGCAAAATGGCGCTTTAATTTGATAATGTTCCCGTTATCTGATTAGGAGCGAACCGAAAAATTATATCATTCGGTAATTAAGTTAAAATGCAATTTAGCTAGATGCGCCGCGGGCGGCACGCGCCTCGCCACACCACTTTTATGGTACTCGCGCATGAGGGGCTGGTTGACTTGTGATGTGACAGTACAGATTAACGGACGTATTAACGTGTTAAAAATGTTACAGAGTAGAGACACATTTTTTACTTCCATGCTGGACTGGGAGTGAGAGAAAAACATCGAATGCGCCAGTTGCATTTTCCCCGAGCATGCTGTAAAAACCAGCTAAGGGATCTGATATATTGCAATTTAGGCGACAGGCTGACAACCTGTCACTACAGCAACATACTGACAAATTTATCTTAAATAACCCTCAAAACTTTGTCAGACGTGGCGGAACGACCTTTGTTTAGGTCGTTACGCTCTGCCTACCCTATTAGGGATAGAGGCGTGATTATATGTATGTATGTAGAGACACATTTTTAAAGCTACTGTGTAAGTGCAATGGGCGCTATCGCGAAGAGCCTGATACAAACAGCTTCATATATCTCCGAAGCTTGCTATTCTACAGCAATCTTTGCTGTCTCGAACTGAACAGGCGTTTATTCAATAAACGGGAAACAATCAATAGCAGTGACAATACACTTTACCTATTCATTGCATAGCTAAATAGAGTACGCAACCATAAAATCCGGACTAATGGTAGGACGTAGAGCGATGTCGCTCCCCCGAAAGTCACCCCACTTATTAAAATTAATAAGTATGGGCTTGTTGGTACAATGATCGTACTATGTCAATATCGGTTTAATATATTTAGCAAACACCGGCCAGACCGTGTCGGTCTATATCGCTCAGTTTGCGGGTTTCATTGAAACATACATATAATCACGCCTTTATCGCCAATGGGGTAGGCAAAGCGTAAACGACCTAAATAAAGGTCGTTCCGCCGCGTCTGACAAACTTTTGAGGGTTATTTAAGATAGATTTGTAGGTATATAGCTGTAGTGACAAGTTGTCAGCCCATCTCCTTAATTGCAAAATAATAACACCCTCCGATCCCTTAACTGGTTTCTACGGCATGCCTGGGAGGAAATGCAGCTTGCACATTCTATGTTTTTCTTTCGCTCCCAGTCTGGCATGGAAGTTACTGAAAGTTTGTATTAAAACTAAAGGTATCGCTTTGAGGTAGGTACTTAATGCACTAGTTATAAAATCTTGGATCCTATATTACTAATTTTATTTCTATGATAGCTTATCATGGCTATAATACCGGGTGTAAGGGATAGCGTCCCGCAAACTGATAGGGGTTGCTCTGTCAACGATACTAAATAACTACCAGCAGGATATTTTTTTCAGGACGTGAAAAAAATTGGATTTTCCTTACAATTTGTCTGATTGAGGTGAACATTTTGTATAGAAAAGCCAATATTTTTTTCACTTCCTGAAAAAAACTCCTGCTGATAGTTGTTCAGTGTCGTTGACTGAGCAACCCCTATCAGTTTGCGGGACGCTGTCCCTTACACCTGGTATGAAAATGTATAAGAATAAGGTCAGTAACGGTACCGATTCCTGGAGGACGCAACTTGACTAAATTTTGACTAAAATTGTTGTCATCCCTTTCTGTTCTCTCATTATAGAAAAATACTCGTAACGATTTAAGTCAAGATTTGGTGATTTTGTGCGCACACGAATTGCCCCCATTATCATCGTCACATCAGCCAATTTAACTATAGTCAGCTTCCTCCATACCACGCATGCTTGACGAACTTCCCCGCTTGTTACGACCCTCGTTTGTTACTCGTGATACTGACAAAAAAATATCGTATGATTTCACATTTTAATTTTGCTGATTTGTACTATTTTTATTTGCAAGAATTTGGAGGTGTTGACCACGTACATACATACATACATATAGTCACGCCTTTATCCCTAATGGGGTAGGCAGAGCGTACACGACCTAAATAAAGGTCGTTCCGCCTCGTCTGACAAAGTTTTGAAGGTTATTTAAGATCGATTTGTATGTATATTGCTGTAGTGACAGGTTGTCAGCCCATCGCCTAAATTGCAATATACTGAAACCCTCGGATCCCTTAGCTGGTTTTTACAGCATGCCCGGGAGGAAATGCAGCTGGCACATTCGATGTTTTTCTCTCGCTCCCAGGCCAGCATGGAATACGTACATACATACGGAGTGTAAGGGACAGCGTCCCGGAAACTGATAGGGGTTGCTCAGTTAACGGAAGTGAACAACTATCAGCAGGTTTTTTTTCAGGAAGTAAAAAAAAATGTTATTCCATACAAATTGTCCGATAGAGGTGGAGGTGGTGATACAAAAGTATGGGAAGTTATTTATTTTCACCTCATAAAATAAAATCCTGGTGATAGTTGTTCAGTCTTCCAGGAAGGCATCAAGTTCGTCTCGCCACCGCCTGGGCCGGCCACGCCGCCGTCTGTCCCTTCGGCCGGTACAAGCACAGGACAGAGAGTTGTGGAGAGACCGGAGAGAGGCCTTTGCCCAGCAGTGGGACACTATCGGCTAAATAAGATAAGATAAGAAGATAAGTTGTTCAGTTTCGTCTGAGCATATCAGTTTGCAGGACACTGTCCCTTACAGCCGGTATAATCACGCATTTATTCCTAATGGGGTAGACAGAGCGTAAATGACCTAAACAAAGGTCGTTCCACCGTCTGACACGTGTTAACTACCCTAAATTAAATCACGCATTTAAACTTCACGATGTTCTTGGATAGGCAGAAACTCTACTAACTCATAATTATTATGACAATAAATTAACCAAATCAAACGAAATCTTCTTTAGGTTCAAGTAGAGCCCTCTTTGATCTGAATGTTTGTTTGTTCACCACTATAAACCCTCCAACTCAAGTTTGAGGGGAGAGGGAATATGTTTACCAAGTAAATATTATCAATAAGAGTACTCGCGGTTTATTTGACTTTTTATTATATTATGCCTCTCGAAATCATTTGCGTGTTTTGATTTTGAGCAATAGAAGCCGGAACTAAAATAAAGTACTGTATGTATCTATCCACCATCTATAGATTTTTCAAGAGTCTGAACTAATGGTTTGAAAGAGATAATGGAATGTATCATGAACAGACTGAATCTATTTATCAGGGGTACGTTCAGAGCCGCTTAACCGATCAAATTTTTTTCATCTGACAGCGGTGAAGATTTTGCTACCTCGAGAGTGTGCTAATATTTCGCCGGCTGTCAAATGTATATGTGTGAGTATGTATGACGTATATCATTGGTCAATGGTTTCGATGTATCGTAATTTTGACAGTTTCGATCGGTGCATGTTCAGTGAGTCCCGCTAGACTTAAATTCGTACCTACGGTTTAAATCTTATACTGGTACGGCTGAACGGGGTGCGTTCAGTATTAGAAATACAATCATATCAAATCCATTAAATAAGGACCTGAAGTGATTTGGTGGTCAAATCATATTCTGGTATACTAGATATTTATCAATATAGTAAGTAGACCATTTTGAAAATATTTTCGTGAATTGTCTTTAGGTACGACAAAAGAAGTTAAAGCATATTTGAATAATTATGTATTTTCTCACCATGTAAGTTGACTTATACCAGCATCAAGACTGTGTATTATTGGAATGTTGTACGCGAATTCATTGTTTTGGTATAAACTCGTTTTGGTCCGTTAATGAGGTGCATTAAAAAGAAAGAGACTGTTCGGTAATACAACAAACAGATACGGATTTAGTGATAATTTGATTATCACTTCGTAGAGCTAAATCAAAGTTTTTTCAAATAAATAATAAGATTTAAGATTACGAATGATATTATTATTGTCTTAGATACATATTACGGGATAATAAATGTATTTTTTCATTTTAAATGACAAGTTTTATAAGTTAGTGGTGTGATAGTGATATTTGATATTTAAAAATCCTCGCCGGAGCGGTCGGGTCCTAACTAATTAAGTAGTTAATATAAGTTTTGAGACTTTCGCGGTTGTTTATTATAATAAGATTATTATTTTGAACGGGATTACTACCACGATTTTGTTTATTGTTACCTCGATATGTCATCGCAGTTTCATGCGACATGCTCACCAGCAGACTACAGACGGGGTACAATAAATATAATCGGGGTAGCGATCCCGTTTACCTGAATTACCTAGTATGTACTCCAATTTTTGCTCGCAGCCAACTCGAACTGTAGGTACCTAAATACTTCCCTGTGTCAGAGTGCAGACTCTTACACCGGGAGCTGAAATTGAATCTGGAGTACATGCCGTCAACAGCAACCCGCGTTTAGTAACGCTTGCTCGCATGACTGTTGCAAAATGACTAGTGAGCCTGTACGCACTTTTGTATTCATTTTTTATATGCTTTTTTATATGCGTACCGCGATCAAATCGGGGACGTTCTAGGGAAAGGTCAGGTCAGGAGTACTCTAAACCGACGAGCGTGCATGAAAAGTTTAATGAATGTAGATGAAGCGAAATAAGTTTGCAAGGATCGCAGCAAATGGAAGGATGTGATCTCTGTCTACCCCTCCGGGAAAGAGGCGTGACGTTATGTATGTATGTAGGTTTTTTATATGTGATGCAGGAAAGGCCTTCATAAACTTGTAATTGTGGCGATTTTTGAGGGGTTGAGAAAGACTGAAAGAATTAAATAAGTAACAATGGCAATGATCAATATGATCATAGCCAGGTGCAGTGATCTTGCTGCCTTTCCTATGATCATTGCTTAAAAATAAAATAAGAATGTCATGTTCTTGTTTTAAATAAATATTTCTCCTCGCAAGATTTGTGAGCTTAACTTATATTACAAATCTGAATAAAAATAAGGTAAAATCCAAATAAGGTATCGCAAAACTTATAAAACTTATTAAACTTATTGCCTTTGACTGAGACTGTGACAATTCAGTTCCTTCAATTAAAACTGGTTGGTACAGTATTAAACTAGATCTCTAGAACACGCTGGTTCTTATTAAAACAAAACCCAAAGTTTCTTGCACTGAAAATGAAGGTTCTTGTACAAGTAAAAATAAATTGATTTGACGACAACCTTAACCTTAACATTTTTCAATGTTAACGAGATGTCATTCAACTTAAAATCCAGTGTTGTGTTAATATGAAATTATTAAAACCAGAAATAATTTAGGCGTATTCAAGATACGCTAAGATTTGCTTCAAAATATGTGATTTCAATTGGAATTACTACCAACAAAGGCGATTACAATTGGTATAACCTAATTTTAGAATACGCCACTTTGACAATCAAATATTGATAAAAGAAACAGTTTTTTTTCTATTTCACAAAATTTTCTAATTTAAAAAGTAACAGAGAAATTTAAAAAAATGGTAACATGATATAAAACTTTAGAAAGCTTACTCGTCATACTTAGATAATGTCTAGAATCTAGATAGAGCTAGACAAGCTGGAAAGAAGTTTTCTTCGTCCTTCTTCTTAGTAACTGATTGATTGGAAAATAATGAGAGTGGTTTCAGTGCGTCTGATCACAGTGGCAATGCCTTGGTCAGTGCGCAATTAAGTGATCCCATGCCCTTGTCCCGGTTGCGCGCGCGCAGCTCGCGTGATGAGCCGGGCACATGCCAAGATTAAATTATTAGGTTAAGATGGAGCTGCCATTCTGAAGTTAGTGTTTTGAAAAACTACCTGTAATCTGAAGAACTGAACTCATGGACATGTTCCAGTGAACAAATAGTTAAAATTATAATTTGCCTGTAACCTCTCCGTATTTTTTTCTTTATATTCATTATACAGATAGATGTCAATTTATTCGCTATTTAGTATTCACATTTTGCACAAATTCTTGCAGTCTATCAAAATTGGAAAACCTTTAATATTTGATAAACCATAATATGTTTTTTTTTTCTAGGATACTATATGGGATATATATTATATAATATAATAATTATTATATTTAAAACATTCAAATTTGAATTGACATTCCTGCTGAATGGGTAATTTCATTGACTTGGATACTAATATATGGAAAATATTAATAACACAAATTAAATCTTTTATAATGGTAATAAAATAAGCTGCGCCTTAAAAACACCATAATAATCATGGTAAAAACAAGATACCTACACTTGTGATAATTTGTGATTACAATGCAATTACTGACGTTCTCGGCTCTGCTGAAGATTAATTATAGTTCACAATTTCACAGCCAAATGCTGGTCATGTAAATAATGAGATTAATGAGAAAGGAAACCATATGTATATTTATTACAGAAGGATAAAATAGCTAGGTATATCATCAAAAAGTCTCAAATATTGAAATGAAAGGTCTGCAAAATTGGCCTATACTTTTATTCTGCGTCTGGGCATAATTTCGTCGATTCCTTAAATTAAAAAGAAAAAGAGGAGGTATTTAGTTTTAACTTAAGTAAAAATAAATAAAATTATAAAAAATAATATATATACATACATACATAAAATCACGCCTTTATCCCTTACGGGATAGGCAGAGCATAAAACGCCTCGTAAAAGGCGCTTTCACCACATCTGACAAAAATTGAGGAAAATTTTAGATTGTAATGTGTATTGCTGTAGTGACAGGTTGTCAGCCCATCGCGTAAATTACAATATACTGTAACCGTCGAATCCCTTTTGCTGACTTCTACAGCATGCCCAGGAGGAAGGGCAGCTGGAACATTCTATGTTTTCCTATCTCTCCCAGTCTAGCATGGAAGAAAAAAAAAACAATAGAACTATTTCGGTTCATGTAAAACTTTCATACTTAGATTAAGTTATGTACAACAAAGAAGAAGATGTCTCAAACTGACAAGAAGATGCTCTTGATTATTTTACATCGAGGTCATTTTTACAGGTGACAAGACCATTTTACTACAGTTAATTGTTGAATAATCGTTATTTTCCAATTGTTTGTATCCATGGTTATTGAAGCAAAAAAGTGTCTAGTTAATCGTTGTTAGATAACTTTGATTGGTGATTGATTAACAATTTGCTTATCTCATCGGCAATTAAAATTAAATGCTAATATTTAGACAGATTTACCATTGAAATAACAATAGAGAGTAAAATTTGCTAATTTGCAAAATTATAGGTACTTTTTAGCATATTAATAGAGGAGCAATTAAATAGTTAATTTTGTTATTGAATTACTTAGAACAAAAACATTTTATAGTCCATTTACTGCTTCGGGGCATGTTGGCTGGTATTATAGATTTTTATTAAAGGTTATACTATAGGTAAGCTACAACTGTAATCTACGGAAATATAAAATTTATATTGTTTTATGAGTTAATTTTAAAAACGTTTAAAGTAAATTATAAAACTAATTGGACTCCCAAGTTATGGTATAAAATTAAGTTCCTTATTGTTTTTCTAAATAACGTCATGTCATGTTAATTAAACACAAATTGTTTTTATTTGTAAGGAAAACTTGTCAATAATTTAAAATTAGTAACACTTACTATCTACCCGCTTGTTTCCACCGATCATAGCGAAATCCTATCTTTTTACACAGGGAAATTTGTCCCTACACCTAGTAAGATTTATAAGTCTAAAAAACATATATATATTCTTTATTGTATAAAAATTTACACATACAGTTTAACTTAGAACTAGGACACAACAGGCGAGCTCTCTCTATCTCTTCCAGCCAAACTAGTGGGGATGAAAGAAGGGAAAAACACGGGAAACATCTGATAAATTATAGTAATACTAATACATATCAAAATAATATATAAGATATATACGTATATTAATGATAGATATAAAATGAATATAATACATATTATTAACATCAAAGAGAGGTCATAAAATGCTCCTTGAGTCTCTTTTTAAAAGTAAATACTGAAGGACTGTCTTGAAGTGGTTTAGGAAGTTTATTCCATAGTTGGATAGCCCGGACAGTAAAAGAATTGAAGAAAAACTTTGTGTTTGAACCAGGACACTCAAGCACCTTTGTGATACAAGCGCGCCTGGACCGGGAATCAGGAGGTAAGAAACGGAATCGGGAACGGAGATATTCATTAAGGATCAAGGACGGTGAGGATGTGCACATCGCGGCGAAGTCGGATAGGGAGCCATTTTAGTCGAGCGCGAAACTCGGAGATATGGTCGAATTTGCGAAGGCCAAAAATTAATCGAATAGCAAGACATACATACATCGTGTTATAAATTTTTTAGAAAGTTAAGAACATATAATCACGCCTTTATCCCTAATGGGGTAAGCAGGGCATAAACGACCTAAAAAAAGGTCGTTCCGCCACGTCTGACAAAGTTTTGAGGGTTATTTAAGATAATATTGCTGTAATGACAGGTAGTCAGCCCATTGCCTAAATTACAGTATATATACAGAAACTACTATACTATACTATATACTGAAACGCTCGGATACCCTATCTGGGTTTTACAGCATGCCCGGGATGAAATGCAGCTGGCACATTCTATGTTTTTCTCTTGCTTCCAGGCCAGCATGAAAGAAAATGAAGAAGTAGATCGTATATATAGTACCAGGAAATCATGTCCATCAAAGGGTAGTCAAATCACTCCGGGTCAGCTGTTACGAGATGGGCGCGTGCCGAAGCCCCATCATCGGCCGGCGCGTGGTTTAGGGCTTCGCGTGACGTCAGCGGCATCTGCCCGGCAGATGGCGCCGCGCCCCTGACCACGCCAGATAATATCGCACACGACACGGTAATACTTTCCGGGAATTCCAAATCAAAAATTAAAAAAGCTTATTCCAAATTCTCTACAATTTATTTCCGCGCGAAATACTATTTCAAAGTTACCAAAAAACTAGCATGCCTTTTATTTGACAGCCTGTTTAATAAAATATTTACTTAAGTTTTAGAACTCATATTTTTTAAATAGAATTTAGCAGAATTCAAGATAATTATATGAGTTATATTTTTTGAAAGACACTACAAAACATGAATCGCTTTTCTGACACCTGACCTTTTCCATAATCTCAAGTTTGTTATTATTTTTATGAATCTAAAAAATTGGAAAATAATCAGTCATCATACTTTCAAATAAATAACTGAAATTATTTGAACCCTCTAAGTACTTTAACATTTAATTATGCTTCTTTAAACGATAAATAGCGCCAATTAAGAACTTCGTAGAGTTTTTGTTAAAAGCTACAACTGGCAGGAAAACCACCATAGATCTTAACTAGGTAGCATTTTGTATATCTAATTAGCAAATGCATTATGCATTAACTTGCGTATCTCCTAGATCTTGGTATTTACAACTGCATATTGTGTATTTTGTACACGTTAATACCTATAGGTGTCTATACTATACAGGGTGTAAGAAAAATGGTATATGTACCCGAAAGGATGTGAATATGATCATGAAACTGAACAACTTTCCCCAAGGAACATAGGTAGAAAAACGAAAAGAAAAATTTGGCATCCAATACTAAATGTGCTATCAGCTGATGCATTTTGTATGGAAGGCCAATTTCTTGTGTTCATTGAGGAAAGTTGTTCAGTTTCATGGGCAGATTCACATTCTTTTGGGTGCATATACCATTTCTGTTACACCCTGTAGAGGTATAGTACCCTATTGTTTTTGTATCAGTATAATTATTATGGCATCATCGTCATAAGTGATTTGATGGGCAGTGCCATATGCCAGCCCCTCCATGCGATATATTTAGGTAATTAACGATGTAGATCCGATAATAAGCCCATTTTAATCATTATTACCATTGGAGTTATAGTATAGGCAGTAGAGGAGTTTGTATTTTAGTGATGTTTAGAATAAAAGGAAATATAGGTACTAAGTATATTATTTACACTCCGAGCAATATCCATTTATTCAAAAAAACATTTGACCTAATAAATTTTGAGACTTTCGCGGTTTTTCATTACAATAAGATTATTATATTGAACGGGTTTACTACCATGATTATATTTATTGTTAATCATTTATTTTCATTTTCATTTTTCGTTCTTCCATACTGGACTAGGAGAGAAAGAAAAACATAGAATGTTCCAGTTGCCCTTCCTCCCGGGCATGCTGTAAAAGTCAGCAAAAGGGATTCGAGGGTTACAGTGTATTGTAATTTAGGCGATGGGCTGACAACCTGTCACTACAGCAATACACATTACAATCTAAAATTGCCCTCAATTTATGTCAGACGTGGCGAAAGCGCCTTTTAGGAGGCGTTTTACGCTCTGCCTACCCCGTAAGGGATTAAGGCGTGATTTTATTTATTATTATGTATACGTATTTATTTTCATTAATTTGAGGGTTATTTAAGATGGATTTGTACGTATATTGCTGTAGTGACAGGTTGTCAGCCCATCGCCTAAATTACAATATACTGAAACCCTCGGATCCCTTAGCTGGTTTTTACAGCATGCCCGGGAGGAAATGCAGCTGGCACATTCTATGTTTTTCTCTCACTCCCAGTCCAGCATGGAAGTAAAGTAGTTAATCTAGATTATGGAATTTGTACAAAAACCTAATTAGGTCTACTATCGAAAGATGTATTTCACTTTAATTCGATCATACAATATCATCCACAAGTGCCAACAATATAAATCTTAATATAGTACTTTATATAATATAATCCTTATATGTTTTGTCTCAGGTCTACTAAAACGAAACTAAAAAGACTCTGCACTCTGGCATAGAGTACAACGACCTAATCAGGATATAGCTGAACAAAGGCCTTTTTAAAATAGCTACGAATTAAAAAGAATAGTATAAGTATCCACTCGCGAGCAAAATTTGAACGGTACCTGCGCAATAGGAAGTGGTTAAAGTCACTCTACACATTTATTTTAAAAGAATAAAAGCTATTTGCATAAACTAGTTTTATTCGTTATCTATTTTCGAGAAACGACGTCAATACAAAGGTTTTAAAAGCGGCTTTGTAGTGCCGCGGTGTATGATTGACACTTCGCATAATGAAAGCAAAATGGAAATCCTTTGCGAACGACGACTTTACCAAATTGGTAGGTTGCGAACACAATTTCTCCAATTTCCTTTATAATGCTGATACCCATTACCATGAAACAATGACAACATAAACAACCTTCTTCTGACCTTAATCTTCTAGAACGAAGTCAAGGGAATAGTAAATGATGTCTGGTTAGTTTTATTATGTGTTATTTTCTTCTCCTACAGTACACTAATCCAGGTCATGTAGTCAACGTATTACGTTTAATTCAGACAATGACAAATGTTTTAACCGAGGCACTTTCGTAATTATCCTCATACGGTCTATCTTTCGAAATGAATGATGTAGTTTGGTCGACTCGACATTCCATTTAACATTACGTCACATTCATTTTATGTACGCCATTCCCATTTACTCCATTTGCTCGTATCTTTTGAAAACAAAGTGCTTGTGTTTATAGGAATATAAAAGTTTGGTATACATTTGTATTGTGTGGATTACGGGCGCAGCTCATCGATCGCGACGTTCCATTACTTAATTGCCAAAAGCTGTGGAGTCGACTCCCTCTTCGTGCTACTAAATAAATTATTTAAAAAAAATCTAGCTGTTTATTATAGGACGTACCTTTCCTTTTAACAAGACCTTTAGAACAGAAAACATGAATGAGTAGGTGAAATAATAAATACTCGTAGTTTATTTCTAAGTACTTATGTATTTTTTCTATGATGATAATACGTTTGAATCTTTAATATTCATACTCTAAGATTTTGTTTCCGATTTCAATTTCATAATCCTACCAACAGACGACTCTTCCAGAAAATTGATTCATTTTAAGAATTGTCAGTCTTTACCTCCTGATCAAATTTTATAGCTGAAGAAGAATACCCACAAAATTACGAAGTTTTCCTCGAAAAGTTTATCTCTATAACCTTAATCTACAACTTCAACAACAAACGTCTCATAAGGTTCATGTTACGTCACGATCACGAGCACGTAAAACGCAACTTTCATGCGGTTCCAAAACAAAATAAAAGTATATCATCGGGGTTGTAAGTAAAAACAATGAACTTTCGCACGGCGCAGGACGGCGGGAGTCAGACGGGTTGATTTAGCGCGTTCATTGTGAATCAGAGTCGGTTGCGGTCGTAATTGGATTTGGTAAACAATTCTTTTCCCGCGGCTTTGCTACGCTCCTACCACATTCGCAACACGCACGGTGCCCACCTGGAATTTATTTGCCGGCTGGAGTCACAGTCAATCTTTGTGTGCCTTGCTAACATTATTTTTCCTCAATCTAGAGTTATCTCGCCGTACGTGAATTATGCTACACACCGGTGCCACACTCATGGAATCAGAGAGATTGTGAAGGAATACGGGTTTAACTAACTGAGGGTTAAACAAAATCAGTACTTATTTTTCAGTCTAGAATACTGACAGCCGGGTTGATTTTACAAAAGACTTCTATATAAACTGAAATTCAGATCAGTCTTTGGATTTTGCGAGTTCATTATGTTCCCGCGGCTTTGCTAGGGCTCCTTCCACATTGGCAACACGCACGTTGGGCCTACTGGAATTTATTTGCCGGCTAAAGTCATCATCAATCTTTGTGTGCCTTGGTAACATTATTTTTCCTAAGAGTTATCTCGTAATACCCGAAGTAAACTAGCAGAAGAAGGAAAACGATGCCACACTCGATAAAAGCAACAGATACTTATATAAATAAATCTCACTTGCTGAGGTTTTCGTCTCTGGTTTTTTTTTCTAGAGCTCTAGCCAGTTAAAAACCTAGGAAGAAAAATAAACATCGTGGATAAAAAGAAAAAAAAAGCTTAAATTTCTAGCCAGAGCCAAAGAGGTTTCATTTTATTAAACGTTTCTAACCATTTTTGTTGTTTGAAATCTTCTTTGCTTTCTTTCAATTTCCTCTGGTTTCATGCTAAGCCACTAACAAACCGTAAAACGCTGCGTCAACACGTTAAATGTTTACGCACCCTCATCGAAAAATTCGGGCGTGTGCCACAACTTTTTAACCGCGAGAAAAAACAATAAGGCAATCTCTCACAAGTATCGTTTTCACCCAGATCAATGTAAGCCCCGCGTGATAATTGAATCGAGGGTCGGGAGCCCCGGGCAGCATTTACTGATACATTTGATTCGTATGTGGCGTTTAACCAGACCCTTTGTCTGTAGTTTGTACTGTGTACGCTCCCTTTGAGGATGACTAGCATTTTACGGGGAGATACTTTGCTAGTAGAAATATTGAAGTCATGTATCTGTATGCTAGGTGGATTGCAGCTATTCAGTATCTTCTTGGTTTTGTTAGTTACCTAACTACGCAATGTTGTGCACCTCAGAAGCTATTCAGGTACATAAGATATTGATCGCCAGTAGGTAGGCCACGCGTTTGAGCCTCTACATAGGTAACATGTTTATGTAATAAGTACCAACCTATATAATTCATTAATGTTATGTTTGAAAGTCCTTGCTCATCGGAAGTCCTTCGTATTTCCTAAAACATTAAATACCGATCCTAAAATAGTCTTTTAGTGAGCTCTTAATATAAACTAATTAGGTATAACATAACCGTACGCCTCTACATCAACTCTACCAAAACACTATACCCAACTGAGTTTACACGTAATTCTATTAAAAAGTTTTCTTCAAACACGAAAACAAAGGGGGTTCTCACTCTGCGGGCACCAGTTTTGTGCCTAGAGGGGGTCATTACTAGAGTCCATTACGCTTTTTGCGCCGAGTGTTTTGGCTGTTCGTAACAAGGGTGAGAACGACCCTACAAAACGAATGACAAGCTCTCGATATGAAGTGCGTTTTTTATCGCAACAGCTATGAGAAAGGAAAATATTTATCTCTTGTTAGAAACATTATCACGGTAGGTGAGGATATGGAAACCAAATGGTGTTGAAGTGCGTTATAGATCTTTGAGCAAGGATTTTGCGTATTGTATCTTTATACTTACCTAATTCGAAGTCTATTTTGAATAAGCATTGGTACTATAGTATTTATGAATTTTACTGTGGTTTTAATTATGATTAAATGTTTTTGTCTAGATTATAATGAAATGACACAAAGGAAAATAAGGATTGCATACAAACAACAAAAACATTACTAAAATCGTGTCAGTTAGTCTGAGTCACGGTGAATCACGAACTGATTAGGTTTTTAAACAAACATTAAACAATAAATTCAAAGAATGTTTAGCTCAACCAAATCCTATCACTTTTGTCCACTAATGCGTCCTAACTAAAAAAGGAATTTCGCAAGCTATTTGACTAAGTGATCGCATAACATTTACATGGGCTGGTACGTTCAAATGCGGAATGGAGTTGCCATCAATCTTGAAGGGTGCGGGTAATGTGTGTGGCATATGGCACACTATGGCACCATGGCACGGTACTAGAAGCCCATGATCATGTCACACGATCGTTCCGCCTGGCTTGCTCCCAATGCGCCCGCGCCGACCCGGCGACCTCACCTAATGTCGCCGATAGAATCGCACAAGTGGACACGGGGCACTTCAATAACGATGAACTGCGATACTGCGATAGCCGCTTTTACGAGTGCCGTATACGTAACAAATGTTTAGGTGCACTTGTGCGTTTGAGTGTACGTTCCATTTGCAAATTACCCGCATTAATCTCAGTGAATCTTTTCTTCGGTAGAGTTTTAAGTATAAAAGTTTTCAACACATACCGTGCATACATTTATTTTATTGCCGTATAAATATCAATGAGTCCGTTGTAGAGGGAGGGAGTGCTAAGTGCCGGGAGGCCACATGTCGCTCTCGTCGCGCTAATCTCCAGGATTTGCCATCCGATGTCCCTGCTCTAGCTATCTCGCTCCCCACCGCACGCGACAATACATCCATCTCAGCCGCCTCATTGAATATTATTGCTCTATGGGGATTTTGAAAATATGGAGCCGTTTAGCGAAAGCTGTACATTGTATCCATCCAGCGGAATTATTCATACGCGGCCCGTTGCATTTATCACTTAATGGTATTAGCTATTAGACCGTTTAATCGCCCGATTTGCGACTTTATTGCCTGAGTTTAACTTATATTGATACTTTATCCTGATTTGAATTATAAACATTATCTGTTTACCTACCTATAAAGTAGAATGATGCTATTTTTCGTATCTACGAGCAGAATGAAAGTGTGCACTTTCATACATACATACATATAGTCACGCCTTTATCCCTAACGGGGTAGGCAGAACGTAAACGACCTAAAAAAAAAAGGTCGTTTCGCCACGTCCAACAAGGTTTGGAGGGTTATTTAAGATGGATTTGTACGTATATTGCTATAGTGACAGGTTGTCAGCCCATCGCCTAAATTACAATATACTAAAACCCTCTGATCCCTTAGCTGGTTTTTACAGCATGCTCGGGATGAAATGCAGCTGGCACATTCTATGTTTTTCTCTCACTTCCAGTTCAGCATACATACATACATACAATCACGCCTTTATCCCTAATGGGGTAGGCAGAGCGTAAACGACCTAAACAAACACAATCTGACAAAGTTGAAATCTGAGAAATTGAGGGTTATTTTAAGATAGATTTGTAGGTATATTGCTGTAATGACAGGTTGTCAGCCTATTGCCTAAATTACAATATACTGAAACCCTCGGATCCCTTAGTTAGTTTTTACAGCATACCCGGGAGAAAATGCAGCTTGCACATTCTATAATTTTCTCTCGCTCATGGGCCAGCATTGAAGTTTTTTTTTCATAACTAATACAAAATCCAATTTCAGCCGAATGTAAGGTTAACATAGAAGTTAATTTTATACCTCGACTCTTGTTTTAATTTCCTGATTGAATCGAAAAACAATCACTACCACGACAGACGTATCACTGAATAAACATAAATCAGTAAGTCAATGTACAATAATGATCGTCACGTCCTGTCAGCGCTAACCGTACAATCCACATGGCGAATTCTAAACTCTTATTTTCACTTTCCCAACAAAAGTACCACCCTTACTCCACACTGATTAAGTCGAGATTGGAATAAAAGGGTGTTTGGTAAATGATTAATATAAATTTGTAGTTGGTAGAGTTGGTGGACTTGTCATTGCACCCTCGCAACCCTAAATCGCTCAATTCGACTCCATTGAAAGCGGACGAGCCGACAGGTTAACTTTTGTTCTACAAAAGCCGTGCATTACCCACCGATTGTTGGCACAAATGTTGAGTATTACGAAGCATTTTGAGTTTACTAATGTATTTTTTGAAGTATTAATTCATTATGCGCATCCTGTTGGTTGATTTATTTTTGAGCTGCACCAAACCTACGTATACAAACAAAACGTAAAGTGAAAATCTCAGTTAAAAAAATAATACGATCACACTCATAGCCCCCCTGAGAATCCCTGTATCGGGGTGCCATGGACGTATACAGAAACAACTACTAATAACACCCAGACCCAGTAACAGACATTTAAACTCATTATTCAAATGTTGCTCTGGCCGTAAAGCGAACCCTCTGCGTAACTAGGCTGCGCTGCTAATTAAAATAAAACTCGATAAAATATTGCTTATATGTTTTTCAGTTTTATAAGTGACATTCACGTATACATAACACACTTGGTAGGTAAACAAAACAAAAAATAATTCCTCTTTTCGTCTCATCATAGGAAAAACATGAAAAATATAAAGGTGGAAAATTTCCCTCAATTCTGTCCATAAACTTGTCTGCGGGTATCCGTCCTTTGTATCAAAAAAGAAAGATTTAAAAAATATTTCTTTGCTGAGCTGTAAGTCAATAGAGGCTTGAAGCATTGCCCTCGAGGTGGTTCGTGCGGGTTTCAGCGCGGGAGGGCTCCGCGGGTGTGATGCGGGGTAAAGGGGGCGAGGAAGCGCCTGGGGACAGGGTACTCTTCTTGATTACAGCGCACCCTCCCGCAATTTCCCCCCTCTTCCACCCCCGCTCCCCGCTGCAGTACATATAAGCCTACGCAATGCCAGCTTTCAACTCCAATAATCTCGATATGAACATTTTAGATTCGCTTGTTTTCAGTTTTAGCAATTTTATCAGGAAAACAGCTTCGCTTACATATTTCAAGCAGAAGATTTAATTAAGGGTTTCAGTGAAAAGAAGATACTTACATAGCAGAAAATTTTCACTTCGTAATCTTTCTGAGACATTCGTTCGTAGTTATAGCTTAATACCAGCAGCGTTGTTTTATGTCTTGGTCCACAAAAAAATAAAATATTTATATTGGGTGTTTTATGTAATTAAAACTACAATGCTGATTCTGAGAAGGAAACATTACTTTGACGTCAAAAACTTTTGACTTCACAAAATAGTGACTATGACTACCAAACAATTTGATCTCCAATTTGATTGCCTGTAAACTATTTTACTTCATTCATTTAATCAGTCTAGTCTTATATTTACTAGTACAAGTCAGTGTATTTTATATTGAATACCTATCTAGTTGAAGATAAAAAAAATACGCGTCAAAAATCATCCATAGGCAGGCACGCACTATGGTACACCAAGACTCAGGTGTCTCTACATTCCTCTACCTTGAGGGTCGAGGGCGGAGGTTGCCGAGATTCAGCTCATCAAACATGCACGAGATCGCCCCGCCTCAGCTCGTAAAAATACATATTCTATCTCAAGGGTGAGCTTTTAATATCCACCCTGTAATGAGCAGGCGAGGTCGAAGCCTCCTTAATTTTGCATTTAAAAGGCTATTCTGGTAAATGCTTGTGCGTTAATTGTGTCTCGAAACCTTTAGTGTGATTAAAGATAAGTGTATTTTAAATCTGCTGAGAGGAAACGATGATATAATATAACACAACGCAATCAAATTAGGAAATACACATTTCACTCTGAAGTTATATGTTGGCTTTATCTAGCAGAGAAGAGATTGGTAATCCATTAAACGTCAACTCAAGTCGCTGTTTTTGATGTACCGCACAAATAAATATTATACTTTTTTTTATGATCATTTGCGCTTTAATCTTTTTGGTTAATTTGTCTTTGAGTCCACCGCGACCATCAAGAAAGCCAGAGCAACAAAGAAAATTTCTTAAAAATATTGCATATATTTAATTTGCTTTTCAACAGTGTTTGAAACCAACAAAATCATATTCGTACCTATATCCTACCTCTCATTATACAAAACAAAAACCCTAGCAACTTTTAAACGAGAAAACTCCGTATTAAAAGCTGACTTTGAAACTTCGATTAAACGCCAGAAGTTACGCCCTCGTTCAATTTATGATAATGGCAGTCAAAATACTGACTACTTTATATTACCTACCTATGGTATACGACAAGGCTTTAAATGAATGTGGGTGGGGGCGCTGCAGTATAGGGAGAACTGTCAAATATCAGGGTGGCGGCTGTAATTCATTTTTCGCCACGTTCATCTAAAGCGTTGTCGTACTATACGTAATTACCTCTATGGTAGCCCCTCTATAGCTCCCCGCTGTTTTCATATGGATTTGGAAAAAACTCGTTAGGGTATAATATAGTAATCGCTCCTTTACTTTGGGTCTTCCTTGATCAAAAGTTGTATGTGATTAATATGAAGTTCTATCTACTAATTTATAGTATACATGAAGTTGCGGAGGTATATGGTCTCTGCTCCCTGGTGGTACAGCCGGAGCTTTGGCATTACAGGCTTATCTATTCATAATTTCGGAATATCAATTTTGATTACTCCTTTTTTTAATAACGACAACATCTTGTACAAAGGTTTAAAATTTGCAATAAGAAATGGTATGGTATTTTATTTATATCTCAGAAAAGATAACAGAAAGAAAGTCTTAAGAAAAGGGGGAGAGTACTTTTATTATCGTCAAAATAATGCTTTTTAAAATTTACATTCGACCCCGTTACACCCGGCTACATAAGGTACATTCTCCGAGAACTCTCCCTTCGCCTCTACAGAACCAACTGATTGATTAAAACCCTAACAAAGGGATGGAGCTGATCACAGGAGCTTATGCAGAAGCCCTTTATGCCAGTGTAATCAAAGAATCCCATACAAATTCACCCACCAAATTATGACTTTCAATACCATTCTTTTGTCTGTAAACGTCAATGTTGGTTTGAATAATGTGAATAATTTATACATAACTCGTGACAGCGGTGATCAAATGTTCAATACGCAAAAGCGACCCGCTTTTCCTGTTGTGGTATGTTTCAAAATACTTTGATCATAGAAAACATAAGCTTTTTTTTATGTGAAAAGCCTACACTTCTTTAAGTTTTGATATCATTTAAGACAAAAAAGTATTTAATTACATTATCGTGATACTGATGAATAAAATTCAGCAGTAATTTTATTTTTTATTTGGTATAAATAGGGTGAGTTTTTATTTATCAGCACAAACCCGTGGGTCGAAATGCTGTTTTTTTATTTTTTTGGAACAAAAAAATTCAATATAGGTATAATCTGGGTAGTCTAACCCGGGTAACACACAGTTGAATAAAAAAAGTCACATTGAAATCAGTTCAGTAGTTTTGGCGTGATGTGATAAGACAGACAGACAAAAATTCTATAAAAAACGATTTGGTCTTTATATAGTTAATAATGCCTGCTGCAATTATTTTTTTGGAAAAATATTCAATGTACAGACACGACCCTTCTTTATTATATGTATACATTTTGACCTAATATTTCTTGAAGAAAGTTGTTTAGGTACTTTCGAATAAAGGTGTAGTTGTTGGTAAAGTTATGACCTCATCCCATAAAAGGATAATTATTTTAGTACGATTTCTGCGATTACTACCTATAACAAAAGACAGATGTAATACCCCACTGTGCGAACAATATGGACAGAATTTGGACAGTTACCTATTTTATAGTTTTTTACATAAATAAATTATGTGGCCTGTTTCTGAAACTGCGTCATCGAACATTCGTTATCTATGCTTATAATATTATAAATGCGAAAGTAACTCTGTCTGTCTGTCTGTTTGTTGCTCTTTCACGTCTAAACGGCTGAACGGATTTTGATGTAAATTGGTATGGTGATAGATGGTAACCTGGAGACGGACATAGGCTATATATAATCACGCTACCAAACTTAGGGTGTAGGTAGTAGGCAAGGAACTGAATTTACATAGTGATCTTTTTCACGCCTAAACGGCCAAACAGATTTTGATAAAATTTGGTATGGTGATAGAAAGTAACTTAAAAACGGACAAAGGCTATATATAATCACGCCACCATACTTAGGGTGAAGCAGTAGGCAGGGAACTGAATTTAGTTAGTGCTATAGCCGATTTCGAGGGGACATTTTTTATTCAACTGAGTTTTAGCTAAAAACAAACTAATGATAAATATAATCACGCTACTGTACTTAAGGGGTAGGTAGTAGGCAAAGATTTGAATTGATGTTTTTTTCCCATTTGAGTCTTTCCCATTGTTTTCAGTTTACTCAGTGTTACCTCGATTTACGATATCAGCACGCTACCTAACTAAGGGGGTAGACAGGGAACAAAAAAGGAATGTTTGAATCGATTACGACGGAAACTTTTTTATTTAATTCTGTGTTACCTGGACTAACATAGAATAAATTTCATCACGCTTCTTTACTCGACGGAGCAGGCAGCCAGAATTAAGAGTGCTATGAAATGTGATGCGCTATGTTGTTAAAATGTTGGCAGAAATTCAATTCATAATGTGTGTTGTGTATTAATAATCTGTGAAGCTTTTATACACGAGCACTGGATTGACATAAGATTCTGGATGGATGGGAGGAAAGGGAACATAAGCGACTAAAGCGAATCATGGACGGGAGGAATGGATGGGAGGACTGGACAGACATGATGACTGTTTAGGGAAGCGTGTGACGGGTAGGCCAGGGGGAACGTGTTCTTCTTCTGTCGAGTGGGTATCGAGTCTATCGACCCGATGAACCCTGGTGTCAGAGTTTTTAAACCGCCTAGTAGCACAACTATCAGGCCTCTGACATGGTTTGAGTAATAACCACTATCAAAGACAGCGACCGGGACCGACGGCTTAACGTGCCCTCCGAAGCACGAAATCTTTTTCTTTTTCGGACAATAAGGTGATTCAGCCTGCAATGTCCTAATCAAACTAGGGAAAAATTCACAAAGTGATAAATTCTCAAATATCAACTTTGTGTTTCCCCCTGGGAATCGAACCCAGGACCTCCGGATCAGGAGTCTATGACACTAGCCACTAGACCACGGAGGCAGTTAAAACAGGCAGTTGAACGTGTTGTAGGTACCTGAGTAATGATGACAGGAAAAGGGGTTTGACTATACTTTCACCGCCATCATCGTCACGTTTTCGAACCAGACCCACAAGACGCTGCAGATAATAACGGGTGGACGAAAGAGAAAAACAACTACGCAGACGAAGTCGCGGGTACATACATACATACATAAATCACGCTTTTATCTCTTACGGGGTAGGCAGGGCGTTTAACGCCTCGTATAAAGCGATTTCGCCACGTCTGACAAAAATTGAGGGCAATTTTAGATTGTAATATGTATTGCTATAGTGACAGGTTGTCAGCCCATCGCCTAAATTACAATACACTGTAACCCTCGAGTCCCTTTTGCTGACTTCAACAGCATGCCCGGCAGGAAGGGCAGCTGGAACATTCTATGTTTTTCTATCTCTCCCAGTCCAGCATGGAAATATATGGAAGTACAGCTAGTTAAAACATAAGTACTCTACCAGCAATAAAAATATCGAATGTTTTTTGATCCTAGAAAGATCAAAATTAAAGGTAAGCAACGAAAATTTGATTGAGGACAAAGTTGTGCATAATAATAGTAGTTTACTATTATGTGACTACATTGTAGTTGTAATATTTTTAACAAAATAAAGTAGTCATACTCACTAAGGTGAGCTTAACCAAGGGGTTCGATCAGCCAGATGTCACCCCCCGCGGGGCCGTATCAGCCCCCGGTAACATCGCACGGATCATAAAACCCTGACCCTTGATTGTTTTAGATAGATATTAACTCTCCAAGACAACTAGTAGAGCTTATGTCATAAAAGTAGACCCGACCCGGATGAGTTTTACAAATATCGTCCAATAACTTTGACAGACCAATTATTTTTTTGTTCAAATACCATATGAAACTTCGCATTTTTTAAAGAAATCGCCTCTTATAATTCTTTTGGCTAAAATTATAAGACAAACATATTTTTATTTAAATTCTTCGAATTGATTTCGTAGTAAGGATGACAAAAAGCACGTCATTGTTTGAAATTTAAGTTTACTTTAAGTTCAAATTCCGTGTTTCGAATGGCATTTCCGGTGGGTGACTACTGAGGATTTCATCTGACTACCACCTACTTGAAAGAAGAACAAATTTACGGATGTTTTCAAACTGCGTAAAATTATTCCATTATACTAATTTAATTTTAAATCTACAATCATAGCATCATCAATTAAAAAGCAGGTACTCATGTATGTATGGGGGATATTGTGTCTCCGGAAGGAAGCGATTCGAGTCGCACGCGCCGCCACGCGCCCCCTTCCGGTGGAAAGCGGTAACATAATAAGCGACATCTCCGCACTCTTCCCATGACTAAATGGGGTGAAAAGTGGTAAAATGTTTATTGCTATTATCACCAAAGAATATAATATGATTGACTTTCAAAATAGCAAATTCCTGTCATGCTGGCTTGGGAGCAGCTGCATTTCCTCCCGAGCATGCTGTAAAAACCAGCTAATGGATCCGAGGGTTTTAGTACATTGTAATTTAGCCGATGGGCTGACAACCTGTCACTACAGCAATATACCTACAAATCTATCTTAAATAACCCACAAAACATTGTCAGACGTGGCGGAACGAACTTTGTTTAGTTCGTTAACGCTCTGCCTACCCCATTAGGGATAAAGGCGTGATTATATGTAGGTATGTATGGATTACTTTCAAAATAGCAGATATAATACAAATAATACATACATACATACATAACGTCACGCCTCTTTCCCGGAGGGGTAGGCAGAGATCACATCCTTCCATTTGCTACGATCCTTGCAAACTTCTTTCGCTTCATCTACATTCATCAATCTTTTCATGCACGCTCGTCGGTTTAGGGTACTCCTGACCTGACCTTTCCCTACAAATAATTGTTACTATTAATAAATATTACAAAGATTTGTCAAAATGTAGTTCATGTTGTTCTGTGCTATTTCATTTCTATCCTTTTCCTACACCTGACGTAGGGTGGACTTAAAAACAGCCAAGCTGTGTCCACACATTTTTCCACTTCTGTAAAAATGTTTATATGCCTACCTGTCCAGTTTGTTATGTTATTCTTGATTGTGTGTTGTTTATTTTTTGTAATGTGTTTTGTGGAAATAAAGTGATTTGTATTTGTATTTCAAATATTATGATGCTATGAAAAACTTCTATGTATTTCTAGAGATAATTACAAGGTCAAAAAGCTTCACCTACATAATCTACATTAATAAGTTTTCTTAAAACAGTGATCATCTTAGTTTTAGTACTCCTAATTGTACAGAAGAACCGATTACGAAATGACGCAATATTTGTAGATAGAGTTGCTTCATTATGGCTTTCGTTCTACTCCCAGGATTAATAACTCTCCCACGCCAAGATTAAACCAGCTTACCCATATTACGATTGTTCCACTGTAATACGCATATTTCTATAACCTATAACAATGCAGCAACTTCCCCGTAACCCATGGTTTAGTGAAATAACAACCAGTTACGCCGACGGGCATGCACTCCCTAACTCTGTAATCATAGGCTTTGATTTGAAAGGGAGCAAAATATTTAATAATTGGTATTGAAATGCGGTTTAATATAAGTTTTTTTTATAATCACTTCCATGCTGGGAGCGAGAGAAAAACGTAGAATGTGCCAGCTGCATTTCCTCCCGGGCATGCTGTTAAAACGAGCTAAGGGATCCAAGGGTTTCTGTATATTTCAATTTAGGCGATGGGCTGACAACCTGTCACTACAGCAATATACCTACAAATCTATCTTAATTAACGACCTTTGTTTAGGCCGTTTACGCTCTGCCCACCCCGTTAGGTATAAAGGCGTGATTATATGTATGTATGGTTTTTTAATTGTTTATTGTACACAAATAACATGAGAAAGCCAATACACAAGGAATACCGACACAACAGGTACAGCTTATTTCTACTAAGATATTTCTTCCAGCTGACCTACGGAAGTGAGACTTAAATGGAGATGCAGATTAGACGTGCACAAATAAATCATAATATTAAAATAATACCAGCAAATTATAAGTTAAATAAATTATGTAAATACATAAAATCATAACAATAATATATATAAATACATACATACGGAAAAGTGAAAGGTAATGAATGCTCTTTTACTCTCTTTTTAAAGACAGCGACAAAAAGGACTGTCACGGACCGTGTGCGGCAGCACGTAATTCTTATTTAAGCATATTGAATGAAGTCTAATGTCCATTGATAAACTTTTAGAAGATAAGATACAAAAATATGTGAATCTATTCGATGTTTAAGTAAGAGATTGAAATCAAGAACTGAATAATAGTTGGCCTGCCTGAATCACCTCGTATTGGAGTACTGGAACCATTATCACTACATAGTATAAAACAAAGTCGCTTTCTCTGTCCCTATATCCCTATGTATGCATAAATCTTTAAAACTACGCAACGGATTTTGATACGGTTTCTTTTAATAGATAGAGTGATTCAAGAGGAAGGTTTATATGCATAATACATGCATAATATAGTAGAGAAACACTGATAATTTCAGTGCGAAGCCGGGGCGGGTCGCTAGTTATAATAATATACATGAGTATAACAATTTTCTTCAACTATAATCATAAGTTTATAACTAATAGGCGTATCCGCCTTTTCAGAAACCTGTCCAATACCATTTTTGTTCATTCATACTGAACGGTAACTCGATCCAAAATCTTTCGGATTTAAACTCATGTTTTTGTTTCTTGGAAAAAAGGTTTGCCGATAGAAATCTAAAAAGTACCCTAATAGGTGCGATGCTATTGAAGAGCACTTAAATTGATTACGTGGAGCCGTATGGCAAACCGTGGGTGCAAACGCACAAGTGTGTACATAAAGTGCGGGTAGTCCGAAGCGCGCGCGTGCCGTCAGCCTGCAGCCAAACCGCGCGCCACGTGCCTGCTGATGTGTAATTGTAGCGCATCAAAAAATATAAAAGCGGCTTTTAGCTGCCTCTATATTTTAATCCTCATAATGATAAAAAAAAGCTGACAGTTCATATTCTCACCTTCCAGCGCTTTGTTCCTAGCGAGCAGAGCCAAGAGCACGTCAGGTGGCGGCGGATCCAGCTGGTGCATGGAGTCGAGCGCCGCATCCATCGCGCCACGCACCTCGCACTCAGCCACTACGTCCACGTACGTTTCCATCAATCCACTGTTACATCCGCAATATGCACTGCAAACATGAAACTTCCACTTGACGGCTTAGCATCCCGCATCGTCTGTTCAAACAGGGCTAAGCGGGCACCTGCTCGTAGCGTTGTGCGAGCGGTGCAGCGAGCGCCGCGACGCAGTCGCCGCCGCCGCCATCCACGTGGCGGCGACGCCCACAACCGCCCCTCCTCCTTCCTCCTGCCTCCCATTGAGAAGTCATTTTTTACCCCCTGAATCTGATAAACCCTTGGGCGAACGGCGCGGTGGCGCGGCGGCGCACAGGCGACGCGCGGGCACGCGGGGCTCCCCCGCCCCGAACTAATTTGCCGGAGTCGTACGACACACCCCCGGTGCTTACATCCATCTACAATATTACTCCAGCACGTTATCCCGTTCACGGGGGGCACTTCGTTTCCACTCATCTTTTCAGCTATCGATGAAAAGAAATAAATTGTTAAAATAATACACACTGTACACAAATTCAATGATACAAATCACAATAAAGACCATTAAACACGTATATATATTTTTTTATTATTACCTCCTTTGTGTCCATATTGTGGTTAAGATGACATACATCAAAAAACACCTTGTTTGTAAAGTTCCATAAAAGTCAGAGTTACTATGTAAAAGTCAGTTTTGTTTTGTATGTATTTTCATAATTATTTTTGTAAGTGGGATTATAATCTAAATATTTACAGTGAGAATAAATACTTAGATTAATATCCTTGTAAAACATACGTACTCTAAGACAAAGGACATCATAATGTCTCGGTGCAAGGATTTTGATCCTAACAACGTGTTCAAGCGGTTCCAGCTAATGGAATTCCCGGTGTCATTCGTGGGGCTCTCCACCACGAAAGAGCTTGACGTAGAAGTAGACATCACAGGCACCTCCTACCTTAGAACAAACTGTGAAGGCAATATCATGGTAAGAAACAGTTACTTACTAGCAGTGTGAGAGGCTCAAAATAAATAACAAAACCAATTTTTGTTTCCAAATCTAGGACTTTGAAGAGGCTCGTGAAATATCTCCTACACATAGAGCATATACTATTAAACCTTTGGATTGTCACACACTTCAGATAACATTTACGCCATCTAATGAATGCATCGCAAAAGTTAAACTAAGGCACCTTGATTTGGCAAATAGGTTTGCGTTTGATTTAAGACTTATAAATGTTGAAGGAGTACAGTGTTGCAACGAAGAGCGCCATGCTGAAGTCGGCCGTTACTATATTAGTGGACAATACGAATACTGTAATATTACGCACATGCCAAAGATTATTGAATTTGGAGATGTAGCGCTCAGAGACAAAGTAAATCGAACTATTCGTATGCGAAATGAATCAAAACTAATATCTGCAATTATGACCTATGAGAAAATCGCAGGATTTGACGTCCATCCACGAAAATTTACTATACCACCTAATTCATCGGTAAAAGTTGAAATTACTCTGAATCCACACAATTTGGTGGTTACAAAATCTTTAGATTTTCATGTTAGAAATCCTCATGATTTAACCATAGAACCAGTTAAAAGTGGAGTCGAAATGCCGGATAAAAATTTTTTGCTTTACAAAATTTCTACTCAGTCCAACATTTACATTGGTGGTAAAAGAAAGAAGCCAGTTGTTGAATCTTTGCACACATTATTCGAGCCACAAGCTTGGAATACTTTTCTCAATGACGAAAAAGACACACAAGATGAACGAAAGATAATAGCAAATCAGTTCTTACAATTTTCAAAATCCATGCATATTAAGAAAATTAATAAAGAGAAGTTTAGTTCTATGAAACCAGGATGCTACTCTAACCAGTGTAAAAAAGAGAATCCATTGAAGACCGGACGATCTTTTTGCAAGGAATGTCGTCCAAGGATCAATGCACCAGATTTATTTCACATATTTTTCTATCCCCAAACAATAGACTTCGGAAATGTGGGAATCAAAACTTATGGTGAAAATAATTTAAGAATAGAAAATAAAACCAAATACGAAATATTCTTACAATTTATTATTTCTAAAAATATTTTGTATACTAATCGTAAACTGTGTGAATATAGTATCAAAATGAAAGCTTATACAACAACTAACATAAATATCTTATATTTTGGTTCACAAATGGGCTTTTATGAAGATACTTTTAAATATGTTATAGATAAAAAGTTTCCCCGAGAATATTCCTATAAAGTATGGGTACAAAATCCGACGTTATACATACCAGAAACCAGTCTTAAATTTGGAATGGCTACATCAGAAACTTTTATCAGTTCTGTGCCCGTTAAAATATATAATACTTTCAATGTACCTGTGTCATTCGAATGGGAAGAATTAAATACTGAAGTTCCTTTCGAAGTATTACCGAAAAGTGGAACTGTACCTTCGCATGGTTGTAAAATTTGTGACATGACGCTCATTTCAAAACTCACAAAAACTAAATCGTATATAATTGAGTTAATAGCAAATGGTGACAAAAATAATAATATATCAATAGAAGCAAATATAATCAACAGGAAAATGGGAGTGAAATTCCTTATGCAAGTACTTTTTTTGAAGGACATACCTTTAAATATGGATACAACTAGGAACGTAAAATTGGAAAACAGTTCGAGAGAGCTTGCTGTATTTTACGTCGTAGACCCTTTGCTTCCGGGAATGACTGTTGAACCTATGTCAGGTATCATGCGACCTAAATCCATCATAACTTTCCGAATAACTTTTAAACTACCTTGTGTAATGGATTTTATTTACGATTTATTCATAAAAGTAAACAATAAAGAAATGATTGGTTTACCAATCAATGGAAATTCAGTAGACCCAAAATTAAGTATGACTCCAAGAAATGTTTTTATGCCAAGAGTTCCTTGCGGTATGATTTCTTACGTTCCAGTAAATATTCAAAACGCTGGTACTATCCAATGTTTTGTAGAAGTTTTGCACACTGATGATGAAAACATTTTTACTGTTTATGAACAAACTGGAAATGACAAACGTATATTTAGAGAAACAATAATTAAACCTGGTCAGTCTAAAACACTCTTCATCAAGGTCTATGATGTATTTCGAAGAGAATATGATATGTACATACCATTTAAAATTAATAATTTACTAGGACCGCCAATTCTGCACGAGCCAAGCACAACTCAATTTGTACATTATACTGGAGAATATGAAAAGTAAGTTGATTGCATTATTTACGTATATCTTTTTAGGTTTCAATTATTTCCGTCCAAGTTTCCGTCATAATAGTCGAAATTGTTTTCATAAAAATAATTTCAGTAACTACTACTACTACGTTTCAAAACTAATATTTATAATATAACAATAATAACACAAATATTTTCAATATCTGGTTTCAGAGAATACGAAAACTCCTTAAGAATAAAATTGAAACCTATTCACAAAGATATTAATTACTTCAGAATAATTGGAGTGTTTACTGTGCCGTGGATTGATCTGTCTGTAGATAAATTCGAGATCAATTATATACCAAATGGCAATAACAGTATTGAATTTACTATGACGAATATATCAAGATATTATCTGCATGTGTGTATATTGACGTCTAAATTGAGTCCACACTTTTCCTTGGATGTGACGACTGAAGATAGTGGATCGATTATTACCGACACATGCATCAAATTTGAATTAGATCGTAGCAGGACCGCTGCCTTTTGTTTACACTTCCACCCACACGGCCTTGGAACAATATCTACCACTGCCACGTTATACTTAGATAAAGCTATGAGTTTACCTTTCCACAACCTATTATTCATTGGGCGCCGAGTATTTCCAACTTTGGTAGCTAGCACCAGTCGAATAATTTTCCCTCCGACATATGTTGGAACGGTGCTATCGAAGACTTTTACATTAACATTAAATGAAAAAAGTAAACTTGAGGAATTCACGTGCTCTTCTAAGCACGAGAGCAATGTGTCGGTTGAATTAGTGGACTGCACAGTTATACACGGAGACGAAAATAATTATGAAACATTGATCACAGTAAACATTACAGTTTGCTGTCAGCATACATATGCAAGAAACTTGAGTTTAGTTTTCTCCCATTCATGTGGATCTTCATGTAGCGTTGAAATTTGTTTTTGCTCTACATATTGCCCTATAACATTGCATGCCCACGTATTAGTAGCACCTGAAGAGAACCCGTTCCCCTTTTATCCGCCTAGTTATCAAACAGAACTGTATGATTATATGGAAAAGACCCTTTGTTTCCTAGAAAGATGGTTGTTCCAACAAGGGTTTCGCCGAGAACTGTTTCCAATAATTCCAGATACATTCCATGCACTAGGCCCTTCGATGACACAGGTCGGAAACCTGAAATTTAAAGGGATGAATGTATCATTTTTGAACTTTGTGAAGAGAATATCAGGTCCACTTATGAAGCATATTCGAAAGACACCGTAAGCATTTTTACCACATACTAATATATATATAATGATGAATGAGGATAATGATTATCCCTTAAGTGTTTGTCTTTGATGTAACTACAAATTTTAATATATCAACGATAGGCTTAAATTTATAGTATAAATTTTATACTGAACTTATTTCCAGATGTGACGCAGAAGATCCTTACAAAACGGTAAAGGAAGTTCACGATTTATACAAATTAATAATAAACTTACTACGTTCACGTGGTGCTAATCTGTGGCTACTTCAAGCGAAGTTTCTACTAACTCACTATCAATTTACGGTATTATCCGAATTTCAGCCTCCTATTTATGAAGCTGATATATCTTTTACTGAATCACTAAAGGCAGACCCAGTTCTGTATGAACGACTTACAAAACAATGCTGGATAGATTTAATACTCCAATGTTATAAAGTATTTATAATGGATAGTTGTTTCTTTGAATGTGTTTGTGTCAGTTCAGGGCCTAGAGATATCGAAATGATACTGATCGTTTGGTATAACGATCAAATAAGGATTGCACATAATAAAATATTGAAGGATACAATTCCTAAACAAATTACTAATATTACCAAGGATCTACAGGACGGAATAGCTATAATTTCTGTCATTTATAACCATTGCCCTTTTCTAGAGGAACTTTTGTGTCTGGCATGTAAAGTTGATGAAGAGAATCCACTCGGTGATATTGTTCATAATGCTTGTATAATTATGGAAGCTATGAACCTGTTGCGAATGTACTTCCCACTGACAAGTAAAGATTTTCTGGAGCCAAATTTTTTGCAGATGTTGTTTTTATCAATTCATTTGTATGTTGTGTTACCGATGTTTTGCCAAAAGGACGTTATTGAATTGAAACCACCTCTTCTGCGAACTTCAAGTAGAATCGTTATGATGAACCCGGTCAGTCAAGAATCTTTAATGTTTAATTTTGTGATTATTAATAATCATAGAAATAATTTTAGTGTAGAAAAAATTATTCCGGAAGATGATGATACCTCCAAAAAAACGTCGATATATGTTAGATATACAGCCAATTTCGTGACCCAAGATAAAGCTATACTTCTTGTTCATGGGTACAATAAAACTAGAATATTTGATACTTACATGACTTTCACGCTAATTGGAAATATTGGAGCATTGAATCCCCACCGGAGGTGTAAGCTGACGGCACCTATTTACCGTCCTAACAGAGTCGACGTTACAGTAAGTTCACCTTTCCCCACTACTGCTATTTATAAAATATATGTAACCGACAAAGAACCTACAATTCCAATGGTATTTGAAGATCCACCTAGAAAAGGGTTTCTTTTTAAACGTCTAACACTTCTCGAAGACGAAGTTATGCTAACTGGTAATCCAAAAGACGGTAATGAAGTTATAGATCACAAGGTCCATTTACATCTATATTGCATGAACACTCAGAATGAAAATGTATGGATTTGGTTTCGATCAGAAGTTGGAGAATTCTTTGTAAAGGCATTGACACATTCGCGATTTGATTTGGCCATAGAAACGTTATCAGTTAAAGTTGAAAATTGGCCATTTGACCCTTGTAGCTGTGGCGAAGCTTGCGAATGCTACAGAACATCGGTACTCGTGATACCTCATCGAAACGACCTTATGCTAAAGGCACTACGCTACGCGATGTGCGAATTTACTTCAGATATTATGATGAACATCTACGATAATCTGATAGGTAAGTAGATTTATACTAATTTATCTGGCTTCCTTGATTGCCAACCTGGAACCGCTTTGACCGAAACCAGAATTGATTGAATAAATTGTTGCAATAATTTCAGAAACGACAACGGGACACGTGGTACTCATGCAGCTGCTTGTTGAATATGGCACTAAGACGTCTGAGATAGCGCATATCCTGCGTCCGGCGACCACGTACCGCATCAGCTCGCGGAACCTGCTGACGAGGCAGGAACGGGTTACACTCTTCCAGCACACCGACGCGACATTCACCCTGCCCGTTACAGTACCACCCAGGGATAAATCGGAAAAGTATTCTGTTATATTCACTTCAGAATGCGGAATGGACATACGCACGTATAAGATTCTGTTCATAGAAGAACATTGTTCAATTGAAACTGTAAGTAGTAATTCTTCGTCGCGATATTAGCTGCCTATACTCGTATAAGGTAGGAGGAAGGATTTAAAGACCTAAAACATCTTTCGTCAAAAATTTGAACCGAAATTAGAAAGACTGAAAATATATGAAAATGGTCATAGAATTAAATTTTTAACGATTAACGAAGGTGGGTATACATTTTATATTATTTGTATGTTATTTAATAGTTACTATTTATTTATAGATTAGAATTTATTTAAATATTATGAAATACATTTCATTATAAACTAATACGGATTTTATTTTTTTACTGTATTCTACAATTCAAATTGGATTCAAGATAAAAAAAACACCTTTTCACATAGATAGGTACGTACAGAACTCATCTATCAGATTCACCATAAATAGCTATCATCACATTCTGCTATTATCGCATCTCAGATGGATACAACATTATTCTCAAGTCGTGAGATAAAAAAACAGGGAGTCTCAGAATCGTGACAAAATTGCAGGTTGTGAACTAGCAAACAGCAATTAAAAATCAACCAGTTTACTGGCGACGCGGAGCTTAATCTATTTATAAACATTATTGTATAGCTTATTATATTATCTGTTCAGTGTAGTTGTAATTTCAGTTTCCATGGGAACAGTGCAGTGCGATGCAGCCTGCACAGCGCGAGTAGAGTATAAAACCACCTCCGAGCACTCGCGACCCATTATCTTATAAGGCAGCATCTCAGAAACACTATTATTCTGCTTGACCGCAGAATATATCCGACATGATCTTTTTTCAATAGTTTTATTTTTGATATTCCTTTGAGTTTGCTAAAGTGACTAAAGTGTGCAAAATGGACGCGCAAGAGTTTCGAGAGTTCGGAAAAGCAGCGGTCGACCTAATCGCGGATTATTTGGAAAACATTAGAACCAGGTAAATCTCAAAATTTAATTTATACTGTGTTCCCACACCACATGTATTCTGTTAGTAGTGTATAGATCTGTAGATTCATGTACAATGAACATTCACTGTACATGGTGTCTAGGAAGGAATGAATATTCTATAATAAAATAACCAAAACAATATTTCGGTTTCCCCTAATAGTCTAGAAATTTCAAAGGATCAAATTTTTTGTCGTATGAATACAATATTTTCGATGTTTTTAATGACTGATGTTGTGTAGATTTCAGATCTGTTTAATGACAAATTGTCTTCATATAGAATTGAGAATGGTTCTAGATGGGGTCTAATTGGGATTTGGGGCCCAAATAAATATTTCAGTGATGTTTCCATGTGTAGGTATATCGTCATACACATGTGTTTTTTTTTTATCGAGGAACAAGAATATGAAGTCAGTTTTTACATAAAATCAATACAAGATATATTATTTACAAACAAAACCATCGTACTACGATGGTTTTGTTTTTTATGTTTTACAGTATTTGATGAAAAATGTGCTTATACATCTGATTATTTACAGTAGATAGTGAAATAACAGTCTGATCTGGGGATACAGTTAGATTAAGGAGGAATGTACAGTGCCAAGACAAACTTTTTTAAGGTTTAATGGTACTAACAATTTGATGTATGTGAATCTTTTATATGTGAAAGAAATAAATAAATAAATAAAAATAAAATAAAAAAGTTACTGCCCCTCAAAGTCCAGAGCCCCCTTGTTACTTTCCCGCCCCAATATCTTGGAAGTGTGATATACTAGGTCATCAAAATTGCTGTTATCTAGTGTACTCTATAACATGACACAGAGCTAAAAAAAATACTCTAGTACACCACTGGGTTTGGAAGTTATGGGTATGCAAAGTCAGGCCAAACCGATACTGAGTGACCCACATAATGATCATCAAACTAGAATTGATACTTCCATTTACCTTAGAGAGCTGAAATTTGGCCGTTAGTATGTACACGTATATAGAAGAGAAACATTTAAACCTTGAATAATTTGAAAGTTTGGAGTACCGAATGAGATTCTATAAGAACCCAGGTAAACTATACGAGATACGGAATAGCCGTCTATACACTAGCACTTTTAGTTGTTATATAACATCGAAGATCTGAAGGACCCGGTGAGGAACTCTAAAACTGCCTGCACGACTCATAAAAGCATTTTTTAAATCATTCCAATATTTTTGAAATAGAATATTTTCATGTAGTAAAAAATAGTGTATCTTCCATTGCTGGCCTGGGAGCAAGAGAAAAACATAGAATGTTCCAGCTGTATTTCCTCAAATGCTGTAAAATCCAGGTAAGGGATCCGAGGGTGTACGTATATTGTAATTTAGGCGATGGGCTGCCAACTTGTCACTACAGAAATAAACCTACAATTCTATCTTAAATAACCCTCGAAATTTTGTCAGACTTGGCTGAACGACCTTTGTTTAGGTCGTTTAACTTGTTTTTGTGTTATGTGTGTAAAAAATTGCCTATGTCATTCAGGTTGAACGTAACTTTCTAATGATGAAATAATGTTTAAAATCGTACATCAATATTCCTTCAAAACCGACATTCCAAATTTTTGGGCCCCGTATTGGATGCCACATCAAATTACACAAAATTATGAATGACTAGCTGTGCCGGCGACTTCGTACACCCGGTTTGTATGGAAAACACGCAGTGTCGAACATACTGAAAACGCTTCTCCGCGCGTAGGAGCGGGATCTGCTAACCCGCGTGCGGAAGCGTGTTTCGCACAGTCTGATCTTTGTTTTTGTATGGAAAACACGATTCTGCGCGCGAGCTAGCAGATCCCGCTCCTAAGCACGGCGAAACGTTTTCAGTATGTTCGACACTGCGTGTTTTCCATACAAACTGGGGTACTTACTCAATATAGAATGGTTTGCGTGATTATTTCTAACCTTGGCTGGGCACCAGGTAATAAAAAAAACTCAGTCAAATAAAAAGTCCCTTTAAAATAGTCCGGTTAAAAACTATCAGAATTCAATTTCCTGTCTACCCCCAAAGTCAGGTGGCGTGATTATTTGTATCCTTACTTTGAGTTTAAGTAATTCCCAGTCAAACAAAAAAAGTTGAATCAAAATCGGTTAAAAACGACCGAAATTCAATTTCCTATCTATCTCCTAAGTCATGAGTCGTGATTATTTGTGTCGTTACTTTGATTTTAAATAATGTTCAGTCGAATAAAAAAAGTTCTATAAAAATCGGTAAGAAACAGCCAAATTTAAATTTCCTGCCTACTCCCTAAGTTAGGTAGCCTGATTGTAGGTATCCTAAGTTGCAACCCGGGTAACACAAAGTTAAATAAAAAAAGTCCCATCGAAATCGGTTCAGTAGTTTTGGCGTGATGTGGTTACATACATACATACAGACAGACAGACAGACAAAAATTTAAAAAACATCGTTTTGGTCTTTATATCTTTAACTAGCAGCCCGTCCCGGCTTCGCACGTGGTAGATTTTTTTTTATTTTTTTAAGTAATTAGAATAAAAGCAGAGTCGAATAAAATATATACAGTCTAAATTAAACGTTGACAACTTTCAACTAAAAATTTATCTACCTATACATCTAGGTATTTCAAATAAATTTTTGTTCGTGTCGATAGAAACTTGCCTATCATTATTTAGTATTTTCCTTACAAAATTTTTTTTTTTTTGTTTGGTTTTGTTGTTTTGTGCTTATTATTATGTTTTTTTATACTTTTTTGTGTTTTTTTTTTGTTTTTTATTAAATAAGGGTTTGTCATTAATCATTTTCATTCTTATTATTACTTAATAATTTACATTTTTAGTATTTTTGGCATCCTCTTATTTGCCATTCAATACTAAGCATATAACATTTGACCGGTCCAAAAATCGCGTCTTTCGTGAATATTTTTATATTTTTTTTCATTTTTAGATGGAATACTCGAGGAATGATATATGAGAGCCCGATGGTGTAGTGGATAGGGCCGCTGCCTCCTGAGCGGGAGGTCGTGGTTCGAACCCCACCACGTACCAATGTGTTTTTCGGTATTCGAATTTCATATGTACGTTTATTCGGTGCTTTTTCCGTGCTTCGGAAGGCACGTTAAGCCGTTGGTCCCAGTTAATATCGTTTAATACCGTAGATATTAGTCGTTAAGCCATATCAGAGGCCAGTGCTGAGCATTGGCGGCTTGAAAACTCTGACCTAATCTAGGATTGGGTCTGGTTTCCCTTCTGGGTTGCGGAGGTCAGATGGCAGTCGCTCTGTGTAAAAACCAGTACCCTCGTTCAATCCCCTAGATTAGGAAGCCGACCCCGTGAGATACGGGTTAAGGCTAGAGAGATGATGACTCGAGCAATGATGTCATGCCGGTCGAAAGACCGTTGGCCGGGGAAAAGTTCCTGCTTTATCTCTTCCCATTCAGGGGGCCACGGCGCTATGGCAGTTTTGTTTACTGTTTGAATTTTTTAATTCGTAATATCTTTTGAATGGAAAGTCCAATTTAAATAATTTAAAAACTATTTTATAGGTAGTTAAATGGTCTGGACCATAAAATAATTTACTTGGATAAGGATTATTATAAACACATAAATAGCATGGTTTGAATTTGGTTAGCATTTTCATTAATGTTTAAAATGAAAAAAGTTGTTGTAGTGACATAACTACAATAGTTGGACATATGCTACCGCGGAGTTTTTTGTAGACATTATGATGTTCTTCAATATTGGTGTACATTATTTTGTTCTATCGCTAATAGTTTCGGCAGCGCATTCGACGAAAGACATTTTAAGACTCATTTTTCTATACCTTCGGTTACATTGTTCAAATTTTACCAAGGATCACTAATTTTTTTCAAAATATCTATGTCAAATTGGAAGAATGTAGCATTCTATTGGTGAAAGAATTTTTTAAATCGGCCCAGTACTTTTTGAGCCTATTCATTACAAACATACAAAAATAGGTACAAATCTTTCCTCTTTATAATATTAGTGTAGATATCGCCTACTGCAATTATTTTTTTGTAAAAATATTAAATGTACAGACACGACCCTTCTAGAGATTTATTATATGTATAGATGACAATATTTCATCAAACAGATCTAAAATCTACATAACATAAGCTATTAAAAACTTGCAATTTTTTTTATTCGTACAGCTAAATACCTTTTTTTTTTTTTTTTTTGGACCTGTTTGCAAAATACTACAAAGTGTATATAATGCGTCACCGGGCTAAGGCGGGGAGTTGCTACACGCAATCTACACCCTTATTAAAATGACAACTGCCTAAGGGCGCCCACTAGGGCTCGAACCTCGGCTTATGGCGTTGCCTTGGGGACTCCTTATCGGAGAGAATCTGCCCGGTACGTGCCGGTAAACCCCAAAGTGGGGAGCAAAGGAGGGACCTCCGCGGAGTGCGCGGTTGCTGGAAAAGCTTGTGCAGAGTGTGGCTCGACTAATATTGGCAGCATTAAACGCAAGGGTAATTTGGTCATCGCCGTGGGTAAGGACATGCCTAGGTCTTCGTTTGTAACGAGTCGCAGGTTGGGGAACAGCTAAATACCACTTTCCCCAATGCAGTTTGAAGTCGCACCCTAACTATAAATAGATATTTCAAAATTTTGTATGGTAAATGAGTATTTATTGATTACGAAATTTACCTTAAATAATTTATTTTCATGCGTAATACAATTTATGTATATGTACAAGGTAGGTGTAGGCAGAGTGCTGGTTTATTATTAGAATGCCATTTTCACCTTCCTCTTTTTGAGTTTTCAGAGGAGAATTCGTTGTGAATTCACACGTGAAACAGTGATTTTTTGTACTGTAGAGGTTGCAACACAGTACATACTGAGAAGCCCTCTGTACATACTTTTGCCCCCCCCCCCCCCCACCAGAAAAAAAGACCTGGATCCGTCCTTGCTGGTACATGACTTCTTTTAACTCGCAGGCGAGCACAAAAAATAAAGAATACAATATGTTAAATGTTACAGAGATGTCCTGCCGTCAGTGGAACCCGGGTACCTGATCAAAAGTTTGCCATCAGAAGCGCCTGAGGAACCGGAGGCATGGAAGAGCATCCTCAACGATATGCAAGACTTCATAGTTCCAGGCGTTAGTATTATTTTATATTTATTTAAATCTTGAAGCTTTAAACAAGACCTGAAAGCTATACCAAGCACACACCAAAGATTATTTAATTTTCAGTTCAATAATTAAAATCGATTTGAAATAAAATATTTGTCTAGTTACTTATTCATGCAAATGTTTATTTATTTTTTTATAAAGTGATGCTATGATATACCTTCATAATATCTGCTAACAAGATTTACGTTAGGATGATTCGTTAAAAATAAGAGATGAAGATACGCCGTAGCATGTCGTATCAAGTGCTACGAATCAAGTCGGTTGACCCATATTTGACTAGATCTGTTTACGTCACAGATTTCTGTAATCATATTGTAAAATTCTTGTTTTAAAGACTTTTCCTTTGCAGATAACGCACTGGCATTCGCCTAGATTCCACGCATTCTACCCCACTGCCCAATCGTATGCGAGTATCGTAGGGTCTCTTCTGTGCAATGGACTAGGTGTGATCGGCTTCAGCTGGGTAAGCAGTAAAATTAAGATTTTGTGTTTCGTTAGCTGAATGTTTGATAAGTTTCATCTCCATGTTATTTTAAAGCGAGTCTCATATTTTGTTAACATCTACGATGAAAATCCATCATTCAGTTTAGCGTAGAGTTTAGTAGCATACGCAAACTAGATTGACATTATTTATTTTAATAATATTTATTTCCAACTGACAGATGTCCAGCCCCGCGTGCACAGAGCTGGAGGTGGTGACGATGAACTGGCTCGGCAAACTGTTGGGGCTGCCTGAAGAGTTCCTTAACTGCTCCAAGGGACCAGGAGGCGGAGTTATTCAAGTAAGTTATAGTAGCAATACAAAACAATACTTTGAATATATTAGAAATAAAATAGCACTGTGAGTGCAAAAAACTATAAGAAAAAATATATCCATAGTTTTACGAATCGCTTCTGTTTAGCTTCTGTTGAATGCGTTTGAGAGTTATTCACACAATTTTATTTTTTCTTCAGGGTTCAGCAAGTGAAGCGACACTTGTGGGATTATTGGTGGCTAAAGACAAAACTATTCGCCGGCTTAGAGAAATGGATCCAAATATTGACGAAGACATAATAAAAACAAAGTTTATTGCCTACACATCGGACCAGTGTAATTCATCAGTAGAAAAGGCAGGACTGCTTGGCTCAATGAAGATGCGATTACTAAAAACTGACGATGGTGGCAGACTGCGCGGTGATACCCTGAGACAAGCTTTCGAAGAAGATCTTTCACAGGGTTTTATACCGTGTTACTGTATAGCCAACTTGGGAACTACCGGCACGTGTGCCTTTGATCCATTGGACGAATTGGGGCCAGTCTGCAACGAGTACAATGTCTGGTTACACGTCGATGCTGCTTACGCCGGGTCAGCCTTCATCTGCCCCGAGTACAGACACCTCATGAAAGGCGTCGAATATGCAGATTCTTTCGATGTCAATGCGCACAAATGGATGCTCGTCAACTTCGACTGCTCATGCATGTGGGTGAAGAGCGGTTACGACCTCATCAACACTTTCGATGTCCAAAGAGTCTACTTAGAGGATATGAATAATTCAAACAAGATCCCGGACTACAGGCACTGGCAAATTCCATTGGGCCGTAAGTTCAGGTCACTGAAGTTATGGACTGTGTTACGAATTTATGGTGCAGAAGGTATCAGAAGTCACATCCGGCACCAGATAAGTCTTGCCCAGCATTTTGCGAAGCTGGTATTACAGGATGAACGATTTGTAGTTGAACCAGAGCCCTCCATGGGCTTGGTGTGCTTCAGACTTAAAGAAGGAGACAAGCTTACGAAACAACTGCTAGACAATCTAACAGACAAGAAAAAGATCTTTATGGTTGCTACCGTATATCGAGGAAGATACATGATCCGTTTTGTTGTTTGTTCCCGTATAACCAAGAAGGAAGATATTGAATATAGCTGGAATAGAATCAGGGAGGAGGTTGCAGCGATCTACCCTGAACAAAAACATTCTAATTATCAAGTTGATATAACTCATATTGACGCTATCAAAGAAATCAAAAGTCAATAGGTTCCATTATTACTTAATTAGGTTTCTAGTTACTTTATTATTTAGCTAATAATTAAAGTGTGTAACGTGCCAGTATGTTATGTAGGTAAAAGATAGATAGTGTTCCTATTTTTATTTTTAATCCAAATAAAACTTTAAATTGGAAAAAAGTATAGCAGTCTTTTATTTCACAGTGTATTTTCTTGTAGACAGAGTGTTGTATTTTTCCGTTAATAAACGATTATTCATCGCATTATCACTATTACCATTTAGCTAGGTAAGCGTTAACCTTATTCATTAACAAAGTAGGTAAGAACCACGTAAGAATAATCACAGTTTATTATGGTAGCATTTCTGATTTTTAATGACATTTTTTCTAGGGCAAACTAAATGAATCAAATGAGGAAGATAATGTCAAAATACGCAGCCCATTACGAATGAATCCGTTTTACAGTTTATTTACATTCTCATTAAAATTACTTTCGAATAAACTGTATTATTTACATATAAACTGACTTTTTAAACTATTCACTAGAAATTACTAAATGCAACTACATTTGTAATTGACGCAGAGCCCGTAGGAGTATCCTTTGGGGAGGCAGTGTTTCTGGCAGACGAGGTCATCAGTCACTTCCTCAGTCTTGCAAGAGACGATGTGCGGTGTGATGATTTCTGCAAATAAAACAATACATGAGTCAAACTTCAACAAAAACACAATTTCCTCAAAATCTGGCGAGCAGTTTTGAATTGTTTGTTGCAGACGTAATAATTACTTATTACGGTTTATATGGCCTTTCCTAACATGAAACGTTCGATGTTTAAAACCTAAAAGCAATTGTGTAACTGTTGGTATATAACTGCTGAATAAACTTAGCGTTAAATTTGCTATTATTTGCTTTAAAATACTGCAAGCCTTCAAGTACCTACACATATCTATTTACTTCGGATCGTTCGGGCCCACTCGGTAGAAGAAGAATTAATTAAATACATAGGCACACGTAACTTATAAAATAATAAATAACACACTTACCGTTCAGGTCGGTCACATGGACATTCTCGGGCAATAGACTCTTTGCCGTCGTCGTCTGCTCATCCTCAACTTTATCCTTGGCCGTGGCAGCTACTGAACTGTCATCAACTCGAATTACATCTTCGTTTTTCACCACAGAGCCGTCTCTAGGAAAACCTTGCACGCAGCAGATTGTAACACCGACAACGAACAGTATAAAAAGTCCTCTGAATTCCATTGTAATTTAAAAATGTATTGATGTAGGTACGTCTCACGTCAACTTATGGTCGTTCACTGAACAATAATGACTGGCAAAGTGCGCAAGAATAAATTAATGTGAGAGGTCAACGAGTGTGCTTCCTTTTATATGCAAACAAGAATACTTGGCACAGTCCATGAGTAACACGTAAGTCGGTATCACTTCTCGCTAAAATGATTCATGCTTAGGTTCAATTGTTGTTCATATAATTACGTAATGTTGTGGGAACTAACCGTAGGAAACACACAACAAGATACGTCATGATAGCTTACTTAGGTACGAAGTGTAAAGGTAGACCTAGATAAGCAGGACCATAATATAAAAGGGTGACTCGTCGGTCACATCTTAGTTACCTTCTAAAATACACCAACAATAATAATAATTTTAATAAGAATGGCTAAGAATGGTTATTTTTATTATGCTGATGTAGACATGACTTATTAGCATGGTTTAGCAGGTTACCTACTTACTTAATTCGTCTTACTTATATAATTCGTTTTCTATTTAGTGGGTTTGTCGAGTCGCCGTATGACCCGATAAACCCTAATGTGGTTTTAATTAACTAAATTGATGTCTGAAAGGCTCAAAGCCTTGAAGCCACAGTGAAGCTTAATGTGCCCTCCGAAACACGGAATACTTTTTTTTGATAGGTTATCAGTTGATTCAGCCTGTAATGTCTTAATTAAACTGAGGGAAAACACAAGAAGTGATAAATTAATAACCAACGATGTGGCCTCTAACGAGAATTGATCGGCTGTGATGTGCCCATTAGACCACAGAGGTATGCAGTTATTTGTACTAAAGTACGCTCATATCTATGTCCTATAGCTTAGATGCCAGGGTGAGAGCCACCAGCGTAATGTTATAATATAAATAAAGCTGTAAAACAACTATTCTTCGCTATCCCATAACATATCGCGTATCCTATTAGAATAAAACTCCTTCTACTTTACTTTATAAATATCTCTGTTTAACCGCCATTTTAAATTCCTTTCCGCCTTGTGATCAAACGAATATACCCTCTAGAAAAGTCAAACACACCCCGCAATGGAACTTATTTTTTTTGTGTAATTTATTACTAGAATTGAATTTTTATCCAGTAAAATTGGCAACACTGCAACAAATGTCAATGTCATTTGATTCGGCTGAAAGACTTGTTTCCATGCCAAGACTTTTTAATATAAAAAAAGTCAATATCCAAAACAGAGGTTATTTAGTGTTTTTAATTATATTTGTGATTATTTCGTGTTTACTTGATAAATTAACCTTTTCTCTTATTTATCACAACTCAAAAAGTGGTTCTTACTTCGTTATTAATCATGGTTTATCTCCATTTCCCGTCAAACCTCACTGAAGAGGAGCTGATGTTGCAAACCAAGTATCAGAAATTGAAGAAAAAGAAAAAGGCTCTGCAGGCACTAAAAGCTCCAAAACAAGAGCCTGAGAAGCCTATTCTACCAAAGCGTCCTACAGAGGCCCGGGATGCTCGCGAAATAGCCCGTAAATTGATTAAAAGTGGGGCAATCCAGGCTATAAAAAGTCCGCCTCCGCAGCCACAAAATGCAACTTTCAAGCGACCCCGTGCAGGTAAACCTAATACTTTTTAGTCATACACTCAATAATTTAGGGTGGTTTTATTAGTTTCTTTCATCATATTTGTAATGTTGAACTTGTGCTTCACAAATTACTGAAATATTATCAACTTCCAGGTAGAGAAAGAAAGTTGAGTGGCGGTGTAGTTGGTGCTGCGGGTGGAGTGGCATCATATCAGCCATTCAGCGCCTCCCAGGAGCCTCCGCCTCCTGAGGAGAAACCCTCACCAAGGGTCAAATATCTTTATGATTCCTTTGTCACTGCTAAAGACAGGTAAGTTTTACAAGAAGACCATGGCCATAATCAAAACTATAGCCTCTGTACTACTATTATGTCTGATATGTATAATCACTACATAGTATAAAACAAAGTCTCTTTCTCTGTCCCTATATCCCTATGTATCCATAAATCTTTAAAACTACTTAACGGATTTTGATGTGTTTTCTTTTAATGGATAGAGTGATTCAAGAGGAACGTTTATATGTATAGTACATGCATGATATGGTAGAGAAACACTGATAATTTCTGTGCGAAGCCAGGGCGGGTCGCTAGTGTCAAATATTATGATTATGCATTTTAAGGTTTATGATTATGAGGATCATTTTTATAATTAAGATACCTAGGTTAAAATAAACCTACATATTTATTTACAAAAACTTCTGTTATAGAGAAGAAAAGGCTGGACGTGCCCCACCTAGTGGAGATGCTCCTAATCCAAGAGGACAAAGTACCACTCTTCAGATTACTGGGCCACGCATCACTGAAGAGACCATGAGAGGCCGCTTGGCCACATTTGAGCCATTTACTGTTACTATTGAACCTGATGAGGACAAGTAAGTACTAATTAATTCCTCTTCTTATTGTGTCAATGGCAAAAGTCACACAGTCGATCTCCAATAGACGGCGACGCCAACTGCCGGTAGGTTAGCCTCGAGTAAGTCTTCTGCAGTACAGGTGATGGGGAGGTTGGTGCATGACAGCAAGTAGTCTATAGTTTGAGTAGCCCCGCAACCAGACTTGTGGTCACCAGAATAACCCCATCTGTTTTTCTTCACGCTGCACCTTCCAACCCCTGCTCGTAGCCTATTAAGAAATTTCCAGGTAGCCCACGGAAGCTGATGTCCTGAAGGTAAAGTCTCACAGGAGGGTGTTTGGGTTTCCGTAGTTGGGAACTTTTCTACTCACTGCTCGAGCCTAGCATCACTTGCATCTTTGTCAGATTGCAAAGGCTGACTGTGGGCTACAAAACTCTGCCGGCTTTTTAACCAAACAGGGGGAAGATGGTGATTGAAAAGGGTGTGTCTGCAGTCAACCATCTGTTTCTGTCTCTCGATTGATGAGGCTACTTCGTGGGGAATACTTGGTGGTGCAATACCGGCTTGTGGGTAGAGGCGGTGTAACAGAGTAGGCTTAAGAGTACCTGTAATTATCCAGCATGTCTTGTTAAGCGCCGTATCCACCTCATGAGCCGAACGTGACCAAAACGGGCACGCGAATTTACCGTGGAGTAGCAAAGGGCAAGGCCGCTTGTTCTTAAGACAGATGGTGTAGCTCCCCATTTGGTGGTAATTAGGCGCCTTAGGATATTGTTGCGCGCACTAACTTTAGCTGCAGCAATTCTCTTTGTAGGTAAGCGACCGATCCAGGGTAACTCCAAGGTATTTTGGTGTGTCATTTTGGGCTATGGCTACACGCCGCCTCTGCAGTTTTCTTTTGGCATCCCTGTTTTTTAGGTGGAAAACAGAATTCAGTTTTGGTCGGACTTGGTCGTAAGGAGTTTGCGTCATAGTAGTCGGTTAGTTTTTCTAGTGCAGTAGTCAGATGATGTTCTGTTTCCTCGAAGTCCTTCTTGGCTTGACACGTGAGGGCTAGGTCATCGGCATGGAAGAAGTGCTTTGTGTTTTGATGAGTAGGCTGATCGTCAGTATAGATATTAAATAATATCGGAACCGTTTTTTTTAGTGCTCCACCTACTCTGAGTTGAGGTTCACTTGAAATAGTCGATATTGAGATATCGAACATTTCGCTCAGAATGCTAATGAACTTGTGGTCACCAGTGAGCGTGGCAGTTTTCCATAGAAGGTGTCTGATGCTGACGGTGTCCATAAGCTGCACTAAATTCCACAAATACTGCACCGGTGGCAAGGCCCTGTTCAAATCCGTCCTTGATATGCTGCGTCAGGCTTAGGACTTGACTACAGCATGATTTTCCCGGTCAGCCTGCTTGTTCTGGTATAAGTTTTTAATCAGTGAACTTTGTGAGGCGGTCAAGTAGTAGGCGTTCAAGGAGTTTGTAGGTGTGGCAGAACTTTGAGATTGGGCGAAATCTTTTGGGGTCATTTGGGGACTTTCCAGGATTCAACAGTGCCACCGCTTTGGCTTTCCTCCATTTTTTAGGGATTCTTGCGGCGTCTACACAATTGTTAAAAAACCCTAAAAGCCATGACACCGCTACCGGACACAGATGTTTTATTTGGTCTACGATTACATAATCAATCCCAGACGCTTTCCTGCATTTGAGTTTCCTGATTGTTGCAACAATTTCTGCGATACTAAATTCTGTGCTGATGTTACGTGCATCTTCTGTACTGGGGAGTAATTTAGTTGGTCTGGGTAGCCTTTTAGAAGGTTTCCCATTTAGGAGTAGTTGATGCGCTACTTGACTGCCAGTTACTGGACCAGGTTTGAGAGCTTCAGGTGGATCATTTGTCAGTTTACGAAGTGTTCTCCAAGCTTTTTACTATTGCGAGTCATGTCTACATTCTCCACTAACTTCATTTACCTAAACTTTTGGTCTGCTGTGAGTTCTTCCCCAGCTGCAACAGAAGCCTCTGAAAAAGAGTCTTCAACATATAGTGCTTCATGATTGGACAGCATTTCACTTGCGAAATATTCTCCAAACAACTTCGACAAATTTGTCATAGTTTTCTGGGGTGTGTTTGATTTCAAGCAGTTTTGCATTCACTTCCACTGCATACTGCTCCAAGTGCGCTTTGTTAAAGTTGAAACGACGCCTAAATGGGGTCAAAAATAGGTTTCATGACGGATTGTACTGTGCACATAATTGGTCGGTTTGAGTTTTAGTGATAGGCCGGCAAACTTGCTTGACTGAGTTTGGACTAATGTTAACACTGACAAAAATTGGGTCTGGGTTGTAACCTCGTTTCCAGCAGCGTCTACTGTTGAACGATCAGGGAAGCTTGGCATCGTGTACAAGTAGTACTACAAGTCGTGGTTCAGACCACCTTTTAACAGCTTCACCGCTGTCGTTGTTGGTGCTATAGCCCCAGTTGATGCTATGACTGTTAAAATCGCCTACGATTATTTTGGATTCATGGCATGTCGAATTCTGAGGTTTGATAGAAGTCAAATATTTGGCCGGGTGGGCTATAGATAGAGGTAACAGAACAGGAACCAGTATCAATCTTCTGTCGAGTGGGTATCGAAGTCTATGGCCCCGATGAACCCTGGTGTCAGAGTTTTTAAACCGCCTAGTAGCACAACTATCAGGCCTCTGACATGGTTTTGTGTAACGACCACTATAAAAGACAGCGACCGAGACCGACGGCTTAACGTGCCCTCCGAAGCACAAAAATGTTTCAATGCTATTTAATTATGTATGGTTTACTGTGACATGGGAGGAAGCTGATTTGATGAGGACATTAGCTTGAGCAAATATTGCGCTACCATATCGAGGGTGTGGTGTTTCTGCTACGAGTTGCATACCGGGAATGCACGGGCGAGTACTCGTTGAATCCCGATGCGTCTCCTGCACGCATAAGATGTGGCATTTGGTTTTCTGACAGAGGTTAGAGAGAATATCCGCTTTCTCGTTAGAGAAGCCTTCTATGTTGTTAGATATTACTGTCAGGGCGGGTTTGGATAGTGTCGCATTTGGTATTTGTTGTCGATCGTATTGATTCGCCATTGTGTTGAGAGGATCAGTCAGCTTAGATATTCCGTTGCGGTGTCTAGCTGCTTCCAGGGTGCTCCGCGGGGAGGCTCCTTTAATGCATCCTAATAATTCATCTGAATTAAGTACATATCCCCTGTTTGGAGTAATTACAAAATAGAAACATTTCTAACACAGTTATAGCTTGTATCAACACAACAACCTTGGAATATTATCATCCAGTTTTGTCATCAAAGTAATCTAAAAGCTCTTTTTTTTCAGGGCATTCATCACTTTCGAGTCGCTTGAAGCAGCAAACCGTGCTCAAACTGCTTTGGAGGCTGGTGAAGAAGGTTGGCGGGTCACAACTGCGAAGAAACCACCCCACAACCCTCCAGCATGGACGCCGGCGCCATCCCCACGTAACCCTCCGCCGCCACCGCCCAAGGACTCAAAGAGGACTTTGTTGACTTACGACGATATATTTGATTAAAAAATTAAGGATATTACTTGTCTTTCATTGCTGGTAATTCCCTTTGGAAAACAGCCAAGTCTAGTGACAAACCCTTAATAGCTTAACACCCTCTTAAGTCGGATAATGGGACTTGGGCTAATGATCTTGGTGATAAAGGCTCTGACATGGACGTAAAGAAATTTCTCGAAAGTGATTTCCAGCTCAGCCCTCCTATACAATGTTGCACACCTGCTGAAATAAGACGCACCATCCAGAATTTAGACTTAAAAATAGCACTAGGTTTTGAACTAATAACGGCAGAGGTACCCAAAAATCTCACTAAAATGGCTATAAATCTCATTACCTCACTCTTCAATGCAATCTGTTCGCGACGGCGCAAACGCATAAAATTTTTGTATTTTTTATTCCCATAGAAATAAGGAGTATTTTTTGGGATGGCCACACTTGAGAGCTGTCATCCCTAAAATAAGAGGCAAATTCAAATTAGCCAATCAGAGCGAGTGATAGAACGAGATAGCAATAGTATTCTATTCTTGTCTTTTTACGAACTTGACGTATGATCAAGAATATTCGAGAATCGATATAACGCCATCCCTGTCTTACTAGTGACAGTTTGTTTAGCTATCTCGATCGAACATTACAGAAGACACTTTACATTTCGAGAAAAGAGTTGCCAGCTGTTTCCCGAGAATTCTACAGTACCGAGATTGGAGTATATAAACAGCTGCGTAGACCGCACCAAGCATATAGTTTCGGGAGATCAGTCCGAATAGTGGAAAAATAGTGGACAGTGAACAGAATAGATATAGTTTCGTGATAGATACAGTATAGTTCAGTGATATACTTCCGTGATACAGTTTTCAGATTCAGTTTCGAATCAGTGATCGAATAGTGGGAAGAAATAGTGAAGTGAACAGTATATAGTAACAGTGACAGTGATTCCGTGACAGTTCGTAAATAGTTATCGACAAACAGTTCCGTAATCGTTTCGTATAGTGTTTCCGTGATAGTTCGTTTATAGTTATCGACAAAGAGTTCCGTAAACAGTTTCCGTTTCGTATCCGTTTTAGAATAGTTCCGAAAGCAGCAAGAACAAGAATAACAGTGGAAATAACAGTGATTAATAGTGATAACAGAAGTGTGAAGTGCCGTTTATAGTATAATTGATAAATATTTAAGATTTTGTGCCATTCTGTTTTATAGTGTTGCCAGATTGTATTAGCATTTATTTTTTGTTGAATTTCCGTTTTGATTCGTTCTTTTTTGACAGTTCGTCCATAGTGTTGCCAGTATTTTCGTATATAGTTTTGTTAGTAGTTTTTCGTCAATAAATATACAGTCCATTTATAGTATAGTTTTATTTCGTGTACATTGAGGTAGGCACGTTTGGTTACGCCGAACACTATCTCGTACACAATCTTAAGAGCTTCGCATTACCCAAGCGCATGAAAAGTCTCCCAAATAAACATGGTTTCGAAACCCGGCAAGCCCAACACCTGACGTCGTCATACAGGCCCATTAGTTTGCTCCCAGTGCCCTCAAAGGTTCTTGAGAAAATCATCAAGACACGGTTAAATGATCATTTGGAAAAATGTGGATCTATTCCGGACAAACCATGGAACCATTAAACAAGTACATAGAGTGTGTTAACATATAAGAGATGCCCTAGAAACCAAAAAGTATTGTTCAGGCGTATTTCTGGATGTGCAGCAAACTTTTGACAAAGTCTGGTACAATTCTGGCCTGTTGTATAAACTTAAAAACTGTTACCACACAACATGTACCTACTTTGAAAATCGTCTCTTCTATGTACAGATCAACGGTGTCCCACAGGGATCAGTATTGGGTCCAGCCCTTTACCTCATATTCACAGCGGATGTACCAGAATCGGACAATGTAATGACAGCTACATATGCTGACGATACAGCAGTACTTACATCCAGTAAAGATCATGCTACAGCCTCAAGTACACTTCAAACACATCTGGACAAAATTCACAACTGGATGAAATCCTGGCGCATCAAAGCTAGTGTTCCCAAATCGAATGAAATCCATAACTACTTAGAAACACCGACTGTGAAGGAAGAAATAAATACAATCACAGAGGCCTATAAGAGCAAGATAACACAACACCAAAACAGACTTACTCAAGATCTAAGCGAACCATTACATATGAGATGTCTGAGTCGTGCACATATGTGGGACAATGTATAAATATACAAAATAAAAAAGGGATATAATCACGCCTTTATCCCTAATGGAGTAAGCAGAGCGTAAACGACCTAAACAAAGGTCGTTCCGCCACGTCTGACAAAGTTTCGAGGGTTATTTAAGATAGATTTGTAGGTATATTTCTGTAGTGACAGGTTGTCAGCCTATCGCCTAAATAACGATAACGGTAACCCTAGGATCCCTTAGCTGGTTTTTACAGCATACCCGGGAGGAAATGCAGCTGGCACATTCTATGTTCCTTTCTCGATCCCAGGCCAGCGTGGAATCATATTATTTTAATGAGGTAAAAGATTTTAAAATAGGAAAGAAGTTAGAGGATCAATATTGCTTTTCGACAATATCTTTTTTCACACGCATTGGAATACAATGAAACGAACGCTCCAGTTTTCGTTCAACAATTTTAACGTGTATAGGGTACGTATCCACTAAAGTGGTTTGACAGGATGGATAGTTTTTCCTCTTAACGGATCGAAAAATATGTTTTGCTATTTCTGCGCTCCCGGTTTAAAACCGTTTATTTTTTCATTCTCAATAGTATGTGGTATTCATTTAAGAAACCCTTTCTAATTTCAATGTAATTAATTTATCATGCGTTTTCTGAACTGGATGCTGGACTGGGATACACAATTCCATTTTATTTATAACGTAGATCAGTAAATTTGTGATTCAATCAACCAGCCAGCCTAGCCAACATCAATGTGAAAACATGGTGAAAACGGTCATCCGTTCCGGTGGCAACGCACCACATGTTTTGCGATCGGCTGTTGTGATGTGTAATTTCTGAACGATCTTGAATCTGTCAAATTGTCTCAGCATCACAAAATTGTGCAATTTTACTGAAAATTTCCAAAAAAATTGTAAATTATGTTTCGTTTAGCAAAAAATATTGTTCCATCATTTTCTAATAAGGTTTTAAAAAGATCAAAATTTCAAGACCCTAATGTTTTAATTGTATTGCAGAGTAACAGATTTCTCTCTAGTTCAGGTAAATATTTTTCACACACTTTTGATAATTACTCTAAGAACCTGTTTTTGGAACAGTGCTTCTGCACTCCTTATCCTTCAATTTTATTCAATGTCCGAAATCTAGATAATCGGAAATATGCAGGAATCACAAATCGAAATTGCGAATGTTCTTTTTGGTTAGCATATCACATTGTTTTCTTTTTGTCTGTATCATTTGCTTAAGGTTCACTTTTGCATGCTTTTATATTCATCACAAATAAACAACTTGATGCCTCAAGGTACTACAATATGTGTTACTTATGTAGGTATTTCTTTTTACTTCTAGTTGATGAGAAATTTTCATTGAAACATGAAGGAGTTGGGCGGCCTCTATATTTTGATGTGCAGGCAACTTCCCCTATGGTAAGCAGTTATCATGTATTATATTAAGTAGTGAACTAGGCATGGGGTTATTGATATAAATATGATGTAAGAAAAATAATTGTATATTCATATCCAAGGTTCTTTTGATTATCTAATCTCAGATGGTAACATGTTTAAAAACAAACATTGGTTTTTTGCAACTGATAGTGATAACAATAATAATACATATTGTAATGATTTTACAGGATCCTAGGGTATTGGATGCAATGTTGCCATATCTTGTTAGTTTACATGGTAACCCTCATTCTCGGACCCATACATATGGATGGGAAAGTGAGGCTGCAGTTGAAAAGGCCAGGGAACAAGTTGCTTCTTTGATTGGAGCTGATCCCAAGGAGATAATCTTCACTTCAGGGGCTACAGAGTCAAATAACATCTCTGTGAAAGGTGTTGCACGGTTCTATGCACCTAGGAAGACGCATGTTGTTACTACTCAGATTGTAAGTTTATAGACAGTTTGCCTTTGTAGCATGGCACTACGTGGGACACTCAGAAAGTTTTGCGACACTAAAAAAAATTGTTCTACAGGTACATATATTTTTATTAAATCTTTTCAAAGTACTCTCCACCAGCCTCCATACAAAGATTCATGCGTCTGAACCAGTTTTCAAAACACTTTTTCCAGTCCGCCGTAGACACCTCGTTTACAGCCTGCTCGAACGCAGCCAGCGCATCTTCCGGCGACGAAAATTGTATCCCCTTGAGCTGATTTTTTATTTTTGGAAATAAAAAGAAGTCACACGGTGCTAGATCAGGGCTGTAAGGAGGGTGACCCAGGAGTTTGACTGGTGTGCTGTCCAGGAAGTCCCTCGTTTTGAGCGCGGTGTGTGCAGGCGCATTGTCGTGGTGGAGCAGTAGTCCGCGGAGCCCTGTGTTTGGTCGCTTGTTGCTCACAACAGAAAAAACTTCTGGTAAACATTTGGTAGTATACCATTCGGCGTTAATGCTTCTTTGATCTCGTAAGGGAATTGAGGCCAAGTGGCCAGTCAAATTAAAAAAGCTGGCGATCAAAATCTTCCCCCCGCTTCGAGATCGCTTCACTTTGGTAGGCGTTGGTTCATTTTGAAACACCCAAACTGTCGACTGGCGCTTGGTTTCTGGATCATATTGATAAATCCAGGACTCATCACCTGTTACGATGTCATAAACACGCCGAGACGAGCCTGCTTCAAATTTGTTCATCATATCACGGCACCATTCCACCCGGGCCTGCTTCTGAGCGTCGGTGAGGTAGTGCGGCACCCAGCGCGATACTATCCTCCTCACGCGAAGATGCCCATGTAGAATCTCGTGAACGCTTCCCGATCCAATCTTTAATATGTGCTGAATCTCCTGATATGTAATTCGCCTATTATCTTGGATTAATTTTTTCACTGCTAGCACGTTTTCTTCCGTAATAGCCGTCAAAGGGCGACCGCTTCTTTCTTCATCCCCCAAGGTTGGTCGACCGCGCCTAAATTCGTTATACCAACGATACACGGTTGCCTTGGAGGGGCTTTCATCCATAAATGCCATTTGAAGTCTATCGAACGATTCATCCGGTTTCAGGCGACACTTGAAATCGTAAAAAATCATAGCTCTAAAATGTTCCCGGCGCAGATCCATTTTTCAGTAAGACACGATACTTTGAATTGGCTCGCAAAAAATGTGGAGGGAAATTTTGAAAATGGAACACACATATTTTTACTTACAAGTAATCATATTTTCAAAAAAGATTCTAACCGGCCAGTCTGCCATATATAAAAACTATTTATCGCAATACTTTCTGAGTGGCCTGGTATCTGCTAAGGAGTATTTTTTTTTATATACTGATATATCTTTACAGGAACATAAATGTGTACTAGATTCGTGCAGAGCCTTAGAGGGAGAAGGCTTCAAAGTGACCTACTTGCCAGTGCAATCAAATGGAATAATTGACTTGAAGGAACTTGAGAATGCACTCACTCCAGAAACCAGTCTTGTTTCCATTATGACTGTCAACAATGAAATTGGTAATTATGAAATGTTTTAATATTCAAAAATATGCAGGAAAGGAATACAATCAAAATTTCTAATTAACTGGATGGCCTTTTCAGGTGTCAAGCAGCCTATAGCTGATATTGGAGCAATATGCAAAAGCAAGAAAGTTTTCTTCCACACTGATGCAGCCCAGGCAGTTGGAAAAGTACCTTTAGATGTTAACAAGATGAATATAGATCTGATGTCCATATCTGGACACAAAATTTATGGACCTAAAGGAGTAGGAGCCTTGTTTATTAGACGCAGACCTAGGGTCCGTGTCGAACCAATTCAAAGTGGAGGTGGACAAGAGAGAGGTATGCGGAGTGGCACAGTACCAACACCTCTCGTAGTGGGATTAGGTAAGATAATAAATCTTTTGGCATATATTAAATTTTCTACAATGTTGCAAAATTGTAAACAAATACAATAGCTACCGCAAGATGTAGTGACAGCCCAGAATACAAATGTCTTTAAGAACAAATTGGACAAATACCTACAAAACTTCAATAAGACAAGCAAATCGTGAACAATGGGATACAGGCACATCAGTTGCTACAACTGCCTGCCTGATTAAATAAATAATAATAATAATAAATTAACCTGTTTTTTATCAGGTGCTGCTTGCGAGTTAGCAGAGCGTGAAATGGCATACGACCATGCTTGGATGGAGAAACTCTCACAGAGATTCTTAGATAAAATAAATTCTAAACTGACACATGTTATAAGAAATGGTGATCCGGAAGAAACATACCCTGGCTGCATAAACTTGTCATTTGCTTATGTTGAAGGTAAGTTGGAGAATAAGGTAAGGAATAGTTTTTATTATATCAGCTATTTATTTATCTTTATTTTGTCTGCTCAGGTGAATCCCTACTCATGGCACTGAAAGATGTTGCACTATCAAGTGGATCAGCTTGCACCTCAGCCTCATTGGAACCATCTTATGTACTCAGAGCTATTGGCACAGATGAAGATTTGGCACACAGTTCCATAAGGTACATATTTTACTAATAGCTGTGTTTCGGATGCACCTAACATAAGCAGTCCAAAGTTATTGAATAGGTATGATTATGATGACTACTAGTAGTCATTGTAAATTAATGGATTTAATTTTTTCAGATTTGGCATAGGAAGATTCACAACAAAAGATGAAGTAGATTACACAGCTGAAAGGACCATCAGACATGTAGAGCGACTCAGAGAGATGAGCCCACTTTGGGAGATGGTGCAGGAAGGGGTGGATATCAAAACTATCCAGTGGTCTCAACACTAATGTCATAAGCTTTATCTCACTGTAAATATTTGAATATATTTGTATAGAATGTAATTCATATTATTGAAAATGTTGCTGTTAATATGTTAAGTTTCAAGTACAGTCTAAATCTAATTGTCATCTTCATATTGCACAACAAAGATATAGTGTTACACAAGATCTGTTTTAAAAGTAAGAACAAATCCTACGTATCTTTGTACAACTTGATCAAAGCAGTTAAGACTATGTATGTTATTAAATAATTCTAGAAGTACATTAATAGTAATTCAGTTATATTGCTTACTATGTTATATGTGGTATTTAGCCAAGCTATAAAAATGTAAAAGTATGACACTGAATAATATTTTAGAATAAAAAATGCAACAGAACTTGTTTCGTTTTAATTATATTTATTAATCAAATGCAGCATTAATGTATGATTATAAAATATTACGAGGGTGGATTGAAAAATATTCGGCCTGACACAGAACCACTCAATTTTAAAAATCGAAACTACTCCATAATTCAGTTCAGTTCAAACTTGCGAACTGTGCGAAGTTTCAAATGTGTGCGATAATTACTTGTGATTAAATAAATTTATTTATCAAGCAATCCGACGTGATTTCGGAAAATGGAGAAAATTGAGCAGCGGGCTGTTGTTAAGTACCTCCATAAGAAGGGGTTATCACCGAAGGCCATCCATGAAGATATGGTCAGTACTTTAAGTGATTCCGCCTTGTCATATTCATCAGTCAAAAAATGGGTAGCTGAATTTAAGCGTGGTAGAGAGAGCGTGAAAGACGAACCCCGCTCTGGAAGGCCTTCAACCTCCACTACTGAGGAAAATATTGGAAAAGTACTGGATTTAATTATAGGAGACCGCAGATTAAAAATTAAGGAGATAGCTGAGATTATAGGCATCTCCTATGAACGAACACAAAACATCATAGTCAACGAATTGGGTTTCCACAAGGTTTCGGCGAGGTGGGTCCCACGGCTGCTTTCAATGGAACAAAAAAGAACGCGGTTGACTATTTCACGCGACTGTTTGGAATTATTTGAAGCTGATCCAGATGATTTTTTGAATTGTTTTGTTACTATGGACGAAACATGGGTGCATTACAGTACACCGGAAACAAAACAATAATCGAAGCAATGGAGAAGACCCGGTTCACCACCCCCTAAAAAGGCTAAGTCAATTTTGTCGGCAAGTAAGGTGATGGCTTCAGTGTTTTGGGACTCAAAGGGTATAATTATGATAGATTATCTTGAAAAGGGCCGTACTATAAACTCTGATTACTACTGCACCTTACTACGTCGTTTACGTGAGGAAATTAAAGAAAAACGCCCTGGAAAACTGAGGAAAAAAGTCCTGTTTCATCAGGATAATGCACGTGTTCACACATCGGTGCAATCAATGGCTGAAATTAGTAACAGTGGCTTTGATTTGTTACCGCACCCGCCTTATTCACCTGATTTGGCACCATCCGACTTTTTTTTGTTCCCTAACTTAAAAAAGCATTTGGGGGGTCAGAAATTCTCCACAAACGATGAAGTCAACGCAGCAGTAGACGCGTATTTTGACTCTATGAAAGAATCTTTTTTTTTAAAGGTCTAAACGCTTGGCAGGGGAGATGGCGTAAGTATATTGAACTTGATGGTGATTACGTAGAAAAATAAAAATATAATAAATTTTATTTGTGTTTATTTTCTTGGTCAGGCCGAATACATTTCAATCCACCCTCGTACATCAATTGGCAAACTCCTACAACATTTCATATCAACATGCATAGAAATGATTTTCTACCACACAATGTTACAAATTGTAAAACATGTAGCACCAAAACACAAAAATATTAATTAAAACATACATACATAATTATAATTGTAAAAATACCATTAAGACTTGTCATGTTTAAAATAAAATTGTTCTTAGAATCTGGCCACAATTAAAGCTTAAATTCACTTTCATCTTATACATAGATAACTACATCTACAGTGAGAGGAAATGTTTCATAATAAGTGATGATTACAAAAACAATAAAAATAATACTGGTTAGAATGAAGAATACAAGAAACAATGCTTATCTTTATCTATTATGATATGAGATTTCTTCCCATCTCATCCCATGCACATTGATGACCATTTTATAAAGTCACAGTCATAGCTTGCTATTTGTGCTATTTAAAAATTACTTGATCTGATTATGATATGGATGGAATTCATCTTTCAAATAGTAAATAAAAAATACATTGGCAAATCTAAATTATCAGCTTATTTTCCATTCAAGCTTCAGTAACACACACAATGATCCTTATACATAATGATTGGCATGTTTACAGTCAAAGCTAATTATGAATGTAGAAAAAAGTTATACAGGGTGTTAAGGGGCTTCTCCTAACTGATAGGGGTTGCACAGTTAATGATACTGAACAACTTTCATAAAGGAATTCTTTCATATATACATATGTAAAGAACTTTTGGCTTCCCGAAACAAATAGTATATTCTCATAGAGTAGATTATTTAAACGGAGAAGTAAAAATCATTGTCCCTTACACCCTTCGTGTAAATTAACAGTTACAGGGTGGCTCTTCTTGCGGCTCAGGGTTTGATATCTTAAAGCTGTTGTGGTTTAATGTTTGCAGTTCAATTCTGGACCGGTTGGACTCTACCAGCTGTATAGCAATGTCAGCAAACATGTCTTCAATGCCTTTTCCTGTCTTGCATGATGTTTTGTATGTGGTGCTGATCAGGTTGTGGCACTGCTCACTGAAAATGAAACATTTATCAATATTACAAGGGCTCCATAGCAAGAGATGTTTGTCTATTCTTGTTGGACTTCATTCATAGGAATGTTTGTGTACTGTTATCATTTGATATTACATACATACATACATACATATAATCACGCCTTTATCCCTAATGGGGTAGGCAGAGCGTAAACGACCTAAACAAAGGTCGTTCCGCCACTTCTGACAAAGTTTTGAGGGTTATTTAAGATAGATTTGTAGGTATATTGCTGTAGTGACAGGTTGTCAGCCCATCGCCTAAATTGCAATATACTAAAAGCCTCGGATCCCTTAGCTGATTTTTACAGCATGCTCGGGAGGAAATGCAGCTGGTACATTCGATGTTTTTCTCTCGCTCCCAGGCCAGCATGGAAGATATAAGTTATTTGATATTTGATGATATTATTTTATATTTGATTATGATTTCATGAAAATTTATTTATTCCAGTATATTTAACATACCAGAATGTCTCAATGTCAGCATCTGTAACCTCCGGCATTGATCCCTCCAAGTCAGACTTGTTTCCACATAAATATATTTTTGCATTCTCAGCATATGTAACAATGTCTAACAAGTGTTGGCTTAAGACGTGAAACGACGACGCATTATCCAAGGAAAACACTAGAATAGCTGCTTCAGCAAATTTATAATAGCTTGATGTAACAGAGGCTATTCTCTCCATGCCACCGGTGTCCCATAGCTGCAACTGATATAAAAAAACCGTTGGTAAGTATGTAAATAAGCAACTTCAACACGAATTTTGAACACATTAAGGTAAAATTTGACCATTAACCTTGACATCTTTGTCTCCAACTGTGTACGTCTTTTCAAAGTGATCCAGTCCTAATGTTGACCTTCTATCCGAGTTCGGTAGGAACGTGTTGTTGATAAAACGACGGAATATAGAACTTTTCCCAACACCATATTCACCACAAAGAATCACTTTGAGAACAGGAGTTTTAACAATAGCCATTGGTGCTGCATTCAATACCACTTCGAATGAGATAGTTGTATTATTATTTGATTACGCAAGTAGTATCTCAATGGCGATTTATACTTGTAATTAACATAATGACATAATTATATTAAATTAGCTGATTAAGACCACTTTTACACAAACAAATCGACGAAATCCGCTATGCGAGAGGAACAATTTCGCTTTTTTGGCAGCTGTCAAAAGTGAGTGCTGCCAGGTACACGATCAAGAAAAGAACTGAAACTTTAGAAATAATTTATTTTAGCTAGGGATAAAAAAGGTAAATGACTTTTCCCATAGGAAGATACGAATGAATATTAGGTAGGTGTGAATTGTAACCGCATGAAAACAGTATTTTTTTTACCAGAATGAGATATTTTCCCGCGGTAAATCGAAAATTTTGGTAATAATGGTCAAATCAACAATATCTAGCAATAGATACAAATACCTATTGGAATACCTCTCATTAAATATACACTGAGTACTGGTCAAAATTATTATAAAAACGCCTAAACGATCGACACGATAAGAAGAAGAAGAATATACACTTGTGTTTCTTGAAAACGAAACCTTATTGAAGATCGAAGTAATCAAAATTACGAAATCCGATCAAAATATTTATGCCTGCACCACCAACTGTTATTCACGTAATTGTCATGTCTTTCATTGATTTTATAGTTGCATGTTCATTGCTTGCTGTCATTGATTTCTCGCTCTCTATATTTATTTACAGACAACAAAAGACAGACAAATGGCAACATTAAATCTCTTATGTCAAACAAATTGTCAAATCAGCTTGTGTATTGTGATTTGTGTGTTTGTTTCGGTTATAATATAAAGATATTCCGCATTTACTGTGTGGAATCATGAATTTTATGCTTTAAAAATCGATTATACAGAGATACTTCATCTAACGAATACAATATGGATTTGAAAACCTCTCATTTAGCCGCTGCACTGATGTCTGGTGGTGGTGCTTCGCAGAACTCCATCATAGCTCCTGAAAAGGCTGTTTCAGCCGTTAGTGCCCCCAAGGAAACGAAGCAGGATAAGCCCAATGACCCTCTGATAGAACCTTCGGAAGGAGAGAAAGAAGATATCGGGAGTGGAGAGGAGTTTAGCGATGCCGTAAGTGTACATAATAACACATAATTCTTGGAACCACGTAATCTAGGCTACACTTTTGAAGAACCGATTTTTTTTTTTGATAATATTCCTCATTTTCTTTCGTGTGATTTGCAACGTCGCCGCGTGATTTGAATTGAATGACATTATACATATGTATTAATAAAAAAAAAATACAACATCCAGGAATCAGAAACACATGCAGGAAACAAAACAACTCCTGGACGAGGAGTAACCTTGCAGATGCTGCTTGAAGACAAGATGTTGGAGCCAGGAATAGCTGCAATGACTATTGAATACTTGGTAAATAATGCAATTATATACAATAATTCACTTTGCAGACATTGCCCGGTGACTTACTGACTTTACTGTCCAGAAAGTATCTTAAAAAATTAAAAGCAGGAGGGCAGAGCATTGTTACTCTAAAACATCTGCATTCACAGCTTATTATAAGCATGTTACACTTTGTGTTGTTATTTTTTTTATGGACCTCCATAGTATAATACTATTAAGAAAAACAAAATACTGCCTGATGAAGGTGTAACGAAACCAGTAACTTTAATAAATAATATATAGTGGAACTAGTGTAAAAAGTGTTTTCTTAATAGTATATCTTATAAGTAGTTCCTTCTTCTTTGGCTGCATGAGTATTTTTATAAATTATTCACTTTTCGTGACAATGCTACTTATTTATTTTCTAGGGTCAAAAGTTTGTTGGTGACCTACAGCCAGATGGTAAAATCAAGTCCCATGAAACAGAGACTATATTCTGTTCCCCATCTGCCTGGGCAATTCACTGCAAGCGGATCATAAACCCAGACAAGAGGTCTGGCTGTGGTTGGGCTTCTGTCAAGTACCGGGGCAAGAAACTTGACACCATCAAAGCTACATATCTGAGAAAGAAACAGCTGCAAAGAGAAAATATGCATAGTGATGGTATGTGATTTTGACAGTAAGCTGGATTAAAATTTACATGAGAGAATAATTATTTAAGCTTGAACAGATATGTCATACAGAATCATTATTTGCAGCTTTGTGTTGCTGTCTATATTTTAAACTGACAGATTTATGTGTAGAAAACTAAAATATTAATTGTTATTTTATACCATTTTTTGTTAGTTAGATGTCTTTTCATAAATACTTTAAATTATTGATTTAAACTCCCCAATAACTGTGAGTGTAAAGGCACTTAGGCCTTTGTGATAACTGTGAGAGAAAACAAAATGCATGGTTCCCCAATAACTGATGAAAGATTTTATTTATCATTAGATTGTTTATCTCTTGCAGAGGAAATAGAGATGGAAGTGGAGAGTCCCCCTGAGCCTCCACCAAGGAGAGTGGTGATGAAGCACAACACTGTGCCCAACAGGATGATGCAGCAGTAAGTTGATGCATTATTTATCAACTCCAATCTAAATAAAATATAAAAAAGGAACTATAAACTAACTTGATCCCAAACAATAACAAATGACTAACAAAAAGTCTACTACTCTATTCTGACTATATTCACATTCATTACCTTCATTCAGTTGAGAAGCCATTAATTATTTTATGAGTTTATCATAAATTCACTGTTCTTCTTTGCTGGCAAGCATTTGCAATTTATTATGATTTTGTTGGTCCTTCTCAGTTCAACAGATACAAACAACTTTTTCAGATTTATTGTGACTAAAGCTAATAAACAGTTTATTTTTTTATTTAACAATTTTTTGTTTTAGTGATGCCAATATGTTGATAGAAGCAGTATCATTTGCTTCAGTAGGCAAGGTACAGCCATTCCTGGTGTCTGTGAGTTCCAATGCCTCCTTAATTCTCGACATTCATTGCCACTTGAAGAAGGAAGAAGTTTATGGTTATCTGGCTGGCACTTGGGACTTGAATAACCACAGTAAGTAGATAAACAGTAAAAAGAAAAAAAGAATGAAGGTGCCAGCACACTGAGTCGGAAGTGGCGTGGCAAGCAGATTTTATGTTGCATTAAAAGTAGATTTTGAGTATTGCCAGAGCCAACCATGCAATGAAAAACTGTGTTTGGCATAGTGTGCTGGCATCTGTATACTTCATTCCATTGTGTTAATTGCAGAATATTCTTTATTTCGAGAAATTGTACTAACTTTTAAAATTGAACTGATCTTTTCTCTTTTAGATCTGGTGATAAGTCATACATTCCCTTGCCTGATAAGCAAGAAAGACACTCGTCCCAGAGTTCTAGTCGAGTTAGACATACAGATGGAGATTGAGAAGCTTGGTCTGACCCTAGTGGGGTGGTACCACTCCCATCCTACCAACCCAGCGATGCCGAGTCTAAGAGACTGTGATAATCAGTTAGATTATCAAATTAAGCTGAGGGGGCCTTCTGAGATATCGTACATTCCTTGTATTGGAGTTATATGTTGTAAGTACCATATTCAAAGCATTATTTGGTATTAAAATCAGTTCTAAGGAGATTAGAGTTTAGTTTCTAAGGGTTTTCTAATAACCTGGTATATTCAGTAAGAGAACCTTTGCCCAAAAACAAAAACAAGTAGCTTCAGTAAAAGTTTTTTTAAATGTATGAATTATTATCACTACATAGTATAGAACAAAGTCGCATTCTCTGTCCCTATATCCCTATGTATGCTTAGATCTTTAAAACTACGCAACGGATTTTGATGCGGTTTCTTTTAATGGATAGAATGATTCAAGAGGAAGGTTTATATGTATAATACATACAAAATATAGTAGAGAAACACTGATGATTTCCGTGCCAAGCCGGGGCACCCGCCCCGGCTTGGCGCTAGTTATTAGATAAACTATCTCCGAAACGATACTAAGTAAATATAACTTTCCAGCTCCATACAACCCCGAGAGTCCCGTGCTGGAGTCGTCGCTGACATTCTTCTGGGTGGTGCCGCCGCCCGAGCAGCGCCCCACCGAGTACCCGCGCCCACTACTGCTGCAGTACAACATGATCCACGACACGCATCTCTCCACGCACGCCATGGAACAAATCAAGAAAAGTATCAAGTACTATTTCAATTTCGCTGACGATACAATTGTCGACTTCAAAGAGAATTATAAACCAGATATTACGTATTTAGATAAGTTGAAGTGTACGTTGACGGCTAAGTTCCCGCGTGAGCAAAGCGATGGCTTGCTCTGGCATTTCATTCGCGACGAGCTCGGCTGTTCGTCCGAGCATGATGATAAAATGGACTTGGATGCCTTGCTGGCCGTTCCTCAGCCGATACCTGTCTCTAAGCCGAGTCAGCCTACTTCTATTCCCAACTTCCCCTCGGTTAGTACGTTGCAGCAGATGGTTAGCAGACCGCCCGGTGTTCCGCCTATAAACGTCTCCGCAGGTATAGGAGGATCAGGCTCTCCACACAAGTTCGAACCGCCCGCATTGAACATTCCGGTAATACCGAGTTCGTCTAAATCGTCTAAATCCTCATCATCCGCTCTTTCGTCGACGTATCCAACTGGATTGGATATGTTAACGAGTATGGCGCTTGGACTGGGATCGGCAAACATGTCGGGTTTATCACTCGGCGCCGCCAGTAGCTTAGAAAGTCTTGCAGCTGCTAACAGCATGTTGACAGGTCTCTCGCCTAGCATGTCTTCAAGTCTTGCAGCGAGCTTGGCTGGAGGTAAGCTCCCTGATCCGCCTTCTTATGCTGCATCCTTGCAGAACCTTACTAGTAGTATTGGAGGTTACGATAAGGCTGTTACTAGTACTACGACGAGCACTACGTCCACGCCTATTCCAGCTAGCATTGCGTCTAACTTAATGATGAGCTCCGCAGACATCGCTAACGCACTGTTCTCAGCGAGCAAATATTCCAGTGCAGGGATTCTGGGTATTCCGGATCCCATGTCGAAGTCTACTCTGGCAGCAAATAATATGTTCTTGTCGCCTTCTTTGATGAAAATGCAAGAGTCGCTGATGAAACCCTTGTCTAGTAGCAGTCCGATCTCTTCTAAAGTAGGTCTCGATCAAAGGTCTCTACTGAAATCGCCACATGATTTGCTAAAGGGTAACAAAGATTACCTACCGCCAGACTTTGGTAGCATTGGAAAAAGTAAACCAGAGAGTACTGCGATGGACGCATTAAAATATGCCGAAACAAGCTACGAGCAGAGAAAGGAAACGAGTGTATCTTCTAAGACTGAGACTTCTAAGTCAGACGGGATGGAAGTAGCTGACTTTAGTATGGCTTCGCGAATGGGTGGGGATTCGTTTTTGAATCAAATGATGGAGTTGACAAAGAAAACAACTATGCCTGACTATGGCATTGAGTTGACGAAGAAAACGACGATGCCTGACTATGGTATTGACTACAGTCAGCCGTTGAAGTTGTCAAAATCTGACGAGTTATCTGCCATTCCACCGGCGTCTAGTCACCCGTATTCGAGTGCCTCCAGTATTTCAAGTATTTCAGATACCATAGCGCAGGTAGCTATGGGGAACTATAAGCAAGATGAACCACTTGACTTTGCGAAAGAACAAGACTATAGTATGAATAAAACTGCAGCTAGTGAAGATGAAAATATGCATTAAAAATCTGATAGTCATTAATCAGTATAACTGTGTATTGTAGGTTTTAAGAATTTTATTGGATGTGTGTCGATTTTCGAATATTAGAGATTTAAGAAAAGTGATGTATCAACATTCTGTGTTAGATTGTGAGTGTATCTCATTCAAAATATTGATTGGTTTTTCTTATCAGTATTAGGACATAGTAATTATTTCTATTTATGCATAATATTAATTTATTTTATACAAACTCAATAAATGCAAACTGAAATTTACTGATTGTTTTTCTGTTTTTATTAACTTGAGTTATGAGCTTAGGAAGCAGTTTTTTATATAGGTTAATTTCGTGTTCGTCTTGTTTTGGTTGTCAGAAAAAAAGGACACGTATTGTTTATGAATCAGTGCTACTGAAATGTTTCGATATCTTTCCAAAATCATTAATAGATATCGAATACAGTTACGTTATCAATTTAATTAAAATAAGCAACGATTGATATAAAATATATTTCAACTTCCTATGCTACAGACATTTGGTTTATGTATTTTAGCAGGTCCCGTATTTAAGTTTTTGTTATATTTTTGCTACAACAGATGAATCTAAACTCTATTTTTTTACGTACTTATTTGCAAAACAAAGAAGATTCATGCGGAAGATAAGGAATTATAATTATTATCTACTTCCTGGACAATCACAAATCACTGCCTTTATTATGGCCGCGATATGCGATAAATAAATAATCAGGCGATAATACAATGACGCTTTGGAGATTAAATTATTCAAGCAAGTGAGGGTAATTGATGCCATTCAGTATTTCAAGTGTCTACATGATAGATCATTTAAATAATGACAAGGAAATTAAAATAAGTGTAATTTAAAGTGTGGTTTTGACCAGGAAAAGTGATAGTGCATTTTGGATTGAATTTAATTTGAATTTGGTAAGTGCTTTCTTAAAGTTCTTTTAAATTTGGTGTTTAACAAATGGACTTTGATTTGTCTAAAAATATCACTCACTATCATCAATGATGCTGATTATGACGGGATAAAATTTGCATTCAATTGTGCAATGAGATTTAAAGCTTAAGAGCTTTGGTTTTGAAGCATTTGTTTTTATTTCAACTTATCTAATTGTAACTATTTAACAATCAACAGCATTATAAAAACTGTCAAATCTTTTCTATATATTTCAGTTATACAGCTTCGTGCTGGAGTGACACCTATAGAAGAATACTCTATCCCAGGGCATGGCTGCGACCTCTAAGGGTGTCAAGGGCGACTCAGACGAGTCCGATTCCGAATATACCCCGCTCTATGACGATGAAGATGTGGAGTAAGTATTTTTTAAGTTACAAACTTAAATTTAATTTCGGCCAATTCCTTTTTTTATTTGTAATAAATCCCGTGACTCTAATTTAGACTTTAGGCGACTGGCATCGAGTCGACGATGTAGCGCGCTTACTGAAGCTATAAGCTATAAGTTAAACTCATAGCTTTTTTTGCAAACTTTGTTATAGTATTGTAGCAGCCCTATCAGGTAATTCCCTGTGAACTGTGCGCAATACAGCAATAAGAATACTGATAAAGTCAATACTACATACAATATTATATTATTTATTGTACAAGTAAGTCGTAAAATATTTGAGGAAACTCAAGACGATTTTTCACTTTGTTTAGAACAATATTCCATTATCAATTTCTAACTATTGTGGGGTATTGCGCTCTTGACCGCTTACTAGATATCTAAATCAAGATAACGAAATTATTGTCCTATCGGAATTTTATGGATTTGTATTTCTAGAAATGTACCTAATGATTATGGTGAATTTACAGAGAAAGAACAGCACAAGAAACGAAAGGATGGAATTTGTTTCGAGAGATTCCGGTCAAGAAAGAGACCGGCTCTATGGCATCTGTAAAATGGATAGAACAAAGCGTGATAATCCTGAAACTCTTGGCTTATATCATCGTGTTTACTTTGGTGCTAGGAGCAGCGGTAATAGCAAAAGGAACGCTACTTTTCATTACCTCACAGCTGAAGAAAGGGCGATATGTATTACATTGTAACAAAGGGTTAGGTAAGTTATTCACAAATCAATAATAGGACGTGCAATATCCTCTATTATCTGGAGTTCTAAACAAAATTTACCATTCTTGCTTTCAGGTTTAGATAAACAATATATAACCTACCTGTCGCTTGACGAACGTGTGGCATGGCTCTGGGCAGCTCTGATTGTATATGGGGCTCCTGAGTTCGGAGTCTTTCTAAGATCAGTTAGGATATGTTTCTTTAAAACAGCTAGGAGACCAACTGGCTTACATTTCTTTTGTGTAAGTATAGTGTTTTTATCACACGACTGCCGTTTGGTCATACTTGTGGTCTTCTTCTTCTGTGCGTAAGGACACGCGCGAATGTTTGCGTAAATAACGGTTTACTTAAGCGAACTCACGCACACTACGAAAATGCGTATACATTTACACAAATATGGCAAAGCGGCAGTCGTGAGATAAGAAGTCTATATCAGTATAAGTATAAAAATCTTTGATCTAAAATTATTGAGCACACTGAAATAATTTAAATATATTTCAGGCTTTCTTAATTGAGACAATGCAGGCCCTCGGAGTCGGGGTTCTAGTTCTGATAATCCTGCCGGAGCTAGACGTTCTTAAGGGTGCTATGCTGATGAACGCCATGTGTATCGTGCCAGGAATTCTCACCATGTTCACTAGAGATTCTACAGACTCTAGATATCATACCAAGATATTACTAGATGTTCTGGCGATATCTGCGCAAGCGACTGCGTTTGTTGCATGGCCACTCTATGACGGAACAGCGAAGTTATGGTGGATTCCTTTTGCATGCATATTTGTTTCCATCGGCTGGTGGGAGAACTACGTCAGTTTGGCTGAGAAGAACCCGTCATGTAGGTGAATCAAATTGTATCATCATCATAAACTTAAGAGCGCTGCTCTTGTCGGTGGAGTATGAAGTAAACGCCAGTCATCTCTGTTGTTTTTCATCTTCATAATACTCTTTAGGGGTTTTTAGAGTGGTGGTTTCTCTCTTGCCTTCCACGCCGCACTATATGAAGCGACAAATTGTATAGTATTGTGAAATAGTTACTAAGTATTATAATAGTCCTCCCATCGATTTTCGGTGTTGGCGGCCTATCTCCCAGAGATCGGCCAACTGCGCAGGACTAGTTTTTAGTGCTCCAGTTGCGTTGCACACAGGTGCACTCTCTAATCCTTAAATCTCTTTTTCTGATGGAATAGATTGACTGACTGACACGACCAGAGAGAAATCAGGCGCAGGACCGACTATTTACATGTCCATCCGTAAGCATGGATCATCTTACTTGTAGGACAATCAGATGCCTGCAAAGTCCTAACCAAACTAGAAACAATAACACGAAGTCATTGTCCTCCGCTGGGAATCGAACCAGCTTATGGCTCAGACCGCTAAACCACGGAGGCAGTCACTAAGCACTTGGGTGCTAAATTATTCATTTATTTGGTATGTTGCAGCATCTATACGATTTCTAGTAGAACTCCGCAATGGTTTGAAGAAAACTCGCTACTTCACAATGAGAGCGTTGTCAATCTGGAAGATATTGGTTTTCGTCCTTTGTGGTATGATGTCCCTTCACTTACAAGATGACCATCCACTAACTTTCTTCACCCATGTTCCAAATGCTTTTGCTGATAGAAACTACACTGTTTACGAGGTTTGTGCAGCTTACCTTATTATGTAGGTAGTTTTGCAGGTTTCGATGAGTTTCATAATTAATGTGGAATTAGATTTTGTGAAAAGTAATCCGTGTTTAGGGTATATATTTATGTATATAAATAGCTGTAAGTATTTAATTATTTTTGATTATGTATATAATTGGAGTATTTGTTTATATTTATGTAAAAGATTTGCATTATATAAGTATTTTACAGTAGTATTATTTTATTGGTAGGTATAAAATTTTGTGCACGTTTTATCCGCGTATCGTTAAAATTATCACTACTGTAGGTCTGCCGTAAGAAATTTATTTTTAGAAAAAAGCAGTGCCTGTTGTGTCTTTGTTTTTATGTCCTGTTTATGATTTTTTTTTTGTGTACAATAAATTGTTAAATTAATGTTTTATTTATAAAACATTATGTCCATCAAAACCGAGGATTTTTTAAAATTTGTTCTAAGTTATTTCCTCGTATTCCAGGTTCAACTGGTAATGCAAAACGCAGTTGACGGCGTGTTATCTTACACTATGACTGGAGATATAATGGAAAACCTGCCGGTATACTGGCCAGCTCCCCTCTGGGTTGCGCTGATTTCTTGCTGTGCAGCGTACGTCTGCTTCGCTTGTGCCAAGTTTGCCTGCAAGATCCTCATACAAAACTTCAGCTTCACTTTAGCCTTGTCTCTAGTTGGACCAGTCACTATAAATATTTTGATTATAGTCTGCGGAATAAAGAACTCCAATCCGTGCGCCTTTAGGAGTATTCCCAGCTATTTGTTCTTCGATATACCACCAGGTATATCATTTTTAGCAATATATTTTTAGTATATATTCTCATTTCTCTGCCACATGCTGGCCTGGGAGCGAGAGAAAAACATAGAATGTGCCAGCTGCTTTGCTCCCGAGCATGCTGTAAAAACCAGCAAAGGGATCCGCGGGTTTCAGTATATTGTAATTTAGACGTTGGGCTGACTACCTGTCACTAGAGCAATATACAAACAAACTATCTTAAATAACCCTCAAAACTTTGTCAGACATGGCGGAAAGACCTTTGTTTAGGTAGTTTACGCTCTGCCTACCCCATTAGGGATAAAGGCGTGATTATATGTATGTATGTCTCTGTCACTAAACAAGTAGATACCTACCAATTAGAACGCCGCCGTCAGACACACAGAAGGCGTTTTTCTCACTTCAAGAGACGACGATAACCGAAAATGGGCAGACCTTTTACACGCCTCTTAGACCAAATACAACTCTCCTTTGACGTTTGCCGTGTGTTCAGTGAGAGCTGCCAAGATCATCGGATCTCCTTGACTTATGTTTATTATCTTAGCAGTGACCCCTCTACCTGCTTCTTTCATATTCTCTGTGAAATGAGCTCATACGGCTTCAATTTCAGTATACTACATATGGACATATGTCGGGCGCGAGATGGCATGGATATGGTTGCTATGGGTAGTATCCCAGAGTTGGATCACGTATCACACGTGGCAGCCGCGCTGTGAGCGTCTGGCCGCCTCGGAGAAGCTGTTCGCCAAGCCCTGGTACTGCGGGCCTGTGCTAGACCAGAGCTTGCTCTTAAACAGGACTAAAGACGACTATCATGATGTTACTCTTGAGGTAAGTAATCATTCTCTAGATGTTGTGGCTAGTATCGCAGGGCTGGATCACGTACCACACGTGGCAGCCGCGCTGTGAGCGTCTGGCCGCCTCGGAGAAGCTGTTCGCCAAGCCCTGGTACTGCGGGCCTGTGCTGGACCAGAGCTTGCTCTTAAACAGGACTAAAGACGACTATCATGATGTTACTCTTGAGGTAAGTAATCATTCTCTAGATGTTGTGGCTAGTATCGCAGGGCTGGATCACGTACCACACGTGGCAGCCGCGCTGTGAGCGTCTGGCCGCCTCGGAGAAGCTGTTCGCCAAGCCCTGGTACTGCGGGCCTGTGCTGGACCAGAGCTTGCTCTTAAACAGGACTAAAGACGACTATCATGATGTTTCTTTTGAAGTAAGTAATCATTCTCTAGATGTTGTGGCTAGTATCGCAGGATCCGATCACGTATCACACGTGGCAGCCACTCTGTAAGCGTCTGGCAGCCTCGGAGAAGCTGTTCGCCAAGCCCTGGTACTGCGGACCTGTTCTGGACCAGAGCTTGCTCTTAAACAGGACTAAAGACGACTATCATGATGTTTCTCTTGAGGTAAGTAATCATTCTCTAGATATTGTGGCTAGTATCGCAGGATCCGATCACGTATCACACGTGGCAGCCGCTCTGTGAGCGTCTGGCCGCCTCGGAGAAGCTGTTCGCCAAGCCCTGGTACTGCGGGCCTGTGCTGGACCAGAGCTTGCTCTTAAACAGGACTAAAGACGACTATCATGATGTTACTCTTGAGGTAAGTAATTATTCTCTAGATGTTGTGGCTAGTATCGCAGAGTTGGATCACGTATCACACGTGGCAGCCGCTCTGTGAGTAAGTAATCATTCATTCTCTAGTCCAGATCTTCCTTTACGACAAAAAAAAAACCCGGATTGTTATCCCATATTAGGTGGTTAAAATATAACAATATAATATTGTTTCAGGATCTAAAAGGGCTGGAAGATGACGCATCAATTGGAAGTGCAGAAAAGATGTCGAACGTTAAACCCAGTGACAGTATTACAAGGTAAAAACACGTAAAAACAACATAATAATAAAATAGCTGGCTATGTTCATTTAGCTGAACTAATTTCTATGAATTGGTTTATAAACAAGGATTTAATCTACCCGATTATCAATTCCATTCGCTAATCATACAGTGTGATCGCTCAAAATAATTTAGATATATGACATCATATATCTAAATTATTTTGATATACATATATCTAGACATAATATGAGGCAAGTTCATGTAGACAGAAAGCATTACAGTAAAAATACATACATACATGTAATCACGTCTTTATCCCTAATGGGGTAGGCAGATCACAAACGACCTTGTCGCGGTCGTTCTGCCACGTCCGACAAAATTTCAAGGGTAATTTAGGATAGATTTGTAGGTATATTGCTGTAGTGATAGGTTGTCAGCCCATCGCCTAAATTGCAATATACTGAAACCCTCAGATCAATTAGCTGGTTTTTACAGCATGTCCGGGAAGAAATACAGCTGGCACATTTTCGCTCCATGTCCAGCATGGAGTAAAAATACACAATAATATTTTTTCTTTGTGATCTAATAATATCACTACTAAATCGAACAGCCTATATCTAGGCTAAGCCGCAGGATTATCGTATCTCTTTGTTTGTTGCCACTAATACTAACTATCTGATAATCGCCTTACCAGTATTCAATAAATAGGGGATTCCCTTTTATTTCTAGGAAATGCACTTTGAATGCTAGATAGCAAAATTTTCAACATTGATGTACCTCAATATTGCATTCCATTATTTTGATAAGAAAGGTGTGATAGGTCTGATAGAGAAAAACAAGAAATGCACCCCAAAATATGACAAAAGAGCTGGATAAGGATGATAATATCTTCAGTATGAATATGGACTAGGGGCGATAGATGTAGATGTTCCAGGTTTTTCTCTACCCGGATATATTGAAGAGAATAGAAATCAGTAGAGGGGTTTGAGGGCTTCGATGTAATATTGGAATTTGGAAGGAGATGATGATCTGTAGTTATCAATATAGCGATACCAACACATTTATGTCGCTATATCTGTGTGACATTGCCAGACGTGGCAAAATCCGTCTTTTTAGAGAACACCTTTACCTTTGGTCATTTTAACACTTCGGTCATTTCGCCCCAGAAGGACCCCGTTGCGGCTATAGGCGTGATATGTACATACATATTATCACGCCTTTATCCTTAATGGGTTAGGCAGAGCGAAAACGATCTAAATAAACAAAGGTCGTTCCACCACGTCTGATAAAGTTTTGAGGGTTATTAAGATAGATTTGTAAGTATATTTGTACTGACAGGTTGTCAGCCCATCCCCTAAATTACAATATACAGAAACCCTCGGATCCCTTAGCTGGTTTTTACAGCATGCCCGGGAGCAAATGCAGCTGGCATATTCTATGTTTTTCTCTCGCTCCCAGGCCAGCATGGAAGATATACGATATGTACATAATGTTTATAGGATTTACATTTGCGCGACGATGTGGCACGAGACCAAGGACGAGATGATAGAGTTCTTGAAGTCCATCTTCCGGCTGGATGAAGACCAGAGCGCGAGGAGGGTGGCCCAGAAATACCTCGGGGTTGTGGACCCTGATTACTACGAAATGGAGAGTGAGTGGTTTATTTCTATAATTTATTACTTACGATGATGACGATGTGGCACGAGACCAAAGAGGGGTCGATGGAGTTCATGAAGTACATCTTCTGGTTAGATGAAGACCAGAAATGCCTCAGGGTTGTTGATCTTGATTACTACGAAATGGAGAGTGAGTGGTTTATGTGCCACGAGACGATAGAGTTCTTGAAGGCCATCTTCAGGCTGGATGATGACCAGAGCGCGAGGAGGGTGGCCCAGAAATACCTTTTTTCTGGACCCTGATTACGACGAAATGGAAAGTGAGTGGTTTATTTCTATAATTTATTACTTACATCTACGCGACGATACGGCATGAGACAAGTTGATGGAGTTCTTGAAGTACATCTTCCGGTTAGATGAAGACCAGAAATACCTCGGGGTTGTGGACACTGATTAATACGAAATGTAGAGTGAGTGCTTTATTTCTTTAACTGATAGAGAGAACTAAATAAAATGGAAATATGATCATTTAATGACCACATGCGTGACCTTTACTAGCTGCCATCGGAAAGTGGTCTTCTTCTTTTGTTTTGTGGTGGCTAACATTTTTTTATGGACTGATGAGTTTTGTTCCACTGCCACGCAAGTGCCGCCTCTATTTGTTTCATTACGCCACCTCTTTCGGATCATTTTTGTAGGTGCGTTGGTGGCTCTCTTTAGGACACTATTTAATCTTAGGGCCGTATTTGTAATCAGCTCTTATGAGTGAGTATCAGAAATGTCATTTCAGTACTATCTGACCTGTCAAATGCATACTTAATATTGGTCTCAAGTTTGGGATCACTTCATAAATACGACCCTTAGTATAAAAATTGCATTCAAATAATCATTGGACGGTGGACCAAGGCGGTAACGGACTGGCTGCCGTTATCATCAAAACGTCCAGTAGGCAGACCACCAGCCAGATGGACCGATGATATAGTGGCGATCGCGGGGAAACAGTGGGTGCAAGAGGCACAGGACCGGTATAGGTGGCGATCAAAACAAGAGGCCTATACTCAGCAGTGGGTAGATGTAGGCTGAAATGATCTTCTTCTTCTGTCGAGTGGGTATCGAGTCTATCGACCCGATGAACCCTGGTGTCAGAGTTTTTAAACCGCCTAGTAGAAGAACTATCAGGCCTCTGACATGGTTTGAGTAACGACCACTTAAGACAGCGACCGGGACCGACGGCTTAACGTGCCCTCCGAAGCACGAAATCTTTTTCTTTTCGGACAATCAGGTGATTCAGCCTGCAATGTCCTAACCAATATGGGGAAAAATTCACAAAGCGATAAATTCTCAAATATCAACTTTGTGTTTCCCCCTGGGAATCGAACCCAGGACCTCCGGATCAGGAGTCCATGGTACTAGCCACTAGACCACGGAGGCAGGCTGAAATGATGAATCATTGGTAGTACCTAACAATAATTTTATTTTTTGATGTTAGTTCACATCTTCATGGACGACGCGTTCGAGATATCCGACCACAGCGCAGAAGACTCGCAAGTAAACCGTTTCGTCAAATGTCTAGTAGATACCGTCGACGAGGCTGCTTCAGAAGTACATCTGACCAATGTGAAACTACGTCCGCCCAAGAAGTACCCGACGCCTTACGGAGGGAAACTGCAGTGGACCTTGCCAGGGAAGAATAAGATGATTTGCCACTTGAAGGATAAGGCGAAGATAAGGCATAGGAAGCGGTGGTCACAGGTATATTATACTTACATACATACATATAATCACGCCTTTATCCATCATGGGGTAGGCAGAGCGTAAACGACCTAAATAAAGGTCGTTTCGCCACGTCTGACAAAGTTTTGAGGGTTATTTAACTTATACTTACATACATACATATAATCACGCCTTTATCCATCATGGTGTAGGCAGAGCGTAAACGACCTAAATAACGGTCGTTCCGCCACGTCTGACAAAGTTTTGAGGGTTATTTAAGATAGATTTGTGGGTATATTGCTGTAGTGACAGGTTCTCAGCCCATCGCCTTAATTGCAATATACTGAAACCCTTCGGATCCCTTAGCTGATTTTTACAGCATGCCCGGGAGGAAATGCAGCTGGCACATTCTATGTTTTTCTTTCGCTCCCAGGCCAGTATGGAAGCAATATAATATTATACTTCTGCTATTTAAAACTGATATATGATGATAAACAAGCATAAGGCTTTTCTGCCACAGCCTGTGGATGCCTGGCGGAACCAGTGACATTACTTGAAGAAACTTGCATTGATTTCATTGAAATTAAGTTTGCGAGTTGACTGCATATATGCTACTTACTACTGTATTAAAAATAACTACACAGCTTTGGTATATATAGCTTGGTAGCTTCTTCCATGCTGGACTGGGATCGAGAGAAAAACATAGAATGTGCCAGCTGCATTTCCTCCCGGGCATGCTATCAAAAACAGCTAAGGGATCCGAGGGTTTTAGTATATTGCAATTTAGGCGATTGGCTGACAACCTGTCACTACAGCAATATACCTACAACTCTATTCAAAATAACTCTCAAAACTTTGTCAGACGTGGCGGACCCACCTTTGTTTAGGTCCTTTTCGCTCTGCCTACCCAATTCGGGATAATGGCGTGATTATATGTATGTACACGGCTTGGTCACACCAGGCGCTTCGCAATTTGCACCGCGCAATTATTTGCGAATTATCCTATGGCCAAGCTGTATTTTTATACGAAGTTTTTTTTATTCACTTCCATGCTGGACTGGGATCGAGCGAAAAACATAGAATGTGCCAGCTGCATTTCCTCCCGGGCATGCTATAAAAAACAGCTAAGGGATCCGATGGTTTCTGTATATTGTAATTTAGGCGATGGGCTGACAACCTGTCACTACACCAATATACCTACAACTCTATTCAAAATAACTCTCAAAACTTTGTCAGACGTGGCGGACCCACCTTTGTTTAGGTCCTTTTCGCTCTGCCTACCCAATTCGGGATAATGGCGTGATTATATGTATGTACACAGCTTGGTCACACCAGGCGCTTCGCAATTTGCACCGCGCAATTATTTGCGAATTATCCTATGGCGAAGCTGTATTTTTATACGTTTTTTTTTCTTCATAACAAAATGATCTTTCAGGTAATGTATATGTACTACTTCCTTGGCCACCGTCTTATGGACCTCCCTCTAATGGTGGACCGTAAGGAGACTATAGCTGAGAACACTTACCTCCTAGCTCTGGACGGAGATATTGACTTCAAGCCGCAAGCGGTGACGTTGCTCATTGATCTTATGAAGAAGGATAAGAACTTGGGAGCGGCTTGTGGACGGATCCATCCGGTTGGCTCTGGTAAGTAGAGTTCTCCCTCACTGGAGTTTGGAGTCTTCGTTTACAGAAATCGTTCGTTTTATCTTCCATGCTGGACTGGGAGCGATAGAAAAACATAGAATGTGCCAGCTGCATCTCCTCCCGGGCATGCTGTAAAAACCAGCTAAGGGATTCGAGGGTTTCAGTGTACTGTATTTTAGGCGATATTCTGACAACCTGTCACTACAGCAATACACAGATCTATCTAAAATGACCCTCAATTCTTGTCAAACGAGGCGCAACGACCTCTGTTTGGGTCGTTGACGCTCTGCCTACCCCATTAGGGATAAAGGCGTGATTATGTGTATGTATGTTTACAGAAATGAATCATGCACTTCGAGACTTGGAGACATTTATATGATGTTTATTAACATACATACATATAATCACGCCTTTATCTCTAATGGGGTAGGCAGAGAGTAAACGACCTAAACAAAGGACGTTCCGCTACGTCTGACAAAGCTTCAAGGGTTATTTAAGATAGATTTGTAAGTATATTGCTGTAGTGACAGGTAGTCAGCCTATCGTCTAAATTGTAATATACAGAAAGCCTCGGATCCCTTAGCTGGTTTTTACAGCATTCCCGGGAGGAAATGCAGCTGGCGCATTCTATGTTTTTCTCTCGCTCCCAGTCCAGCATGGAAGATATGTTTATGTTCATGCTGGAATGTTTCCAGATAATTCCATAGCGCGACTGAATTAGAGACTTTTGCAACTTGGCCCTTGCTGGTTAAATCTGTTAAATAAAACAACTATTAGAGTTATCTTACTTGAAACTGTCTGGAAACTATTTTCCCTTCAATTTAGAATATTTAGCTCAAGTACTATTGCTCATTGGTGCATTTTCTTACATACGACGTCCTTTTGAAGTATATCTTGATATTTTCCTTCACCAGGTTTTATGGCATGGTACCAGATGTTCGAGTACGCTATTGGTCATTGGCTGCAAAAGGCGACGGAACACATGATCGGATGTGTACTCTGTAGTCCTGGATGCTTCTCGCTCTTCAGAGGAAAAGCCCTGATGGACGACAACGTCATGAAGAAGTACACGCTGACGTCACACGAGGCGCGCCATTATGTGCAATACGATCAAGGTGAGAGATAATACAAACATACATATAATCACGCCTTTATCCCAAATGGGGTAGGCAGAGCGTAAACTATCTAAACAAAGGTCGTTCCGCCACGTCTGACAAAGTTTTGAGAGTTATTTAAGGTGATTTGTAGGTATGTTGGTGTAGTGACGGGTTGTCAGCCCATCGCCTAAATTGCAACATACTGAAACCCTCGGATCCCTTAGCTGGTTCTTACAGCATGCCCGGGAGGAAATGCAGCTGGCACACTATGTTTTTCTTTCGCTCCCAGTACAGCATGAAAGAATGATTTATTACTTTTAAATATTTCTGTTTTTAAATTACAATGCGGTTTGCGGGTATGTTTTGAATCTGCATCCTTAGAACACCGTTCCATCGCTCTACCAACTGCGCTACGGCATTTCTTATCTAATTCAGTGTTTTTGGTCTCATTACTTAAAACTCTTGTTGATGCTGGTGACATCTGTTTTTAAAATTTAAACCGGAAGCTGAATCACGCGTTTCTTTCTGAAATAACAATGTTTCCAATAAATATAGAAATTTTTGATTAGGTAATCATTTCGACCGATAAAGATCCATCAAGCTAATAGGCCCGTTATCAACGAAATTATTGGAATGAAGATATACTTACACGATGATAGCATGTTATTATTATTATTATTTAACAATTTATTGCACACATAAACATACATAGGACACAAATATAAAAAACAATAGCACAACAGGTACAGCTTATCTATAAAAAGAAATCTCTTCCAGCTGGCCTACGTACATGTTTGTGTTTTTATCGTGTTATTTTTCATGCATCTTGTCACAGTAGAAAAAACACACCGTAAAACGTTTTCATAAAAGCGACTAAAATTGGTCTTGTACAGTTTGCTGTGCACTTAAAAGTTTTTCAAAATAACCAACCAACAATGTGAACCGAGTTTCTGTCTAAGAATCCTTGTCGGTCATTTTATGAAGAAATTTAACTGTTCCATACTTATACTGTGTATTTGTTTTTTTTGTAACACACGACCTTCCCGGTTGGCACTATGGAAAAGACTTTCATGGGGTGTCAATTTCGTCCGTAGTAAAAAAGAAAATTCATTACATCCAATTAAAAAAACAAATATTTTTTGTTCGTTTCATAGTGCCCCGAACCCTATACTCCAACTCGTACACTCCGCCCTGAACTTGACTCTCTAACCATTTTCCCCATACAGGCGAAGACCGATGGCTTTGCACGTTACTCCTGCAACGTGGCTACCGAGTAGAATACTCCGCAGCATCTGACGCGTACACGCACTGTCCCGAGAGATTCGATGAGTTCTTCAACCAACGCCGCCGATGGGTGCCTTCCACTATGGCCAACATTCTTGACCTGCTGTTGGACTATAAGCATACAGTTAGCGTCAATGATAACATATCGACGCTGTATATTGTTTACCAGGTAAGTTGTTTTTTCATTTACCTAGTTGATCACATTGTCCCGAGAGATTCGATGAGTTCTTCAACCAACGCCGCCGATGGGTGCCCTCCACTATGACCAAAATTCTTGACCTGCTGTTGGACTATAAGCATACAGTTAGCGTCAATGATAACATATCCACGCTCTATATTGTTTACCAGGTAAGTTGTTTTTTTATTTACCTAGTTGATCGCATTGTCCTGAGAGATTCGATGAGTTCTTCAACCAACGCCGCCTTTGGGTGCCCTCCAATATGGCCAACATTCTTGACCTGCTGTTGGACTATAAGCATACAGTTAGCGTCAATGATAACATATCCACGCTGTATATTGTTTACCAGGTAAGTTGTTTTTTCATTTACCTAGTTGATCACATTGTCCCGAGAGATTCGATGAGTTCTTCAACCAACGCCGCCGATGGGTGCCCTCCACTATGGCCAACATTCTTGACCTGCTGTTGGACTATAAGCATACAGTTAGCGTCAATGATAACATATCCACGCTCTATATTGTTTACCAGGTAAGTTGTTTTTTCATTTACCTAGTTGATCACATTGTCCTGAGAGATTCGATGAGTTCTTCAACCAACGCCGCCGATGGGTGCCCTCCACTATGGCCAACATTCTTGACCTGCTGTTGGACTATAAGCATACAGTTAGCGTCAATGATAACATATCCACGCTGTATATTGTTTACCAGGTAAGTTGTTTTTTCATTTATCTAGTTGATCACATTGTCCCGAGAGATTCGATGAGTTCTTCAACCAACGCCGCCTTTGGGTGCCCTCCACTATGGTCAACATTCTTGACCTGCTGTTGGACTATAAGCATACAGTTAGCGTCAATGATAACATATCCACGCTGTATATTGTTTACCAGGTAAGTTGTTTTTTCATTTACCTAGTTGATCACATTGTCCTGAGAGATTCGATGAGTTCTTCAACCAACGCCGCCGATGGGTGCCCTCCACTATGGCCAACATTCTTGACCTGCTGTTGGACTATAAGCATACAGTTAGCGTCAATGATAACATATCCACGCTGTATATTGTTTACCAGGTAAGTTGTTTTTTCATTTATCTAGTTGATCACATTGTCCCGAGAGATTCGATGAGTTCTTCAACCAACGCCGCCTTTGGGTGCCCTCCACTATGGCCAACATTCTTGACCTGCTGTTGGACTATAAACATACAGTTAGCGTCAATGATAACATATCTACGCTGCAGGTAGATTAATAATCTAATAAGTGTAATAAACTTGTTGATTGTGCTAGAAAATCTCTAACGTCTCTAATGGTTACCTACCCTGATTTTTTTACGATACGTTTGGTTCTCCGTATTGAAAGGGTCTCGTGAACACTAAGCTACTACTATAGTGGTAAATAAAACTAACTAAGTGAAAAATCCAGAGAATGATCAGCAACGCTCCCAACACGCTAAGCCCGCCTGTCTATTGTAGCGAGGAGTGCACTTAGGCCCGTAATTATGGTCAGCTCAAGAGTGATAGCGAGTTTGAGTTTGGATCAGAAATGTAATTTTAGTACAAAACAATAAACATACAATATTACTCTTAGTCTTGAGATCACTTTATAAATTTGAGCCTAAGGGACCTTTTCTTTTGAGCAGAAGTAACTTAAATGCTTTAGTTACTTCTGCTCTCGTTTGTCTTATTTATCTTTATCTGTCTTATGCATATCTGTCTCGTCTTTAACAAGTTTCATACATACATAAATACAATCACGCCTCCATCCCTTACGGGGTAGGCAGAGCGTAAAACTCCTAGTAAAATGAGCTTTCGCCACGTCTGACAAAAAAATTTGGGCAATTATATATTGTAATGTGTAATGCTGTAGTGACAGGTTGTCAGCACATCGCCTCAATTACAATACACTGTAACCCTCGAATCCCTTTTGCTGACTCCTACAGCATGCCCGGGAAGGGCGGCTGGAACATTATATGTTTTTCTATCTCTCCCAGTCCAGCATGGAAGAGTACAAGTTTCACTATAATCTTATCGCTTCCCCAGATGTTCCTGATGGTAGGCACAGTGCTTGGTCCTGGAACCATCTTCCTCATGTTGGTGGGCGCTATGAACGCCATCACGGGAATGAGTAACTTCGACGCGCTCATCCTGAACCTGATACCCGTCGCCTTGTTCCTCCTCGTGTGCATGACGTGCAAGTCCGAAATACAGGTTAGTGACGACATTTTTGTGTATTGGCAACATTGCCAATTATTTGGAAACATTAACTTAACATAGATGATATGAACGCGTAGATGAAGCGAAAGAAGTTTGCAAGGATCGTAGCAAATGGAAGGATGTCATCTCTGCCTACCCCTCCGGGAAAGAGGCGTGACGTTATGTATGTATGTAACTTAACATTTAATCGTGTTATTACATACATACGCCTTAATAATCACGCCTTTATCCCTAATGTGGTAGGCAGAGCGTAAACTACCTAAACAAAGGTCGTTTCGCCACGTCTGTCAAAGTTTTGAGGGTTACTTAAGATAGATTTTGTAAGTATATTGATGTAGTGACAGGTTGTCAGCCCATCGCCTTAGTTACAATATATAGAAACCCTCGGATCCCTTAGCTGGTTTTTACAGCATGCCCGGGAGGAAGTGCAGCTGGCACATTCTGTTTTTCTCTCGCTCCCAGTCCAGCATGGAAGACATCGTGTTATTAGGGGATTTAAAAACGACACCAGAGTTTATCAACTCGTACGTCGAATCAAAAAGTCAAAGTTTGTTTGTTACTTGAGTATGATGGACTGGTCATATCCATACTACTCCAACAGTAGCTACTGGTCGTTTGACTCGAGAATCCACTCGCTAAGAAGAAGAAGTAGCTACTTTATCCGCTCTCTAATGATGACTAAGCAATATTGGAGACTAAAAGCGTCTATTTTATAACGGTTGTAAGGGACAGCGTCCCGCAAACTGATACGGGTTGCTCAGTCAACGAAACTGAACAACTATCACCAGGAATTTCTTTCAGGAGATGAAAATAAAAAAATAACTTCCCATACAAAATGACCACCTCGATCAGACACTTTTTATGAAGTACCAAAAAAAATGTTTTCACTTCCTGAAAAAAAATTACTGCTGATAGTTGTTCAGTTCCGTTGACTGAGCAACCCCTATCAGTTTTCGGAACGCTGTCCCTTACACTCCATATTGTTTCTAAAACAGTTAACCTACGTATTGTTTCCTTCCTGTTATTGTTCCATTCCTTCCATGCTGGACTGGGAGTGAGAGAAAAACATAGAATGTTCCAGCTGCATTTCCTCCCGAGCATGCTGTAAAATCCAGCTAAGGGTTCTGAGGGTTTCAGTATATTGTAATTTAGGCGATGGGCTGACAACCTGTCACTACAGCAATATACGTACAAATCTATCTTAAATAACCCTCCAAACTTTGTCAGACGTGGCGAAACGACGGTTAAGGTCGTTTACGCTCTGCCTACCCCATTGGGATAAAGGCGTGATTATATGTATGTATGTACGTATTGTTTCAGCTAATGCTAGCACAGCTCATCACTTGTCTATACGCCATGTTGATGATGATGGTGGTAATTGGTATCGTGCTGCAAATAGTGGAAGACGGCTGGCTCGCTCCTTCCAGCATCTTCACTGTAGTGACCTTCGGGAGCTTCTTCATAACAGCAGTGATGCATCCGCAAGAGATCATCTGTTTGGCCTACCTGACGATATATTACATAACTATACCTAGTATGTACATGTTGTTGATCATATATTCGCTGTGTAACTTGAATAACGTCTCGTGGGGAACCAGGGAAGTTGCTCAGAAGAAGACTGCTAAGGTAAGACTTAGGGCGGTTTTGCACCGCTCCGGATTCGGTTCGTATCCGAATCGTGTCCGTGAAATATCATATCAGAAAATATTCGGATACGGATTCCGATCAGTGTAAAAGCACCCTTAGAAGAAGTTTCACTAGTCGTGAAAATTGCACACCGATCCTTGGAAAGAGATAGTGTCGTTTGCCAATCGTTGCATAAGTGTGACAGAGACAACGCTCTATAATATGTGCAATATTTATGGCCGTGTAGTTACTGTACTTAAATCTTTTTCTTGTTTTCATGACTATGCGTATATCATGATGATGACTTTGATATTTCAGCAAATGGAACAAGAAAAGAAAGAACTAGAGGAAGCACAAAAGAAGATAGAAACCCACGGTTTAGCGAAATGGTTGGGTGGTAACAAGTCTGACGAGACTAGTGGAAGTTTTGAATGTTCCATCAGTGGGTTGTTCAAATTCATGTGTTGCACCAATCCAGCTGATTATAAGGAAGACTACCACCTTTTGAAGATTTCAAACAGTCTTGAAAAGATGGAGAAGCGTCTAGATGCTTTGTAAGTGCATTTGGATACTATTTTACATGTATGGAAACAGTCTCTGTTAGTTTGTCAGTAAACATTATATCACATTATACTGCGTAAAGTTAGTTATATCATCGGAATTAGGTTTTTCGCGGGGCATTTAATTGTTCCAGTTGAGTTACGAAACTATCGTTTAAATTATCGGATATGTCTATCATGGATTGTACAAACTATCCCTTTATTTTTTGTAGAAATTTCTAGTAATGTCTTTCAAAGGCTGCTAATCTCTATAAACCCAATAGAACACTCAGTATTATTTATTCTACAGAGGTGCGGAAGTGGAAAGCCCTCCGGACCCATCACAGATGCGACGCCGCTCCTCGATGGGTTTACGATCCGATACACTCCCCATATTGACTGAATATGAACCCAGTGAGGATTCTACTGATATACCGAGGGTAAGTAAAAATTTTGCGTAAATGTTTAGATAACTAGGCAAAAAATTATGTCAAATTGTCACCATTAACATCTGCAAAATCAGCAGCTGGTATTTTTCTTAAAATTTATTATGTTGAGGAAGATTATTTTTTTGGTATTTTTCTTTAAAGATACGAAATTAATTTGAAATTTGTAAATTCGGAACTTATACCGTTTAAGCTTAGCCCACAGGGTGAGTGTATGGATATTAAAATAGAATAATAATTTATACTTAAACTTAGGCGTAAATCTATTTGTAAATAAATATGCAGGAAGAAAGAGACGACCTGATCAACCCATACTGGATTGAAGCGCCCAATATATCTAAAGGCGAGGTGGATTTCCTTACTACAGCAGAGACTGAGTTCTGGAAGGACCTGATCGACGCCTACCTTCGACCTATCGACGAGAACAAGGAGGAACTGGTAAATTAAAAATATGAATTAAATTCAAATTTTATAAAAAAAAATGACGGTTCTTATATCTATCGCAGAGTTTGCAAAAATTGGCTTACAGCCAGTAACATGCAGACAAAGTGGTGTGAGTCACACCGCCAGTTATGATATAATAGAGTAATATAAAAAAATAAGAAGAAGAAGTATCATCACCCATGAAGTAGACGCCAGCTCTCCCTACATTCTGCATTCTCCTTGACTTCCTTGTACGACATCACCTTATTTTTTATTTTACTTTCATATTCTCTTTTCAGCTACCAAGAAGAAGATATTTACTATTAGTTCGATGGGAGTACATTGCAATTTTTAAGATGGCCTTTCATATAAACTGTTCATCCAGGAAGAACACAAAAATAGTGAAATCCATTAATTTCCTTAAAATTCGTAGGACCGCATCAAAACAGACCTGAAAAACTTGCGTGACACGATGGTGTTTGCGTTCGTGATGCTCAACTCTCTGTTCGTGCTGGTGATCTTCCTGCTGCAGCTCAACCAGGACCAGATCTTCGTGCGCTGGCCCATCGGACAGGACATCTCCATGTCCTATGATGATGAGATGAACGTCGTAAGTACAGGTTATGTACTAGTGACACGATGGTGTTTGCGTTCGTGATGCTCAACTCTCTGTTCGTGCTGGTGATCTTCCTGCTGCAGCTCAACCAGGACCAGATCTTCGTGCGCTGGCCCATCGGACAGGACATCTCCATGTCCTATGATGATGAGATGAACGTCGTAAGTACAGGTTATGTACTAGTGACACGATGGTGTTTGCGTTCGTGATGCTCAACTCTCTGTTCGTGCTGGTGATCTTCCTGCTGCAGCTCAACCAGGACCAGATCTTCGTAAGCAGAGGGAAGAATTGTGATTTTCTCCTATTTGCTTGGGAAGAACAATTCATTATTAAAAAAACAAAACCTACATTTTTTCGGTCTTCAAATTCGCAGACGCCAGCAATTTCCCCAAACGACAGCAATGACCATTAACAACCGTTACACGAAATCTTAAAGGATCTTCACTAGTAAGGTTTAGGTGTTATTTAGTTCACATTATTGATTATTTTAAGGCTGAATGCGCATACAACTTTATAAATTTACAAAATGGAATGAATTAATGAATGGAATGTGCGCCTGCCAAAGCAAATTTTAAATATCAAAATATTTTCAAAGTATATTGTTACACGTATTGTCTCCTCACAAAATGAGAGAAAAGTACTATATATACTTTTCTCAGCCGAAATAGCAATATATAGTCTCGTTTACATTGAAAATTACAATCTAAATTTACTCGACCATATATTGCTTTTTTTCGGCCTCGGAGTAATGTCCTATACCAGGTGTAAGGGACAGCGTCCCGCAAACTGATAGAAGTTGCTTAGTCAAGGACAATGAACAACTTACACCAGGAAATTCTTTCAAGAAGAGAAAAAGAAATGGTTTTTTCCTATATAATGTTCACCTCGATCAGACAATTTGTATGGAAAAACCTTTATTTCTTCACTTCCTGAAAAAAATACCTGCGGATAGTTGTTTAGTGAGTGAGCAACCTCTGCGGAAGCTGTCCCTTACACCTGGTATGCTCTACACTACAATACCGAACTTCTCCTATATAGTAGCCCAATGACACCTGTTTCTTTTGGAAAGTTGCTTATTATCAGTATTACAAGAACATGCATTGTTACGCTCAATCCCCGAATCTCCCTTTTTTCAGACATTGAGCGAATTTGAGCGTAACACATATTATAATAGTACATTATTGCAAAGGCAGCGAAATAGGCAATTGCAGGTCGAGTATAAGTTTGAAGGCCGAGCCGCAGGCGAGGACTTCAATGATACGAGACAGGCAATTGCCATTTCGGCCGAGGCATATATAGAGCTTTCCTTAAAAAAATGCAAGGAAATAAAAAAGGGCCTTTTACATAATAAATTTAATTTCCTTTTGATTTCGCTGGAAGCAGGTTTTCCATCGCTAATTTAGCTTCTGATCTTAAATCTGGTGGAGTGCAGTCAATGTCCAAATCGTCAAATTTTCACTTTCAGAATCATCGGAACTCATTTTAATTTATGTTTATTAACAAAATAATTAACAACGAACTCCGCTTTACCGCCAATTTATTTTTTTATTTTACAGTTTGGTCCGACAGGTAAACGCATCAGTGGTTATACAGCCACGAGAACGCAATGTGTACGATAGATGAAAGAGTTCTAAATTCAAACAGCACGCCGTTTCATACAACATTGCAGGCGCGCTCTTCGTTCCAAATTCAAAAAACGCGCTGTGAAGTGATTTTGATTTTTCAGTCTACGTAAATATGATATTTCGCGTGTTCTTTATTCAAAAATAAAGACAATATTTTCGCGCATGTTTAAGAAAAGTATATTAAAAAATATACTGTAATTTTATCCAGGTTACGATAAAACAAGACTATTTGGCCTTGGAGCCAATCGGGTCCTTGTTCCTGATATTCTTCGGTTCCGTGATGGTCGTGCAGTTCTCGGCGATGATGTTCCACCGAATGGGCACCCTCACTCATCTGCTATCCACTGTACACCTCAACTTCTACTGGACTAAAAGTGTAAGTGTTTAAAATGCAGTATTATGAAATCGTCTTGCGGGTACACTAAGATCACTAAAAGGGTAGATAAAGCTGAAGATTCGGTGAGGACAAGACTTGACTAAATATAAAAAATACTGCCGTCCCTTACTGACCTCTCATGATAATACAGATGACAAATTTTGTCAAGATTTTGTGATTTCGTGTACCTACATTCGAATCGCCCTAGAGTCTCTCTGAAATCTGTATTATACTCAGAGTAATTTTTTTAACAAAATAAGTTCATTTTAAATCAAGTGCATATATTAAAACGTTTAAATCTACCCATGAAACTGAACAACTTTCCCTAAGGAACATAGGTCGAATAACGAATACAAAAATGGACCATACAAAATGCACCAGCTGATAGCGCATTTAGTATGGGAGGTCAATTTTTGTTTTTCGTATTTCGACCTATGTTTCTTAGGGAAAGTTGTTCAGTTTCATGGGTAGATTCACACGTTTTAATGTTTGCACTTGATTTAAAAAGAAAAGATTGACCTTGTATATTGCAAATATCATTCTTGGCTTTACCTTCAACAGCCAGATGAGATGTCCGAAGAAGCCCTCCTCGACAAGCACGCTGTACAGATCGCGAAAGACTTACAGAGACTCAACGACGACGACTTGAAGAAAGGGAAGGTGAATGAAGACCACGTGTCCAGAAGGAAAACTGTTCATAACTTGGAGAAGTTGCGTGATAACAAGCAGAGCGTCGCCAATCTCGATGTCAACTTTAAGAGGAGGCTGACTATACTGCAGCAGCATAATGATCCAGGTATGATCAAATATATATATGATCAAATATATGATATAGGTAATGATACTTCCATGCTGGACTGGGAGAGATAGAAAAACATAGAATGTTCCAGCTGCCCTTCCTCCCGGGCATGCTGTCGAAGTCAGCAAAAGGGACTCGAGGGTTACAGTGTATTGTAATTTAGGCGATGGGCTGACAACCTGTCACTATAGCAATACATATTACAATCTAAAATTGCCCTCAATTTTTGTCAGACGTGGCGAAAGCGCCTTTTACGAGGCGTTAAACGCTCTGCCTACCCCGTAAGGGATAAAGGCGTGATTTATGTATGTATGTAATGATCGAGGAAATAATTCCTCGCGATGTGTTAAAGAAGAGGTGAACTCCATCTTATTACGAGGGTATCCCGAAATTCGGCTATGGGATGAATCCAGAGAAAAAAACATTAGCGCCCCCGTGAATATAAGACTAATGAAAGATTACTTCCATGCTGGACTGGGAGCGACAGAATAACGTAGAATGTGCCAGCTGCATCTCCTCCCGGGCATGCTGTAAAAACCAGCTAAGGGATTCGAGGGTATATTGTAATTTAGGCGATGGGCTGACAACCTGTCACTACAGCAATATCCAGTTCTATCTTAAACAACCCTCAAATCTTGTCAGACGTGGCGGAATGACCTTTGTTTGGGTTGTTCACGCTCTGCCTACCCCATTAGGGATACAGGCGTGATAGTATGTATGTATGTATGGTTATTTCCCCGCGATGTGTTAGAAGAGATGAACTCCATCTTATTACGAGGGTATCCCAAAGTTCGGCTATGGGATGAATCTAGAGAAAAAACATTAGCGTCCCCCGTAAATATAAGACTAATGAAAGATTCGTTTGAATAGAATCAAGACACGTTCTCTAATTTCGTAAGTGAATTGACGTGGAATGCCGTAGTCGTCTCATCATCTCCCTAGCCTTATCTCGTATCTCACGGGGTTGGCTACCCAATCTAGGGTTTGAACGAGGGTACTGGTTTTACACAGAGCGACTGCCATCTGGCCTCTGCAACCCAGAAGGAAAACCAGACCAAATCCTAGAATAGGCCTCTGACATGGCTTAACGACTAAACTACGGTATTAACCGGAACCAACGGCTTAACGTGCCTTCCGGAGCACGGAAAAAGCGCCGAAAAAAAATTACATATGAAATTCGAAAACCGAATAACACATATTGGTACGTGGTGGGATTCGAACCACGACCTTCCGCTCAGGAGGCAGCGGCCCTATCCACTACACCATCGGGCCATAGTCGTCTGTACTCGTCAGTATTTGTTTTGTTTTTGAAAAGAAGTGAGTGAAGATATTTTTTATTACTATTTGCACCAACTGGACTCTTCTGGATTCTTCCATACTGGACAGGGAGCGAGAGAAAAACATAGAACGCGCCATCTGCATTTCCTCCCGGGCATGCTGTAAAAACCAGCTAAGGGATCCGAGGGTTTCAGTATATTGTAATTTAATGGTCTGACAACCTGTCACTACAGCAATATACCTACAAATCTATCTTAAATAACCCTCAAAACTTTGTCAGACGTGGCGAAACGACCTTTGTTTACGCTCTGCCTACCCCATTAGGGATGAAGGCGTGATTATTTGTATGGATGTATTTGCACCAACAGAAGCCATGAAGCGAGTGTCATCACACCTGCCCTCGAACATCGGGACCAGAAGAGCAACTTTACGTGCATTGACGGCCCGGCCCAGCTTAGTGGCGGAGAAGCGCGCGTCCCAAGCCGCCAGGGAGTCCATGACCGATTTATATGCACCCAGAGTCACGGTAACGAGTCTACTATAGCTAATACCTCATCATCTCGCTAGCCTTGTCCCATATCTCAGGGGGTCGGCTACCTAATCCAGGGGATTGAACGAGGGTACTGGTTTTTACACAGAGCGACTGCCATCTGACCTCCGCAACCTAGAAGGGAAGTCTACTATAGCTAATACCTCATTATCTCCCTAGCCTTATCCCATATCTCACGGGGTCGGTTACCTAATCCAGGGGATTGAACGAGGGTACTGGTTTTTACACAGAGCGAATGCCATCTGACCTCCGCAACCTAGAAGGGAAACCAGACCCAATCCTAGATTAGGTCTATAGCTAGGACTATAGCTAATACCTACAATTGCAAATTGTCTTGAACAGAATTGTCTCAATCGCCATGCTCTTCACATTATGAGTAATCAAATGGTAAACAATTCGATTGCATCTAAATGTTATCAAGCCTAAGCTAACTTTCAAAAAATCATTTGTTATATTCTTTATTGTTTTAAGAATCAAAAATACAGAAAATTAAAACAATAGGCCAGCTTATCCCTATCGGAGATCTCTTCCAGCCAACCTAATGGGGATAAAAGATGAGAAATTCACGGGAACAGATATAATTAGTATTATTTAGTTTTTTTTTGTAATACAAATACACATCTTCACATACACACTTTTCCATGCTGGCCTGAGAGAAAAACATAGAATATGCCAGATGCATTTCCTCCCGGGCGTGCTGTAAAAACCAGCTAAGGAATCCGAGGGTTTTAGTATATTGCTATTTAGGCGATGGGGAGACAACCTGTCACTACGGCGGTATACGTACAAATATATCTTAAAAAACCCTCAAATATTTGTCAGACGTGGCGGTAATGACCTTTGTTTAGGTCGTTTACGCTCTGGCTACCCCATTAGGTATACATACATACATAAAATCACGCCTTTATCCCTAATGGGGTAGGCAGAGCGAAAACGACCTAAACAAAGGTCGTTCCGCCACGTCTGACAAGTTTTGAGGGTAATTACAGCAGATTATAATGTATATTGCTATAGTGACAGGTTGTCAGCCCATCGCCTAAAATTGCAATACACTATAACCCTCGAGTCCCTTAGTTGGTTTTTACAGCATGCCCGGGAGGAGATGCAGCTGACACATTCTATGTTTTTCTATTACTCCCAGTGCAGCATGGAAGAATTAGGTATAAAGGTGTGAATACATGTATGTATGTACAAATACACATATACGTGTAGTTTTAAAGACCAGAATTTTAGTTTACCCTAACCTTTTATACTTATATTTCCATATTATTGTGTATGTATTTTATGAATACTATTATAGTAATTTTGTATTGCATAAACGCATATACTTCTAAAGATATGCATATATTTATTTTAGTTATTCTTATTTTCACTGTTCTATTTTTGTTGTATTTAAATATTTCCTATATTTCAGCACTACTCCCTTCTCTTTGCATTCTCCTCTACCCAAAGGTTGTCTGGAAGAGATCGCTTCCAGCGATAAGACCGCCTTTGTGCACATTAATTTAAGTTTACTTTTGTATTTCTTGTTTTTAATATATTCTTTATTGCGTACAAAAAAAATACAATAAATAAACAAATTTAAATTTAGTTCACAAAGGTGAGCTTATCTCTATAAAGAGATCTCTTCCAGCCAACCTGTAAAACTGAATATGAGATAACAATATATACAGGGACACGCTGTAGACTTTTACATATACCTACATATAACCTAGAACCTTCTTTGTGTACAATCTTCTTCTTCTGTCGAGTGGGTATCGAGTCTATCGACCCGATGAACCCTGGTGTCAGAGTTTATAACCGCCTAGTAGCACAACTATCAGGCCTCTGACATGGTTTTGAGTAACGACCACTATCAAAGTCAGCGACCGGGACCGACGGCTTAACGTGCCCTCCGAAGCACGAAATCTTTTTCTTTTTCGGACAATCAGGTGATTCAACCTGCAATGTCCTAACCAAACTGGGGAAAAATTCACAAAGTGATAAATTCTCAAATATCTATCTATATCTTTGTGATTCCCCCCTGGGAATCGAACCCAGGACCTCCGGATCAGGAGTCCATGGCACTAGCCACTAGACCACGGAGGCAGTTAGTGTGTACAATAAAGTGTTTTTACTTACTTACCTTTCCAGCTGACGGAACCATCCCGTCGGACATCGGGCGTATACCCGCGCGCGTCCACCGCGGTGTACCAGCGCAGCTCCCCGCCCGCCTTCCCGCGCGCCTCTACGTCGGCGGCGCACGCCAACACGGCGTACGAACCCGCCTTCGACAGCGACGAGGAAGAAGCGCCCATGCCGCGCAGAAGCACCGTGCGCTTTAAAGACACTTACGCCTGATTACACACGACAGCAAAAAATACAATAACTTATTATGAGTTGGTTCCTCGTGCTGCACCACGCCTTCTTACGTGTAGCGCTTGTGTAATTATATTATGACTTTTTAAGTGATCGGTATTGAAGAGAAATAAATGGTTTGCGTTATAATCTAAACAGTTGTTTTTATTTACATACACATATATAACATACATATAATCACGCCTTTATCCCGAATGGGGTAGGCAGAGCGTAAACTACCAAAGAAAAGATCGTTCCGCCACGTCTGACATGTTTTGAGGGCTATTTCAGACTGAAATGTATCGCTATAGTGACAGGTTGTCAGCCCATCGCCTAAATTGCAATACACTGAAGCCCTCGAATCCCGTAGCTGGTTTTTACAGCATGCCCTGGAGGAAATGCTGCTGGCGCATTCTGTTTTTCTCTCGCTCCCAGTCCAGCATGGAAGAATTAGTTTACATACACAACTGGCATTTATTTAACTTTTACAACAAAAGAGGAAAAATTACAAGATTGTCATCAAAATCAATTCGAAGATTGTCATTAAATCCGAATCTGATCGGAATTCCTCATGGCATGTAAATACAAACTGGGAAACTCCAATCTTCCAATCGCAATTTTTGGCGAGGTCCTCTCAGTGAGGTGAGTCAGTGTAGTAAGAGGTTTAGCGACTTAGCGAGTAGCGCCACAAGCCCGCGAGAGGCAGCGGTACAGCGGTGTACGTACTACAGGCTGGTAGTGGTACAAGCTTTAGTGAGCGCGCGGCGACCCGACCGGCGAAACGTCCACGCACCATGCGCTGCGACGAAGCCACGCGAGTGCTCTCTGCGCCTTCCCTAAACTCTGTGAAGTGACCCCACATACGGATTTCTTACTACTCACTTACCTGGATACACTGTTCACTAATATCAGGACATACGGTGAGTTATGATACTCAATTTTTTGGATTTCGTGAGAGCTGACCTTTCAAACTTCTCGAGGTCTGGCACGATCAGCTGCGAAAGTGTGCTATAGAGACCAAAAAAGTTTTAACAAAAATATCAATTGCATAATAAATATTATTTAAAGATCACTGTTAGTAATCCGTAAATCTATAGACAGCTTTAACGTTAAGATTGGCTTTCGCTTTCAAAGTTTTCGAAAGTTGTAGAGTTTGTAGCATTGGCGTAAAAAAGTAGGTTGAAATCGAAACTTTACAACGGAATCTCACTACCAGCTGTGAAGTCATAGCTGCTAAGATTTCGTGCAACATTTAATTTGCAATCATAAACAAAAGTGAATGTGGGCGCGCAGCTCAATGTATGGGAGAAGTAAGAATGTGAAACAAGGACAAGCGTAATTTCCTGAGTATGCAGTAGACGGCCTCTAAGCCAAGCAGCATATCGAGAGAAAATGTTAACAATCATCAGCAATCATCGATAACAATCTCGTTACTGGTATTCTCATTTACGGATCTTTTCTACAAGTTGTAACATTTGTTGTAATAGGTACTAAAAGGCTCTTAAGAGAGGTTTGAATGACGGTGAATGATGATGTTAACAATGGCAGCATGTGTTCAAGACTTCTATTGTAGTAAGCTACGAAACCAACGCAGCGTGGCGGCCCTAAGGCCTCGCCAGCATCCGGTTCCGGCGGGGTCGTTCTCACTACATTTTTTTATTTCCTGGACTAATTAGACGCAATAATTAATAACACCTAATGCCGCTTGCGTAGTCCCCGTGCAACCAACAAGTAGTTTACATTAAGGTTTATAATAATGACACATTTCAAAATTCTTATGAAAGCGCATAACTTTATCTATTGTACGCGTCAAGATTTCACACGATTTTGATCCAATAACATTGTTTATTCTCTACTGTCCTAAATTGGTGGTTGTTATAGTAGTTGGCCACGCTAGTTTACTTTCCCTCTTTAAAACCAGTACAAGGTTATAGCAATTCTTTATTCCATTTTAATTGTCTCTCTATCTTAGCGCTAAGCATTCTACTCGCAAATGTTTAAGAAAACATGCGCATTCCTACCGTTCTGTTGCATTAAAATGTAAGTTGGAGCAAAGAATATATAATAGTATGGTTGGAGCCCAGTAGGCTTTGAACGGTTGCTGACCGGAAGAAAGTGGCATTCGATTAACATTTTACCTGCGTCTGAGTATGAGAGTCGTAAAGACAGAGGATTCCTCATATAAATTATACACGTAGGCTTTCAAATTGCTAGTCAAGTGAAAATCTATTTCAAGCTCATTGAATCTGAGTAATGACATGGCTTTCCACCCACTTTCTGTTGTGTTAGCTACTTCGCACTTTCGTTGACTAACAAGTTTTTATTTAGCCTTCGTTAGCGTTGCGTTCGTAGCAAAAATATCTAACATAACATAACACACACTTTGTGAACAAAGAAGACATTAATAATTTTAAAATTGCCTAAACACAAGCTACTTTTGGTTTAAAATACATACATGTAATCACGCCTTTATCCCTAATGGGGTAGGCAGAGCATAAATGACCTAAACAAAGGTCGTTTCGCCACATCTGACAAAGTTTTGAGGGTTATTTAAGATAGATTTGTAGGTATATTGCTGTCGTGACAGGTTGTCAGCCCATCGCCTAAATTACAATATACCTACTGAAACCCTCGGATCCCTAGCTGGTTTTAACAGCATACCCGGGAAGGAAATGCAACTGGCACATTCTATGTTTTTCTCTCGCTCCCAAGCCAGTATTGTTAAAATCCCAGCGAAATATTATAATACGAGTACGTAATTAGGACTGGCCATCGAACTGCGGAAACTCAATAACATCATAACGGGATGTTGTGTTATCGCATCACTCAAACGTTATTTTTTATCATTTTAATGGAAGTTTGTTTTCACTTCCCTGAGATCGATTTCGACAGGATAAGAATAAGAATTTAATTTTAAATTTACTAAATCCTAGTACTGAAAAAAACATATATTGTGGATGAAGATTAAATAACTTTTTCCATGCTGGACTGGGATCGAAACAAAAACATAGAATGTGCCAGCAGCATTTCCTCCGGGGCATGCTTTAAAACCAGCTAAGGGATCCGAGGCTTTTAGTATACTGTAATTTAGGCGATGGGCTGACAACCTGTTACTACAGCTGTACACCTACAAATCTATCTGGAATAACCCTCAACATTTTGTCAGCCGTGGCGGAACGACTTCCGTTTAGGTAGTTTACGCTCTGCCAACCCCAATAGGGATAAAGGCGTGATTATATGTATGTATGTAAGATTAAATAAGAATTCTGGCGCCGTTGAACTGAATGTAATTTTTGATACAAACTCAAACTTGCTGTCAGTCTCAGGAGTTGATTAGAAAGGCCATAATATTATATATATTTGCACTTTGACTTTCAATTTCCTTGTTTTTGTTTTGTATGGCATTTAAGTAAAAGTATAAACGCAAGATGTGTAGCACTCCACCGCTTTTTATTAACTCGTTTTCAATGTTCTCATGGCCACTCTGCACGCATTACGATTGTAAAGTTTGAGGACGTAACTATATTAGCATTTAAATTAGGTCGTTTTAGTGTGGTTATTAGCAGCAGAAATACTTACTTATTTAATTTGATTTTAAGTGGCGTAGTTGGAAAAATGTAGCATTACAGGTTGTGCCATATCGATTGTGTTTGCATATCGAATCGCAACAAACATAGCGATTGAGCAAAGTTTGTAACTAGGTACTTCTCCTATATCGAGTGAATTGGTCAAGTAAACGAAAGATTCGATGAACTCTGGAGTTTTTAAACTATCTAAATATGCCTTTGACATATTTCGGGGGCAATTCGTATGCGCACAATCACAAAATATTCTTAACTTAATCCGTTAATCTTAACTTAACCATTAATATTGACTTAAATCGTTACCTGTCATTTTCTACCATGAGAGAACAGAAAAGGCAGGCAACAATTTTAGTCAAGATTTAATTTAGTTGTGTTTTCAAGACCCCAATCCAAAGATATTTTTTTATTGACAGAAACAAGAGGTTGAGCCATACTCAAAATTTACTTTATATTCAAAATTCCCCATGGAAATCAAATTCACGACCCCGGGATCGAAAGCCGATAACTCTGACCACTAGATCACAGAGACAGTTAAAAAGTTAGCACTAAACATTAAACCAACACTATAAAATGTGTTACAGTCAAAGCAATAAGCGCTCTAAACGTCTGTCTATACAAAAGACAACAACGCGCGCGCCCACTGCTACACCTGCGTTCCATTTATTACAGTTTTATAGTGTTACAAAATGGCGTGACAGCTTCATCTTTTTCTTCTTAGCGAGTGGATTCTCGAGTCGGACGACCCTATGAACCCTGGTGTCAGAGTTTTCAAACCGCCTAGTAGCACAGTTATTAGGCCTCTGGCATGGTTTCAGAGACAGGGACCGGGACCAACGGCTTAAAGTTCCCTCTGAAGCATGGAATCCTTTTTCTTTTTCGGACAATCAGGCCTGCAATGTCCTAACCAAAGTAAGGAAAACCTCACAAAGTGATAAAATTACAAATATCATCTTTGTGTTTCCCCCTTGGGAATCGAAGCCAGGACCTCCGAATCGTAAGCCCATGGCTTTGACCACTAGACCACGGAGGCTTCGTGATAGTAGGTATGTATGCAGAAAATGACAGGTGACCATATTCGGATTCAGTATATGACCCACAGGTCGGTCCCGGTATCTGTCTCTGATCAGAGGCATATTGGGCGGTTTCAATTCAGGGTTCTCCGAGTCGTTCAAAGATCGAAAATCCACTCGATAAAAGAACGCAAAGTTACTGGAATTAACAGTATGAAACAAGTTACTACATACATACATATCCCTAATGGCGTAGGCAGAGCGAAAACGACTTAAAGAAAGGTCGTTCCGCCACGTCTGACAAAGTTTTGAGGGTTATTCAAGTTAGATTTGTAAATATATTGCTTTAGTGACAGGTTGCACGGGAGGAAATGCAGCTGGCACTGCCAGCATGGAAGAACAAATAAGTAACTATTGAAGTAATAAGAGTTCTCTGCGTCTGTCCATAATAAAGACATGAACGCGCGCCCACTGCTACACCTGCGTTCTATCATATAATTATTTCATTGGTTCTACTTGGTCCGATTTGAAAGGACAGTCGTCTATATAGAAACGTGAACTTTAGTTATTTGCTGTATTTAAATATCATATTCAAGGTTTTTAAGTAGATCATATTATTATGTAGGTAGTAGATCATGTTAGATCAATAAAACAAAGAAACCCTTCTACTAGCTGATTTGCTTCAGAAGAATACTGTAAAAGCTGGTAAGAGTTCCAATGTATTAGGGCTATGGTTTGGGGATATGTTACAACTGAAATACACAGCATGTTTCTTCCATGCTGACCTGGGAGCGGGAGAAGAGCATAGAATGTGCCAGCTGTATTTCCTCCCGGGCATGCTGTAAAAATCAGCTAAGATGCCTACAAAACTATCTAAGAACCCTCAAAACTTTTTCAGACGTGGCGGAACGACCTTTGTTTAGGTCGTTTACGCTCTGCCTACCCCATTTGGAATAAAGGCGTGATTATATGTATGTATGAAATATACATTAGATCCCTTCTGAAATGTATTCTAATATTTGTCAGACATGTCGAGAACACTATTTATAAGGCTGTTAACGGCTGCTTACTCTACAATGAGGCATAGGCGGGACTTTATCGAATAGATGACAATAAATACACCTGTTTCAAGCATGTTCTCTCACAGACTAAAAACAACACAGCAACCATTTAGCTGTAACAAATGGCTTACATCTTGAACAATACCCGTTAACACTTTTCACCTTATTGTCACTTCACGGATCTAATTATCCATTGTCTGTTTAGATTCGCAATCAACTTTCTCTTTCTTGTGATCCTCTCGTTACTCCATACTCCATCTTTGCTACGTAACATCAATAAGCTAGTACATAACGTATTGTAACGTTAGTTTGCTGATCGAACGCGATGTATGCATTCGGATGCGTTTACAATAGACGCGATGGCGATAGAAGTAGCTTAAACTTATTAAATATTATGATAGAGACCTATTAACGCGAGATGTTAATTGTAAAAAATATTGCCTCTCAGATTTTGTTCTATTAAATATCTATAAACTTGAAAGATATTTTATGTCAAATAACTTTAATTATATTTGTAGAGTACAGGGGTACTACCTCACCAAAAATATATATAGTATATATATATATATACTATATTTTATTCATCGCAATATATGATTTATAGTCAAAAATATATATAGTATATATATATATATATATATATATATATATATATATATATACTATATATATTTTTGGTGAGGTAGTACCCCTGTACTCTACTGATATATATATACTATATATATTTTTTTATATATATATGGGTTTAACCTTGTTTAACGGAGGTTTTGACTAGTACGTTTATTATTGGGTACAACTTTTGTCATAACACAATCTACGTTTATAAGAAACTCAAGTTAAATCTATGACTTACTTAAGACCATATTGCGGTAAAAAAAATGTGAATAAGAGCTGTTTAAATATTGTTCTGTAACATTTAAGAGTTTGGTGGTTAAACAATTGTCTGACACCTGTGCAGTAAACAAGCCAATTTAATTACTTAAAACTCTGTTTTGACTACAAAATAAAACAATTTTCAATATGAAAATTAGTGAAAGGTTGAGAGTGGCGAAAGTCCCTGCCTACCTTAATGATGAATATTTATTTATGCAGAGGCTTTTACAGTGCTAAATAATTAAATTTATTTATACAGTTTTTATTTTACCACTTCATAACGTACAAAGCTCCACGGTTTTACGATCGGTTTATGACCACCCCGGGGTTTAAAAAATGCATCAAATAATGAAGTATCTATAGTTTCAGATATAAAAAAATGCACAGAGCAGATATGTGATCCCCATATCCATTGCACATATCTACCAATCCAAAAATAACCATTAAGTGTCCCGCTAGGCTTGTCAGTGCAGTCTCTACCTACTCGCCACGCTCCACCGAACTTCTAGCACGGCAGGCTATATTTTATTCATCGCAATATATGATTTATAGTCACTAAGACACTCACCTTGCTTGTTTGTATGCAAAAATGCAAATGGAAGGATAAAAAGCAACTTTATGACTGGCGCTTCCCGAAGAAACCTGTTGATTGAAATCGGGTTTCAAGAGGCTGAAATAATGTTAATATAAAACGAAGCGTTTAATATTTATTTGTTTCTGTTTGGCATTTATAAATTCATGCTAAGTATACGAGTATCATCGGGACCGGAAAACCTCCTCCACCTTCTTTGCTTTTTAACATTCCTGAACTCAAACTTCGATTGAAAAGGTGGTCAAGATTTTTTCTAATCTTTGATTTAAGAAATTTGTAAGACAAGATATGATTCTGTTTACGAGTTAGATCTTTTGGACATTGCGTCATTCCGTCGCTTCTATCAGCATCAATCTCTACTTTTATCATACCGGTTTCTGTGACTGATTTATTTCTCAATAGGTACGTTTGCTATGTCGCAGGATTGTTAAAATAGAGACGATTTATCAAATCATATCAATATAAATGCTTTTAAAAAAAAACTAATTTCAGTATTGGACCACCGATACAAAAGCCTCTGTTTCGACCAATGTTTTTTTAAGAAAAGCTATTTGGTTTCACAAAAAGGTACATTTCTTTCACCCGCATATACTTTACGCGTACAACAACTTTACCAACAAAAAGATCTCATTGCAGTCTGTGATATTTCTTTGTTATATTAGCACCTGAGACAGCGATAAATTTTGACGTCACGGAGAAACCACAAACTATTTCTGGTATGCAGTTAATTGATTGCAACAAAAAAGACAATTGTAACGATCAATTTAACAGTCAAGTAGTCTTGTATAAGTTGGGTTGATAACAGGTATATAAGTAGTTTTACTAATCACTATGCGTAATTAAAGTGAATTAGCGAACTATAAGTTGAGGATTGTTTTCTCTATTTAAAAGTAATCATACTTTATACAAAAGTAACGCGAACTTACTTATGCGAGTTTCAATTCTAGGTGTTTTTAATACCTAGCGAACAAAGAATAATAGGTATTTACTATCTGTGAACTCCAGTCACAATGAAGCCGGAACTGTATTTTGGTGAGGTCACGAAACGTAACAATCAACGCAAAGGTTTCTGAATGCTTGTAATCCGTCATATCAGTCATGCCTAACATATTGCAGCAAAGAACGCTGGTATTGAATGTAAGGCAGTGTTGCGCAGTGGTGGTAGAAGGTAGAGGGGAGGTAGAGGGTTCGGGAGGGGAGACCAGCTGGCGGCCACCGAGTGAAAGTGAGTGAACCAGCCGCGCAAGGGAACCATAGCCACACAGCCTATGTTACATTTGCCACTGCCCATTTGATAAAGTTTTACGCAACAAAATTCGGTTTTGGAACCGGTTGCTCTATTATATATTGATTTATAAGCAGCCAGTGCGCCATTCGCTTAGTGCACAATTCAAATGTTGTTGATTTGATTTATTTAATTAGCAAAGCATTAGCTATTTCAGATTGGTAGGTACTCTTATACCTAGACAATTGCTTTTGATAATTTGTTTGTATGTAAAGATTTGATTGACTCGATAGTTCAGCCAATACTTATACTTTGGATGAAGCAACAAACAGTTAAATCAGTTCAGTTCGCTTGTTACTAGTCTAAGCAAATTATGCCATAACATAAATTTCTGGGCGCAAGCTTTATTTGGCTTTATGACTTTAAGTCATGATCCGAATTAGTTTTATAACTTGTGATAAGTATCTGTTTCGGAACTTACGGGTTACGTAACGTATGCTACTATGCCGACGTGTTATACCTAATTAATTCTTGGGTTTGGCAATCGATTACGTATTTAATGACCGCCTTAATCTGTCATGATTCGTCACAGTTCCCCATACGCATTAAATGAGGCACACTGACATTCAGACACTACTTCAATAAGCCAATTCCCATGTAAAAGACCTTGGTAATTAAATTTAACTTCTATATTTTGATGTAAGTATTATGATATTTAAATATCTTTTTACAAACTATGTATAAGAAGAGACCTTCGCCTCATCATTTGATGAATTAGGAATAATTACCGGTCGAATATTAGAATGTTTGTATAAGGAGATATTATAGTAGACAATGGCGAGGCGTTGTCCAGTCGAGGAAGTCGCTGACCTTGCGCCGGCGCAGCCCTGTAGGTAGATACTTTAGCCACAGCTTTAGCCTACGCCTCCGCGGGCTGGCGCTAGCTCCTGTACAATAGTATAAGCACTGCAGTAGGTACTGACCATGTAAAGTCGTGTTGTTATTTTTGTTGGGGTTATTGGCTTTATAGACAGTGAGTGGGCAGACAGAAGTACGCCTCTTACATAGAATATATCAGCTGCCTCTCTTCCCAGACACTGTAAAATGCAGGAAAGACCGAGGGTTTCGATAAATCTCAATTTAGGCGAAGAGCACTATACGTACACATTCCAACCAATCACCTACTATCTGAAGATGGGACCAAAATGACGTTCACGCTGTGTCTACCGCGTAAGGGAGATAGGCGTAATTATTGCATTTTGTAGTCTTAATCTTAATTATCATTCAAATTGAAAATTACAGATAAAAATATGTATGTTCCTGCCTTAACAAAGTATGCAGACTGAGTCTATCTGGCTGATGCAAATAAATGCCTTGCGCGCCTATTCTTGCCATAAAATAAGAACAAATCTTATTTGAATGTCACTTTTATTCAGCCTGTAGAATACCAGCCATATATATAGCCAGTTGTAGTTGATTTTCTCTGCATCTTTGTGTAAAGGAGGAATGACCGGCAAGGTCACAGGATCGCCTTAAGGAATGCGGGTTGCTTGCTGGAGCCACGAGTGATTCATGACTGTGATATCGGACTGTGAGGTAAAACCAACTCGACATGTTACTAAGTGAAATGGTGTCCGAACCGAACATTTTCATATTTGCAATTAAATACATAAGCATATTCTAGTAGTTTCAGTTCTGTAGCAGTAGTAGATTCAGTTTTGGATTAAGTATGCCTGTCTTTAAGTTTTGTGAAGCCTTATTGGGGGATTTTAGCAGATAAAAGCGTTACATGATAAACAGCTCCTACATCATAATAAATTGTTTCTAAAACATTTAGGTACATACTTAGGCATTTCTCAACAGTCAGTATCGTATCAAATACCTTTTACCTATTATGTTTTTTTTTGTGTCAATGCGGTAGAGTTTGACATCTAATTAATTACTTAATCTAAAAATATTAATGTTACGTTCTGCCTACCCCGTAAGGAATAAAGGCGTGATTTTATGTATGTATTAATGTTAGCTGTTTTCTATTTTAGATTTTGTTTATTGAAAGGTAAAATGTAATTTTGGTAAATCTGTCTCATTTATCTAATTTCTAATTTTGTAATATTCCAGGTTCAATCCAAGATGGCGACTTCCGGGGGGAAGCGCCGCGATGAGGGCAGCGACAACTCTGATGACGAGCTCACACCGCTCAACAATGAAATATATGGAGGAAGGTAATTATCAAACCTACTCGTAGTACCTACCTACCTAATATCTCACCATAGCACCTAATAAAATAAAGGTGGTCCTTTCATCTCGCCTGGTGATTCTTTGGGTTATTCGTCAACTGAACCCGTAACTATCTGGCCCCGTGAGATGAATTTATGAATCGTAAAATAAACATATCCCACTTTTTAAGTTTGCATAGAAAGAGCCCGAAAAGTACAGTTAGCAACATAAATGTCTCACCGATCTCTCACTGTTTAATTACAATTGACAGTCGTGCCACAAGATTAAATAAAATATAATTTAAGATTTTAAATATATTATTATGTATTGTAACAAACTCACCTAAGGATTTATTTTAAATAATTAGAGATTGATAAGATATTTAAGTTGCTGGCTGTACTTTCCGGGATCTTCCTATGGAAACTTAAATGTGGGATCAGTTGGCGAATACAAATTATTATTAATTTGATGATTCATAATTCATCCCGCAGGAAAAGTTTATTGCGGGTTCAGTTGACGAAGAACCCGATTCTTAGCTCGCCCAATACTGTTTGGTCCTGTTGGTGCAGAGTGCAACTTTATTCATTCTTTAAGTTTAAGCATCAAAATGCTTGCGAATTCTAGGTGAACTGAACATCTAGGAGTTTATGGGGAGTCATGTCTGTGGGTCTCTGTTTCAAAGAACGCATTTGCGAAATTGCGAATTGATGTAAATATCACGGCAGGAAAATATTTATGTTAGGAGACTCAAAGTCTTCGTAGGCCTATGCTATCATCTAACACCACAAATCATCTTGCCGTATACCACTATGTTGGATGACTCACTCATTAATCATTGTAAGTTAATAATAAGCGTAGGACTTTCGTGTGTTTGTTAGATAGATATCGCTTCTAGAAAACAAGATTCGTATTTTATTTTTTGTAAATCTTATAAGATTTAAACATCGATTGGAATAATACAGCTGGAAGGTGATTTAAAAACCTTGCAAATTAAGATTTTGAATCGCTATATTATTCAAATCAACTGCCAAAAGTTCAAGTTTCTCGCGACAAGTTTTATAGGTACTTGCATGTTGTCATCAAGCACGTGCTCGGTGTTTACAAGTGTAGTGAGGGTCGTAAGTCGCGAACAGTTCAGCAGTTACGTGGAGATGCGCGGGAGCATAAGTAAATGCTAATTCTGTTATGTATGACATCACCCGCCCAATGTTCGGCGCGTCATCGCCCCCGGGCAGGGTCAACGAATCACATTTTTCCCGATAACTGATTAAGTAATGTTAGCTTTCAGATGTATCATACAGATACCGCTCTGAATCACTATAGGAAACTTTTTGGGTGATCTTTGAGCGACGTTTGAGAAGCTATATCGAAACGTAATACACACAAGTTAGCAAAAGATAACTGCACTGATATCTTTAACATGAAGTATACATTTTTATCCCAATTGTCTACCGCTATGCATGCTAAAAAAGCTTCGCCACAAAATTTGAATATCTGCCATCGATAAACACCTACGATCAGGGATGTGATAAAACATTGAATATAAACGTGCCACGTGTTCAAGACAGGACATAAATTGCATTTACTTCAGAGCTGTTTCGCGCATGACAAACCTTTGACGAAGGTTGTTTATCAAGAGCTTGACAGCTGAACATTCACGACTGAAATAAAACAGCCTTCGAACAGAGATCTAATGCCACTAGCCATTTGAAAAGAATGCATTAAGGTAATATGATTTATGATAATTATGTTGGATTATTAATACGGTTAGAACATAGCTATGTGGTTAGTGTGCTGCCAAGTATTTCTCTACATTATTTTCCCATCATCAGGTTGTGCAATGGTGCAGCGCAACTGCTTCGTCAGTTCCGCTTTGCTCTGACTCTCACTCACGAGTTTCCCAATTCGTGATTAAGACGAATGATGAACGTCAATTTTATCTGTGTTATCTTTTCATAGTTCGGTCATGCTCTTTAATAAAGTAAATAAGTTTCAGCATTACGAATCCATTTGGTTTTTTAAACGGTAATTTCGCTTACCAAGTGATATTTTAACGATTACGATATTTTAATGACCAATGACATTAAAATGATGACTAAATATTTGGTTTCAAAAACGCAGCAAGAACGAATGTTATAAAAATAATAGCCAAAAAGGATAGGCAAAACATCTAGTCTCTACTAGAGGTCGACTTCGGTGTTCGGTCACCGTCTCGCTAGTCGCAGCCTGTGCCCGGAACCCGCTCAAATGCCAAGGTTGACAACTCTGACGACACAACTTTCGATCGATCGACTGCGCCACATTTTTGCGCCCCACTTCGCGGTATGGCCTCCGACTCAGACGCAGATACAAATTGCAACGAGGCTAGTCATTGTAAAGTTATTATAAGTCGAGCTAAATTCAAATACAATAAAAATATCGCCGATGCAGCTTTAAACTTTAACATAAGGCCGTGATGGTTATGTCCGTGGCGGATTTTATGTAAAGAAGTGAATACAACAGTTGAGAATACGCAACTGGGTTTTGTGGTCTATAGTCTATGCTATGGGAAACGGATCTGGAAATCTTCGGTTCAGTCCACATAGGGACAGATATTTACTATTATTCATAATAATATCTTCGATTATTTCCGATTGTCTGTCAAATAAAAGATGAATATTTTAGATTTTTGTCGTTATTACACAGCACTCATCAAGGGCCGCAAAGAAGAAGAAATCTCATATGTACACAGTAAAATTTCTATCATTCCAATATTGTTTAAGAAGAAATACTTATAATCAATCAATATTATAGGATAGCCTATTACCTTCAATTCGCTGGAAACGGTAGTAGGACTTTCGTCAGCGACACTCACGTTTTGTAAGGTATCTACTATAGACGGACCGCACCGCCGGGTCAGGCGTGCTTTGAATATCGGATAACAACGGAGCCCAAATAGCTGACCACTAAGCAAGTAACTACTCTTGCAATGTTTACCAAGGAAATACTGGCTAGGGCATTCCATTAAGATTAAATAACTTGATCTAAAACTTAGATGTATTTGTATACAAAACAAAGATGCTTCAAGAATAATGATCCTAAATACAAATAAGTCTCGCGAACGACTGACATGGTAATGTGTGAAAGCACTACGTGTGTTTGCAAACCGGTAGAGTCGTTGACCTGTGACTGCGGTGGGCTTTAGGCAAATCTGGATGATTCGGTTCGTACTTACGAGCAAAAATAAGCTCATGAATTCTCTTGTACAAAAGATTTATTTAGAATCATCCCGTTATACCTACTGCTGAGTTCTTTTGCCATAATGATCCTTAACCTCTTTGGTTGCTCTAACATAAGACAACAAAAGAAGGAATAAAGCGTAGGTTTACGTGTCTATCACTTTGTCTATTAAACTAGAGGTCATAGCAATTCAGATAGATTAGTAATTTACTGAGATAGACGGTTACTATCGCCCCCAAAGCATTAGCCGCGGTTCAGTCTTGCAACACTGTAGCTAGCACGTGGTAGCTGGCACTCGAGCGAGGCTTTCGTAAGTTTTCGTGAGCTCGAACGACATTGAGCGATCTATTGTTCGTAAAGCAGCGCAGGCGCATAGCCGACATATATCAGCAACACCTAGACACGCCGCTCCGGATCGTGTGAGGAAGGTCACGCTGAATTATTGAACCACGATTTTAGATTATCTAGATGCAAAATTCGACTCTTCGCCGAATTTGAGATTGCGGTTTTCGAATAAAAAGGAAAACAAAAGTATGCAATATGTATTTATAATATACCTGTATCGTTGCTATGGAGACCTTACGTGATGTTATGTTAACCGAGTCGTTTTCCTGCTCATCAATTGCATCTGTACATAAACAAATGATAATGATTCAGCTTCCGATGCTCAATGAAAACGTACGTAAGAAATATCATACGTAATAAGCTAAATTACGCAATAATAGAGTAACCGTAATAGTAAAACATACTTTAGAAGAAACTTAGCTTAGGGATATTCTTCTGTTAGAGCTGATGAATTCTTCCATGCTGGACTGGGAGCGATAAACCCTTCGTCCCGGACATGTTGTAGAAGTTAACAAAAGGGATTCAAGGGTTATAGTGTATTGTTATTTAGGCGGTGGGCTGACAACCTGCCACTACAGCGATAGGCACATTACAATCTAATATTGCCCTTCTTCTTCTTCTGTCGAGTGGGTATCGAGTCTGTCGACCCGATGAACCCTGGCGTCAAAGTTTTTAAACCGCCTAGTAGCACAACTATCAGGCCTCTGACATGGTTTTAAGTAACGACCACTATCAAACACAGCGACCGGGACCGACGGCTTAACGTGCCCTCCGAAGCACGAAATCTTTTTCTTTTCGGACAATCAGGTGATTCAGCCTGCAATGTCCTAACCAAACTGGGGAAAATTCACAAAGTGATAAATTCTCAAATATCAACTTTGTGTTTCCCCCCTGGGAATCGAACCCAGGACCTCCGGATCGGGAGTCCATGGCACTAGCCACTAGACCACGGAGGCAGTTAATATTGCCCTCAACTTTTGTCAGACGTGGAAAAAGCGCCTTTTACGAGGCGTTTTCCGCTATACCTACCCCGTAAGGAATAAAGGCGTGGTTTTATGTATGTATGTACAGTTTTAGAAAAGAGAAAAAGTGACTTTCTTCGTCAAACGGGTCTGTGCGTAGAAGCGGTACTGGTAGTACGATCGTATCGCAATTACCAAGCCGGCGATATAATTTCACATGCCCACTGCTGCAGAACGAAATACTCGCCGCACAGTGGTCTAAATAACGTTGTTGTTGGACTAAAGATTTACTTTGATTTCCAAGAAATGCATTTTCCAAGAAAGGTAAAGTATTTGGTCGCATGTTTGTAGAGAACATTTGAATTCAGTACTCATTCGTCACGCGATTACGTAGTAGTAACCAAAAATAAAGCTTTTGAAGAATTTGTTAATTTAATTAAAACTAAAACAAGCAGAATTTCTATCTTCTAATGTGCGCCATTTATAATTATTGAAGTAAGTCGCCTATTTATTCTAGCATTTTTTTTTACTGTCGGTCTTTCTTTCATTCGTGGTTATTCTTTTTTTCCGAACAGCTCTACATATTAGTATTCACGTTAAGTCCAGTGCGCGACAATGGCGAATCATCGTTGGATGGCCGGTGCGGTCGCGTGCCGCCGACCAGCAGTCGCTTCTGCGATCGCACCGTTCGCTGTCCTCGTAACAATATGAGTTATTGAACAATATTCGTGACAGGACACGGTGCTCTTTCTATTTTTAAAAATCTGTAAATTTTTCTTTGTTTTTCGAAGTGGATGTGTTAGACCAGTGTGAGGAGGACCGAGCCCGAAGACGTATTAGGGACCAGTTTCAAACAAAATTCTCCAGAATTTCTTTCTAAGTTTCGTCAGGAAAGTGACGTGTAGTGGAGTTAACTTTTTCTAATAATTATTTTACATAATTTTGTAAAGTGAAACGATGACCAGCGCTTTCTTGACCATGAATAAGCAAATTTAGTGAAAATGAGTGATCCCGGTCGCAAAAGCAGTTATGACAAAGAGGAAGTGGACGAAGAGGTTTACGGTGCAAAAAATCATGACTCCTTGTACAGCAACGGGACTTTACATTACTGTAGCATATACAGGTGAGCTTTATATGCAAAACACATCGATAGAGTTCGAATAGCAATAATCATATTTTATTTACCTTGCACGCTTATTCGATTAGTATATTAATAGAGAGGGTACGACGGATCGTTATTAACTAACATAATCAAAGATGTAAATAGTTTATAGGTAATTCTAGAAAGTCCAGGTTCACCTTACAGTACTTAAAGGAGAGTAGAAATAAAAAATCTGGACGACGTGCAGTTGATAAATACTTAATAATTAATTAGTAATCACAGATAAGATAAATCGCAAAACTTATAATCAAAGATAATCTAACAATATACGTGTCTATTTATATTCAGTAATTTAATCAAGAAAAACATAATTTTCAGTAAGACCCGGCGGTAGGCGCACTGCATAATAAAAAGGCATTGACATCAATCACTAACTTTCTAAAGTTAATAGTGACTGCGGTATCATTAGATCATATTGTTCAACATTGTGTCTTACTGCTTCGTTGAACAAGATAACACGATAATGATTTAGTACTTTTCGCAACAATGATACGTTAAAGCATTTTAATAGAGTCAGGATCAAGTCTTATGTTGATACCAACAAAAATTTTACGAAGATTCCGCAAGATTTTATTATCCGCTATTTCCAAACAAAACCGAATATTTAGCCGAAGTGCCCGTGTTTGCCAAGATACTACATATTCAAAGAAGGCATCTGATTACCATGTAAACAAAAAATATTCATTAGCCGCAATCGGCGGACGACTGCGTCTGCGCGGGCGCAGGAGGCGTGCGCGCAACGGTCGCAACGTCTAATTGGGTTACACCGCCGCTGCCTTACGTAAACCCTACTGTCACAACTAAGGCTACACCGTGTTGAAATCGTTATGTATTGTAACAATTTTACGCTAAATTTCCGCTGCATTCTATGCCTAGCTACTCATACTCTTCATTCCCATATGAATGGTGAACTTTTTGCGACCTTAGCAAGCATTGTTTGCCACCGATCCTATCTATGGCAGTCTAGTAACCAGACTTCTTAACAAAGTCAGTAAAACACCAACGAGAACCAAAAAACAGAGAACATTGTAGGGAACCGATCAAAAATGAAAACAAGGCTGGCAGGAAGTTTTCTGTAAATGTCAAAGTACTTACTTACATGCATATCATATTATCACTCAAATGTCAACTTGCTCATCGCTACACTTCGGAAGGAAATCATAATACACAGCGACATATCATATTGTCGCTTCGCACGAGATTTCTCTGAAGACTTGCGTGTGAAAGTTGTTTTGCTTGCCGGTTTGCAGATGACATTGGCTCGTGCGCGAATAGCTGATTTCAATTCAATGAAAATACAGAATGTAGGTAATTGATACAATCGAATCAATGTTTACAATGAATTTATCAATAGACATCACACGCTAGTTAAATGAATGTATCTACAGAACACTTTTTGTACCTGAATTTTTACATCCCAACTAACCAACGATTTTTTTCTTACTTTCAGTCAAAGAACAGTCCAAGAAACAAAAGGATGGGATGTGTTTCGAGAGTTCCCACCCAAGCAGGACAGTGGGTCTATGGAGACTCAGAAATGCTTGGAGTTCACAGTCAGATTGCTCAAGGTTCTGGCCTACATTGTCACCTTCATCGTGGTGCTGGCATCAGGAGTCGTGTCGAAGGGCACTGTTCTGTTTATGACATCACAACTGAAAAAGGATCGGCGGCTGGCTTATTGTAATAGAGATTTAGGTATGTAAACATTTCTTTAATAATTAAACACTCAAGTAAATACATAATAATGAGTAGTCCCTCCAATGACTGACGATAACATCTATTAGTACCTAATATGTGTGTTCTTCACTAATTTCAGGTAGAGATAAACAATTCATCGTAAGTTTACCAGATGAAGAGCGCGTGGCGTGGATGTGGGCCTTACTCGCCGCATTCGCCATCCCTGAAATAGGATGTTTCATTCGATCAGTCCGAATCTGCTTCTTCAAGTCATCGAAAAGGCCGACCAGCGTGCAGTTCGTTGTGGTAAACCATTTCAATTTTCTCTTGAACTGACCAGGCGTGAAATCGTTATTTACACACTTCAATATTATTGTGCTTTACTCAATAGCATCCGACAGCATAATTACTCGCCAATTTATAAGACGTAAGACGTCAACAAACTATCAAATGATATAAATAAATCAGTTATACTGTATTTGTTTACAGGTTTTCATAGCGGAATCTCTACACACGATTGGTCTGGCGTTGCTGTTCTTCAGAGTCCTGCCAGAACTGGATGTCGTGAAAGGAGCTATGATTACCAACTGCTTGTGTATTGTACCGGCGATTCTGGGCCTGTTGTCTCGTAGTTCGCGGGATTCGAAAAGATTTGTCAAAGTGATAGTGGACATGGCAGCTATTGTAGCGCAAGTAACTGGATTCATTGTTTGGCCGCTTTTGGACAATAAGCCAGCGCTGTGGTTGATACCAATCTCTGCTTTTCTTATTTCTCTGGGATGGTGGGAAAACTACGTCACTCGACAAAGTCCAATTGGTACGTAGTTGTAATAAAAATACAATATGGTCAATAAACTATTATTTAGTATTATTAGTTACTCTGTGATATGACGTTTATTTCCTCATTTCAGGAATCATAAAAAGTCTAGGAAGACTAAAAGATGAACTGAATATTTCCCGTTACTACATCTACCGCTTCATGTCTGCTTGGAAAATTTTGTTGTTCCTTGTCTGCATCCTTTTCTGCATTTGGATGGATGGCGATGAACCTGTCACGTTCTTCAAACTATTCAACACAGGGTTTGGACCTCATAATATTGTCGTCGAAGAGGTGCGTAAAACATTCAATCAACCATAATATTGATTTTTAGAATGAATTCACTTATTATTAAAATCTTGATTCATCATCTAATGATTGTACTTTTTTAATTTCAGGTGCAAGTCACAGTCGGTGGAACTCTACCAGATCTGGCTAACGTCACGCTCACAGGCGATTCTGTTGAAGTTGCGGCGGTGTACAAATCAGCATTCTACGTCATGCTCATCCAGTTGTTCGCAGCGTATTTCTGTTATATTTTTGGAAAGTTTGCCTGCAAGATTGTCATACAAGGATTCAGTTACGCCTTCCCAATCAACTTGACTATACCGTTGGTCGTCAATTTGCTCATAGCCGCATGTGGTTTGAGAAACGGTGACAATTGCTTTTTCCATGGTACTATACCAGACTACCTCTTCTTTGAAAGTCCGGCTGTTTTTACGCTCAGCGACTTCATCTCTCGTCAAATGGCTTGGGTGTGGCTTTTATGGTTACTCTCTCAAACTTGGATTACGATTCATATTTGGACACCAAAAGCTGAGCGTTTGGCTTCAACGGAAAAATTGTTCGTCATTCCTATGTACAATGGGTTGCTCATCGATCAAAGTATGGCACTAAACCGAAAGAGAGACGACCAGAAAGATGTGAAAACTGAAGACCTTGCCGAAATTGAAAAGGAAAAAGGAGACGAATATTACGAAACCATCTCAGTACATACGGATAACACTGGATCTGCACCTAAGCAAGTCAAGTCATCAGACTCTATCACTAGAATTTATGCATGCGCTACTATGTGGCACGAAACTAAAGACGAGATGATGGAGTTCTTGAAGTCTATTTTACGTTTGGATGAAGATCAGTGCGCCCGTCGTGTTGCTCAGAAGTACCTGCGAGTAGTTGACCCTGATTACTATGAATTCGAAAGTAAGTAATAATAGATATATTAAATTAAGAACCAATAAAACCAATTGAAATAATATCAGACCCATAAACATTTACCATTTTTGTGTTTCAGCCCATATATTCTTGGACGATGCCTTCGAAATATCGGACCACAGTGACGACGATTCTCAAGTGAATCGATTCGTGAAACTCCTGGTGGACACGATTGACGAAGCTGCCTCCGAAGTCCATCAGACCATTATTCGAATCAGACCACCGAAGAGATACCCTGCGCCATATGGTGGAAGACTCAATTGGGTTCTGCCCGGAAAGACCAAAATGATCTGTCATTTGAAGGACAAGGCAAAGATTCGTCATAGGAAGCGTTGGTCTCAGGTACAGATAGACATACCTAGACCTCAGATGATTTGTCTCATTTTGACATAAAGAACTTTATAACAAACCGAAAAGTATTTCTAGAAATTAATATTTTGTATTTGGTATTGTTTTAGGTGATGTACATGTATTACCTTCTTGGTCACCGTCTAATGGAGCTGCCGATATCTGTAGACCGTAAAGAAGTGATGGCTGAAAACACATACTTGCTGACCCTTGATGGAGACATTGATTTCCAACCCCACGCTGTCCGACTGCTAATCGATTTGATGAAAAAGAACAAGAATCTAGGAGCTGCTTGTGGACGTATTCACCCTGTTGGTTCAGGTAAGAAACCTACAACAAAAAAATCTCAGACCATATTTTTTTTAAACATTGAATAGCAATATACTGACGTTCACATTGCATCAAATTTCAGGTCCTATGGTATGGTATCAAATGTTCGAATACGCGATTGGTCATTGGCTGCAAAAGGCGACCGAACACATGATCGGATGTGTACTCTGTAGTCCTGGATGCTTCTCGCTCTTCAGAGGAAAAGCCCTGATGGACGACAACGTCATGAAGAAGTACACTTTGCGATCGGACGAAGCTCGGCATTACGTACAGTACGATCAAGGTAAATGTAAAAACTGTTGGTGCGTGATGATGATGTTTTGTTTTTAAACTTTGATGTTGATGATGATATTTCGTTTTTCTGTGTAGGGGAGGATCGATGGTTATGCACACTTCTATTGCAACGTGGCTACCGTGTAGAATACTCAGCCGCCTCTGATGCCTACACTCATTGCCCAGAAGGATTTAGCGAGTTTTACAACCAACGGCGAAGATGGGTGCCTTCAACTATCGCTAACATTATGGATTTGCTTGTGGACTACAAACATACGATCAAAATCAACGACAACATATCTTCGCCATATATTGCCTACCAGGTAAGCAAATTAATGAAAAAGATCTAAAATATATAATTCAAAGCAGTTAATAAGTAGAATTTACAATACCAAATACAAAATTCAGCAACTCAACATGAGTTTATCTTCGCCATATATTGCCTACCAGGTAAGCAAATTAATGAAAAAGATCTAAAATATATAATTCAAAGCAGTTAATAAGTAGAATTTACAATACCAAATACAAAATTCAGCAACTCAACATGAGTTTTTTTTTGTAGATGATGTTGATGGGTGGTACTATCCTGGGCCCTGGCACTATATTTCTTATGTTGGTGGGTGCCTTCGTGGCTGCCTTTCGAATCGACAACTGGACCTCATTCGAGTACAACTTGTATCCCATTATGTTCTTCATGATTGTCTGCTTTACGATGAAATCCGAAATACAGGTAAAGAAATAAATCAAGCAATATTCAAAGTTCTGTGATCAAAATGAAAATAATGTTGGATGACAGGAAAGATATTTAATTGAACTTTTGTTTTACAGTTACTTGTGGCGCAAATCCTATCTACAGCGTATGCAATGATAATGATGGCTGTAATAGTCGGTACAGCGCTCCAGTTAGGGGAGGACGGAGTGGGATCCCCATCTGCTATTTTCTTGATAGCGCTCTCAAGTTCATTCTTCATAGCTGCTTGTTTGCATCCACAAGAATTCTGGTGTATCGTTCCCGGTATTATTTATCTACTCTCTATCCCGTCTATGTACTTGCTTTTGATTTTGTACTCAATCATCAATCTGAATGTCGTATCTTGGGGAACTCGAGAAGTGCAGACAAAGAAAACGAAAAAGGTTAGTAAAATTTATCATATCCATGAAGGTGACGATATTATCCAAGTGGCGCCCCCATTAGTAAAAAAAAACATAATTCACTAAAAACGCAGTGAATCGAAAAACCGGTCAAACAGAATCAACTTATAGTAATTAAGATAATTTAGAAAATTATAAATTAGCGATTCATAGTTCTTTGTAGTAACAGGAAGAATATTGCGAATAGCGGCCACTGACGGCATTTTTTCTTTCTGTTACTACAACGGGGGCGCTACTTGGCTAGCATCGTCATCTGAAGAGTTTGTAAAGGAAGCTTTGTCATTATAAAAAGTCTCTTGCCTTTTTAGGAAATAGAAGCAGAAAAGAAAGAAGCAGAAGAAGCTAAGAAGAAAGTCAAACAGAAGTCTTTATTAGGTTTCCTTCAAGGTGCGAACAGCAATGAGGAAGAAGGATCCCTAGAGTTCTCGTTTGCTGGTCTTTTCAAATGCATGTTCTTCACACATCCCAAAGGAAGCGAGGAAAAAGTGCAACTGCTTCACATTGCGAACACTCTTGAGAAATTGGAAAGAAAAATTGAGACAGTGGAGAGGTCAGTCAAAAGTAACATGTTAGCGACAAACAAAATAACTTTCTATATGAATTTGCTCTAACAATATTTTTATGTTTTAGGGCGGTTGATCCTCATGGTATGCACACACATAGCAGAAGTCGAAAATTGTCGGTAGGACATCGTGGTAGTACAAACGGTGATCACGGACTAGATGCTTTGGCCGAAGGACCTGAAGACCACAGTTCTGATTCAGAGACCGACACTCTTTCTACATCTCCTAGGGTAAAGGCATAATGAAATCATATAACATGTTTGTATTGGTGGTCGTAACGATATAATATAAAATAATTTAAATCTGATTTTCAGGAACGCAGAGACGATCTTATAAACCCATACTGGATAGAAGACCCGGAACTTAAGAAAGGAGAAGTGGACTTTTTGAGCCAATCTGAAATACAATTCTGGAAAGATCTTATTGATAAATATTTGTATCCGATTGATGCAAACAAGGAGGAACAGGTAAACTTGGAAATTATTTATTTCGAAAATAATAAACATATTGGATGAAATTAAAAACAAACTAAAAAGCAAATGGCGGAATCTAAAGTCTAGCAGTAGAAAAAATAAATTGCTATATTTTTTTATTATTTCCCATTTTTGGTGAAAATTATATTATTAGTTACTTTTTGTACAGGTGCCTATGTACTAATATAACTTTTCTTCCAGACATAAAATGAGTTTTATCTTTCTCCCAACATTTGATTTAATATTATACTTCCCCAATTTTAGGCTCGTATATCCAGGGATCTCAAAGAACTAAGAGATTCATCAGTCTTTTCGTTCTTTATGATAAATGCCCTCTTTGTCCTCATTGTGTTCTTACTACAACTGAACAAGGACAACCTCCACTTTAAGTGGCCCTTCGGAGTCAAAACTAACATAACGCTTGATGATGCAACTCAAGAGGTAACGTGTGAATCCACCAAGCAGCGCTCGGCCTTCAACGATGACTCGGGACCACGACCAACTATCAACACACAAGATCCAAAAACAGTCCAAATCCCAGTCACCTTTGAATGTTGATGCAATGTACTTAAATTTTTGTTTTCTATTAAATTTTACAGGCTCGAATCGCAAGAGATCTAATAGAACTCCGCAATAAGTCAGTTTTCGCGTTTTTCATGTTCAATGCGTTGTTTATATTGATAGTATTTTTGTTGCAACTGAACAAAGATAATCTTCACGTGGATTGGCCTTTGGGAATAAAGACCAACATTACGGTGATCGCGGATACAGGCGAGGTATAGCCAAATTTTACCACGGAATGTGTGTCACTTCACAAGTCTAACGACCTTCTTCTAACCGGTCTGTTTGGGATGGCACCCCCGCATGGACTCCTGACGACACGGAAGACTAAACTACTTGGGCGTTACCTTCTGGTTTCACAATATTCTAATAAATGTCTATGACCTATGGATCCTTTCCTATTAGAGTATCAAGTAGAAGAACCAACACGATCCTTACATTCAATGCGTTTTTGATACGCTCTTTTATCACTTCTAAGGCGAAAAGAAAAAGATTCACTGTTTAAGTATGATTCGAAAAAGTCCTAGCAACTACCTATCGCACTTTATCCAACCAATCACGAGGAGTTAATCAAAACCTTCTCTCTGTCTATTAAGGTGGAGGAATTTCTTCAATTAAACTTGGTAACAGGTTCACTCACTGGTGTCCCTCTGTATATAAGATTAAGAAGACTTGGTGTTAGTTTAACAATAAGATAAATAAGTCTTCTAATAATTTATATGAAATATAGTGTAATAAATACTTTCTGTATCTTCTAAATGAGGCAGAAATGTGTCACGACGTCATGTCCAGATAATTACTCAATTTCGCTTTCTTATAATTCACATTTGTCATTTTAAACCTTGCACAATAATCTATCGTGCTAATGCCTCAACTCTTAATTATGTATGACAAAATGAGTTCGTTTTAAGTGCACTTCGTTAATAAAACTTTTAACTAATACTCTTGCACCTGTCTGTAACAATGAGTTTCAAGAAACTTATTTCACACTACGGTTTATGTCTATTTTCACGTTTAACACGAATTTGATGCATATTCAAATGATAGACAACATACTATAGTAATACATTTTTTTTCAGGTCATAATTACAAAAGAATATTTACAATTGGAGCCGATCGGTTTGGTGTTCGTGTTCTTCTTTGCATTGATCTTAGTCATCCAGTTCACTGCTATGTTGTTCCATAGATTTGGAACCCTCTCACACATATTATCATCTACAGAACTAAACTGGTTCTGTGCTAAGAAGGTAACATTCCAAACAATATTTGCTTAAAATCTATACAAGATTATGTGACATGAATTAACTAAATTATTTTTTACAGTCTGAAGATCTATCTCAGGATGCACTGCTAGATAAGAATGCAATAGCAATAGTAAAAGACTTACAAAAACTAAATGGGTTGGATGACGACTACGACAACGATTCAGGCTCCGGACCACAGAATGTCGGTAGAAGAAAGACCATCCATAACTTGGAAAAGGCTAAACAAAAGAAGAGGAATATAGGCACACTAGACGTTGCCTTCAAGAAGCGATTCTTCAACATGAACGCAAATGATGGACCGGGTAAGAAATCAAATCAAATCAAGATTTTACGTATGAGCGAGTTGAAGTATGTATGACTTGATAACATTAACTCCTAATATTTTTAGGAACACCGGTACTAAACCGCAAGATGACGCTGCGCAGAGAAACGCTCAAGGCGTTAGAAACCAGGAGGAACTCAGTAATGGCTGAGAGAAGAAAGTCGCAGATGCAAACACTTGGTGCCAACAACGAATACGGCGTTTCGGGAATGGTAACATTAGTAACATATTCTTTTAATTACGTGATATTAGAAGATTATTTTGAGATTCTCTATCGAGCGGTTGTTGAATAGACGAACGACCCGATGAACTCTGGTGTCAGAGTATTTAAGCCGCCTATCACTACCACTGTCAAAGAAAGCTGGAACAGGGAACGACAAAGTCTAAAGTCTCTAACACATGCTGCGTTAACTGTCACACAAAGTGCTGTAGTATCTTGAAGATGTTGAATTTCGAGCTCATAAATCTCTTAATTTGTGTAACCAAGCTTTGTATATTATTTTTCTATTTCTCATTCTATTTTTCTTTGAATGAAATCTCTCAGCTGAACAACAACCCTGCTGTGATGCCACGCCACCGCACGTCCACCGCCAACATCTCCGTGAAGGATGTATTCGGAGACCCTAATGGCGGCCAAGTCAACCGCGCCTACGAAACCTCACTAGGAGACGAAGACGAGAATTCCATGAGACTGCAGCCGAGGCCCAACCAAGTCTCCTTCCAGGGTAGATATCAGTAAGAAAACGTTAAAGGGATATTGAGAAAACATTCAATAAATATTGCTAGTTTTAAAAGCTTTAAATGGAATAAGTCAAGGAAATTTTATTTTTATATTGTGCAATTATAATTTGCAATATCCCTTTGATAACAAACTTGCGGATCCTAAGAGTTGCCAAAAGAATTTACTTAGGAAGTGCCTAGAATTAATAAACAAAATGTAGATACTCATTTTTAATGTATAAGTTTTTATGATGTATGCTGAAGTTAGGAATAAATTCAACAATGACCAATATTTTGCATTGCTTGTGATAATGTTGTTTTTTATATTTCTCTATAAAATTAAAGGATTGAATCTTAAATAAAAAATGGAAATATGATAATTATTAGCTTTTATTGTAAGTGATTTAAACTTATAATTTACACTGCCACTTAACTTTAAAAATGTATCATTTTTATACTATTTTTTAGGAAGTCTTGTAATTATTATTAAAATATTATGAATTCAAAAAGATGTGTATTGTTTTTTTTAATATATACATACATACATAAAATCACGCCTTTATCCCTTACGGGGTAGGCAGAGCGTTAAACGCCTCGTAATATATATATATATATAATGTGTCTACTTTATTAATGGGATGTGTCTTCAAATCAACATAAATCCCTGCCAACTTATGAGTATGCTTGAAGACAAAGACAACATAATCCAACAGAACTTGTGCTGGCAAGAAATGTGTTAATCTTGGTTCAATTAAATTTTGGGTTTGATATTTAGAGTACAAAAATCAAATTATAACAACTTAAAATACACTTACTTAATTCTCTAAGAATGACACAAATTCAGTCAGCTTGAACAGTTGGTCTTCACTAGACGTATGCAGGGGTGCGGGTTGCGTAGGAGGCACTGGTTTAATTGTGATGCCGTCCTCATCAAGCTCCCATTTCTTGTCACAGCATGTGTGCAGAACAGCATCCCGGCCCAGACCAGTCATTGATACTACTGTGTCAATAGAGATGGTGCTGTAGGACCGGCCAATGAGGTTCAGAGCTCTTTCTCGAACTTTCTCTGTAAATGATAAAAAATGTTATGAGATATTTATTTTGGGGACTATAGGGACAAGATGATAAAAAATGTTATGAGATATTTATTTTGGGGACTATAGGGACAAGAATAAAATTAATTAGTCAGGAATAATAGTATCTTGAGGAAACCGAATACCTACTGAATTAATTTTATAGATAGCAAGTATTGCTAACTAACTTTGCTATAGTACTAACTACAGGGGTTCAATCAGCCACAGAAAAGAACAAAAACAAAATATCTTTTTAAAAGAATGGTTTATAAACATACATACATACATATAATCACGCCTTTATCCCTAATGGGGTAGGCATAGCGTTAATGACATATACGAAGGTCGTTTCGCCACATCTGACAACATTTTGAGGGTTATTTAAGATAGATTTGTACGTATATTGCTATAGTGACAGGTTGTCAGCCCATCGCCTAAATTGCAATATACTGAAACCCTCGGATGCCTTAGCTGGTTTTTACAGCATGCCTGGGAGGAAATGCAGCTGGCACATTCTGTTTTTCTTTCGCTCCCAGTCCAGCATGGAAGATATAAGTTTATAAACAGAATATATCAAAACAGATGGTATATGAAAAAAAATTAAACTATGTACCTCCAAGTGCTGTAATAATGCTAGCTACAGGTTCAGCCCAGTTGTATGCAGCGAGTGCCTGATAAGTCCCAGCAAGATCTTTCTTCCATAATTTTTGTCCAACTGCCCAAATTGCAGCTATTTCCGGGTTACTGCTTGTAATGTTTTGTGGTATCCTTTTCCACAGAAACTTCGCGTTGCATCTGTATACAAGAAACAGTAACGTTGAATGCAAGATATCACAAAGGATATATAACAACACTTCAATGCAGAAATAGTAGGTTTACTCACAAGTCATTTTGGTATAAGTATATTGCTAGCAACTGAGCATAAACAGATGGTGTAGCCACACCATTAGGAGCCTGAAAACATGAGAAATATGGGAAAATAAGAGGAAATAATAATTCGATAAAATATAACCTTTAAACGAAAATTTTCTTTGTGTTTACGTTCTATACGTAAGGTTACCTCTAATTCCTGCTTTTCAAGATCTACACATAACTTATCATAGTTCGTCAACATATTGGAAATTCCTTCTATTTGCAGAAAAACAGAAAAATCAACAAGCTAAATCTCCGCATCTAAATGTCAATTTGACTTTGACAGTTCGTTAAGTTCGTTTTCTTGCAACGATTTTGCCGCTTGCAAAATATAAAATAATGAAAAATTATATATTTGAATGTTTTCTTCTGCAAATCTACTCGTATTCTATGGTTTTTATTTGTTCTACTTCTTTTTAAAATACATTTATAAAAATTATTATACTTTTAGCAGTGCGATTTCTTAACTTTATTATAATAGCGCCTTTTACGTGCAAGTAAAACAGACCAAACCGTTTTCTTTGTTTTGATTTTATGGCTTTCATCATTTTCCAAGTATTTTTTGCAGCTTTATCGATTACCTATCATTTATCAGCTACCTACGATATTATGTAAATCCTATGTAAATCAGATATAAATTATTAGGGTCAAAATAAAAACTCTTTGTAGGTACCTACTTTTTTTTAACTCTATTTCTTAGTTGTTCTCAGAGTTGGCATTATTATAGGGGTTCTCAAAAAATGTCGGTTGTTACCTATGTAGCGATCGATTTGGTTCCGTAATGAAATTACCCAAGGTTAGGTTGAAAAGACAAGATATTTAGCGAGTTCATCCTTAGAAATAAAAATGCGCCATCAAGCATTTCCACACACTTACTGAAACAGCAATCTATTCGTCACAGGAATCCGGCGTCAGGGTATTCGCAAGCCAGGTAGCTCTCTGCGAAGACTTAAGTAGGTAAGCTTAGAAGTAATTTTATTATTTATGTTCCACGCAAAAGTTACGGGCTCGTTCTATCTAGCAAAATAACTATATCCTCGAAATAGTAGGTATATTGGATTGAAGTTTACTAGTATGGCGCCTTAAATTCTTGAAAGTCGATTGGGTCATCACTGAAAATTGCTGTTGCTTGAATATGCTCTATGAAAATGAGAACATTGCATCACGCCATGACCTCTATGTCTTATAATCGAATTTCACGGCTATTGATCGAGGGCTGGGGCGGGCTGCGCTTGCGTCACAATAGAGCCGATGGTTGGTGATCAGGTCTATTCTACTTTGAGCTAAATGATTGATCCTGAAGCTAGCAACGCATTCACACTTGTTGAAATATACACGTTGAAGCTGAAAAAATAAATGAAAAATTATAATAACTATTCAAGTACCTACCTAATCATCGCCCACTCTCGTAGGACAAATCGCTTTCAATCAAAATTAAGTTTAAATACTTATTTGAAAAGTTGAAGACTTTAATTATTTCTTAAAGTTATTGTAAGAGACATTAGTGCATGTAATAAAATTTGTGAAATTAATCCATATACCTATATAATTACGTTATTGATTTCCATGCCTGACGCCTGTACATTTGTTCTAAATTTTGAAATATTTCAAATACTTTGGTATGTACCTAGACCTACTAACAGAACCTACTAAGAAAAAAATTAGGTCCATTCAATGGTGTCAAATGGAGCATTTCACCGATGATGGGCTGACTGACACGCTGAGTCACCCTTCAATAATATGTCGCTCATACCCAATGCTAATATTCTCGTTATGCTTGTACCAATTTGCATCTTAATGCCTTTTGTATTACCCAGTATCGTAACCGTATTTGTTTATAATGGGAGCCTGTGATCTCATTATAAAGCGAGGGCAGGTGCACTCACCAAGACCTAAGGAAGAAAAGCATACGACCTGGCCTAAACAACAACACATGTAAATATCCATAACCGTCTGTATTGGCCTTGACTAGAACTAAAAGCACACCCGTTTCAAATAAAAAAAATATCATAACGGATGACAAATCAGACGCACCCAAATTCTAAATCCAACTTTAGCCGGTTACGTATGGTTTTTACTGGTTTTGATCTAGACGTCGTACGTCTACGGATTTTGTAACGTTCAAGGTTTTTTCGAAAACATGGCAAACGTTAGTATAAGATTGAACTTACTTATCAGTTAGGTTTATATGGGGTTGGAAGGGACTGCAAACTGATAGGGGTTGCTCAGTCAACGACACTGAACAACTTTCATCAGGAAATTCTTTCAGAAAGTTAAAAAATATTTCGCTCTTTCATACAAAATGTCTACTTCGATTAGACAATGAACATGGAAAAGCCATTTTTTTATCACTTCCTGAAAGAATTTTCTGGTGAAAGTCATTGACTGAGCAACCCCTTTCAGTTTGTGGGACGCTGTCCCTTACACGTTACACCCGGTATATCTTAATTACGTTTCCGTTTTAGCCACATACATGAAAGCCTTTCATATATTGGAACAACAACAGTCAGTATTCGAAAAATGAGCTTTGTATAATCATAAAAATTTACAACTATTTTATTGATTTACATGGAAATCTTGAGGAAACGACAAACGAAATATAAAAAAAAAATACTTACTTTTTATATATTTCGTTTGTCCTTTCCTCTAGAAAAGTAAATTGCGTGTAGCTTAACTCACACTGCCAGCCTAGTTTAAGTCACCCTATATATTTATCTCTTTTCTTTTCCTGTTACTGAATTAATGTTTTCCAAGTAATCGTCGATCCATTAGATATGCTAAGTCTAGTCGATTAGTCTCACCTGCGATATGAAGTTGCACATTACATAAGTTGTTTGTAATGTAAGCTTGCACATAAAAAACAACACTTATCTACGCTTTGACAGTAAGTGCTTCGTCTTCTAATGCGGCGAAGATGAAAGAGTTAATTAAGGATTTACTTTGCAGAATTGCGTGGAAATAATTCCTACACTTTCCCGGTTTAATTTTGCCATCTTTACAGTTTGAGTGTTCCTTAGATGTAGAGATAGGATGACTTCGAAGCGCTTCTTAGCGGTTCATTTCCTTTCCTGGTGAGATTTTAGCATATTCCGAAGCCTTGAGAACATTTACCGTCGTGGAAATCCGTCGCTATTAAATTAATTATTTAAATTGGTGCCTTAAAACCATTGCAATAGCTAGTAGTAAATATATAACCCTTAATTAATTCTAAGTATTTGCGTATCTTTGATTTTGATAATCTCTGGATTAAGGAAGATGCTTTTAGGTGAGTAGGTAGTGTAGAGTTCTTGTAGGAGATAAGCAAGAATAAGGTATGAGTATTTATACAAGGTGTAAAAAAAAGTACTGTGTTCCTTTAAACCACGTAATGTATTAGTGACATACAACACAAAATACACATTAATAAAATAAATAAAAATATTTTATTTTTCACACTACGACGTTCGTCACACGCCCCGCGCTTGACCGGCCGCGCTTTCGCACCGTAGTGTGCAACTATGCGTGCCTTAGTGATAGGGTTACTTGTTTCGATTTGATGACTTGAATAAAAAATAAATATTTTTATTTATTTTATTTAATGTGTTCTTTGTGATGTATATCACTAATACATAACATGGTTTAAAGGACCGCAGTACTTTTTTACACCCTGTATAATGTCCACTACATACTTCTAACCACAGGTAAAATTAATGGAAAAATATGGTCAAATTAAAATATGTTGTATATTTTATCTAAGATGTATTCATAAATACATACATACATATAATCACGCCTTTATCCCTAATGGGGAGAGTAAACGACCTAAACAAAGGTTGTTCCTCCATGTCTGACAAAGTTTTGAGGGTTATTTAAGATAGATTTGTAGGTATTTTGCTGGAATGACAGGTTGTCAGCCTATCGCCTAAATTGCAATATACTGAAAACCTCGGATTCCTTAGCTTAGCTTAGGTTTTTACAGCATGCCCGGAAGGAGATGCAGCTGGCACACTCGATGTTTTTCCCTCGCTGGAGCGTACTGGATTCCAGCATGGTAAACTATGCCATATGATTAAATAATGGAAGAATTAAAATGTATCAATAAAGACCCTGTATATTTTATCTTACCAAGATCAATTTAATATAAATGGCTTTCTGTTAGATTACGTGTACTATGATTAACTAGAAGTTGGATTATATACAGAAAACAATAAAATTATGAAATAGTTTAGCCTTTGGCCCGTTTTGCCATAGCTCGGTGGGTCTATGGCGCGGTGGGTAATTGTTTTTCGCAAGCGCAAGGTGTACGAAGATAGTGTTTCGTCACTTTCGCTGGTGGTGGTTTGTCCAATGGTGGTGGTGTGGTGGTGTCACGCTCTGGTGGCAGCCAATGGCGTGACGTGGTCGCTGGTCGTCCCCGCCTCGGGATAGGCGTACTGACTGACTGGCCCAGTTATCATCTGCTAACAATAGAGCGAGTACTATGCCGTTATACGTGAAGGACGAGCGTCAAAGTTCTCTCACGGTTGAAGATAGGTTTTTGTAATTAAGCTCGATTCTTGATTTGCAAGCTAAAACTAAAATTAAAATCGATTTAACACTGGGCTTAATTCTAGATTCAACCGACTAAACCGAAAATGAAAATCTATTTGTCACTTTTAGACTAAAAACATTGGAAAAGGACAGGAGATCTATTCTCTCCGGTGTTTTATTTATAGTATTTTTAATCCGTCGTCATACCAGGTGTAAGGGACAGCGCCCCGAAAACTGATAGGGGTTGCTCAGTCTACGACACTGAACAACTATCAGCAGATTTTTTTTTCAGGAAGTGAAACTTTTCTATACAAAATGTTCATCTTGATCAGACATTTTTTTTTCACTTGGTATGATATTGTGGATAAAATAGACAGAAATACTGGGAAACTTGTAAAACCATAGAGTAAAAATCGCCTGTCCTTTTTAAATTTTATTAATTTGAAAGTGACAGATAGATTTTAATTTTAGTTTTAGCCGGTGGTATCTACGTAGAATCGATGAAATATTACCTTATCAGTACTTTCTGTTATTTGTACTTGTTTAGTTATGAGGTTGGTTAACAGTGTATTCATAATGACATGCTAGGCTAAAGTACCAGTAGTGAGTTCTCAATATGACATTACAATCCTCGAATATATTTGACATTAGCATAGAAGATTATTTGTTATACTTCCATGCTGGACTGGGAGTGAGAGAAAAACATAGAATGTGCCAGCAGCATTTCCTCCCGAGCATGCTTTAAAAACCAGTTAAGGGATCCAAGGGTTTCAGTATATTGCAATTTAGGCGATGAGCTGGTAACCTGTCACTACAGCAATATACGTACAAATCCATCTTAATTAACCCTCAAAACGTTGTCAGATGTAGCGAAACGTCCTTTGTTAAGGTCGTTTACGCTCTGCCTACCCCATTAGGGATAAAGACGTGATTATATGTATGTATATATGTATGATTATTTGTTGTTGTAAGATTTTTTAATGAACACACATATAGTCACGCCTTTATCCCTAATGGGGTAGGCAGAGCGTGAACGACCTAAACAAAGTTCGTTCCGCCACGTCAGACAACGTAATTAAAGATATATTTGTAGGTATATTGCTGTAGTGACAGGTTGTCAGCCCATCGCCTAAATTGCAATATACTGAAACCCTCGGATCCCTTAGCTGGTTTATACAGTATGCCCGGAAGGATAAGTCCAGCATGGAAGAAGTAAAAAATAATAGCACTCATATTATAGCATTACATATTAAAAATACGTGATAGTACTTCGTAAACTCCATTAGGTGTTAAATGCAAGGAAATAAATCCAAGATTTTTATCCTGCTATAGCAAAGACATCAACGCGGTAAAACTCCAATAAAAATATAGCAAACAAATTATTTTATATGAAACCAGATTTTAATACAATAAATTATGATAGCATTTATATGATAATAAATAATTTAATTATCATATGATGCATTCGATTTTAAAGTCAAATCCGTAGTCCGTATTTATTCAAAATAAGTTGCCAAAATAAAAAAAGAGTTCTAAATTGAAACCATATTATAAGTAATTGTTACGTTAATTTTTCGTAACAAAGCTAGACAACAAAAGTGTTGAATATCAAATGAATGTTCTTAGGCCCGTATTTATAATCAGCACTTGAGAGTGAGAGCGAGTTTGGGTTCGTATCTGAAATGTCATTTCAGTATAAAATGGCCTGTCAAATCCATACTTAAAATCGCTCTCAATATTGAGATCGCTTTATAAATACGAGCCTTAGTCAGTAAGTAATTTGATACAAAATTAGCTGTAAGTGCGTGTCATATCTGCAATGCATGTTCACCTAGGAGTAATATATTATTCGGTTTCATAGAGTGGTTGCGAGGATTGCCCAAGGAGCGAACCGACTGGCCAGGTGACCCTTCTAAGAGGTTATGTGTAAAATTATGGCTAGCCTACAAAATCAATTTACTTGATTTTTCCATGCGACGGGAAATTATTTCCAATCTGTAGGACTGGTTTTTTTAATTTCTTAGTTTGTCTTTTTGTAGAGTTCCTGTAGGATATTTTTTCTTCCTTCCTTGGTCAGTATGGATTTATTTTGTAGAGTGCTTCTTTGTTATTTGAGTGTATAAACATTTTTAAAAAGAAATATCCGTCTCTACGAATATTCATATTTTTTTAGCCTGATTCAAATTTTTGGTTTCATAGACTGCAAGGATTGCAAAAGGAGCAAACTGGTCGACTGGCCAGGCCTGGTGACCCCTGGTGAGAGGTCACATGTAAAATTATGGCTAGCCTACAAAATCAATATAATCGGAAGGCTTTTACACTTGAATCGTGAGCTTGAAATCAATAGGGATCGTTAGCTATGCTAATTTTAGCTGTAGTTTAGAATTTGAATGCTTTTTCGGCCACAGTGTTATGGAAAAATGTATAAACCCTTTGGAAAACAGACTGCTTTCTCTAAAATAGCTTGATTTTGCTTTGGAAGATATAACAGCGAGCCAAATTACTAGTATATGATGCATTTCATATTTTGCCTGGGGCTCAACAAAGCGCTTGCTTTCCCTCTATTTCGCTTTACGATCTCTAGAGGAATACTTATTAGGTGTTATGGTTTACGTCTAACAAAACGTTTATCATGAGTGTTTGCTTTATCTTATAGAAGAAAATCATCAAGGATACGGTTATCAATTGCGCTGAACGATACATAAGATAAAGATACTACCTAAGTGACAGATGAAAAAAATATTTTCATACTACCAGATATGCATCTACCAATCCTGCCTTAACCGTGCTACCACGTACCATGTTCTCACCATATATCTGTACAAAAACATCAGCAATGCCTGGGCTTGCCAGCGCGTTCTGTTTTCGAAATGAGCATCACAGCCGCCGCTTCGCCGACAGCGCTGTGCAAAATCGTTAATTGCGCCCAATCCTCTTGCCGCCGTCACAGCATCAGGCACACGTGCCGGCCGCATGTCCACATGTCCGCATCAACGCATGTCCGCAACTCATGTCCACCGCTTTTCATTTGTAGTGTCAGCAAATCGCGATGCGATTCTGCTGCCCGCTCGCTGGAATCATTGTGGTTACGAAATATTCATATTAACTCGCGATTAGTCTATCTGCATGATATCGGTATATTTGGTCATGGTTGCAGAAAAATGTTACAATAATAAAATATAATTGAAAAATTACGTTATTGAAAATGTAAATTGATGTATGAGAGCATAAACAAAACGCTATGGGGTCAAACTCGAGAAAACGCCAAAATAACAAGTGTTTCATCGTGTCCCGACATAATGGGCATTAATTAATACAATTAGCCCTCGGCAAATTGCACGTAAGACTGCAATAATGAGCGCGATCTGAGGCAACTTTACACTTCTGATTTATTGTCATGCACTTGCACGATTTCGACGAAAGAGAAAACGGACCACTTGAGACGGATATTACGGGCAGTATATAAAATTGATAATGAATATTTATAAAAACTTAATCACGGAGCGCAGTATTTTCCAGCGGGTCACCAGGAGAAACCATTAATCAGAACATTTCCACTTAATCATGCAAATGTCGTTGTTTTCTCTCTGTAATTATATTTCACTTGAACCGCCACATAATTTACGAAATAATTCGGATAAAAAAGAGTACGGAGGCATTACGGTCAGTGCAAAGTACGACAGCTTTTAACGTAAGTTATGGTTGGATAAATACGAGGTAACTATTGCGTATAATGTAACTGTAGGTAACTTTTTTCACTTTAAATGAGCTTTAAAAATGTAAACTTAAAAATTTTCTATTTGGAACAATGCAAACGAAGCTTAGATTTTTAGATAGTATTTAGTTCAAATGTCGGTATGCACTTTTATGGAACATCATGTTTTCGATTCGCTAATTCACGGATACAGGATGACATCTCCTTATCCGTACTCGTTTACATTTAAAGATGTTTTGGTAGTTTTAGATACTTAGATAGATAGATACTTAGACTGTAGGTACACTAATAGAAAATAAACATTATATTTTTTTGTTTAATGGATGTCATCAACAGAAATAGAGGCATTATTTCTGTTCCATGCCAAGCAAGGGCCACAGAAATTATGTTTATTTTGTATCGCTTCATAACTTTTAAAACAGGTAATATGCAAGCCCTAAACTTCCCAATTTTTTTACACAGTATCTCACCCAGAGGAAGGCTATCGATTTAGGTGGCAGTAAAAAGCCGAGACAGAAGCGCGTGTTCTTAGACAGTTAACAAAGTGTCGCAACGGTGGGCCGTCTTATCAGCAAACATTTAATAAACCGCGGCGCGATGATTGAGTGGCTCGCCCATCCGGGCCAAGGGTCCGGCCATTACCACCTGACAGCTTTGAGCGATCGCCGCCTCGACGCTTCCACGCCTCAATATTACCGCCACCGCCATCGCCGTCGTGGCTTCCTAACGCCTCATTGTCCCAAACAATAGCTCACCAACATATCTCTAATCGCTACGAAATGGAGTTTAATTGGATCCGCGAAACTCGGATCACTTTTTGTGCCAGTGTAATACTTAGAAGTCATCATTCAAATTCAATGTCGTACTTATTTCTATTGAACAGTAGGTGCTCTATTTCAGGTCGTAAGTGCCGGTAGTAAAAAATATTTAATTAATGTAAAATGTTGTTAATTTAGTTATCTCGGAATGGCTAAAAGTCCTTCGATTTCTGATTTATACATCCGCAATTATTTATTTCAATCAATTAGCATAAAAGCCGCGATTTTTAACACTTTAACTGTTCGACGAGCGTGCGTATCGTCTGAATGATATTTAATTAATTGGTGAAAAAATACGTGTTGCAAATAAGCAAAATGTGGGTTGATATGTGGTGAATTGCGCCATGATTTTCGCTTCATTAACTTTATTTATGCGCTCTCGGTACAATTCATCGATTAACGTGCGGAGACATGAGAAAAATGCGAAGTCAAGAATTTCACATTGATTAAATCGACCGCGACTGCACCTATAATTCGGAATGAACTTAAAGATCAAAGGTTGCGTAAATGAGGTGATAGCAAAGATCATGTATAATAACTACTTACATAGGCACTTTTTTTGCAACTTTTTGTTTTAGGTTGGTACCTTACCTACCAGTTAACTGAGCCCGATGGTGTAGTGGATAGGGCCGCTGCCTCCTGATAGGGAGGTCGTGGTTCGAATCCCACCACATACCAATGTGTTTTTCGGTTTTCGAATTTCATATGTACGTTTATTCAGCGCTTTTTCCGTGCTTCGGAAGGCACGTTAAGCCGTTGGTCCCGGTTAATATCGTTTAATACCGTAGATATTAGTCGTTAAGCTATATCAGAGGCCAGTGCTAAGCATTGGCGGCTTGAAAACTCTGACCTAATCTAGGATTGGGTCTGGTTTCTCTTCTGGGTTGCGGAGGTCAGATGGCAGTCGCACTGTGTAAAAACCAGAACCCTCGTTCAATCCCCTAGTTTAGGAAGCCGACCCCGTGCGATACGGGATAAGGCTAGGGAGATGATGACCTTACCTACCAGTTAAACCTGACAAACATTTCCTAGTTTATGATTGAAAACGAATCGGTAACTGTACGTACATCTATAAACTCCCATGAATCTTACAATCAAGCCACTCTAGAGCTGACTTCAAAGGACTAAATGGCACATTGAAGGCGTGATACAAGTGAACGCGCCTGTTACAAAGCCCTTACAAATACATCAATCGCTTGAATAGAAGATCGATGGTCGCAATCGCGGCATCTGAAAACACAGACAGGAGTGATAGCATTTGATTTGTTTGACAGAACAAGTGGCTATAAATCTAGCACTTTACGATTCTAGACCTAACTGGGTTTTACCTGTAATTTGCTAATTGGTAAGCATTAAAACATCCTTTGGCTGGAAAATATGTCATAGATTAATGATAATTTGACTAATCGCAACCAGATGTTATTACATGATATCCCTATTATACTGCCTGTTATACCAGTATGCATTAACTTTTTACTATGCTGATATATTGACTATGACATGAATTACTGCATGTCGTGTAAACATCTAATCTAAATATTTATCCAACGAATAAAGTTTACTTATACTATACAAACAAGTACATAATTGGCTACCTGCTGCCTTCCATTTTCTGTTGTTCCACTAGCTTAACAAAAAGTGTCGGAATTTACTGCTGTGTTGTAAAATTTCACATGCCTTTGTGGTGAGGTGATGGCGGACCACGTTTCAAAACCGCAACAGGGAACGATCTGACACCAATAATATTTTCTTACTGCACAAGATTGTTACGGGCACCAAACGTGGCGTGAAATGGCCAGTTAGTGAGTAATATCGTGTTATTTGGAGGCGACGAGGGCGAGGGCGGTCGTGACGGAGCGTCGTCCCGCGCGGCCGCCGGTCACGAGTCGCACTCGATCTGCTGACCCTACAGCGCTGCGCCCGCGCAACCAGCCAACCAGCCAGCCGGCTAAACAACTGAAACAGGCACTCTACATCTCCGCAACTCAGCTAGAGCACAAGAGGACGAAATCATACAGAGACAAAGCTTCAAACATTCACGCCTTGGTAAGGTTTGCTACTACAGGCAAATTGCTCCGTATTTGCATTGCATCCTCCTGCAGCGTCACCCACCCACCTTATCACATCAACGCACGTTTGATTTTTCTGGCTGTATCTTACAATAGTATGCTAAATAGGGCGGTCTTATAACGCTTTGTCTCTTAACAATTATTTATTCCTGTGGCTAGAATCTAACCTGATTCGCGAATTAAAATAGGCATGTCTCATTGAAAGTGGGAGTGAAAGCGCAAGCATCGTACGTAAGCACGTTAATAGTTTACTGCCAATAGTCATGAAAGATTTCTGCTTGACACAACTTCCGTATTAATACGTAGTTACTGACATCTAAATGCAATAAATAGGCAACAAAACAGCAGGTGCAAACTCTACCGTACGTAGAAATTACACCTAACATTTTACACACAAACAGTTACTCGGAGTGTATTTTGCCAACTACGGCAAGTATTATTTATACACTACTTATAAACAGGTGTCGCGACCGATAATGAAGGCTAGGATGTCTTAATATCAGCTATTAATGCATGCTATAAATTAACTATTGCCTCGCTGCGTACATAAGAAGATCCCACAGAGATGCAGTACCTGCTGGGTGCATTAGATATAATGCGCGTTGCACACGGCTATGATTTTATAAGCATTTTAGTTGATTGATGCAATCGGTGAGCTCCAAACATGAAATAAGCAATCCATGGCTAAGTAAATTGTTTATTGTTTTGCCAAACATTGAAAGTAACAGATTTATCTCTATGAATATTTATTAAACAACGTGAAAATTAATAATAATCGATTCTATGACAAGTGCACAATACAAATCATTTTGGTCAAAAATCGTTTTGTGCACGAGTTATAAATCAGCTTTTCACTTCGATTGCGAGGAAAAATTAGGAAATTCTACAAAAATATTGTAAACTAAACAATTCATTACCGCCATTTAACTTATTGAAACAGCCTACAATTTAATTAATTTATAATAAAATCAAATACAATATCGTACTCGCATTTAAATTTTATTATCGTTTTAAGTATGTCATAAAAAAACACAAAAGGCAAATAATTTGAAGTACCTAAATATTTCAAAATAACAAGTTCTATCTATGAACTTCTTATTGTGCTTGGCTGTATGGCCTAATTTTCTTTACCTTAGAAGAGATGTATTTATGAGCAGATACATTTTTGCCCTAGTGCGCAAAATTCAATTTTGTGCAGCCTATTATACTGCATAAAATAGCACTTTCAGAGCATGAGAAGTGAAAAGATTTATTATGAAGAGTATTTCTCCACCCTGCTGCAGTTGCATCTGCAACTCGATAAGTTTTCCTGTAGGAATGAGATATACTTTTTCGCAGTTAGTTACTCTCTAGTTTTTGGAAAAGCATCTGCTGTCCACGGCAGATTCTACGGGCGCGGATGGAAAGCTAGTGTAAAATAAAAAGTAAAAAGTTTTATGCCAGTTCGTAATGGTTGTTATAGTGATAGGTTGACAGGTATACATCGTTGCACGTCGTGAGCTGGCGATTAGGCATTGTAGTATCCCCCTCGTGTCCCCTGTTACTTGCACATAAGCGCAGGCGCATGGCATATTTATGTAAATATTGCAAATACCCGTCAAAGATCGCTGGGATAAATTATACGCCAACAAATATGTACATTAAACGAACTTTAACAACAACATTATCGTTTTCTGTCAAATTTATTTTATTTAACTGTTATTGTCCTGTTTTATAATATATCTATGATTTGAATGAATTCTACTTAGTTGTATATAGTGAAAATGTATACCAAACTAATATTAGTTTGGTATACATTTTCACTATATATATCTATGATTTGAATGAATTCTACTTAGTTGTATATAGTGAAAATGTATACCAAACTAATATTAGTTTGTACCAAACTAAAATGTATACCAAACTAATATTAGTTTGGTATACATTTTCACTATATACAACTAAGTAGAATTCATTCAAATCATAGATATATTATAAAACTAATATTAGTTTGGTATACATTTTCACTATATACAACTAAGTAGAATTCACAAATGTAGAATTGGATCCATACCAAGTCCTTAAACAAAAAAGTTTTAAAAGATATCTTTTAAAACTTTTCTGTTTAAGGACTTGGTATGGATCCAATTCTACATTTTTGTATCGGAATTAAAATTGTGCGCAGAGTAATAGTAATATACACAGCGTAGAGGACGTCCTGGGTTTGATTCCCAGGGTTGTCAAAGGTTGAGAATTTATCATTTTGTGCATTTTTCCCCAGTTTGGTTAGGACATTGCAGGCTGAATCACCTGATTGTCCGAAAAAGAAAAAGATTTCGTGCTTCGGAGGGCACGAAATCGGTCGCTGTCTTTTATAGTGGTCGTTACAAAAACCATGTCAGAGGCCTGATAGTTGTGCTACTAGGCGGTTTAAAAACTCTGAAACCAGGGTTCATCGGGTCGATAGACTCGATACCCACTCGTCAGAAGAAGAAGACAGCGTAGACACACGTAGTAGCGAGCTGAAGCTTTTAATACTTACTTACGTATCTGCGTGGAAATATAATACACCTATTTCGGTTTTGTAACTAAGCTTTGCTATTTAAAAAATCCAGCCTTCCTAGGTGCACCATAATAAGTTAGTTGCCTGGTCCCTTGCACGCTTTCCGCGCTCTTACCAATAAATTATCACGAAGATCATGTTTCGATGTTGCGGTGTTGTACGGCATCCAAGTAGCTTGGGAACAGCACACGACCTGCAAACCTGCTTCAGCATCCAGGAAAAACATCCACTTGGCTCATAGCAGTCTTCTGAAGCTAAAAAACCTATATCGAATAAAAATGACAATTCATTTTTATATCGCCTCCTAATCTTTTTATTTGCAAAAATAACAGCTATTATCAGTGTCTAAGCCAAAACTATCAAGTTTTATACAAATATTGTATATATTGTAGGAGTTTAGATAAATTATTCAAAAATTTGCAGTCAAATTGATCTGGTTTACCAAAAATTAATATTAATGCGTTGGACATAATTCTTTGCTATGCAACATTTTAAGATGTGGCAGTAGGTCAATTTTTAACAGTCACAGTCGACTGTTGAAATAAATGTTCCTACAATTCTAGGAAAAATACTCTGACTAATTAGTCAAAAGTACTTTTCTGTTTTTGTAGAGTCAAATGAATCTTGATATCAGAGATTTAAAACTGTCTATAGACATGGTTAGCTATAGGTACTAACCTAAGACTATTATAATCAATGATACTATTATATATTTTGTGTCAATGACTACAATTAGGACAAACGATTTACGTGCCTCCTGAAACTACAAATATATTTATGTAGTTTCAGACTACTTTCAGACTACAGTAGTAGTTTTCTACTGCTACTAGTTTCATACTACATAAATATATTTGTAGTTTCAGGAGGCACGTAAATCGTTTGTCCTAGTTGTAGTCATTGACACAAAATATATAATAGTATCATTGATTAGAATAGACTATTATAATGATACTATTATGATAATACTATGATACTATTACTATGATAATACTATGACACTATTTACGAATGATATTATTATATATTATATATCAAAACTAATAACAAAGTTCTCAGAAACTAAAAATAGATAAATATTTATTAAACTCAAGCACTTATTTGTTTGCCCAAAATTGTTCTCTAGATCATTTCAGCGAGGTGAACTGCATCGTTTTGATCGTCTTTAGAGACATCCTATTAAAATGCAATTTGAAGGTCACCTTCTTTCCTAAATGACCATTCAAGTATGCTAAATATTGGAAGAAGCGCAATAAATAAAGACATTGCCGTATAATTTCCGAAACATAATTGCATGCCAGTCTAGGGCGTGGTGCTGATAACCATAATTATAATTTGGTGATTTATATTAAGTATCTTGGTAATAATTCCCCGTTTTCTCATTTCTTCTGTCAAAAATTGGTGCATGTTGTGCAATGGTCAGCTAAACGAGTCATGTCGGTGAGTGCCCACCGCCGTCACGGGTAATCTGTTATTCGCGAATCTTGAAAAGCTTTTAAGGGGCGTGTTATTTGGGAGCTCGGTAATGCATTTTTGCAAGCGGTCCTGCGCCTGCGCGGCGGTTACGCAAGGATGGCCGGGGAACTGGTCCGACCGGCTCCAGATCTGGGCCAGAGCCATCTCTCCGCTAAGATATTACCGCTAATAGATATTGAGCATCACCGGCTGCCTAGCTGCGCGCGCAACACTCGGCGCATCCAATTTGGTTTTTATTGACACCCGCGCCCGGCAGCTTCTGTAATACTCGCTGGTTTATAACGGCTATTAACAAAAAAATTAGAGATTGATTGGTTATTTAATTGGAATACTTAACATAAAAAATATTCTGTTCTCATAAACTCACAGCTACTTATTTGTGTTAATTATCTAAAACTGACGCTAACAGTCGGATTGGCTCATCAAGAATCCAAAAAAACATAATCTAAGTCAAATTTAACTGTCATCATTATGTACACTTAAATTATTTATTTATTAAGAAAAGAACTTACGATTATAAACAAGTGCAGAAAACCAATATTTTTATTGAAAGCTTGATAACCTGTAGTTATTTGCTAAGTGAATGTTATTTGTTGCCATTGTTCTTCGTTTCGAAAACTGATTAGTGAGAATAGTGGATCTGTAACTCGGCTTACACAATAATGTAGATTTCACTAAAGTGCTGACATTTCATTAAAATATATTGAAATCGTGAAACGGGGTTTGCATCCCATTGATTGTGGTGGTGCGCTGGCGGCGGTGCGCGGCGCGTGCGTCGTTTTCGCAGCGTCCGTCAGTATGCCGGTCCGATATTGATTTGCTTCGTGTTACGACACGGCTTATTATGTTTAATGGCTGTATACAGCAGCTTTATGAAGATAAACTCAGACTTATAAACAGAAATCACGCGCGGTACACCTCCACTCTAGAAATCGATTAGAAGCCTCTGACCTAAAACACTAAAGTACTCGAAGTCATCTCAAATTTATGTTCGCAATTTCATGAAGACGGATACGATATCGTGCAATTTTATGCCTACGTACATCAGTGTAATAATTTCTCATTAAACTTTGCCGACTTTACCTATAATATTGAAGAAGCTGTTCATCGACTCTAGCCACACACCTTGGTGATAAACTTATTTATAGGTAGTTCGTGCAATCATGCGCATGTAGCCGGTAAACACAGCTTTTATCTCTGTAAATAACTAGACAGGCGAGAGATTCATTAGGCGTCGATCCGCGTCTGGCGCGCTGTAATCGAAGCAATTGTTCTCCGGGAAATTCAATTATTAGCTCGTAGGAACTGCGCGCGAAATATCGGCCATTGGGCAACCCGCTGCGTCGTTAGGAGTTAGAAATAATTGCCCGCGATTTATCTCTCCACTCCTGACTATAATTAAATGCTTAATAATTGAAGGAGCGCGTTGGCCCATTCGCTCAATAAATTGTTAACAGCGGCCCATCGTCCCGCCGCGCTGCGCCCGCGCCGCTCCACCGCCGCCGCCGCCGCGCGGTGCGATATTGCAGCAGTCGTGCTTCGTGCTTGTTGTAATTTCGATTGGAATGGTTCGCCGAGGGTAGTTCGCTCTCACGCTTCCAATGACTAGTGTAATCGTTTTATGCGACGTGTTGTTAAATTACCTATTTATTTTCACAATAGAAATCTATGTGTTTGGGAGAAAGGCGGCCAAGGCGTTTTCATGTGAATCTAGTAAATTGTATCACTCTACCAAATAGTATATTCTACGATCCGTACTAGTTGGAGGCATCTATATGATACTTTACCGCCTTTAGTATATGGTTTAAATTTATAATCCATTTATAAAATTCGATACCATTTCCTACGACATTTATACGTTCATTAGGTTCGAAGACTAGCAGTAAAGCCGACATAAAATCTATGACCGAGCAGAGTGCACGAATATGTAGAGAAAATCGTATATTGGAAACTCTTAGTGAATAATATCCCCGTTACGGCTTTGTTTCCACGTCCTACACTTGCTCAATATGTTCGGCGTGGAATATAAAACAGCCCAACAATTCTAATGCCATTGTAAACTTTCAGTTAAATGGAAATCATGAAGGCAACTGTAAAATTTATGTGTGGCATATACGGTGTTAAACTGTGCCTCTTATAAATAAATTTCAATAGTGTGTTGTGATTAAATATTCGCGGTGATAAATCAAAGGTTTATCGGAGCGCTCGCAGTAACGGTTACATCGCGGTGCTCGGGGAAATAATTTAAAGATATCGATAGGGTGTCCGGAACACGCCCGGACAGCTGCGAAACACTAACGACGTCTCCAGTAGGCATCTATTTTATATCGACGCGTCCCGGAGATAAGGCGAACACTGCGCCGGCGGCGTGTGCGCCTGCGCAGTGAGCCGCTGTGCACACAGTATGGATGATATTGGCACCACGGCTCTGGGTGCAAACCGTGAGATGCCGCAAAAGATTTGGATGCCATTTTACAAGCGATAATAATTACGATGTGCGAATATTGCGGTTCCTTAGATTATGCTTTGACAAATCACGACTTTGCAATTCGAATGCAGCAGATTTAATGTATGGGCGGCAGTTTGCATTCTAACCGCGACCCGCGGGCCACCTCTTTCCTAATGCACGCTTATTTGAGCTTTTTAACCTTTCATCCGTTGTAGGGTTTGAGCATTGAGGGACAATAAACTTAATGCGGATACTTAATGCTGTTATTGTTCTCGACTGGGCGCAATGGCTTGCGATTATAGCGCACAGACCAGGAATTTGTAATTCGATACGAGAAAAGAATTTGCATGTTACCGGAGAGCAAAGTTAATGGTTTTCTAATGATATTCGAGTATTTCTCCTATAAGTTTGTTACATTGTTGTATTCAAATTCAACATATCCTGGTTTTGAACCAGATATGTTATCAAAATATGTGTCATCAAGTTTTCAAATGCATACTACTTACTACTATAGTAGGTCCAATGTAGTAAGATCACATTTGACATTTCTTTAACGCTCGAGTTATAGTATTCATATTCCTATGCTGATATATTTTACATGATTTTTACTATGAGTTGAGACCTAACAAATGTGATTTTGTCTGTACTATAGATCTTAAAGGAATGGTAAAATACATTTATAATTTAAATAAATAAATTGTATAAAAAAATACAGTAATCAAATAAACATATAACAAAGCATTTTTTGTCTGTCGGTCAAACTAACTAGCCCAGTCAATTGATTTCAACTGGTACAGAGAAACCACAGACAAGCCCTAAGCCATAACAATTACAAGAGCCATAAATGTTGTACAGTGGGTTTCCCACGCATTTCGGCAATAAGCCATAGGTCTGAGCTGGGAACATTATAGTGCCATAAAACTGACCTAATTAAAAGATCCCTCTGGCAAATTGAAACCTGTGAGAACGGTAAATCTGAATAGACGAGCTGCATTACAACTGCATGGCGTTGCTGAATGCGGTTAGTTAAAAGTATATTATTTTTTATGTACCTAATGTTATCTGTACATACATACATACATACATATAATCACGCCTTTATCCCTAACGGGGTAGGCAGAGCGAAAACGACCTAAACAAAGGTCGTTCCGCCACGTATGACAAAGTTTTAAGGGTTATTAAAGATAGATTTGTACGTATATTGCTACGTATTGCATCTGTACATCATAGGAATTGGAAAATTTGCTGGAAATATAATTAACATGATTTAAAATTAATTATTAAATAATACATTTAAATAGTAGAAGACATTAAAAGTGTCAATATACTAGGTAAGTAGGTTCGCACGTAATAGAATCAAGATCAAAGGTCACATTTGACAGCTGATAACTCATCGTAAAAATATGTCACCAATCAGCATAGGAATATTAAGAGTCCACACCGCGAGCGGTGGCAACCTCACTCACATTTTTTTAACGATTGAGGGCGCCACCGCTTGCGGTGAGGCCTCTTAACGATATAACTTGAGCGTTAAAAAATGACAAATGTGATGTCTTGGCTCTACTATAATTTTGACACGACTTAACTGCACAACATTTTCATAGTTGCAGTTTACATGCAGCCCATCTACCAAATCTTATAGGGTAATCGTGCACCATACCTGCCTATTTGCTAATGCACGATATTACAGTGGGACGGAGGGTAGTACCGAGTCGTATGGTGTATATCAGGGTTACTCAAGCTGAGATACACAAACCTTTAGGGGCTCACGGCTCACCATTTGACGGTAAGGGGTTTACGAGAGTCATAAAAAATTATAAATTTTACTTTTGAAATAGTTTCTATTAGCAACAAGAGGCAAACCCATCAAATTACATTCTTTGATACTTCATTTGTTAACTTTAATTAAAGCTAAACTACGTATTTTCTTTTCATTTCTTAGTGATTTTCTGGTAGGGTCTGGAAGCTTCAACAGGGGTACGATACGTGAGGCTGGGGCCATAAGTTTGAGGACCTCTGGTGTGTAGTGTGGAGTAGTGTGGAGTATCGTTCCATTGTGAGTGCAGCCTGTTTGGTAACTGAGTCGTACCCATTACGGGCCCAATGGGGCAAGCCCTCCGGCGTGTGTTTCTATTCCGGGCTCTGGGGCTCTGGGGAACCGCAAGGGTTACGTAACGTTAAGACTCATTTTCACTGGGAGTTCAACTCATATAATATTATTATACTTGCTAAAATGAATATCTTATATTATTCTACATACATGTACCTATGATATCATTCATTAAAACGGGAAGAACTCTATCTAGCCTATGTTGTTAAATGTGAAAGCATGATTATTGTCACTTTAGATTTAACCTAATGTAGATGGCAAGGCGGACTTATAACATTATAAGTAAATTTAAATATCTTCTCAAATATAAATATAAAATAATAATCTTTAAAAATAGTAATTATAAAAAATACTACCCAAAGAAAACATTTTGCCAAGTTAAAGTATAGTATAGTGTACCCATTGCGCAGACCAAGAACGATCAACAGTAGAACGTGCAGCATCTTCACCTAGTGAATCTAAGACTTTATTGCAGTGGTGGTTGTCTGGGGGTAGGGGGCGTGGCGCCGCGGGCGGTCGGTGAAAGGGCTGGGCGGGGCGGCGTGCGCGGTGCCGCCCACCGCATTTCACCACCGCTGCGCCCGCGCCGCCGTCGCACGCTCCTCGCCCTACTTCTCTCGGCAGGTTCGTTGGTGTTCCATTGTACTCCACTGTACGACCTCTCCGAACAATACCATTGTGAAACACTTAGATAACATCCCCACGATTATATTTAGGCAGTTAAACATTAAATTAAATCCAATTCTATCTGATCGAGTGGAGTAAGACGTAACTGTAACTACGATGCTTGTATGAAACAGTCGATGAGTAGAGCGAATCCTTGTAGATCCTTGATAGAATGTGGAAGTGAACCAGTTGTATGCAAATAGAGCAAGCCACGTTCTAAAATGCATCGTAATGATAGATGTCTGATTCATGGAAATGTAACAGCTTATTCAAACGCGTTCGATTCTCGTTACGATGTAAAACGCTTTCGACTCGCAGGTTTTGAGTGAGGGAGTCCATACTTGATTTGATTGTCGGCTGCTAAACGCGCGCCGTTGCTCGCGGAGGTAATTGCGCTGAAAGGCCACAATTTGAGGCGCGTTTGTGCCGCGTTTGGGGTTAAATAAGACGTCGTTGCACGGCGCGGTAAAGAGGCTGCATTACTCTTATTGAAGCCCTAGGCCTGCATTATCCGCTCGCCGGGGGCGTCCGCTCGCGCCGCACGACGCTCAAACGCCTAACGCCGACCCGACACAACCTAAAATTGCCAAGCGAATTAGTAAATGTAAACTTATTGTCAGACGTGCTTAAAAGTCCATCCATCGCATTGAAAAATGTTACATCATAAAGCAAGTTTATTACTTGCCCACACTTTATGGACTCGCACCTAGTTAAACTCTTTTGTACGTGAGAACTGAGATCTGTGCTACGGGGCTATGGGTTGAACGGAAAATGATTTCATTTGCTTGTGACTAATGTGAGACACGATTAGTCGGTATTATAATTTCAAATTTAGCAACAATGCCCATTAATCTGAAGGGGCGTACCGTGGCACGAGCTATGCGCCATTCATCGCGTCATCTCTCCCATGTGCGCCTGCGCCGACAGCGCAATGAGCGCTCGCAGTACGCAACGACGGAGCTATGCTAAGCTGTGCCATGCTGTGCCCATATTTTCGCGGCGATGTCACAGATCCCAAAAGGTCGGTGAACCGAAACCCTATTGTTTTGTGTTGCGCCAACAAATCGTCTGCCGCGAGATACAATGAATTGAATTTGTATACCGAACTATTGTTATAGCAATTGCGTGACTGATAAATATATCTACCGACTAATTTCTATAAAATTATATGCCTGGGATTGTAATTTCGTAAGTACTGGAATGCCTGGTGGCGTTTCTCGTCAGTGCGTCGTACCTACACCTATTAGAAATAATCTATCGTTCAAACACTGTGCATTTTGCTACTCTATGAACGTTCTCAAAATTCCACAGGATACCTAAGTGGCCTCTTTATAAGACGTATGTAACAAAAGCATTGCGGGTACTAAGGTGAGTCGAGTAGGTCTTGTAAGTGGAGACACTGAGCATTGTCCCCGTGAATCGTAATTCTCAACCTGGCGACAAACATCCCTCGAACAAAGCCGTTTGTCGCAAGACTCTTCTTAAATGGGTATAATGCTTAGACAGGCATGTAGTCAGACTATTTATGAGACACTTACAGATAAATCCGCAAATTCTTTGTGTAGTAAAGGGTCTTAAAATAATTTATCTTAAAATCGACTCTATAGATAAACCTGTGCCTATAAGAGCACAAAACACAGCAAATTGAGCAATCAGCATGATTATCGTATGACATTATTTAGATAGACTCATTACTGTCAATTAGTAGCATAGGTAGCAACCATTACTGCAGGTTATAGGTCCCGCATCTTCCGATACGTGTCTGTATTGGAACGACGCACCGCGCGCCTGCCTGCGCCTGCGCCGGTGAGCACGAATTGACAATAAGAGCAAAGTTCAGCTAGGTTCAGGACTCGGCTCGGGAGGAATGCGGGGCGCAGGGGGCGGGGCGGGGAAGGTGCCACAGCACAAACCAGCCAAATCACGATTACTATTTATATCGACGTTTCGAGTATCTCCACCTGCAGCTCGGGATTAACGAGTGACGCAACCGTGTTGCAAAGATAATTGAAAGCTTTCGATGTGTACGGTTTCGGGTCAGCCGAGGTCCGACAAAACGTTGTAATAACTCATTAGTGTGTCGGTCACACTTGTACAAGAAAATATGGTATAAGATTATTTTTGTTTATGTAAGTTTATTGCGAATGACGATGATTTTGCGACTCGAGTGGTTCTATACTATTCATTTATTAGTTCCTATTCTCATCCGCACTGACTGTTATTTTGCATGTTACAATGTTAGTTTGAAGTGGGTCTCGTCGGGTTGCGGGTCATTGGGTCAACACTAAAACAAGATCGTCTTCTAGCCCCGCGTAGGCGAAAGTTAGTTGGGAATGCCTGTGACTGTGTTCACGCGTGACCCGCGGGTCAGGCGCGCATTCTGACACATGTCAATTAAACCCGCGCGCCGCAAACGCCCCGATTGAGTGCTTCGACATGTTTGTGGAAAACCTCACTCAATACGATTGATTCATTACTTTATCTATTGGAAACCCTGTACGCAATTTACTGCACTCGCAACGCTATTCCATTTGTTTCCGTATAATGAAGATTGATAGAAGCGCTCCGGGTTTAGATACGTCGTTGAAAACCTTTGCTGCCGACTATAGTTTGATTAATGTTTTGTAGAAAGTTATGTTTTAGCGGAAACTTTCTTATCATTTTAACAAACATTAATAAAAATTACACACATATTTCGTGAATACGCGTGTACCTTTTCAAATAAACTGATAAGTGAACGAGCACCAAAATGAGAATTGAGGTTGACAGGGCCGCAATCTCTAGCGCCAATCGCACAATTTGTTGTCGCGCCGCACTCAGCGATAGTGCCTATTCTGCTGTAGGCACAACTTAACTTATTTTATTTCTGTCACTTAAGTAAAAAGTAAAAAATCAATTATTGCAACACGGACACAAAAAAACAACAACAAAATAGTTTTTGAATGGACAACAAGTGTTCTTTAACGCGCTTAAAACAACGCTTCTTTAAACATTAGAAGGTGCATAGGTTCTCGAACGGGAGGGGGTAAATATTTCCAGATGTTTGCGGCCGCATGTGTAAACCCTCCCCTACAGTTCGCCTTGGGACAATCAAAGTAGTCTCACGATGACGTCTTAGGCTTCTTTGTTGGGTGTCCTTTACCCATTTAAGTTTGTCAAATAAATATTTGGGTTTCTAAGATTCCATTATCTTTTTTACCACTTTCGAATATTTGAATTAATAAGAGATATCAACCACAACACCCAAAGTGGCTGATAGTGCTGTAGATTCAATAAGACCACACTATTTAGCATGGCGTCTTATTTTAGTCGTGCAGCGTCACTTTGACAATATCTAATATAATTAGCTGTTGTGTTGCTGTCTCCATTTTTATTCTACTAGGTTCAGAATTTTCTTCTTAGCGAGTGGATTCTCAAGTCGGACAACGACCCGAAGAACCCTGGTGCCAGAATAAAAAGCGACAGGACCATTTATTATACTTACCTAAAATTAATACCACCTGACATGTAAATTATTTTTAAGAATTTATGAAATAAAATCTGAATCTGACCAAACTAAAATAAATTAAGTTGTGCCTACAAAAGAATCAGCACCAATGAGTTGGTTCGTTATTTCCCAAGTGTTGGCAATCGACCGGCGCGGGCGCAGATCGATCAGCTCCTATTATCGGGAGGGACGGACGTGTACAAACAACGATTTGGTGTCGTTAATCTGAGCGAGGCGGTAGAGGTGACACCGGTTCACCTCACGTATCGATGGTAACGACGTGCAACCACAACAGGCACAATCTAATGCCCGAGATGAAAGAACTTATAATTTATCTGTAGCAAATGTTCTGTAACAAAACGCTATTTGCCTACTAGTCAAATCTGCAACTTTTTATGAAATGACAAAAACGCTTTTTTGTATGAAAATACAGGGTTATGACGTCACTCGCTTTCTTTTGTCGTGTGGGTATTGAGTCAATCGACCCGATGAACCCTGGTGTCAGAGTTTTTAAACCACCTAATAGCACATCTAATAGGCCCCTAACATGGTTTGTGTAACGACCACTATCAAAGATCGCTGTCTTAACGTGGTAACCGGGACCGACGGCTTAACGTGCCCTCGGAAGCTCGGAATCTTTTTTCTTCCAGACAATCAGGTGATTCGGCTTGCATTGTCCTAACCAAACTGGGGGAAATGGTAAGCCTGGCTCTGACCACTAGACCACGGAGACAGTTCTCACGCTCCAGTAAATATTGACTAATCAAATCAATAACTTCTATATTTTTAACTCGATTATTAAATCTAAATGTGCATTTTTTTAAATGATAAATAAGTATCACTGTATTTTTAGCCATCAGTTTTCAGTATATCAACGTATTTTTTTTTAGCTACCCAATCAACATGTCTATTTTATGTCAATAATGCACAGAATATTTTTGTCATCCCGTTTCCGATGTGTCTGAAGTCAGCTTTATCTAAGTATTTCAGCAGTACATCTTTAATTTGTATTTGATAGTTCCCATGATTCTAGATAAAACTGAAAAAGGACAGGCGATTTATACTCTATGGTTTTACACATTGTCCGCTAGATTTTGACGCGCTTTTTCACGTTTTCTCAGGCTTATTGCTGTCAATTTTATGCGTCATGTCATATGACGGCGGATAAAAATTACAGATAACGCATAAAACCACAGACTATAAATCAAAAACCGCAGAGAATAGATCTCCTGGCCTTCCAATGTTTGTAGTCTGAAAGTGAAAAATTGATTTTAATTTTAGTTTCCCATACTTAGGGCCGTATTTCAATCAGCTGAGTGACAGCAAGTTTGAGTTCTTATCATTTCAGTACAAACTGGCCTGTCAAATCCATACTTAATATTGGTCTCAAGTTTGAGATCGCTTCATAAATACGAGCCTTACACCCTCTATGTTTAGAAGATATAAATTATGATTGACAATTATAAAGGAAAATGCCAAATGTCTTTCATAATTAAATTACCTACCACGAATAGGTACTATATGTACAAACGTTTTATTACGCAAGAATAATCAATTTGCTATTAATTTAATGGACATGGAGTCAATAATTACAGGTATGTTCTTGCAGTTAGATTTACTTGATAAACAAGGTTGAGAGTCACTGAGAGTCACTCAAATCTATGGCCGCACATATGTCTTAGTGTGTGGTCTTCACATATAACTGCACAACACTAATTAAATCATGTAATTATTCAATAAATTATAATCGCCGATATTTGGTTTGGCAGCGTATACATAATTCTAGGCGGTAATATACAAACCGGCAATTAATAACTATAATAATTTCATTAATGTCATGTTTATAAATTGATATTACACTCCATTGCTCACAATTGGACAGTGATACCGTTTTAGAATCTAACAAGACAGCAAATGATTATTTTGTAATTGATTTTTAAAGTCATTAGAATTAATAAATTCAATCGGAATAGAAGATCTTATCTACAAGTTGATTGAATCAAATGTTGAGTTGATAGTTGTTTGTTATAATTTAAAACATAACAAGTCTTGTAAGCATTTGCATTGCAAACAAGTAATCCAATTCTAGATACTATTTATTTCAAACATTAAACGATTTAATTTATTTACCTTTGCAGTCAACGTTAAGGTGAAGAAGTTTTTTTTTCATTATTTGTCTAAGGTTTTTGTTATCTAAAATCTTTTTTGATCTTGTTTTTGTCATAAGGCTTTACTTCTTCCTGAAAACTTTTTTTATTATAAGCTATTGTCATGTTGTCCTTATTCCTAAAACTATTTTTCTTCCAAGATCCTCTATCAAAACTCGGAGTGTCAATAAAGCTTGTTTGCATGATGGATGCTCCACGACTCTCATTGTTGTCAAATGCGCACACGCAGCCAACTTGACCCCTGCCCCCAAGAGATGTGATTGATTCCCGAACATTTGTATCCATGACTGATTATTCAGAAAATTATCCGCAACAATATAGTTGTTTAAGCTTGCCTAACTTCTATTTTACAATGCCATTTAGAATCCAAAGAAACCTCTAAATAGCTTGCTATGTAAGTGTCTTGTTTGAGTAATGTTTTAGCTACTAAGTATTTTAATTTTTAGTAGAATTGTGACTAGAGTTTGTTCTCATTATCATAGAGTACTATGGCAGTTCCTGCTTGGATCAAATGTCTATCTCATGAAAAGTATTTTAAATAGTTTTACATTTGCGTCTTTCAAGATATACGTGTATATAAATAAGCAATGCACCATTTCCATTACAAAATGTATATAACCAGGATTCAAATCTAACCAAAGTAATAAATTCTATTTACTCCGACTGGTACATGCCCAATTAAGTATATTACCGAGAATAGTGTTTGTTTGTGAGCCCCAGTGCGCACAATTAGACCGTCAGTGCCGAGCTTAGGGCAAAGGTTGCGCAGACGCAGAGATACGATTAAACCTGCCCAACAAATTGAAATCCATTTCAAAACAACTGAAATTAATTAAATAGCTTATTGGATGCTCAGTTATAACTCAAAATTATAATATTAAGGTAGTTATTACTAAACACTTAACCTGGTCATAGGTAGGTTATATTTAAATAGCTAGGTGCGGATTAAACTTAAGATGTAGGCAGTCGAAATGCCTTTCATCTCTGTCTGTATAGAATTTCAAGAATCAATTTTAATTAAAAAGATACAAGAGTAGATAAAGGGTATTTCAGTTAGGATTGTGTATCGCATTTTCTAAAATGTAATGCTCGGTGCATTAAATTATAGAAAACGCGTAGGGCTGAAAAACCGTCTTCCTCCCTCAGCTCGTTCTACCGACTTTTGAGGTTTAGGCGAGAAGAGAAGCACTTCCATGCTGGCCTGGGAGCGAGAGAAAAACTTAGAATGTGCCAGCTGCATTTCCTCCCGGGCATGTTGTAAAAGTCAGCTAAGGGATCCGAGGGTTTCAGTATATTGCAATGTAGGCGATGGGCTGACAACCTGTCACTACAGCAATATACGTACAAATCCATCTTGAATAACCCTCAAACCTTGTCAAACGTGGCGGAACGACCTTTGTTTAGGTCGTTTATGCTCTGCCTACCCCATTAGGGATAAAGGCGTGATTATATGTATGTATGTATGTATGAGAAGCTCCTAGCCCAGTACAAATTTAAAAATCTATATATATAATAAATCTCTAGAAGGGTCTTTTCTGTACAGTGAATATTACAAAAAAAAAAATTGCAGCAGGCCTTATTAACGATATAAAGATCAAAACGTTTTTTTTTTTATTTTTTGTCTGTCGGTCTGTATGTTCACATCACGCCAAAACTACCGAACCGATTTCGATGAAACTTTTTTTATTCAACTGTATGTTACCCGGGTTGCAACTTAGGATACCTAAAATCACGATACCTAACTTAGTAAGCAGTAAAATTAAATATGGCTGTTTCTTAACCGATTTTTATGGAACTTGTTTTATTCGACAGAAAATTATTTAAAATCAAACTTACGATACAAATAATCACGCCTCATGACTAAGGAGGTAGGTAGGAAATTGAATTTCGGTCGTTTTTAACCGATTTTGATAAAACTTTTTTTGTTTGATTGAGCATTACTTTAACTCAAAGTCACGATACAAATAATCACGCCACCTGACTTTGGTAGTAGGCAGGAAATTGATCTCTGATCGTTGTTAGCCGATCTTAAAGGTACTTTTCATTTGACTGAGTTTTTTTTAATTACGTGTCCAGCCTATGTTAGAAATAATCAAGCAAACCATTCAAATATTGAGTAAGTACCACTGTTTGTATGGAAAACACGCAGTGTCTAACATAATAAAAAAGCTTCTCCGCGCGTAGGAGCGGGATCTGCTAGCCCGCGCGCGAAAGCGGTTTTCCATACAAAAACAAAGATCAGACAATGCGAAACACACTTACGCGCTATCCCTCACTGTCCCGCTTCTACGCGCGGAGAAGTGTTTTCAGTATGTTCGACACTGCGTGTTTTCCATACAAACCGAGCGTACGAAGTCGCAAGCACAGCTAGTATTATATAAAGCTTAATCTTACTACCGAAAAATATATGCCATGCCACTTCCGCAAAAAATACGTCAATCTATCCTAATTTTGCGTCACCATCGTCTAGACTAGACTTACAGCACTTTAGATAACAGACGAACGAGTTAAATGATATCGGTCTGCGTGGCCTGCGCATTAGCAGCATTAGGCTGCATTAAGGGGCTCATTATTCTAAACGTCAACGTGCAGAGCTGGCGAGCTTCCGCGAGCGCGCCTCCTCCCGCCTGGAAAGCTATTTTTGACAGTCACTGATTCCAAATAAAATAGACCCACTTTGTGGTGCGAATTTCTTGCTGGATAGGTATAAGAGTACCTATTCCTGAAAATTATGTAAGCGCCATTCGATAAAAGCAGTGCCATTTTGGATCAATGACTGGCAAAAATTGATCCCGTGCGCGGGCGCGGCGCGCTCGCAGCCACCTCTCCAGCACGTCCCCCGCCCGGAGCGCGTGATCGCGGCCAATTATTTTCTGTTTATCTCTAATTACGCATGCGCTGCCGACGCTGCCGGCTTATCGGCCATCTTGCCCTTCGGCCCCAGATCCGATCGCGCCTTCTAATCAGCCCTCAATCCATTTACGTGGACCATCACGATAGATTAGGTCAAATTGGTTCTAGCGACAATCGCCAACTAGCAAGCAGTAAATTTTCACAAAACATAGTTTCGTCTCGCATGCTTATCTACATCTCCGACACGGCAATTACTTGTACGACGCCAACGAGACCGTCTTCGAGTGTTGCGTGCTTTCGATCGATTCCGAGAACTTACCCTAGCCGTTACATCCGCATCGCGATGGTTGTCATGTTAATTTAATCAGAGAAAATGTGTCCGAATTAATCTGAGTTTCGCCGCTGCTTTTTGTGCATATGAACATGAAAGGTCGGCGACGGGGGCGCGGGCTGTGGAGCCGCCGGGCTGCGGGCGAGCGCGCGCAGGGCGACGCGACGCGCGGGTTTCGTGCGTGTCAGCGTGTCGCACTCGCGGGAGCACTCGAACAGTATTAATTTATGGGCAAGTCGTGCAAACAGAATGACGTGCCGGTTTTTCGGCGCGGTGAAATTAGGGTGCATTAACGCAACAAGGTCAGTGCGGTCGGCGTGTCCTGTCCGTGCGGTCAGCCCGGCTTTAGAAGTCGATGGGCTTTGCGGTTTACGGTTTCCGTAGGTGCTTTGGCAATGTAACAACAATAAACACGGTATAATTTCCAGTCTGTTACACGTGTCGATTTTGGTACAATAGCGGAATATTATTATAAGGTCATGACGGAAATGATACTCTCGGTTTATAGGTAATATCTTTCTCTCTATCTGTTTATCTTCTCAACTTTATAGGTAATAAAATTTAATTTAATATTCATATTTGCGGGCTAAAATAATAACCGTGAAATATGTATCAGATTCTATCTCATAAGCAAAATATCATTTTACCTTAGTCATTACAGACAGACATCTTTGTTATCTGAAGTATTTATCTGACGGGCGTGTGAGAAAAATCAATCAAGCATCTACGCACAACCGCTACCTAATCCGTGAATGGACACTTGGAGGTGACTAACTCTACAGCTATGAGAGTGTAACATATAATAGTCATTACAGGCATTTCGTTATCCATTGCAGGATATATTAAAATAGGTTACTAATCTCATATTGAGACGTTAGTAAATGAATATGAATATCATGGTTGCCATGTCAGTGTGAAAGGAGCTTGAGTGTTGAGGCTCTTTTTACTTGTACACGTTCAGACATCTCAAGTGCTCACTGGAGCGAACTGATCTGTCAGACGCGCCAGTACTACCTACTACCTACATTACGTCAAGGATTTAAATGAACGTGGACGGGGCGTTGCATGTTGGAAGATCTGCCAAAAATAGTGTTGGTGGCCATGCTGGTAGCGTTGTTCCTTTTTTGTCACGTTCAATTCAAGCCTTGACGTACCCAGCCCGTGTTACAGACATTTATTGAGCACGAATAAATCGCGGGACTATTTACTTTACTGCCGTGTAATAAGAAGGTTTAATCCGATTCGAGTAGTTATTGTGAGCGATACTGACCTGACTAATGGGAATTACTGCTTTATGGTTTTGCGACTAACAATAACATGGTAAATTTTAATAAGGCAGGTTAAGTGGGTTTAATGGTACCGGAGGACTTTCTAATTCCAAATGTGAAATCAATTCCGAGACGGCTGCTCATTATCCGACCATTGTCTTATTTCTGTACAGAAATGTTTGAATAAGATTTAAATTTGAACTTCTTCTCAGCAAGTGGATTCTCGAGTCGATAGACCAGAAATTGAACTGATTTAAATAGATAAACGTTATAATAACTACAAGGTTAGTTATCACGTATTAGACACATGATTACTCGATTAGTATATATTAACACAGTATCAAATTTCATGTATCCAATTTTGGCAACATTAATATGTATGTCATTATTATGTCTATTCTATCATCCATCATCGATGCGATGATCAAATGTGCATGTCATAGAAATTTAAAAAAATACATTTGATGAGTTTGATGTGCCTTACATAACTACACTTTTATCTCTTATTGCAATATTTGAGAGTATTTGATATAGTTTTGAGGTTAATCTGAGATGGCAATCTGAATCTAGAATCTAGATCCATCGTGGCCTAGACGGGGCTATTAACGAAAGCTTACAGTTAGTCGGGATTATCGAGATCAATTACTTGGTTCTCACGGCTACTGCTGCTGCAGACGCTCTACTAGTTATGTAAAAAATATACATACTTATTTATATTTCTCTTCTTAGCGAGTGAATTCTCGACTTGAACGACCCGATGTACCAGACGATGATGTTGCAGACAAGGATTCTATACATCTCACAAATATTTTATCGCCTAAAGTTCATGGAAAAGGATATTTATACAGCAGGAATAAATAATATGTAAAAAATAATTTTAAAACAAGCTTTTATCATTTATAGGCTAGATAAGACAAGATAAGATAAAAAAAACAATAAGTAGCTGTATGTATTAATATTAAATCAGAAGATGTGGTAAATTAGTTTATTTTTGCTAGACTTGCGTAGGCGCAGGTGGATACCGTTTTTGAATATATTTTAAATCTAGTTTTTGGAGACCATTATTTTTATTTTCAATATTGATGTAGCATCTAGTTGCAAAATCTACAGAATCAAAGTTACTCAATAAGTTAGGGTATTGCGGGAGAGTAGTCAATACTATTTATTTTAATTTAGCATGCGTCACATCTGCGTTCGCCCGGTCCCACGATACAAAGATTAGATTGCGACTCACCGATGCGTAGGACAATATGTAATAGATCAGACGACTAAAAATGAAACCTCGCCGAATAATGGCTCATTTATTGAGATAACTGTCACAGTTGGTACACAGAATGGCCACTGTATGACTCATGTTTATATCACCCTGAGAAAACTCTAACGCAATACTTTGGGTAGGTACGGTAATCACTATTATATATTATAAAACAAAGTCTTTCCACTGCGCTATCCATCTATACACGTTAGTATAAAAACTTCACGACGCGTTGATTTTCATGCTGTTTTCCCCAAAGATCAATGAAATATGTAATTCATGACAAAGTTCCAATAGTATTCTTGATTTTGTCATGGATTAGTGTAAATTGGCTGAAGTACACTAAGTCTCTTAATAAGTAAGGAACGGAATTACACCGTAGGTATGCTACTTTTTGCACCGTTAAAATACTTTAAACCCCATCGGAAAACTCAATAAGCCGCGGGTGAAACCACTATTCAGAAACCTAATAGAGATAAATTTGAAATCCATCTTTACACTACTCATGTGTAAATTACAGTTTGAAGACTCAATCATCATTAAATAGTAATTTATGTTCAATGTGTGGTAGCTCCAAGGGGTTTTGATATGTACTTTTATACTTACTGTACCTATACGTATTGAATGACCCAAAAATTTTAGTTTTTACTATTGATTACTTTTGTAATAATATAATTAATCCGAAAAAAAAGGATACCGTGCTTCGGAGGGCACGTCTTTGATAGTGGTCGTTACCTAAACCATGTCTGAAGGTTATTACTAGGCGATACTAGTCAGTTGCGTTATTAGGCGGTCTGAAAACTCTGACATCAGAGTTCAACGGGTCGATTGGCTCGAGACCCACTCGACAAGGAGAAGAAGAATAATAGAATTCTAGGAGTGTCTTTTATAAATATTTCATTAAATCACCAAGGACGATCTCGCTTTTTAGGTAAAAATTATGCAGTGCTTATAAAATGCTGGTTTTTGTGATTTTAAATTAACATAAGTTTAGCATTAGGCTGTGGCTAATGTGGAGCTGGTTGTTTAGGTTTGTAAATTATTAGTTCCTGTCTCCTCCAAAGCCTCCACTGAGAAACCTCAAAGGTAAAACAAGTCTAGCAGTGGCCACATTATTTACAGATATAAAATAATGCTAATAATGATTTCTTTTTTTTTGCCTACGTCTTTGTAACCTTATACTCACTCTGATCTGAAACTATTGAAACATTAAAACGAAAACATAACCCTCCTTTTTGCTTTGCCGTAGTCGGGTAATAAAACTTTCAACTTTAGATAGTTTTACTCTCAGCCGAAGGAAAATGTTGTATTAAAATGGAATAAAGTGGAGCGGAAAACTAGTCCCCTGTAAAATGTTTGTTACCGTTTATTTATATTATACGGTCTAATATAAAATTTACAGTAGTGTTCACAAATTTTATGATGAATTGGATTTTGGCTCTAATATATATTAGAAACTTTAGATCAAACCTGAAATTCATGTTGCCAGTGGGAGTGAGACAGCAAGCCAGACGTTCCCTTCTGGAGCCTATTACCGTTAAATTGAGTAATTATGGTATTTTTATTATATAATTTTCCTCCGATTCAGGAAGTACATACTTGACAGATATAAAAAATCGCAGCGGTAACTAGCACGCCTCAATATTCAACTTCTCGTTTCTTCGGTTACCACTCCAACTGTCGTACATTCCCTAGTGTAAATTCATTACTCATTGCTCTATTACTCAAACAAGAATTATTGCCACTCTTCTTAATACATGTAGATGGTCCATTAAGTGCTGGTACGCCATGGGAAGTGGCCATGTAGCTATACATCTCGCACATTGCGCGTCTGGTTACACTCGTTACAGGCAACGTTTGTTTGATTTACTATCGCAATGGTTAGAAGCAACACGCCTTGCCTTATTAGGTTTTAGGTCAACAAATGTCTTTTAGCTATTTAACCTCGTGAGGTAAAAATCTTTTGAAGAAATTGTGCAAACCATGTCTCAAATTAATAACTGGTTTATAGTCATAAATACATACAACCAAGATGTAAAGCTTAACTGTAGCTGATTGCCTAACGCTGAATATTTTTTTCTTGGAAGAGCTTCTTGTAATTTAGTTAGTTATTTGTACATTGACTAATAACTAACTAATATATTAATTTGAAAATCTACGGAACAGAATATAATCATCATCTAAGGCCCTTAGATGATGATTATATTTTGTTCCGTAGATTTACTTTTATTATTATTTATTATTTACTTTTATATTATATTTACTTAGACTAAGGCTTTTTTGATCAAACCTCTAAACTATAAGCGCACCATCTAACCACAAAGTTGGTGTCTCCATTTTGATGGGATGGCTAGCAATATAATGATAGTTATTAAGTGGGTGCACAGCACTTAACCTGGTTGCAGAGGTGATGCAAATTTGACCGAGAAATCGTCCGTTCGTCTCGTATCGCACACTTTCATAACAATCCGTGATTGATTGCATAAATCTGAATACGGACGCCGTTAAAACCAAATTAAATTCATCTGCGGCGTCGGCAAAGGACGTCGCAACAGCTGATATATTACCGCGATGATTATTTATATAAAGGGTGTTATGGTATCTGATTAAACTAATAGAATTGAATGAGTAAAAACCAAAACATTATCTTTAAAATAAACCTTTACGTAGTATCTAATAACGGGTGCTGCTGATTTCCAAAAAGCTTTTTTTACAGCTGACCTTATACTTAGGTACTTACGTATATAGGTATAAAGAATACACTTTTGGTTTTTCTGTGAAAGCTGTAAGTAATTTTAAAAACAAAATCATATGTATTTTTGGATACATAACAAGATTGTAATGTTTTTTACACCACGTATACGTGTAGTGCGTATTGCGTATTTTGATGATGAATTGATGTGACGTAGCAATCATAATCCGATAATATGCGTCTTTCTCGTATCAATTAATATACCATTGAGTTGGGTAATATGCAAAAAAATTGAAATGCACTTTACTACATATTTAATACATGATATATTTATTATATCCTTGCTATTAGGTAGAAATGCTCATGTTTCCTGCAATCTAAAAGACAATGAAAGCAGTATATTAAAACATTCGGTTTTTTTGTAGGATCTTATATTGTGTATGAAAATATAAATATAATATTACGAATAATTAATGAGTTCATTATAATTACTATAAAGTTTGTGGCTTATCTTAATTTATACCTAAGACTTTATAAGTAAAGTTATAATTAGGATATTGTGTTTTGATTTTAAAATAAGGCATTACGAAATTAAATATTTTAAAAGTAGGCACAATATTATGGCTAAATAAATTATTATTGCCTGAACTTCACAGGACATCGCAAATTAGCCGAAAGCAGTGAGGCATGTCATGTGGCCACAATCGCCCCCATTTTTGTGTCTTATTATCATAATTAATTTCACATAAAACCACCTTCAAATTATTTTAATGGCTATTAAACACGTGCGCCGGGGGCGCATTCTTGTTACAAAGCTGTTGTTAAAAGTGAGTACTTCCCTAATTGGTTATAATGTGCATTGCCGCGTGCGAATCTTCGTCCTCCTTCCTGTAATAGACAGTCAGTAATGTATTTCAAATGATCGATTGATTCTGTTTAGTTTAGTGAAGGGTGAAGGGCGGAACTGGCGAGGGTTTCGGTTGGGCAGGGCTGTTCCGCCTCAAATTATCACCATTGATTCTGCGGTCGGACGTTACCGTGAAAAGCAGGTGCGTGTTACGATAGAAAGTGCGGAAAATTTTCGGCGTTCCCATGATTTTGGTAGCCACCATACGTGTAGTATTTAACAAGGTATAATAATACTATAATTGGTTAGCAATAAAATTTAATATTTCGGCATATATACAAACGTGTTTGGTAAACTCAGGAATTCACAAAGAAGCTCTAATAATCAAGAGACGTATTTCCTACCGAGATATTTGTTTCTTCCATGCTGGCCTGGGAGCGAGAGAAAAACATAGAATGTGCCAGCTGCATTTCCTCCCGGGCATGTTGTAAAAACCAGCTAAGGGATCCGAGGGTTTCAGTACATTGTAATTTAGGCGAAGGTGACATTTTAGTGGCATAGTTATTAATTCCTAATTTACTATAGCATTAGACTTTCGCATAACTTTTCTGGCATAATGAAACTTATGCATAATAATATTTTGGCATACCGTATTGTAAGCATAACAATATGTTGTACTATATTGAATTTGCATCAGGCATCTTGTTTATTCTACTAATACAGTACTTGTACCAAGTTAGGTGAATTTACTATATAATAATTAAATCTTGAATCTAAAAAATAGAAATAAGGCATTGTAACTACAATTTTCTTAGACTCGGTTGTTACAGCAGATAGTCACAATCGCAAATTATTTGACTATTCGAATACAAAAATGCGAGTCGCGACAGTACGTTAAGGTGCGGCGGGGTGGACCTTGGGCCACCCCCAAGACGCAAACATGTTTATTAAACATACAAAAGATTATAAATGAACTTTATCCCAATAAATTTAGAAATTTGTTCAAAAGAATTTTAGCCACTCAGGAGTTAGTTGTTATGGCATTTATATATATGCCCCTAAATAAAATACTTTGTTATCGTTATGCTTTTATATCGTTATGCTACTTTCAGTTGTGCTTAAAAATATTATGCGTAAACATAAACGGTCGTAAACAGTTGTGCTTTTTCATGCTAGGCTAAAATGTTGTTAGATGTTAAAGCATTATGCTAATTCATATTACTACAATAAATATTATGGAACTAAATATAGAACCTGAGGAGAAAGAGGAAGGAAGAGGAACCTTTAGGCGATGGGCTGACAACCTGTCACAGGTCACTACAGCAATAATAATTTAAAAAACCCAAATAGTATGCCTGTATCAGCTCTCGCTCTTCCATAACATATTACTAGTTATACAATATACCTTCTTCTTCTTATTATTTAGCCGTTAGTGTTTCACTGCTGGGCAAAGGCCTCCCTCCGGTCTTTCCCTATTCTGTTCTTCTTCCGGCCAATATACAATATACCTACAAATCTATTTTAAATGACCCTCAAAACTTTGTCAGACGTGGCGGAATGACCTTTGCTTAGGTTGTTTACGCTATGCCTACCCTATTAGGGATAAAGGCGTGATTATATGTATGTATAATTGTTTTACAGAAATTAACCAATCTTTTCAAGCACATTTTTCATTCCCGTATCCACACTAATAATGTTATGTATAGTTCGTATTTTTAACGTTGAGTTATCGTGTTTTGCGGTCCATAAACTGCTTTTTCTTTGCAACTTCGCCGAGGTTCAAAATTCGGAACCGCAAATTAAAACCTTGTTACAAACATATGTTTTGCGGTTGACTTTATTTAAGGTTGTAAAGCAGAAACAGGTTATAGGCTGCAAATCAAGTTGGTATCGATAATGAAACGTTAAAAAAACGGAATATAGAGTATAATTTGTGTAGTTTTGTTTGTTTGTTAGGGGATAAACTCAATAACGTTAGTACCGAGTAAGATACATTAATTGAAACGGGAAAACATTTTCAAGAGGAAACTCAATAAGCCGTGCGCGGGCGTCACAGTGGTCCAGAAACTATAGTAGCTGCCCTATTGAATAACTGTATACCTAAATCAAAATAAAAGTGCATCGTCATATCCGAAGATAGCCGAGTGTTCTGTTTCATAACAGTCTTCACCGGACAATGAATACGTCGTAAAAGTTTATTTGAGCTGCATTGCATACTTAAATGCGTGTACCGTACGTCAAGGCTTTGATAGAACGTGGGCGAGGGCGCTGCATGTAGGTAAAACCGTCAAAAATGATATTGGCGGCGATGGTGCCTTTTTTCGCCACGTGAATTTCAAGTCTTGCCATACCATACTGTATTATGGATCGGGCGTTATTCCATTAGACGGCCCGGCGACGGCTGGGCGTCGGCACGGCGAGAGTGCCGTCACGATGCCGTGGGTCTGTTTTTCCACTAGACGGCACTGCAACGACACGGCAACGTCTCGATACCGTCCACCTAGTTCCAATTTGAGCGCGCACACATTCGTACGAATACTAAACAGTCATTAAGTTTGGCAGACCGGCGACGATTCATTGATTTTTATAGATTATCTCTTCGACGTTACCGTGCCGTCGCCGTTGCCGTGCTGTCTAGTCCGAAAACGCCCATCCGCTGGCCTTACTAGGACTGCCTTGTTCGCCTTATCTTGGCGAAAATAATAACAACCCGGATTTAAATGCGATTATTTATAGTCTCGCTGTATGTTTGTTTATTTATTCCGCTCGAATAAACATAAACAACGACAGGTGAGAATGCATCAATAAAACCGTTGAGTTGTGAACGTCATTCGCGTCGTTTGCGTCATTTAGAGCAGTTTTACATATCTGAGCTTTAAGTTTATTAATATTATATTGTACAGAATTACCCCTATTTACGCGAATACAAAACCTACTTATTCACTTTTTATAGAACTTAATATAGCATTTTTATTTTTATGTAGTATATTTATTTGACTGTCTATGACATTGCCAGGATTGTATTTTAAAAAAATAGCCTATATGGTGTCCCACTGCTGGGCAAAAGCCTCCCCTTTATCTCTCCAGGCGTCTCTATTTACAGATTCTGTCAGAAAACATGATAGTTTTAGGGCATTTATTTTATTCATCTGCTGTCATATCAGGAAAATTCATAATTATATATGTACATACCTATCTAACACTTAAATCTTTCGCTATTTCAATTAGTTAGTGTAGTAATATAAAATTGATATTTCTAAAAAAGTTTCAGCATTAGTGTATCTATTTTTCTAAAATAATAAGTAACTTACAAATAGTTTTGTATAGAAGCCTTGCAAAGTGATTTATGACTACTTCCTTCGCATGGTAATTAATACTTAGGTTCGTATTTATAAAGCGATCTCAAGATTGAGAGCGATATTAAGAATCGATTTGCCAAGCCATTTTGCACTGAAATGACATTTCTGATACGAACTCAAACTCGCTGTCACTCAAGAAATCAATCACTTTGATAGGAATACCAATGCAAAGTATAATGTCCAATCAGAAATATTGCCTTTATCGGATGCCATACCACAGGGATGCGTATTAGGATGCACCCTGTTCCTTATCTATATAAACGATTTACCTAAGACACTTACGGAAATGAGCTTCCTGTATGCAGTTGACATAACGATTATAATCCCTTGCAGTAACAATATAGAATTAAATACACGTATAACACCAGTTTTAAATAACACAATAGTATGGCTGCAAGAACATAACCTCCAATTAAACATACAAAAGACCAACCTCATAGAATTTAAACCATTACAAAAAACATCCCTTAATATCAATTATTCATTTAATGGTAATAAAATAAACACGTTAAATTTTTTTACATATTTAGGACTTAAACTAGATACTGATCTGAGCTGGAAAATCCATGTAGATAAGGTGGTCGGAAAACTGAACAGATTCGCATACGCATTAAACGAGCTAAAAAAAAACAACTGATCTGAAGACATCCATAGATGCATACTATGCATATGCACATTCTCAGCTCAGTTATCGAATTATCTTGTGGGGAAATAGCGTGGACGCCTAAAACTATTTATCTTACAGAAAAGATGTATCCGTATCATCGCAAACATACAGGATACGGAAACGTGTAAGCCTTACTTCATAAAGTATAGGATCCTAACACTCACTTCCATGTACATCTTAGAAATGAGTAAATTTGTTAGGAGAAATATATTTATATACTCACAAGTTCATAATCGACGTCTCGGAAGTAGATTGACGGCCCCATTCACCAACTTAAAGCTTGTTAGCTCAGGAGTATATCACATGTCAGTTACAATCTATAATAAACTACCCCCGTAATAAAGAAATTAGAGAAAGATGCGAATTTCAACAAGACCCTCAAAGAATTCTTAGTAACAAATTGTTTCTATAGCATGCAGGAGTTTTACGACCACAAATAACCTAAACATTAATAAATTGATTGACATTGAAATTATATTTTGAATTGTTATTAACATCATTGTGTAAATTATTATTATCTTATCGGACATGTTTTACAGACTTTATTTAGATATTTGTTAATTTGATTGATTTTTTATTTTAATTTATAGATTGTTTATTGTAATTAATATTATTATTATTATCTCATGTTGCAGTGCCCTAACCGGGCTCATGTGTAGAGAACTATTATTATATTTATCATCTTATGTACTCACATGAAGCAATAAAGAACTATGACTATGACTATGACAAGTTCTGATTATAAATACCGGCCTTCTTAATAACTCTATAACTTTAATTTGTAAGTATGTTATCTTAATTACACATTAGCTACTTGCTCATTAACTGTTGGTCAAATCAAGAGTCTTGCTTTCCGCCCACTTTAAGTTGACAACTAAATTAATTTCTTAATTAGTAATCGTAATAGCCGAGATCAAGACAGCAAAGTTTTGTTTCATTTTCAGCATTAATTAATATCTGTGCAAAACATTAAGCTTGTGCTGTTGATAAATTCTATTCCTACTAAATGTTTAGATGTTTGGGAGTAAAAGTAGTTTGACATAAAAGTACGACAAACAAATTGTAGTTAAAATAGAGATGCCATGCTGGAAAGCAAAACAATAAAACCATTATAGTTTTGTTAATTATTTCGAGACTTCTATCACAGAATCTTCAAAGGAAACGATCGTTGTTTTGTTTTAGGTAACAACCGGTAGTTGTTCTTCATCTTCCTGCATAAAAGGGAAAAGCCTAGTTAGTTAATTATCTCCCTCAACTTTTGTAAAGAGCCAGACATCAACTTAGGTAATTTTCCGTGTTTATGATCTGATAACAATAGGCACTTATTTAAATGTTCACATCATCTGCCTCTATGAAAAATAGTTGTATTTTCAATTTTAAAAACATGTTTATTAGTACCTTAGTGTAGTATGTCACTAGGCTTATCATTTATTTAATAGGGTGTGTTTTGGGTAATAAAGAAAACACAAGTTTATTACTTATCAAGAAATCGCATGAATATTCATAGCACTAAGAGGATGCCAGATAGAGCTCAAATGGTTTTATTGTCCTCAGTACAAACACAGAGCAATAAATAATGGAGTGGTGATAGGTAAAACGCGGATCGAAACGAGGGCGTGCGCGCGCGCTGCCCGGGGCTGATGATCGACTGATTCCTCCGTCTACTATTACTCCAGCATTGTACTTACGTATGAAATAGGTCGATTGATTAAAATTACAACTATTTGTTCTCATCTAACGTCAATCCAAACTGATATCAGCAGCAGTAATCTTCCATTCTAGAGTATTTTAATAAATTACATCACGATAATTATCTATTATCACTAGGAACCCGCAATTAATAGGTTAACTTGGTCACATAGAGACCCGAGAGCTTGAAAACGTGAGTAAAGCCTGAATAACGTCGTTGGTAGAACTTGCGCAATGCAATGGCCGCCCGAGGGCGCTGGCGGGTCGTAAATATATTTGAGGCGCACTGTTTGCCCTAATGCCCGATCTAGGCGCATAATTCTTCTTTTTGAATTGAGCCATAAATTCGTCGGATCCCGGCAGCGTAGTGGGAACTCCTGGCAAGCCCATATACAGTCCGCTAATGTCTATTATTCCAAATAGTGAAGTCAGCGCGCATTGAACGTACCATTCAATAATATGGCTCTATGTGAGAACGATGCAATTTATGCGACTATGTAGTTTATATAAAAAGCTAACTGTAGTTTACTGCTTCGTTGTGGAGTTTAAGCGAAATATCTGGGAATATCTAAGTAAGCTAATGTGCAGCAATAGCTTAGAATTCGTTAGTATTCGCTAGATGTTGCGGAACCCGTAATTCGATGCGGCTCTGACTCCGACCCGCAGATCGGTGTTGTAAATAAAATGTTCACCTTTTAGACTACACCAGACCGAGTGCTCATGTTATGTACCACGTAAGTACCCACTAATTTACAAGATGGCGCGTAAATTGCGAGGAACATCTTAATTTACCTACTTACATTCCTAATTTGAATTAAATTTCGTTTAATTATGTCCTACTCGGAAACTGAAACAAGTACGTAACAGTTAGCCAGAAACGTTTAAATTATTCATCGATGTAAATGTAAACTTTTAACTTAAAATTATTAGAAACGTGATTTAATAGAGAATCTTAAATAAAGTTGATTAATGTATAAACTAGTGAAAGATGATCTATAATTCTGAACTGTCCATACAAAAGACATCAACGCGAAACATATAAAATAACGTTAACACATATTATTATGATACTCATCGATTTCTATTATTATAAGTATAGATACAATTATTTATAAGTATAACTAGATAAAATAATAACTACAAATTTAGAAACGAATTCTGTAAACAAGTACATTTATATAATTTACCAATTAAAGAGAAGAATCGTAAGAATTTGCATGTAAATATTTCGTGACTAATATTGTTGCATACAGAATCAGTCACGACACAGTGAATTAATGTAGGAGCAGATACAAAGTCAAAGGATATCAGTTTTACATCCTAATGATTCAAGAATTAGTATCAACCATTCTAAATTGGAATGAAGCATAGAATAATTTGGGTCGTTACTTAATTTTGAACAAAGTACGCAAATCTAGTAATGATCTTCAGATTAATGTTAAGTGATTCTTGGTAAGTCTTGAGATAAATTGGTAATAGTCAATTTGTCTTATGAATAGAAATATGGGTCGCAATTTTAATCGTACCTAAGTATATACCGAGATTCATCATCCGAATCATAGCAAGATCATAAATAAACAATTTCACTAATGTATAGAGTTTATATTTTAGTTATAACGTAAAAAAAGAATAATTCTTCCATGCTGGACTGGGAGCGAGAGAAAAACATAGAATGTGCCAGCTGCATTTCCTTCTGAGCATGCTGTAAAAACCAGCTAAGGGATCTGAGGGTTTCAGTATATTGCAATTTAGGCGATGGGCTGACAACCTGTCAAACGTGGCGGAACGAGCTTTGTTTCGGTCGTTTATGCTCTGCCTACCCCGTTAGGGATAAAGGCGTGATTATATGTATGTATGTATGTAAAAAAGAATCACCTATGGGTTACTTATTTATGGTAAAGATTTACTTCAAATGGATTCCCAATCTTTATATTTTGTAATGATTTCTCGGCAATGAATTAAAAAATTGGTCTCTTGTTATTTCTATTGTTTCAATCCTTATGAAGCGGCATCCCTTTTAATGATTTGTGGCTACTAAAGCAAAGTGGGTACATGCATAGGGAATCGTGTAATTGGAAAGTACATGCAAGTAAACATAAATTACGATAGTTAACGATTTTAACAAGGACTACTTATGCACATGGTGCTCTTGGTTTGATTGTAGAATTGCGCTTGATTATAGATCTGCCGGCTAAAACTAAAATTAAAATCTTTTTGTCACTTTTAGACCAAAAACATTGGTAAAGGACAGGATATCTATTCTCTCCGGATTTATAGTCGGTGGTTTGATGTTTCAATTTTATTATTTTGAAAGTGATAGATAGATTTTAATTTTAGCCGGTGGTATCTATAATCGAGCCCAATGACTCGTATTTTAATTCCAAATAGTGTAATTGTAAGGTTGTATTGCCTAGTACCTATTTTTGACAATGTAAAAGAATCTTTGTTAGCTGCATTTTTATTAGATCTTTTCATAACATCAAAACCAATAAATAGTAAGTCCTGCTGCTCCATATCTGGAAAAAAATCTTTTCTATTGGGCTTCAAGTTTATTAAATCTAAAACTAAGAGCTTTGTTGTACATAAATCAATCTTAATCACGTGTCGATGTAATCTATCTTAAATAACCTTCGGAGTTTTGTCAGACGTGGCGGAGCTATCTTTGTTTAGGTCGTTCGCGCTCTGCCTACCTCATTAGGGATGGAGGCGTGACTGTATGTACGTATGTCGATGTAGTAAGTCAGTCCGACTAAATACTTGTTACATAAATAAATGCAAATTGGTTTTGAAATATTGCTTTAAATCCAAAACGTCTGCAATCAGACTAAAAAACAAATAAATATGCACACAAATCGAATTCGTGTCTATAACTTCATTGGTAGTTAATGCAAAATTGATGTTTGCGATGGAACGTCCCGGCAGACACGTCGGGCTCAAACAAGTTCTACCGATTCGTTCTCGTAATATCAGTGTAATTTATTTAATGTTAGAAATAGAGCCCGCTCAACGCCACAAAGAATATTGGCTTTCACAACGGAACCTGCGAAATTTATGTGCCGCGAGATTTAGCCAGCAGTGTGCCGGGAGATCACGAGCGCAGCCGCTATGTACCACTAGCACCCACCACCTGTGTGTACCGTACTAACTAGGACTACCTACTTGTAGCATAGAGAACAGAGTATCAATATTTAGGTGAAAAATTTAGAATAATCTCAAAGGCTAATAATTTTAGTATGAATTTGTAGCTGTACAAAGTAAGCAATTTATGGCGAGCAGATCAATGGATATTTTTCTTTGTCTTACGACTATTATTGAATAACGCGTACCAACGGCAAATACTTAATAAATACTGTCCCTTTTTACTTCTTGTAGAAAACCATTACAAAGAATACCGTTACGATAGCGGATAGAACTTTCTGTATTCGACGATACCTAACAGCTTTCAAACCAACAAAAGTTAGTTGCAACACATTTATTTATTCGTCACGATACTTGTTTACCAATAAATTTCCACTTTTACGTTTTTCTGGCCATTACGGCCGATAGCATCTAGCACGCACTAAATAATTGCCCGCCAAATCGTCCGCAAAGGTGCTTAGAATTATACTTGTACTACACGGATCGATTATATAGAAAACTAGTAATTTTGCAGCCTACTGGCATGTTTCCCTAGTACCGCCCGGAGCCAATTCCGTTACTAGGTATTATGACTAGTCTAAGTTTTACACCTGCTTTTGAAAACCGTTCTTGTAATTACGCTAATTGTTCACAACAACACATACCTACTTACAATTGTAGCTTAATAGGCATATACTTACATACTTCAGCCCTGTATGTACGCTGCCTTATACTTTATAGTAATTCTAATTAATGTGGTATGTGAGTTTAAGTGCACATCGGAGTTTAAAGTCGCGCTGAATACCGGAAACTGCTACCCACTATTCCGCTGGTAATTAAAACTTAACAAGTTAATATGAAATTGAGCTTTTCCCCCGTAAATAACCAACAGTACATCCAAAGCCATTAAAATGATGCTTTTACGCAATATCAGTAAAATTGATTCTACTATTTATCAGTAAAAATCTCGGTAGGTATACGTTCATCTAGTTCCCAAACTTGTTCATTCGCAAGCAAGATGCTGCGTTTGGTAGCTGGTAGATAATTGGCGTTACAATTATTGTGTGTCAGTTAGTAATTGACGTGAGGAGAAGAGCAGGCGGCTGGCAGGTCGGCATCAGAAGTACCACCGGCTCCACACAGCTTGCCAGTTGCCTTGCCACTCGCCACTCGCGTGCCGGCGCGTAACGGTCACCAGCAGCTGATCCAGCCATTGTCCTTTAATTAAAACACACTAACACACCTATTTTAGATACAGTTGTCTACGGCGTAATTGCTGAATAACTAAGACTTCAAACTAGACGTAGGAAGGTGCATAAAAGCCCCAATTAACGTTCACAAATTGTTATCGCATTCCTGTCGGATATGTTTGCATCTTGTATAGTTGTTTAAGACTAGTATCGGTACTGTACAAAAAAGCTAATTTACATAAATAATGATGCAAAGTTTTAGCTTAAATATCAAATACATAAGTGTTTCTCAAGCTTTTAAATCAGTTAGAAATGTCCATATACTAATTGCCCACATTATGTCTATTGGTTGTGTAAGTTTCATGTACCGTCAGACGGCGGGCGGCGGGCGGGTGGTGGGGGTGGCTGCGCCGGCGCAAGCGACGACGCTCGCTGTCTAATTAAGCGCGGGCCGGGCTAATTTGACGCGTGAGCAGCCCTGCCGCCGCCTAATGAATGGTATCGCACACGTTCATCGCGCCACGTCGCCCGCTCGTGCTTACAAACCGCATTAAGGAAATCTAGGGACGCCGCTCCGATAAAGGGAATCAAAACTAACGCCAACGTTGAATTAGAAGCCAATAAGCTGAAGCCACTGAGCTTTGGTCCCACGCTCAACGACGCCATAAATTTTAACTCGTTTGCAAACATAATACTTGTAACCTTAAAGCTCGTACTTAAGATGTACTATCTAATTACCGCTAGAGTTTAAGAATAGGTCAGTCATTTTTGTTTTGAATCCGGGAAGCTTTGTAATCAAGAATGACACAATAATCAGGAGTACTTGGTACTGAGTCAGAGGAAAGCGAGGTTAATGCCTATTCAGTGTTTGCATCAGGCTGCAACGCTGATTATAGTCATCGGTGCAGCGCGAACGCAGTTACAGTACACTGATGTATTTATGCACGCACAAAGCCACTTGCAATTTGCAAACGTACTCTCTGATGGATGAGAAATAATGATCACGGGCTCATTTAGCGATGTAATATTACATTTTGTACATGTAAGGGAATTTAAAAGCTCTCTATTAAATGTTCGTAATGATATTTTGTTATGTAAGGGCCACACAGCGTTATTGAGCTTAAGGGGGTGATGTATCCCTTGGGCAGAATATATAAAACAATTATATCCTTGTTCATTAGTATTTTTTTGTTATAAAAACTTTTGAAGAATTTTCTTCGAATAAAACGGACAGTTATGAAACACGGTTTCTATTAAAAGCATCAGTAATTAATGAGAAAAAAAGTTAGTATCGTATAATATCTAGGTTTAATAAGGCCAGTGCGCAAACTCATCTGAATTCCGGCCGCGATACTATCGCTCTCGCCGGCGCGGGCGCAGCTTTGCAGTTTTTTCTTAATCATTTAATTATAATTTCTAGTACACAGGCAATTACTGGTGATGATGGCAGCTATAAGCTGGCAATATGCACAACGCGGACCAGTTCTGACCCTTTCTTAAACATTTTAATTTCTGGTACGTTGTTTGCGGAGACGCATTTGTTGATGTTTAATTACTAAGGTGTACGGCGTACGTACGTGACAGCTGTATTACCGCTACGCGATGAAAATGTTCTACTTGTTACTAAATAAGCTAGTTTAAATGAGTAAGCTGTAATTTCTAACTATGACCAGTGACAAACGCGCGTTAATTATTAGCCAGTTAGAAAAAAATAACCTAACTGCTGTAAAAACAAATATAAATTGCTTTTACAGTTCGGCAATATTTCACTTCACTACAACAGTAGCTGAAACAAGTGACATGCGGAGCGTCGCGCCTGTGCACTCTAAAAATCATAAGTAAAATTAATAATTCATTTCATGCTGGCCTGGGAGCGAGAGAAAAACATAGAATGTGCCAGCTGCATTTCCTCCCGAGCATGCTGTAAAAACCAGCTAAGGGATCCGAGGGTTTCAGTATATTGTAATTTAGGCGATGGGCTGACAACCTGTCACTACAGCAATACAAATCTTTCTTAAATTAACCCTTAAAACTTTGTCAGACATGGAGGAACGACATTTGTTTAGGTCGTTTACGCTCTGCCTACCCAATTAGGCGTGATTATAAAATAACGTCTAAAATTCCTACCTTTGCACAACAAGCAAAAAAAAAACTAATTTCACTTTCAATAAAATAAGCACTTTCATAGAGCTACTATCACTTCAAAATTAGCTGGGATAAGTGGGTCTGTGTACACGGCGGTAGCGGTGGCTACGATTTTGAAAAATTGTTGCATATCCAGCAAAAAGAAACGAATTTCACTGTAAATAAATAAATGTGCTGCAATTCTTCACTGCCTACAGACAGTAGCTGAGACAAGCGACAAGCGACGCGACACGACTGCGCACACGCATCTGCAGCGGCGGCAGCGGCTCAGACAAAACGTTCACAACTAACATTAATGACAAAAATATTGCCTACTTTTTACACTGTTAGCTAGAAAAAAGTTAATTTAATTTCACTGTTAAAAAATCTTTCGAAGTGCTGCAATATTTCAATTTAACATTAGCTATGACAAGCATCAAGCGGCGCGTAACGTTGAGCCCAAGCAGGTGCGACTATTGCGGTTTTCAAAAATCATACATTATAAAATTCGGTAAATCAGCCGAAAAAAAAGAGGAACTAATTTCAAATATATGTGCAGCAATACTTCGCTGTCTACAAACACTAGCTGCGACAAACGACAAGCGGCGCGTCACGTTTGCGCACACGGAGGGTGGCTTGATAAATCATGTATAACATGGTTCCGACATTAAAAAAAACACTAGCCATCTTTGCACAATAATCTTAAAAAACGCTATAAATAAAATACTTAATAAAAATTTAACCGTTAGATAAAAATAAAAAATAACTAAAATAAAATATTTTCAAAGTGCTACAATTCTTCACTGCTCAAAAGACAGTAGCTGCGACAAGCGGCGCGTCACGTCTGCGCACACGCAGCGGCAGCGGCGCGGCGGCGGTTGCTCTGACAAATCGTGCGCCGGAACACATGCGCTTATCTCGCAATTTGTCACCGGACCGCCTGCATTTTCGGCTATATTGCCAAAGATTATACTGTACCTCAGGTACAAAAACAGCACTAAACTTTAGACGCCTTCTCGATAATTTTGTAAATTTTCATATATTACAATGTATACATGATAAATACCTACTTTCCTAAGTGTGTTCCAAGTCCATCTTCGTTATAAAATTTCACATTTATGTATCTTATTTATAAATTTCATAGAAATTAATTGTAAGTACGCCACCTCTGGATTATGGAGAAAATAGAGGTCCTGAAAATGTTTTGAAATGAGTAGAATTGTAAATTATAAACAAGCGTAGTACAACGGTTCGTGTTCTAAAACTCATGATCACACATCTGATGATCATGATTTACGTTCGATTTGAGAATGACTGAGGATTCGTAAAAAAAGTATTGTAGGTACTTTCTTTCATCTCCTTAGTGCTTGATCTGCGCTCATTGGACACAATCAAGCTCGCGGTTAATTACTCCGGCGAGGACTCACGACACGACTCTCCTCGCTAAGAGGCTTTAAGCTGCGTCATTTGTTCACCAACGTAATGGACTGATAACAGATACAATTGCCCCTCTGTCCACAACCACTAACTAGCTCTATGAACAAAGACAAACGAGATACGGGCACCTTTTTTAACAACCCAAAGCTTCACAATTAAAACCGCGAGCTACAATCAATCTTGTCTACGAAACAAGCAATTTATCAAAGCTTAAATAAACAAGAAAATAAATTTCAAAAAATCTGTTGACAGTCAAGGTACTTTGCAAAAAATATTTAACGAATCTCAGGTTACTTAAGGGCACGATATTGTGACATCCATTTATTCTGAAACAAAATTATAATAATTTCACTTAATTACGGCATTTATTCTGAGACGGAGGCCGGCTTACGTCGCAGTTCGCAGCCGCGTGGACGCACTCTATCTTGCACTCGTATTATCTCCTCTTGTTTCACTCTTTATGTCCACAGTGAATTTATTTATGTGAAAAATTAAAAAGCTTTTCCGTGTTATGTTTTCCGCAATTTACAACATGTTTACATTTCTGTACAAAAGTAAAGTGTGACGTAATTGACTATTAAAAAAATTCACGGGGGCTCTGGATATAGCGCTGGTAAAAAGCAAAACGAGTACAGTTATGGGTTATTAATTTAAAATCAATAAGCTTTTGAGAGACAATAACCTCTTGGTTATACGTACTAAAGGATCAAAAGGCGAGTAACCGATTGTTTTATTAGACAAGCGGTCGTAAAGTGGAGGGTTTAGTGTGGGACAATGAAAGCGACCTACCTTACCGGCCACAATCGTCATAAGAAGTGATTTTTGTGTCCGAACTCTGGCCGATTAATAAAACCCTGTATTTATGGGTCTTTTTTGCGATAGAGGAGTATGGGATAAAATGGAGCACAAAAGTTTACAAGCTATTTTATTTTAAACTGTAAAATGTATGAATTGAAGGTGGTATTAGTATTGGATGCGTCTCCTAGCATAGACTACGAGTACAATTGAAAAAAAAATCTTCAAAATAATAGAAACGTTAGTTTAAAAAAGTTTGTGTCTTCAGCCTAGCGAAACTGTAATTTGCTGAAATGAATGTTATTATCTCAGCAATTTAAATCGGCACTAAAACGACGCTGTAAATTTCTTTGAACGTATTAATTGACCACTTATGTGATTTATAGTCGCTATTAAACAACTAATGTGACAAAATGTGCACGTTCGCTCAGTAAATTCAAACTGCATGAGAAATTGTGAACTGTGCTCGAAGTGTGCGTTCTCACCCCAGATTCCCCTTCGATTAACACCTCGATTTGTCATTAGTTACGATATGAGCAACACAAGTACACAACCTTATTTTTTATTCTCGAGGCTCAATTTGCTATCAAAAACAATAAAACGCGTTTTTCGCATAAACAGCTTCCTGTTGCCATGCGTCATTTTGCAAAATGGCAAAATAAAGTAAATTAAATATTGCACTGAGTTGTACAAACGACTGCGGTAATTATGGTCTTAACAACGAGGGAATCGTTTAAGTAGGTGTGCAATTATAAATCAGTCAACTTGACTACATTGTTGTTGGATACTTAAAATAGTATAAAATGTGTAATTAAGAGTCTTTTCACAAATAACATCACAGTAGCTCCTATTTCGTCTTTCCAGTGATACCGTAAACCACTGAAAAGAGAAAATAAAAAAGATATAGTTTTAAAACAATAATAAGAAATTATTCTGTATCAAAGAAGTTATCAGAGAAAATAACAAAGATAGTTGTAAACAAACAATATGAAATTGGTAGGAAGGTTTTGACAAACCTTTGTAGAGTAGAGGATTATCATAGAATAAGAGATAACAGAAAAAAAACAGTCAATATTAATAACTGTATATCGCCATGTGTGAGGTATTTTTAGCTGCTCTAATATCACTTTAGGCCGCTCCGTAGCAATCACAATCGCTTCTATTCAGCTTAACGAGATTAAATCAGGCACTATCGGTGTTATTATTAATTCATTCTTCTGTCGATAGCCATCGGCGTAATCCGGAGTCACCGACGATTCTCACGTTGCTAGCCGAGTGGAGAGCCACAGATAAGGCATTCAATAGAAAATTAACTAGAGAGAAGATGATCTATCAGCCACAATGAGACGAGCGAGATGTCGAAATACTAAATGAAACTGACTGTAATAACAACCACATAATAACATACTTGAATGAAGTCACACGACCCAAATATTTGCGCGTTTTTACTCGTCTAATGATAGCATTCTTGAAATTTATTACCCAGTGTCCTTTCTGACTTCACCTTGAAACCTAAATATTTTAGTGTTTTATAAAAGCCGAAATGCAGACTGCAATTAGTTGGTAATTGCGATCATAAATCCACGATCCACGTAACGCTAAACCAGACGCCCCAGGCGATCCTATTCCAGTATTATTTTACACCAGAGATAGGTATCATCAACTATGATCTTTGTATCGTCTAGGAAATATACAAGGCTGAATTTTTGACACCTCATCTATCTAACTTATTATTCAGCAGTTTTAAATTATGTATAGCGTGTTTATGCAAATTGAATGCAATATTTGTGTTAAAATTATGAATTTGCGATGAGTTGTAGGCCCGTATTTATAAAATGATCTTAAGATTGTGAGCAAGAAGTATGGATTTGACAGTTCATAATGTAATGAAATTACATTTCTGATACGAACTCAAACTCGCTGTCAGTCTCATGTGCCGATTACAAATACGGACCTAAGTCATCGTATATCACAGCTATTAGCAGTAAACGTTGACAAAGGAGTGTTGTCGTCAAGTGCAAAAAGCGGTGGTGTGGCTGTAATTAAAATATTTGGCGGCGGCTCCTCAAGTCGCACTCGTGTCGTACTGACAGGAATGCGAGGATAAATTTCGACTCTCGCGCACTTTTCCCCCCACTTTGTGCCGTTGCAAAATTGTTTCCACTGAAAAGGCAAGAAACTTGGTAAAATGTGAATCATGTCGACTGTCAACAGCCACTTAATTGTCAGGTCAGTTTAATACGCCCTCTTCCGTATAGGGGTCGGCGGTGCAGCACGGATTGAATAACGATGTCGGCCCGTAGCAAGTAGACAACACGTTCTTTAAAAAATAACAAAAAAGCACTTAAGTATTTAATGAGATACTTACATTATGTCATGCTGAAAAATTACTTGGCGAACTAGAAAGTTAAACAAAACCATTTAAGGTACCAATACCAACACAAAAAGAAGACAGAAACATCCACACTAGTTCCTTGTTCTTCGAAACATGCCAATTATTATTCAGTGTACCATTTATGGTACACGAGTGGTGGGTCGTAGATCTACCTAAAGATAAATTTATTCAGTCGATGCACCAGTTACAATTGAATAATGGAACACGACAAGATGTAACATAACAAGGCCAGGTCGCGTCGCAAACGAGCACGGATCCACAGTCACCTTCGAATCCTTGACCCATCCAGAAGAGGCTACTCGGCAGAATGCACCGTCGGTCCTGTCGCCGTACGTAGATAAATAGGTATTTAAAATACCGCTCTCCGTGGGAACCGTGACGGGCGCCCAAACCGCGATAACCCTGCGCCAGCGCAGCCTCTCGCTGCGCCCGCGCCGTTGCGCCGCCGCGCCGCCCGCCTCGCCACACGGATCAAACAATGAACTCTGATATCGACATTCAAGCCTTGCCTAATTTCGTAATCTCTATCTGTGTTTTTACATCTCAGAATTTATTTCAATAAACGTAATAGACGGATTAAAACTAAACTCTATGTTGCGTTGTATAAGGACGTTACTAACATAAAACACAAAATCAAACTTTATTTCATTTGCAATAAGTTTAAAGCTGCTTGGTTGTTGTGAGCGGTGAGTAAAGAGGTAAAGGTGCATGCAGCGAGATGTCATCTGGACCCCCGCCGCGACTCGCGAACAATATTGTCTCTGCCACGGTGCATTGTGAATTTAAATCAATTCATATTCACTCCAATCATTAGGCATAGCTCAGGGGTTAAGTTGAGTAATATTTCTGCAACTCTTGACTATAATAGTGCAATAAATATTGAATTATGCAAATTGTTTTCCAATTTCGCTGTTTGTTTTGCTTCACATTGTGAAATTTTCTACACGAGTTTTAAGCCTCGTGTTTTGTGTTAAAAAGACCAGATTGATTCGGTTCACTAAACAGGTTGTGTTTTACGATCTGACGATAGAGTTATACGACTTTGGTCCATACTGAAAGTTACCAACTGGTTAGTATCTAAGCAATAAAAGTCCATTTTATATCATCATAAATATACTAAGGCGCGTCCTTGTCAATTTCTGATTCGATCTAATCAAACTATTTTGACATCGGACGATTTCCTACATCAAATTTTGAGTCCATTATGTATTATTTAACTTTGTGTATCACAAATATTATAATACTAGTTTTGGTGAAGTAAGATGTGCAATATAGATACCGCACCACCATAGATGGCGACTCTATAAACATTTTAATGCTTTTCGCGATTCTTATCACAAGTTTTTATGACTTTATAAATAGATATCTGTAAATTATATCTATATTATATATTAAGTAAGTGATAGCCATATATCATTAGAACACAATAGCGATGTTGTTACAGCTTCACATTAGGGTAGAGTTGAGTGTGCAACTTTAACAACAACATTTAGATTAACTTATATCGCAATTGCAATGTGTAGAAAGTTTTGTGATTGTTATTTTGTCTGCAAATTTGACGACGTATTGTTATTTTATGTCATACAATTTAAGTTAACAAGTCATCCAAACCCCGTTAAATTAAAGTAACACATCAAATGTCCGTTCACCTGCGCGCGATCCCACGATCGGTCGTCTAGATTTATAGATATCGCAGAATCGAGAGGCGCTTCGTATTTTGCATAACGCTTGTAAGTTGTGTAGCACAATGCCCCGTGGCCCGTGGCCCACAATAAATTGAGTGCAGCGATGGACGATCCTCGCTCACGGCTCCACTCCATCGACCAACGGCTCTGCGACCCCTGGCCCTCACTTTGCAAATGCAAAACCCTTTTTGTTTCGCATAGCCACTGAATTCGTTCTGCTTAAACATACCTCCCATAGCTACCGCAATATAGAGCTTATCTGTTTTAATTTAAACAACGATTACATTCCAACTTTTTGCACCAATTATCGTTAAACACATATAGTACCAGTCTAGTGGTTAAATCTAATTCTTAAAACGATAATTAATCTTTATCGAGACCATAATTGTTGCGACGGTCCATATAATAATACTATTCAAGTTGAAGCTTTTAAAAAAGCATTCGAAAAACACATAAATCTTATTGTTGTCCAATCGGGTTGACTTCCTGCATGGACCAGTCGGGCGGGTCGGAGCGGCGCGCCACTTCCAAATAGGTGTTCTGATATTCTTTTTCTTCACGAACAAAAATAGAGCTAAAAACACGTCGCGCGAATTTTTTGTACCCGTCGACCTTGCGGTGAAGTGGCTTACTGATTCCGATAAACAGTTACTAAAAACAAAGAGTGTGATGAATCGTGATCATTAAAACGAATACCTTTTTACTGGCACCGAGAATAACGTTTTAAATATTACAGTGTATGAAATAATCAATTTTTGTAAAACACTTCCTCCAAGCTCGTCGGTAGCGGGTCAATCAATCAGCAGCATCTATTAGACCTTATGAGGATTCACTTTTACTTTTAACCAATAACAAACTTGATGAATATTTATGAGAGAGCGAAGAGCCCGTGGTTTAATAACATCATTCATCCTTTATTTAGCGTTGGGTTATTCTTATTTTATTCATCAGTTGTCTGTCAGTGGGGTTCGGCGTATGGAGAACATCGAGATTACTTATTTATGTTTCGGTGGACGTGTTCGCCTTGCTGATGCTGACGAGAGCGACGTGTTCATTTATTGAATCGAACTCGTTTTTGTGCGAGTATGTTGCCTGTCAGCAGTTTCTCAAATCGCCAACTCATTGCTTAATACACCGTAAGTATTAACAAAATGTTCCTTGCGTCCTTTATTATAATAAACCTTCGGTGATCGATAATTTATTCAAACCTTCATCGCAATTTGTAGTTAATCATCTTTACTTGTTAAGAGTCGATCATACAGAACATGTTGTGAATTTCATAGATATGTGGATACAAATTATCGTGCTTAAAAAAGTCATATTAAAAATATATCATAGAGAGATTATATAAACAGTTTAATGTATGAATGGAAACGATACATTAATTAAATCCGATCACTCATCTGTGCTTCGGAAGGCACGCTGTTGGTCCCGATTAATGTTGTTTAATACCGTAGCTATTAATCGTTAAGCCATGTCAGAGACCAATGCTAGGCATTGGCGGCTTGGAAACTCTGACCTAATCTAGGATTGGGTCTGGTTTCCCTTCTGGGTTGCGTAGGTTAGATGGCAGTCGCTGTGTGTAAAAGCCAGTACCCTTGATTAATCACCTAGATTAGCTAACCACCCCTGAGAGATACGGGATAAGGCTAGGGAGATGATGACTCATCTGTAAAATATAACAGGAGTTAACACTTTTTAGTGTAAAAGACATCAACGCGCGTCATTAATAGCACACTTGTAAGCTACGGGTTTTTGTTACTTGTTGTAAAAGTTGTAAAAATTAAACTTTATGGCAGTAATTTTATTTTATTTTACATCAAATAAAATATATGTTTGTATGAGATATTGGATACAAGAAATATTATGCTTTATCTAATAAAGTAGTATATTTTATATTGTAACAACTTTTGTCGTAATTCAGCTAAATTATAAATTAGGCCCGTAAGGCGGCATCCAGAAATTAAGCTCATTGTCTTTATAATAAGCTCTTACTATATTATTCTTCCATGCAGGACTGGGTGCGAGAGAGAAACAAAGAATGTGCCAGCTACATTTCCTCCCGGGCATGCTGTAAAAACCAGCTAAGGAATCCGACGGTTTCAGTATACTGCAATTTAGGCGATGGGCTGACAACCTGTCACTATAGCAATATACCTACAAATCAATCTTAAATAACCCTCAAAACTTTGTCTGATGTGGCGGAACGACCTTTGTTTAGGTCGTTTACGTTCTGCCTACCCCATTAGGGATAAAGGCGTGATTATATGCATATATGTATGTCTTTATAAAAAGCTCTTATTATTATTCTAGTTGATATAGTATATCATGTGTCGCAAATAAGCAGGCATTGAAATCACATCGCCTCGTAAACAGTTTGTATTCAGCGCCAAACGGCCGTAACAACAATAGGAGCTTTTGTGTGGACTATACTCGTTCTCTATCACTGCTATAGATATAGGTAGGTATATTCCGAGTTCCAAAACAATTAATGTTTATGAAGTAGGCAATGGACCGTTGTTTTTTATTTAGGTAGTTTAAATGTGGGTTACTTTTTCAGTTTAATGATGGATGACTATTAAAAATAAAAAGGTACGATGAATCATATCATAATCTATTGAGTTTAAGTTTAAAGTACTAGCATACCCGAAAATTGTAAACTCTAACTCTTTGAACTAATCAAAACATAAAATTAAAAAGATATTCTTTTCTAATTTTATATTCGTATACATTAGGTATATCTCTCTATTTTATTCAACTTTTTTCAATAACCTATACAAGTCGAGAAGGTATAGCTATCGTAGTTGTCAGACAATGGCGAGCATCCCGCTAGAAAGTGGCTTATCAATTCAATTGTCGAGCCACGCCCGCGGCCCGGCACACGGGCAGACCGCTACCACACCACTACCACAGTACAGGAAAATACCAGTAAAAATGTTTTCTTACCAGAAACCAAAATCTACTGTACCCAGACCTACATATTACTCACATTGACTCTCCTTAAAATCTGCATACTACGCACTGGTTCTTAAGGCGGCAGTTTTTGAAGATAGACAGGAAATTTAATGTAGGTAAGTTCATGAAATTTTGACATATTATTTCATAATGTTATAGCTTTATCCTGTATCTCACGGGGTCGGCTTCCTAATCTAGGGGATTGAACGAGGGTACTGGTTTTTACACAGAGCGACTGCCATCTGACCTCCGCAACCCAGAAGGGATACGAGACCCAATCCTAGATTGCCGACCCCGTCAGATACGGGATAGGGCTAGGTTGATGATGAGGTCAACAAATATTAGAAGCTGCATTTTTGAGCGTAAAAAACGTTTTACTGTTCCTTTATTTTTCTTTGTTCAATACCCAGCGGTGTCTAGCTCACCGCTATAATAATTTCGACCACTTATTATAACTCTGCCACATTATAAAATTGACTTTTTGTGCTTAGACGATCCATATCATCGATTCACTTTGGATCTTACTTAATTTGGATACTTTACTGTTATCTAGAAATTATTCAATTATTCATCGTGAACGTTATTCTATATTTATGTCTCATTATCATTCAAAGGTTGTTGATTCAACTTTTATCAAATTAAAATAGTACTAATGTGCCATTAACAAAAATAAAGCATTAATTAAGCATTCATAAAAATAAAGAACAAAAAAAGTCCTTCCTTCATAAGCTTTTAGGAATTTAATTTGTAAAGCATTTTCTAGTTAATTATTTAAAAGATTCCTAAAGAAAAAAAGAATAACAATATCAAAATAGTTTACATAATTTTAATAGATTGCCACAGATTATCATCGTTTTTGCAATGTTTTAAAAGGTTTAAATAATATGTGTCTCAAATTTTATGAATTCCTAAATAAACCGCGAGCAGACACGCTCGCAAATTAATTCTGCAGCTTGACGAAGTTGAGCGCTCATTATAATATTCTAGCTCACGTCGAGAACAATGCAAATTGGTACATTGGTACATCCTGATAGTCATCTCACCCATCGATGACTCAAGGCCCGATTCGGCTACGGCTCTCAAACATCATGTCTCTATTTGACAAGGTTAGGCTACACGAGGTCAATACAAATACAAAAATCAAATCATTATTTCTACAAATCCGTACACAACAGTTACAACATAATAAGGCACTTGAATTTATTGCATCCAATTGAGCAATATTCGGCTGATTTGAATATTGTTATATGCAAACTGTTTTCCATTTGCTAACAAGATTGAACGAGTTTTTCATTAACGTGGCCGATCAATCAATCGTCTCATCAAAATAAAGATGTTCTAGCTCTTAGTATTGCATTCCGTCACCTGTATATAAAAGTACGCTATAAATAAAGTCATAAAATGTACCTACCTGCTGAAGCCGCCTGGAAACGGTTAAAATTAAAAATAGGACGGGCAATTCATAATGCTTTGGCTAGTTGGAGTCATTTAGCGCGAACGAATTAATGAGCATTTAAAATGGCTCTGCAGCTCACCCAAGTGGATATCGGAACCTGTCCGCGGCAGTCCGTTGTTGACCGTTCTTTGTCTGCATCGTCCTAGACTAGACAGCCGCCGCGCGCCGCCGCATTCATGCATAGTAAATAATTACAGTGATCAACGGCAGGTGGAGCCGCACGCGCATCGCGACGCGCGCGCATAGAAATAGAAAGGCACATTGCAGTAATTATTTAGTACAGTTATCCCTAATGGGCCGTTTTACGAAAGCTGTTAAGTAAATAAGCAGCGTCCTGCGGTTCCTGCCGGGTGCGCTCGCGCCGCACACGCGCCTGCGTCTGTGCCGACCAACTCTTCATAACAGGAATTCTTTAGGGTTAAGGCCTCATTTTGTCTTAACTAGCTCACCACAATTAAAACGCCTCATGAATTTCAAATTATTTTGATAGTAATAATTCTATTATAATTGTATGCCGTTATTCGCAGATGTGGTTATAAATCAATGCAAATTAGCTACAAGTAGCTATACAAAAAGTGCATATCTTTGTAATGAGTTCAATGTTAAAAATACTCTTTTAATAACATGACACTAGCACTGATTTCAAACAGTAGAGATGACGCAAAAGGTAGTCACCAGAGTCCGGCGGACTCTAAGCGTGCGCGGGCGCAGCGGCGGCGTGGCTCCCGGCGGCAGCGGGTCGGAGGTTAAGCGATACTTTATTTTGAATAATTTATATGTCGTTCCGCGATAGACACCCGTGCCCTCCGCCTTGTACTGTTTATGGTAATACGGGATATCTCGCATTGCAAATGCGCTGAATGTGTCGCCAGCGCCACGAGCGCTCCGCGATACCGCCCCAAGAAATGTATTTCCCAGCGCCCAGCGGAACACAGCAACAACCTGACCAATATCTCACCGACGAGGCTCCTTTACTACATTCTCATCACTTTATTACTAGCCACTCCTACGTTGAATCACAAGAATGTTCAATACTCGAGTAATTATCGGCAATAAATTTTATTAATGTCTAAAAGTAATGGATTCCGACCGACTGTCCAAAATTTATGTTCATTAAAAACGTCAACGGAATTTTAAATCGCAAACGAAACAAGAACAATCGGTCAAAAGCGCAAAGTTAATTAAAACGCTGAGGTTCACTCGAGACAGGTCGAACGGGCACTGAGAGATTGCGAGTTAAAATTCACTTTTAAGAAATTGTCATTAATCAAAATTAATGGAGTTATTATCGCACTGGAACTTTCAAAAAATATTTATTGCGGACATAAATCAGTCTTAAGGGCCGTAACGAAGCGGCCGGTGAGCTTTCTAGGACGTGGCCAGGAGCAAGTGCAATTACCAAAAGCACTCTACAAGAAACGAACAAGCCTCAACAGACTCAACACCACGTTGCAGACGGTACATACTGCAATTATAATGAGATTATGGCCCGTAATCCTTCAAAGGATTAAACTACATAAAAACAGAAAAGAGTAAAAGGATTATAAGCTTATCGATCAACATCACAAGCAAAAGCTTGCAAATGACAGTAATGAGCCTATATACATAGAGATCTATCTACATAAGTAGGTATATACATTACAAATATTTGTACCTAAATATTTTTCTAACGCAGCATTGTTTCACATAAAAGGCATGTTCAAAGCATTACCTCATTTATTTGAGGAGTATCGCTATTTCGCAAGTTTAGGGAACAAGTGAGAGCCACGTTTCGTAATTATTATTGTGGTGATTTATAGGTGTTTCAAGATAATGCATCGATAGCAGGCCGGGCCGACGCGGAAAGTAACTTTATACAAAATAGTGAACAATATGACGTGATATTTTTAATAGATAATGATGTTGATGGACGACAGCGGCCAGGGCCGCGCGCGCACCGTGGGAACAATATTTCGGCTCGCGATCGAGATGTTTTGCAATCGCTTACTATTTCTGATATCAGCTCTACTCGAACCGTTATTATAATAAGTTTCGTACTTGATTCCGCCCGCTTAAGAAAACTTAACCGACTATGCAACCAGTTCTGTTCGTTTGAATTCGTGTGGGTATTTATAGGAGCCGCTGATCCTATAAGAAGATATCGGGGATGGGTTTACCTTTTCTGGGATTATAAAGAATTCAACAAATGGAAGGCTGAAACGATAACATGAAACAAGACACTGCCTACTCGTTTATACAGTTACTCCGATGAACACGAGGAAATCCGGTCGATGTGAAAAGGATTAAGAAATCGACTGGTGTGGAGTTCGGTTTGATTATAATTGGCAGTATATTAACAAACAAAGTGGTGGCAGGGGCGGATCGGTGGCATATTTACGAGTCCCGAGATTGGAGTGACCCGCAGTTGCCAATTTACCGAGACAGCGCGGTCGGGTCGCGTCGAGACACTTTCTACAGCCTCGTCTCACCCGCCTGCCTCCTGCCTGCCAGTACCAGGGAACCAACATTTTCATTATCGATCGCTTTCATAATTCAACTGACATTTTTGTTCCACTCAATTGCACAGCAGTGAAAAATGTATGCACGATGGGTGTTTTTTAATTTTATTTTAATGAAACATTGTTGATATCACTATAAATTTATTACCTCGTTCAACTTATTTTAATTTAAAAACAGATAGCCGGATTTTTGTATTCGTTAAAAATTTACATCTGGTTCGATTTAATTTGAACTTATGTTATGAATTTTTCTTTACTATGTGGCATTATTGTTAAGCATTATATTATGCTTCCATGCTGGACTGGGAGCGACAGAAGAACCTAGAATGTGCCAGCTGCATCTCCTCCCGGGCATGCTGTAAAAACCAGCTAAGGGATTCGAGGGTATATTGTAATTTAGGCGATGGGCTGACAACCTGTCACTACAGCAATATCCAGTTCTATCTCAAACAACCCTCAAAACTTGTCAGACGTGGCGGAACGACCTTTGTTTGGGTTGTTCACGCTCTGCCTACCCCATTAGGGATACAGGCGTGATAGTATGTATGTATGTATGTATGTATTATATTATGCATATTTTGGAATAATAACATATTCAATTAAAATATGATTATGAACAAGACATTAAAGAGATTTATGGTGCGATTGTGCGAAACTATTATGACTTCTAAACACATTCGCGTAAATGTAACTAAACGAAACATATAATTATGTGGACGATTATAATTAAATGCAATTTCTAAAGGAGGACATTTTAATATGTGGTTACAAAATTTTATAAAACTGGATTAGATTTAATAATGATGTTTGTTCGCTCAAACGTTCAATCAAAGTAATCAATTCTAATTGAGTCATTAATCCAATTTATATTGCCGTGGTCTAAGTATTAACTTACGTCATTGCGAAATTTTTATTTTCGGTAATAACATTTGCATCTCCGTAATGACATCAATGGCGGTCTGACTTAATACATATTTATTAGTATTATTTATTGGGACTATTTAATTTAATACACTTCCAGGGTTGAGTGATTTAAATGAATGTTTATATAAAGTGGCCATTGTGTTTACGCTGAAGAATAATTGCAGTCCAGTATCTGGTCCATTCTGCATTTTATTTCGAGGGCAATCAATTTCAGCGCTTGCGGCGATTCTGTGACAATTTCCTGGATTTTTATTGATGTGGGTATATTTTATGTGAACCAGCATTCCACATTCAATAAAAATCAGTAGCAGAGATCTAATCAATCATGTAATACAATTTATGCTCTTTTTTAATTTAATGAATATTTTTAGATTTTAACTTTTCTTGCTACGCCCTACAATAGCCAATATTTACGTAGGTATCAGCTTACGCAGTTATTAATGCAATAGGTTATGGCCTTCAGTTGATCCTAAATGTGCTGGTCACGTCTGGTTTCTAGCCTATAAGCCTACAAAACCATCGGTTTCTAGATAAAAGTGTTTGATTTAGAACGCGTGATTTTCTCCTCTATAACGCACCATCGGATTTTGTTATGGTAGTTTTGTGAAAGCTGCCATTGCAAATTATTGATTGCTTACTTTACTTCGCACACCTTCCGATTGTTGATATATGTTCCACAAAAAAATATAGAAAGCTTCTGACGATTGATGGTGTTTAATAACAATAGAACCGCTAAACCGTTGATTGCCGTAAAATCGAAACGATTTAAGTGACCAATTAAGTACATTGTGCGTCAACAAAGTTTGATTCCGGCAATCAAGCTATTACCCATCGATGTATAATTACTATAGCCGTCGGGGTCAATGGTAACAACGGCTTCCTTGAAAGGAGAAAGTAAACAATATGGGCATAAATCATCATCGGTGGACGGAGATAAGGCCCATGACATAGTGCGAACATGCCGCCAGCAAACATGTGACATGAACACGGCTACGGCTGCGTCCGCGCATGTCGGATGTCACTGTGACGCGGTGACGCACATCACATCGCCTGCTGCGCGCGACACACATACTCTCTTCTTAACCTGCCAGCTAGAGATGTAATAAGACTCTATGCAATAGTAACAAGGAAAAATAAATAAACTCAGAACAACTTGCCAGCAATAACAACGGAGCCGCACGCGAACCTAACGAGCTTTTCATTCAGCCATTACAAAGATTAGCATTCGCATTACGTGGTTGTTAGTTCAAGTGGCTGTTTTTATTCCAACGCTTACTACAGAAATATCTACACTAAGTTTTGTGCAAAGTATAGTAGGCCTATCGTTTGTCTTGTTCTTGTTCCGATAGATGTAAGTAAGTCAACTGAATTTAATATGATGCAGGTAATACGTGATGATAAGCATAATTACATTCCGTTAGCGATCAGTTAACAAACATGGCATGAAATTCAATTTCCCCGAACAAAGTGAAGTAGGCCAATCTGATATAAGGGGGCTATTGAAAAACGAAACCATAGCAATAATCACAGCACGCAGAAAGGTCTCGGCTCTCGCGTCTCGCGGCGACTTGCGACAGCGCTGCGCCCGCCATATTGTATTCACGGGAACTTACGTTTGCAAAGAAATGATCAATAAATTTGTGCCGTCAATAAAGATATCGATCAAAATTACAGGGTTCCGATGATTTAACAAATATGAGTGGATCGCCTGCGTGGAGCGCGCAGGGTGGCCGCGTGGTTCTTCCGTGAAACTGTAATGTTATGGGCCCTTAACAATAATTTTGTCTGCCCAAGAAAGTTGAACCAATTTCTTTAATTACAACAGAATTGAGCTGTTGTAGCCACTTAATTAAACATAAGAATCTCTTTATTTGTACGCAGATTTTTATGAGGCTATTCGGGGAACAACCGAGTTTTACTTAATGTAGAGTCAGTAAACACGATCAGGGTTAATGACTTCCATCGCCTCGAAAGTATCGATCGATGAAATAAAATTGTAAGGCTACATTTAAAAACAATACAGCGTCGAAACACGCCCAATCTTTATACACCTACCTTAATTCGAGGTGCGTCTGCTTGCATTCTTCCATTGATCATTGGAGCGCAAATGAAGCAACTTGGTCAGTCCCTCCCATGTGTTAAGCAACGTGTGGTTTTAAAATTCGTTCAAGTGCATAAAAGGTAATTATTTATCTTGAAATAATTATATACTTAAAGAAATTACACCTCAAGAACAAGTTGTTCTCCGGATTTAAATTGGCAGCGAATAAAATGCGTTTTTTGGAGCTTTGGGTTGGGGGCTATTGTAAACTGTGGTCAGTATGTCGTGCCTAAAAGTGAGGCTGGTCGTTTCGGAGCACTACCGTAGTGGCTTAGTGTCGGCGAGTTGAACGAAGAGTAGCGCATGCAACAATGGCGGACGGCCACCCTAGCGGCGTGCGTTACTCTCAATAAAAAAGTTGACATGGGTCTCATTAACGCCTTGCGCAACCTCGAAAGCGGCCCTTGGGGCACTCGTTGCCAGAGACAAGCAACGCAAATTACTTTGGCACCGTTTGACGTCGGGAAATTTCATTACCACGAGCACATATCATTATTATCTCGCTGGCAATCTACATATTTTACTCGGTAATAAATGCGCGGGTAGTTTCACTTTCCGACACTGGTTTTCGAAAATGACCCGACTTTATAAATTTGCCTCGTCGCTGCTCTCATGAAGGGCGAGTTACAGTTTTAAGTGAATTTCTTTTTGACCTCTCGCTCCAAGGTGTTGCCCGTAATTACGCTTTGCCCGAGTGATATGCAACTTTGCGTAAACAAAAAATTGACATTTAAAAAGTGGTTTGGTTTTCGCGTTGCCTACATAAAAAGTAAATTAAATATTTTGAATTCACTTAATTTTTATTTTGCCACAGTATATCACTTGTAGCGGTGATATTATCTCTCTCATAATTAATTACATTATAGTGGATGGCAGGATAAGGATATCTTGTGAGAGTAAATTACTCAGCATTGTCAAACGTCCGCCTTGCGGTCGTTTAGGAGCTTAACTTTATATGTTCATGGCATTAACTAGGTACAATGTTGTACGGTAACTACCGTATCACATGCAATGGGTTCGGCTTAAGCGGACATGCAGGTGTGGGCAGGAACAGGGGCAGTATATAAAATTTTAGACACTTCTGTGTACGATTGGATCGGGCGATGATGGCGCTCGTTAGCGGCGAACACGCTGCCGTAATGACAGGGGCACGCCCCTTGTAATCAGCGCGCGTGATTTTACCCCACATCGCACGAGGAAATCATTTTGCGAATTAAATTTTTTGGAAGTTATCAAAGTCCTCACACGTTTCTCCGCGCGGTCGCCCGCTAAGCATATCATTACGAGCACACAGCCCTACAATTACTTACACGACTTGGTGCGAAAATGCTTCAGAAACAGCCTTTCAGATAAACGCGTAACGATCTTGCGAAATGGAGATAATATCGAAAAATTTACCTAGTAATACCATAATTGTCAGAGATAAACGCATTGGGGTACGACAATTTATTACCGATCTCTACAATTATAACAATTTAATGTTACTATTTTTTATTGCTCTCTATCTGTAAGTACTTTAGGCCCGTATTTATAATCAGCACTTGAAACTGATAGCGAGTTTGAGTTCGTTTCAGAAATGTAATTTCATTACATAATAACCTATCAAATCCATACTTAATACTGCTATAAATCTTGAGATCGCTTTATAAATACGGGCCTTAATGTCTGTAGCTACTAAAAATATACTTTTATTATACCTACTTGCCCTTCTTTAAAAGATGGAAAAGCCCATCGCAAGCATTGACTACCACACCCTGAAGCTACATGCTCTTGTTAGTAGGATGCGATGAGATCCCGTATCCTCGTCTCGATATCAGATCAGGGCTGCAGCTGTCACCGCAGTGTTGCCGCGTGAGCTGCTCCGTACGCCCGCAATTATTTCCACATCGACGAAAAATTAAGGCAGAGTCACGATAACCCAAAACGCGATGTGATAAAAATATCGCCGGAGAAAACTACCCGAGCGGAATGTGCTGTCAACGCGAGGTAGCCGCGCCTCACGGCGTGTCGGTGAGGGCATACCGGGTTGTTCTACCAATCTACAAGACGACTGCACCCTGCGACGTCATCGCACGTGATAAAAATATCCGAGCGGAATGTGCTGTCAATGCGAGACTACCGAGCTGAGCCTCACGGCGTGTCGCTGAAGGCATGTCGGGTTGCTATGTGAATGTGACGTCATCATGCTAAGGACCAAGAACCAGAAACGCAATGTGATTTATCAATACCGTATTTTTAAATACCGTCATAGAAAACTACCCGAGCGACATGTGTTGTCAATGCGAGGCAGCTGAACTTCACGGGATCACGGTTCACGGTGGCGAGTCGCTGAGGGCATGTCGGGTTGCTCTAACAAGCTGCCAGACGACTGCACCCTGTGACGTCATTGCACTTAGGTACCCGAATTCGGGAATTTGGTAAAATAGTTCCAGCATCGGGAGCTGATCACCGGACGGGTGCATGCATTGCAGCCATCCCACCAAGAAGTACAAGAAGTACAAGTAGGTACCAGCAACGAAAAATACCGGCGAAGAAACAACCCAAGCGGTATGTGCTGTCAACGCGAGGCAGCCGGAGCTCACGGCGTGTAACGGGTTGTTATACTACGATATAAGACGCCTGTGCCCTGTGACGTCACCGCTCTTAGGTACCATAACCATAAACTCGATGTAATAAAAATACCTCCGGATAAAACTACCCGACCGGAATGCGCTGTCAAAGTTGAGCCTCATGGCGTGCCACTGATGGCTTATGGCATGTCGGATTGCTATAATTACTATGATACAAGACGACAGTACCCTGTGATGTCGCCAAATTCAACGAACAAAAATATTAATAAAATCGGGAAAAAACAACTTTGTAGATAGGGCGAGGTGGAAGAACTCGCTGAGGGTACGAGAAATGACGCTGGATACTAGTGTACCTACCGACCCCAGCAAACCTGTATTGCAAATCGATTACGCTTTATTTTCTGGTCCCACGATCGCGTGACGAGCTTTAATTACCAGAAGGTGTCGATTCGAAAATCGTTGTACAGAAAACTTTTACAAATCATAGTTATTTTAAACCAATTTGCTAAGTGGAGGCTTTACTTTGTTCTTTAAAATTGTGTCTTTAAAAAGTGAGTGTCGTATGTAACCGCCGGGTACAATTTTATCGTGTTTTTCAGAAATAATACCCGGTGTAAGGGACAGCATCTCGCAAACTGATAGAGGTTGCTCAGTCAACGGAACTGAACAACTATCAGCAGGATTTTTTTGGATTTGATAAACAAATATATATTTTCCATACAAATTGTCTGATCGAGGTGGTAATTTTGTACGGGTTTTTTTTTGTTTTTTTAACACCTGAACGAATTTCCTGATGATAGTTGTTCTGTTTCGTTGACTGAGCAACCCCTATCAGTTTGCGGGACGCTGTCCCTTACACCTGGTATTGTAAAAGAGTAATGCCTATATCTTTTATTAATATATCCGTAGAACATTTTGCATTAAGAAATGTCCTAAATAAGCGTAAAATTAATGCTTACTCTAATTACTATGCACCTTGATAAGCAATGAGCAGATATCCATCACAGAAAAAAAATATTATCTACCATGATACGAAACACGCAAGAATACTTGTAAATAAATAAAATTCTTACCTGGCCGCTGTCGCTTCTGCCAGTCAAAGGTGCAGGAATTCTGTGAGCCGAGGACTGTATCGGCAGCCCTATCTCACGCCCTGTTACCACGTTTCTCACCTCAGACGCCACCTCCTGCGCCCGCGCCGCCGCCGCCGCCGCCTGATGCTTTATCGCCAATCGGCTCTCTCATCTACGAGCCGGCTTTACCCACTGAACCGAATGTCGATGACCCACTCAACCATCCTTCTGCAGCTATCTATAAGCATCATAAAACGGTGCATCTTTAAAACAATATGGCCGGACGGCTCAGTACCTACATTGTGAACTGTAATGCAAGTAGGATTGTGAATTTGTAACGCTGCATTGAAAACATTGCAGCTTAACGAACTGATTATTTTATCGCATCAAGTAAGTAATTGAAGTACCTCTACATTCTACCAAAATCAAGACAGGAGAGGCGATAATTACATGTGTTAACCCGCCGAATGTAACGGAGCCCTTAATGCCCAATTTCATGCTTTGTAGTGGTTCATCGATGTCAGTTCCTCCAACAAACATTATGACAACAGATTTTTCAACCCAACTACTTAAATTTCACGCCATATTTTAAGGCTGCTCGTTAAGTGCTTAAAAAACTTTCGTGCACGGATTGTGAAAATGAATGCAAAGTCGTTTGTACTAAATAACAAATGAAATGTTTTTTCGAAGTTTAAAATTCTGTAGGTAATACTTACCACCGAAGAATCATATCTGCTCACCGAACTACCAACTAAAATTTAAAATTTATTTCGATATTTACGACATTTTTGCGGAACGCGTGCTAAAACCTGTGAACAGCTATCCAATAGTCATAAAACCTCTTTGATATTGCAAGTTGTGCCTGTTTACAAAACAAATTGTACCTTTAAAGATAAAAATATGGTACTATTTTATTTACATTAAATGTTTTTATTCGGTGATCAATTTTGTGATTTCCTTTATTTGCACTGGTTGCGAAAAGCGGAAGGGCTCGCCGGCCGCTTCCTCATGTCTGCAATAATGACCATTTACTCGACAACTTCTTGTAAACAACTACAATTTGTATGAACTCTCTCCGAGATTTGACCTTCGCGTCTGATGTTAACTTGCTGTAAATTACATCACTTTGTCTTAATTTTCGTCTGAAGCGATTTCTTTATTAAAACTTATTTGATGCCTACATTCTTTGTAGCAAACTAATTTGATACAGTTTTTTTATCAAGGACAAAACAAAAACTTACCCGCATCAAAACATGTCATAACATATTATTTATTAATTTAATAAATAAACATTAGTACTAGCCAAATTAATTAAATCTAAATCAAATAGCCTTTCTAGGAACTAATGTAATAATCTCTCACCACACTGAAATATCATTCTCTCACAGGACTTAAATAACTGTCAAGTTCATACGAAATAATTATTTGCTCTAGACCTAGCTCTAGACACTGGGAATTTGACATTTGATTTGAGTGCTCAAATCTAGGCCGATCAGTGGTCACTCAAGCGGTTACATCTAGATTAACTAATCTATTTCATTCGTCTAATCCATTTTTTGCTTGCCTAGGTGCCAGGCTAGGCGGTTGCCCCTAGACAAATAGTCACTAAAGCACTGGGAGCACTTTCACCAGTTATGGGCAAGAACGTCACCTAGTGAGATAACATAATGTCAACATGGTCTGCTCACGTTTTCTGCAATAAATCTCCGCTACTGCATTATCCAAGGTTTTTGCGAATGCATTAAGCTGTCATGTCTTCGATATATCACGATTTTGGGATTAATTGGTCCAAAACAAATAGGTACCATTCATGAGCTTTTTAATACTCGTTACGGCTGTTATGCTAAATGACAGAATTTCGATTAAATGTGCATATAACTGATTGGCGTCATTCAGTTTTAAATAGGATCTAAAAATTATCTGCTAGCAATCCCAGTTTTATTATGATATAAGATAAGGCAAAACATACAATTTGAGAAGTGATATGATATTGATGTTTTATAGTAATATATCCAATATCCGAACACATCTTTCCTTAATAAATACCGGCTATTTTTCTACATACATACATACATACATACATATAATCACGCCTTAATCCCTAATGGGGTAGGCAGAGCGTAAACGACCTAAACAAAGGTCGTTCCGCCACGTCTGACAAAGTTTTGAGGGTTATTCAAGATGGATTTGTAAGGATATCGCTATAGTGACAGGTTGTCAGCCCATCGCCTAAATTGCAATATACTGAAACCCTCAGATCCCTTAGCTGGTTCTTACAGCATGCCCGGGAGGAAATGCAGCTGGCACATTCTATGTTTTTCTCTCGCTCCCAGTCCAGCTTGGAAGTAATTGGCTATTTTTCTCCTGTTATTTATTTCTTGGTGCGAGATAAATGAAATATAATTCTTTGATCAATGGCCGTCCTTGCCAAAGACAGGTGCAACACAATGGATTCACACTATAAATAGTGTAAACTCAATTAAATAACGTATTTAATCCTGTAAGTGCCTGCGCCTGCGAAGTCAGCTTTGGCAGTCAGGTGCTACTGTTAATTACGTCGTCTAAGATAAGAATTAAAGTCGCAGTATGGCTTCATTACTATTACTTATGATAAAACTATTTAGGACCGATCATGTCGACAGTATCGAGGAAAGAATATCTACAGGCCGTAATGAAAACTGTGTCATCCTAAAGAAGATGAATGTCTTTGATGATTTATTGAATTCCATCTGCAAAAAGTAAAACCTTTGCATAATTATAAAATAAAAAAGTTTATAATTATGTTGTTAACGCCCACTTGTGACATTTAAAGAAATGGGTGATCAAGAATTTTGCTTGGTTGACTAAGGACTGTGCTAGCTCAGTTGATAGTCGAAGAAATGAAATTCTATAAACTTAGGTTCAAATGCCCCAGTCGATAATTTCTTGTTTGTCATAATTGACAAATGTAGATAGAATGGCCTACACGTATAATTACATTGTATAAATAAAAAGTAGGTTTGGTTAAGAAGTAACGCTAGATTCATTTTACAAAAGACCTATTTTCAAATCAGGTTGAATTAGAATTTGATCTATGGCAACTTTGGAACAAGCTTTCGAAGAGAATTCAAGACTGTCCATCTATATCCTCGTTCAAAAAAAGAGTGAAAGAGCACTTTCTATCGCAACAAAATTGTATTTATGTATGTAGGTTTACTTCCATGCTGGACTGGGAGCGAAAGAAAAACATAGAATATGTCAGCTGTTTTTACTCCGGGGCATGCTGTAAAAACCAGCGAAGAGATCCGAGGGTTTCAGTATATTGCAATTTAGGCGATGGGCTGACAACCTGTCACTACAGCAATATGTCTACAAAGGTATTATAAATAACCGTCAAAACTTTGTCAGACGTGGTGGAACGACCTTTGTTCAGGTCGTTTACGCTCTGCCTACCCCATTAGTGATAAAGGCGTGCTTATATGTATGTATACGTACCAGGCCACTCAGAAAGTATTGCGATAAATAGTTTTTATATATGGCAGACTGGCCGGTTAGAATCTTTTTTGAAAATATGATTACTTGTAAGTAAAAATATGTGTGTTCCATTTTCAAAATTTCCCTCCACATTTTTTGCGAGCCAATTCAAAGTATCGTGTCTTACTGAAAAATGGATCTGCGCCGGGAACATTTTAGAGCTATGATTTTTTTACGATTTCAAGCGTCGCCTGAAACCGGATGATTCGTTCGATAGACTTCAAATGGCATTTATGGATGAAAGTCCCTCCAAGGCAACCGTGTATCGTTGGTATAACGAATTTAGGCGCGGTCGACCAACCTTGGGGGATGAAGAAAGAAGCGGTCACCCTTTGACGGCTATTACGGAAGAAAACGTGCTAGCAGTGAAAAATTTAATCCAAGATAATAGGCGAATTACATATCAGGAGATTCAGCACATATTAAAGATTGGATCGGGAAGCGTTCACGAGATTCTACATGGGCATCTTCGCGTGAGGAGGATAGTATCGCGCTGGGTGCCGCACTACCTCACCGACGCTCAGAAGCTGGCCCGGGTGGAATGGTGCCGTGATATGCTGAACAAATTTGAAGCAGGCTCGTCTCGGCGTGTTTACGACATCGTAACAGGTGATGAGTCCTGGATTTATCAATACGATCCAGAAACCAAGCGCCAGTCGACAGTTTGGGTATTTCAAAATGAACCAACGCCTACCAAAGTGAAGCGATCTCGAAGCGGGGGGAAGATTTTGATCGCCAGCTTTTTTAATTTGACTGGCCACTTGACCTCAATTCCCTTACGAGATCAAAGAAGCGTTAACGCCGAATGGTATACTACCAAATGTTTACCAGAAGTTTTTTCTGTTGTGAGCAACAAGCGACCAAACACAGGGCTCCGCGGACTACTGCTCCACCACGACAATGCGCCTGCACACACCGCGCTCAAAACGAGGGACTTCCTGGACAGCACACCAGTCAAACTCCTGGGTCACCCTCCTTGCAGCCCTGATCTAGCACCGTGTGACTTCTTTTTATTTCCAAAAATAAAAAATCAGCTCAAGGGGATAATATTTTCATCGCCGGAAGATGCGCTGGCTGCGTTCGAGCAGGCTGTAAACGAGGTGTCTACGGCGGACTGGAAAAAGTGTTTTGAAAACTGGTTCAGACACATGAATCTTTGTATAGAGGCTGGTGGAGAGTACTTTGAAAAGATTTGATAAAAATATATGTACCTGTAGAACAATATTTTTTAGTGTCGCAAATCTTTCTGAGTGTCCCACGTATGTATTATCATTTATCATATATTATAGATATTTTATTTGAGTAATATTTACGTAGGTTCTAGGTTATATGTAGAAATCTGTTGCGTGTACAGTCTTGCCCCCGTATATATTGTTATTTCATATTCAGTTTTACAGGTTGGCTGGAAGAGATGTCTTTATAAGAGATAAGCTCACCTTTGTAAAGTAAATTTAAGTATGTTTATTTATTGTAAACTTTTTGCACACAAAAAATAATAAATACAATAAAGAATAAATAACTTTTATATTATCATACCCTATTGATAAGTCATTCTAATTAGGGATGCTTATTCCGAATAGTTTATTTATACACGAAACATCATCTATGAAGATGCGAATAAGTTATGTTATGGCCTATCCGTCTCTACCTTATTAGTCGTTGATGATAATCAAACAACTGATGGAAAAGCATTAAAATCGATTGAAATATTTATGACCTAATATAAAATCCGACTGTAGTTTATATTACTAATCAAATAATAATTATTCATTTGATTTTATGACGCAAATTAATTATTTACTGTAAATAATACACTGACTTACGCAAAATCTCCAAGGATGGTATTTAACTGATTGCGTAGTAAAGGAGCTTTTTTTTAAATTAACATACATACATACATATAATCACGCCTTTATCCCTAACGGGGTAGGTAGAGCGTAAACGACCTAAACAAAGGTCGTTCCGCCACGTCTGACAAAGTTTAGAGGGTCATCCAAGATAGATCTGTAGGTATATTGCTGTAGTGACAGGTTGTCAGCCCATCGCCTAAATTACAATATACTGAATCCCTCGGATCCCTTAGCTTAATTTTTTTTTTTAAATTAATGTTATCTTTAAAATTGCCTTCTGTTACCTACATGCACTTAAATTATATAATTTAAAAATACTGTTTAATTATCTCCTGAAGACCCGAATCAAAAATTTCCCTCAAAATAAGACACACACAAGTATGGCAAAGCGACAGTCGTGTGATAAAACCATGGGATAAAACAACTGTAGTCTGATCAGTACATAATACTACATTAAACTGAACTTGTGCTAGTGACTGTACCAGCAGAGCTTAAGCTTCCAGCTGGAATTCATGCGGTCTAAATACACCAGCCATCACAACTTGTGCTAGTGACTGTACCAGAAGGGCTTAAGCTTCCAGCTGGAATTCATGCGGTCTAAATACACCACCCATCACAACTTGTGCTAGTGACTGTACCAGCAGAGCTTAAGCTTCCAGCTGGAATTCATGCGGTCTAAATACACCAGCCATCACAACTTGTGCTAGTGACTGTACCAGAAGGGCTTAAGCTTCCAGCTGGAATTCATGCGGTCTAAATACACCACCCATCACAACTTGTGCTAGTGACTGTACCAGCAGAGCTTAAGCTTCCAGCTGGAATTCATGCGGTCTAAATACGCCAGCCATCACAACTTGTGCTAGTGACTGTACCAGAAGGGCTTAAGCTTCCAGCTGGAATTCATGCGGTCTAAATACACCACCCATCACAACTTGTGCTAGTGACTGTACCAGCAGAGCTTAAGCTTCCAGCTGGAATTCATGCGGTCTAAATACACCAGCCATCACAACTTGTGCTAGTGACTGTACCAGAAGGGCTTAAGCTTCCAGCTGGAATTCATGCGGTCTAAATACACCACCCATCACAACTTGTGCTAGTGACTGTACCAGCAGAGCTTAAGCTTCCAGCTGGAATTCATGCGGTCTAAATACACCAGCCATCACAACTTGTGCTAGTGACTGTACCAGAAGGGCTTAAGCTTCCAGCTGGAATTCATGCGGTCTAAATACACCACCCATCACAACTTGTGCTAGTGACTGTACCAGCAGAGCTTAAGCTTCCAGCTGGAATTCATGCGGTCTAAATACGCCAGCCATCACAACTTGTGCTAGTGACTGTACCAGAAGGGCTTAAGCTTCCAGCTGGAATTCATGCGGTCTAAATACACTAGCCATCACAACTTGTGCTAGTGACTGTACCAGAAGGGATTAAGCTTCCTGCTGGAATTCATGCGGTCTAAATACACCAGCCATCACAACTTGTGCTAGCGACTGTATCAGAAGAGCTTATGCTTCCAGCTGGAATTCATGCGGTCTAAATACACCAGTCATCACAACTTGTGCTAGTGACTGTACCAGAAGGGCTTAAGCTTCCAGCTGGAATTCATGCGGTCTAAATACACCAGCCATCACAACTTGTGCTAGTGACTGTACCAGAAGGGCTTAAGCTTCCAGCTGGAATTCATGCGGTCTAAATACACCAGCCATCACAACTTGGGCTAGCGACTGTATCAGAAGAGCTTAAGCTTCCAGCTGGAATTCATGCGGTCTAAATACACCAGTCATCACAACTTGTGCTAGTGACTGTACCAGAAGGGCTTAAGCTTCCAGCTGGAATTCATGCGGTCTAAATACACCAGCCATCACAATGCATCAGCGCTTAAGTGAAGGGCGCTCACAATTCTCGGATTATTTTAACTTGTCTTTTTCAATGTCAGCGTTTAAAATAATTGCATCACAATTTTAAAATGCGAGCCTTTTAAGACGGTTTAAAGCGTCGTATAAGTAATCAGATTATTTCCTGGAACTCACGGGACACTTCTTTGTCGGATGTTTTGTTAGTCATTTAAGTGTAAATGAATAATTTTTGCCCTTGATTGATTGCAAAGTAGACACCTAATAAAATTCATACCTATTAAAAGCATTTTTATAAATTCGTTCAATAAATGATAATGGGTTAACACTAATATAAAATACAAGGTCTTGTCTTATGAACATCGAGTTAAATACCATAAACGTATGTAGGTACGTAACTCTGTATCAAGATGTCGCTTCCACAAAAGTGTAAAGACATAACAGAAAGAGTGAGTAAAGCTATGGAACGGTATTCCAAGATCACAGGTTAAGCCCCACCCGCGTTCGCAAATATGTTTTAAAAATATAATAGCTGAGGGCTGTGACCACTAGCTTGCTCGAAAATTGTTATAATACGTATATATTAAGTCGAAGTCGGACTTCACATGAACCGGTCCAAAACAAAAAAAAAATACTAATAGTGCAAAATTTGACTAGTAGTAGAATGGCAGGAAATACAGTATGTCGACCAATACATCTACTTGGGCCACATAGTCTCCTTTCAAAACCGGCAAGATAAGGAAATTAATCGCCGCATAGAAAATGCCTGGAAGAGCTACTGGTCCATGAAGGACCTAATGAAGGGAGACCTTCCACTATGTTTAAAGAGAAGACTCGTCGACATGAGCATCCTGCCCATTCTGACCTACGGTGCGCAGACGTTGTCCCTGACCGGTTCACAAAAGTCCAGACTCGGGGTGTGTCAACGAGCAATGGAGCGGAGCATTCACGGTGTTAAAAGGATCGATCGCATCAGGAACACCACTCTCCGCTCCAAAACTCAAATTACAGATGTGGGCAAGAAAATAAAGTGGGAATGGGCAGGTCATGTCACACGAATGCATCCAGAGAGGTGGGCAAAGTTAGCCACCGACCGGATCCCACTAGAACGCTGACCTAGAGGGAGACCAAAGAAGAGATGGCGGGACCTCACAGCGTTTGACTCAAACTGCTCGAAAACTGCCAAAGATCGGGAAGCGTGGAAAAAGAAAGGGGAGGCCTTTGCCCAGCAGTGGGACAGCTTAGGCTAGTATAATAAATAATATTTAAAAAAATGATATATAAATATAATATAATAAATAATATAATATGAAAATTTATTGACATATGGGCACAATAAAAAATACGAGTACATCACTCTTTAAGTTAATGAGTATAACACGTATAAATTCTAAAGTTACGACCCTATATTCTGGTTATCTGCTATACCAGTCGCAGTCTGTCACTAACCAGACAAATCTGTGAACCTGCCTAGATGTAGACTTAGGAACAGACTTAATTACTACATTCCGACATCATTTCCTTATTGTGGTGATATGATAAGCTTTATTAAACGCCTTATACATAGGTGTCCGGTTTTTGCTTATCCGCTTGTGTTGTGACGGCTACGCCTTTCAATATTTTATTGCAAAAAAGTACCTATAAAGGATACGGTATCCTATACTTACCTAACCCTATACTTATTTGCAATAAAATTGTTGATAATACAATAAAATATGGTTTTCATATTTCAGTCGTAGGAAAATTCCTGAAACAAAGTGTTTCCTTTTCAAGTGCATAACCTTACGTATACACACACATACACACATTTAATCACGGCTCTATCCCTAATGGGGTAGGCAGAGCGTAATCAACCTAAACAAAGGTCGTTCTGCCACGTCTGACAAAGTTTTGAGGGTTATTTACTTACGTATATCATTATATTATATTCCTCCAGGCGCATACCTACCTAGTCCAATAATATTTGTGAACCATACTTAGGATTACTCGTAGTAGCATGCATAAAGTTACTGGTAATAGCAGACACGTACCCAAATATCAAAAATCGAAGACTATTTTGTTAGGCGCATCGCAATTAGGAAGCGGAGAGTCAGCGACGTGGCGGATGCGCGGCGATAGAAATTTACGTTTGCTTTTTATTTTCCTGTACCCTAAGGTTGCCTGGAAGAAATTGCTGCTTAGCAATAAGGCCGCCTATTTGTGCTACTATTTGTTTCATTTAATTTTATTTTCTCTTGTGTCTTTTCTGTGCAATAAAGTATATTCTTATCTTATCTTATCTTAGAATTATATCTTAAATAACCCTCAAAACTTTATCAGACGTGGCGGGACGACCTTTGTTTGGGTAGTTTGCGCTCTGCCTACCCCATTAGGGATAAAGGCGTGATTATATGTGTCTTATCTTATCTTGATTAGAAGTTGCGCTGCGCGGGCGTCTCCGCCGCGTCGCCGCCTCGCCGCTTCCTATTTGCGATGCGCCCTATGTCGTTAACAGTATCATCTCATCTCATATTTTACTATGTAGATACATTATAGCCATACACAGTCAGGTTTGTTTTACACACCTACATAAAATTTTAAGTAGGTACTCATTGTTTCTTCACTGAGACGGTAGGAATAAGATGCAATAGCAAGTAAGGGTTAAGTTTAGCAATCAGCATATTGAATACACTTTAAAACAGAACAGAAACCAACTTCAAATCCTAATTATGATAAAGGAAACAAAAATCCATATAAAAAATAGAATATTTATGATCTACACCGAAAATTCTATTATTATTATTAGCCTATGCTGTTCCCACTGCTAGGCAAAGGCCTCCACACCGAAAATTCTAGAAATAATTATATTGTAAACTTACAAACACGCAGGAGGTAGGCAGAATAAAAACTTTTAAGGCAATATTTGCCTTAAGAGTATAAACTATAAAATTATTTACGCTCAACTGTAAACTTCTTTGTTTTCCAGAGTCGGTCAAAAACAAGCAAGACAAAGAGGAGTAAGTATAGTACCAGTTCACCGCACGCACGTCGTGACCGGCCGACGGCCTTCCAACATAGCGGACCACAATTATTTATATTAAAATTACGGAAAATCACTCTCTCTCGGGCTTATCGTCCATTGTTCCATGTCGGAAATGATTTTGACAATTGATGGCCGGTACTAGCGTGTGCGCAGATAAAAGTCATAGTTGACATAACTTTGGATGGACCTAGAGACTGTTTGTCAAAGATTAGTTTAGCTATTTGACGCTGTTTCTTGGCAATATGTAAGTACTCGGCGTAATTCAAGTAAGACTCGTACCTCTACTATATTGTTTACCAGAATGTTAACCTAATGAATTTCAGCGTCATATGCAATTATTTTATTTATTTAGCTAGTAGGAAATATTTTTTGTTAGAATTTAAATTTTGCTCGTCAATTTGTTTCCCAGAATAGAAAGGAAATAAATAAGCAGTGCCTGTTGTGTCTTAATTACTTAGGTAACTAATTGTTCTGTGTACAATAAAAAAACGATTAAATATGTAAATAAAAGAAAGGAATCACCTAATCTACATACATATAACCACGCCTTTATCCCTAATGGGGTAGACAGAGCGTAAACGACCTAAACAAGGCTAGTTCCGCCACGTCTGATCAAGTTTTGAGGGTTATTTAAGATAGATTTGTAGGTATAATGCTGTAGTGACAGTTTTTCAGCCTCTTTCATATAGCCAAATTGCAATATACAGAAACCTTCGAATCCCTTAACTGGTTTTTACAGCAGGCGCCGGAGGAAACGCAGCTGGCACATTTTATGTTTTTCTCCCGCTCCTAGTACACCATGGAAGTAATCTAATATAATATCATCTAATGTAACAATGCAATTTTAAATAAAAATTCTGTCAAACAAAACTCAGACTCAAAATTCCAAGTCTCAGACCACTAGGCCACATAGGTAGTTATGGGTCCATAGTCTAACTGAAGTTGACCACATTACTAGTGGGCCGTTCTCCTTTGTACAGCGACATTGAATACTTCTCGGAATCAGATTCGTCTCGGATCGGAACGGATGTTCAATACCATTTTGAAATTACAATCACTCCAGATGAGATGCAAAGCTTATTATGAAATAGGTACGTACCTACAAAATTAGTCATAGGTTTTGTCCGTTATTTATATCGATTGTCGAAACATCCGGATTCTGAAAATGTTACGTTCCCATTATTGTTAAGTTGAACTTCGGATTAAAATTATAGTCGTAGATACAGTGAATGTTGTCGTTCATTATAATACCGATAGACTGTGTGGTGCGAACCAATTGTACTTTATATTTATGTTGATCTTATTACGATTATGTATCACAATAGGTATTATATTGTCAAAGGCATTAATTCAATTTTACATACACTTACGAAAGTGAAATGCATTTCTTAATAAATAATTGTCTTAAAATAGATTACGCCTCACGCACGAGGCAGTTGTAGATCACTTCCTTCACGCACATGAATACCAAGGCTGCATACCCGTAACAACGTTGATGTGAAGATTTGCAGTTAATTTGAACAGTCAGCCGGAGAACGGCTGCGGCTGCCACGAGTGCGGATTTCGGCTGGGAAGCGCCCGCGGCCACATCACTCACGCGCGTGTAAAAATAAGCGAGAGTCACCTCACCTCACCTCATCTTACTCCTCACCTCGACCGACTCTATTCAACTAGAAAATTACCTCGTATTCATCAAACTAATAGCTCAAATTATGCGCAACTTTACGACTGTAGAAAAAAGCTCTTTCAATCTTCACCAGTAAAAATTGATTGCTTCTGGGAGGTTAACGCTTCAATCTAGACTTCCATTAAACTCTCTGAGCTAACTGCGAACAGTATCCGATTCAAATAACTTTCATTTAATTAACTTATACAGATATTATATTCGCTTATTAATAATTATGAAGGTTGTAATGAAACGGGTAATGTTTCAATTTTAATTGTAAACGTCGATATAATTTAATGCACAAAAATATTATTTTTCGAATCGTTTCACCAACCGGTCTGGTTTAATAAAAGTCATTCTGGAGCAACATTACACGAAAGTATAAAATTAAAGCGTATTAAAAAAGATATTACAGTACTCCTCATTATTGCTCCACTCGGTGACATGTAAAACCAAAGTGTAAAGGTACTTCTGTCGCAATCATACATTAACTGACCGAGAGAATTTCACTTGAATTTCGCGGACGAGGGCCAATGGTCGGACGACATGACATGACACAAGCATTGTACGAGTACGAAACCCAGATTCGTAGCCCGCGGCAAAATATTACCCATTCAGTTCATTGTAAAAACGCAATTTACTGGCATTCAAATGTTTCCTTTTAATTAAAATACATAATCAAAACACTCGAGTTAATTTTCGAATTCATCGATATTGCATACTTAAAATCGTCGTTGAATATAAAATTATTAGTCGTTGTTTAATAAAAGCGATGATGAATTCAAATCCTCCGGCTTAAATCACAAATCGTATAAAGCTTCTAGATATCTAAAACTTAAGCTAGTAATAAATTTCCTAGTACAAGTATTATGGATATTAGTTTCATATTTGCATTACAGTAATTGCCTTGGCTATTTACAAACCAATCGATAGGTGGAATAACGTAGTAGGTACTCTTCAACTTTGTAGGATTTAAATTTCCTGCAGGTACACGCACGTATAGTGCTTCTAGGTTGAGAACACTTGTCGTAAATCTCGATTAAGTGCGATTAAAGCGAACCAGCACCTGCACTTGCTGATGAAAATCTCAAGTTTTAGATATCGTGAAAACAAGTGGATCATTAAAACATACTCATAAAAACTGTTTAAGTCTTGCCACAAATATCTTCTTTGTCTCGGTGTATGCAAACCAAGTCGCTTGCTATTATTATCTGTGAATCATATTCATTATGTAGCGACGTGTGTGTATCATAAATTTAGGAAAATTATGCTTAAATTTATTTAATACATAATCATGCCTTTATCCCTAATGGGGTAGGCAGAGCGTAAACGACCTAAACAAATGTCACTCCGCCACGTCCGACAAAGTTCCTCACCACCACACAGATTTTTACTCTTATTCTTTCACTGTCAATGCGGCCAGGTTATGGAATTCACTGCCGTACACGGTCCGTGATAGTTCTTCTGTCGCTGTCTTTAGGAAGAGAGTAAAAGAGCATTACCTTTCACTTTCCGTATAGTATTAGTTATATATATGTATTTATATATATTCATGTTTATATAGTTTTTATGATTTTAAGTATTTATATAATTAGTTATTTATGTAATTTATAATTATCTGGTATTATTTTTATATTATGCTTTATTTGTGCACGCCTAATTTGCCTCTCATTTTAAGTCTCACTTCCGTAGGTCAGCTGGAAGAAATTTCTTAGTAGAAATAAGCTGTACCTGTTGTGTCGGTATTCCTTGTGTATTGTCTTTCTCATGTTACTTGTGTACAATAAACAGTAAATAATAATAATAATAAGTTTTGAGGGTTATTTAAGATAAATTTGTAGGTATATTGCTAAGTGACAGGTTGTCAGCCTATCGCCTAAATTGCAATAAAGAAAAACCCTCGGATCCCTTAGCTGATTTTTACAGCATGCCCGGGAAGAAATGCAGCTGGCACATTCTATGTTTTTCTCTCGCTCCCAGTCCAGCATGGAAGTAGCTAGTTAAATTTATTTAAAATTAAAGCAATCTATTTTTAAAATTGTAAATAGTGTATTAAGTTGGCATTTTTGCACACCCTCTTTAGGTTTAATTTATATTGTAAGGAACATTATACAAAACGGAATATTTTGAATGAAGAGCAATAATTTTTAGATGTGAAGTAAGATATAATTCGTATTTTCGAATCGTTCGGTATATTCGGCCGTTGTCATCAGTCTTTTGACACTGGTCGATGACTGGGATCGAAAAAGATCAGACAATCAGGTGACAACTGAATCATGTGAATCGAGAGCCCAAAGCTCAGAGTACAGAGGTAGCCAGGACAGTGACAGATGCGTTAGGCAACAAGTATGTCCAGTCCATCAGTCTAAATGAATACTGGTAGCTTATAATGTTAGTAACTATAATGGAACACACCTGGGTGGCGACCGCGGCGCCTCAAGTGACACGTGACTAATCGCTAATGGCTGCGCCGGCGCACGGTAGATATCCACCACGAATTTGGCAAATTGATTTACATATCCACATTCTCAATGCTACAAACAGCCATTTTGCTTTTGTCACGCGCCCAGTTGCTGCGATTGCGACGTCTCATCTATTAATCTTTGTCTGACCATCCTAAAATGAAATCTTAATATGTTATGCTGATGTAATTTGGTCATTACTGCATCTGTGGTCTAGTCGTCTGAGCTATAGGCTCTCAATTTGGAGATTGTGAGTATGATCTCAACGAAGCAAATATAAATTGTCCTGTCCTAACTATCCCATGTTTAACTAAATACTTTTTCTATTAAAGCAGTTCAGAATCACATCATCTTTTACATACATATAATCACGCCTTTATCCCTAATGGGGTAGGCAGAGCGTAAACGACCTAAACAAAGGTCGTTTCGCCACGTCTGACAAAGTTTTAAGGGTTTTTTAAGATAGATTTATACGTATATTGCTGTAGTGATAGGTTGTCAGCCCATCGCCTAAATTACAATATAGTAAAACCCTCAGATCCCGTAGCTGGTTATTACAGCATGCTCGTGAGGAAATGCAGCTGGCACATTCTATGTTTTTCTCTCACTCCCAGGCCAGCATGGAAGCTAAGCTAAGCATCTTTTACAATGTAACAATACTGGCGCTGAAAACATAATAATGTATGTAGCACCATCGCTTCTAACATACTTAATAGGTACATGGTTTAAGTTGTTATTGAAGATTGAAGTGAAGTCTCTCATCAAATGATTACTGTCGGCGTGTGTCTGAAGTTGTTTAGTAATAAGCTCTGTTTATGTTGTGATTGTGCCTAAAGTAAGGAAAGTCAGCGGAGTCAGAGGTCGCGGGGCCACACGCAACCACACCGTGCAAGCGTCTATTCTTGAACATCATTTAAATTTTATATGTGGCTATTATACCTAGGCACCACACTAATTAGATGATCAACGTATTGTAATATAATTAATGGAATAAATAAACACTAACACGTTTTTTATTGATTTGTAATACACGACAATATTTTTCGAAAAATTGTATGAAATGTCAATCAATGGATCGAAATAAAATTGACTAGCGTGAGAATTTATTGACAAATTATTAAATTAAAAATGATTTTTAATTACATTCAACATGAAATCAGTTTATTTTTATTTATCTGAACTGATTAAATTAACGTAATTTGGATTCAATGTAATAAGTGGACCAGATTGTAAATAAAAGTCTTGAGATTTAAGCCGGCCATAGGTCAAACGGCATTCCAAAAAACTGCTTTCATTTCACTTCCTGGACAGCCTTGACTCTTTTCAGACCTTTTCATCTATATCAAGGCTCGAAGAAAATTACATTGTGTCAAGCTTGTCAGCGAATATTGTTCACATTTCGTTGGCTGTTTACTTTTAATTAACTTGAACTTATTTTTAAATTTAAAGCTAAAGTATGCCTAATTGTTATACACTTATAAGTTTTTTACAGTACATAAATCACATGTCACTTTATTATAAGTCTATAGAACTCAAACACAACTTTGTTATCGATTTAATTATCACATTCATTCTATTCTAACAGATTCATAACTATAAAAAGAAAACATGTACTAAAAAGTTACTGCATTCTATTTGTATGTAACGTAATTTGTAGTAAACAGATTCAATCATAGAGTTATGCTTGTATAGGATAAGTATGTTGGAGGTCAACAGTTTAATTAAAATCTAAGCATGTATTTTACAATTGACTCTACTATCATGGATATCAATTTAACTATCATAGATCTATTAAATTGGTCAAAGCCTCAGGGCAAAACTGAAAACTTTAAAACACGAAAATAAACATTAACACTTTAAATGTCAAAGTTTCCTTGAAACGATTGGGATTATTTCAGACAATTATACATGGATTTTTATGAAATTTCGTATACTTTTTGCAATTAATCAATTGTGCAAGTATAAACAATTTCATCAAAATCCGTAAATCATCATCTCCCTAGCCCGTCCCATCCCATCCCGTATCTCACGGGCTCGGCTAAGTAATCTAGGTAATTAAACGAGGATACTGGTTTTTACACAGAGCGACTGCCATCTAACCTAGATTAGGTCAGAATTTTCAAACCGGCAATGCTTAGCAGTAGCCCCTGACATGGCTTAAGGACTAATATCTACGGCATTAAACGATATTAACCAGGACCAACGGCTTAACGTGCCTTCCGAAGCACGGAAAAAGTGTCGAATAAACGCACATATGAAATTTGAAAAAGAAATCTTATCTCATCCGTTTAGAGCGGGCCTGCCCAGATGTCTCCTTTGCTGACTGTACATAAATGATTTAGAAGCTTTCTGAACAATGTGAAGAATATTCTTTACGTTTAGCCTAAGAACAGAATATCACTTACGCTTGAAGTTGTGCACATAATGTAAGTAAGTGGTACGATATGTTTGATAGTTGTAAGTGCCGCAGTGTTAGTGGTCATCAATCTTCATTATTGCGAGCGGTGCGCGATTAATTTCGTGTAGTGCGAGAAAGCTGCGTCATTACTGCGCAGGCGCAAGCTCCGTGCAGCAAGATGTGTAGTGGAACAGTTCCGCGTGATCGGTGCACTCATCCTTATACTCGTAAACATACATACATAAAGCACCTATATCCCTAACGGGGTAGGCAGAGCGTAAACGACCTAAACAAAGGTCGTTCCGCCACGTCTGACAAAGTTTTGAGGGTTATTTAAGATAGATTTGTAGTTTCTACAGCATGCCAGGGAGGAAATGCAGCTGGCACATTCTATGTTTTTCTCTCGCTCCCAGGCCAGTGCTTACCATGGAAGTAAGGTTTAACTAAATATGATGAGTTGTCCCAAATAGATCGTTCTATGTTGTCTCTATACAATACAGACAATCCATGCTGAACAAAATAAGACACATTCAAACACGGCAAAATATTTTAACCCGCATTTTGCAACTTATTCGCAATATAAAACGAAGCAGGTAGCGGTGAGTCAGATTATAAAAGCTATAAAATCACGCACCTGAAGGACGGCGCAGGCCATAAATTTGATAGTGCTACATTATTGCGAGTGCCATTATCGGTTCGGGTCATTATTTTTGTGTATAAAACGCGGTTGTTTGTTGCTCGCGGGCGAGTTGTTGCGGGCGATGCTATGTCGTCGTCGCGGGCCGCGCGGGCGCCTTTCACCGCGGGTCGCAGGTCAGGGCGCGCTCAGGTGCTCCGCCCCGGCGCCCCGGCCCCCTCCCGCAACCCGCCGCTCGCTAACGGCCCGCCACCATTGCCCTATTCAGCTGTCGTCGCCGAACAACGCCGACGCCGCTGGGAACAACCATACTTATGAATTATTCCACCGCTCTGCACTGTTTAGAAACAATTACAAAACAATACGAATTCATAACGTAAATTTCACAATGCGCTTTGTGAGCTTTCAGCATCACAAAGCCGCGGCACTCGCTAAGACCGCCGCCTGCATAACTAATCATATCTGCATTACAGCAGCTCGACTAGAAGATATCGTACCTACCATTTTATAACACAATATAACGAGAGATGGGTTCTAAAATTGCTCAATTTTGTAAGCGCGAACGTGACGATGTACAAAAAGAGCGATTGTTTGTTCCATATGAATGTGATAATTTCCTGTTACTAAAGATAATGACCGAATCGATTTTGGCGGAGTGTACACTGAGCAGTAAGAGTGAATTGCGTTAGTTAGGAGTGCGGCGTGCGAGATGCATCGTTAAGTTAATGCGGCTGCGGCGGCGCGGGCGCAGCGGCGGAAGCCGAGCATAGCGAGCTTTCGGCGGTTCCCACGCCCCTCCCCCTCCCCGCCCGTCAAGCCCCGCGTGCCATTACACAATGAGAGGTGAACGCGGATCTAAGCAATCGCTTAACCTCGCCCACTGCGCCCGCGCCACGCTGCGCCAACTCCTCTAAAACATCAAGGAAACTGACCACAAACCACTTTCCGTAGTTTACTTAAGGAGCTGACTGCGGGATGGACCCCCGCTGCGAGCTCGTTCATTATGCCCATTCGAGCCGGGACAAGTGCAGCGGCTTCTCTCTTTAATACGAAACCAGTAGCAGCCACTGGCTGATACATATCGGTTCCCAATTTAGAGTTAATCCAACAAAAAAGGGTTTACACGTTAACGATAGGAAGCTCAGTATAAAAGAAATGAACGCGCTCGAGCTGCTACAACACAAACAACGTAGCAAGACGCTACAAAACAAACGCGTTGCTATAAGTCTCCGACAGCATAAATCCTTATCTATTGTTACGAGAAGATTAACTGTTTTTAAAGGTTATTTATTGCTGAATCAAATTCATGACAAAGCATTCTTAGTGAATCACGCCAGTTGGAATTATTGTACTTCACACTAATATTATAAATAAGTAAATTAATGGATTTTGATGCAATTTCGTAAGGATCTAATATTATCTAATCTATAACATTTTTTTTTATTTTACAACTAAATTTATATTTATTAGGTAGGTATCTTCAAAGGTTCTTAATAATATTAGCAGAATGTTACAGACCCATCTTTATGTCTAATTTATGTGTAATAATCTGTTGCAGGCGTAATATTGTTGCTATTTTTTTTAACAATCTACTCTTATTAAATAAGCATTGATTTTCAAAAGTCATCATTATTATTTTATAAATACAAGATTAACTAAAATTTATTTTATACGTAAACATTTATCATACTACGTATTAGTCCATTGCAATGTATATACTACGTATTTGATTAATTGCCTAGGACTATGAATCGGAAATATTATTAGCATGTAAAATATGTTCATGTCTATAAAGATATTATCTAATTATTAATACGGCTCCAATGTCCTGTTCTATGATGTTGCATTTGTTAGCTGTACGTAGCTCTAAGGTTTAAACACTAGGATTGTACTCGCGACTTTGTTCGCGTGGTAGGTATAAATTTCTACTTTTATTTAATACTGATGGCAAACAGATAAAATGTTTGAATTTGGATTTTAATTAATCTAATTTTAAACATAAAGTATTGATGTAAAAGAGAGTAAATGAAAGTGTTATTTTATTTAATACCTAATTAACAATGATATAGCAAAACTTTAATAACTTACACTTATTGGACTTAACTCGGACAATTAGCAACTATTTCCAATTTAAATACGAACTTGATTTCATTTCTGATGATTTAACGGATTACCATGGCCTTATAACAATCAATGCAATCCAAGCAAACAAATATAAAAACCTAAGATAAAAAACACAATAGAAAAACTGCGACCTTTTGAACCGAAAAGATTCTATTCTAATTCAAAAAGGTGAAGGTTTTTTACCGGTACAATAAATTTACAAGTCAATAACTGTACTATCAATAAATCAGTAACTTTTTTGAATTTATTTGATATAAATACGTAAAGGATGAAATGTAGCAAAATCATTCATACTTTTTGCTATGGCTGACAACAGTGTTATCTAAACTTCGTTTATTTAACTTTGAGTTATCAATCCCAACGTGTTTTGCAGCCTACAAAAAGCTTTTTCCTTGCAACTTAGCAGAGTTACAATTTTCAGAACCACAGACAATTAACCTTCTTACAAACAAGTGTTTTGCAGTTGACTCTCTGAAGTTATAAAGAAAAAGCATGGGCAGCAAAACAAGTTGGTATCGGTAACTTAAAGTTAGCTTTAAGTGATGTATTTAGATAAATGAAGTATAAGTAGTTCTGTCTATGTTTTTGAATACCAGTACCTTGGAAGCCTTCTGGATGAACGTGTCTTGATTACCACAGATCTAGACAAAAATCAAGAGTTAACCCACCTAACAAAAGAAACATCTATCAACATATCGCTAGGAGTACTCTGACATCTTCATAGCCTTATCCCGTATCTCACGGATCGGCTACCTAATCTAGGGGATTGAACAAGGGTTTTGGTTTTTACACAGAGCGACTGCCATCTGACCTCCGCAACCAATAAGGGAAACCAGACCCAATCCTAGATTAGGTCAGAGTTTTCAAGCCGCCAATGCTTAGCACTGGCCTCTGACATGGCTTTACGACTAATATCTACGGTATTAACTGATTTTAACCAGGAGCTACGGCGAAGCACGGAAAAAGCGCCGAATAAATGTACATATAAAATTCGAAAACCGAAAAGCACATTGGTACGTGGTGGGATTCGAATTACGACCCCCGCTCAGGAGGCAGCGGCCCTATCCACTACACCATCGGGCTATAGATCTTTAATTATACTCGCAATGTTCAATAATTATTATATTGAACTTTGGAAGAGCTTTTTGAGAAAAACAACAAACATTTTTTCTGTATCTTTTTAATTGTTTTTTTTATACTCTCGAGTCTGACCTAGATCTAATAAATTCAACGATGTAGCGAACTTACTCGTATCTAAAAGCAGCCTCGTCACTCATTTTCAGTAGATTTGAGTTATACTCATACTCGTATGTATTCACTGAATACTATTCAGAAACACAGACTAAAAGTAATAGAAGGTAGAAAATTTATGTGTTTTTATTGCAAGCAAGGAAGAATATGAGTACAATGGAAAAATTACCTATATTTTACTAAATAGAAAACGTTTATTTTACCGAATTCGCACGCAACAGTTTACCGTCAGATTGAGAAATGACCTGTTCTTCTCGGATATATCTAACAATTACTAGCGGTGATGCATAAGCCTCATTATAATGGAACGCCACAGTGATGGGCACTTTCGATGTATCCGGCAGATCGCTCATCCGTAGGATCGCTCTCGTGTGCTCCACTTTCCTTAAGTCATCTTTTAAGGAACTTGATATTAATTCTTTAGAATTTTCAATACAGATCTATGTCAGTGGTTCAAAATTTTCTTAATGATAGTCATGTCAAGACAGAAGATATTTTTGTACCTAAGCTAATTAAAAACAAAAAATATGATGACATTGATGATATTACAAACAATATTCTACAAGGAACATAAGTCAAAATATGAGAAATGAAAACACATAATATCTTGGGGAATATTCCTAGAAAATTTCCCATTGGGGAACGGCACATTGCTAGGTGCCGCCGTCGTCGCTACACTGGGAAAAAGCTCTCACGTTTGGAGCTCTCGATAGCAACCCAGAGGTCTTGGGTCACGACCGCACTTTTTGTCCAAAGCTTGGCACCACACACGCGACCGCCGCGGGATTGTCCGACGCGCTTAATTATGCTGTCACATGCCGCGAGGTGCCCAATAGTGAAAGCAAGCGATACACGTAATGTACCCAAGAAAAATAACAGCTAAGCACGAGTTTGGGGGCAGCTTAGGAACTTTTATTGAACCATAGAAGTTCTTTTATTCAAAGAGATGTCAAATAGTGAAAGCAAGCGATACACCTAATGTACCGGAGAAAAATAACAAGTCTAATAAACTTTAGAACTTTTATGGGACTATAAAAGTTCTATGATTCAAATAATACATACCTATATCATGTGTCTGTCACATATAGAACGGAGCGATATCCAATAGTGAAAGCAAGCGAAATAAGTAATGTACCGGAGAAAAATAACAGCTAAGCACGAGTTTGGGGGCAGCTTAGAATTTTTGTTGAACCATAGAAGTTCTTTGATTCAAATATCACATTACCCATGTCCTGTGTTCACAAAGAGATCTCCAATAGTGAAAGCAAGCGATATACCTAATGTGAGAGACATAACAAGTCTAACAAACTTTGGAACTTTTATGGGACTATAAAAGTTCTATGATTCAAATAATACATACCTATGTCATATATTTTCTGTCACGCATAGAATGAAGAGATATTCATTAGTGAAAGCAAGCAATACGCGTAATGTACCGGAGAAAAATAACAGCTACGCACGAATTTGGGGGCAGCTTACGAACTTTGATTGAACCATTACAGTTCTTTGATTCAAATATAACATTTCTTATGTCATTTTGTTTGTTATCACATATTCACATGACCAATAGTGAAAGCAAGCGAAACCTGTAACGTATTTTAGAAAAAAAACTTTATAAATAAAATTAGACCGCATTTATGATCAACTCTCAAGAGTGACAGCGAGTTTGAGTTAGTATCAGAAATGTCATTTAGCTACATAACGGCCTTGCAAATCCATACTTTATATTGCTCTCAATCTTGAGATTACTGTATAAATACGAGCCTTAATTATCTAATCTGGGGGGCTGCTTAGATTGAACTATAAAAGATCTTTGATTCATATAATAGGTATATTACCTATGTTACGAATTTGACGATTAAACAATGTTTACTTTCATTTCAGTACGTCGGTTGCAGGAAATTTATTTTCGGAAATAAGTAGGCACCTGCTGAGTTTCTGTTTGTCTCTCGTAAAAGACATAATAAAAAATACAACTATAAGATAATAAATGTTCTGGTAGGTGGCCCTTTTACCGTTTCTGATAATACGATATTCATTTACAGTCCAATATGTGTAATTTAATAATACCTAGTACTTACGTGGCGTGGTTTAATTTATTTTATAATTATTTCGAGACTCATAGAACTTTCTCTGCCTACCCCAGATAAAGGCGTGATTATATGTATGTATGTATGTATAGAACTTTCATTTGCTCTAACTTTTATGCAAGGGGTAGATTTAGTAAAAATCTAGTTGTACTAAAAGTAAAGAAAAGCCTATAATGATGACATAGGTAGCATTTATTTTTATATCAAATATTTTAATCTTCCATGCTGGCTTGGGAACGAGAGAAAAACATAGAATGTGCCAGCTGGATTTCCTCCTGGGCATGCTGTAAAAACCAGCTAAGGAATCCGAGGGTTTCAGTATATTGTAATTTAGGCGATAGGCTGACAACCTGTCACTACTTACATACATCTTAACTAACCCTCAAAACTTTGTCAGACATGGCGGAACGGCCTTCGTTTAGGTCGTTTACGCTCTGCCTACCCCGTTAGGAAAAAAGGCGTGACTTTTTGTATGTATGTCAAATATTTTATTATTATCAGTGTCCACACAGGCTAATATCTCTACGGTTTCTGGCGGTACGTGCAGCAAAAGCTAAGCTAAGTAAAGCTAGCTGAAGCACACACAATCGGCTTGTGCGAGGCGGAAATGATTATTGCGTCCTTTATTTATAACAAAATACTTGCTTTCCTTTCCGCTGCTTTCTAGAGTCAGTCTTTTTATTCCAACGAAAAATATGTGATAGAATCTTATAGTATATTATTGTATATTTTTTTTACTGACAAATATTTTTCTATACTATAGTATAGGTATAAAGAATGTACCTGCTTACAAACAAAACAATACATTTCGATCCATAATATGTATAACTGTATTTAATATAATATATTTTATATGTTAAGTAGTTCAAGGACAAATTTAAATTTATTTTATTATAATTGACATTTATGCGAGTAAAACAAAGAATCTAACGAGATAATTTGATTAAAAATATATTTATTCAGACTTAAAAATGGTAATATATACTTCATCCACACCTAATATTATATATTTTTTTGCACCTGGCTTGTCATTTCCACATGCCCTAACTACCTTAGTAGACTGGTAGATAATTCCTTTGGCGTTAAGTCCGCCCGTGTAACATTTTTGTGCATAAAGTTAAATAAATACAATAAATAAATATTTATGTTAATAGCCAAATTTTTAAGAAATTTAGTTTTATTTCATGCAACCACTATGTAAAGCATTTTTTATGACTTAAGTTTTAGTCATAGTTACGCTAAAATAGTTTTATAGCTATCATTTAATTTGCATATAAATATTCTATCATATTTAATAGAACAAAATCACGTTAACGTCATGGTCTAAAACTAGAATCACTATAGCTACCACGGCGGATAAAACATTCATAATACATACATACATATAATCACGCCTTTATCCCTAATGGGGTACGCAGAGCGTAAACGACCTAAACAAAGGTCGTTCCGCCACGTCTGACAAAATTTTGAGGGTTATTTAAGATAAGATTTTAAGGTATATTGCTGTAGTGACAGTCAGCCCATCGCCTAAAATGCAATATACAGAAACCCTCGGATCCCTTAGCTGGTTTTTACAGCATGCCCGGGAGGAAATGCAGCTGACACATTCTATGATTTTCTTTCGCTCCCAGTCCAGCATGGAAGAAAAACAAAAGAAGTGTTTTACATTCATAATATAAAACATTAAATACCTAAATAAAGGTACCTACTTGATTCACGTACGATAATATTCAACTTCCATAGTATTCAACACATACCATACATACTTAAATTTATGACAGTATTAATTGCTTCATCTGAATAAATTTTAAAAAAATTAAAGGGTGAAGCAAAGGTTACAAAAAGATGAGTTTTTTTTGCTGTAACATTAAAATTCAGGTAAGTAGAATTTGCCTGAGCAATTCATTATATACGAGGTGTAACGGACAGCGTCCCGCAAACTGATAGGGGTAGCTCAGTCAACGGAACTGAACAACTATCAGGTTTTTTTTAGGAAGAGTTTTATTTTAATAATTGTCTGATTGAGTTGATCATCATTTTGTATGGGAAGTTCAACTTATTTCGTCTCCTGAAAGAATTTCTTACATACATACATACATATAATCACGCCTTTATCCCTAATGGGGTAGGCAGAGCGTAAACGACCTAACAAAGGTCGTTCCGCTACGTCTGACAAATTTGGAGGGTTATTTAAGATAGAGTTGTAGATATATTGCTGTAGTGACAGGTTGTCAGCCCATCGCCTAAATTACAATATAATGAAACCCTCGGATCCCTTAGCTGGTTTTTACAGCACGCCGGGAGGAGATGCAGCTGGCACATTCTATGTTTTTCTCCCGCTCCCAGGCCAGCATGGAAGTAGTAAAGAATTTCTTGGTTATAGTTGTTCAGTTTCGTTAACTAAGCAACCCCTATCAGTTTGCGGGACGCTACATCTTTTATATCAGGACGTTCTGTTTCTTACTAAAGCAAAATAAAGTTAGATTTTAAAATATTTAAAATTTACTAGTAATGCAGGCAACGCAAAGTTAAAGCACTTTTAAAATATTTAATTTTTTGATAATATTTTTGACGCCTAGTCTAAATTTAAAAGTAACAATAACGGAAAACTAAATTAATAAAAATCCAGACGAGTTTGAATGTAAAATTAATTTTATTGACAATGACATGCGGCGATTAATTTTAGGGACAATCGGCTGGCATACATCGTATGCGCCACGCACGGACGCCATGCGCCCGCGCAGCCGCCGGTCTGTTCCGGCTCCGAAACGACCCAGTCCTCCTTGAACACAGAATCCACACACCGCAGTCTTTTAGATCATCGCTTGTACTATAATTATATATAAACGTATTATACTTTATCCGTATCGAGAACACAGTAGGTGCATATTAAACCGCATTGCTTCAATTATGTCGGCGAAGTTCCTCTCTACAGATTCGTTACGGTAAGGAATCACTCTCGAAGCAATATCCTACTTCCTGATGCAATCTTATAAATACGAAATCACATACCGGTGACCTACTGATTAAAAGGTAATTTGGATATTAACCTATAAAACGCTGGAACTTTTCATTATCGAATCGAAATATCTTAAACGAATTTCCAATTTATTAAATTACTTAATTATACTGCCACTTCCTAGAACTCAATAAAGTTGTACCTTTCTGATCATGACTTGAAATATGGACAAACAGTGCAAAGATCTTTAAAAGTTGTTTACATTGTTTGCTCCTCACTTGTCAATTAGTCCATAATAAATTAGGCAGAGGCTTGAATAGCCGTTCAGCCCACGTTGCCTCATTGCTAGCACCCACAGGGTACCTTGCTGTTACTTTTCCTTTGTTATCGATAGCTCTCACCTACAACTACAACTGCCTATACAATAAGCCCACCTGCTTATTTTCCTATGCGTGATCGATAGATGTGCGATATTTAAAATATCGTTTACTATATGAGATTCCGTAGGTAGAGCTTTGCATGACAATGATCGTAAGTGTGTTATTAACACTTAGACTTCGTTGAGCACCCGATTTACAATAATCAAAGAAGCCAAAATCAAAAATAGTCTGAATTAACTATATCAAAAGCAAACAAACTGTACGTGAAATATTTTTGTATGCATTTAGTTAACTATTATTTACTGTAATTCCGGCCCGTAATATTAATCAGCTCTTGAGATTGACAGCAAGTTTTAATTCGTACCAGAAATGATGAAATGACATTACAAGTACAAAACGAACTGTCAAATCTAAACTCAAGATTGCTCTCAATCTAGAGATCGCTTTATAAATACGACCATCTCCCTAGCCTTACCCCGTATCTCACGGGGTCGGCTACCTAATCTAGGGGATTGAACGAGGGGACTGGTTTTTACACAGAGCGACTATCATCATCTGACCTCCGCAACCCAGAAGGAAAACCAGACCCAATCCTAGATTAGGTCAGAGTTTTCAAGCCGCCTATGCTTAGCACTGTCCTCTGACATGGCTTAACGACTAATATCTACGGTAGTAAACAATATTAACCGGGATATGAAATTCGAAAACCGAAAAACACATTGGTACGTGGGATTCGAACCACGACCTCCCGCTCAATAGGAAGCGGCCCTCAATCAACTACACCATCGGGCTCTCCTTTATAAATACGACCCTAAATTAGTATGTAAGTAGGTAAGTACAGTTACGATATAACTAATAATATGATACAGACTATCCCTTTAGAACTAGCTGTATTGTAAGTTTATAACTAAACACTTATGTTAGTTAACTAAACTTCGGTAGCTGAGCATCATGGTCATGTACAATAAATAACTATACTTTATCTGTTTTGCGAGCAAATTGCTATAAACAGTGATTTAATACACTTGCCTGGGCAGTTAGCTTCTAAACACATTGCCTTCTACCTCAACAGGCAAGGAAAGCTCACACGTTTGATTTATTGTTTGGAAATGCGAACAATGGCCCAGATCTTTTGATTTAAGACATTGTGCAACATTAGAAGAGACGTGCGGCTTCTGTATGTTGGTCTACTCGTATAAGATAAAGACGAATTATTTTAACATCATTTTGTAATACACTGCAGCATTTTTGCGACCACTTCTAGATTTTACAAAATAAACTTGCTGATGAATATGGAAATGCCGTTATCGCTACAGTTGTAGATATAATAAAAGTGCGTGAGTTATTGTCTTTGTATAATATATATGCGCATACTTTTAAGTGGTCCATTATGTAAAGATGGCGGCAATAAATCACTCGATCAATTTACACTTCGCATGCGCGTAGGCAGCTTGCAGCTCTACTCATTTGAATATCAATAAACAATCGATGTTAATCTTATTAGAAGTATTTTTATTGTTTAGTAGCTATTTTACGATTTTGGACTTCACCTATTTTAAAATGCAAAATCATTTTTATTACCTACTACTTTTTGTGAATAATTTTGAAATGATCAAGTTGGACGAATATGTTATTTTTTTCAGGCAATTTGTATATATTTAGATACTGAATATATTGTATAGTCTTAAACATTGTACACTATTATGTTATATATTGTTTATCTATCATATAATTTACTTCTACAACTAGATTCTACGAATAGATATATTATCCCTTTTCCTATAGAACTCGTTAAACACTCGTAAAAATTACCATAAGTATAAACCGCGAAAAAGATTAAATTGCATATAATTATAGAATTTATCATTGCAATCTGACAAATAGGTGTGAAATCATAACACCAGGATATTTTCAAGGCAACATGAACACTGCCAATCCAATTACTCATAATATTTCATATCTCTACCGTTTATGTACCTAATTATTACTATAACTTAATCATAAAAGAAATATCCTTACCGGTAACAAGTGAGAAATATGTTACGTCTAAAAAAGGTAAAATGTTTATGACGAGAGATAATACGACATTAGATACCACGTGTCTTTGTCATACGCAATTACATCATGTTCTCCTAATGTACTCCTATTTCTCCCATGCTGGCCTGGGAGCGAAAGAAAAACATAGAATGTGCCAGCTGCTTTGCCTCCCGGGAATGCTGTAAAACCATACAAGCGATCCGAGGGTTACTGAAATAATATTGTAATTTAGGCGATGGGCTGACAACCTGTCACTACAACAGTATACCTACAAATCTATTCTAAATAACACTCCAAACTTTGTCGTTTAGGTCGTTTACGCTCTGCCTACCCCATTAGGGACAAAGGCGTAATTATATGTATGTACTCCTAATGGTGATAAAAAATGGAATAATTTCCGAGCTGAGTAGGTCTGTGCTTGGACCTACATTAGACAGGGCAGCACCTGCCTACAATTACCCGCCTGTGAATGAATTTAATGACATCGATGCAGTTACTTAATTAATAAAAAACTGAAGTTCCCCAAAAAAATACTGACTAAATGTTTATCGGAATAGATAGACATTAATAATATTGACGTTTTATTTTTGCGTCATGAAGTAAGTAGCACCGGTGGCGCCAATTTGGTGTTCTTTTCCGAAAGGCAGAATTTCTAAATGATACGTAATGTATTGTCAGGGAACAAAGCATACAAATACAAAAAGAAAATAAGAAAAAAACAATACAAAAATATTTTCCTATTTTTACGTTCAAAAATATCCTATACATTTCTACAATATTTGAATGCCTCAATTATCACAATTCTATTGGCGACAGCTCGTGAAGTCTTATTCAACAGTGAGGCACCCAGCGCAAGCGCACCCGGACAGTAATGTGTCATTATATCATCACTAGAGAAGTTTCACTTTGTTGTTAAACAAAATTGCATTATGCAACCGAGTATTCACTATTCGTTGATTCAGGCTGTTCTCTAACACTCCACTGTCTATAGTACTTTTACTCTGAATCTGCTTCCGTTAGTTCTCTTTTAAATAATATGTAAACTTTTAAATTACTTACGTATTATTTTGCAAAATACATTTATCATTAAACTAGTTAGTTAGTATTTTTTGCCTACAGCAAAGTTTTTTTTTTCGTTTACGTAATTCCACTTTTAATAAAATTTACCAATTTCTTTGAAGAAAATAAAATATTTTAAATGATATAAGCTAAGCTAAGAAATGAACTATTTTTGCAGGGATGCTTCGGAAACAAAAAGCTTTTTTTTTATTTGTATTTTTTTTTCTTTGATAGTAAAAGCGAGTATTATATTTTCCTTGGTAAAAGGGTAACTCAGAATAAATCTCGATATAGTTTGATCTCATCAGACAAGGGTTACGACGGTATTTATGAGAACAACCCATTAGCACGTTGGGCACACTTCCTAGTCTACAAACCAATGTTGTTAGACATGTAAGGAAAAAATTACGACTCTCAATAGGTGTATTACTGATCATTACTATTGAAAAGTGACTAGTTATAGATGGTGACTTCACCGAACCCACATTCTTTGATATTGCATCTGCCTTTACGTAAAGATGCTGCCTTTTCAAGGCATGGGTCACTCTGCCGCACCATAATAGGGAGGTATTAATGATGTACCTATTTCTAATGTGATTAATTACTTACAATAAGGACAGTACACTTTAATGATTTCAGTATACTAAGCAAAACAGTCTTAATGCATCAAAAACCGCTAATTAAGGACCTACGCTACGTTACGTACAGTAAAGAGTATACGAATGTATTCAGTTTTACTAAGGTTTTACTATACGGGATGGGACAGCGTCCCGCAAAATGCTAGAGGTTGCTCAGTCAATGACGCTGAACAACTTCCAACAAAATCTTTTCTCAGAAAGTGAAAAAAATGCGGCTTTTCCATACAAATTGTCTGATTGAGGTGGACATTTTGCATGGAAAAGCCATTATATTATTTCACTTCCTGAAAAATTACCTGGTGGAAGTTGTTCATTGTCGTTAACTGAGCAACCCCTATAAGTTTGCGGGACGCTGTCCCTTACACTCGGTAGAACCTAAACAAGTGGATGTATATTCCAGTAACATATTCTGTTATTTCATTGCGGTATATGCTAATCGGGCTCATATATAATTCAGGCAGGCTGCGCTGACGTCACACATTAACGCTGAAACAGACTTTTAGACTGGAAGGTTCGACATGAAATAGGTCAGTTGGTTAGAGCAGAACGGTTCGCCGTGCTTTTGGTTTGTTCTTAGTTGTTTCAGATTAACTTAATATTTAACTACTCGTAAAAAATATATTATATTGTTTGTGTATTACTATGAAGGGTTCCATAGTAACACTTTGCTTCCCCAAGAAAGTTTCTCAGGAGCTAGTTTCTCTTACATGTTTACCCTGTTTGGCTTTATTTATTCTGAATACAGCTAAGGGCTAATTTCGCTTGTTTATACGGGGTACAAAGAATACGCATCCAACTATATTTTGTTGATTTCCCTCAGTAAAATAGAGACCCCGATGGTGTAGTGGATAGGGCCGCTGCCTCCTGAGTCATGGTTTGAATCCCACCACGTACCAATGTATTTTTCGGTTTATGAATTTCATATGTACGTTTGTTCGGTGCTTTTTCCGTGCGTCGGAAGGCACGTTAAGCCGTTGGTCCCGGTTAATATCGTTAAATACCGTAGATATTAGTCGTAAAGCCATATCAGAGGCCAGTGCTAAGCATTGGCGGCTTGAAAACTCTGACCTAATCTAGGATTGGGTTTGTTTCCCTTCTGGGTTGCGGAGGCCAGATGGCAGTCACTTTGTGTAAAAACCAGTACCCTCGTGCAATCCCCTAGATTAGGAAGCCGACCTCGTGAGATAGGCTAGGGAGATGTAGATGATCCCTCAGTAAAATACAATACATAACCTCCTGACGGCAATGTAAACACTGTATAGGTCAGTGTCCTCTGCGCGGGCGCATCTTTCTCGTCTGCCGTGTCAGCGGGTCATCGCCTCATCGCCCAGCGCCCAAACGTTATGACATCAGATCTACTGATTATTGCAAAATACTCTCGCTTACGTTGCCTATAGTTATCGGGTACAACACGGTTCAGTATTAGTACTTTTAGCTTTCTAGGCTTTGATTACAAGTATCTATTGATAGGAACAATAAAGGTGAAAGTGAGTTTTTATTATTGGAGATAATAATTAATATTATGTTAAGCCCAAACATCAACTTTTAGAAATGTATTTAAATTATGCATTTGCCATAAAATTTCTTATTATAAAATAAATTAAATAATAATAAATGTACCTAAAAACTGTAAACTGAATTTCATTGTGAAATAATATTCCTCCCTATAAAAGACATCAACGTGATCACTGAACGCAAATGTCTCATAAAAAAACCCATTTTTAAATATCAAAATATAATTAATTTTAATCTCTGCCTATCCAAGCGGATACTTGCAAAATCTTTACCAAATATAGATAAGTAGGTGCCAAAAATACATAATATATGCGTTAGAGCGGATCAGTAAATGGAAGGTAATCAATTTTTCATCATGAAGCAACGAACTAGCCCATCATATTGCACACAGTTTGTGTACAAAATATAAGTGTGATGTCTAAAAATAATGATCAGCATTAATAAGGAGAGAACTAGCCTTAGGCACTTAACAGGCAACATAATCATGGAACTTAAAATGTAATCAATCCATTCTCTTCTACTAACAAATAGTGTCTTCAATGACTTGTAAAATTTCTTGACCGCCTCTCGGCGCTGATTGTGAAACATTTTTAACGTCAAACATAATTCACGTTTACTTTCAAACGGTTAGTTTAGCGTCTTCACTGGGCCACAGTAACAATAAACGTTATTTGATTTCCTGTTTTTAATAATAACTATGTACATACGCTATTTTATTTCCAAATTTTCTTATTATCGTGAAATAGTTATTTTCTGCTCACATAAGCGTAAGAAAAACATTTAACAAGTATATTTTGATTTATTTTTGCATGCATGCATTTGAAAATTTTATTTATTAACTTTTTTTCCATTTAATTTTGGCCATTTAATATTTTTAATCTCATCAATGACTAAACTAATAAATTCAATTAATAAATTTAAAGTTTGAAAGCTTTATTTATTATAATTTAATCCTTGAATAAATATTTAGCAACTTTAGTCATAAGCTCGTCTGTCGTCCGCCAATTGACCTCTACTTGATCGATTATATATGTAAATCACATTTATTTATTGGTCAAATTCGAATAACAGCAAAGATTCTACCTCCCACTATATGTCTCAGATGCAGACTAATTAAAAATGATGTGCTGTAAATCTGCATTGTCAATTTAAAGCAGTTATAGATAGATTCCATGTTGGCCTGGGAGCGAGAGAAAAACAAAGAATGTGCCAGCTACATTTCCTCCGAGCATGCAGTAAAAACCAGATAAGTGATCCGAGGGTTTCAGTATATTGTATACTAGCTGTGCCCGCGACTTCATACGCCCGGTTTTTATGAAAAACACGCAATGTCGAACTGAAACTGCTTCTTCGCGCGAAGGAGTGGGATCTGCTAACCCGGAAGCGTGTTTCGCATTGTCTGATCTTTGTTTTTGTATGGAAAACACGCTCCCGCGCGCGAGCTAGCAGATCCCGCTCCTACGCGTTTCTAGCGTTTCCAGTATGTTCGACAGTGCGTGTTTTCCATACAAACTGGGGTACTTACTCAATATTAGAATGGTTTGCATGATTATTTCTAACCTGAGCTGGACACCAGGTAATTGAAAATACTTAGTCAAATAAAAAGTCCCTTTAAGATCGCTTAAAAACGATCAGAGTTAAATTTCCTGCCTATCCCCTAAGTCAGGTGGCGCGATTATTTGTATCGTAACTTTGATTTTAAATAATGCTCAGTCGAATAAAAAAAGTTCCATAAAATCGGTTAAGAAACAGCTATATCAATTTTCTGCCTACCCCCTAAGTCAGGTAGCGTGATTTTAGGTATCCTGAGTTGCAACCCAGGTAACACACAGTTGAATAAAAAAATTCCCATCGAAATCGGTTCAGTAGTTTTGGCGTGATGTGGTAACATACAGACAGACAGACAGACAAAAAATTTAAGAAAAATCGTTTTGATCTTTATATCGTTAATAATGCCTGCTGCAATTTTTTTTGTAAAAATATTCAATGTACAGACACGACCCTTCTAGAGATTTAATTTAGACGATGGACAGACAACCTGTCACTACAGCAATATACCTACAAATCTATCTTGAATAACCCTCAAAACTTTGTCAGACGTGGCGGAACGACCTTTGTTTAGGTCGTTTACGCTCTGCCTACCCCATCATAGATAAAGGCGTAATTGTAATTTTATGTCTGTCATATAGATATTTATGTTTTAAGTTTCTGCACATGATATGATGATGATGTGTTACCTACAAGGATTAGACTTACCAACTTGTTATTTAGGGACACTCTGGGGGCCATTCATTATTTATAGTTATTTTTAAGTTTTATTTTGTATTTACTTTATATTTTGTGTAAATAAAAACCTATATACTTGTTATTTAATTATATTTAATTATTAGATCACTACATCCCGAAGCCCTGTAAAACACTTGTCGAGTTACATACATACAAACATACTATCACGCCTGTATTCCTAATGGGGTAGGCAGAGCGTCAACGACCCAAACAAAGGTTGTTTCGGCAAGTTTTGAGAGTTGTTTATGATAGATCTGTAAATTCTTGTATTAACCAATTGTCAGCCCATCGCCTATATTACGCTTTACTGATACTCTCGTATCCCGTAGCTGGTTTTTACAGCATGCCCGGGAGAAGATGCAGCTGGCACATTTTTCTTGGCATGTTTTTCTATCATTCCCAACGTCTCAACGTCCAGCATGGAAGTTACCTTGTTACGTACAATAAAACCTATCTATGAGTACTGTAGCACGTGACGCCACTCGAGTGTGACATAGGTACTGTGAGAATAGAATTAACCTCGGGCATTACCATATAATATTGTTGCTTATACGGGTATCTATTCATAGAAATAATCCATAAATATGTAACACTTTAATACAACACATGTTATCACTTGACTGTAAGGTTAGTCACATGGTGATTACATTTAATACCGGAAAGATTTTGACAACTTTGTGTTAAACGAATTTTAGCATTATGAAGGACATTAGATAATTAATTTCTACATTATTTTTAGTCATGCATGGACAAATATTATTCCATGCTTGACAATAAGTATGTAATTGATAAAAAAAATAGTATTCTGTAAAAACTTGTAGAGGTTTCGGTGTATTAACCGTCATATTTACAGTTACAGGTACGTCATGCATTAAAAAAAAGGGGTAGCAATTGTTGAAAGACTTGGTGACTTTTGCCTGTTAGGTATTTAGATGTGGTTTTATGTATTAAACCAAAAAATAGAATGCTAATACGATATAAATTTTTACCTTCTTCACTTCACTTGGGCATCGGAATTACACAACCATGATTCAGGTTGTTTGAAAAATAAGTTAGGTAACACCCGAACTGTAACGTTTGATTCAAGCTGCTTCATAGTCATTGTGCTCGTGTGTGTAGGCAGAGCGACTCACAATCGCGACAACCTTCCATATTTATTTAGCAGCGCCGCAGACTTACCGGTTTCACACGAGTGGGTGCTACCGACTCATTTTAGTATGCTAATGAATCTACTATCACATTACCTATAGCTTAAATTCTGTGAGATAAAAATCTACATTATATTATTAGTTGTATCGGGTAATTACCTACATGAATTGAGTCTAACATTGTGGTATCTTGTTCCATAAATAATATGGGTAAGGTTGGTGGTAATTTCGCATGTAGTAAAATATACGCAGCCTTGAGCGGAGTGTTCCGGGTTCGAGTCTGGACCGGTCGCCGCGTCTCCTGCGCCTGCGCTGCACCAAGCTCCGCTGCATTCGAAGATTAATATTATTATCTACATCTATAGTTTTTGTAACAAGATACAGTTAATCATCTTATTTTACTACCCACTTTTTGCGTTACTCTTATTTATTGTAACTCTCCTGTCCAGTATTTTAAATTTTGTATAATGTAAATAAGCATGTTTAATGTTAGTTTACAAATATTGCCATTTAAAAAAAAACCAGCATTATATGTATTTTTGATTTATCCAATTTATTGGCAAAATTAAGAATGACATTGGAAGTGATTCAAATTAATAATTTTGTCTAAGATTTAATACCTGTCAACAACCGCCCACTCGCATTGTCTTCATAAATTAATGTTCTTGTCAGTTTTTATGTACAGGATTGTTAAAAAAACTCACTATTCCTGATCAGACGAATATGCATCAGCTTGCTCTAGTAACTGCTTCATATGCAAATCTCGAAGAATAAAAATAAAATTTATGTTCTCTCAAGACAAGCCGAGTGTCCTTGCGGATTCGATCAACAGGTTTCTCATTTCTGCGGTAAAACCGTAACACGTCCGCTCTATCTGACTATAGGTATACTTTATATTGATTCTTAAAATCGATACTACTTTTGATCCGTATTAAGAATAAGGAAAACACCTTAAAACTGCTAAAATATTTTATTGATTTTCAGCAATGTTTTATAATGATTTAATTAAATAGTGAATAAGGCAATCACGTGGTATTTCATGCAACTATTTATGAATACGAAGTTAAATTACAGTATATCAATACAAGCACAAAGCGTTTTTGAGATTATAATACATTGATTCGGCGATTCCACCTATCACATATTCTTTGGAATAAAATAATCTACCTATTTTAATAAATTAGTTAGACGTTTCATTGTTCGTTACATCTGCAATTGCATCCGATTCTTCTGTGATTATTAATTTCTCATTAATACTATCTTCACACATTTTATCATCTGCATTCTCTGCGACTTCATCTTTAGGTTCTGATGACGTATTCGTTCCTATTGCTACTTCTTCATTCACAGTTCCTTCTTTTATGGCAACTTCCTTTTCAATTACATCATCATCTTCAACAATTTTGAGCTCTCTGTTAAATATATCTGCAAGCTTGGGTACTTCAATAGATATTACTTCGCTTTCATTTTCTCTAGAGGATTCTGGGACTTTATTTACCTCTAGTGGTCTAAATATTTCTTGCAAGGATGAAACTTTCTTCTCTGATGGAATTATTCTATTTAAATATACTAATATATCTGACAATGACACTATGCCTAAAAGTTTATCATCCTTATTCACTAACAACAATCGATGACTCTCTGTTCTAACTATGACTTCTAAGGCCTCGTATAAAGTAATACTTGAACGACATTTTTGTAATTTCTCTTCCCAGTCTTTCTTTTTATTCCTCACTTCTCCAATAGTCAGTGACAAATTTGAATACAGTTTTTCATTTACTAGATTTAATACTTCATATTTTGCGTAGACGTCGATGAGCGTGCCTTCCTCATCTAAGACTGGCAAAGCAGATACATCTTTATTTAATAACAACTGAAAGGCTGTTCTAATACTAGTATTGTCAGTGACTGATACGATGTCATCAAATGTACCAATTCTCAATTCACTCATAGTTTTATGAAAGAAGGTTAATTCCGGAAATTCATTTAGATAAACGAACAAAAATCTCAGAATTCTTTTGTGTGATAAAATATACAAAACATCTCCATTAAAGGGGTCAATCATTAATAGTCTATGGACACGATTTTTGTTTAGTAAGTTTATAGCTTCGTGCAGAGACTGATCTGGTCCGACGCTGCACAGTGGTTTGCGAGATGGACGTAGTATTTTTTTCCAGTTATGAAGTGTATGCCGTTCCAAATCATCAATGCATAGATGTTCAGCATCATAATGAAGAAGTATCCTTATAAAATCTGTCACAGTAATCATGCCAACAAGCAACTTTTTACTGGCATCCCACAATGGCGCAGATCGGATACCATGTGAAATCAACGTTGGAAATGTTTTTCTTACTAGGAAGTTCGTATCGAATATAATAACTTTCGCAGATTTTGGCAAAATTTCATAGCACTTATGATATTTAAAGAAATTCAATAATAGCCTTGTCTTGTCTCGCCCTCCTATGGATATCTGAACAATGGATAAGTATGGATCGTATTTGGGAAGGCCTCGTACTTCTCTAAACAGTTGTTTTGCTTGCAGGGGATCTAAAGATGCGTATGAGTTCTTGTGATACGTAGGCGATGTCGTCTCGATCGATGATCGTCGAGGTGGTTTATTTTTCTTTTTCGATGGGTCTGTCGAAGCTTGATTTGAATCTTGCTGAGGTTTAGGTCTAAATATGTCCATCACCCTAGTCATGGGACTAGATTTTCGAGATGAAGCTCCTGTTACGGTATGGTAATATTTTTTGTGAGTGTCTTTAGGAGGAGTGTCCTCTTTTTGCTCCTCTTTGGGAGGTTCGGGGGCTTCTGCGGATTTCGGTGTACCTCCTAAGGCTGCTTTTACATTCTGCATAAATGATTGATGCTTTTTAGCATCACTTTTTCTACGTAATCGAAATATATCAAAAATAGAACTTCTTGGACTAGACGATGTTGTTCCATGGAAAGTATCATACTCTTTTGTGGCCCGAGGCTCTCTTTCAGCACTCGATGCTCTAGACCTGTCAGGAGGCCTATCTTTAAAAAGCGTTCTAACATGAGGTCTTTGGGATTCAACACCTCGCGTTCCAAAGTGAACCGTATGTACATTTCCATCAGCTACACTAGTAGTGGGAACATCTCTTTCTGTATCGTCAGCGGTAGAAGTTAAAGTAGTGACCAGAAATCTCTTTTTATCGCCAACGATTGTCTGTGCTTCTTGCTGCTGACTCTTCTTCTTTTTCTTATGTTTCTTTCCAAACTTTCCCGGAGAGTCGGATGTAGCTGCTTCATTTTCTAATATAGGGTCCATTTTTGCGTCAGTTATAATATTAACTTTCTATACTTTTCTTACTAACCCGAGTCTGGCAGACGAAATGACATCACCTGAAAAGAAGAAAATAGTTCATGTGATTATTTAACATTCAGAAATGCTTTTGGCAGAGTACTGGTCGAAATTAATGTAAAAACGCCTAAACGATCGACACGACAAGAAGAAGAAAAAGAAATATATTTTTTGTAACTAGGTTATCTACAACAAATTTTAAAAAAACATGGAAAAATACCGATACAGTCGATTGCAAAGATGTCTTTCTGTAATAAACTGTTGAAAAGTATGTTTCGATAATCTTGCATTAGAATTTATAATCTTCACACATTTACATACTACAAAGTTGGCAAGTATTGGCGTTGCTTAGCAACGGCAATGCACCAACTTTATGCACCAATTTCGCAATTCACTATTGCATAACCACCAACTCGTCCTATTACACCGGCCTCACCTTCAAATGTTTAAGTTATACTAACACGAATTCCATATTATATCAGCTTTCAAAAATAGAACTGGGTGATCATATTCCGTGTTTATAGCTTTCCTTAATCAATACTTGAACACATGCGGCTTAATGTGTGTATGTTATGACGACTGTGTTTGAGAGGAAATACTGAGCGTACCTGACGTTGCGACGGAACTCATCTTCGTTTTTTGTTTAATTACACTAGGCCACAAGTTTACAAACTAATCAGTTACTTGAATAAATCACAATTATTTTGCTTAGGATGGCGTGTCGGGCATGCTGCCGACATCGCGGAGCGCCATGTTGCTTGGGGAGGGGGTAGTGCTGCCACCTGTCGGCGGGGAAACGAACCGTTCAGAGGGGTGCGCTTAGCAAACGGGACGCGGTACCCTGCTTTTATAGTTTTGGGGTTGTATCTGGAGATGTCACATGCAACGTTTATTTCTACAATCACCCGGGAGCGAAAAGCGTTCGTCTGACTGAAAACCCGAGAGGACTGAACAATATGCGCGTTGAATTTTAGCATCAACAGATGTCACGTCACGTCTAACAATACGAGTATGACTCCTTCTCTGAGAGGATTGCAATTGCATGTCGTAAACCGAACATAAACATTCAAAATGTTCTTGAACAGAATGCTACTAAGATGAAATTTATATCATGATTTAAATCTGCACAACTAACATACATAAAGAAACTTTATATTTATCCTAGTTTGTCACGTTACGATTTTACTTGAAAGTTACTAGACAAATTTTTAAATAGCTGGTTGATATTATACCATATCAACCACAAATCAGAAATTTACCTAAAAACTAAATTTATTTATTTTTGTTGAATTTTATACTTTCTATGGGATCCTGTTATGTTACTGAAAACTCCCCTAAGCTATGGCACTTCATACATATACACCATATACTTATTTATATACTTACATAATAGTGAACACAAGTGAGTGTTTACTGTATTTTCTCTATTCTTATAAATAAAACAAATTGTATTAACAACTGTTTTACAAGATTAAACAATAAACCTTTGTTTCCTTCAACTTTATAAAGACACTTATAATTTTATAATAATTAGCTTTAGTAAGATTTCGCAAAAAATAATCTTTCTTGGCTCATTGGGTGAGCCAGTCTGCATTTTCCTAACTAAACTGGGACCAATTTCACCGCACAGGCTCATCTTTCTTGGCACATACTTGGGTGATTCAGCCTGCATCATCCTAACTTAACGGGAACCTATGTCACTAACATTAATCAGCTTTGCGTATACCCCTGCGGGAATCAAACGGGCTTGAGAGTTCGAGAGGGCAAGGCCAAGGTTGGTCAGTCAGTTCAGTAATCTACCGGCCGGTCGTCATTTTCCTTGCTAAGAGTATGAGTTTATCTATCATCTAAATTCTACTTTTTAAAGATCTTAGCTTCTTGCATATCAACAAAACTTACTGATTATAATTTTTATTAATGTCACAGTTTAATTATTTGGTTTTCTAAAACTTATATTTTTTAATGCGTATCCTTGTTTTAGCAAACTTTAATCCAGAGGTGACTAAGGAGCAAGCTAACCTACAAGCTCTAAAAGCACTTTCATTTCCACATGCATGAAGCACAACAAGTTTCTCTACTCCGCTGGAATTTCAGCAGCATTCAGCTAGACTTATCCACAGGCAAAGCCTGCAGTGCCGTGTATATACTAATACTGCTAAGGTATAATAATACAAGTAATTCGTGACTATTCAGTTTTTTTTTTAAACAATCATTGTTTACGTTTTCAGTCTACGAGTTCTTTTTAACGTGGGTGTTGTAATATGACGCAGCTATCACGTACGGTATAATCTGTGTTTTCGAATGATTTCGGTTCCCTCCTCAACGTGTCTGACGTAAATAAACAGTGCGGAGCTAGGAATTAGTGAGGTAGCAAGTACTGGTACGTCGTCGCACTTACGCCTACTGAGGGTATCCAAAATTAGCCCGAGTTTCTAAAGCGGAGCCCGCTCACTCAACGCATGCGTGGAAAACTGTGACGTACTGTTACGTTGTAGATCCGTGACGTCACCGTTTCAGAGGCACGAGGCAAACGATGACGTAGCAGAGGGGTGCGGAGATACACCCCGGGATCGATATGCCCCGTGTTGATAATAATAGGTAGGTACTTCGGAACAGTTCAGTGACGTTCAACTAATGTCGCAAGCAGAGAGCCTTTGACTATCACACGGGTCGGCAGCTCACGTGTACTACTTACCGGTACATTTTGTTTGTCATAATGTGTACAGGTCAGTAGCTTCACTACCTTCTAGAGTTCAACATGTGACATTCAGACGTCCCTGGACTCCCATGTCGTGAATACCTGCTGTTATAGTTTACCGTTTTTTCCTTAAATACAGCAATTTATGCGGTAACATTATTATAGCAGTATGTTTATTTTTCAAGCTGGCCTGGGACCGAGAGAAAACATAGACTAAGCCAGCTGAATTTTCTTCCGGGAATGCTGTAGAAACCAGCTAAGGGATCCGATGGTTTCAGTATATTGTAATTTAGGCGATGGGTTGACAGCCTGTCGCTACAGTAGTATACCTACACATCTATCATAAATAACCCTCAAAACTTTATCAGACGTGGCAGAACGACCTTTGTTTAGGTCGTTTACGCTCTGCGTACCCCATTATGAGTACCTATATGTATGTATGTTTATTACTAGGTTTGCAATGAATATACGAAATATAATTTTGCCACACATATGATGTCGGTAAAAACAAAGTGTACAAATGCAATGATATTAATGTTATATGAAAGAGTTTATTTTAGTAAATCGGTAAGATATAAACAAAACAGGAAATCATTTGTGCTGAGAGGAAAATAATGTACTTGCTTCGCATTATGATATAACCAAGTCTATTAGTTTTACAAATTCATCATTCATACTGGAATGGGAGCGAGAAAAACATAGAATATGCCAGCTGCATTTCCTCCCGGGCATGCTGTAAAACCCAACTAAGGGATCCGAGGGTTTCTGTATATTGCAATTTAGGCGATGGGCTGACAACCTGTCACTACAGCAATATACCTATTAATTATCTTAAATAACCCTCAAAACTTTGTCAGTTGTGGCAGAACGACCTTTGTTTAGGTCATTATCAGTCTGTCTACCCCATTAGGGATAAAGGCGTGGTTATATGTAGGTAATATAGATATGTACTTAAAATGGGAAGAGCCCGATGGTGTAGTGGATAGGGTCGCTGCCTCCTGAGCGAAGAGGTCGTGGTTCGAATCCCACCACGTACCAATGTGTTTTTCGGTTTTCGAATTTCATATGTACGTTTATTCGGCGCTTTTTCCTTGCTTCGGAAGGCACGTTAAGACGTTGGTCCCGGCTAATATTGTTTAATACCGTAGATATTAGTCGTTAAGCCATACCAGAGGCCAGTGCTAAGCATTGGCGGCTTGAAAACTTTGACCTAATCTAGGATTGGGTCTGGTATCCCTTCTGTGTTGCGGAGGTCAGATGGCAGTCACTCTGTGTAAAAACCAGTACCCTCATTCAATCTCCTGGATTAGGCAGCCAACCCCGTGAGATACGGGATAAGGCAAGGGAGATGATGATGATGATATGTACTTAATACATATTTCGTCGTTTCCTTCATCTAGCACATATTATATTCTATCTGCCGATTTATAAGTTGTAGATTTCATTCCCCACATATTAATTGTTATTTCTAGTTTGGAAAAAAAATAAACCTTTATAGTTTGATAAGTTGAGTGAAACAGAAAAAGAACATTATATGTCTAGCTAAATAATCTATCAACAGAGTATATCTATACCTGATACATTATACAATCTAAACGATTAAGTACCTACGCTATATGTTGCTGGACTCTTATTTGATGATAAAATATATTCGGAAACAACATAAGTAGGTATTTAGTGATATTTACAGATAGGTAGGTAAACTCACTCCCGCTATCTCATAAAATATCTATTCTTGTTTTTGATGCATGAGTTGAGTACAGACATAGACTATAAAGATACAAGTACAACATATTTTGCCAGTTGTTTTATCCACAAAGCATACATACAGTAGATATCTTGTAAGCAACTAAGTCCTGCACCAATCCTTCTACGGCCGGACGTCACACGACCTATAGTTCAGAAATCGCGCGCGACAAGTTCTAATCCGAGTGCACGCTTAGTCTTTCGGAATAATTTCATTTTTATGGGTGTCGCGGTGCAAAATGAAGTGTTGCATCATTGGATATAAAAGCTACAGTGATGAGATGATCGAAGATTTGTGGTGACAAAGTATCTTTCACGCGTAAAGTATTATTATTATTTTTTTATTAAGTTTCCGTTCTAGATCATTCCATATTGTTCGCAACGCCATTTAGTCTCAGTTACAAATACTTATAAGGCAACTAGATGGTGGTGGCGTCGCCGCACCCACCGCGCTCCGGTTTCACCCCCGATTAGTGGCTTCATGTCATTCTTTAGACAAAACGAAATAGGGCAACTCTACTACTATATCTGCTCTGTGGTTTTATCGTTGTGGTGATAAGCAGGTGTACAGATTGTACCTTATGTTAAAAGCCAGTACTTATCGCGGTTGTATTTTACGCAATCTGTGGTAATGCACGTCGCGTCATTCGCCGTGATTGGTGCTTGTACAAAAACCGAAAATCATGCTGTACTTAGTAGAGTCGTTGGGATTTTATGTTGATCAACTTCACAGTCAGTAAGGAAAATTATCGTTCATTTTTCTTTTACCATATCTTTTTAAATATTGATCCAAGAAGAATATTTTGTACCACGTTTTTATATAGAATTTTATTAGCATTTGTTGGGCCATCGCAAGTTATCTCCTGCAATGAATGTAATGTGGGCCTCCACCCCTCCGGCAGGCCACCTACATATTGGAACTTTTAGTATGCTTTCTTCTAAGCACTCTGAACAAGTTTTTGAAGAAATGAGTCTCCTACTCCTTCGCGCACTCTATATTTAATTTAGTTACCGAATTTAATTTAATAATTTTAGTGTCCTACTCTGAACTTACATTATTTTTACACACAAAATAGTAACTGTAGAATAGTAGAAAAACAATATTTACTTAGATTACTTGCAATGCAACTAGTTACGTATTTTTCGATTAATATGATGATCGATAGCCACCGTGAAATTTAACACTAAGCTACCTATTGTTTTACCATGCAATTAATTAATCTAGTACTTATTGTACTAAGATAGCATTTTATAACAAGTGAATGAATTGAGAAGATCAACGTTTATAATTACAACCATTAATTCCATTATTTGATTTCCTTAGCAATACCACCCAATACTTCCTAGTTTTCGTAGGCACCTTTTTCTAGGCGTTCCTTTTCATCACAGGTCATCTTAACAAACCACCTCTATTTAAAAACAATATTTCTCATACGATTATCTGTACCGTCAGCATAATATATCACATCTTAGAGAGTAGATAAGCAAAGTACTTAATACATAATGATGGCACTTCAAGAGATTAAGATAGTGGAACTCCTCGTCTTCAAACAAACCATTCAAGTAGTTCAAATCTTATGATACAGATATCTATAACTTATATGTTGTATTTTGTATGCATATGCAAATATATGTTTATGAATAGTTAGAATATGTACGAGTAAGTATGAATAGTAAGAATAAGCAGGTTAGAAATTAATGACTGGAGTAAATGTTTTTCTGATAAAATTGAAAGCTTGTACAATTTATGTTGGATTTTCGTCACTCTAAGGAAATGTTTTTAGTACTTATATCATTGAAAAAATTTATAATGCTGAAATCTATAAATATATCGCTTTAAAACAGTTTGTCCAATGATATGGAAATTGGGAGAGTGGGACATATTGTTCGAAAGATGTATATCAATCGAAGGCTACGTAAATTGCTCGCAAATGACGCAAATACAAGATATCGCGGCAGACAAACAAAACAATATTTTTTGTGATGGATCTTGATCTTGAGTTTATTCTATTAGAAGTGAGTGACGTAGATTACGTTGACGATCAGGTGAACTTACTCAAAAGAAGCCTGTACACACTTAATTTGAAGAAACCTGTTCACTCTTGGAGGTATATCCAATAGTAGATAAATAGGACTTGGATGGATGCAATTTATGATAAACAAACGATAGTTAAATATTTTGTGTAACCTGTAAAAATCCATTGTAAAAAGTATTAGCATGCTATTCATTATAGTATAATGTATACTCTGTATTTTCTTCCATGCTGTAAAAACCAGCTCTGAGGGTTTCAGTATATTGTAATTTACGCGATGGGCTGACAACCTGTCACTACAGCAATATACCTATAAATCTATCTTAAAGAACCGTCAAAATTTTGTCAGACGTGGCAGGAAGACCTTTGTTTAGATCGTTTACGCTGTGCCTACCCCATTAGGGATTAAGGCGTGATTATATGTATGTATGCATTAGTCCAACATTCGCAAATATATTTTGAACTCGGTTCGCGAATGTTAATCTTGGGTACGAATCGAATGATAAAAAAGCTAAATGCGGCAAACCAGTTTCCGATATAAATTTTCCTTTCGTTAGAGGCCACTTTTAGTCGGAATCTTCTACACAGATTTTTAAAAGTGATAATGATAACATAATATAGGTAAATAATAATTACTAAGATTTAATAAAGTGTTAAAAGATATCAAATAAGTAATATAGAGTACCTAAGTAAGTATAATAATAAAATAGGTAATAAAGTTTTTATTGAGGAAATTAGCTTGAATATTGAAGGTCATCATAATAAAATAAAAAATAAGCAAGTCAAGTGAAATCGTATCTAATGATGAAATGTAATCTTTTACATATCACATCACGTCACATTATTCACACAAACTATGTTTGTTCTGTTTATTTAAAGGGGCCGCTGAGAATAGTTAATTAACATTATAAATATGACAGCTGTCAAATCCATTATAAACAAAGGATCCACATTCAAATTTGAACCCTGTCCTGTACCACTTAAGGACCATTATTCAGTAAACTGTCTGTCGACCCTATCAAGGCAAAGTACTAGTCTACGCAAAATATTATTGAACTTAGCTACCTAATTAAATTTTACATTCAATACGATATGTAACATGGTGATAAGGTAAACTATACAGGGTGTAACAGAAAGTATGTGAATCTGGCCATGCAACTGAAGAACTTTCCCTAAGGAATAAGTCAAAAACAGGAAAAAATACTAAATTTGCTATCAGCTGATACATTTTGTATGGGAGAACAATTTTTTCTAGCAGCAAGCAGTAGCACACATTTATTTCGTCTAGCTTACAAATTCCTTGGTTATGCGCCAAATATTCCTATTGACCATCAGCTGAAAGGGCCATGTGATAAAACGGGTTCCCGATGAGGATTAGTGGTTCCAACATTTGCATGCTCAGCCCACACACACAACATTATTATTATTTTGGTATCGCCTCGCATTCTTTAACATAACCTCAAAAGGTGTTACGGAACAATACGGCTGGTGATATATTTAATTAGAGTTATACTTACAACGAAGAACATTGCGTTGAGCCCGCTTAGCACTGACTATTTATGAACACTTCACACACACTCACTGCCAATGTGCATTATGCACCGACCGACGGGCGCACAGTTTGCGGGCGTCTCCGTCCAGAGTTCCTCAGTCCTTCGTCACAGACCGTGTGTGTTGTATAACACGGCCACTAGGGCAATAATTAATGAAGCCGCTGTTTTGTCGACGGAGACCGCCATGCCATGCCCAATTAGTACAATTTACCTACAATCGCACAGAGTTCCACACAGCGCTGACGTTATTGAAACTAGCGAGGCGCGTTCACGTTATTGAATTCTCTCGCACGGAGCACATGCCGCTGCGTTCGCGCTCCGATACCGGCCGCGCACACACGCACAACCGCCGCGTACGCATACACCGCACACACCACTATGTCTCAGTAGCGCACGGGCACCGCCATACGATATGGCTGGGTAGATGACGCGCCGGACGCTCGATTACGCCAACTGATAAACTATGACTGTTATCATTTACCTTATCAGTTAATCCTATGGAATTTTTTACATTAATATTAGTAATAAATAAATACAAAACATGTAGAAAATAAGACTATGGAATGGCACTGACTGACGGCTGAAGCCACCTGCCAATGCCATCAAACGAGCTGACTATATGAAATAATGACTGTATGAAATAGGTTCTATTGACGATTAAAAACTTTTCCGCGTAATCGTTGGGGCACAATCGGAGCAGATTGGCAGGTGATTTAATTCTCTCAATCACTATACTTACAAACTGAAATGTTATTCCTGAAAGCCAACTTTTTTGAAGCAGCAGTCTATTCGTTTTTTCTCACTTTCTATACGAATAAGTATTTTTTAAAGTATGGCCAGTATCAGACTAGAATAACCTCTGCCCTTGTAATTTTGTACCTGTGGCTGGTTCTGATGTGAACAATGTTCTGTTCATATTGTTTATATCGTGGGACTGTTGTCCCTGATTACTTTGGGCAGATACCTACTTTTATGAGTTTATACTTTTACAATCCATTCAAATCAGAGACTGCCTTGGAATATAGTCTCCCCTACATGTCTGACTAGGGCCTTTACGGTAGTAACGTATCATATTGACGTAACGTAACGTAACCCATCACAGCAGGTACCACGGTTTAAGTAGACATAGGTATTGCAAGTCAATATTGACTACCATTATGCATATCTTTAAGATACTGACACGAAATAAATAGATTCCAACAATTCCAACAACCAACCATGTTGCCCGAGAAAGTAACGTAGAAGAAACAAATATTGTAAAAACAATAACGCATGTCTTTCTCTACGTAATCCGTAGTATATATTTATATATTGTATGTATGTATCTATAGTATGTATGAGTTTATTTATTTTAGTTATATTTATGTAGAATAATATTTAATATGTTTATAGGTATTATAATTTATTTAAAGTATCGTCGTTTCAATAGGCCATATTTGAAGGATGGAGACGCAGTAACATTTTACCAGCTCTCAAATGAAAAAATTAAAAAACTAGATATTTCACTCATTCTGTCTTTAGAATCATAAATATCTTGAAATAATATTCCAAGAAATCAAAAAATTTCGTCTGAAATTTGCCGTAATAATTTAAAATTAACATAAATGTAAAATTTGAGCGACATTCAAATGTTACGTCGGTGAGCCTTTTAACTGTCAAACCGGCTAGTGATGTTACTGTGAGTAATAGCGTATTATTCCAAATAACATTAAGTATTATTTTTTTTGCTTCTTTAGTAACCATTCATTTATTCATCCAGCAGTGAACTGTAATAGGCTGATCTGATCTGTGATATATTTTTTATCGCAATATTCATACCGCCGGGTTAAAGGTAAAACCAACTAACCCTCTGATTTGTTGTTTTGAGTTATGGCGTTTTGAAAGTTTGTGTATCATAAGATTGTACTAAATGGAACATATACTCCAATTGTTTATAAGCAAATCAACGATAGTTTCATAATGGTCTAAATTGTGTAGATATGCGGACTGTGCTCGAGCTGAGGCTCGTAAACAGTCTGCTTACCAAGCTTGGGTAAAAGCTCGTGATCGAAGAGCGCGAGCACGAAGGGTGCGATTAAAGAAAAGAGCATAATGAGTGATTCTTGTTCGTTTAATAATAAAAAAGAGAAAGCAAATTTATTTGCCAATCTGTTTGCGAGCAATTGCCGTCGTACCCACATTACGCACGAAGCGCTTTAAATCATCTTTCATAATGCGCACAGCTAAAGAGTGGAATTCCCTTGGACCCCCATAAAAGTCCGATCTAACGCTCTACCAATCGTTTCCAAGAACGAACACACAAATACGAACAAATAATTCCTAGAACCAAGAGCAGAAAATAAAATTCATCATTTGAATAACTATTCCGGCATGTCTTGTAAAAATTAGAACAATTCCATAAACACAAAACAAAAATAATTTGTAAAATAGCACAGAGTTTTTGTATACAGAAACGTTATTTCAGACTAGCTCAGCGCCCTCTATACATCTCGTCATGTAAAAAGAGCGCTGGATGAATATTACCCTCTCTTTCATACCTACCAACCTCTAGCTATACATGACCATTGAGAATAACTAGTAAACTTCCCATTCAATAACAAGTAACGGTTTGAAATACTAGCTACGTATGTTTGACGCTCATGTACATCACTATTTTCCTTAAGGGTACTGAAGGTCACAATTGTCAAATATGGCCTATTGAAACGACGGCACTTTAGTTATTGTATGATCGTAGTATAGTACAATTAAGTAGGTATATTCTTATTTACTGTGCATGTACCTAATTTGCATTCTTATTGTGCACGTCTTATCCGCGTTACGCAAAGTTTTATGCAATCTCACTTCTTAGGTCTGCTGTAAGACATTTCACTTTAAAAATAAGGAGTACCTGTTGTGTCTTGATTCCCTATGTAATTGTTTTGTGTATGTTTCTGTGTACAATAAACTGTTAAATAAGTAACAATGAGGTAATTACTTGCCAAAAATATGAAAACATTTTTAATAAAATAATTAATTACTTAACTGACCATAATTCATATAAAAGTAATACTAGCAAAATGAGAGTGAGAATTTTAATATGATTTCTGTAGGTACTGTTGTTTAATTTTACCGATAAACAACAACATAATATTTTCGCTTCCGTAAAAACAAGATATAAAAATGTAACTTTTTAACGAGTTTCGGTTTTGTTATTTAATATTTTATAAAAATGTTCAAGAAAATAAGTATTGTTTACATAATAAGCACACCTTCGACTTGTGCCTTCAACCCTTTGTTAAAATAGAAGTTTATGAGTCAAAAGAAGTTTATCAAAAATGAGATAGATATTAGGATAATCGTCCTAATAAAAGCCCAATCTTATGAAACAAATTTTCCGACTATTAGGATGACTCCTTGCTTCGAAGGGCATGTTTACACGTTTCCCTTGTTGAACGACCACTTAATTCATGCCAAAATCCTCTTAGGAGGACTAGAATCTATCTGGTACACACGTTGTCAGGAGAAGAACAATTGTACCCAAAACAGGCATTTTATTATTTAAAATGCTTTATTTTCCTTTCTGAAAAAAAACTATACACACATATAATCACGCCTTTATCCCTAATGGGGTAGGCAGAGCGTAAACGACCTAAACAAAGGAAAAAAACTAAAAGCGGCTAAACAAGCCATTCGTTTTACTATTTACAATGTTACGCTTTCATTATCGAAAAAAAATTGCCTTGAAAGCCGTTCGCTAATCAGCCAGCACCTTCGTCGGCTGCACCCGTAGCATGCCGCTGCGTGATAACATATCTCATCTATCTGTGGAACTCCTATACAATTTGACATATACGTACATATAATCTCGCTTTAATCCCTTATAGGCAGAGCGTAAACGACCTAAACACAGATCGTTCCGCCACGTCCGACAAAGTTGTGAGGCTTATTTAAGATATATTTGTAGGTATATTGCTGTAGTGACAGGTTGTCTGCCCATCGCCTAAATTACAATATACTGGAACCCTCAGATCCCTCGGCTGGTATTTACAGCATGCCCGGGAGGAAATGCAGCTGGCGCATTCTATGTTTTTCTCTCGCTCCCAGGCCAGCATGGGAGAAATTATTATAAAATTGACAGATAGGTGTGATAAAATGGCTATCGTTGCCTTATCGCGGCAGCATACTACGGCGGCTGGACTGTAGTGGACAGGACATGTGTTCGGGTAGTCTTTTAGCGCCGCGATGCACATGCGACGTCCCGACGGCATCGATTATAGGTAAAATTAGAATAACTGGACGCTTGCCCACAGCCGGTGCGAGTGGGCAACAAATAGTACTGGGGCATGCGACCAAACGCGCCCGCAAATACCCGCCTATGCACCGCTGTGAATGCGGATTCTACTGCGGTGGCAACTACCCCTCCACGGAAAATCTAGGAGAATTTTGTGTGTTAGGTTTTTTGATATAAAAAATAATTCAGCATACAAACAAACGCGCCCGAAAATACCGGCCTATGCACCGCTGTGAATACGGATTCTACTGCGGTGACAACTTCCAGTCCACAAAAAATCTAGGATAATTTTGTGTGTTGGGTTTTTTTATATAAAAAATAATTCGACATGCAGCCAAACGCGCCCGCAACCGCCCGCCTATGTACCGCTGTGAATGCGGATTCTACTACGGTGACAACTACCCCTCAGCTGAAATACTTCACGGGTGAATTTTATGTGTTAAGTATTTTAAAATTAAAAATAAGTGGACTCTTTTTGTTGATCTGTGAGTGGGCAGCAAATAGTACTAACAACCAAACACACGCTCCTTGGAAAAGTCTTGATGGGAGAACTTGATGTGTCGAGTTTTATGATTATGACATAAAATAAATTTTATCCGGGATAATTTTATCTGAATAATTCAGCAATAGCATTTTAAGCGGATTCCAGCTTTAAGTCGGGAAAACGCTAGGCAGAAGAAGGATAGTGTCAGAAAATAAAACCTGTAAGTTTTACGGTACAAAATTGTAGGTATCATCCTAAATAACGAACAAAAATAAAAAAGAGACAGTTAATTACTTATTCGAATAAAGTAATTTTAAAAAACAGCAAAGCGTAAAAATCTTCTTTCAGCTTCTTTCATTTATCTAGGACCGTGTTATATCTTAGTATACATAACATAATAATTGTAAAAACGTTTATAAGATATGCTTAATCGCAGCTATTTATATTTGAAACAAGCATAATATTGGCATAATGAATGCCTTCACGGTGGACTTGTACATAAATTTACATAAATTATAAATATAAAGTGTCTCAAAGAGGAGTGTAGGCAATAGTTTTTTCTTATCGTAACGTCTTAAAATGTATGTAAAATAAATAACTATTATATATCGTAAGTTAGTTGCCCACCTGCCGGATATTATAAGTATTCCTTTGAATATTGCTGACTGAAATTAATCTAACGGCTCAACTTTATTATTGAACTTACGTACCCTGTTACTTAGTTTGTAATTTTGTAACTGTAATATAAAAAAAATGCAATACACATTCCGTTGTAAGAAGGAACATATTAATCTCAAACCTTGTCGTCTAAGAACAAAATACAGAATACAGACAAGGACCGATCATATTTATTTTACCTCTGACATTTGTCATTTTGATAAACTTTGTAAGTATATAACATCATCATAGCTATCTATAAGTAAAATATAACTTTGAATGATTTGTTTTATAGTGACTATTGTCAGGTTTTTAGTGATAATCAGTTGTTATTTAATTTTTATCATGTTGCATCTACGAAGGTATGTTTTTTTTTGAGATTTTTGTTAAATCAAGGCTTAATATCCTGAACCATACGTTCAGGATATTAAGCCTTGTATTTTGGATGCTCAATATACTTGTAAGAAGCCAAGTAAGATTATTTATGTTTTATTTGTATTTAGTCACAGAATTTCTCAATACCATGCGTAATAACCGCTCTGTGCATATAACCTGGTGACGACGGGAGCAATCAATGCGGAAACAGTCTGCCGCGAATGGGGGCGCGGGAATCTGGATGCGCCCGCGCCGCCGCGTCACCGCTGCATTTGTCTCTCTGTACACGCACGCATCGACACTATAAACTACACAGGCATTCCTAGACGTGAAGTCTGCAAGCCGAATATTGTGACCGAATTCTTCCTCATTAGGGATTTATAGCATTTTTTTTCCTTTTCGTCATGTCTGTTCTTGCTATCTACTTGTCCGTAGATATAACCAGTCCATATATCTCTTAATAGTTGGGATATTTTGCGAAAATTAAATTTGAGTATTGTCAAATTACGCACATGTCAAAAATAAGAGATCATAGAAATATGACCTAAATTCCTCCCAAACATGGAAAAGCAGGGTAGATTTTTCATCTACTGTTATTAAATAGCAAAGTTATCTAAATGTTAATGTTAGCAAATAAAGTTTTTGAATAAAATATTATTATAAATCATAACATTTATAAAAACGGATAAATCTGCAGAAATGCTACATTAAACTCTACTTGTCTGACAACTGTAAAAATGTTTTATGTATTTTTTTAAAATAGTTATTCTATATAATTCAAGTTTTAAGATATTATTAGATTTTTCTTTTATAAATTTCATTAAGGATTGCTATGGAACGGAACCATTAAATAGGTTAACCGCGACATGTTCCAGCCATTTCATAGGCTCATAATTATTAAGCGACCTCAAGATTGAGAGCAATATATATGTTTTGATTTAACAGGATACATTCTACTGAAATTACATTTCTGATACGAATTCAAACTAGCTGTCAGTCTCAAGTGCTGATTATCAATACGGACCTTAGTGAGGATTTTTATTGCTTTGCCTATCCAACAATCAGTAATATTTATGAAAATTATGCTAATTAAATCGTAATAAATCGATCAACTACCGTACAATATTTTTAACAATTTGACCATAATATACCTAAACAACTATTTATAATATTATTTATAAAAAGAAATGCTTTAGTTTATCAATACACATACCGACGGAGAACAGAAATCTTAAGTCGCCGCTATTCAAGTATCTGATATTTTATACTTTACAGCAAAGCGCTCAACCTAAATAAACCACAATAACTAATTCATAGAGAAACTCCCCGAAACCTACCTCTCTTCATAATAGTCTCACGCCCACGCTTAAGTTCTGGAATATATTTTACTAGACCTTCTAGAAAGTTCTATCGACTAAAATCCGTTTGTAATTTTAACGGGAGGTATTGGTTTGACACGCCCTACAAAAATATGACACGAACAGAAGCAGAAAATTACTATATTTTCAGAAAATATTTACGTAACGCTAAGTACTTTCGTAAAAATAGATGGAATAAAGCTCGCAAAACATTATGATTCAAAATATGTTATTACCTTTCCAGGAAATTTAAATTTACAAACGTATTTATGTTTATTTACTTTTGCTTTTTAATGTATCTAGATACCTACTCTATGAAAAGCCTCAAGTAGCCATTAGCCACTTATTTAATCTAACACATGACCATGACCTACCTACTAAACTAACATTTGAAAATTATTTTTGAAACATAAATTGCAATAATAAATTTACATTTACAAAGAAGAATAAAATATGTAGATCCAATAGAGCTTTTATATACGTACAGATGTGCGTCATCAATAAGACGTATGCTAAATACGTTTTGTCCTACGTTCAAGTGGAGTTATGCAAGGAAAAACCAAACGCATTCTAAACAAAGCTCGGACGCACGCACTTGCAGTGAAAAGCGTGAAAATGGTCGTGCACGAGGCAACGGACGGCGGGCGGCGTGCGGCGTGCGGCGGCGGCGAAGGCGCGCGAGTGCGAAAGCTCCGGCGACGCTGCCGTACGCGCGGTGCCGTTAGCGCAGGCTCGGTCGGGCGGGCGCGGGATCGCCGGGCGGAGGCGGGCGGGCCGTGGGAGGTACCGTTAGTGACGTCACGGTGGTGACGTCGCCGCCGTGACGTCAGGCGCCGCGATATAGTCACCAGGCTCGGCGGCGGCGGCCTCAGTAACGCACCGCCCGTTCGCCAGAGCGTACCTTCACGCGTTCTCTCGCGGACCGTCCCGACTTAACTTGCCGACTGACTGAGTGAGTGAGTGCGCGTGCAGTGAGTGGAATGTGCTCAGCCGCATGAGGATCCTGCTAAGCGAACTGGGACTTTCTGGCGCGTGCTTCGGCCTGACCCTGGAGTCGCGCGCCCCCTCGCTGGAACCCGACAAGCCAGCGCCAGGTCAGCGCCCGCACCACCAACCACGTCCTTCTTCTGTGTTTATTTTCGCTTTCGTTGTGTAGAACCTCTGGGTGTTGTAGACTCTGTGTGGAACTGTCGTGACGATGGCCATCGGCTAGAATGCGAGGCGCGTTGCTGACGCCCTCCTCCCAGTACTGCGCTCTTAGACAATTCCAAAACACACGTATGTATCCCCTTTTATTTTATTTGGTTTTTGTTATTCTATATTACTTTTGAGTGTTTATTTTAAGTTTATATTGTTTCTTTAACTATTTTGTCCTGTACCACTTTATAAAAAAACTTATGATTATTTTTGTTGAAAAGCAACTTTTTTGAAATGAAACAAAAATACTAAATGAGATACATAATATTCATTATGTAAAATAACTATAACTTAATTATGTAAAAAAGACAAGTTTTTTTTATTAAAGTAGCAAGTTATTTGGAAGTGGATAAATAAGTGATGCATGTACGGAAAGCTTTAAGCTGTAATATGGATCGTTGATGTCTTTTGTATTGAGAAAGTTGTGTTTCAAAATATTGGTTTCAATTATAATTTTATAAGTTACTTTTGACTCCTATACTTTTCCTGGTATTTCCCAAAACAACATACGTTAGTTTATATGAAGGATGGTCAGTAAATTACATAAGCAATGGTCAACGCAACGATAGTTCTAAGACAACAATCGCATGCGTACGCGCAACGCGCATTAGTTATCGTGTTCCTTATTTAGGAAACACACATAAGTGCAAAATAAGTTATTCTTCTTTATTATTATGTTTCTCACGTATTGTAAATTTTAAGTTATCCACTAAAAGTCGTTACAAAACTGTAATCATTTAAGTATACTCAAGAGAAGATTAATTCTAATTTTGATAAGTTTCTGCTCCATCTATAATATGAACCGGATATAAAAATATTCGCAAATAAATATCAAATAATGGATCAGCAACACCACACGTGTTAACATTATGTGTTTAACCGGAATGCTTGAAACGTCGGCTGAATAGTTTTAATTATACAGTTGCAGCTTTTTACTAAGTACTCATTGCCGAGCTACTTATGCTAAGTGCAAAAAGATACATACGATTATTGTTAAATTATCCGTAGATGGAATTGCAAATTTTCGTTGGCAAATCCTCAGCACAGAGATACATAGAAAACAGGTGTTGAAATTATTTACATCACCCGTAAGACCGGTCGAAGATGATACATCGTCTGACCGGAATAAATTACGCCTAGATCTTCACGAGACGTGTCACAAGATTCGTTGTCATCATAACGCGCGGGAATTGCCTTCAGACAGTTGAAGATTGTTATTAAGTCGACACGTAAAATTGACTTTGGATTTGTTTCGCTCGGGGCGGGTTAGGTAACGGCTGCGATATAATGTGGGATGTTTATGTCGCGATCGCCTCCGGAGCCGATGGCCTCCGCTTGCCGGCCTGGCTAGCTTGCCCAATCGGCTGTCGCAACCGGCAGACGTTGCACCTGCCGCGGCTGCAAGATGCGAGCTTCTGCAAATTGCCATCACCATAATGTGTAACATAAGTGATCCCAATCTGCATACCAGTTCCGAAATTAGCTTGCGCGCCTCTGCTGACCGACATCCTAACGTCGCAGCGCTTCCGTACTTCGCCAGGAACTTCAAATGTGCGATATGGATAGAATAACATACTTTCACTTTTTATTTTATTTGATACTACAAACTTACTTATTGCTTGCCGGCGGATACGTATCGGTTTTTATGGTCAAGTTATTAATGAAGACAAAAGTGGTTTTATCGAAATAAAAATGACTATATCCCCGGTCAATAAATTGAGCTCTTAACGTTTATGGACATAAAATGCAAATTGGTGTTAGGTGCCTACATATTTGATCAGCCAAAAAGCAAGCAGCAATATAGACGCTTCCGTCACACTACTGCTAACCATTAGATTATTTTTGGTCATTACTTGATAGCAAATATGCATTTAACCTAGATTAGCGTTACGTACATAGAAGTACCGAGTGATGATGCGGCGGCCGACGGACGGGTATGGGTTTGGAATACGCGGGTGTGTTCTGATAACTCGATGGAGCGTTATCTCCCAGCTGCAATGACGTCACGACGGGCGCGCTCCCGCCTGCGTCACTCTCACTAACGCCCCCCGGGAAACGTCCTTACGCTCTTCGATCGTTCCATGTTTATTCCTGGACTTTCGTCTCATGCAATAAGTAAAAGTCAATCGATTTTTTCACAAACATTTTTTTATCGTTATGAATGTAAAATGGGTTTAATATCACCCCAAGAATTTAGCTTAATGTTTTCCCTAATAAATTAGATACAAATAATAAAAATGAATTACCCATACAATAAAATAATTTTAGTTTAAAATTTTCCTACCTATTATTGTTCAGGGAAGATTGTTCAGCTTTATCATTTACAACTTTAAACGATTCTTTAATTATTAAGTTTAAATTTATAAATAAATTAAAACTCAAATTTTAACCTAAAATTAAAATAGCTGGCCACATTAACCCCTTTATAGACAATACTAAAAAAATATTTAGGAATTACAAAATGAAATACTTCATAATGACTTTATTTACAATTCGCAACACGTTCGTGCCGCAGTGTCTCGTGTTTTTCTCCCCGGGGGGAGGGGGTGTTTTGTTTGCTATCTCTCGGACGTAACCGTCATCTACGTCACACTCACAATAAAAAAACTTTTATCGCATTCCCCATTCTCTTTGCAGCCAACCCAGCCCAGCAGGGGATGATGCCGTTCTGGTTCTTCCAATGATCGTTATCAATTTTACCCTTCATTTCACTGAATAGCCAGATACTATTAACAAGTCCTCACACCCAATATTAATGTCAACGCACATTAAAAAATATGAGACCATGTCAACAAAGATCCACAACTCTGCCTAATGGTGTTATAAATTTATAGCCGAAATAAAATGCTAATTTATTTCAGTATCAATAAAGCTTGACGTGATATTAAAATCTCTGCCGACGTTTAAAAAATAAATTAACTTCAACCAACAACTTCTTCCAGAAGTGGTAGAAAATTTGTAGCAGCGTATTTTTAGCATTTCATTTTGTATTCGTCTATCGCTGTTTGCTTGAAAGTGAGATTTACGTCACTGAGGCTAAAAATATGAGGGTGGTGTAGGAAACGGTAGAGGGGTGTTTGGGGGTAGAGGGAGGGGGAGCATGGCCTCGGCCTCCGCGTAACTGGCTGTGACGCGCTCCCGTGTGACGTCACTATCGACCGCGCCACCTCAAGGACGCCCTTGCCGCCCAACCGGCTGTAGAGCTCCACACGCCGGTCGCTAACTCGTGACCTACCAAAAAAAACACGTTTTCCTTTCGTAATAGCTATTCCACGTGAAATTCTAATCTCGCCGGTAAAAAAACACCGGATTTGTTCCGTAATAAATATTAACATAAGGCTACGAAGGATAAATTATTAAAGCTTGTCAAACATGAGTAAGTTGTCACCGATAGCCATAAGATAGGAATGCAAATATTTATTACCAATTAAAAGTTCGTAATTACAGTATTTATAACAGTAGTCAGTCATATTATTCTGTTCATGTTTCTTTGTTAATCGGTGATTATATTAATTTTATGACGTTGTATAAATATTTACAATTAATTTTGTGTGTATAAATACTATCCTCATGTTCTGCGACATGTCCTGTGCAAAATATACGTACTAAATCTACTGTAAAAAATATTGATAATAGACTATGGGATCCAAATTATTTGATTAAAGCGAATAGTTTGATATTATTTTTAAATATATAGTAAATTCTTCCATGCTGGACTGGGAGCAAGAGAAAAACATATAATGTGCCAGCTGCATTTCCTCGAGGGCATGCTGCTATAACCAGCTACGGGAACCAAAGCTTTCTGTATATTGCAATTCAGGCGATGAGCTGACAACCTGTCCCTACAGCAATATATAGATAGCAAATCTATCTTAAAAAACCCTCAAAACTTTGTCAGACGTGGCGGAACGACTTTTGTTTAGGTTGTTTACGCTCTGCCTATTGCCATTAGGGACAAAGGCGTGAATATATGTATGTACCTACCTATGTATGTAGTACATGTTCATTTCGTCCGTTTACACTGATTTGTATTCATTATAATTCAATTCCGACACAATAAAAAACCATTCCAACCACAAGGAAATATAAAACAATACAAATACCTATAAACGTGTAGCGAATAAATAATAAACAAAATTTACAATATTTGACTTATTAAAAATGTATTTTGTCATATATTAAAACAAGTTAAATTAAAGGTCCGCTAACGTTGGCTCTCTATTTGGCATATCTAAAAAAAACTTGAAACTGCATTTTATTCTACTATAATATTTAATTTGATTATTTTTGTATCTTAATCCACGACTACATGTAAAATTGAATGAAATTTTGATTAAGATATATACATATTAACACGCCTTTATCTCTAATGGGGTATCTCTAGTGGGGTGCGCTACGTCTGACAAGTATTGAGGGTCATTTCAGATAGATCTGATCTTTGTATTGTATTGTACTGTCAGGTTGTCAGCCCATCGCCTAAATTACAATACACTAAAACCCTCGAATCCCTTAAGATATATACCTACTTACTTAATGTTTGTTTTATCATTAGGTATTTTTTTAATGTAGAGCTCTGAACTTAGTTATATAAACTACTCCAAAAAACAGATTCTAATCATTTTTGACAAAGATTTTGGGACTTTATAACAAACAGTACCACAAACAAAGCATGAAAAAAATATGGGTAATTTACTAGACGATTATAAAAATCTTATCTTAAACTCTAGATGATTGTATAAACTCTAGACACGTGTTCCAATATCTTTGACACATAGATACGCTTATTCCTTACGAAATTTTAAATCAAGTTCTCGAATAGAATTTTCAGTCATGGTAACCAGCGAAACATACGTCGATTGAGAGGTGGAAATGGGGGGTGCAGTGACGTAATTCCTTCTGACGTCATCGCACCCCCCGACGGGCGGACGCCGGCCACAGCTGATAATCCACTGACAATATACGTGATATACGTCTGTGGAGGAATCAAGTTCTATGAATAAAGTCTGCGCCGCGCCTACATCAAGCCTAGAGTCTACCCGCAGGGGCTATTTATATTTTACCTAGTAGGTACTTCTCACGAACGACTTCTAGATAGTTTCAGTAGAACGTAAGTTAAGACATCCGCATCGTCTAAAATGTTGTAAATAAAGCGGCAATGGCGCAATTTTATGCATGGATATTAGAAAAATATACCCGTAGAGTTATGTTATGTTTAGGTACATATACGTAATGAAACCATTTACTACCGTCGGGAAATTTCATTTTGCAAGATTCCTCGAAAACAATGTCATATTTTGTGAAATCAGAAAATATTTCGTTTAATAACTGTCTGTCTGTCTTTCTGTCTGTCTTTAAGTAAAGTTTAACATACATACATATAATTACGCCATTATCCCTAATGGGGTAGGCAGAGCGTAAACTACCTAAACCAAGGTCGTTTCACCACGTCTAAAAAAGTTTTGAGGGTTATTTATGATAGACTTGCAGGTATAATTCTGTAGTGAAAGGTTGATATCCCATCGCCAAAATTACAATATACGGAAACCCTCGGATCCCTTATCTGGTTTTTACAGCATGCCCCGAAGGAAATGCAGCTGACACATTCTATCTTTTTCTCTCGCTTCCAGGACAGCATGGAAGTAAAGTTTAACTAAATATTATAAAGTATCGAAAATAGTAACCTATTTCTACAATATTATGATATTATTCATAAACGATAATAGATGTATTTTAGAAACGAGCGTTCCCCACGCGTGCCCAAACTAACTAGACAACACATATGTCAACGATAACGTGATTATAGCTGGAAACTAAAGCTAGAATTAGCACAAATGCTTATAACGTATATTCATACGCAGAGTACATTCGTCACCGGCTGTCTACGACATTCGCAAACGCTTACGTAAACCGCGCTACGGCAAAAACGTCACGATAAGGAAAGCTCTATCTATATATATTACCCATACAAACAAAGTATAACATGTAGATAGGTGTACATAGCAAGCTTTTTAACTTCCAATCAATATACCTTACGGTAGTGTAGCGCCATCTATCTGATATCAAGCGGAACCTCATGGTGTGCTTACGTGCTTAGCTTGCCGTTTGGAGAAGGGATGGATGGAGAACCCTTCGATTTCGACGAGGTTCCACATTGTTTAACAAATCCATACAGATGTCGCACCTATGCTGTTTGTGGCGAAAAAAATATATAGCTCTATCAAGGTAGAGTCCCATAAACAAAACCCGTTTCTAATCTTGTAGGTTCTTCTTGGTGATAGTACTATGTAATCAAAGAGAAGAATAAACAATGTTTATGAGTTAGCTTAAAATCCACACAAACAACCTTTTTAAACATTGGTCATCGCTTAATGATTATCCCGTGATTATCTCAAATAAAAAACTTATTGTACTTCACTGAAAATCAAAAGATTATAATTTCAATTGTTAGTAAGTAGATAATAAATATAAATTATAATAAGATGAAAGTAAAAAAATATTTCGAGTTATAATATTTCATTAATTAATAATGTTACCAACAAAAGACATAAACGCGCTACTTTTTTATATCTTTATAGTTAGTTACTTGACCAAAATACTAAGTAGTAGTTCGCTAGGTAACTTATTAGCATAGCGTTATAATGAATATTTTCCAAGTGAATAGATCCAAGTGAAGGCGTGATTATATGTATGTATGAATAGATCTTTGTCTATCGTCTATTAACTATTATTGGGCTTGATTCTAGATTTTCCGGCTAAAACTAAAATTAAAATCTATTTGTCACTTTCAGACTAAAACCATTGGAAAAGGACAGGAGATCTATTCTCTCCGGTTTTTAATTTATAGTCGGTATTTTTGTACGTTATATGTAATTTTTATTTGCCGTCATATGATATTTCTTCCATACTGGCCTGGGAGCGAGAAAAAACATAGAATGTGCCAGCCGCATTTCCTCCCGGGCATTCTGTAAAAACCAGCTACGATCGAATAAAGCCCAATGATAAACGGTTTTACTGAACATATAAAACTAAATCGTTGATGTTTTTCCTGTCCGGTAAGGTACACAGGCACGAAGAAGGCGCGGTATGTAGTCTAGTCAGTGTCATGTCTAACCCAGAGATTTTAATCTGTGCAGTGGTCTCTGAATTGTAAAAGCTACCAATCAAAATAATATATGAGTAGACAGAACATCAACGTGTATGAAAAACGGTTTACGTGTTGTCCAATAAAATGAATCCTATATTTTCTAATTTGTAGTAAATTTTCGCTACAAATTACGCCGTCTATTATTTTAAATCATTATCTCATAAGTTCTATTTTTTGAAATAATGTTGTAATCCTATTAACATAAAGTATACATTTCATTTCCAATGGATTGTTTGTAGGATACCTGTTATATGACAAATTTCAAAAGACACGACATATCAAACCTACTAAATAAATTATATAAATAAATTTAAATACTCAGAAAATAATAGAATGCGATATCTCTACTTATGTCTTAGATATTGAACTAAATAACTAGTTAAAAATAATAAATAGGCGTACTAATGAACTCAGAAGTAGAACTACACACACACACATATATATAATCAAGTTTTGAGGGTTATTTAGGATAGATTTGTAGGTATATTGCTGTATTTACAGGTCAGCCTATCGCCTAAATTGTAATATACATAAACCTTCGAATCCTTTAGCTGGTTGCTCAGTTAACGAAACTGAACAACTATCATCTGGAACATAGGATGGATAGACTGTTCTGGATGGACAGGTTGTCAAAACAAACTGATATCGTTGACTGAGCAGCCCCTATCAATTTGCGGGAAGTTATCCCTTATACCCCTTATAAAACAGGGCATTCAAACTTTTTCGAAGCTATTAGAAATAAAGCGTTTAAATCTTCATATTAGGTAGGTCACATCAGCTATTTGCGTCTTAGAGCGCAGTATAGTGTTCCTGACTCTGTCAATCAGTTTCAGACCCAACATACTGCGCTCCATGGATCTCTGGCAGACCATATCATTATTTAGGATGTTAATTTAATTGTGTCTCATACATAATCTATGGTATGTTTCCGTAATAATAAAGAGGCACAAAGAAAATTTTAAAAATTAAGCCACTAATAAATAAATAAAATATTCCATACAAATTGACTGTCTGAAATAATACTTTTGATTTAAATGAATATTTTTAGGAACAATTGTTCGCAGTATTTTTATGTGCTCCTATCGTTTTTGAAGTTCCTTTAAACTATGGCACACAATTAAATTAACAACCATACATGTCTCAATTAATCAAAATTTTGTTACATGAATAACAAAATGGATTGGTCATATCATATCATATACTTTTCCAACAAAAGCTACTTCAGATCTGCTTTCTAGTTTTACTGTTGCTGTTATTACTGTTTGTTTGGCTGCCTATATTGTACTGCTTTGTTCCTTACTTTTCTGTTGTATATATTTGTCTTTGTAAAATAAAGTATTTTGTATTGTATTGTAATTAAAATGTTACAAAAGGCAGGTAGACACGGCGATGCGCCATTAGTATTGACTATTTTTATTTGCAGCTTAAGTTTAAAATACAAAGTAAATCGTCTGATTGATTTATTTGATAAAATATTGGATCTCTATGCTAATGATTTGTTAATAGGAGTCGTCGATGTTAGCGGTTTGTGTGATGTTATGTAGCAATAAAAATATAATTCGAAATGCATGTTGATTCAATAATAGTAGTACTTTATTATGTTCACTGATTTATAGTAGTCTAATCCAAGATATTTGACAAGCATATTTTACTGTGGAATATTATTAACTATTTTGATAAGTATTATTTTTATTTCAAAAACTCCGTAGCAACAAAAGCTTTAGTGTTTTGTTTATAGCTTAATAAGACTGGAATTAATGGTTCTTAACATAATAGAAACTGCAAATGCCACTGATTTCATAACCTCCCATGGGATCCATAACATTTTCGCCCCAAAAATTCTCGCTTCTAGTCGTCGGTTGAAATTCGACTTAATCCAGCATAATTAGGGGTGAGAATAGAACTACAAGAGCCATGGTATACAGCATTTTTCTAATAGACTTTAGCAAGGTGTATACATAGGATTCAATTTTCGGGGCGTGGCGAATCAAACACCGTGACACGATGTATTCAAAACGCCAATATTCGGTTGGCAAAATTGCAGTATAAATTAGGAGACCTTTTTCGGCTGTCCTCACTGTTAGTCGAAAGAGGGTAGAAGACAGTCGGCAAAGGGCCGCGAGAGATATCGATTAGTCAATTACGTGTGCTAGTGGTGAAGGAAGAATCAAAGTATGTTCGCCGAGGGTAAATATAAATGATGCATGGCTCGCGTAGCGTGATAGTTCAAACGACGGTGCCGTCACCACCACGTCCAGCCATTTCCTTTCCGGCGCATTCTCTGCTCGACTGCGCTGTCGAATAGAAGTCTTAAATACAATAGGAAGAATATATTATAATTTTCGATAAGGTAAATAAACGCGATGTTTGTTTGTTGCAGGGCCGAGCGCCTTGGAGCCGCGCTCGCCAAGCGCTTACACGTCCAACTCCTCCAGCATGCTACTGCTGCAGACGCAGGTAAGTTACTCGAATATTGGAGTTTTTTTTGTAACCCCATAAGGCAGAAAGTTAGTTTCCGTTAGCTGGCCCCATCCATCAATTTTTGATCAGTACAACGGCCTACATTCATACAAGCACAATGTATAGAAAATGATCGATTATTAGGACACGTGCATAGTTTAGTGCGGAACGGGCGGCGACGTCGCAAGTCCGACCTCGTCATTGGTGCGCCGGACCGCCCCTGCCGCCGGTCCGCCGCCTACCGACTCACAACGCCTCCATTATCGATTGTGTTTTCTTTTGCAGAGCAACTACGGTACATCCTTCACTGATCTACTGTCACCGCAGTATCAAGAAGACTCTTCTGAAATATTAGAAGAAAATCTAGATCCATTCCCGGACGTTGAGTTTCACGCCCCGATTCCTCCGGAAGTTAAATCTCAGAGAACTACCCCTGTGAGTGAGGCGCCTTCGCCTACTCTAGCTCCGGCACTGCCTAGTTTTGAAGAAACTTATTCAGTTCGTTACCCTAAGCAAGAGATGGCAGAATTTGGCATAAAAATGGACGAAGATTGTTACAATGTAAGCGCATACTCCCATCAAGGACATGCATCTACACAACTGTTGTATCAATACCACCAACCTGCTCTTCCGTATGTTCCGTCGTCGTATTATGCACCTCCTCAACCATGCAGCCCAACTTTCGACGCTGCTGGAGTACCACAGGGAGCAGACTCTTATTCTTTACCCCCGTTCCCGAGTTCGGTTGACCTGCATGTATCTACAGATGGATCACGGCAACGTCGAGCTTCACTGCCAGTACAAAGATCAGAATCTAGCAGTTCTAATGATAGCCCAAAAATACACGGGAGAGTTCATTGTATGCAAGCTTCCGCCCCAAGCTCGGCGTCGAGCTCGCCGGGCGGCATAGCGCAGGAGCTAGGCCCGCGCGCCGCGCCCGCCTCGCCCAGCCAGCTGTGCGCCGTGTGCGGGGACACCGCCGCCTGCCAGCACTACGGAGTCCGGACATGCGAGGGATGCAAAGGATTTTTCAAGAGAACCGTACAAAAAGGCTCTAAGTACGTCTGCTTAGCTGAAAAATCTTGCCCCGTAGACAAGAGAAGAAGAAACAGGTGCCAATTCTGCCGTTTCCAAAAATGCTTAACCGTCGGTATGGTCAAAGAAGTCGTACGGACCGATTCCCTGAAAGGGCGACGGGGCAGATTACCATCAAAGCCAAAATGTCCTCAAGAATCTCCTCCGAGTCCACCGATATCACTCATTACTTCGCTGGTCCGAGCTCACGTGGACACGTCTCCCGACTTCGCGAATCTTGACTACTCTCAATATCGGGAACCAAATCCAATGGAGCCACCGATGTCGGATTCGGACGTAATTCAGCAGTTTTATTCTCTGCTGACGACATCCATGGACATGATCAAAGTGTTCTCGGAGAAGGTTCCGGGCTTTGGCGAGTTGTGCCCGGAGGACCGCGAGCAGCTGTTCGCGTCGGCGCGGCTCGAGCTGTTCGTACTGCGGCTGGCCTACCGCACGCGGCCCGAGGATACCAAGCTCACCTTCTGCAACGGCATGGTGCTGGACAAGCGACAGTGCCAGCGGTCCTTCGGGGAATGGCTGCATGCTGTGCTGGACTTCAGCAACACACTGCACTCGATAGAGATCGATATCTCCACCTTCGCCTGCCTCTGTGCGCTGACTTTAGTCACAGGTAAGCTTCACTCATTAAACTATATTGTAACTAACTATACATAGCGTAAAAGAAAAATATTTAAGATGTCAAAGTTATTTGAGTAAAAATAACATATCGCTTTTTATTGTCCATAGAGAGGCATGGATTGAAAGAGCCTCACCGTGTGGAGCAACTGCAGATGAAGATCATCGGTTGCCTGCGCGCGCACATCCCGAGCGGCACGACCCAGGCCGGCGGGGCGCCGCACTTCAGCCGCGTGCTGGGCGCGCTGCCGGAGCTGCGCTCACTCTCCGTGCAAGGCTTGCAACGCATCTTCTATCTCAAACTAGAGGACTTGGTACCGGCCCCGCCCCTTATCGAAAACATGTTTCGAGCCAGCCTTCCCTTCTAATACTCGTGCCTGGACCTCGCAACTTGCAACTGCGATCATACATCTGATTGTGTGACGAAACCGGACTAATAAAAACAGTGACGGTCACCAGACCCAACTCCGTTGCGGGTTGCGTATTTATCCGAGGACCATTCCCGCCTTCTATCTTCTCTTCTTACTTAGAGCTGACTTCGTTATTTTTTTAAGTGCATAGCTCGTAAAATATTTTTATAGTGTAGTTGGAGCTATAGGACTCGATCTCCCACGAATTTTGTTCGTGCTTATTCTATCAGTTTCTAATAAAATAAGCAAAGAAGACAATCGTATATGTAAGTCCTAGTATTTAAGCTTAATTTATTGTAAACATATATGTCATATTTGGGTGTGATTTTGTTGTAACTAATGTATTTAGTAGTCTGCATTTGAGTTACCGCTCGTGATTTAATGGCATCTTGTCGTACAAATATTCCTATGTTATTTACTTATGTTTTATTTTGATAAGTTAAAACTCTAGTCACAAGACTTAGAATTGTTAAAATTGGCTCGTACTAGGAGCTGCTACTTATAGTAAATTGTATAAGGGAAAATAATTTACGAATATAAGGCATTTTGATATACGGAGAGTGAGATAGAGTGACGCCCGACACACGACTAACGAGAGTCCACTGACAATTTTGGAAGTTACCTTTTAGGTTTAAATTATTTTATAATAATGTTAGGCGCTAGGACGTTGATGTAATTTGTTACTTTAATTATATAAGGCCGGAGAAAAAGTTCAGCATTGTTAATAAAATACTAAACCTTTAAAATCCAACGTGTCTTATAGTGTACCTTCCTAGATAGATAGAGTAGATATCTTCTCATATTTTTATACACAAAATACTTGATACATGTTATATATGTATTAAGAATCTGATACTAAACATATCACGTTACGTATGATTTGTACATTTTCATTAAATTATAGCGCATACCTACTGTTAAACTTTAAACGTTGGTATGTTGTATTGTATGTAAAGCTATCAGTAGTTTCGCACATTAACGCGCAAATATAACGCTATAAACGTAAATATATCTCATGAACTATTTGAAATGAAACCTATAAATTAAAAGGCATTTCAACAACTTATTCTTACGAGTAAAACTTAAATTCTCGCTGGACCAAATATACCTTATATTGATAACTTGAAAACATCTAGACGATTTTAGAGTTGAAAGTAGATTTAGGAATAGGAAATTACATTTAACAACGTCCTATAAAATATATGAATCGTCCTATAAAATATATGAATATGATTCGACCTGGGAATGTGTAAAAAAAAAGAATGGCAGAGCAAATGAAACTGCGAAGCTGGTCTATAAGAGAGTGTCCATGCTATAATCAAATTAATATTGGGTTCAAATATAATGTTTTGATAATGAAAATTTTATAAAAGATATGCGCCCATTAGATCTATGCTTTATTTACTACGTAGTTTCATAACCCCTAAAAAATACACTTCTGTCGCGGGTTCAGCTACTGCTCACGATGATGAAGCCATTTTATATTGCCTTGCCTAAAATATAATTATGAGGCTAAATTGATTATGTACATAAATAAGACTATATATAATATGGTCTCTAAACGCCAGCTTTCTATGCGGAGTAAATCGAAAGATATTCTCATGATAGCGATATTCACGATTTCCCTGGCCGGAAACTTAGCGGTGGTCGTTCACAATAAATTACTAGGCATTAAGATTAAGAAGGGCGTGATATTTTTTTATATGAATTTGGTATATTTTGATAAATGTTCAAATGCTGGACTTTTTGCTCGTACGCCACAATCCTTTATAAAATAGTTAATTTTATAGATTTATAAGTGTACCTAATAAAATATTTGTCGTTACTTTTAATGTGTGGGGCAGACCCTGATTATTTGTAATTCCTCGGTTGTGCTTCACATTATTGTTACCCAGGTATTAACTATGTCAGCTTATTTTTATACTCTGAAAGCACATTAACTACTAAGGTTCTATTTCTAAGTTTTTCTAACAGATATTTCTTATGTAAAACATTTATTCAGATCCCGTTACATTCCGTCGAGCAATTTTCAGTGTATAATATTATCATCTTATTCATAAACCTACCGACTACCGAACTCAATCATAAACCTATAGTGTCCTTAATGTTTCCTGTTAGATATATCATCATAAATTAATATATTTCGATATAATAAAATGCATTTCTTTTTTATTAAAAGGATAGATTGATGTGCTTTTGTTTAATGTTACAGAATATTTTCTTTGTAAATACATTTTCTTCAGAATAATAGGTACGGCGTTTTGCGCCTGTTCTAAATTTGTATGTTTTATTTCATCCCTTAATCTTAATAAGCCCAGTAGATACTTAGTACGAATTAAAACATCTATACAACCTAACCACAAAAACAGGGCTTCAATAAATACATAAGTAACTCGTAGCAAACTTGCTACGACGTAGCGTAGCATTAACTTAAAGACATATTGGGGGTAACAACAGAGTAACATATCAGATATCACAATAGATAAATTTAAACATTAAATATTATTAACAAAAGTAGGAAATTAAGTTCATAGGTAGATACATAAACATAATACCTACATGTAGACATATTTACAGGATGGAAAAGAATTATGAATTGGTACATTTTCTACACGATCAAATTGGTTCTTGATTTTTCGACAGTGTTGGATTGGATGTGTGATATACCTATTTCATATAACATTTTCCAATTACAAAAATTACCTATCTGAATTCTTTAACTGAATTTAATTAAATAATTTTAGTTGATAAGCTTAATTTAGCTCAAAATAAATAAATAATTCATCTTAGCTTAATAATATTAATTAGATTATTACCTTCTCTTTAAAAAAGGAGAGAAAAAGAAATGTGAAAAGAACTATAACAATAAATAACTATCCTAGCTTATAGGTAAGACCGCACTAGGCGTAACTGCACGGCAACGGGGCGAACCAACGCGCCACGGCTCTAATCAGTATACCGCACTACAGCTGCAGCAGCGCGACATTTTGCGACAAATTTTGCCAGTCAGTTGTATTGTAACTGCTGCCATGAAGACATGTCCGAAACTGACCTAGACGTGATATTTAGCCAGACACCAGAAAATGAGATGGATATCGTAATAGTTTCTTTACTATGTGAAGAAGAAGAAAGATTGGAGCTAGAGTGAACAGAAAAAAAGCGAAGACTGTGGTTGCATGGCATTCTAAGCTCAAGATATGAGGAAGGAGAATACCACACACTTTGGCCACGGCTTAGAAAGGATCAGAAAAAAAATCATACCTACTTTAGAATGTCTGAACTCTGAACAGAAATTCTACAAGTTATTACAAATTATTAAGCCTTTTATAGAAAATCTGACGCTGACTATATCGCACTAGCGGCAGCGGAACTACGCGACGCGCCACGGCGCTTCAAAGTTGATGAGTTGGTCAACTTTGTCGCGCAGTGTCGTGTCGCGTAGTTCCACTGCCGCGTAATGCGTTTTATCTCATACAATTACATACAAAGTATATTTTGTAGCGTCGTTCTGCTGCTGTGTCACGTCGCGTAGTTACGCCTAGTGCGGTCTTACTTTATGTGATATCCAGAGCTTTAATTACTACTAGTACCACTGATTTGGTTAAAAAAAAACAACTGGATGTTAATGTTACATAAACTTGTTCTATTATTTAAAATCTTTAAATTTTAAACAAAATAGCTTTTTAAATAATAGGTATATAGGTCGCAGAATAAAAACTCCTTGTACTTTGATACCATTGAGTACCCGAAGTCTTTTTTATTTTTTAATGGCAATAGTGAGACTTTATGCCAATATCAAGTAATTAAAAGGTAAGGAAACGAAACGCGCTAAAAACAATCTAAACATCTTGAAACAGCAAGGAATGAGGATAGTCAGGAATAATAAAAATATATATAATATAAAAAACAATTCTAGTATAAATAAACTAAATTCTGATGTTATTAGATAAAATAAATGTAGATAATAAATACATAACAACAATTAAGAGGATGCATCAAAAGACTGGAGATACGGGTAGGGAAAGGAACTTTGAGCGATTGAAGAGAGGAAAGAAAGGTAGAACGGTCGTAAAGAGAGCAAGCAAAAAATATATGATCCAAATCACCAACATCACTGCCACATTCACATAAATTATTGTCCACAATGTTGAATCTCGCCAAATGGGAAGAAGTACAGACATGACCTATACGCATTCTGGATATTATAGAAGTTATAATTTTAGTGCATTTAACTTTAAAAAATCATGGTTTCGGGGGAATAGTTGGTTGAATCTTAAAAAATTAACGTTCTTTTAACTGACGACCGTCTGTCCAAAGGTTATTCCAGGATTTCTGAAGATAGACCCTGGGCAGAGCAGTCAAGTCATGGCAGTAATTTGTAAATGGAACCCTGTCACCATCCTGTACCGCTTCTTTGGCTAGCTGATCAGCCTTTTCATTACCACTTATGCCACAGTGGCTGGGGATCCAATATCACGCTTAATCCTTTGGACGCGCACAATTCTACAGGTAATGGATTATTGTCATATGTGACTAATATATGGGGAATTTGTCGTTTTCTAAAAAACATCACAACCGAACTTTTGGAAATTGATAAACTGGGATCATTACTTTCTAACCAAACTTTTAACAAGTCCAAAGAAGAAGACAGGGAACTACTAGCATTATCTATGGAACTATCGACAGCATAAAGAAGCAAGTCGTCGGCATATTGTAACACATTTATAGAATTGTTTAATGAGGGTTCCAGGTCAAGTATAAATATTGTATAAAAGTTAGTACAGATCCCTGCGGAAGACCTTTAGAAACATTTCGAGTAAATTTCGTGTCATCATCCACAAGCAACGTTATTGATCTGTTAGTTAAGAGATTAATTATAAAGCGGACTATTAATCTAGGAAGACCAAGATCCAATAATTTCTGTTTAAGAATGGAAATTATAACATTATCATATGCTGCGGAAATATCCAAAAAAGCTGAAATTACAGTCTTGTTGTAAGAAAACGCTAAATGTATATCAGTGATTAAATACTTAAGTTATCTAAAGTGCTTCTTGCCTTCCGAAATCCAAATTGGCTGGAAGATAAAAGCTGATTATGTTCCATAAACCATTCTAGTCAACTCTTAATAAGATGTTCAGCAATCTTCGCAAATTCTGATGATAATGCTATAGGTCTGAAGGATGCAGCGTTATCTGAATGCTTATTAGGTTTTTTAATTGGAATAATCTCCTGGGATTTCCATGAGGGGGGAATATTGCCAGTCATCAGAACTGAATTTACTAAATCTAAATAATAATTTAAAGAACTATCACTAAGATGTGTCAAAAATGAGTATGGTATACCGTCTTCTCCTGGGAAGGAGTCTTTTACATTTGATATTGATAGTACACATTTTAATTCGTAAAATGTAAAGGAGGAATTTAGTATAGGTGAAGTATTATGAGATAACTGTGGAGAGGGAATAAAAGAAATGTCGTCAGGAACAGTAGGAGGCGCTAAAGTATCCAGTAAATCACTAATTATATCAGATGGCAATGATTCGTTGAACGCCGAATTGAAACGCTTAATATTGCGCCATACTTCTGAAGGACATATAGTAGCAGAAAGTGATTTACATAAAGATTTCCACCCCTCCTGCTTTTTTTCCCTGAGAAATTGTTGAGTGGTTTTCATAACATCATTAAGGATATCTAAGTTTTAGTCTGACATATCTACAGCATACATTTGCTCAGCCTCTTTTCGCTTTTGAACAGCCTCCGCACACTGACTGTCCCACCACGGAGGATAAGGAATCATTGCAGAAGATTATTTTTAATAGGGAAAACTTTATCAGCATCTTCTACCAAGCATCTAGCTAGAGCATTAGAAGCATCTGTCTCACCACCTTGTATTAATTCAGGAATATATGTAAAAATTTTGTCTCAACAAGGTTTTTAAATTCAATCCAATCCAATCAGCATTATATAATTTATATTTTAAACGAGGTTTACGTTTACTACAAGTGGGAGTTCTAGAAAGGGCAGATATAATTAGAGGGAAATGATCACTATTAAATGTAAAAGGGAAAGGGGCCCAATGAAACGATGAAGCTAAATTAGGCGAGCAAATAGATAAATCCACAGCACTAACGTTTTAGTTTGGAGGCGTACGGCGAGTAGCGCAGCCTGTGTTTAAAATACATAAGTTCTTTTAATCTAAAATCTCAAGCAATTTTTCTCCTTCACTATCAGTAATACCACATCCCCAAGACTGATGATGGGAATTAAAATCACCGACAATCAAGACAGGACCTTATTATGCTAGAAAATATATTATTAACTTCATTGAGGATAGCAATAGAAGATCGAGACATATAAATAGAAATAATCGAAACATTATAAAATTTTAGACCAACAATATAATTAAAAGCGTAACGTGGAAAAATAATTTGTGTAAAGGGTATTTTTTAATTAGGACTTTTTAATTAGGATGGCAAAACTGCCGTAACCATCAGAACGATCATTACGCAGACAGGTAAACCCAGGTATGTTAAAGACATAACCAGGTTTTAACCAGGTCTCCGTTAAAGCTACAATAATAGGATTAAATTTATTAATTAAAAATATTAGATCAGTTTTCTTGGGAATAATGCTATTGCAATTCTATTGAATTATTTTGGAATCTATCGGAATTCTTCATTAAATTATTAAAAAGTTCAGTAATTGGGGCAACGTGGGACGGTTTTAATAATTTTGATTTTAGCAGAGTGTTAATTAAAGCAAGAACAATATTTAAGTCTGTATCTTCACTTGAATCTTTTAGTGACAATGCGCAGCCGTTAGCTCGAGATGATGGTACTTGAAATTCTTTTAAAATTGCATTGTGAGCAGCCTTATCATAACCACCTTGTGACTTAGGAGGCGAACGCGGCTTTAAGAATACCGTTTTTTGTATGATGTACGACTTAGCGAATTTTGTGAAACTTTATTAGTAATAATTGGTTCAGAAACTAATATATCTGCGTAAGATTTTGATGCAGGCGAATGTAACTTACTGGCCTCAATATAAGAAATGCATCTATGGGCCATCGTGTGTTTAATATCCTTTTGACGTATAAATTCTGGGCAAGACTTGCTTGTAGCATAATGAAAGCCTCCGCACATGATACATGATGTGTGTCCGTATTTACAACACCTAAACCATTGTATGGTAGGGTATACATATACCTCTACAGGTAATAGCACATAAATATTCTTTTCGGCAAGACTTGACCATCGAATGTTACTACAATGGACTGTGATGGTTTCCAAGATGTTTTTCCGTCATTATTTACTTTAAAATTAAGTCGTCTGACTTTGATAATGTTTCCACACCCAAAAGGGGTGGAAATATTTGTTCTTATTTCATCTTCACTCCATTCTTTCGGAATTCCACGCACCAGACCCATTCTAGTAACATGGAATATTGGAATATACGCCTTGAACTTGTTCGATTCCAAAACACTATTGTGTAGAAAGTCATTAGCATCAGTATACTTCGAAAATGCAACGGCACAGCGGTTTCTACCTATTCTTTTAACGCTGCCAGGAATAATATTATGAAAATTATTTTTCCTAAAGAAATTACCAAAGGAAATCGGGTGCAGGATGGTACCATCGTTGGGAGAGGTTTCAATACGCTGAACGTGAATAAAAAATGGCGCCACATCTGAATGTAAATATTCACCCCGACCAATTTTGCGAGCTTCATTTTGTTGGAGATCAGATTAGATTTTATTTGGGACGAATCTTGTGGAGATTTAGAATGCTCTTGTGACGATTGAGAATTCTGCAAAGTATTTTGGGGCTGAGATGATGATGGCAAATCGACCAAAGGAGTAACTTTTTTTAACAAAACTGTGTTTTCATTATTATTATTAATGTTGTCACACTGAAAATAGTCTCCAGTAATCGGCTGACCTATATTCGTCTTCTTTCTGCGCTTCGAACATACGCGACAAATTCTTATAAAACGTGTACGTTTCCTTCCTGTATGTCCAGTGTAGCTTTTGATCCATCTGTATTCATCTTACTTAACTCATCATTTGATATAATAGTGATTTGTGATCCCACAGGGAGATTCAGACCAGGCCAAAGCCTACCTGGATCCTGGGGGTCAATCATACAATGGAAAACCTATTTACAAAACTTACCAATAATGCAGCAAAAAATCACTAAAATACAAATATACCTATACACTTAATATATAAAATGACTACACTACTAGACTATCCTAATCAGTTTGTTATATTTTAATATTAATTTAAAATTTCCAAATCACAAAATGCACCCAACCTCTACGACGTTTCCCGCGCTTTTTTTCGTACCAGAAGTTTATATCCATCAAAATAAAATATGAAAAAGCAAGTAAGGGGGACATTGGGGAAACGAAAATGTACAAGTATTTCTAAAATAAGCAGCATGCGGTAATGGGCTTTGTAAGATTATATATATCATTTGCCTTTTATATAAAAAAAAAACTTTGACAGTAGCTTGACAGTTCGTTCAGGGCTGCCAGACTATTCAAAAAAGGATGATTTCTATATTTTTTAAACAAACTAGTTTTTAGTATTTCCAAATCAGATTTAGAATAAAGGTAAACAAAGTTTCATCTATTTTTATTCAAAAACATATTTCAAAAATAAATTATACATGTTGGTAAATTAGATAGATAACACTAAAACGACTATTTCATTATGTTTTTATATTATCTAATAGCGAAAACTTATTTTAGAAACAAGATTTTCGATTAAAAGACATGACACTTTGTTTACCTTTATTTTAAAACTGAATTGAAAATACTATAGCTTCGCCAATCTTTCAAATATATATTTTACATATCTATGTATTTATTTTTGTGACAAGTCGAGCTCGCTTCGCTCACATAATATATGACTTATTTTCCCATTTTTTTTCATGAATAATCAAGGGAATGCAATCTCGCGAATTTTGGCCAAGGTGAAATCTTGCGAGATTATAAAGCTCCTACCCGCGACATCTCGCCAATTTCGAGAACGGAATTGCATTCCTATTAGTCAGAGATCAAGATATCGTCCTTGAAATTACATTTGGGTAAAGTACTTTACCTTCTTCTATATGTTCTTAAACCACTGGTTAGAGTTCACCTATGAATCTTTCTATACATACATACATATAATCCCGCCTTTATTTCTAATGGGGTAGGCAGAGCGTAAACGACCTAAACAATTGTCGTTCCGCCACGTCTGACAAAGTTTTGAGGATGATTTAAGCTACATTTGTAGGTATATTGCTGTAGTGACAGGTTGTCAGCATATCGCCTAAATTTCAATATACTGAAACCCGAATCCTTTAGCTGGTTTTTACAGCATACCCGGGAGGAAATGCAGCTGATACATTCTATGTTTTGCTCTCCCTTCAGTATGGAAGAAAACATAAACTATAACTTAATTTATTTACAAAATAAGCAGTATTTCAAAAACATATAGCAGAAGGTAAAGTACTTTACCCAGATGTAATTTCAAGCACGATATCTTTATCTAATAATATGGGTATATATTTTTATTTTCATCCCCTTATTGGTGCTCAGCGGTAAAGTTCATTAAAGTTTTAAAAATATAAATCACTGATTAGGTAATCACTATGATATAAATATCATAACTTGTTTTGTCAGTCCTTAAGAAGAATACAAGAATAAGGATTAATTTATTGGTGATGCTAAATAAAAGACGATGGCGTCATAATTTTTTGTTTTCATGCAACGCAACACGGCCTTCCATCCGGAAGTTTTTGTCAACTCAAAAGTTGTTACACTGTAATGTCGTGACTCCAGCGCGCAAAACCTTCACGAATCATACCCCTGCGGGGCAAGAGAGGAAAAACAAAAGGGGCGTGGCACAAATGAGTAGATCGAAACAAATGTTTTGCTTTCAGAGGCAGATGGAAAACATTGCCGACCTATGTAGAGGGGAAGGGCATGTTTCATTTTATGCGGGCGCGATCCGTTGTTAATCGTTTTGCACATGGATTGTTAGGGTTATCTTCTTGTAGTTAAGCTATAATTAGCATTATTTTACATTAGTTGAGTCGGTAGTAAAACTAATTTTAATAATGAAACTTTTTTCTCTATTAACTCGTCATTTGAGTAATAATAGAAACAATAAATAAATATTGCTATAGAAGAAATAGCTTTGTTGATAGATTGTCGGGGTTCTGCCTGACATGACAACTGCATTTGCGATTGCTAAAATAGAGAGCACGTCACGTCTTCCTCGTCAGAATTCATGATGGCTTCTACACAAATGTTTTGTTTTAACCAGAAACATTTTCCTACGCAGACAAATCAAACAATATCGTGTTTCTGTTTTGTTGCGATGTTTTGTTTCGAAACAAAACACTGGAGACTCACCTTAAAACTTGATAGCGTACTCCGAACTAAAATTTGCAGCAAAATCTTGAACGACGTGTTTTAAACCATGACTTCTGCGCACCAAAACATACCCCGGGGGGTATACAGGGGAAGGGAAACCCTTCCACAAATATTTCCCTTCCCTTCTCTGCCCCGCGGGGGTGTTTCGTGTAATCTTTCAGAGCAGGAGCAGGAGTCACGGCTTCACCCAAGGTCTGTCTCTCTATTACAAATTCCTTGGTCTATACCGTGAACAAAAAAAATTTTGGTCGACTCTCGTCCGTTATTTGTAGGCTACTCTGGCAACACTAAGTTAAAAAAAAAAACATTTTCGTAATAAATGGACAGACACGAAAACAAAAAATATAAATTTGAGGAAATTACACACTAATTATTATATTTAGCTATATATCAGTGGTTTAAATAAGAAAAGAGAATAAAAATTAAGATGTCTGGCGATATGAAAGACGTATTGGACAAGAACCTCGAAGATCTCGAGATTCAAGAAGTTCTTCGTAAGGGTACAGACTTGAGGGAATATGCTCTTCAGATAGACAAGGGCATCAAGGAGGCAGAGAAAGCATCGGTAGCCGACTACCTGAAAGAAAGTGAAAACATCGCATCACTGCACAACCAAATTGAAGACTGCGATGATATTTTGGCTCGCATGGAGAGTATGCTAATGGTGTTCCAAGTAAGTTCTTGACTATGTAGTAATACTACAGATATACTGTGAATAGCAGGAACAAGTCACTCTTTGAATAATTATAAATTCTATAATATTCTACATGGTAGGTTAAATGGCTAGGCAGGTTTCAGCTAAAATTAAGTAGGTATAAAATTAACTCGTACAGACCATTTTTGCTGAGAAAATTATCTCATTAAACTATTAGTGAAGATAAGGAACAGAAAGCTTGCAATGAAGTGAGAACTAAAGTAATGAATAATATATTTGTTTAATTTTCAGAATGACTTGGGTAGTATTAGTAATGAAATCATCAGTCTACAAAAGCGCTCAGTTAGCATGTCAGTACAATTATCTAACAGACAAGTGCTGAAAGGACCTCTCTCATCTTTCATTGAGGATATGGCAGTTTCAGAAACAGTAATATTGTAAGTTATAATGATATTTCTTTACTAATAACACTTGACCTATTACTGGTTAAAAGCTATCATCAAATGACCCTAAATTCTTGCCCTTTTTTCAGTGGTATCAACAATGTTCCAGTCACAGATAAAGAATTTATGGTACAGTTAGCTATCTTGAACCAAAAACTGAACTTTGTGAAAGAACAAGATTTCAAAGAAACTAAAGCATGCCAAGATGTAAAAGATGTACTAGAGAAACTCAAAATCAAGGCTGTAACAAAAATTAGAACCTACATTCTGGAGCAAATTTATAAGTTCCGCAAACCAATGGCCAACTACCAAATTCCACAGAATGCAATGCTTAAATACAAATTCTTCTTTGAATTTGTGCTGGCAAATGAGAGAAATGTTGCACAAGAAATCTGCAATGAATACATAGACACACTGAGTAAAGTTTATTACTCATATTTTAAATCTTATGCCTCACGATTAGACAAACTTAAGTTTGAAGAAGCACCCACCAAGGATGACTTATTGGGCATAGAAGATGGCTCTAAAGGTGGATTCTTTCAAAAAGCCAACTTAAAAAATAAGAGTACCATATTCACAATTGGCAACCGTGGGGATGTGCTAGCTCAGCAATTAGAAGCACCTATAATAGTTCCCCATGCACAACAGAAAACAAAGGTGATTAAATTAATCTAATATTGCTTTAAGTGTGAAAGTTATTAGAAATAACTGCTTTTACTAACTTTATCCCATCTTCATTTCAGTACCCTTATGAGGCCTTATTTAGAAGTCTACAATATGCGCTAGTAGACAATGGTTGTAGAGAGTATCTTTTCACCACAGAATTCTTTCATGTGAAGGGAAGTCATGGTCAAGAATTGTTTGATAGAATACTTGGAAAAACATTGTCTCTGCTAGTGGTAAGCAACACTTTTACCTTTTATAGCTTGTCTGGTATTTGATTTTACTGTGCCTTTGATATTTTTATTGCATACTTAGTTTTGGCTAATATAGTCTGAAACATAAAATAGAAGTATTTGCCTGCTTTATTTTCTTAACAATCTGTATGTTTATTTCAGAAAAATGTGGAAAGCTATGTAGTTGAATGCTATGATTGCCTAGCATTGTTCCTGTGCATTCAACTTATATACAGATATAGATGGATGTGTCACAAAAGAGCAGTAGCAGCATTGGACAGGTAAAAAATAATCTAACATGAATTAAGAATCCATAAAAAAGACAAAAATCAACAAATAAAATGACTTTATTTCAGTTACTGGGATTCGCTACACAGCTCACTGTGGCCACGACTAGAATATGTATTAAAATTGAACATCCAGAGTGTCAGAGAATGTGATCCAGCTAAACTGTCTAACAAGGAACTTGGCCCTCATTATGTAAGTCTTTAAGATTTTTTAACAAGTCATCCTTGGATAGAGCGCGCACTCACAACAAAACCATTTCCAATCACCAAAGGCATTTAGATTTCTCTTTCCTGCAGAAGAGATTCAACAGTTGGAAAGATCTGACTGTCAACTGTTTGTCCTTATCTATCATCAGTGGTCTAAATTAAGTGTCTAAACCAACAATGGCAAAAAAGGGGTTTTTACTGTTCCTATTTATTATGTTTCCATTTTACTTACATATTAATTTTTAATTCTTTTTTCAGATCACCAGAAGATACGCCGAATTCTCAGCTGCTATACTCAGTTTGAGTGAACAGTTTCCATCTGAAGAACTCAGTAATCTACTCCTTATCATGCAAGATGAGGTCCATTGCTTCTTACTGAAAATGGCAGCAGAATTCCCACAGAGAATACAACAGCTCATATTTTTAATAAACAACTATGACATGGTTCTAAGCATTCTAATGGAAAGAACAAGGGATAATACAAAGGAAGCAGAAAGTTTCAGAGAGCAATTGCAAGCCAGAAGTACAGAATACGTTGAGGAGATACTAAGTCCACATTTTGGTGGTTTGATGCAATTTGTCAAAGAAGGGGAGCATTTAGGAGAAGGAGACCAGAAAGCTCAACTCACAGCGTTGGAGAAAAAATCACTGTCGTTAGTTGCTTCATTTAGCGCGGGGTGGAAGCAGAGCCTTGAAGAAATACACAGGGAAGTGCTTGTGTCATTCCCCAATCTAGTCACTGGCTCTGGGCTCCTGCAGATGGCTCTAACGAAGTTTGTAGAATATTACCATAAATTCGTAAAGTTGCTTACTCCAAACGCTCGGACGCAATTAGTTAATATCCATGTGATAATGGTTGAAATAAAAAAATATAAAACCAACTATTGATTAAGTGTAAATCATATTGGAACTTAGAATATTATTTAAAAGGTGAAGAATATAAAAAAGTATGAATTAGAATGTTATCCTTTATTTAAGTTAAATAGACATTTATGTGTTTTATAGCTAAGAGGACATAATAAAATAATTAACACCTAAATACTTTCTTAATTTAGAGTAATTTTTACTCACTTCCAAAATGAAGTAAATACACTTACAAACAAATCACAGGTTTTAATTAGTATAACTAAGGAACAAAAAACTGATTTTCTTCGGTTTTGACTATTTATGCAATATTTTGTCGAAATATAAAATTAAACATACTTAATATTAGTACTAAAATAATACCTAGTCTGACAGGGGTGGTTTTCTTACTTACAAGTTATTTTTAACATCAAGTCTAAGGTGTTAGGAAAATAACTCAAATCTCTGAACCTATGATATTGAACAAAATACGTATTTTGAAAAACCACAAAATAAATCAAAACTATCATCAGTTCATAAGTTAAAGAATTTGATTTAAAAAAGTTAGATTTATTTTCCTAACACATAGGTAGAACAACATTGAAGATAAAATAATTCACCGAAAAGTGATAGAATATATTTCACTTTCAAGTGTGTATTCAGAAACGACGTATAGATGATACATTTATTTTACATAAATGCTTTTTATTACTTAGAAGAATTAATATCTTCATAGGAGGCAGTTAACACAACTGCGCCGTTTTCGTTTTCCTAAAGTAAGTTCAAGCACATGGGAAATACAATGCAAAATTGCAGATAATTGTAATATAATTTTACTGTTTTCAATGTTATTGATCAATATCTGTGGATATAATATTAAAGTAACAATTTATTTTACCGCATAATTTTATCATCCGAATGCTTAAAAAATTTAAGATTCGCCTTACGCTTGTGCATTGAAAAACTATTTTAATGTAAACTGGTGAGGTAGAAGAAATAAGACCTATATTTACACATTCACCTAAGTTACATTAAGATTATTGTTAAGGTCATACCCTAACTTTTAACTTAGTATAGGCGCGGCGGCAGCAGCACGCATAGATCGACCTACATTATCAAATATATCTTTATGTGATACTAAGTTTAATACCCTTCCGCGCGTTTCGGCAGAATCGGCATACGGCAGAAGCTGGTTTAGGCAGAAACTGGATTTGACAGAATCGTGTTACGACAGAGTACAGTTAGGTATACATTTATATTGACAGGCCGTTTGGTTCAGTGGTCAGTGGCACTGACTTCTGATCCAAAGGTTTAATACATGTCTGTCTGTCTTTCTTTTGTATTTTATTATATTTTTAGCACTTTATTTTGCCATTCAAATAATATTTCTTGAAAAATCATTAGGTGTACTTCGAATACACACGAACTTGTATGTAAACACCATCCAAACAGACAGACATATGTACAGAGGTATATATTATCATAAAAAGAAAAAAATCGCTTATTTCACTAGGGAAACTTTACTTAATATTGCTTGCCATACCCGCACTGGCATTTCCTTTACAAAACCTATGAGAATTTTCTCCATATCGGGTGATAATTGCTTCGGTTGCCACGCCAGCAGCGCTTGAACGACGCGGACCTGATTGTGTTTGCTCAGCAAAATCAGACTTGTGTAAATTGCTTCTTCTATTACGGGTGAAGCTAAAACAAATAATTTATTTGTTTATTATAAAATAGATAAGATAAGAATATACTTTATTGCACAGAAAAGACACAAGAAAATAAAATAATGAAACAAATAGTAGTACAAATAGGCGGCCTTATTGCTAAGCAGCAATTTCTTCCAGGCAACCTTAGGGTACAGGAAAATAAAAAGTTGAACTAGTGGGCTGGTATACATTTTAGGCAATATATTGTATAGGTAAGTAAATAAGCTTCTTAGGTGTATTTATATAATTAATAACAATAAATAGTAATACATATAAATTACTTATACCTACATAGAAATACATAAATATTATAATACATATATAAATATATATAATATTAATGAAAGAAAATGTTACAATAACAATAAAATAACATTAACCAAATTATTCCGGGCAATACGCAAGTAGATAGATTTGCCACATATGTACAGAAAGTTGTTCATTAAACAAAAGCAACATAACTTCTGATTCGAATCATTAGGCTATGTACACCAAAACAGTAGTTTGAGCACAGAATATATAATAGTACTAGCGTACAGAAGGCTCACTCCCTAAGAAACAGCAAGTTTAGGTAGGATTAGATACCTACACTTCCCAGCGCCGCTTGCCTGCAAGCTAAATTGTACCTTATGTCAGCGCGCGAACTGTGAACGTTGTTTGCGCGCCGCAGTTCAAGGACGTTCCCGCCGGCGATCGCAAAGGTTGTCACTTGCGAACTTTTTGAATCTTATTTATAAATGCGATTTTGATTTTAAACTAAGATATTATTATGTGTAACTAAGAAAACTACGAATCATTAAATTATTTAGCATAATAAATACACAACGAATCCATAACCTAGCCTTTATTCAAACAAAACAATATTACCTAATTGTATGTGATTTGAGATTTTCGCAGTTGTTCACTACAAAAAGGTATCCAATCGTTCGATATTTCATTGTTTACTACCTAATAGGTGCCAATTATAAATTAGCTATACGAATTAATATAGCTAAATTACTTACCTTTCAATATCGCACGGAACTTGAAAGAATGTTAGTTCGGATTCCTTGGTCTTTCTTTTATTTAGACATCCGTAAACACAACAATACCTTTTATACGGATTACTATAACTTTTAGCTTTGGTTTTATTATTAGATGCCATATTGCTTGTTGATTTTAGCAGCAAAATCACGAAAAAGAAATTGAAGCAACGCGACTAGCGTGCGAACTGCGAGCCGCGCGGCAGCCCACTGACATTAGCCGCTCCAAGCGGCAGTACGGCCGAACCTACCTAAACTCGCGAGTGAACCAGGCCTGGTTTGAGATTCGGATCTCTCCTATACTCACAGTGAGGAAGAGAGATCCGACTGTTGCGCAACTGTTTTGTCGCCTGTGTGCGCATAGCCTTAGGGTCTTAGTGGGCGGTGTACGCATCACAAACATATTTTATGAAGGTTCTAATACTAAAATATATATATATATATAGCTCATAATTAAGTATTCAATAAATCCATACGGACAAAGTAATCTGCGGATGAATACCATTATAAAGCGCATAATTACATACATACATATAATCACGCCTTTATCCCTAATGGGGTAGGCAGAGCGTAAACGACCTAATCAAAGGTCGTTCCGCCACGTCTGACAATGTTTTGAGGGTTATTTAAGATAGATTTCTAGGTACATTGCTGTAGTGACAGGTTGTCACCCCATCGCCTAAATTGCAATATACTAAAACCCTTGGAACCCTTAGCTGGTTTTTACAGCATGCCCGGGAGGAAATGCAGCTGGCACATTCTATGTTTTTCTCTCGCTCCTAGGCCAGCATGGAAGACATATAATTAGTAATAACAAAATAAAACTTACGTTTTTTATCCAGCATGTCCGTAAGCTGATTCACTGCAATCTCACAGTGCACTTTCATATTCTCAGGGTACGGTTTGAAAATAGCACCCAGGATGGATATGCAGAAGGCCTTTGCTCTTTCCGGTACTTTGTCTTCAATTATCATCGGCATGAGCATACATTTCACTATCTTATTCTGGCACCACTTGACCCCACTACGCTTCGCTAGTAATATCAATGCGAGTCTCAACATTTTCTTCTCAAGAGCGTTATCTGTAAAAAAAAACCTCTAATGTCTTGTACCTTGTAAAATTTATCAAATTCAAAATAAAAACAAATTATTTTGCAAAAATCTGTGAAAGGAAGAATTTTAACTAGTTTTGAGAATTTATAATAAACTAGCTTTCCGCCCCGCAGTTTCACCAGCGGCTCAATGGTTTTCCCGCGGTAAAAAGTAGCCTATGTCCATCTGTTTCCAGGTTACCATCTATAGTCCTGCAAATTTTGCATTAAAATCCGTTCAGCCGTTTAGGCGTGAAACAGCAACAAACAGACAGAAAGAGTTACTTTCGCATTTATAATATTAGTATGGAAAAATGTTCCTGCTACCGCTCATAACTCACTTGATCAGGAAATAAAAGATCTTACCTCTTAGTTCCAAAATAGCAGTCTTAAACATTTCCAGTATTTTTGTTTCATCCCAGTCAGTCACTTGGAAGAAATACTTCTGTTTCAAAATATTTCTCATATCTTGAACCTTATGCTCTGTATCGTTACATTTAAAGAAGTGCAGCAAATAAACCAGACACGTCACCAGGGGGCTTTTGGCTACAAAAGAAAGGAAAAACATTATTAGAATTATGAAACCCGTATTTATGGCCAAAGCTCTTCAGTTACATTCAAAAACTGAATCTCTAACATAATAATTGTTGATCAAGACATCAACAAAAATATTTAAAATATTAGTACTATTTATTATACGCAAAATTACCTGTTCCCATATGTGCTAGAGGCAGTATATGCATCCAAACATCAATACATTGCTTGATGAGTGCAATTGATTTATAATTAATACAATACATGGCGTCTAAAACGAAAAGACGTAACCGATTCTTCGCTTTTATATATCTGCACAGGACGGCGTAGAAGTGTGCCATGCTCTCTACCACTTTCACTTGAATATCGTTCTGATTCAACCTGAACAGAGTATATTCTATTTGCCTCAAAACACGGTCAACTGTATCGATGTTGTCCCAGCTTAGCCGAGTCACGATGTACAACAGCACTTGTTCCGCCTTTGTCATCGGCGGCGCTGGCGGAACATGCACTTTATTGAGCAACTCTAGTTTCCGCGTATGGTCCGTCAGATATACCATCAACCCTGTCAGGAACTCATTGAATGTCCACTTTTGCATATCTTTAATCATCTTTTTCATGGCGTCTTGCGTTTCCGTGGGAGGCAGCTGAATAATATGGGCAATGCTTTCCGTAATCTGCGAGTTAACCGCATTAACGGTAGTTTCTGCAAATTAAATAAAACCTTGCTCAGTACTATATCATACCTAAAAAAAAACTACAAGAACATTTTTGCAAATTCCGAATAAAATAGATACATAGGAGTACCTTGTGGTCTAAATGAAAATATTGTGTAGAAAATTGTATATCCAAAACACCACTTTCAGTTCAAGAAAAAAAAATTAGTATATGAACAAAATTTGTATGTTCACATAAGGTTCACATGATAAATAAAATATCATTATATAGCAAATGTATAATACAGAAATAAAATTTAATTTTGATCACAAGAAACTCGACTAGTTGTATGATAGTTAAGAGTACTTACCAGGTACTTTTATTGGGACCATTTTAATTTTAATAATACCATATTTTTGTATCATTTTACAAAGAACACTTTTTTGGGGATTTAGTATAGTATGTGGCGCAACTTCTAGGCATCTCTGTTTCTTAGGAGGTGGGTGTATAGGTTCATTGAAAATATCAAGATCATTGTAGCTAACCAGATGTTTGTGACTTGGGGCTGATTCTGAGTTTGGTTTTGGTGTTACACTGTTACTTGAATCAGGTTTATTTATCAAATCAAATCCTATATTTGGTGAAGCACTTCCTAAATCAGGTTTATTTGTAGATCCAGATACTGATACTGGTTTTGGCGTTAATGCTCGATTACCACTATTTTTGTCACAAACTTTTCTTTCATTATTGTTCTTTTCAGCATCTATAGGGCTGCGTGCAGAACTGCGTAATATTCTCTTGTGGCCTGCAGGTTCCAATTTGTCATTAAATACTCGTTTTAGGCTTCCCACAACCTTCACGGGTGACTTAGGTGTAACCAATTCTTCAGTCTTTTCAATATTATTTTCCATAATTTTGTATTTTTCATTCCACTCAGACCGCGTGAGTACAACCACAATGTCCTTGTCGAGAGATATTGATGGGTATTTTTTACGCGATTTAAATAGTATGTTATCAATTTCATATGAATCTGATTTTCGTCTCAATGTTTTCTCAATCGAAACAGATTTATTCTTTTGACTTGATGTCGCAACATGAACATTATTTTCAGTGACAAAAGACATTGAATGTCGTGTTTTCTTAATTGATGCCGGAGTATCATTTTTATTAGAAATCTTATCAGTATCAACAGACATATTAGTGTCGTCGGTTATAGATTTTGAATGATTGGGTTCTTCGGGTACTTTTCGTTGTGGTGTTTTCTCAATTAATGTAGGTGTATTATTTTGTGAACTCTCAAGAGTATCGAGAGATACATTAGTGTCAACAATTGACTTATTAGATTCTTCAGCTACTTTTCCTCGCGGTGTTTTCTCAATCGATGTAGGTTTATTGTTTTTATTTGATGTCTCTACAATATCATTAGGTTCATTGGCTATAGATACTGTATTATTACTTTCTTCGGGTACATTTCGTTGCGGCCTTTTGTCAATTGATATAGGTGATTTGCTTGGATCTGATATCTTTACAGTATCATTAGTTCCATTGGTTTTAGACACAACATTATGACATTTTTCAAGCTCAACATTTTCCAGATCAAAGGAAACTACTTTCTGTTTTGTAGTTGTAACATTAACACTATTTTCCTCATTTGTTAATTTAAGAGAGTCATATTTATGCACTGGTTCGTCTTCCGCCGAACGTTTCTTACATTTTCGTATAATTTTCGGTGTTTCAGTTTCATTTTGTGATTTCAGTGCAGCCATCACTCTAACAGCTTTTTCATAAACGTCCGTATTATTAAGAGGTGCTGAAGATTTGGAAGAGGAGGCGGCATTGTTTATACTTATATTATTAATAGGTGTAATAGGATCCGCTTTTGTTCTCGAACGCAATGTTCTAGGAGGAGTCATGTCCCTTATCTTCCTCTTTGGGATTAAATTCTTTCTAAGTTTCCCAAGGCGCGTTAGTTTCTTAGCTTTAGATATTTTTTTCATATCCTTACTGATACTACTAGAAGAAATGTTGACTTCCTGTACCACACTACTATCATTTTTATCATGATTAGTGGTTGATTCTGGTTGATCACCCCTGTCCTTTTCAAATAGAATTTTATCTTTAATATTTATTTTTGTGCTTGGCATTTGTGATGAAATTGGATGCACGCATTCTTGCATATCTTCTTCGTCTTCTATTTGAATACTTGGCGTAATTTTAGATGTAGTGAGTAGGTTTGAATTAACGCACTCTTGCTCATCATTGGTACCGGTGACATCAAACAATACGTCAGGTTCAGGGCTATCAATAAACCTGGATGTGTGTTGGTATGGTACATCAAGATCAATATTATCGATGACCTCAGGCGTCTTATTACACGAGATATCAGCTTCAGGAATTCCATAGCAAGTTTTCATGTCATCTAAATTAGGTACCGTAATATCCTTATTACACGAGATATCAGCTTCAGGAATTCCAAAGAAAGTTCGCATGTCATCTAAATTGGGTACCGTAATATCTTTCCTATTTTTGGCTAACTGCTTTATCGCTTCCCCTAAACCTAGTACAATTGGTACAATATTATTAAAAGCTGAGTGACAAGTATTGTTTCCAATTGGTGGTTCACGTGAAAGCTCACAAGTTCGCGATTTTGTACCATGCGATCTTGCAGGAGTTGGAGGGATTGGAGTTACGACACTGCTTAGTTTCATCCTGTTTAATATCATTTCAACTTCGCCGTCAATTATATTGTCACTTTCTGAGTGACGATTGTTTGCACTAGTTGTATGTTCTGAAACTGTTGGAAGGGGCTCTATACCGTCAATATCAGATACTTTGGAAGTTCTGCCAGGGCTTGTAGCTCTGTCTACAGTTTCTACAGTTTTTGCTGTATTTGTGTCACACGTTTTCTGAGATGTGTCAACTTCAATCGTAATTGGACTTGAACATTTATCTTCCATCGGCTTGTTCCAAGGTTGCGGGCTGGTAGAAGCTTCTTGCTGTTTTGGTTGCAGTTTAAGCATACTTGGGGGGCTGTTTATAAAATATTCGGGACTAAAGATTGTGTCACTATCTGAAAACGCGAGCGATGACCCTCTGCCCGTGTCGATACTATTAACTTCAATGGTTATATCTGCATCCCCATCAGCATCATTTTTATTTAACTCTGATTTCTGGATTGCCAGCATTTTAGGTGGCCAGGGTGGAGGAGACATAATCTGAAATGGAAGGAAAGAAATCACCATAATGCATTATGTCGCACATGTATCCAGCAAACTATGTCTTGGCATGTTCGGTTTTTCTATAAAATTGATTTAATTAAAATTAAAATAAAAAATTTAGGTACCTTTTCATTATTATCTGGGCAGCCATCAGTATCAGATAGAAATTCTTCACAAATACTTCCACCTTTGTCTCCATCTAGTTTTGTTGGTTTGATTTTTCCAGTTGCAGCATCTCTTTTCTTCTTTAATCTTAAGTATTTTGACAAGAGAAGCTTTTCGTCACGAGTCAGAGGTCCTGTGGAGGAACGAAGAACCACGTAAGAAGTCGAATTGATTGATTAACACAATCTCAACTACATGCAGGGCTGCTGTTTCACTTTATTTTTAAAATAGCAGAATATGTTCGTTAAATACATACGTTTTGATGCAATAATATCTGCAACAATGCTTAAATGTGAGGTGCTCTCTTCATTATATTTCATGAGGAGAGCAACTTTCTTCTCCAAGTCCTTGATAGTCGCTCTGCTTGAAGCTTTCTCAGCTTTATCACTCTCAATTTGTTTTTCATATTGATTTATGAGTGCCTAAAATAAATAAAAATATATACAGGTAAATAAGTTTGTAATAAAGAAGTATATTTTAAATACCGGGTGTTAGGGACAGCGTGTCGCAAATTGAGAGGGGTTGCTCAGTCAACGACACTGAATAATTTCCACCAAGAAATGATGTCCTCCACAATCAGACAATTTGTATGGAAAAGCCAATTATTTTAACTTCCTGAAGAATTTCCTATTCGGTGTCGATTACTGAGCAACCCCTATCAGTTTGCGGGACGCTGTCCCTTACACCCCGTATACCAATAGGGTGTCTGAAACACCGTTAAATTGGCATAGAAAAATGTTTGTTTATTAGAAAGCTTTTTTCATATTTTATCACTTAACGATGAACAAGTGTTATACATACTGATAAATCAACGACTACTCAATTGTGTGTTTAACGGAGGTGTTTGGCCACAACGTTTCGATTCTTTACAAGATTTCTTCATGGAGAGTGAAAATTATACACCACCGCCAGCCGTGTGTGATCTCCGACTGCGGTTCGCTGTTCGCTGCGCCCGCGCCGATAACACGACAGGTGGTGCTGCAGTCGGCACCGGGGATGGATCTTGTATTGTTGGTGTATTTTCGAATATAGATAAGTTAGTGTTCTGCACTAGGTTTCTGGACGCAGGTAAAACAGCGCAGATAGAGTTGTGTCGTATGTTCGAACTTATCGATATTTGTTGAGGTCAAACACCTCCGTTAAACACACAAGTGAGTAGTCGATGATTTATCAGTATAAAGCTTTTTCCGTTTGTCGCATTACAAATATAAAAATATTATGTCAAATATATATCCTACTACCTACCCGCAGTTGGTTTGAGTGCGATAATGCAGCAGCGTCAATTTGTTCCTTTTCCAATAGTTTTTGTTCCAGTTCTCGAGCTTGATTTCGTAACGTATTTGCCTCCTGAAAATTTTAAAGGGAGTATAATAATAGATTTGTTTAACTGCCTCCTGCATAATACCCATTCTTCTTAACGAGTGGATTGTTGAGTCAAATAACGACCCGAAGAACCCTGGTGTCAGAGTTTTCAAACCGCCTAGTAGCACAGCTATTAGGCCTCTGATACGGTTTTGAGTAACGAACACTATCAAAGACAGCGACCGACGGCTTAACGTGCCCTCCGAAGCACCGAACCGTTTTACTTTTCGGATAATCAGGTGATTCAACCTGCAATGTCCTATCCAAACTGGGGAAAACCTCACAAAGTCATAAATTAACAAATATCAACTTTGTGCCCCCCCCTGGGAATCGAACCCAGGACCTCCGGATCGTAAGCCCATGGCTCTGACCACTAGACCGGGGAGGCAGTTAAGTTAATAAACATAAAAGCCGCCGACATATTACGTTGCAACTTTTTGTTGGCGTCCTATATTACAGAAAGACCAGCGCATTATAATACTTTTATATGAGGTCTTTAACTGATTGTCAATTGAGTATGAAAGAATAAATCGTAGTGTAAACATTTTAAAAATTACTAACCTTCTCTAAACTTTCATATGCCTGTCTTACTGTATCCCTTTCTATGCATGCTTCTCGGAATTGGGTTTTTGTATCTAATAGGGTCTGGTCCAAAAAAAATATTCGGTTAGTCTTCTCTTGTAAATTTCGAAGCAACAAACTGAAACAACAAATACATATATTATTGAAATTAATATGTTATTTACACTGGTTTTTCCATTAAATACCTTCTAAGTTTTCCTACAACAAAAAACTATTGACTATGCTTCAGGGCAGAGCGAGTTTTCAATTACACAGAAAAACAGAAAATACCTTTTTTTATTGTTGCATAAGTTTTTTTTACTGTTGTTTACTAATTTGGGTGCCCTAATTTGGAATCTACTCTCAGATTTTTACTGTTGTTTACTAATTTGGGTGCGCTAATTTGGAATCTACTCTCAGATTTTTACTGTTGTTTACTAATTTGGGTGCGCTAATTTGGAATCTACTCTCAGATTTTTACTGTTGTTTACTAATTTGGGTGCGCTAATTTGGAATCTACTCTCAGATTTTTACTGTTGTTTACTAATTTGGGTGCGCTAATTTGGAATCTACTCTCAGATTTTTACTGTTGTTTACTAATTTGGGTGCGCTAATTTGGAATCTACTCTCAGATTTTTACTGTTGTTTACTAATTTGGGTGCGCTAATTTGGAATCTACTCTCAGATTTTTACTGTTGTTTACTAATTTGGGTGCGCTAATTTGGAATCTACTCTCAGATTTTTACTGTTGTTTACTAATTTGGGTGCGCTAAATTGGAATCTACTCTCAGATTTTTACTGTTGTTTACTAATTTGGGTGCGCTAATTTGGAATCTACTCTCAGATTTTTACTGTTGTTTACTAATTTGGGTGCGCTAATTTGGAATCTACTCTCAGATTTTTACTGTTGTTTACTAATTTGGGTGCGCTAATTTGGAATCTACTCTCAGATTTTTGAAGCAACTCTGGTTAGTGCAATTCAGGTGCCGTCTGGAATTTCTATGAGTAGTCCATAATTTATATCAATAATAATAACAGTCCTCCCACCGATTTTCGGTGATGGCGGCCAATCTCCCAGAGATCAGCCAACTGCGCAGGACTAGTTTTTAGTGCCCAAGTGTTATCAATAGCAGTGTAACCAAACTGGTTTATGTATAAATTTTATTATGTCTTCCTCAAACAGGTTGTGATCAAACAGTACTGATTGTTTTTGTGTTATTTGTTTAGACTATATGTATGCTGGTCTGGGAGCGAGAGAAAAACATAGAATGTGCCAGCTGCATTTCCTCTCGGGCATGCTTTAAAAACCAGCTAAGGGATCTGAGGGTTATTGTATATTGCAATTTAGGCGATGGGCTAACTACCTGTCACTACAGCAATATACCTACAAATCTATTTTAAGTAAACCTCAAAACTTTGTCAGATGTGGCGGAACAACCATTTTTAGGTCGATTACGCTCTGCCTACCCCATAAGGGGTAAATGATGATTGTTATTTCTGTGTCACGAAAGAATAGGAATAAACAATAAAAATTGCTTGAAGTGGACATATCCCTACATAAAACCTGCTATGTGACCAGTCTTGAATACACATCAGTATCACTATACATGGCTATGTGGGTACATCTTTTTATGGTTCTGTAGAGTTCAGCCAACATAGCGATAGTGATGGCAGCAGCAGCAGCAACAGCAGTAGTGAGAAAATCTAATCTGGTGTTCTTGATAGTACATAAATCAGGAAGTTGATGATCGATAAATTTTTTATCATCATTATGTATGGTGAAAATTTTTAGGCGTGATCATATGTATGCATACATACAACAAATCACAACATATGACACTTCACTATTTTTACATGAAACTTTTATTTGATTTATGTGTAGTTTAGCACTATTTAAGCGACTTTAATTTATAATTTTGTGAAGAAATTCCTTTCTTTCCAAAGACATAATTATTTGAAATATGATTTGTTCTAAAAGGTCTTAAGTCACAAAGTAAGGTACGCATATGTAACTTTTGCCTTTGCCAAGAACAAAAGAAAGTTATTACAGATTAAATAGTATAACTTCAACTTTTAGTTGTTTGGAGTTTCCGTGATGATTCCGCCAATGTCAATATCAAGTAGACGTCAACTTGCTTGTCATTTTCAGTTTTTTTCATAGGCATACCTAAATATTAGGCAAATTGTATTTTGAGTTAATCCGAGTTCGGACAAACACCTCTTTTTTTCTTTAAATTACTCAAAAAATACTGTATAAACAAATATATATATGTACCATGTTACGCATCACAAAATCTTCTAAACTGCATATTTAATTCAGTACCTAATGAAAAATAAAAATATGTGAATTGTGATAGCAGGAAGAACACATTGGACATATACCTGGGCACAAATTAATAATAAAAGAAACATTAATTTATAACTTACTCAGAACTGACAAGTTTCTTTTTCAAAGAGTTGATGTCTGCTTTTTTATTTCTTCCACTTCCATTACCCCTGGTATTTTGCTGAAAATAAAGTGTATTTAAATTTAGGTGACAGCCTAATACTTTAACAATACACATTTAAATCTGAAATTGCCTTCTATATTTGTCAAACCTGTATCTTGGACGACAAGTTATTTCTAGATGGAAAAGTTGGAAGCAGGATGTTTCTTCTGGAGTTTGATTGGACTAGTTAGGAGATGAAAACACAAAAAGTCCTTACCCCTCACTGTTCTGCCCGAGAGTGGAGGGGGGCAAAAAGAAGATTCCGTATTTTGGTTTTGTTTATATCTTAAAATCAGTGCATCATGCAAAGTTTTGTTGTACTACATAATGAATCCTAATAAAAAAAAAAAACTTTGGATTCTACACTTCTTGAGAAAAAAAAATAGTAAGCAATATGAGGATATAGAGTCTTTTAGTCTACAGTATAGAGAAATTCATTCAGTAGTATCCTGTCAGGAAGGGCCCAACTTGGGTATGTTTAGAAAATTGTTTTTTCACTTCTCATGCTCGAAAAAGTACTACTTTATGCAGAATCTAGGCGACATTAAGTTGAACTTTATGCACAAGGGCAAAAAAGTAGCTTTTTAAATGTATCTATACTAAGGCAGTGACCATTTAGACCATGCAGCCAAATATAATAAATTGTGCACGGATAAAACTTGCTAATTTATAATATATCCTTCCCTATTTGCATTTTTGGTTTATTATAAGATAATACGAAAAAGTAACTAAATATCAAGACATATTCATCACTATAAAAACAATATTCCAAAATAATTTAAGAGTAGGCTGTATATATTTTATTCTTTGCCCGAAAATCATGCACAAAAATTAAAAAAAAGTAAAGTAGCAGGAAAGAAGCTGTAAAATTTTCGTATTGTACTAATTTTACTTTGAATTTTAATTAAACTAAATGTTAGTATGTTATGTTACTGTTTTATTTTCTCGCAATCGAAGTGAAAAGCAGAGTTTATAACTCGTGCACAAATCATTTTTATCCTCGACTTCTTCATCTGCGAACGATCAACGATCTCGGATAATAATGACTTGCTTTATGTACTCGGCATAAAATCTACTTTTTAACCAAACAGCTAACTGTAGTGTAACGGTATGGTACCTACATTCTGTACCATACCGTTATGGATGTTAGGGATGGGATCATACTGTAGCAATACAATTTAAAATTGGAGATCCTATCATATTCCTTGAATGTGGACCTGGATTGACCGTAACATTTCTACATCTGTTTATTAGTATTATTATTATTAGTCTATTTATTACAGATACAAAAAATATTAATTACATATAAACATAATTTTTTTCATTTTAACATTAACATTAAATAAATAATCACTCATCATTGTTATTCTTTTTCCTTTTTGGAGTATCTGCACATCCTGAAGACGCATAGACCTCCCCCAGCTCTTTCCATCTTTCTCTGTCTCTTGTTAGTCTGGTCCACAGGGCCCCAGCAATTTTTTTCAGGTCATCTGACCACCTTCTAAGAGGTCTACCTCTTCTTCTTCTTGCTTCCTCTCGTGGTGTCCATTCAGAAACCAATTTTGTCCATTTTTCAGTTTTCTCTCTCCACATATGGCCCGTCCAGTTCCATTTTAGTAGCCTGCTTTTGTTGGTCACGTCTTCTACCTTTGTTGTTTTTCTGATTTCAGTAGCTCTCTTTCTATCCTTTTTTGTGATGCCTAGCATACTTCTTTCCATGCTTCTTTGGCATGTTACCAATTTTTTTATATGCTTTTTGTTCAAGGCCCAAGTTTGGCAGCCATATGTCAGAATTGGGAGGATGCATATGTTGAACAGTTTTCTCTTTGCAGCAGTAGGATAATGGTTGTTCTTAAATATTTCCTTCAATGACCAATATTGTTTCCAAGCGTTGTTGTCACATCTTACCAGTTCTTGGTGAGTTTGGTCACTGAATGAAACAAGCTGGCTCAGGTATATGTATGACTGAACATATTCTATTGTCTCACTATCAACAACTATCGGTGAATCAGTCCTGTTTGTCATGACCTTTGTCTTGGATTTGTTTATTGATAGGCCAACTTCTTTACTCTTGGAGGCAATATCTTGTATCATACGTTGGAGTGTCTGATAGTCATTAGCAAACAGCACCAGATCATCTGCAAATCATAGGTTGTTTCACATTTTTTATTCACATTTATTCCTATGTCATTCCATGAAAGGCTTCTGAAGATCTGTTCTAGGACAGCTGAGAACAGCTTTGGTGAGAGTGGATCGCCTTGACATACTCCTTTCTGAATCAAAAAAGGTTTTCCCAGTGACTCTAACTTTACTTGTGCTGTGGACTTTGAATATACTTTTTTTATGATCCTTATATATTTGTTATCAATGCCTTGTTTCTTCAGAGCATTCCATATGTGAGTGTGATCGAGAGAAACAAACGCTTTGTTGTAGTCGATGAAGCCTAGGTATAGTGGATATCCATATTCCTGTGTTTTCTCAATTGTTTGCTTAAGAGTGTGCATATGGTCAATGGTAGAATAGACCGATCTGAAGCCTGCCTGTTCTTTGTCTAGCTGTTTAGATATTCTTTTCAGAATAATTTTGGAGAAAACCTTATCCACATTGGACATCAAACTGATTGGGCGGTAATTGTTCCTGTCACTTTTGTCGCCTTTTTTGTGTATAAGTATTATAGTGCTGCCTGTCCATTGGGTTGGGATTAGTTCTGAATCCAATATAATGTTAAATATTTTAGTAAGTGTTTTAGCATTTTCTGGGAGAGAGATTTTTAGATGTTCATTCATGATACCATCTGAACCTGGTGCTTTTTAATTTTTTGAGTTTTGATAGCGTGGATAACTTCACTCTCTAAAAATGCATGGTATGGTGTTTACAGTTTGGTCCTGTAGGTCAATCTCTAGAACTTCATCAATTTTATCACCTGTAGCTCTTGCATAAAGTTTTTGATAGAATCTTGTTGCAGTATCCAGTATTGCACTTCTTTGTGTTATCTGCTGGTTGGCTGTATTTTTTATTTTAGGGATCCACTCTTTGGTATCTTTTAGCTCTTTCAGAGCTTTTCTTATTCCACCTGTTTTTAGAATATGCTGATTTATGCACTCTATTCTCCTTTTTGATTTATCATTTTTTATGCTTCGACTTATTTCCTTGTGTATTAGTAACAAAGTAGTTAATAAAGCAGTAGTGATTATACTGACCCATAACTTAGTTTTGCCATGTTTATTTGATTATAAAGTCATAAATTTAATGTTTGTAAAGTTACAAAATGTACATGTCAAATTGATTTAAATATTTTTAGATTATTATTAAGATACTAGACATTCAAATAAGGATTTTTTCATACCTGATGCTCGATGTGACTGGACTGAATTACCGTATCCGAATGCCCAGAAGCATATGCTGTATTTTCTGTCTGATTCTGGCCATGTACTATTTGGGGAACCTGCAAATTTTCATTGATATGAAGCAACTAATAATGGATAATTGTCATTCCTTACCAATTTTACACTGAATGGGTGACATAGATAGATTCAGATCAAGATATTTTCGTACGATTCAAGAATTTGGGACATAAATTAAGAAAATCGAAACAAAAGTAACCTACAACTTACCACATTAGTGTTTGATGGTTCAAGAAGAAAATCCAGGTCAAAACCTAGCAAAGGTTGTTCACACGGCAAATTCATTGTAGATTTAATGTTAATCTATCTTTATGTATCACCAAAACTAATATTAGTCGCCATTATATCACAAAACGCGAAATAAAAACCCGGCGCGCGAACGCCATTCACAACACGCACACCAACACCGCCGTACCAAAGACAAACAATAATCGATATTTATATACTTTCCTTTAGGAAGGCACAGTACATAATCCTAAACAGCCTACCTACCGTGTGTGTGTGTGTGTGGTTGTCGGGGCCTGTTTCACAACATACAAGTCTACAATTTACAAGTAATTAAATAGCAACACTGACTAAAACTCGACCAAATCCCAAAAACGGCAACATTAGTTTGGGACCGATCGCACCGATATAATGTTGATAAAATTGTATGGCACCGATCGCACTGTCAGTATTATCGCATGATCTGTGACCTTGAGTATGGAACAGCCAGGAAAAAAGTTTTCGCATAGGGGCGTATTACATTATCAATATTATCATGATCCTGGTATCGCAAAGTATCACAGTATCGCAAATATTGAAATGGGGCTATTACACTATCAATAATATCAGCGTCAGTATTCCCTGAATTTCCTGGAGTGAAGTCGTGTTTCGTACTAAAAAGAGATCATGGAATTCATGGATAATAGAAAAAAGCAGCCATAGCTATTGTACTCGCATGCGCGTTGAAAAGTAAACGTCGTAAGAGGAAGCGTTGGGTGAAAGACTGGATTTCAAAACGAAATGAATATACTCATTTGAACATTACACAAGAAATGCTCTTGGGTGACGATTTGGACGATTACTCCAATTAAGGCATGGGGCACGTTTCAAATAAAAGAATAAATTCTTGTAGGACATTTTTTTGCTCGCTATTATCTTCGACAGAACGTATTTCTTCATCTTCAACGAGAGCACGTATTTCCTCATCATCACTACTCGGACGCAAACTCGGACGTCGTTCCTCCATGGCTGCCAGCGAGTACTGACAGATAAATATCGCGATGTGCTTACACTTCAATAATATCGAGCGGATCACTCGGATCACAGGATTTCCGGATATTTTGTGATAATATCACGATACTGCGATACGCCTTATTATACTACTATTAATTACTATTAATTTAATTTGAATTCATTATTTAAGATTTGCACGCTGTTGTTTACGGCTGTTTAGGAGATCTTTAAAATAATATTATGTAGATCCGAATAGGGTGTACAAAGATGTTCAATAATATTGACCATCATTGTACACTCTATTCAAGCCAATAAACGATTCTGATTCTGATTCGCATTGTCAGTATCCATCTGTCTGATGAATCACATGTATGATTTCATCGGTATTTGAAATCACTTACCAAGTATCTTGAAGTTATAACACAATTAATAATAGATGTAGCAGATAATATTTATCATGTTAATAATTAACAAGGGACATAAAATAATGATTATTAGAATCTCAGTCTTTAATTCTTTGTATTAATTTTTAAGATAGCAAACTCTAATACTTTGTGTTAAGTTAAATCATACAATCCTTCTACAAAGGAATTCACATAATGATATCTTGGATTAAATTTCATGATGCACCATCGTTATCTCTATTATTTACTATTGATAGTCCATGTCTGTCACCATACAGTCTAAACTCTTCTGGTCATGCCATATGCTGCACCAGTAGAAGAATATTATTATACATTGAACTCAAGTCCACTATTAGCGTAGACCCATCTACTCTGGTTTAGCCTCAGCCACCCCAGCAGTAGAACTTCCACAGACCTCCTGAGAACCATGAGCCACATCTCATCCACAGGAGTACATTCAAGCATATTCGCATCTGCTTCAGCGCAGATAAGTCTACTCCAGTCCAGCCATTGTGCTTGACCGGCAGTAGTAACAACATTAGATCAACTTCTGCTATTGGCGCAGATCATACTACTCTGGTTCAGCCATTATGCCTCCCAAGCAATAGCATGTCCCTCGTCCACACATTCCCTTTTTTACGCAATTTTCTTAAAGGAGCAGCTTTTTCCGAATAGTCAGCATTAAATGTAGATGAATAAATTTATCATACCAAGTCATTGCTCCAAAGACAATGACTTGGTATTTATCTTTAGGCATTGGCATTTCTGTAATCGCTTTCAATTTATTTGTATCTACCTGCAATTATTGATATTTACTGTATAAATCAACTTTACTAAACCTAATTTATCAACAGTAGGTATATTTGCTTGGAAGATTCTGAGAATCATGTTCACAAATAACAAAGTCAATACAGTAACATTGTTCTTTATATAGCCATAACATCTTACATGATCCTAACACTGGTACATTATAGTCACAAAATGATTTGGCCCTTATATCTGTAGGTGGAAGATCTTCCAAAGTAAATCCTAGCTTCTTAAATTCTTTAAGTGATAAAACGTCCAGATCTGAGCCAGTGTCAAGTTTAAAATTCGAACACATTCAATTTTTAGCCAATATTAATTCTTGAAACCACTTACTGTCTTTAGATCTTTGCAAATTTCCAGTAAAGGTAGAAACATAAAATAATCCGTCCTCACCGTCCTCTTCTTGTTACTCATGCACTTGTTTACTGTTCCTGAATGGACACATCTTTTTAAAATGACCTCTGTTATAATTGCACAAGTAACACTTCACTGACCGTGCGAAACACTTGCCTACCTACACCGCATTGCTTACCTACACCGTTAAACGCACCACACGCATGGCAAGCATTACTACCGAAATCAAACCCGCGAGTCGAAGATACGGCACTCCCAACCGCAGCACCCGGGCCAGCCCGCATGCCACTGCCTCGAACCGGTTGACCGCTGCCGCCGACGCCGCTCGCCGTCGCCGCACGGTACCGCGGGCCATCGCGCCATGCTACTGCGCCCTGCCTCGGTGCACGCGCACTTGATAACGCATCCACGGACCCACGATGCTCCTTCGCATTGGTATTTTCAATGTTCCGATTTTCCTCAAAACTTTGTCAGACGTGGCGGAACGACCTTTGTTTAGGTCGTTTTCGCTCTGCCTACCCCATTATGGATAAAGGCGTGACTATATGTATGTATGTATCGGTTCGTAGAAGGTTCGGTCTCGTACGTCAGTGTCAGTAACCCGCAAACCACACGATCTCGAATTAATCCCTCTTCCAAGTTTTCAAACTCACAGTACCTTCTGAGTAATCGTAGGGCTGTTATGTAAGTATCTACATTCTCGCCGTCCAACTGATTACGCGTAGATAATCAAAACCTTGCTATTGTTGTATTTTGTGGCGTTCAAAAATATTCATACAACTTCTTTATAATGAGTTCAAGGGTATCCTCCGATTCCGGGTTCTTAAACTTGAACGTTGAGTAGATGTGATAACCATCAGCTCCGAACAGGGTAACCAGTAATCCTGCTTGCGCAGATTTCTCCTCGTTGAAAACACCAGATGCTTTTATGCAGACTTGATACTATTTCAACCATTTTCGCCAAGCATCCGCCCGACCAGCCGGTCCACCCTCCAGTACCAGCTCAGGCGGTGGTCTCGCGTGCTCCATTATATACGTAACGCTTTACTAATTTAACAGTTTATTGTACACAGAAACATACACAGAACAATTACATAGGAATCAAGACACAACAGGTACTGCTTATTTCTAAAATGCATAGCATAAAACGTAAAGCGGATAAGATGCACTAACTGCAGAAGACAATAATAGTTAGCACTATATGTACATAAACCAATGGCAACTGGTTTTAATTTCACTGTTTTTGCTGTCATTATGTAATAAAACACGCTGCTAAGATAACATACATACATACATATAATCAAGCCTTTATCCCTAATGGGGTAGGCAGAGCGTAAACGACCCAAACAAAGGTCGTTCCGCAACGTCTGACAAAGTTTTGAGGGTTATTGAAGATAGATTTGTAGGTACGAGGGCCGGCTGATATAAAATCTACTTTGTTAAAGAAAGTTTTGAAAATCGAACTGGCCATTGCAAAATCATATTCTATATTTATTCCTTTTTCAAAATTATGACGCTTATTTTTTTTCGCTTGCTTTTGTTTTTATGGCGCGACTTTGATTTCACCATGTCGAAAGAAAATTGCAAAATGATGAAATTTGAGCATCGAGCAGTGATTAAATTCCTAAGTAAAGGAGAAAATACGCCTACGCAGATCAGAGAGCGCATGTTAAAGGTGTTTGGTGATTCAAGTCCTTCTGAATTCGTCATAAAGTTTTGGTCGAAGCCATTTAAACATGGCCGTGAGAGCCTGGAAGACGACACACGTAGTGGAAGGCCAATTTCTGCTGTTACCGCAGATAATGTTGAAAAGGTGAAGAACCTGATTCTTGCAGATCGGCGAATCAAGCAGTGGGAGATAGCCAGAGATGTGGGCATTAGCAAGGAACGAGTTCATGAAATTATTCACGAACATTTGGGCATGTCCAAGGTGAGCGCGCGTTGGGTCCCTAGAATGTTCACCCCTTTGACAAACAAAGGCGAGTAGAATGTTGTCAGGCATTTCTAGACCTGGTCAAAGGTAAAGAAGAAGAGACTATCTCTCGAATTGTGACATGTGATGAAACTTGGATTCGCCAGTGGGATCCGGAAAGCAAACAAGAGTCAATGCAATGGAAATTTAAAGGAGAAAAGTCGCTAAGGAAGTTCAAGATTCGGCCGTCGGCTGGAAAACTAATGGCCACCGTATTTTGGGATGTCGAAGGGATTTTGATGATAGATTATTTGCCTAAAAATACAACAATGAATGCTGAATATTATGCAAACTTGCTTGACCAGCTTCGTGAACAAATCAAAGAAAAGCGGAGAGGCAAACTCAGCAAAGGTGTTCTGATTTTACAAGACAATGCTCCTGTACACACAGCCTTAACGGCGAGGTCAGCCCTAAGCAAAAACGGCTTCACAGAAATTAACCATCCACCTTATAGTCCAGATCTGGTGTTAGGATTGTTGTACATGTACTGATTATAAATAGTCTATTTTTGTGTCAATTTGCCTATTTTATAATAATTGTATATTTTAAAATGTTAAAAGCAATTGATTCTTTCAGTTATTTCATATTGCTAAGCAAGTTATATCAGGCGTTCAGGTTCCATTATTTAAATTATCATAAAATTGCATAAATGCGTGTTAAATTATATATCGAAAATGTTAAAATATAAGTTGTCAATATTTCATAATTTATCAGTAGTTAAAAGTATAAAAATAAGTAAGTTAAAAACTAAAAGTTTTTGTACCGTATTCATGCGAGTTCCGTTAGTTGTTTGTTCAACACGTGGGAGGTGTTTGTTCAAGTTTATAAATAGGGGTGTTTGAGTTGTAACCGGGCTCAGTCATGGTCTCCATACCGGAGGAGACCGAGGATGCCCAGACGACGCCAGGCCCGTAGGGCCGCCACGTACCGCTGGCTGCTGATCGCTCACTGGGCCTCCTCCCACGAGGAATCACCCGGGGGGCTTGATCGCGCCAGCGGGAGAAACCAGAACATGACACCGCGTGCCGCCCGTTGCTGATCGCTCCCCGTATACCCTGGATGGGGTGGGGATGCTTGATCGCACGGGGGGAGAAACACGCCCACCGGACAAGACATCGCGTGCCGCCCGTTGCTGGCCGCTCCCCTGATACCCTGGATAGGGTGGGGATGCTTGACCGCACGGGGGGAGAAACACGCCCACCTGATCAAGACTTCGCGTGCCGCCCGTCGCTGATCGCCCCCCCGATACCCCGGACGGGGTGGGGGTGCTTGATCGCACGGGGGGGGAAACACGCCCACCTGCAAGACCTCGCGTGCCGCCCGTCGCTGATCGCCCCCCCGTTACCCTGGATGGGGTGGGGGTGCTTGATCGCACGGGGGGAGAAACACGCCCACCGGACATGACGCCTCGACGCCGTCCTGCTGTCTGATCGTTCACTGGGCTTCCCCGAACGGGGATCCACCCGGTGGGCTTGATCACGCGGACGGCGAAGAATCGAGGATGTGAAGAGAGGGATGCTCCGCATCCCCAACCCCAGGACCCCCACGTTGTTACGTGGGGCGGTGATTGCCGTGGCAAGGAGGCCATGCCTCGACACCACCTCCCCCCTCCAACAAGATTGGAGAGAGCCGACCACACCGAACCGGGCTCAGTCATTTTTGGAAAATCGTGTAAGAGATTTGGGGAGCTAAAAGTTTGGTTCAAGTGTTGAAAAGGAGGAGACTCTGCCGTCGGGTTATAGATAAGTAATTTATGTTATACAAATATAAGTTTAATCTTTTATTTAGGCACGTGTAGAGTAATTTAGGATATGAGTTCTATTGTGTAATGGTTCAGGTAAAACTACATTAATTAAATGTAATTATGATAAGTAATTTTATTAACTGTTTTATTTGAATGTCCCTTTTTCTCTTTTATTACACAAGTAGTTCACACATATATTTACAGTTTACACACATAAAATCAAACAATTAGTAACTGATTAATATTAAAATATTAAGTCTGAATAAATATAAGATCTATTACGGTTTTGGAAACTAATATGTTTCTACAATTTTCAGAAGTGGGATACAATATGTCCCAGCCCTCGAAGGAAAAACATCACCCACGCAAGCGACCCGGCACTTTGTACGGCGAGTCAAGGCGCTCAGCAAAGCGGTGGCGGCCATGGAGACCTGATGAAGATGTGGAAACTGATGAACACGTCGAGTCTGAAGGAAAAATTGAATCTGGTGAGCCCGTTCCTTATATTTTTAACGCTGTCACCGCCAAAGCTGAAATTATTCCTGTTTTTGATCCGGAGAAGAACGACATGGAATCTGCTCAGTGGCTCAATAAAATCGAACAGCTTGGTGCTATTCACAATTGGTCCGATAAAATGAAGGCCTATTTTATGCAATCTAGGTTGTCAAGAATGGCAAAGGTATGGCATTCTTCACTACAAAACTATGATTTGACTTGGATTCAATGGAAGGAGCAATTATTAGATGCTTTTCCTCAAAAATTTGATTTTGTGGAATCCTTGCGAGACATGCTGAATAGAAGAAAAGCGCCTAATGAAAGTATGACGACGTACTTTTACAGTAAATTTGCAATATTAAACCGACTTGAAATCACTGGTGAGAAAGCTGTTGCATGTATTATCGATGGTTTGCCGCCTTATATTAAAGCTCCCGCTAGAGCAGGAAACTTTTCAACTCCGAGTGAACTGTATTCTAAATTTCTTACAGTTATGTCTGATAATAAGCCCAAATCAAATCAATTTGTTTTGCCTTCACAAACAAAGACTCGTGAAGAGAATTTAGATACAACATCATATAAAGATCAGAAGAAGCCGATTATTTGTTTTCTATGCCATGAATCTGGTCATGCTGTAAGACGATGTCCAAAGAATTCGATAATTACTAGGCCTACTTGTACATATTGCGGTAAATATGGTCATCTTCCTGAAAAATGCTGGCACAAACCAGGTGCATCATCATCAACGGCCGCTGCAGCAACAGCGGTAAGGCCTGAAACCATCAATGTGATAACTGAGGTAAATGACGACACTTATTTTAAGTCTGTAACGATAAATAATGTACCAGCAATTGCTTATTTCGATTCCGGTGCAAAGGCAAACGTGATGAATCTCCAATTCTTTAAGAAATTAAACTTACCCATGGAGTCCTGTGAAGCAGCGGTAAAGGGTTTTGGAGGTAATCCAATATTAGCTAAAGGATCAGTCAAAACAAAAGTTTCTTTAAACGAGGATACGTTTGAGGCGTATTTCGTCGTAATTGATCACGAGTTTGGGATACAAGATGTTTTTATAGGTCAGCCAGTTATAAACAACCCTGCCTTTAGGTGTACTATAGATGGAAATATGTTTGACATAAAGAAGAAACCACTGTTGACCAGCGCGCCAGCAACAGAGATAACCAAGGTAAAAGTAACGTGTTCAGATAAAACTGTTATTCCATCTAATCATATTATGCTGATAGAGGTTACATCAGAGGCAGCACTTACCCAGCCTCTTTTCATAGACGCCTGTAGACGAGTATATAAAGATAAATCCTTTTCGATACATGCAAGTATCATTAATGGAGATGCCAGCTATATTGAGGTACGTAACGAGTCTTCGAAGCCTTTAACATTAGTAAAAGGAGAAGTTCTGGCGAGAGGTATAATATGCGACGAGGTTTTATTAGAAAAGGAAAACGTGAATGAGAAATATGCAGAGGCGATACTGACTATTGATCTGGAAAAAGTAAACTGCGGATCAACAGATCTAGCCGTCAGAAAAAAGCTTTTCGATATATTAACAGAATATAATGATTGTTTTTCTGTTAACACACAAGAATTAGGATGTACTAACAAAATTGAGATGAATATTGAATTGAACTCAGAAAAACCGGTATGTTACAGACCATATCGTTTATCTATACATGAGAAAGAAATTGTGAGGGAAAAGATTGATGACCTTCTCCAAAATAAGGTAATTGAGGAATCGAGCTCTGAATACTGTAGTCCAATAATTTTAGTAAAGAAAATGACTGGGGACTATAGGTTATGCGTCGACTTTAGGAAACTGAACAGCATGACGGTGAAGGATAAGTATCCACTCCCCATTATAGAAGACCAGGTAGAAAAGCTATCGGGTAAGCGATTTTTTACCAGCCTGGATCTATCTCAAGGTTTTTACCAAATACCAATGTCCAAGAAATCCGTTCCGAAGACTGGTTTTGTGACTCCCGAAGGCCATTACGCGTTCCTGCGTATGCCCTTTGGGCTCGCTAACTCGCCAAGCGTATTTCAACGCCTCATGGATAAGATCTTGGGACCTCTCAGGTTTGATAAGGTTCTACCATTTATCGACGATTTATTGATTCCAAGTGTATCAGAGGACGAGGGATTAGTTGTCTTGAGGCAAGTATTGCAGATCTTAAGGGACGCAAAATTGACCTTGAACATCGAGAAGTGTTCATTTTTGCAGACACAGATTGAGTATCTTGGATATGACATCAGCGAAGAAGGTATAAGGCCAGGACAAAGAAAAATTGATGCTGTCGCCAAATATCCTGAGCCAACCAATGTCCACGAATTGCGCATGTTTCTGGGACTGACAAGTTATTTTCGGAAATTTGTAAGTAATTATGCCTTGATTACTTACGATTTGTATAAATTGCTAAAAAAAGATATTCCGTCGAGTTGGTCACAGGAACAACAGCATGCCTTTGACAAACTGAAAGAAATCCTTACTAGCAGGCCTGTTTTAGCTGTTTACGATCCAAAGGCAGAGACAGAAGTTCACACAGACGCTTTAAGCAGAGGTATTGCAGGAATACTTCTGCAGAAATACGACAATACGTTGAGACCGGTAGCATATTTTAGCCGGAAGACTAGTAAGGAAGAAGCACTTTATCACTCTTTTGAACTTGAAACTTTGGCTGTAGTAGAAACACTCCGTAGGTTTCGAGTATACTTAGCTGGAGTACATTTTACAGTAGTTACAGACTGTGTTGCAGTCAGACAAACTTTTGAAAAGAAAGATCTTTTGCCAAGAGTCGCAAGGTGGTGGCTAAGCATTCAGGAGTATGACATGGACATAATACACAAGTCTGGAGTTTGTCACAAGAATGTGGTTGCATTAAGCAGGTCACCAGTAGAATCAGCGCAGGTACTTGTTCTTGATTTATTGGATTGGGTATATTGTTTACAAAGCCAAGATGACTGCATTTCTGCTATAAGACGGAAACTAGAAGATCACGTCGAAGACCCAGATATTACTAACAATTATATGTTGGAGAATAGCAAGGTATATCGAAAATTGGGAACCGGCGAACTTCGATTGGTTGTTCCTAAAATGGCTCGCTGGAACGTCATGCGTAAGTACCATGATGACATAGGTCATCCAGGTTTGAAGAAATGCGACGCTCTGATTAAAGAAAATTGTTGGTTTCCTAGAATGACAAGATTCATCAGGAAATATGTAAATTCTTGCTTGGACTGTATTTACAAACGTGGTCAGTACGGAAAGTTAGAAGGTGAGTTACACCCCATCGAGAAGACTGCTGAACCACTGCAGACGCTGCATATTGACCATCTAGGTCCGTTTTGTAAAAGTGCCAATGGTATGTCTTACCTGTTTGTAATTGTAGATGCATACACTAAACTTTTGTGGGCAAAACCAACAAAAACGACTAAGTCTGCTGAAGCTGAACAGAAACTTGAAGAAATATTTAGTTCCTTTGGTTTTCCTAAACGAATTATTTCGGACAGCGGGGCGGCGTTTACTAGTAAACGATTTAAACAATTTTGTCTGGCAAATCAAATTAAGCACGTTACAAATTCTGTGGCATCACCTCGGTCTAACGGTCAGGTGGAACGATACAACAGGACGTTGCTGGAGGCCATTAACAAAAGCACATCTGACGAACGTGAGTGGGACAAGTGCATCAATAAGGTAGTATGGGGTATTAACAATACCATCAATGCCACTACTGGGTTCTCTGCGTATAGGTTAATGTTCCAAGGATGCCGTACGCTTTTACAAGGTATGTCAACAAATACTTACGATAATGAACAAACTGCAATGGAGAATAGAGAACAGGCTACACAGAATATTGAAAAGAATTCTCAGGCGATGAAGAAAAGGTTTGACAGCAAGAGAAAGAAGCCTACATCATACAAAACTGGAGAACTTGTCCTATGGAAGGGTGCACAAAGTAGGAACAAAGACTCTGTGAGAAAACTTAAGGAAAAGTACAGTGGGCCTTATAAAATAACAAAAGTACTTGGTAACGACCGTTACATAATTTCATCTATTAAAGGTGTTAAAGGATACAAAAATTATAATGCAACTGTAGCATCTGACGCTTTGAGAAAATTTATAAGCGAAGGCTCGGTAGATAGTCAAAGCGACTCGACAGAATCACAGGTGGATAGCACGGAGGAGTTAATAGATCTGTTGGAGGGATAAAATAAGGTAAATATTTAAGTAAAAACAATAGGCCGTCACTAGACGATGATAAGTATACTTGATCAAGTCTGAGGTTATATTATTTTAGCAAGTTCTGGTCAAGAAAGGTTGGTATTTATTAGCTATAAGGATATGGACCACTGTGAATAAATTCATAGTGATTGAGGGCCGTCGTAATGACGATGTCTGGTTGAATTGTAAATAATGATTTAAATCTGGGCCACCAGAAGGACCGTTGACTGTACGATGAAAAACAGTAGTTTTAAAGTTGATATTTGGTAATATTTTACAAATAAAGTGGTAAAGGGAAAGGTTTTAAATTCATGCTATAATTTATTCATATTATTAAATTTTAAAAAGGAATAATTTTAATTGGACGTAAATATACAGTAACCTATGATTGCGGATAGTTAAATATGATTACTAAACTTGGTTTCTTTTCCTCTATTTTACAGGTACAGACAAAGAAATGAGGTCTCATGGGAAGATACAATTGAACTTAAATGCGATTAAGAAGATATATATAATATAATTATTATTGTTATTAATTATTTTGTATCACAAATTTGAGTGGTACAAATTTTTGTCAGGATGGACGAATTGTTAGGATTGTTGTACATGTACTGATTATAAATAGTCTATTTTTGTGTCAATTTGCCTATTTTATAATAATTGTATATTTTAAAATGTTAAAAGCAATTGATTCTTTCAGTTATTTCATATTGCTAAGCAAGTTATATCAGGCGTTCAGGTTCCATTATTTAAATTATCATAAAATTGCATAAATGCGTGTTAAATTATATATAGAAAATGTTAAAATATAAGTTGTCAATATTTCATAATTTATCAGTAGTTAAAAGTATAAAAATAAGTAAGTTAAAAACTAAAAGTTTTTGTACCGTATTCATGCGAGTTCCGTTAGTTGTTTGTTCAACACGTGGGAGGTGTTTGTTCAAGTTTATAAATAGGGGTGTTTGAGTTGTAACCGGGCTCAGTCGATTTTTGGAAAATCGTGTAAGAGATTTGGGGAGCTAAAAGTTTGGTTCAAGTGTTGAAAAGGAGGAGACTCTGCCGTCGGGTTATAGATAAGTAATTTATGTTATACAAATATAAGTTTAATCTTTTATTTAGGCACGTGTAGAGTAATTTAGGATATGAGTTCTATTGTGTAATGGTTCAGGTAAAACTACATTAATTAAATGTAATTATGATAAGTAATTTTATTAACTGTTTTATTTGAATGTCCCTTTTCTCTTTTATTACACAAGTAGTTCACACATATATTTACAGTTTACACACATAAAATCAAACAATTAGTAACTGATTAATATTAAAATATTAAGTCTGAATAAATATAAGATCTATTACGGTTTTGGAAACTAATATGTTTCTACACTGGCTCCCTGTGACTATTTCTTATTCAAAGATTTAAGTGTGTTCCTCTGTGGCCGGACCACACTTTAGTACTCAGATGCTATTGTTCGAAATAATACCTACCTAAAGTCTACTTTCTTCGGAATATATATATATATTTTTAGTACCTCAAGAGATATCTTGTTAATTAACAATTTATGTGGCCCGGCCGCCAAGCAGTGCTCTCTGGCCGCGCCACCTCAATTTAAATAGAGTATAATGAATTATTAGTCAATCAATATCCCGAAAAAAACTACCTAAAGAGTACCTTGCATACGACAAATATGGTCCAATCAATAAACCCCTTTAGTTAAGGAGTTATTGGTCGTAGGGTGTGGTCCGGCTGGAAGGTATACTCTGCAGCAAGTCAATTTGCAATATTTAATATTAACTATCCATGCATCAAGTTATATAATAGTACCTTTTCTCTACTCTTCGTTGATACTTTTTTCTCTCAAGAAACTATTCATTTTGATTAATTAATCTTTAAAGTATGTGGCGCGGCTAGGGAGGATTTCTTTCAGCAAATATAACGAAATACGCTTTATTTATTTATGCCAACGAAAACTGCATAATTACTACTTTATAAAAAGACCTGGACTTCATACATAAACTTTTATTTTTATTACCATCAATGATTTTGAAAAATTTTGTACATAGAAACACCCAGACTTAACACAAGTAATTTACTTGTGTTGCATGGGGATCGTTCCTACGACCTTCTGTATAGCAGGCAGGGTCACTGCCAGCTAGGCTATCGGGCTAGTCTAGGTAGGTTAAATGACATTCCAGGCACTATGAAATTACAAGGAAAATTATTTACACTGTTGTCAGTGATTGAGTATTTACCAAATATTCGCCATTACGTCGCTCACTGCAAGCGTCTGGATTATACTTGGGAAACATATGATGATTTAAGTACTAAAGTTACAAGGACTAAAAACCAGCTAATGAATGTTCATTGTATTTTATACGCAAAATTGTAAATTATAACTTATTTTTATCAAAATGTTTATTTTTAATTTAGGCCTTGCATTTTAAAGTTGGAAAATAACATCAAAACTCCTTTATTTGTAATACTGATTGACAATATTTTTAATACGCGGTTTTGGTACACACTTTTTTCATTATTTCTTGTTTAAAGGGTTAAATGCTTAAATTCAATCTATAGACTACTTTGTCTAGTTTTTAAAACAATTTTTCCGTATGAAAATATATATTTATTATTCGTATACCTACTTATTGTTTTCTTTAAACCAAAATTTTCACTTATTTCGTCAAATTAACTACCTATTCTAGTAGATAGGTAAACAAAAACCAAAAAGTGCACCTTTTTCAAAATCATTGTTGGTAATAAAAATAAAAGTTTAATGAAGTCCAGGTCTTTTTATAAAGTACTTATTATGCAGTCTTAAATTTTAAAAGTCGCATTTTTAAAAAAAAACGCCATACGATGATGATGATGATTATGCAGTCTTCATTGGCATAAAGAAATAAAGCATATTTCGTTACATTTGCTGAAAGTAATCCTCCCTAGCCGCGCCACATACTTTAAAGATTAATTAATCAAAATTAATAGTTTTTTGAGAGAAAAAAGTATCAACGAAGAGTAGAGAAAAGGTACTATCATATAAATTGATGCATGGATAGTTAATATTAAATATTGCAAAATTGACTTGCTGCAGAGTATACCTTCCAGCCGGACCACACCCTACGACCAATAACTCCTTAACTAAAGGGGTTTATTGGACCATATTTGTCGTATGCAAGGTACTCTTTAGGTAGTTTTTTTTCGGGATATTGATTGACTAATAATTCATTATACTCTATTTAAATTGAGGTGGCGCGGCCAGAGAGCACTGCTTGGCGGCCGGACCACATAAATTGTTAATTAACAAGATATCTCTTGAGGTACTAAAAATATATATATATTCCGAAGAAAGTATACTTTAGGTAGGTATTATTTCGAACAATAGCATCTGAGTACTAAAGTGTGGTCCGGCCCCAGAGGAACACATTATTTTAAAGAAAAAAATGAGGGGTCGCAGATTTTCGACGGACGAAGAAATGAAAGAGGCTGTGACTGACCATTTTGACGAGCAAAATAAAAATTACTATTATAACGGCATGATGTCAAATTACTATTATGACGTCACTTATTTGCAAATGTCATAAGTGTATTTCACTTGCAGGAGACTATATAGAAAAATAAAAAATAAACTAGCCATCAAAGTCTTTTCTTTCATAGTTAGGTAGATTACTTATCAGCCACCCCTCGTATATTGCTGTAGTGACAGGTTGTCAGCCCATCGCCTAAATAACTATATACTGAAACCCTCGAATCCCTTAGCTGGTTCTTACAGCATGCCCGGGAGGATATGCAGCTAGCACATTCTATGTTTTTCTCTCGCTCCCAAACCAGCATGGAACAGAGCTAAGATAACGACTGATTTATTTACATGTCACAATTGCAGTACAAACCATGTTTTTAATCTATCCTATTGTTAATAATATAGCTTTTCCTCCCGGGCATGCTGTAAAAACCAGGTAAGAGATCCGAGGGTTTCAGTGTATTGCAATTTTGGCGATAGGCTGACAACTTGTCACTACGGCAATATACCTACATTTCTATCATAAATAACCCTGAAAACTTTGTCAGACGTGGTGGAACGACATTTGTTTAGGGCGTTTACGCTCTGCCTACCCCATTAGGGATAAAGACGTGATTATATGTATGTATGTAATATAATAATACATATAAGCTATATTTCGGCGCAGAAAAATATCTTTATCTCACGGGAAAAATAAAAAGCTGGGACTAAAACCATCCAGTAAGTAGGTATTTTCCATTCAATTTGTGTATCAGTAAGTAGGTAGATCATATCAGTTGGATTTCAATGATTCGTTGTCTTAATCAATCAAGAAATTAAATATTTTTTTTTTGTAAATAATAACAAAAAAAAATATTTAATTTCTTGATTGATTGATTTTTGATGCCTCGCCCACAGGATCTCAGGATCACGAAATCCAACAGAATTTCTGATTATACTGTGAATACTGTGATCCATCAGTGATCGTAATCCAAATATCATGCGATAATACTGACAGTGCAAGCGCTGTGTGTTTGTTTCGGCTGAATGACTTGTATCCACGCCAAATTCTTCTTAAAAAAGTGTGTTTGTATGTGTGTATGCTGTCAGTAGTGTATTGTTTCCGTATTATGTTCAGTGCTGCCAAGTGCGGCGATTTAGGCTTTCTCGGAGGGTGCTGTGGCGACCAAAAATTTACATTTGCGCCCGGTCGCAATTTAGGCTCTCTCGAAAAAAAAATTATAGGTTACTTCATCATATAGGATAATAATACGAACAAAATGAGTCCAAACTCTAGGGCTCGAACCTCGGCTTATGGTGTTGCCTTGGGAACTCCTTATCGGAGAGGGAAGTTAAAGGGAAGCAAAGGAGGGGCGCCGGCGGGGTGCGCGGTTGCTGGAAGTGGCTCGACTTGTATTGGCAGCATTAAATGCACGAGTAATTTGGGCATCGCATACCTATGTCTTCGTTTGTATGTTTGTAACGAGTCGCAGGTTAGTGGAAATTTCTACCATCCACCCATAATCCACCCTCTTTGACTCAAGATTTTGAGATCGAACCAAATTATTTAAATAACATCCCTACTGAAAAGAGTCTTAAGGGATAGGAGTCAAGCATTTAACATAGTAGTTATTTAGACGATTCGTAAATTATTTGGGCGATTTTAGGCTATTTCACCTTTGGCGACTTTTAGGCGACTTGAAATTTAAGTTTCGGCGATTACATCCACAGATTAGACAGTATATATGTCCTACGATTACATCCTAAGAAAACTTGGCAACACTGATTGTGTTGTCATCGTTGTCAGTCATCTTTTTTGTTTGCAAACACGCATCTTTATCGTATTTTACACATAAACTTGTATGGTTTTCGGAACAGTGCTAATATTTCAAGGTTTTCTGGTGGTTCCTTATTCCAAGGTAACTTCCTGATGTTTACAATAATAATATATCTTAGTGTACCATTTCTTCATTCTTGTGAATCGGGCTCATCATTGGCTTATGTTCGATCAACCAAGTTCAAGGTTGACTGGACCAGTTTTCTGAACAGTAAGACGTTGAACATGCAAAGAAACTTGGCTAGGACATTGACTTTTGTTGTCTATTTAATAACTTGCCATAACTTTTTTGCAGCAAACTGCTTACAATATCTACCTGGGCTTCAGGTTCTTAGCTAGTGGCCTTCTTAAGTGACGCTTATACCTGCTTTGATGGCGTGTTATTCCAATTGTATACAATAATCTTTCAGTCCTGTATGTTGTTCGATTAAAATAAAAATCAGACAACTGTGCAAATATTTATAATAATGTTCATTTTCTTTCACATTACAGTTATCTCTCACATATCATATTAAAAAAAGTGGAAACCAACATTTACCAACAACTGTAAAGGTAAGCAATTTCGATCTATATTCCAAATTGTCACAAAGTAATCATAAATAATTATTGTCAGAAACCAATTAGGCAGTATAAAACTATAAGTTTTAAATTTATTCTATAAAAAGATAGGACTAGTTTTAAATTGTTTAATTATTGATTTCTTTAGACTACTTAAATATTTAGTGCCTCCTGAAACTGGTAAGGTTTTCCTAATTCCATTATAAATAGAAACTTTATTTAAATTGAATTAATTATTAAGACTTAATTTATCATTCTATCTCAGTTAATGGTATTTAAAATGTGTTTTTTTATCTTACAGATGGGCATCAAAGCAAATGACCTAAACCGATCAAGTTTGTACGACCGAGTCAAGAAATTACTAGTTTCATATGAATGGAGTGATTGCAGCTTCTCTATTGCTGGTAAAGGATTCAAAGCACATAAATTAATTCTTGGTATAAGTAGCCCAGTTTTTGAAGCTATGTTTTATGGGCCCATGTCCAATAGTGACCACATTGTTATAACTGATATAGAGCCTGATATATTTCAACTCCTTCTTAATTATATTTATACTGATAATGTTGAACTTACATCCATTGAAGAATCTTTCGAGTTATTGTATGCTTCAAGGAAATATCTCTTAGAACAATTGAGTGTAATGTGTATTGCATACATACAATCCAATATAAGCTTAGACAATGTGACTACTATACTAAACTATCCTGAATTCATGCAAGATAAGGACCTGATGGCTTCAGCTGTTAAGCTTTTCTGTCAGCATGCAGACTATTTACTAAAAGAAAATAAAAAGGTCATATCACCTACTTGTATGAAATTAATTCTTGAAAGTAACCAAATGAATGTTAAGGAAAAAGATCTGATAGACCAAGTTTTTGATTGGGCAGTTTATTATTGTGAGCAGTATAACATTCCTGACACAACTGAAAATAAAAGAGAAGTTTTGAAGAGCAAGGGTCTTTTCCAACTACTAAGATTTTTCACACTTACTTTAGATGAGCTGGATGAAATATGCACAAGTGAAAATAGTTTGCTTTTGCCAGCTGATATTAGTTGCATAAAGAATGTGTTGATTGGGTCCAGTGATGATATTATAAGTGTTAATAAACATTTGAGCTCTTGCCTAGTGTTGCGGAATTCATTAAAACTGCAATGGCATCTCTGCCACCGTAGCCCTTTGAGATCTGTTGCCCCAATTATAATTGATGCAAACAATTTTACAGTGCATTGTAGACTTAAATCAAGTAAGCCTGTTTTTATCACGTCATTATGTATACCAACTAGCATGGCACCTATACTAAACTTCAGAAATGATGCAGCTAAAGTATATTCTGAACAAATCTCAGTATCTGTAGTTGATGAATCTGAAAATAATGTTATAAAATTTACGAATTTCATGAATACTGTAGAATATGACGCTATGGTGGATATAGAGTTATCTGAGCCATGTTTTGTTAAGAAGGATAAGTGGTACAAGATAAGCTTTGGTTGGCCCCAAAATAGATCTATAACATACTCATATGTAGTTGAATACAGAGACCGATTCTATGAGGATCACAGAGTAACATTTGAATTTGAAGATATATCAGTTATGCCAGGTACTAGTGGCAGTCTACTCAGTGGACTGAAATATTGCTTATAGTTTAGTTTATTTATTTACTTGATAGTTTTTATTTAATAATTTTCTTTTACACACAAAAAAATATACAAACACCTCTGAAAAGCCAAAAATATTTACATTATTAATAAATTAGTTCTATAAAAAGGTGGAAAGAATTATCTTTAAATTATTTGATTAAATGTTTAGATATACTAGTGTTTAAATCATAATTTGTTAAAAGGTGAGTTTTACTCAATTTTAGTCGAAATATATGAGAATTTTATTATGATATTAGCAGAATAAAATCGATATATTTTTTTTAAATATGTAAAGCCAACCGACTCATGACATCATGCCATATTTAAATTTTAATTCGTAAGTTTGTAGCCATTAAAACCTCGACCAAGTTAACTTGATCATTTAGTAGTCCCGTTATAGTTTGCCATGAGTTCATTGATATTTATTGTTGATCACATTTGTAGAATAATTAATTCATTTCAAATGACCGGTGTCTCGTCTTGTACTCTCGTAGGTATAATGTGTTGGCATGTATCCATAAACAAAGCATACTAACAATTTATGCTCGTAGCTTTATCAAGGTTATATAACATTACGTTTTGCATCAGAGAAAATCGAGTTCAAATGGTTCTAAATGTTTTAAAACACTTGATATCCATTTACATTATTTTTTTTAAGCTGCTCGGATTTAATATTTTAAGAGCAGGTACTCTCAGTAAAATACCCTCAAATGGCTCGAATCCCTTTACAAACTTTTACAATATGTTGTTACATAGAAATATACTTTCATCCTACGACTTATTCGTTAGTTTCATCGCTCGCCCAGCAAGGCTAAAATCAAAATGTCGTCTTTAAACTAGCGATTGACGTCGCCAATGTGAGAAAAATACCTCCACTCTATCCATAAGCTCTGCAAGATACCGCTCATTTCGCGAGCAGGGTCGAGAACCTTAATTTTCCGCACCGTGGGCGACACCGACAAGTGTCGGGTCGATTTACTCCGATCAGATTCTTATAAAAAGGTTGGCACTAGGGGAAATCCCAAGGACATTGCCTCGATTGACCATTAAAAGATCACTGCGAGAGATGAACTAAACGCCGTTGTCAGTCCTAGTGGTTGCTGGCTGGTGCATACCTTTGAAGCGTTTAGTTCATCCTCTCTCGCAGTGATCTTTTAATGGTCAATCGAGGTAATGTCCTTGGGATTTCCGGAGGTCATGGATCCAATTCCCCCTGGAGGACACAAGGTTATTATTTGTTAGTATATCATTTTGTGATATTTTTCCTAGTTTAGTTAGGACGTATTATATATTTAACCTTCGACCCCAATTGCTATCTTTAATAGTGGTCGTTAAACAAACCATGTTTTATCTTGTTTATTTATAAAGTATGAAAAAAAGGTACATCGGATCATCATGGGGTGACCATGACCAGTGTTTCGGTGGCTATTTTACTTAATTCTTAGGTCAAAATCCCTGAGTTAACTTGGTTTTAGTCCAATATTTATTTGATATTCACATTTCATTTAACTATAATCTTAAATAAAAAAAAGTATTCGAATAGAGAAAGTATTAATAGGAAAAAGTATCTATAGTTTTAGATTAATATTAATGTTAGAATTTCTCGAAATGCAATAAAATCAATGAATGACCTTAGTTTAAATTAATAAATAGAACTGATTATTTAAAATATAAAATTGCTTTGTTTCCAGTACCTCTGCCGATCAATTCCTATTGATAAGCTAATTTACCATAGTAAAATTACCAGAACCCCAATCAAAGTAGATAAAGATTGGTGGGATACTTGAAACAAGCGAAAAAAATCTTACGCCTACTATACAAAATTTCAGTATTATTGTTGTTGTATTAACAAATTAGAATGTAATTTGATGAAATCTTATGTGGTTTAATTAAAAATGTAAGCGAATGTAATAAAAATCAATTCAAAATTATATGCTATGATTATTAGTAAAGCAGGTTTAATTCAATAAGCGTGGTGTTTTCGTAAGTATATTAATGTTTACTATTTCGTTCAAAATCAACTTTAAAAATAAATCACATGTAACTGAAAAAATACTTTTTATTTTAAACACACCAAGATAAAACTTCAAAAATAATACATCGAAACATAACAAGTACAGGGACCAAAACTTCCACACAAATAAATATCTACATAGGTGGGCCTTCGAACTTTTTTGTGAGTAATACGATGCGCTCTGCTTCACGAATACCGCTGAGCCTCGCGCCGTGGACTGTTGCAAAGTATCCCGGCACGGTGGCCTCGCCGGCGAACAGCAGCACGGGCGGCATGGCGTCGCACGGGTTCGGCACCGGCGTACCAAGCTCGCACTGGTGGCTCACCAGCGTACAGCAACCCATGTACGAAAAAGAACCACAGAAATGTGGATCAGAAGCCCACCGCGACCGCAACATCATTTGCGGATAAGGAAGGCACGGATTCCCAGTAAATCTGCGTAACAGTTGTGTCAATCCTTCAGCAACGTCTCCTTCTGACATCGACTCCATTATTGCAGCCTCCTGCCCCGAGACCCAGGCGCACAGCACGTGCTTGCTACCGGGCATTTCATCCACGGAACACACGCCTCTTGTCCAGTCAGATCTACACATGAGCTCTTCCGCCGACCAACCTAGTTTCAAATTTCCCTCGTGACATACCCAAAATGGTTCAGCATATTCAAGAAACACTTTGTCGCTCAGACCAAAGCCAATATTACAAATTGCGTCCAATTTACATACAGGAAGCGGTGGAGCGAACAATTTATCTGCCTGGCATTTGAGGCATCCGAGTGACAATGTGACAATGACATAATCAGCCGTGAATTCTTCGCCGTCACAGGTCTTGACTAACACCCGTCCGTCACCTGTGCAGCCGGCACCCCAGCGGATTACGTTCACTGGTTTATTGTATCTTATGCTATTATCGGGTAAACCTCGAAGCAGCGGTGCTACTACTCCTACGAATCCGAGGGGAACTCTCACGTTGCCGCCGGGTAGCTCTATGTAACTGCCATACTGATCCGCACTAACGAGAGACAGATCGTCGCCGCATCTATTCCTTAAAATATTGGTCAGGCCGAACATCACCCTGGCAGCGTCATATCGTTGATCTTCAGGGAAATTATGCAGCTCTTGTTGAATACGTAATCCAATGAAATTAAGAAGAGTTCCGTGCGCTCTTTCTCCGCCTAATCTGAATAAATTAGCCGCTTGCTGTTCTATTTGTCGAAACGTGTGATATGCTGTTATCGTGACTGGCAGGTCCACTGCTCGCCCCTCGCTAGTGCAAAATAATCCTCGCGATGGATCAAGTCGTGGTAACGGTGACTGCAATAATCTATCGTGTGATGCCAGTGTGTAGACTGAATTTGGTAAACAGGCGCCGTATATCCACTCTGCACCCATTTCGATGACAGCGTCTCCGAGCCAGCAGGAATGTATCCGTCCGCCCGGTCTGAAAGGAGAAGTTGTTCCTTTTTAAAAATTAACTTTTCCTAAAAAAATGATTTTGGCATAATTTTTGTGGTTTTGAAGTTATTAATTATTCTGTTGTCGCATTGGCATAGATTAATTTTGTGATTTTATATTAATTAAGTAACATTTAAACATATCCGTTGGATCACGAGAGCTATTGAGAGAATTCCGTCTAACCTTTCTTTAGCCTCCAGAACTACAAAGTTGCGGATACCGCACTGTGTAAGACGATGTGCTGCCGACAGGCCTGCCATGCCAGCGCCGACGATGATGACGCGCGGCTCCTGGCAGCTGGCCGGGATGCTGCACGAGTCCATGATGCAGTGCTCCGGCCCACACCCCCCCGACCCGCTTATCCACCGCCGCACCTCCAGCACCCTCTTCCGACACAACAAACATCTTATCGTGTGTTGGCCCCCTTGCCACAACAGTTTCATACGAGACAATTTCATAGCGACGAAAATGATTCATTTAACACGAACGTAAAGGACATTTACTACAATTTTACATCACACCAAATTTTGAAAAGATTTCACCACACAAAATGTTACATACGTGACATGTGTCACACATAGAAATAAAGAAGATTCTGTCACATTTTGCTTTTTATACGTGAATGGCCAATTTTCATAGCTAATGAATGAGAATTCTAGATAAGAAGCATATATTGGGTGGAAATATTTTTAATACTACATTCTTCTTCTTTCGAGTGGGTATCGAGTCTATCGACCCGATGAACCCTGGTGTCAGAGTTTTTAAACCGCCTAGTAGCACAACTATCAGGCCTCTGACATGGTTTGAGTAACGACCACTATCAAAGACAGCTTTGAAAAACTTTGTTTAAAAGACAAAAGGTTCCAGTTAGTGGAAGAAGTGACGATGGCGTTGGTCTGCTTCAAGTTGAAGGGTAGCAATGAGCTGAACAAAGAGTTACTTCGACGTATTAACAGCCGTGGCAAGATCCACCTGATACCTTCAGAAATTGATGGCATTTACTTCCTCAGATTAGCTATTTGCTCACGTATGACCGAAGAGAGCGATATTATTTTTTCTTGGAAAGAAGTTAAGGCGTCAGCTGATGAAACAATAAAAACGTTTGATATGAAGTAGTTATATAAGAACGAACAAGTAATATAAAAGTACGGTATACGGTATTATTAATGTAGTATTAAGTAGTCCCCAGTTTGGTTAGGACATTGCAGGCTGAATCACCTGATTGCCCGAAAAGAAAATAAGATTTCGTGCTTCGGAGGGCACGTTAAGCTGTCGGTCCCGGTCGCTGTCTTTCTAATTAAAGAGACAAATACATAACAGAACCCGTCGTCCTTCATAACAAACCTGTCGTCGTCATCCCTCGTCCGTCGTCCATCGTCGTCGTTCTTCGTCTTTTTTTTTTTTTTTTTTTTTTTTTTTTTAAATATTTGATAGGCAATCATTTGTCCGCCATCTCACGTGATGGTAAGTGATGATGTAGACTATGATGGAGCATGATTGCCTAGAAAATGCCTGTTCACTCTCGCCTTGAAAAGGCCCAGGTTATAATGTTCCGGAAATAGATCCGCAGGCAGGGAGTTCCACACTTTGGCCGTTCGCATTAAAAATGTAGAAGCGTACCGCTTTGTGCGAAAACTTGGAATGTCGACAACATAAGGGTGGAATCCCAACCGGCGTCTCGTACCCCGGAGATGGAATGGGGAGGGGGGTATCAGGTCATGAAGCGATGCTGCACATTCTCCGAAATGTATCCTGTAGAACACAGACAAGCAAGCTACTTTGCGACGATGTTCGAGGCTCTGCAGCTTTTCCTCTACCAGTGACGGGTCGGCGATGAGCTTCTTGGCGCGTTTTTCAATAGAATCCAAGGTTGCCAGTTGGTATTTGGCAGATCCGTCCCAAAGGTGGCAGCAATACTCCATACACGATCGGACTTGAGCTTGGTAGAGCTGTAGTAGCTGTCCTGGTGTGAAGTATCGCCTAACCTTTGAGAGAATACCAAGTTTTTTGGCTGCAGTCGAAGCCAAGGATTCTATATATCGTCCAAAGTTCAGGTCCGACGTAAGGCTCATACCAAGAAGCTCGAGGTGATCGGAAATCGGAACGGATACATTTCGGAAAGTGGGAGCTAGATTGAAGGGACTCAATTTGGTCGAGAATAGACAGGCCTGTGTCTTAGATGCATTAAACTTCACCAGGTTGGCATCACCCCATTCGGAGATTGCCTTAAGTGTTAAATTTAAATGATCTACTACGGACTCTCGACAAGACTGAATAGCTTCCTTGCTGGACTTTGCACGGGACAAATATCTACCGACAACCGTACTGTCGTCTGCATACCCAAAGGTGTCGGGTGTCAGCATATCGTTGATATGCAGCAGAAATAGAGTTGCGGAAAGTACCGATCCTTGAGGGACCCCGGCATCAATTGCCTGATGAACAGAGGAGCGGCCTTCTAAGACCACCCGTATCGATCGTCCTCTCAAGAAATCTGTGATCCAGTTGCAAAGTCCATCAGGGAGCCCATAAGCGGGAAGCTTGTTAATAAGGCTGCCATGCCAGACCCTGTCAAATGCCTTAGAGATATCCAGAGACACAGCGAGAGCTTCACCGTGTCTCTCGATAGCCTCGCTCCACAAGTGGGTGGCATGCACCAGGAGGTCACCCGTCGACCGCCCACGGCGGAAGCCATACTGTTGGTCGCTGAGGAGATCATTATCCTCCAGGTAAGCCAGGAGCCGATTATTGAGCACACGCTCCATACTCTTACAGAGTATAGAGGTTACCGATATAGGTCTATAATTGGCAGGGTCCGAACGGCTGCCCTTTTTGGGCACAGGTTGCACGTTTGCAAGCTTCCACGACTGGGGGACTACACCAGTCTCCAGTGAGAGTCGGAACAGACGCGTCAATATCGGAGACAACTCTGGCGCACAGTTACGTAGGACTATTGCAGGGATTCCATCTGGTCCACTTGCTTTATTCACGTCAAGGTTTCGCAGGGTTTTTAGTACCTCTTTTTGGTAAATGCGAATGGCTGGCATAGTACAACCAACATGAGGTAAGCTGGGTGGAACTCTAGCTGCAGTGTCAAGTCGTGAATTTTCAGCAAAAAGGGAAGCAAAGAGGTTTGCTTTTTCTTCTGCAGTGTGAGCAAGTGAGCCGTCAGTTTTCTGCAAAGGCGGTAAAGTGGGTTGACAAAAATTTGTTTCAACTGCCTTGGCAAGGGACCAAAATGCCTTACTACCAGATGGATAGGATGCAAGTTTGGCGCCTACTCTGCCGATGTGGTGAAAATGTGCCCTACGTAATTCCCTTTTGCAAAACTTGGAGGACCTATTGTAGCTTTCCTTCAGATCCCGAGTATTCGAAGCTTTGCGCAGTCGAGCATCAGCCCAAGCTTGATAAGCCGTCTGCTTTAGCGCTTCTGCACGGCGGCAGTCGGCATTATACCAGGGGCGAGCTTTACTACCCGTGGGAACGTCCGAGTACGGTATGAAATACTCCATACCCTGACGCAAAACTTCAGTAATAGCATCTGCGGAGCTCGACGATTCTCCTGAAGAAAAACAGACTTTCCAAGGGTACGATGCAAAAAAGTGTCGCATTTCATCCCAATCTGCTGACTTGTATCGCCACACCCGTCTCATACCACAACTTCGTCCGTTGCCCGTCCCGGGCGCCCATCATCCGTCATTCGGTTGTCCTTCGCTTTTCGCCAGTCATCCGTCGTCGTCAGTCGTTCGTCATCCGTCTGCCGTAGCCCGTAGGCGTTGTCGTCGCCCGTCGTCCATTTTCAATCTTCGTCGCTCGTTGCCTTTTTTCCGTCTGCCGTCGCCTGTCGCGTTTTCCGTCTTTGTCGCCCGTCCTCCGTCGTCGTCTCCTGTCGCCCGTTTTCCGTCGTCGTCGCCCGTTAGTTATAGAATACTATCTTCCCGCCCGCGGTTTTTCCAAGTTACATATTTTTTCCCGTGGGAACGAAGTGTTTTCCCGCGGAAAAAGTAACACATGTCCATCCCCAAATTTTTATTTATCTATATACTAAGTAACATCTAAATCCGTTCAGCCATTCAGGCGTGAAAGAGCAACAAACAGACAGAGTTACTTTGGTATTTATAATACTAGCTTTAAATGATTTTTCCCATGGGAATGAAGTGTTTTTCCGCGGTATCCTATGTCTGATTCCAGGCTAACTCCTATAACTATACCAAATTTCATCTAAATCCGTTCCGCCGTTTAGGCGTAAAAGAGCAACAAACAAATAGAGTTACTTGCGCATTTATAATATTAGTATGGACTGATTTGCACTTATGGTTTTTGTCCTTCGTATTACTATACAAAATTATTCATCAATACTAGCGAAAAAAACATTTCCATAAAAATTAAAAAACTATTCAAAATATGCAAAATGTATGTAAATCAAAAAATAAAAGAAATAAAATGCTTCCTTTTAAAAAAAACCCTGTACCTTTAAGTTTATTTAACCAAAAGATATGGTCGTCAGTCGAAAGTCTTTTGCATTTTACGCGGAACATGGTAGGATGCAGTTATGGTTTTTTCCTTCTGAGGGCAGTACAATTCTCTTCTGGCATGCATATTTAGAATTCCTTGTTTATTCAAATAAGGAGTTATGTGCACTCTCTTGGGTACATTATAACAATAACGAATACACGCATTTTGGACTCGTTGTATCGCCCTATCCATATCACCATTAATTCTGGGACCATACACAGAACTACAATAGTTAAAAGGGGCGAGTACAAGTGATTCTGTCAGAAGCAAGCGCAGATCTTCTTTTAAATATTTTCTATATAAGGACTTTAACTTGTAAAAGGCATTTCTATTTTTTTCATTCAAATGTTCCCTATACTTTTGCTCACCGTCTATAATCACTCCTAAATTTACATGCTATAGCACTGCTAAGCATATCTGCAACAAGGGCCGGATACGACTGAGCCGCAGGGAAAAAGGCATGGAATCTAGGCGTCTGCCCATTGGCAGACGTCATGCCGGTCATGACCACCCGCTCGATGTCAGCCATAACTGCTGTCCAAGGTTCTGCTTTATCCAAGGCTTGATCCGGCAGTAGCGGCCGCAGGTATCCTGGCTGCACATTTGGGATCACTGGTCTAGAACATTAAGAATTTGACATGTTAAGTTCCATGATAGGACGAGTACCTCTATATTTCTTAAACGGGATCTTCAAAAATATAGGTTCCAAAAGCTTACCGATCTCGGATGTTATCCAAACATTCGGCGATGTAATCTACCATTGCCTTAGTAAATTCTTTGAAGTTTTCTGTATCCATAGTAAAATCTAAAAGAAAATAATATTTGGGTACATACGAACATGATAATGCAGTAGCTGACTTAAACTTAGATTTGGTTAAAATTAATACTTGGGCTACCTCTTTTGGTCTCTTGGTCAATCCTAAAAAATCACAGGTCTTGATCATGGGTAGCAGATATATGTGTCAGCAACTGGATAGTAACAGCCTCCCGGCTGTTATCTACAACGGCACTCCCATTGCTTATACTAGTACGGCTAAGAATCTGGGGGTAATTTTCGATGCTAATTTGTCTTGGGTAACTCACGTTGACACAATCAGTAGAAAGCTCTATTTTTCCTTTCACTCCCTTAAACGTCTTCAAAGTTTCTTGCCCCTGAAAACTAAAATCTCTTTGGTACAATCTCTCCTCTTTCCTATTCTGGATTACGCTGATTCTTGTTACTTAGATGCCACAGAGGAGCTACTAAACAAGCTTGAGCGCCTTCAAAATCTTTGCATACGTTTCGTGTACGGTCTACGAAAGTACGATCATGTTTCCCAATTTCGCAAACAGCTCAAGTGGCTCCCAATCCGCTTCCGCCGGAACACTCACATTCTCTGTTTACTCTATAACATTCTTTCAAACCCTTGCTCTCCCAATTATCTTCGTGAACGTTTCAATTTCTCGCGTTCCCAGGACAAACCATGTCGTCCTATTGTTAAATCACTACTGTCTATTCCTCACCACCACACAGATTTTTACTCTTATTCTTTCACTGTCAATGCGGCTAGGTTATTGAATTCACTGCCGTACACGGTCCGTGATAGTTCTTCTGTCGCTGTCTTTAGGAAGAGAGTAAAAGAGCATTACCTTTCACTTTCCGTATAGTATTAGTTATATATATGTATTTATATATATTCATGTTTATATAGTTATTATGATTTTAAGTATTTATATAATTAGTTATTTATGTAATTTATAATTATCTGGTATTATTTTTATATTATGCTTTATTTGTGCACGCCTAATTTGCCTCTCATTTTAAGTCTCACTTCCGTAGGTCAGCTGGAAGAAATTTCTTAGTAGAAATAAGCTGTACCTGTTGTGTCGGTATTCCTTGTGTATTGTCTTTCTCATGTTACTTGTGTACAATAAACAGTAAATAAATAAATAAAACATATTGAAAAATAAATACTAGCACTCTTATAAAGTATTTCATAGCCTAGATAACATGACACGACAAAAACCACGATTAAAAATAACTTCATCTTGTCTCTACTATATTATGCATGTAATATACATATAAACGTTCCTCTTGAATCACTCTATCCATTTAAAGAAACCGCATCAAAATCCGTTGCGTAGAAAGATTTATGCATACATAGGGATATAGAGCCAGAGAAAGCGACTTTGTTTTATACTATGTGGTGATGGTACCTACCTTATCTATCCGACGTTTGCACTCCCTTATTGAACTTGCAGATGCGAACGTCCTTATTTAAATGCATCATTAGGTACCTAAATAATTGTATAATTCTTTATCAACACGTGGGTAGGTACTTAGATATGACACGTGAGTGCACTATCCAACATAGACATTAATTATATCGAGTGTAAGGGACAGCGTCCCGCAAACTGATAGGGGTTGCTCAGTCAACGGAACTGAACAACTATCAGAAGGATTTTTTTCAGGAAGTGAAAAGAAATATTTGATTTTCTATACAAATTGTCTGATCGAGGTGGTCATTTTGTATGGGAAGTAATATTTTTTTTCTTCTCCTGTAAGAAATTCCTGGTGATAGTTATTCAGTATCGTTGACTAAGCAACCCCGATTAGTTTGCGGGATGCTGTCCCTTACACCCTGTTGCTTGTCTTTAAGAAATGGTTTCAACTAATAAAAAAAGTGTTTTCTTCAATCGATGGCTTGTCTCCATGTAAAAGACATCAACGCGCGCACAAATTAAGCCCTCATAGAAATTTTAATTCAAACAAATAAAATACGTTTTCTTAACAGAATTTTTGGCAATCGATAATTTAAATTTGAACCAAAATAACTTGTCTACTCTTATTTATGTCAAATGTTAATCCGTGCTGCTGGATCTGTGCTATCTTCCATACTGGACCGGGAGCGAGAGAAAAACATAGAATGTCCCAGCTGCATTTCCTCCTGGGCAACTGTAAAAATCAGCTAAGGGATCTGAGGGTTTCTGTATATTGCAATTTAGGCGATAGACGGACAATCCGTCAATACAGCAATATACCTACAAATCTATCTTAAATAACCAAACTTTGTCAGACGTGGCGGAACGATTTTGGATTTGGTTGTTTAAGCTCTGCCTATCCCATTAGAGATAAAGGCGTGATATGATATGTATGTATGTATGTTAATCCGTGCGAGGTTTGAATCAGGACTTTGATCCAAGAAAATGGAATAAGGTATATTCATTCAAGCATCTGTGTTTCCAAGTGCACGTACTTAACCCTACACTTAGTTATCAAATTAAATAGATATGTGTTAATGTAGGCAGGCGTAGAAATGACGATAAGCGACAATAAATTAATAATCGAAAGAACGAAAACATACATTCTATTTTAATATTATATTTTATTAAAACAGTTAAATATCACTCAGCTATTTACATTGAACATACAGCTTCACAACAAGTTTCATTACTTGTACATAATATCGAGAATACGAATAGTAAACTGTAAATAACTAAAAAATAAAATATTTAAATGCATTTAGCAAAAATATGAAGTTCATACAATATCACAATAGTTATATTTTTAAAATGCTTTGAAAACATAGACACTTCTTTGAGGAAAATTTTGAAATATATTTATTAGAATGTGGTCCAAATATATTTCTATTAGTACAGTTAACAAATAAATTAAGGTCACTAATTCATTCACATAATAAGAAACTAAAACTTGTTCCCTTTTTTTGTTTCGTCAAATCGTAGTTTAAAAAATACAATAGTAAAGTTTCTGTTCCTTTTAAAATATACTGCAAATACAAACATACATTAATTAAAAGCACCGGAAACAATTTTATTTAACCTAACAATTTCATACATAACACATCTTAAATAATGACAAATATTCTTATATTATATTTTATTGCATTTTCTTCCACTAAAAAGAGTAAAACATGTCTACTACTCACAACAAGAATTTTAAACATTGAATATATGTATATATATTTTAGATAATAGCATATCACATCTACAATAAATATTTATTTAAGAACCAGACTCGTATTGCGTTCAGAATATATCGTCATCGTTAGAGACATTTACAACATTATTGTCCTTTACAGCTACGTAAGCAAGTTGTATAAATACTTATCATTATCAATCAAACATCTAATTTATTGTTTACTTTTCAGAGAAGTTTTTCAGGGTTTCATCAGCTGCTTTTTTCACTTCTTCCCAAGAGAAATGAATGTCACTGTCTTCAGTGAAGCGCGAGCACACTGCCAGACGGAGGAAGTAAGTGCCTTCGATTTCAGAAGGAACCAAGTGAATCTTGCCACGACCGTTGATTCGCCTCAGCAGCTCTTTGTTCACGTCATTGCTCCCCTTTAATCTGAAGCAAACTAAACCCATCGTCACTTCTTCGAACAATTCGAATCTCTCATCTTCCAAGCACAGTTTTTCGAAGAGATGAGCCAATGCAATATGCTTTCTAATGTGTTTTTGAAGGTTTTCGACGCCGTACAATCTCAAGACGAACCACAATTTCAGTGCTCTGAATCGTCTGCCGAGAGGAATTTGCCAGTGACGGTAATCCGGAGCGGATCCTTGTTGGTCGTGTTTCAAATACAGAGGGTCGACGTTGAAAGCGTCAACGATCCAACGGGGCTCTTTAAGCCACATAGCGGAGCAATCGAAGTTGACGAGCATCCATTTGTGAGGGTTGAAGTTAAAAGAGTCAGCCTTTTCGATACCCTTCATGAGGTAGCGGTATTCGGGGCAAATGAACGCTGATCCTGCGTAAGCAGCATCTACGTGCAGCCAGATGCCGTATTCTTTGCACACGTCGCCGATCTCGCCTAAGTTATCGAAGGTGCATGATGATGTAGTGCCCAAGGTAGCCACAACCTGAAATCAACAAAGTGCTATAACAGAAATGGCTCATGTTTCTTCTTTGATTTGACTGCAAATAGACACAACCTTAAATCAGAATCAGATATCGTCAAAAAGAGAAGAATGCTTACATAGAAAGGAATGAGTCCATTCTTTATGTCTTCATCGATAACTTCACGCAACTGGTCCCCTCGTAGTTGTCGCTTGCTGTCTGGATTTATTCCTCGCAATGTTACTCCACCAAGAAGACCAGCACGCTCCACAGATGAGTGAGCTTGTTCTGAAAAGAAATAGATAATAAATAAACTAATTGTTTACATAGGTATATCTTTTCAGCGTAGTTCTAAGTTTCAACGTATATTATATTTGCCTTCAAAATAGGTATTTCCAGTTCCTGGTGGAACAGAGCATATTATATTGCAATTGTTAATTTCTCTTTCCAGTCCAACTTTAAAAGTTTGCTTTGTTAAGAGCGAGGATATTTTTTATCGTAAGACGCAGGTATAACACTTACTGCTGCAGTATCCTACAAGTTTCGACAGAATGTCATTGTCAGTCCACTCTGGGTGTTGTTCCTTCACGCGCACCATCATGCGCGACTTGGCTCCCAGTAGAGCAACCAGGGTAGCCTCACTGGCCGTACCCTGGATGACGCCGCCGGCTTCTCCGCCGGAGCGAGCCAGGAACTCCTCAGGAAGCCCCAACATCTGGCCCAGCCAGTCCAGCATCACAACTTCCAACTCGGTGCAAGCAGGGCTCGCGATCTGTGGATTTAAAAAGCAACATCTTTTATACCAGTTTATTTGCATCATGTCCATTTCTTCCATGTATTTCTTTAGCAAAGGTGTCATCAATATTGCTTATCCCCTTTTATTAATAACGCAGTTTATACAGTTCAGCCCATATAAAGTAGCATCTTGGATTAAATCAAAAATCTGTTATGCATGAAACTTTCTGCTTCTCCAGTGTTATTTTTATGTACTAAGGGTGAAAATTCATGATCAAATTCAAATGTTGCATATTTCGCAGGCTTGCACCACACGACATCGTTTTACTAAGTTCATATCCCGCTCTTGTCAAATTGATTTTCTCTACATATTTGACATCTTGTCTGGTGAAATGGTTTGGTATGAATCTGATTATTTCTGTTTGTATTTGTTTTAATTTAAGTTACACGTATTTATTTTTTCCTTGTTCTATATCTCATATATTTAATTTAGCTTTGACATCATTAGACATAAAACGTACTCAACTCATATATAATTTTATTGATCTTGTGGTCAGGTACATTATTGTAGATAAGCAGCACGTTGGCTTGACAACTGGTTACGTATGTATTATGTATGTGAACTGGTTTGCCTTGTCCAAGATTGAATTAACTAATAACATTGACACTGACATTGGTTCACGGAATTCTTCAAGTGTAAAGTGACCGGACATAAAACAACTTTCATAATATTCTGTTTTGACGTCTGGCGATAGTACCTTTGTCGTACTATCTTTTGTATGACTTAATTTAGACGGTTTTCTATGCCTTTCATCCGAAATAATCGTACTATGTCTTTTTACTCATCATCATATAGTATTATTGTGTGGCCTAGGTCAGAGCCTATATATTTACGTATATGCAATTTTGACTGAAGAAACAAACATATCTTCTTATAACTTTCTTCAAGATGCGAATTAACTCTCTTTATGTTCAAGCTAAAGCGGCGCGAACACAATCATGATCAAAATTTTCTCTTACTTACCCAAGTAAATCCAATGCATGCAATAGCACCGCTAAGCATATCAGCTACGATAGCCGGGTAGGACTGCGCAGTGGGGAAGTAGGCATGGAACCTGGGCGAGTGCCAGTGCGTGACTCCGGACATAACCACGCGCTCGATATCGGCCATTACTGCGGTCCAGGGCTCAGCTTTCTCGGGAGCCTTCTCTGGCACCAGGGGGCGCAGGTAGCCTGGTTTCACAGCTGGCACCACTGGCCTAGAATTCAAACAAAAAGATTGTTAAAGATTAGTCTCATAGAGAAAAGAGGACTTTTTGATGCGGGAACAATTTGAGATGCTATTTTTCTTTACCAAAACGGCAAAAAGAAGTCTACGTATTTTTTTTTATAGTTGTTAAGGGTTGAAAAGTTGTGCACTAAGAAAAAAAAATATAGTATAAAAAACTATCAAACTAAAATAAAACAAGTACGATAGAATACACACCGTAGACCTAAAATGACTTTGGATTAAATAAGTTACCTTTCTCTGATGTTTTCCAGATATTCTGTGATGTAGTCCGCCATCGCTTTGGTGAACTCTTTGAAGTTTTCTGGCTCCATCGTCTCTGAAACCGGAAACATACAGTCATCAATATAAACACTATTTACCTTAACCCGGCCGACATGCATGACAGCACACATAAACACTAATAACCAGCCATAACAACACTACATTAGTTGCAAAATAAGACGATAGGTACATAAGCGTAGGGAATCAAACCTAATGGGACAGTACCTATAGTATGGCGAAACAGATGGAAAAAAAGAAAGAAAATAAATACAATTTACGTTATTATATAAAACTAACAAAAACTACAGCGCTGCTATACAAAAAAGCGTTGGTATAGATATGTAACAAACCGAATTTAAACTTCAACGGATCCGACATTGCAAGACCTAGAAATTAACAAAATCTTTACAGTATCAATCAAATGACAGTACTTACTAACGTTTTACAGTTTCTATATGACAGTAAAATATATTTGACTCTAATCATAATATTTGGCAGTTAAAATACCTATATATTTTTTTATATAATGCCTAATTATTTACAAGCTATATAGCCAGAATCCGAATTAAGAACTAGTTCCGCTGTTACCAGTTATGAGTTTACAATTTTATTGTCCTTGGACAGAACTTGGGCGTAGTAAAACAAAAACTAGTTGTTTATTTATACATATAATTAGCAAAAAACTCAATGTCACTAAGTTTGTGTTAGTTACGCTATACAGTCGACACCTGTTGCTTATTGTGATATCTGTGGTTAAAAATTACTACCAGTAAAATTTCCGTCTCTACTGCGTCAACAGCTAATTTCTTAGAACAAACTATTCCTTAAGGCAGCAATACACAGGCGTCACTTACTGCGCACAAAGTTGCGCTCAACACGCTGTCAATGCTTTTTACATTGTCTACAACACACATTTGTCACCTTACGCTCTGCGCGCGTGTTCTGGCAAAGGTTCTAGGAAGGTACTGTAAGTAAAGACGAGTTCGGTTTTAAGTCTTTGTTGGTTTATCAACCAATAAAATAAGTTTAGTCATCTCCCTAGCCTTATCCCGTATCTCACGGGGTCGGCTACCAAATCTAGGGGATTGAACGAGAGTACTGGTATGTACACAGAGCGACTGCCATCTGACCTCCGCAACCCAGAAGGGAAACCAGACCCAATCCTAGATTAGGTCAGTTTTCAAGCCGCCAATGCTTAGCACTGGCCTCCGATATGGCTTAACGACTAATATCTACGGTATTAAACGATATTAACCGGGACCAACGGCCTAACGTGCCTTTCAAAGCACGGAAAAAGCGCCGAATAAACGTACATATGAAATTCGAAAACCGAAAAACACATTGGTACGTGGTGGGGTTCGAACCACGACCTCCCGCTCAGGAGGCAGCGGCCCTATCCACTACACCATCGGGCACCTACAACAATAAAATAAGTTTAGTAGTAGATTAATATTATATCTACTATCTAAGCTTCTTCGACCCATTAAATACACTATTTCTGAAGTAAAAATATATATTTTCGATTAAATGTTGGCTCTATCTAAAATTAATTCTCTGTTGAGGATGAGGAAGGTGGACTTTCTTCCGATCCCAATGATGAATGTAATGTGTTTAGCATATTTGAAACTTTTCAAAGATATTTACTGACTGGCGCCAAACTTGTAGTAGTTGTACACACACAACGCAAAACAAGGAAACGTTTCCCTTATTTAAAATGACTCAATTTTCCACCTAAATTACTCATAGTTCTCCCTTGTAATATCATAAATGTCAACAGCGGAATAAGGTGTTTGGCGGGAACCAGCGTGGTTCGTGGTCCTCGCTCAATGTCGAGAGAACGGCGCTTGCGCAACCGTGGGCAAGTGGTGCGAGGTTGTCCGCGGACCTCGGCTGCCGACGCCACTGCCCGCTTGCAATGAACTCCATGCGCACTGGTGAATAATCCCCCCATTGTTAACGAATATGCCTAAGAATTATGTTTACGCTCTGTCTATCCCATTAAGAATAAAGGCGTGATTATATGTATTAAATAAAATAAATGTGTGTTTGTATGCCTAAGAAACCTCGATACCTTTACTTTTCTTTCATACTTTACGAAACTGAAACACGAACAAAAAACAAAAAAAAACATAGTCAAAACCATAGTCACATGCGATTGGTCTATTTATACTAAGTAAATTTTATGGCAAATCATTTATCATCCCATTGTTGAATATTGTGTTTATTATCCTCCATACGCATTTCAGCTAAGTGTACACAATATGTATCTAAATAAAGTGATGTCCTTTGAAAATTGTAAAACTAACTTGAACGTTTTACTTTATTTCTTACTGAATTTCATTGCCCAATGTTGAAAATTATCAAGATCGATACGCATTTCAGACACCAAAGTGTACATACATTCATATTATCACGCCTGTATCCCTCATGGGATAGGCAAAGCGTAAACGACCTAAACTAAGGCCGTTCCGCCACGTCTGACAATTTTTTTGAGGGTTAGTTTAGATACGTTTGCAGATATATTGCTGTAGTGATAGGTTGTCAGCCTTTCGCTTAAATTTCAATATACCGAAACCATAGGATCCCTTGGCTGGTTTTTACAGCATGCCCGGGAAGAAATGCAGCTGGCACATTATATGTTTTTCTCTCGCTCCCAGTCCAGCATGGAAGAAATGGACCAAAGTGTAATAGAGTTATTTTGTTGCAAATTAATAAATAGGTGTTACTAGAAAGTTTATTTGACTAGAACGATGAAAAGAGAGACAGCGAAGTCATCATCTAAACTGCTTAAAACCACCTTTTAACAAAATTGTTTGACTTTAGAGTCCAAAATATTTTATTGGGAATTTCCCCATGCCTTCAATCAAATAACTTAAACTTTCCTTTTCATTTACGAGTACATTGGTAGCAATTCGTAGTTGAAAAATCATTTAAGTCTATACCTTTTATTACTTCCATCTTGGCAGCGAGAGAAAAACATAGCGCACCTTTAGAAATAAAGTGACTGAACTCAAAAAATGGGGATTTGGACTTTCTGCAATAAAACGATACTTGAAAGCATAACCTTACAACCCTATATACTTGGGTATTTTTTTCTCAGTAAAAGTGTGATAGATAATGTTCTAAAAAATATTTCAAGTTTTTAGGGTTGTACCTAAGTTATAATTTTAAAGGTCGGTTTATTGCAGAAACTCGAAATCCCAATTTTTTGAGTTAAGTCACTTTATTTGTAAAGGTGCGATAGCATGTGCCAGCTGCATTTCCTCTCGGGCATGCTGTAAACACCAACTAAGGGATACGAGGGTTTCAGTACATTGTAATATAGGCGATGGGCTGACAACCTGTTACTACAGCAATATACCTACAAATCTATCTTAAATAACGCTGTTGGTTTTTCAATAAAATAAAATAAATAACTTTGTCAGACGTGGCGAAACGCCCTTTGTTTAGGTCGATTACGCTCTGCTTACCCCGTTAGGGATAAAGGCGTGATTATGTGTATGTATGTAAGTCTATGACTTGTTATTTTCTATCATGAGACAACAGAAAGGGCCGACAATAACTTTAGCCGAGATTTAGTTAGTTATATAACACAATACAAATATTCTTTATTGCACATAAACAACACATTGTACAGGAACAAACATTACAAAACAAACAGATTACAATTAGGCGGCCTTATTGCTAGTTATGCTCTTCACGAATCGATAGAATTTTTATCAAACTGCAAAGGCTTTCAACTTAGCTATAATTGAGCCGAATAGACTATCATAGATAGAAGGCTCGACTTAACTTAATTACCCAGGATCGCCGAGCGCGCGAATAACTCACTTCCGATCTTATTTCCGGTTTCCGTTTACTCAATATCATAGAATAGATAAAGCCTGCCGAGGTCTACTAGGTATACATGCCTAGCCTAGACATGTATTTGATTAACATAAATATTATTATAACTGAATTTAAAATTATGAAGTTAATCTAGATATACCTTTTTCTCCAAATTTGTATTTTAAACAAGTTCCAAGCCTACTCCCATGCTGGCCTGGGAGCGAGAGAAAAACATAGAATGTGCCAGCTGTATTTTCTCTCGGGCCTGCTGTAAAAACCAGCTAGGGGATCCGAGGGTTTCAGTATATTGTAATTTAGGCGATGGGCTGACAACCTGTCACTACAGCAATATACCTACAGATCTATCTTAACATCCCTTAAAACTTTGTCAGACGTTGCGGAACGACTTTTTTTAGGTCGTTTACGCTCTGCCTACCCCATTAGGGATAAAGGCGTGATTGTGTGTGTGTCCAAGCCTACTCTTCGTTTCTATACGATGAGAGATAATTTTAAAAAGATGGGAGATCTTTTTAACATAAGTAGTACTTTAAGGGGATACAGTCAAAGTCAATCTAAAGCACCCCTATAATAGGATTATGTTTCTTGAGATCGCAATTCTTTGAATTAAATAAATTTGATATACTATACGGGGTGTAAGGGACAGCGTTCCGCAAACTGATAGGGGTTACTCAGTCAACGAAACTGAACAACTATCACCAAGGAATTCTTTAAGGATTTAAAAAAAAAAGATCTTTTCATACAAACTGTCCTATCAAGGTGGTCATTTTGTATGGGAAAGTCAAATATTATTTCATTTTCTAAAAGAATTTCCTGTTAAATGTTGTTCAGTATCGTTGACTGAGCAACCCTTACACCCGGTAGGTAGGGTCAAATATAAAAGCAATTGAAATTCCAAATGATTAATTTGGAATTGATTTGCTTTAGACTCTGTACTTTAGGCCAGATGATTGATTGACCTCCCACAGATATTATATAGGAACTAGCATAATAATCATAGGCACTGGAATTATTATGATTTTATTTATATTTTGTCTGAATACTTTAGTAGCAGAAGAAACTAGACGTAGCGTTGAATGATTTTCAAGGTATCGTTGTATTAATTTAGTTAATTATTTGAACCGAAGATTTAGCGTACGGTCAAGGCGACGGCATCACGCAACAATACGAGAAAAAAATCATTGATCGCAACTTCTGAGACATCGTTATGATCCGACACGAAATAGAAATTAAAATATTTACTTAGTTCTCGTTTCACCAATGGCGGTCGTTATAATTGTAAATAAAGTAGGCAACTAGTACTGTAATTGCTGGGAAAACTTGGAAATCGGTAATAGCTGCTGAAAGCAATCAAATAAATTTTCTTGTCGAGATAATGGCTGCAAGCAGTTTACTGTGACATGTTCTTTGATGTCTTGGACAAGTAGCCCGCAAAAAGGTGTACGTATTTATCTGTGTAAGTTCTTATTCCCCAAATATTCTTATAAGTACGAATTACTGCAAAAGTGGAAACGGGTGGCAGTTTAATTTATCAATGCTACATTAAGATAAATGTGGAACTACATGTTTGACCGAAGAATACATTATTTATGGTCCCGGTAAAATTTCAAATTTTACGGCAATTTAAATTGTTAACGAAGGGAATAATTGTACACGCCTTATCTGCCTCACTTGCACTCTCACTACCGTAGGTCAGCTGGAAGAAATTTCTTTTTAGAGATAACTGTACCTGTTGTGCTATTGTTTTTTTTTTATATTTGTGTCCTATGTATGTTTATATGTGCAATAAATTGTTAAATAATAATTATTAAATAAGAGTAAGAATGAAAGAAACTTTAATCGTAATTTAATTGAGAAATATCGATTTCATTCAAATTGCTCTTGATGATGATGAGCCATTCAATTATTATTTCGTTTCAAACGTCGTCGTTAGATAAATAATATCTTGCATCTTACGGTTAGATCATAAGTAAGATCTAATCGTTATCGCAAGACATACCTATAACGGTTTTAATGACGTTCGTAAATAAATCCTTAGTTAAATAAAATACGTATGACCTGCACACATTTGACCGTCTAATACTTTTGACGTGTATTTGTTGATAATATATTTTTTTGTCCATGAATACAATAATTCAATCATTGCAGTAAACTTTGTACTTTCCATAACCCGATATTTTTTTCATAACATACTGTACAACCTAGTGCTAGCGGAAACGACTAGCTTAAATATTGTTTCCATAGAAGTGACGTCAAAGTGGTGCCTAGCCCAAGGAGGAAAGAGTTGACGTATGTATACGGGGATTACCCGAAATGACGTTGACCACCAATATGTTACGTTACGTACGAAATACCTGTATTTGTTAGGTTTTCCTCAATTTTATGCGTATACTTAAACCCGCACTTTCCTCTTAAATCCCTTTAGTACCCACTTTGGTACCCGTGTTAATTTTTTTTTCCTTGTATCCTTTGAATTTAGGTTTAAACAAAATGAACCATTAGTTACGTTAACCTATAGGTACGCAAGGTTTATTAAGTACCTACTTTATCATTTTGTCTAATGTTCTCTTACTCTATAGAATCTAGCAATATAGAGATCGATCTTCTTCTTCTTAGCGACATCGATGAATATGAATGATTAATTAGAACGATGTTATTTAATCAAAAATCAATTGTCAATCAAATATAAGGTAAAATATAACTAAATCGATTATAATAAAATATTATAATTAGCGTCTCTACATTCTTTCTCAGATTAGCGAAAAGGTGTTTTATGGTCGAATATTATGTCGCAAATTAATAGTTTTCATAAAAAATATCTTTCTTCTCATTCACCATGTCAACGACTTGCTTGCTTCACCTTTTATTGATTACGATACTAATGATAAGAATAATAATAAAAAAAAATGTTAAAACCATGATTATCATGATTCATGACCATTGGATGTGGGTCACAGTGATAACCCTAAGCGAGCATTATTATTATCGGTAAATAATAAATACTATCTTAAGTATTTACCATAAATGTTACTTTACTACAATTTAAAAAATAAATTTATTAGGTACTTACACCTTAACCACAGTACGCTGAAATTAACTTAGTTCTTATTTAAGTCCTTGTTTTTAAAGCTTTGTGTTGAACATCGTGATAGTAAAGAAATTCTTATTTCTGTTTATAATATTATTCTTAACGAAATTAAACTTTTGGATTACATACAAGTGCATACGAGAAATTTTTTAGCTTAAATGACATGTACTCCTTAATTTGTCATGATTAACATTATAATCTCTGGATTACCCGAATTAAGATCTATTAAACTACACCAAAAAACGTGAACTGCGTACTCACCGTTTTTATATCAGGAATCAACACAAAAACTATTCGTACGAACGAATCCACCGAACACCAAAATTGCCGTATGAAATAAATTTATATTTCGCGTTTATAAGTTCGCGGTGTTCACAGCACTCGGTCTCTGGGAGCTATGGCCCTCACGCGAGGCTGCAACCTTTATATACGACGCTCAACTCAGGCAATTCGCGTGCTATACCTATGTGGCTACACTTTAAGAGATCAGCCGTGGCGCATGAGCCGTCCAGCCGAATACTAATAGCCAAATCCGAGGGATTCACACTCTAGCACTCTTCTATTTCAAGAGCCCCAAATAGGTCAACAAAATGCTGTCGTTCCGTAGCTCTATGTCCATGTGTTAATATTTCATTCATCATTTTTTATTGCGTACTCTCACTTACTTACGTACATTATACTTACTATTACTAATCAATATTCCTTCAAAATTTTAGGTTAGGTTAGGTACTTATTCATTTATTAACCTCTAATGTCTGAAATGACCTTTATTTTTCAAGTCATGTTCGGTGACATTCTAATTTTATTATGTGTTAAACGCCTGCGGTACTATAATGGCGAGCATTCACAACAATCCTAATTGATACAGGTTGTTTGTTTTTAAGGCTTTATAAATTCTGTCATCAGTTTGTTCGTCAACTTAACAAACCACTGCCAGGTAGCTAGCTCCTTCTTTTCCCTTCTTCGCTTCGATAAGGAAACTGGCCGCATAGAGTTGTATTTTCCTTCACGATTTATTACTAGTAAGTTGTTACTTCCAACTAGGAACTGGAAAAGCAACTTATGTACCAGGCTATAATTACATAAACATAAAATCACGCCTTTATTCCTAATGGGATGGCAAAGTATAAACGACCTAAATAAAGGTCGTTCCGCCACGTCTGACAAAGTTTTGAGGGTTATTTAAGATAGACTTGTAGGTATATTGCTGTAGTGACAGGTTGTCAGCCCATTGCCTAAATTGCTATATACTGAAACCCTCGACCTCTTTCTTCCATGCAGGACTGGAAGTAAGAGAAAAACATAGAATGTGCCAGCTGCATTTCCTCCCGAGCATGCTGTAAAAACCAGCTATGGGATCTGAGGGTTTCAGTATATTGTAATTTAGGCGATGGGCTGACAACCTGTCACTACAGCAATATACGTACATGTATATCTTAAATGACCTTTGAAACTTTGTCGACGTGGCGGAACGATCTTTGTTTGAGTCGTTGACGCTCTGCCTACCCCATTAGGGATAAAGGCGTGATTATATGTATGTATGTATGAAACCTTCGAATCCCTTAGCTGGTTTTTACAGCATACCCGGGAGAAAATGCAGCTGGCACATTATATGTTTTTCTCTCGCTCCCAGGCCAGCATGGAAGAATAATATGTAAAAAATATATCCAAATCTATACAGGCACCTTAGAGTGACGGAGTAAACATACACACCTAAGCACAAACTTGCGCATTTAGAATATTATTTAAGTATGTAGTGTTGTGAAGAGCACCCCGTATAAACTATTCCATGGTGCATTAAAGATCGTGTTGAGGGTAAATTTATGTGTTCATCCATTTATTCATGTGGTATGCCAGCTCCATTTCCCCGCATTCCCTGTGATTGTTCTGGTTATTTAGGTTGGGAATCTTTGATTAATTGTTGACGGCAAAGTAAACTTAGACCCGTATTTATAATCTGCACTTGAGATTGTCAGCGAGTTTGAGTTCGTATCAGAACTGTCGTTTGTCATAATGACCTGTCAAACCCATACTTAATACTTCTCTCAATCTGGAGATCGCTTTATAATTATTAATTGGCTCCTAATTAGGAGCCTTAGAAATTGATTGTGATTGTGGTTTTGGAAATCGATATCGATATTTTTATTTTAAACGTAACCACAACAGAGCATAATTAAGCCACTGTAAACTACAGTATTAATTCCTTTGATTTTATCCATTAAAACTGAACTTTGTCCAAGATGTCATCAAAATGTTCGAGTCACTCTACTGGGTTGGATTTTACTGTAAGCTCGGTTGCTGGTACATTTTTGCAGTGAATGAACATTTTGAAAAACTGGGATAAGTGGAAGGAGAAGAGGGAGGCCTTTGCCCAGCAGTGGGATGATGTGGGCTAAATAAGATAAGAAGAAGATAAGAAGTATGAAAAGCTTAAAAGCCTTTTCCAGAAAGGTAAAATTCCAATTTCGGGACATCTGCTACCATTAATCACATTTTCAATGATGACCTCTACATTTTAGAATTTATAGAGCAAGGAAGATCGTTACAGCACTGGAACTATTTCTAGGGTTGATAGCTCGAATAATATTAGCAAAAGTTTAAATATGTTGTTGTGAGTTTTTTTATTAAATTAAATTTTTGTATGGAATTATTGCTATCCTAGGAAATAATATCTTCCATGCTGGCCTGGGAGCAAGAGAAAAACATAGAATGTGCCAGCTGCATTTCCTCCCTGGCATGCTGTTAAAATCAGCTAAGGGATCCGAGGGTTTAAGTATATTGTAATTTAGGCGATGGGCTGACAACGTGTCACTACATCAATATACATATAAATCTATCTTAAATAACCCTCAAAACTTTGTCAGACGTGGCCGAACGACCTTTGTTTAGGTCGTTTACGCTCTGCCTACCCCATTAGGGACAAAGGCGTGATTATATGTATGTATGTATGTAGGAAATTATATGTACAGGTACCAGCAAATCCAGTAACTTATTTGTCGTTGCAATACTAATATACACTAGTAGCAATTCGTAGTTGCAAAAATCACGACTTAACTAATATATGTCTATACTAGTAATTTTCTATAATGAGAGGAAAAAAAGGGATGGCAACAATAGAGAACGTGCATATAACATATTTTCAGTTCCTGAACCTATTGTCTAAAAACATCTTAAATTATGAAAAAAACAGTGAAAACAGAAATAAAATTGATCAAAAAATCACCGAGATATACCATTATAAAGATAGACTATCTATCTCTCTCTTCGAAACGACAATTTATAAGGAATTAGTATGGCGCTCCTGTCTTATGACGTCACATGACAGTTCGGACCTCTCTTTTTAACTAACCACTTTAAGGCATTATAACTCTTAAACTAATGAATATTTTGCGAAAATTCCTTCACATCCGTTCATCTATGGTGACAATAATTCTTACTAATAGTTTTAAAAAAATCATGAGTATTCCCTATTTTAGTCATGATTTAGTTAAGATGTGGCCTCAAGGAATTACCAATGATGTTTATAAACTATACTGAAAATCCAGTCAATAAGAAGTAGAAGTGCAAATATCCTCGTGAATCCGAAAATCCTACATAATTCGACCATTCGACATGCTGCCCAAGTGCCCACTGTACGTTATTCAATTAAAAGTGATTGCTACTTGATCTCAGTGACCCAATGGACACACAAATTAAATCACCGTACCCTGACATTTCGCAATCTGCTTACTACGGCGTAGCAGCTCGTAGCACTTTCACTACGACAACTTTCTACTACGTAAAAGTAAAAAAAGAACTATCGTAGTTAGTAAATTTAATTTAATAAGTTGTCTTATTTTTCTATATAATTAAATTTGACATGAAATTTCGTTTGGAGATACGTAATTAAATAATACGTAATAAAGCATTTTATTTACTGCAACCCTATTTCGATACAGTATCGTAAAGGTATAGGCGGACGGCGGCGTCGTGGGAGGGGAACCCCCCTGCCTACCCTCGGCGGGCCATGGGGAATTGAATCACAATTGATTCACTTTGCGCTGACAACTCGAGAAAATCCAAACGTCTGGAAAAGTGCCCCATTTACTGGCTTTGCTTTGAGGGTTCTTTACAATGGCATCACGACTTTTATTTTATAGCTTGATATTAACACAAAGAAAAAACATATAATGTATAATAATGAAGAAAGGCCGCTTAAACCCGTGATGATGATCCCAACGGAAACGTAAGCGAGGGTTGAAGCGGGATTTGGGTAATTAATCTTATTTCGTATAATTTTTTGATACGATCATACCCTCTAAACTTATTAAGCTGGATTTGGTATAAATTGATGTAAAAATAATTTTCATAGCTTTCTTTCTTTTATGATGGCCGTATTCTATATATTATATTTTGTTTTATTATATATCACAAAGGGAAATATGGATGGGATGAAGCTACGGTGTAGATTTATGACTACGACGTAGCATCATCCCCATAGTACCTTAATTCGTTTATTATTACACTCTATTTCTATTTTTACACCCGACGATAAACCAGGCTCCATAGTATTTCCAACTCAGTTTTAGAAAAGGTAAACAAAGTTTCATGTCTTTTAATCGAAGATCTTGTTTCTAAAATAAGTTTTAGCTATTAGATATGATTTATTATATGTATAGATAACATAATAAAATTGTAGTTTTAGGGCTGCATTTATAATCCGCTCTCAAGTATAACAGCGAGTATGAGTTTGTATCAGAAATGTAATTTCTGTACAAAACGACGAAATAAGCTGTAACTTTTGTGTCGGTATTCCTTGTGTATTGTCTTTCTCATGGTACTTGCGAAACCATGTACCATGAGAAAGAAATATGCACATGTACAGTAAATAAATAAATAAATAAACGACCTGTCAAATCTAAACTTAATATTGCTCTCAATCTTGAGTTCGCTTTATAAATACGAGCTTTAGTAATTTAACTAATTTGCCAACATGTATCATTTATTTTTAAAATGCGTATTTGAATAAAAAGACATGAAACGTTGTTTACCTTTATTCTTAAACTGAGTTGGAAATACTATAAATGAGTTCAGTCATTGTTACATAGAAGTTTTCGTCACGTCTTCAGAAATAGGACGACAAACTTGACTCGGCTGCATTGATCAAATTGAACCAATAAGCCACGATTCCTCAGACATCGTCAAGTTCGTTAGGAAAATCTTATCTTTTCGCTGCATGGGAGTTGGGAGTATACGTACATTTATAATGAAATATCATACACTAAAGAAAAGTATTCTGCTCTTAAACCATTTTTATCCCAAATATAGGATCAAAGAATCGAAGAATCGCTGGCTAGACGTCGTGGAAGCGGGCACTGAGAAGAAAGATCTCCCACCCTCGGATACTGAACCCCGGAAAAGTGGACACCAAGACTTGGCCGGGAAATCGCTAGGCAGAAAAAGAAGAAGATTGGAACAAAGTCAAGCATCATACGTCAATTGCATATAATAGCAGAACATTCAATCAAACACACAAATTAACGTTAATAAAAGTCTAGAAATTGAATTGAGTACCTATATCTTAACACTTTCTATCAGACCATAACCGTCATCCTCAAAGATTAACGATCCTTGAAACCAAAAACCAAAAGCGGAAATGAGCCTGCTCCAAGCAGAAGTTCAGTACATACCTACATAAGCGGCTCTCTATCAAAAGCTTTAGATGAGTAATTACCCGAGTGACGCAAGCCCACTCTCCGCTCTCGACTATACGAGAGTGGTGGTTAGGGTTAGCAGGCGCCCGGAATATGTAGCATAGGTTTTTAAATAAATTGTCTTGTCCGACCAAGAACGGCCAAAAAATTTAATGACTTTAGGCGCATGGTAAATAGGAAGTAGTGAGGCGTTGTATACAAAATTATGTCTGCGCAGCGCAGCATTATTTGAAGTTGCACTGAACGGACTCTCTATACAAGAACGGCGCGCCTCCACCTCGACGCCACCTCACCGTTTCCTGTTTGCTATGCGGCTTATTTTAGGTTTCTGTCTTTTATTTTAAAACAGCAGCCCGTATAAATATTTGGCTGGCCAGTACAGCTTTCGAACTTTAAGATTTGGCAGCCCTAATGGTGGTGGTAGCGGTTAGGGGGTGAGGTGTGGGCAGTGTCCGCTGCGTTACCATGGTAACGGGGGTGGTGGGGGGGTGATGTGGTGCCTGACGAACGGTGGCAACAAGTGGGTCTTATCGCAGTATACTTAAGTAGTGTAATATGGGTAGCTATGTATTTTTAAGAGCTCTTTATGCAGTCGACCTAAATCTCTCTCTATACGTTGGTGGAAAACGCTTATAGTCCTAAGATTTAGTAGTAGTTTGGTATACGGGGTGTGAAGTGTAAAAAAACGAATTGTTGATAGTTGTTCATTTTCCTTAACTGAGCAACCCCTATCAGTCTGCGGGACGCTGTCCCTTACACCCCGTTCCATATAAAAATCGAAAAAAAATATCCTGTCAGTAAGTAAAGAAAACGTCCAGTAGGCAGACCACCAGCCAGATGGACTGATGATATAGTGGCGATCGCGGGGAAACAGTGGGTGCAAGAGGCACAGGACCGGTGTAGATGGCGATCAAAAAAAGAGGCCTATACTCAGCCGTGGGTAGATGTAGGCTGAAATGATGATGATGATGATGATGAAGTAAAGAAAAGAGCAAACGAACACAGGATATATATTTTTACAAACCAGTATTTTACACAGTATGATGATGATGAAGTCCTATTTTCCCTCATCAGGGACATAGATAGGGCTCGAAGAAATACACAGTGAACATCGTGCATGAACAGTCTAAACAAATTCGAATTTCGTGCTCTTTTCCCATGCTTCGTTCAAACCGCATAATTTTCAAGTCATAACTATAAATGTCACGACATTGCGCGGTAACCGTGCGAAAAAAGCGCGCCATTTGACGTTTCGTTGGATGACCCTCCGCCGCCTGCCCTTACTTCACCTCCTCTACCTCCCTAACCCTCAAAGAAAGTTTAGGTTCAAAGTCTGGATTCAAAATTATATGATTAATTGTTAGTTCCTGGTGTTACTTCATATTTTTAACAATTTTCTTCAAACCATGGCGAACTCAAAGATGTTGGGTGCGCTAAAGGTGCTCAGGAATCGGCACGACTTGAAATACCTTACAGGTAAGTTATCCACATCAACACCAATCACTTATAAACTTGATACCCACCTTATTTTTACTGATTAGCTTGCTAATTAGAAGTTTCAATCGGTCTTAACGATATTCAAGATCATTAAGATGCATTTTATTACATTATTAATTATTTACATACAGGAATACAAACCAGGAACTTTGCTGCACCTGCAAGCCTCAAACATGCAAAATGCAAAATCGTCAACGGAGTATATGTTGTTACTTTGGATTCACCTAACGTTAAGGTACATCTTTAATAACACTTTAGTATCAAAATATTGTACATTTTTCATTCAATTAAACATAACCTACAAAGTACTTTGGACTCAATAATGAAGTGATGTAAAGTTTGTATGAAACAGTGCCAAGAGTTATCATCAAATATTTCAATGTCAATGGAAGTGCATTTGAATGAAGCATGATTGTTACCAAGGAGTTGTTTCAATTTTATGAAATCTTATTAAAATATAGAATGTTTTATATACATATGTATGTAGTTTCTTCCATCAAAGCAAAATGCATACTAATCTTTTGTATTCTACTACTAAAGACAAAACAAATTATTTCAATCACTAACAATTATTTTATAGGTCAACTCCCTAAATGTAGAAGTAATGGATGAAATGAGGTCAATTATAAATGAAGTAGAATCCAACCCAGCAATTGAGGCAGCAGTGTTGATATCTGGGAAGCCTGGTGTCTTCATCGCTGGTGCTGACATCTCCATGATTGAGGCCTGTAAGACAAAGGAGGAGGTGGTGGCCCTTTCAAAGTCTGGTAAGGTTTCAAAAACATTGATTTGTGTATTTTGATGGTAAATAAAAAACAATAGAGCTAACTTTTGTTGAAGCATTTATTACCTACAAAATATGTTCACATATAAGTGAAACAAGTTTGATGTCCCCACCGTGGGGCATGAGCATACTCTGAATTAGATTTTAGTGTCAAATTAAAGTTTTAATATTTCTAGCATCATAGTAATCTATCATAGATATTTGACACAGGCAAAAATCCTTAGATAATAGGTCTAGTGTGTTTTGTAGTATTTTCTTGAATTTTCATTTATGCTGTTTTCATAAAATAGTTCTATATTCTACATTTCATGTACAGGTCACGAAATCTTCAGAAAAATGGAAACTAGCCGCAAGCCATTTGTGTCGGCAATCCAAGGCAGCTGTCTTGGAGGAGGTCTAGAAACAGCTCTTGCCTGCCATTACAGGATTGCTGTTAAAGACTCAAAGACAGGCTTTGGTTTGCCTGAAGTCATGTTGGGTCTACTGCCTGGTGGTGGTGGCACTCAAAGGTAAGAAGATAGATATATATCATATTCTTAGCATAATTTTGATATAAATATTATGATTCTGGGTTCTGAAATTCCTATTAAGATATGCTAATAAACAAAACAGGCATAATAACATGTATTTATTATTTAGCTTCTTTTATAAAATGCCTATTCAACTTCCTATTTAAAAAGTTATGTTAAAATTGCAGGATGCCAGTACTTACTTCCATTCCCACGACCTTGGACCTGGCCCTCACAGGCAAGAATGTAAAGGCTGATAAAGCCAAGAAACTGGGAATCGTCGATCTGTTAGTTGCTCCACTTGGTCCAGGTAAATATCACCTTGATTTTTAAATAATCTGTAAAACAACAGCAAATAAATTTTTGGAAGAACAAAAGTAGATAACTTCCATACTGGACTGGGAGAGAAAGAAAAACATAGAATGTTCCAGTTGCCCTTCCTCCCGGGCATGCTGTATAAGTCAGCAAAAGGGATTCGAGGGTTACAGTGTATTGTAATTTAGGCGATGGGCTGACAACCTGTCACTACAGCAATACACATTACAATCTAAAATTGCCCCCAATTTATGTCAGACGTGGCGAAAGCGCCTTTTAGGAGGCGTTTTACGCTCTGCCTACCCCGTAAGGGATAAAGGCGTGATTTTATGTATGTATGTATGAAAGTAGATATTTGGCTTTATTGTATTTTAAATAATTATAAATTATATAATATTTTTTCTACAGGCTTAGGTAAACCAGAAGAAAACACAAGCAAGTATTTAGAAAGGGTAGCTGTTCAAATCGCAAAGGACCTTGCCTCTGGCAAAATGAAGGTGGACAGGTCTAAGAAAGGATTAGTTCAGAAACTCACTGCCACTGTGATGGGTTATGATTTTGTCAAGAATATCATCTTCAAAAAAGCGAGGGAACAAGTCATGAAGGCTTCACGTGGGTTGTATCCAGCGCCTTTGAAGGTCAGTCAAAGATTTTGCATCAAATACTACAAGTTATTTATTGGTTTCTAAGCTAATTTCAAATAATACCTGTCACATAAATTTTAAATACAAACAAGGATAGAAAACTACCACTGAAAGATTTTTTGCACTGGTTAAATTGTGTATCCAGAAAACTACTATCACTTATTTTGTGTACCTGCCACCTGTCTTAGAACAAAAATAAAAAATTGGTGGTCAACATCTATTTTTGTAATGCACAAAGTCATTCTCTTGACTAGAGACACTGTATTTCTTTATTTTTTTTAATATAATCTAAATGTTTCGTAGATCCTGGAAGTAGTCCGTGTAGGCGTAGACAAGGGTCCGCAGGCTGGCTTTGAGGCGGAGGCCCAGGGCTTCGGGGAGCTCGCGATGACCCCTCAGAGCAAGGGTCTCATCGGCCTGTTCAGGGGACAGACTGAATGCAAGAAGAACAGATTCGGCAAGCCACAAACGGAAATTAAAGCGGTAAGTGATTTAAAATTACACACAGAGTATAGTTCGGCACTAACTGTTACGACACAATCTCGTAAATTGAGATATAAAGTGAATAGAAATCTGGTAAAATGCCATCTATTAAGAAAAGGAATCAGTAGTAGAAAGTTCTCTTGATGTTATGTAACCTGTATTCACCTATAATAATAGATAACAAATACTTATAAATACACTTATTGGTTTATTTGATATAATAATCTACTTTCATGGCCATATTTATTTAGGATCTATGTATCTATTTAGGGTCTTTAATAAATTCAAATGTACATAAATACATACAAATAAATTCAAATGTGCCTGTTGTATAATATGTGTGCTATGTGAGGGTGTATTGAAAATAAAGCTTTATAAAGCTATCTTGTTGTTTACTTCATGGTGACTGTGGTATTTTTGCGAATTTCAACATCTGCTGACACAGCGGGATGACTGGCAGAAGGAAACATACTGCGCCGACCCGAATTATGGGATAAGGGCAAGGAAATAATGATCCGTGGCTCTTAGACGATAACAAAGTCACTAAGACCATCTTAAAAAACAAACTTAAATTATTATTACTATTAGAGAAACTATAAACAGATAAATATTGAATATATATTTGAAAAAGTTGTAATTTTACGCGTTTATGTGTGTGTGGTGTGTGCATGCGTGTACCTTTATATTCAAATAAAAAAAAGTAAAAAAAAAGAAAATTATAACATCTCGTTTTCTAGATCGGTGTGCTCGGAGCTGGTCTGATGGGCGCGGGGATAGTTCAGGTGTCCATAGACAAGGGTTACCGCGTGGTGATGAAGGACGCCACCAACGCGGGCCTCTACCGGGGGGTGGGGCAGATCCAGAACGGACTGGCCAATGCCGTCAAACGGAAGAGAATCTCTGCGTGAGTACAATACGAGTATTTTGTCCATTTTAAATTGTATGCGGTAGGTAGGAGTTTAACATTAAATCTTCTATGATCATTTATATTTCAACTAGCGACCCGCCCCGGCTTCGCACGGAAATTATCTATGTATTATACATATAAACCTTCCTCTTGAATCACTCTATCCGTTAAAAGAAACCGCATCAAAATCCGTTGCGTAGTTTTAAAGATTTATGCATACATAGGGATAAAGGGACAGAGAAAGCGACTTTGTTTTATACTATGTAGTGATGACATATTAAATTTTCACCATCGTCAATCCACTTGTCATATCATAATCTGCTTTTTGCCAACTAGTCGGTATAAATGCAAGAACTTTGAATTAAATATTAATTTTACATCTACATAATCTTTTCCATCGTATCTTATTCAATTAGACTGTTATTTTGAACAGGATTATTACCGCGATTATATTTATTGTTACCTCGACATTTCAAAGCTGTTTCATGCTTCATGGTCACGAATAGACTGGCGAGGCGAACGTTAACATCTTCTAAGGACACCATATCGGTCTACCCTCTTTCGGGCGCTTGCCTGCTGCTACAACTGCTAAAATCTCAAAATATCTTCCATGCTGGACTGGAAGTGAGAGAAAAACTTAGAATGTGCCAGCTGCATTTCCTCCCAAGCATGCTGTAAAAACCAGCTAAGGGATCTGAGGGTTTCAGTATATTGTAATTTAGGCGATGGGCTGACAACCTGTCACTACAGCAATATACGTACAAATCTTTCTTGAATGGCCCTCAAGACTTTGTTAGACTTAGCGGAACGGCCTTTTAGGTCGTTTATGCTCTGCCTACCCCATTAGGGATAAAGGCGTGATTATATGTATGTATGTATGTATTATATTATATCTCAATATTTTAAAGCAGTTTCATGCTTCATGGTCACGTAACTTCTAAGGAAACCATATCGGTCTACCCTCTTTCGGACGCTTGCCTAATTCTTAAATCTCAAAAATTCAAAATCAATTGCCTGTTCGCAGTTTACAAAAAGACAAATACATCTCGAATCTCCTGCCCACCCTCGACTACGAGAAGTTCAAGGACGTCGACTGCGTCATCGAGGCCGTGTTCGAGAACATCGACATCAAGCACAAGGTCATCAAAGAGATGGAAGCCGTCATCCCCAAGCATTGTATTGTGGCTACCAACACCAGTGCTATCCCGATCACTAAGATCGCTGCCGGAAGCAGTCGCCCGGAGAAAGTCATCGGTAAGGACGTAGTTTCACATTAACTACATACTTACATACATATAATCACGCCTTTATCCCTAATAAGGTAGGCAGAGCGTAAACGACCTGAACAAAGGTTCCGCCACGTCTGACAAAGTTTTAAGAGTTATTTAAGATAGATATTGACGTATATATTGCTGTAGTAACAGGTTGTCAGCCCAGCGCCTAAATTGCAATATACTAAAACCCTCGGATCCCTTAGCTGGTTTTTACAGCATACCCGGGAAGAAATGCAGCTGGAACATTCTACGTTTTTCTCTCGCTCCCAGGCCAGCATGGAAGATAACTACATACTTACATACTTAAAATCACGCCTTTATCCCTTATGGGGTAGGCAGAGCGTAACACGCCTCGTAAAAGGCGCTTTCGCCACGTCTGACAAAAAATTGAGAGCAATTTTAGATTATATTATGTTTTGCTGTAGTGACACGTTGTCAGCCCATCGCCTAAATTACAATATACTGTAATCCTCGAATCCCTTTTGCTGACTTCTACGGCATGCCCGGGAGGAAGGGCAGCTGGAACGTTCTATGTTTTTCTATCGCTCCCAGTCCAGCATGGAAGTAACGTTTACGATACTTTTTACTAGAAATCGATACCCAAGCATAAGGTGATCAAGGAAATGGAAGCCGTCATCCCCAAGCACTGTATAGTTGGTGCTATCCCTATAAATAAAAATAAAATAAAAATGATATATTTCGGACTACAAAATCCATAGGTGTTAGTAAATTCGGTTCTTAGATATCTATGTTAGTAATAACCATGACAAGTAATGATTAACTTCCTCCGTGGTCTAGCGGTCTGAGCCATGGGCTCTCAACCCGGTTTAATAATACAATTCTGATTATAATAATAATAGTCCTCCCTTCGATTTTCGGTGCTGGCGGCCAATCTCGCGAAGATCAGCCAACTGCGCAGGACTTGTTTTTAGTGCCCAAGTGTTTGCGCTACACACAGGTGCACTCTCTATTCCTTCAATCTCTTACTCTGATGGGACAGATTGACTGACACGACCAGAGAGAAATAAGGCGCAGGACCGACTAATTACATGCCTATCTGACAGCATGGATCATCTTACTTTCCGGACAATCAGGTGATCAGCCTGCAATGTCCTAACCAAACTAGAAACAACAACACAAAGTCATTGTCCCCCGCCGGGAATCGAACCCAGGACCTCCGGATCAGGAGTCCATGGCACTAGCCACTAGACCACGGAGGCAGCATATTTGTCATATTAAAAATATCCAACAGTCAAGCATCGCGGCATCACACGTCTTTGTTGAGCAATTCCATTATGGTAGCAGTAAACACCGCGATGCGTGGAGGCCGCGAGGCTTGCTGCTACCTAGCCCATACTATTTATTTATTTAACAATTTATTGTACACAATAAAACATCATAAACACAGGACATAAAAAACAAAGACACAACAGGCTTATTTCTAAAAAGAAATTTCTTACAGCAGACCTACAGAAGTGATAATTTTAAAGATACTAGTGCTTTTAATACGTTCGTCGACTCGAAAACCCACTCGTTCATCATCATCATCATCTCCTTAGCCTTATCCCGTATCTCAAGGGCTACCAATTCTAGGGGTTTGAACGAGGGTGCTGGTTTTTACACAGAGCGACTGCCATCTGACCTCTGCAACCCAGTAGGGAAACCAGACCTAATACTAGATTAGGTCAGAGTCGAAAACCCACTCGTTCATCATCATCATCATCTCCTTAGCCTTATCCCGTATCTCACGGGCTACCAATTCTAGGGGTTTGAACGAGGGTGCTGGTTTTTACACAGAGCGACTGCCATCTGACCTCTGCAACCCAGTAGGAAAACCAGACCCAATACTAGATTAGATCAGAGTCGAAAACCCACTCGTTCATCATCATCATCATCTCCTTAGCCTTATCCCGTATCTCACGGGCTACCTAATCTAGTTGTTTGAACGAGGGTACTGGTTTTGACACAGAGCGACTGCCATCTGACCTCTGCAACCCAGTAGGGAAACCAGACCTAATACTAGATTAGGTCAGAGTCGAAAACCCACTCGTCCATCATCATCATCATCTCCTTAGCCTTATCCCGTATCTCACGGGGTCGGATACCTAATCTAGAGGTTTGAACGAGGGTACTGGTTTTTACACAGAGCGACTGCCATCTGACCAGCGTAAGGAAACCAGACCCAATACTAGGTCGAAAACCCACACGTTAAGAAGAAAAATATGCCTTTAGGGTTTTTGCTGGATTGCAAAGCTGGCCTAGACTAATCAAGAGCAAACTCCTTACAAACTATTTCACCTTTCCAGGCATGCACTACTTCTCTCCCGTGGATAAGATGCAGCTGTTGGAGATCATCCGTCACCCGGGCACCAGTGACGACACGGCCGCGGCTGCTGTCGCCATCGGCCTTAGACAAGGAAAAGTTGTTATTACCGTGGGAGACGGACCAGGGTTCTACACTACTAGAATCCTCTCGACTATGTTGAGCGAGGCTATCAGGTATGTAGAAAGTGAAGTAATTATATATTAAGACAAAAAGGAAGAGAAACAAGTGTTCACTCATGAAGATCTAAGAAATAACCAGTCCTTAATTTTTCGCTCAGGATATGTGCGTTACCTCAATTGGTAGAGTGTTGCGACGGTATTCAAAGGTTACAGGTTCAAATCGTTTGCGGTTGATTTATTGCTTCTCATATTTTACAAACGAAACATCCGTGACATGTTTTATACGCTCTCAGTACACCACGCCGTTTCACACTTAGAACAGAATCTGTTCAACACGATTAAACCTTAGTCAATATCTGCCCTACGCGACGGAGCGGGAAGTAGTGTACCAAGTCCATTAGACGATTAGTGCTAAAGTTGGTTTTTCGTGCAGGTTGTTGCAAGAGGGCGTGGACCCTAAGGAGCTGGACAACATGACGAAGCAGTTCGGGTTCCCCGTGGGCGCGGCCACGCTCGCCGACGAGGTCGGCATCGACGTCGGCTCGCACATCGCCGTCGACCTGTTCAAGGTGAACCAAGTCACAGTCAAATCATTTACATACATACATATAATCACGCCTTTATCCCTAATGGGGTAGGCAGAGCGTAAACTACCTAAACAAAGGTCGCTCCGCCACGTCTGACAAAGTTTTGAGGGTTATTTAAGATAGATTTGTAGGTATATTAATGTAGTAATAGGTTGTCAGCCCTATATTTCAATATACAGAAACCCTCGGATCCCTTAGCTGGCTTCTACAGCATGCCCGGGAAGAAATGCAGCTGGCACATTCTATGTTTTTCTCTCGCTCCCAGTCCAGAATGGAAGATTTCCAAATAGATTCCTAATAACATTTAGAAAGTCACAAGCGAGTCTATTACAAAGAAAATTATATCTATGTCACAGCTCGGACACTCCTAACTACAATGTCATTTTGGTCATACATCGACAGACGGCATGTTGCACTTGACCCGCGTTTGTGTGCGTGTTATAAGGGTTGACAAATTTTGTTATACCGGTCATAATCATCACTTGATTAATCTGGTTCTTGATTAAACCAACGTTATAAAGTAGTTCAATGTAACTAGAATAGGTTAGGTTGCATATTTTGTATGACGTTACCTACTTACCGTCTTTCATCAGTTGGGAATCTAAAAAAGTTCCTATTGGATTCATATCTTGTGGTAGAAAGACATCCGTACACGGAACAGTACCTAACCATCTCTGGAACACAAAACTATTATTTCCGTTACACTGAGAAACATGCGCGCGCCATGCCCGCTAAGCGTACACACGATGTGACCCACAATCCGGCGCGGGGTGTGACGTATATCAGACTGGGGAGGGGAGGTGAGTTTCCATTCTGTATGTAGTACTATTATATATTTTGTGTCTATGTCACAAAATAAAATAAAACTTTATCGCAATGAAGAAGAAGCATGAGAAACTCGCACTTTGCGCCCCTCCCTTCGTTTTGTCTTATTCTTACTTTTGTCCTTCCTATTGTTCGAAATAGGGTATGTGTGCCAATTTCTTAGGCTTCACTAAAATATCAGAACTCCATACATCTATATCACTAGTATAGTCAGTCATCTAACTTATACATAGGCTTTCTGACATAATGTGTTTATAATAGTATCTTTAAATTGATTTTCTGACAAAATTTAATAAATGATCAGGTATTTTGTTATAGTATTGTATACTTACACCTAAAAATGTTTTTTTAACTTTAACTAACCTAAACTGGGGTTGGTCAATTTTATTTTTGCTTCTAAGGTTCCGGTTATGCCTGTCACCATTTTTGGTAAAACTACGAATATTTTCCTTACATACATAAGATTTTCATATAGAACTCCTTTTACACCATATTTGGTTTAATCAGTTTAGATCACTCAGCGGTGTGAAGTTAGCACTGACTTCTAAATTCCCATACGAATTTTCTGGTCAGCGCTGACTTGTCTCAGTTTCGGAGTTTGTCACTGACCCTATGTAAACCCGCCTTTAGGGTAGTGAAACAGTGATACATACATACATATAATCACGCCTTTATCCCTAATGATAAACAGTGATAGAAAGTGATAGTGAGTCAGTCACTGACCCTGTGTAAACCTTAACTTACTTAACTTAAAGAGTTCGTCGTAGAAGACGAAAGGATAAAGTCAGCAGCAGCCTTTGTCAATATTGTACTGTTCCCGCCAATCAGCTTGTCAAGTGTGTGGAGGGCTTGGGTGGAGGGCCATATTCTAGTGATTAATTAAGCTAGTTGATGCTGGACTGGGAGCGATAGAAAAACATAGGATGTTCTAGCTGCCCTTCCTCTCAGGCTTGCTGTAGAAGTCAGCAATACGAATTCGAGGGTCGCAGTGTATTGTAATTTAGGCGATGGGCTGACAACCTGTCACTATAGCGATACACATTACAATCTAAAATTGCCCTCAATATTTGTCAGACGTGGTGTAAAAGATTTTACTAAGCGTTTTGCGCTCTGCCTACCCCGTAAAGGATAAAGGCGTGAATTTATGCACGTATGTATGTAGGAACTTTGACTAAAAATTTATGAATAAATCCCCATTTTCCAGGCGTTCGGCGACCGCATCGGAGGCGGCGACCTCAACATCATGGCCGACCTCGTGAAGAAGGGCTTCATGGGCCGCAAGTCCGGCAAGGGCATCTACGTGTACGAGAAGGGCACCAAGCACCGCGACGTCAACCAGGAGGTCATCCAGCTGCTCAAGGAGCGCTACTCGCTGCAGCCCAAGGGCGCCAACACCGTCGAGGACCAGCAACTCAGGATGGTTTCCAGGTTAGATATTTATAGTTGGTTTTTGAATTCATCACATTAACAAAAAAAACATTGAACCCAAACCAACATTCATTTCAACGGACACTATCGATTGTCCCAACCGACCCCATTGATTGGGTAATCTACCCCATAAATTGACCCAATCTAGCCCATAAATTGAACCAACCGGCTCCATTGATTAACCCAACCGACCTCATAGAATGACCCAACCAACCCCATCAATTGAGCCAAATGACACCATAGATCGACCCAACCCACCCCACCGATTGACACAACCTAGCCCCCTATCCTATTGATTGACCCCTTATTGACCCTAATGACCGCATTGATTGAGCCAAACGACTCCATCAATTGACCCAACCGGCCCAATTGATTGACGCAACGGACCCCATAGCTTAACCCAACTCTCATTGATTGACCTAACTGACCCCATCGATTGACTTTACTGACTCCACCAGTCTTACACTTATCTATTACTTATTCTTTATTTTCCTTGCTCAACATCAACACCGAACCGACTCCAGATTTCAGAGTAACTTGGTGCAGCTTAAACTATTTATGATAATGATAATCTTACTGAAGTTGTAATTAAAATCCAAGCTTCAATGCTGGACTGGGAGCGAGAGAAAAACATAGAATGTGCCAGTTGCATTTCCTCCCAGGCATGCTGTAAAAACCAGCTAAGGTATCCGAGGGTTTCAGTATATTTTCATTTAGGCGATGGGCTAACAACCTGTCACTACAGCAATATTTGTAGGTAACAAATCTATGTTAAATAACCGTCAAAACTTTGTCAGACGTGGCGGAACGACCTTTTTATAGGTCGTTTACGCTCTGCCTACCCCATTAGGGATAAAGGCGTGATTATATGTATGTATCTATGAAATCCTCATTTTGCTGTACAGGTTCGTGAATGAAGCAGTATTATCGCTGGAGGAGCAGATCCTGTACACTCCGCTAGAGGGCGACGTCGGCGCCGTGTTCGGGCTCGGCTTCCCGCCATTCACCGGAGGACCCTTCAGGTTAGCATATTTTATAATATAACATTGTGAGCTTTTGATAGTATGTCAGCAAAAATCATTGACATCACATCGAATTTTCTTGTTTCGTTAGCCAAGACCTCTTCTTCTATACAAAGAATCTCGAGTGTTGCCATTTTAAAACTGTTTTGGCGAAGCATGTGGTACCCCTATTTAGTGGCACTTTTTCCAATCGAGTCGAATACATTTTCGGGATCAAACGGGATAGATAGAAATGTGAAAAGAGGAGAGAGTTATTGATTTAACATTGGCATTCCGCGTTCCTCTGCTTTTACGTTTATCAAAAAACAATATTGTTTTCAGGTGGGTGGACCAGTTCGGAGCTGACAAGCTGGTCAAGAAGATGGAGGAATACCAGGGTCTGTACGGAGCCCCATTCAAGCCGGCGCAGACCCTCATAGACATGGCCAAAGACCCCACTAAGAAGTTCCATAAGTAAACGTCCTGAGGCCAAATCTTTTAACCGTTCAAGACTTGTGCCCTCTCGACAGCTCGCTTTAATGTTAAGTGTTACATAAATTATTACTAAGAGTAAGAGAATAAGTGTGCTTCACATATAGTTTTATACGAGAATCTATTATATCATGTAAATTAATTAGAAGGATCCGTTTCGAATCATGTATTCGGCCATGTGAATAGATATTATGAAGCCTTTGAGATTGAATATGGTATGTATCGTTTGTTAACAGATAATGATTGGTAATCAAATATTTCTAAAATAAAGTATTTATTTTAAAATGTTTTTATTTTATTGTACTTTTGTACTATATTATATAACGTTATACAAATTGACATCTTCACACTGAACTCCATTAAAAAAATAGTACAATATAAATATGCCACCTTGAAATTATTGTTGCCTTGGTATTTAATAAATAGGACTTATTGAGATGGTCATGGAAAAATTCTGATTAAGCCACCGTTTTCTATCCTGAGAACAGAATATCTTTTTAGCTAAGATTTATTAAGTCATGCTTTCACCGAATCGGTAGCATTATTAATTATACAAAGTTAGCATTATTAATTATCAATTATACAAACGCAATCTAAAGTAAGTTTATTTTTACTGGTCAAATTTATCGGCTGGTGTTCCACAAGGCGGCGTTCTTTCTCCTCTTCTATTCTCTATTTTTATTAATAACATTTCAAAAGTCATTTCTTCTCCCTACCATCTGTATGCAGATGATTTACAAATTTACAGACATTTCTCCTTAACTGACGTCACTGAGGCAGTTGCTGCTGTCAATATTGATCTTGCTGCTGGGCAGGAATGGGCTAGGAGTCTGCTTGTGAATCCTACTAAGTCACAGGCTATGATTGTTGGTAGCAGCAGGCTCAGAAGTGGGATTAATGATGCTGATATACCTAATATTTTTTATAATAGTGTATGCATTCCGTATACTAACAAAGCCAAAAATCTAGGGTTGATTTTGGACTGTGACTTGTCATGGTCGGCACAGGTAAATGAGGTTAGCAAGCGTATGCATTATTCATTCCACTCTCTCAAATGACTCCAGAATTTCCTTCCTTTTAACACTAAAATCATGCTTGCACAAGCACTTCTCCTCCCCATTCTCGATTATGCCGATGTATGTTATCTAGATGCCACTGAGGAGCTTCTTAATAAACTTGAGCGCTTACAAAACCTTGCTATTCGATTCATTTTGGCCTTCGCAAATTCGACCACATCTCAGAGTTTCGCGCTCAACTAAAATGGCTCCCTATCCGACTTCGCCGCGATGTGCACATCCTCACCGTCCTTTACAAGATCCTTAATGACCCTACCTCTCATGAATATCTCCGTTCCCGATTCCGTTTCTTACCTCCTGATTCCCGGTCCAGGCGCGCTTGTATCACAAAGGTGCTTGAGTGTCCTGGTTCAAACACAAAGTTTTTCTTCCATTCTTTTACTGTCCGGGCTATCCAACTATGGAATAAACTTCCTAAACCACTTCAAGACAGTCCTTCAGTTTTCACTTTTAAAAAGAGACTCAAAGAGCATTTTATGACCTCTCTCTGATGTTAATAATATGTATTATATTCATATATATTTTTTTTATCTATCATAATATACGTATATATCTTATTTTGTTATGTAATAGTTTTTTCTATTATTGTTATATATGTATTAGTATTACTATAATTTATCAGATTTTATAATTTTAGTTATTGTATCTGTTCCCGAGTTTTTCCCTTCTTTCATCCCCACTAGGTTGGCTGGAAGAGATCTCTTATAGAGATAAGCTCGCCTGTTGTGTCCTAGTTTTAAGTTCAACTGTATGTGTAAATTTTTAATACAATAAAGAATATATATTTTTCTTTTATTCTTCCTACATACATACATACATACTATCACGCCTGTATCCCTAATGGGGTAGGCAGAGCGTCAACGACCCAAACAAAGGTCGTTGACGTTTATTCTTCCTGCAACAAATTAAAGGAAAAGTTGTGCACTTAGTTACATAACAAGGTTGTTAAGTGCACATAATCACAGATTACCTATATAATATACGCGTGTACATGGACTCGGACTGTGACCTGCCTGAGACATGGTGAAAGTAAAGTATGTATGGCATGTACCGACTTCTACCATCATTATAGTTATTCAACATTCTTATCATCATTATTGTCAACTTAAATAATTTGCATAGTAAAAGTGACTGGTGGTTAGACACCAAGGACTTTTGGTCATTATTTTTCTTATTTTATAAAATCTTGAGATATTTTTGTTAAAGGCATTCTGGCAACCCTCAGCTGTCATTCTTATCATTGACTTGACTATTGTTAACAACCACATCAACACAGAACACGAAATTAGTTGTTGGCTAGCAAATAAAATCTTTATTAATTAATGTACATTTAATATAACATATCTAAGTTTACTAGTACCCTATCTACCTACAAGTGCCTATGTTAATTAAAATTAATTAACTGTTAAGGTAACTGCTATCATTACTTAACTATCAAGTGTTAACTTTCTGAATCGGTTTTATTTCTATTTCATGAATAATATATATAATATCAAAACATTTTCTTTCAGGATTTTACCGAAGTCGTCCAGTTGTTCCTTCAAATGTTAGGTTAGAATTTACATGGCCTACTAAAGCAAAGAAGCAGTGAAAATGATGATCACAGTGAAATCAGTGAAAAACAGACATTTTCGGAGAATCTTAGAACATGTAGTCTACTTTAGTATTATATTAGTCTTAGTACCAGCATTTTGCTACTTTGAACTTTGTGTTGTACTGCCTGCTGTAGTAGAAAGTTGGACTGAACAGATAGTGCATTTCTTTAATGCAGGATTTTTGTTAATGAATATTGTAGGAAATCTCATATATGGCGTGTTCACAGATACTAGCATAAGAGGACGAATGTTGCATAATAAGAAAGATGAAACCTGGGAGTTGTGTGCTGTGTGTGAATGTTACAGGCCTCCCCGTGCCTGGCATTGTGAAACTTGTAACATATGTATTCTAAAACGAGACCATCACTGTCCATTTTTTGCTGCATGTGTTGGCTATTATAATTTTAGGTATTTTTTGATGTTTACTTTCCATACTTTCATTACCATGGTATACAGTTTTTGTTATAATGTAAAATACATGGCACTGTTTATGACTTGGAACCATGGCCTAGTTATTTTTAAGTTTTTCTTTCCACTTGTAGGTATTGTTTTCGATTATGGCTCAGAGAGCTTGTATGTGTTTCTGTTTATAGTAAATTTTGTTGTAGTATGCTTTACAGGGTTTCTATTCTTTTATCATCTTAGAAATGTATTGAATGGAAGAACAGTTCCTGAAAAAAAAGAATGCAACAGAAAGAAAAATTATGATCAAGGCTGGAAGTTAAATCTTGTAGAAGGTTTAGGTCAAAGATGGTATTTAACATGGATATTACCTTTTATACACAGCACTCTGCCAGGAAATGGAATTGAATGGGATATAGAAGATAAAAACAAATAATTGATGTCCAATACTTTACATCATAATATAATGCAATATTTATTTTATACATTTTCTAAATAGGGCACAACTAGTCTATATGTGAATTAATGATTAAAGTCAGTAACACCTTGTACATAATTAATTACAGTATTTAATTACCTGTGCTTAAACACAGTTACCTCATGTTTTTTGGTACTTAATGTTACAGTCATTTTTTATACTAATTTGTAATAAAGTTTTGTATTATGGATATTAATTAAAATAATTCTAAAAATATAACTATTTACAAATAAAAAAGTAAACTTAATAAAGTCGTATGTTGTTTACCTATTGTCTGTCTGGAATGTTAGTATTTGGCAATATTTGTGCTAAGTATCTAGTGCGTATTCTGTCAGATCTCGCCGTCTCCGGGTCTCTTTGTGAGAATGATTCGTTCAATGAGTCTGAAGGAATCCTCGAGTCAGTTTCCTCGTGATCCGTATTGTCCTCGTTGTCCAGTAGGGTCGCAGATTCGTCGCAATTGATTTCCCTAGAAAAAATATTATATAGAGGTTATGTTATTGTGCCTCACGCTCTGACTTGTCTGTTTAAAACCACTCAACTTTCCTTTAACATACTTAACTTGATTTGACCACTAGGGCATAATCGAAACCATAACACAATACATTGTCATGCAGTAGTAACAAACTTACGTTTTAATTGAGTCTCTTTCACTTGGGGATAAATTGAGGACACCATTATTGGCTGTGTCGATGACATAGATAAGTACAGCGGCAACCAGGGAAACTGAAAGGATAATAATAATTTAAATAACACAAAAGAATTAAAGAATATTTAGCTAAATTTACAGGCTACATTTGACTATTCTATTTCAAATATTCTATTTCAAAATCGAATATAGAATAAAAGTAAACAAAGATTCATGTCTTTTTATTCAAAAACATATTTAAAAAATAAATGGTATGTGTTGGCAAATTAGTTAAATGACTAAAACTACTATTTCATTATATGGTCATATTTAATAGCTAAAACTTATTTTAGAAACATTATCTTTTATTAAAAGACATGAAACTTGGTTTACCTGTTTTTTTTATTGTAAATCTGATTTGGAAATAGTATAAGTGCACCATTCGCCCGTCTACGAAATTATAACGTAAATATTAAATTCACGTCCAGAGCTCAAATAAAGGTATCATCTTAATGTTAATAGGTGTTCAACATATTCATTAGACATGTGCACTTCAACATATTTATTTTGCATGTTCACTTACGTACTTAATTGCCGTAGGTCGTGCACTTAATTGCTAGGGTTTTTTTTGTATAGAATATTTAATAGTTATTCTACTTACTGAAAAGACAGCCTAAGAAAAACATTTCTAGCATTAGATATCCATATTTGTCAACTATCATTCCCGCGAGAAGGATAACTGTAGCTAATCCCAAGTTTTGAACTGCCTGACATCTGAAAGAAAAAATGGTTTGAATCATACATACATTTGGTCACGCCTTTGTCCGTAATAGGGTAGGCAGAGCGTAAATTACTTGAACAAAAGGTCGTTCCGGCACGTCTGACAAAGTTTTGAAGGTTATTTAAGATATATTTGTAAGACTAAGTATACTGCTGAAGTGACAGGTTGTCAGCCCATCGAATAAATTACAATATTATGAAACCCTCGGATCCCTTAGCTGATTTTTACAGCATGCCCGGGAGGAAATGCAGTTGGCACATTCTATGTTTTTCTCTCACTCCCAGGCCAGCATGGAATTTTGAATCATTGTTATGTTATTTTCATTTAGAATAGAATAAAATGAATTCCAGTAATTTCAATTAAGAAATTATTAAACTGTTAAAGATTTTGTTTGTTTGGATTATAGTTTTGATATAAATAACATAAATGAAATGTGACAAAATTGAGTCTTACATTCCATAGGCGGTACCGAGTTGGTTTTCAGGAACAATCAAAGCAACTAATGGCCATAATCCAGCTGCTAACAATGAGTAGGAAATACCCAGACTGATCTGCAAAGAAACAAGTCACAGTTTAAAAATGAAATCTATGATTCTGAATAAATTCCTGACAAGTATCTACCCTAAGTATGCATAGGTTCGTCGTTTGACACAAAAGCCAAAGTGCCTTTTCATTAAACATTGCATTATCTCGGTGGGAAAGAGCCCCCTAGCGGAGATCGTGCTTAACGGCTGCTCCTAAAGAATTGGATTTCGTTCCAATCCAAACAAGCTAAGCTCACAAGAGCGAAGCACTTGCATATCTACCCTTATCTAAAAATTACCGCTGAATACCTACGGTCAGAAGTGCAGCGGCTCCAAAACTTTCAAGAATTTTTGAATCTTGAAAGTTAAATATATAAATCGAATAAAAATAAATCGCGGTTAACTGATATTAAGTTAGAGAGGAAAAATTGAAACTTACCACTCCATAGTACGGGTTGTAGAAAGTGAACGCCAGCATGAAATGAGCGCCAATCGTGGTGATAATACTGACTATCACCCACATGACGTTGCGTCCGGTCTTGTCGATGAGGATGCCGAAGAATGGACTGAGAGCAGCCGACAGCAAGTACACCATGGAGTTCACGTTGTTAGCGGACTGCGGAGGGAAGTCGAACTTACGCTCGAAGAACAGTCTAAAATGAAATTAACGGTTTTATTGAAAAACGTAATTGTTCAGAAAACAATAAAAAAAATATTTAATAGACAATTTTAATAAACTCTGGCCTTATAGTGGCGTTATTGTTAAGTGAACCATCCGCCCCCAAATCAACAACGTGCACAAGCGACAAAGTGCACATGGATTACCACCAAAGAATCTGTGAGAAATCTGAATTCGGAGTGATTCACACTCGGCAATACTGATGCAGCAGCTTCGCTTGTGTATTATACGCGGGCGGATTGTGCACCTAACATAGTCGTGGGTTTTAACCACGGCATAGCACGAATTTCCCTAAAACGCCAATCCGCTCTAACAGTTGGCGCTGTGCCGTAAGGCTTCGGCGGGTCAAACCCAAATCTGACAATGCTATTATTAAAGTAGGTTTCAGCCTTTGGTATGAATTATGTACAATGTTAAGTTGAACGATTTGTAAACGATTTATTATTATTATACCTTCTGGTTAAATGGAATACTTACTTTCCTAAAGCAATGAACGGGAATATGGCTAAGTAGTAAGCCACACATATGACAGACACAAGCCAGAAAACTGATTTGAACTTGAAAATGTCAGAGAGATGGAATGGCTCATTGTTAGCTTGCCCATCCTGTCTTCCCAAGATCTTCTCAGCTCGGTGGTCCATCCAGCCCAGAATTAGCCCACAAATGAGAGACAGGAAACATGTTAGAGAGGCTAAAACAAAATAGGAACTCATCAATATACCAATTACAGTACATACACTGGGTGAAAGGGACAGCGTCCCACAAACTGATAGGTGTTGCTCAGTCAACGAAACTGAACTACTATCGCCAGGATTTATTTTCAGTCGACGAAAAAAAAAACTACCTTCCCATACAAAATTACCACCTCTATCAGACAATTTGTATAAAAAAGCAGTTTTGTTTTTCACATCCTGAAAAAAATCCTGCTGATAGTTGTTCAGTTTCGTTGTCTGAGCAACCCCTATCAGTTTACGGGATGCTGTCCCTTACACCCCGGCTTAAGCACATAAAAATACAGAAAAAAAAGTAAAAAAAATACTAACTACTTTGATCAGGTTATTTGTAAGGATAAATACCAGGCCACTCAGAAAGTATTGCGATAAATAGTTTTTATATATGGCAGACTGGCCGGTTAGAATCTTTTTTGAAAATATGATTACTTGTAAGTAAAAATATGTATGTTCCATTTTCAAAATTTCCCTCCACATTTTTTGCGAGCCAATTCAAAGTATCGTGTCTTACTGAAAAATGGATCTGCGCCGGGAACATTTTAGAGCTATGATTTTTTACGATTTCAAGTGTCGCCTGAAACCGGATGAATCGTTTGATAGACTTCAAATGGCATTTATGGATGAAAGCCCATCAAAGGCAACCGTGTATCGTTGGTATAACGAATTTAGGCGCGGTCGACCAACCTTGGGGGATGAAGAAAGAAGCGGTCGCCCTTTGACGGCTATTACGGAAGAAAACGTGCTAGCAGTGAAAAATTTAATCCAAGATAATAGGCGAATTACATATCAGGAGATTCAGCACATATTAAAGATTGGATCGGGAAGCGTTCACGAGATTCTACAAGGGCATCTTCGCGTGAGGAGGATAGTATCGCGCTGGGTGCCGCACTACCTCACCGACGCTCAGAAGCAGCCCCGGGTGGAATGGTGCCGTGATATGCTGAACAAATTTGAAGCAGGCTCGTCTCGGCGTGTTTACGACATCGTAACAGGTGATGAGTCCTGGATTTATCAATACGATCCAGAAACCAAGCGCCAGTCGACAGTTTGGGTGTTTCAAAATGAACCAACGCCTACAAAAGTGAAGCGATCTCGAAGCGGGGGAAGATTTTGATCGCCAGCTTTTTTAATTTGACTGGCCACTTGGCCTCAATTGCCTTACGAGATCAAAGAAGCATTAACGCCGAATGGTATACTACCAAATGTTTACCAGAAGTTTTTTCTGTTGTGAGCAACAAGCGACCAAACACAGGGCTCCGCGGACTACTGCTCCACCACGACAATGCGCCTGCACACACCGCGCTCAAAACGAGGGACTTCCTGGACAGCACACCAGTCAAAATCCTGGGTCACCCTCCTTACAGCCCTGATCTAGCACCGTGTGACTTCTTTTTATTTCCAAAAATAAAAAATCATACAATTTATAGGGATACAATTTTCGTCGCCGGAAGATGCGCTGGCTGCGTTCGAGCAGGCTGTAAACGAGGTGTCTACGGCGGACTGGAAAAAGTGTTTTGAAAACTGGTTCAGACGCATGAATCTTTGTATAGAGGCTGGTGGAGAGTACTTTGAAAAGATTTAATAAAAATATATATGTACCTGTAGAACATTTTTTTTTAGTGTCGCAAAACTTTCTGAGTGTCCCACGTATGTTTGTTACATATTTATTTTCATGTCATCCTTTGTGGATATTGAAACATCCCCTGAGCTATTAAATTAACACCCTGTATAGATTGTTGAGTATGGCAGTCAAAAATACCAACCAATAAATAAGGCAACTCCAAGTCTTTCATATCCAAAGTAGTAATTTCCAACCCATCTGTATATAGGCTCCATAACCCAGAAGTTGACAGTGCTGCCAAATCGAGAGAATGAGAGCTGGAGCCCAAATACCATGTTGAGTTCTTTCCCTTTGAACCATAGTACCACATAGTTGTTCACAGCCACTTGTAGAGATTCTCCACCAATTCTAAAAGAAACAATAACAAATAAAAATCATACATACATATAATCACTCCTTTATCCCTAATGTGGTAGGCAGATTGTAAACAACCTAAACAAAGGTTGTTCCGCCACATCTGACAAAGTTTTGAGGGTTATTTAAGATAGATTTGTAGGTCTGCAATGACTATGCTGTAGTGACAGTTTGTCAGCCCATCGCCTAAATTTCAATATACAGAAACCCTCATATCCCTTAGCTGGTTTTTACAGCATGCCAGGCAGGAAATGCAGCTGGCACATTCTATGTTTTTCTGTCGCCCCCAGTCCAGCATGGAGGGTAATAAAAATCATCACATTTTACTTGTTGAGTAAGAAGCTACAAATAGTAAGACATAAATTTTTAATCACTTACTTTTATGATTGCTACTGACTACCCACCCCTATCCAAGGCCTATGGTCGTGCATTGTTCTCTCCCCTATATAAATCTCCAAGTCTAAAGTGGTCTTATTGTTGCCTAATTTGCATTAATTTAGAAATCATTGTATGGTTGCCATCTAAATATATTTTTATAAATAACTAATATTCTACTAATCTTACCCAAAAACAAATCTGCCAAGTATCATGAGCCAGTAAGCATTGATGTATGTTCCAAAGGCAAAGATTACAGCTCCAATAAAAACTATAGTCATGTATATTACAGTCCCCAATCTTACACCAAATAACCTGAAACAGAAAAAAAATACATCTTATAAAATCATATAATACTTTGGTTCCATATATATATATATATATATATGTGTATGTTTACTTAGAGTTGATTCATAAAAGGTATACAAAAAAAATATAGAGTGAAATATAAGAAAGGCATCTTTATGAGTGATGTTGGTGATAATATTTCACAACCATCTCAGTTGCGAGCAACAATTTTTTGATGCATCATACAAAATAGGCAAAGATCGAACATTAGAACACATGCAGCAGATATCAGTCAAATAAGGTCACTAAGAGTTGAGTAAACATAATAAGTTAGTATTAGTCAGAATATGTAACATGAGTATTGAATAAACAACATTACATACCTATCAATAAGATAACCACCAATAAAACATAATATTACATTGGGCCAAGAATATATGGAATAGAGCAGGGCAAATTCTGAAGTATTTAAATGCGAGTCATCTTTGAAGTTATCTGCTAGAGCTCCTGGAGTATCATAGCAGAAATAGGAACCTGGAAATAAAATTATTGTTCAGACAATATTCTTTCAAAATAGATAGTCTAACAACTTGCATATTTAGAAGATATAGTTAGCGACATGAATAAAATTCAGTAAGACTACATTATCATTGTCTTTTTCCTAGTGTAAAACTTGTCTAGTGACAGGGTCTGCTTCCCTTGTTTTTTCTCCACCTCTTCACCCAGTTGGAGACATCAACTTTAGGTATACTAAATTATATTTCAAACAAATAAGGACAATGAATAAAATCAGTATGTTGTTAAATTGTTCAAACTTACCAAAACAAAGAAAGCACATTAATATCAAAGCTGTGAATCTATGTACTTTGTTGGCTGGATGGCACCATGATGTAGGCGGCACCTGGAGGCTACTGCTGCTGGTGCCAGCACTCTCGGGGTTCTCCATTCTACCATCATTACCAAAATCATCAACAACAAATACATCAGAAGAAAAAGGTGGGCTGCTCATGATAGCGCCATGAATTATAAATGAAATATTTGATAGTAAAGTGCAAAATCCACTCACGTTTCCTGTGTCCTTTGTTTTATATCAACGTTATCACAATATTGCTAAAATTAGTCATATGTAGTACAGCACAGTTACATGTTTATCAAAATAATTTATGGACACATATGGATATCGGATGTATATCAAATTCCCTCTAGCAACAAAATATCAATACACTGCGATCAATAATAATTTAAACACAAACTAGCAAAAACGAAGAACAACACAAAATGTTTTTGCATCGCAATGCAACGTTGAGCGTCGCACTCACACCACCCACAAGTAGTGCGTTGGAACTGACAGCAGGACGAACATATATTTTTGTCGTGAGTGTGAGTTAGATGCACTGATCGGAACTGAAATTATTCTATTTCTGAACGATATTTCGTATACGAATTTTTGAACTAAACTCAAAATGTCAAATATAATGTTGCCAGCTGCGCAATAAATTATCTTATTTGTACAATAGTTTGGTCCAAAATTAAAGGAAGATAATGTAATTATTTAAAACATGTGATAATTACCAGGAATGAACCGTGATCCATTTGATATATTTTCATGCAATATTTTGCGTCAGTCAGATCCTATTCGCACTCCAGACCATAGTTCAAAATACGCCTTTTTTTGCTAATTCAGTGAAATAACTTTGAGTTAACAAAAAATGAGTGCGTCACCGTTTTTTATATAGTATCATCACCGATAAATTAATCATTATCCTTATATTTTTCTTATAGAGTGACAAAATATAAATAAAAAAATAAAATTTATATTTTCAATGCTTTAATAAGCTTTACTGCTAAGCAACAAAAAGGGAACTATGGGTCAAAAAATATATATTCATATTATTAGATTTAGGTATAGTGATTGAAATTATATCCGTGGAACGTTAAGCCGTCGCTCCCGGTCGCTGTCTTTGATAGTGGTCGTTACTCAAACCATTTCAGAGGCCTGATAGTTGTGCTACTAGGCGGTTTAAGAACTCTGACACCAGGGTTCATCAGGTCGATAGACTCGATACCCACTCGACAGAAGAAGAAGAAGAAGTCAAATCTCCTGGTCTATTAAAAACATCCCCCAAATCAGTTAACAATTTCCCAACCCATAATTCTGCCCAACATTGCTTGAAAACTGTATTTTTATGTCCCGAACATAGTTTTATTAACTATTGCTTTAGGAAAAACAATTTGGGCTATAAACAAATAATTAAATGCATTGCACGGAGAATACAGACAAATACGAATTGTTTACATCCATTTTGCATATCGTTGTCTAATTTGACTAACTATGATAGTTATAAGGGGATGCCATATAAGAGGATACTTTTAGTTTCAAAAACATTAATTTCAATAGTTTTGTGTAGTATTGTACCCCATATCACTTTTTTACTAAATGTAAAAGATTTTTTCTAAGGTCAGGTCATTCAATTTCATTTACTCAGTAAATTACTTTACCACAGAAATCAGTGTCAAGAAAATAATTATCAGAATTAAGTTAATTTTAATTTTATATTTTTATCTTTTATAATTATGATTTTGAGATTATTTAAATAAAGTACCAATTATCAGAATTCGGTTTTTATTTTGTGATCGCCATCTGGCAGCACTGGTTTCCTTTTTTTCTTTTAGGCACTAGTTTGACTTTGTGTCAATGTCAAGAACATTTAAAGCGTTTCGTTTCCCTACTTTTTTATAGATAAAAAGTGCTCTTTGGTCGAATAAGTTCTTATTCATTCCGTTAATTAGTGTTAAGCAACCATCTCCGTGGCTATCCCTGGAGTGGTAACAGGTAGTGGTAACACGAGCGTTTCCGTACTTCGGAAGGCACGTTAAGTCGGTGGTCACATGCATGAATATCAGATGCCATTTGGCCGCTTGAAAACTTTGACAACTGGGTTGGCCACTAACAATGGCAAAAGCCTAATCTAGAATCGAGTCTGGTCTGGTGTCCCTTTTAGTTTGCGGAGGTCAGATGGCAGTCGCTTTTTGAGTCTGTGACACAGAGTCTGTGTAAATAACCAGTATGCTCGTGTAGCCCTCCTATAGTTTTAAGTTACAGGTTACCTACAGGCGTTTTATGAAAACACCTCTGTAAAGCTACTACTTAAACAATATTGATTAGTATTTATCATACAGGTACATTATAAGTTTAACACACACCAACAAAAGTAAACCATTTAAAAATGGAAATCAATTCTTCTATCTTAATAGTATAGAAGTATAAATAAGCTAAAAAAAAAAACTAACAAAAGCCTACAGCCTACGCCTACAGCCGAGTTTCCACACATCCGACCAAACGAAACTGAAATTGCTACGACGACGTAGCCGCAAACGTTTGAGATGGGCAGATTGGTAGTAAGGGGATGCCTCCAGGCAAATGGTTGTTTATAAGAGCTTATTTCTCCTAAACGAATCATTGGAAATTTTAAAAAAAGGCATTTAAGAAATTAGTTTATGACCTGCAATTGCAAAATTTAAAAATATTCTAGTTCATAAATATATATACTCGTACTAAAAAAACTGGAAGAAAAGCTGTTTTATCAGTATAAATTTGATATTCCTTCTAAACTGTTAGCAGCGTTTTAACGGTTCCTTCGGGAAAATATCCGTTTCGTAGTTAATTCGTTATATAGTTAGTAATCTAACTCGTAGTTTTTATGGAAATACCTTTTTTGAGCATTTTTCGCACATTTTTGACGCGGTCACGTACGTAACCGCCACGACGTAGCGCGCGCTAATTTGAACGATATTCTAACTTTGGCATTACGGGCGATGGTTGCATATCTTGAAATCTATCTGTTTATCTGCCGGGAGGATACGCTTTTATAAGTACTAATTCTTTTTTTCGAAACATTGTTTAGTAGATTTTACATATCATGTAATGATGCAGGAAATTTCATAAAACTATTTTTCAATACTAATTTCATTTTTTTTAAATTTAGTTCATGTAGATTTTACATATCAGTGAGAACATAGGTTTTCATTGGGATTGCTCTTGACTCTAGTCTAATGGATAAGACTAGAGTCAAGTGTAATGATGCAGGAAATTTCATAAAACTATTTTTCAATACTAATTTCATTTTTTTTAAATTTAGTTCATGTAGATTTTACATATCAGTGAGAACATAGGTTTTCATTGGGATTGCTCTTGACTCTAGTCTAATGGATAAGACTAGAGTCAAGTGTAATGATGCAGGAAATTTTATAATAACAAATGCAATCGCGTTTTTAAACGCGAGATGCCTTTACCTACATAAAAGCAAGCTACTTAGTTAAACTGAAGAAGCCACGACAAGATGGTTAATTTAATTACCTCTCGCTAACTAATTACGCTTTCTTTAAATTATATAATAATGAACTACTGAGAAATATACGGGTGACCAATTTAAGGTTGTATGTGCAAGTAGGTAGTAGGTAAAGTAAAAGCAATACTATTAAAAGGCAACTACTTTTTGTAGCATTATTTCGGGCACAAAGGTGTGTGTCAATAACAGGGCACCACCTTCGTCCTCATTAAACAAAAACGCGAACAAATAGGCAAGGTCGTGTCGTAGCGCTGGAGCCCGTAATCACGTTTAACTATTCAATAATCTAATTAGACTAAAGCCAATTCGGTTAATCCACATTAAATTGTACACGCATGCTAATTGGATGTAGCTAGTAGGCATTGAACCATTTATGTAACTAAGCTTTTTTAATATGAGACTTCAATGTCAACAAGGATGTTGTTCTAGGAATATAGAGCAAATCCTTATCGATCTGTATGAAGCATGGCGAATTAGCTACGGTCTTGGGCACTGGTTCATTCGTAATTAAGAATACATTTTTAATTTCTTTTTAACTATATTTTTCATAAATAATTAGAAATCAACAGGTTCAGTTCGTTTTGTAGGTGCGTGTCAATAAGCAGGTGTATTGGGCGCGGACAACGGCGGCGTGCGGTGTTAAACGACGACGCAGCGGCAGGAGTGCGCGTGTGCGGCGACGGCGGAGCGGCGGCGGTGCGACGGCGCGGCGGGCGGCGAGCAGCAGGGCGGGCGGGGTGCGGCGGAGGGCGGCGGGCGGCCCGGCGCGCAGTGCTTCTCGCGCAGGACCGGAGTGGTGTTCACTCGGCGGCGCGCCGCGGCGCGACATGCCCAGCTGATGTTTATTTATACCACGAGCTCGGTGGAGGGCGCGCGCGGGAGGCCCTCCCCTCCGCGGCACCACGGTTCCGCGTGATGCAGCCGAGCGAGCTAGCCGACGCCGCGCACGCCGCTAGCGGAAACCCCCCGCAGCGCGGCCTCAACGGTGGCCGTTTCGACTTTGATGATGGTGGTACTTATTGTGGCGGCTGGGAAGAAGGCAAGGCCCACGGCCATGGTGTGTGCACAGGACCCAAAGGCCAGGGGGCCTACGCGGGATCCTGGCACTTTGGATTTGAAGTATCCGGCGTCTACACCTGGCCCAGGTGAGATAGTGACTTCGCCCGGGCCTCGTATATGCCCGAGCGCGAATCCGCGTCCGAAGCCGCTCCAAAAATAGGCTGCTATTAATAATTGAGTTCGGTGTTTCGCTAGAAAACGCGTGTAACAGCGGTGAAAGTGCCTCATGGCTCTATCGCCGCCAAAATGTTTCTATCGATCTTCTCCTGACACTGATAACGGCATGACATGACACGTGATGACATGACTGTACCTATCAAGTTTAACATTAACATGATAACTAATATAAAGTGTTAATGGACTGATGGTTTCTGTTAGTAATGTGTACTTACTTAGCTACTGATCTTATTGATAATCCTAACTATGGAGTACCTAAATGCATAGTAATCACAAGTCTGCAATAAAATGCAATGCAATGGAGTTGACAATATGACATCATCTTTAATCTGCAAGAGTTTGTTGTAGTTCTCAGAAAGCAAAGATACCTTACTACTAACGTTCGAATACAGTCACCCTTATTTTCATCTTATTAATATATTCCTTAAATAATTATTTCAGCTTTGAGTCAAACGAAGAAACATAAGAAAGCAAGCATGACAGATTATGTTTAAAGGTTTTTCAAATCTGGCAATGACTAATGGCAATGAATGACTAATAAGAATCAGCGTTGACTTCATACAAACAAACCTACATACAACAGCCCTGCGATACATAAATTAGTTTCATGAAAGAGCTTTGTAGCTCATTTATACCACAAATGTAGCAATGATCCAGCAAGGCCTGCATTGAACTTTGAAGCCAATGAAAGTACAGCTAAGAAAGTTAAACTCTTGGCTTTGAACTAGTCTTCATCAAACATCATCTTCCACCTCATACAGACCGCATCAAGTCTCAATAAACGTTTATATAGCCTGAACTTCAACTGAAATACTTTTATTTTTTCCACCATTGCTTGCGAGTGGGATAAATAATAAGAATACAGCTCGGTCAGAATGTGTTGGTGTGCCAGGCCTTCCGGTTATCTTGGTGAGCTAACGGCTGCCTCAATGCAACCCACTTTCCTTAGGTCATTGCTCCATCTGAAGTGGGTTGTCGGCGTCTTGGTTCCGTCTGACCTCCGCTCGAATAAGGGCGATTTTCATTGCTGAGCACATGCCGAGAATCTTGAACGCATCTCTTCTGATCAAGGGTCTTGTTGCGAAATCTTTCAGAAATTCATTACACATAGAGCCTCGAAAGATCATTGACTCGCCACGTGGAGAAAGTCAATAAAGCAAATTAGGCTCTTAAAACATACTCTCTCTTTTCAGTCCATACATCTAATTGTTAACTAAGTACTACGTATTATAAAATTTATATGATGACTACATAAAACTTCTAATAGTAGTGAAAAAAAAAGCTAATAGATTTTTCTCTACCTTAGCTATTCATTACAATGTAGACTCAACTATAATGCAAATAGTTTTTCTTTTGTTTTGCTTTCATTTCCTGAGTCTGCGGCCAAGTGGCCCGACGACTCAAGGCGAGGCATCTGGATTTGATAGGTGAAGTCGGTTGCTAGGCTAGAAAAAAAATCTTATGGAAATAAAAGATGCAAACCGAACACAGATTTAATACATATCCATGTGTGCCTAGATATTTTCCTTATTGTATAATAAACAAGAGATTTTTGTTTGTTTTTTTTATTTTCCGTAGACAACTTAAATGAGATAGAAAAGTAACAAGGAATGACGTCACAATAGGAGCAGCATATTTATGCAAAAAAATCTTGCAGTTGATCTAGCTTGTTAGTAAAAAAAAAAGTAATTCACTGAAATTGTTATAGTTATTAAAATAATTTAGAACCTTGTTACACTCTTCAATCTAAAATTGCCCTCAATTTTTGTCAGACGTGGCGAAATCGCCTTTTACGAGGAGTTTGACGCTCTGCCTACCCCGTAAGGGATAAAGGCGTAATTTTATGTATGTATGTATGTATGTAGAACCTTGTTAATTAGCGATTCATAGCTCGTTGTAGTAAGGAAGAAAAATTTCCGTCAGTGGCCATAATTCGCAATTTTTCTAATGAGAAGAATATTTGGCATGCACTAATAAAGCAATACGTTTACATTACATCTTACAAAAACTAATAAAATGAATTTTTCATATAAAGTAACTCGTTTAAGTAGTGTACAATGTACAGTAATCTAAGCTTGTACGTAACATGATATCCGCGACCATTAACTTTGTGTTACTAACATCATGCCGCAGGCCTTGCAGAATCAAATGAACCGTGTAAAGTTAAAAAGCTAACATAAATGGAAACCATTTTTAAAATATAAAAAGTATTCAACTTTAAAACTTAACAAAGGATAATTACACTTAAATCTAATTTATACTAATAATAATTTCGGTAATTTGTGTTACCTACTTTTTGTTTTTATTGTTCGTTTACTTTTGTAAAATAAAAAAAAATTGTCATAATCACAAGGTAGGTAAATGAGACCATGACTTGTTATCACAAGAACAAAATATGTTTGCTTTGTGTTTGTAATTGACCATGAATCACATAAGGTCACCGAAAAATTTAATCTATGAAAAAAATACATAAGTTAACAAGGTTACATCAAGATATTCAAAGAACGGCAAAGATGTTACAAATCATTAATTTTATTTGATCTAAGATAATCAACTACTAGCTGAATATATTTCTGATGGAAATAAAACATGAAACACAGCAAAGGAATTGCTCGCTTAACATAGTTTCCATATTTGCGATCGTTCTATTGGCAGGAAATGAGTGTTCCCTTCCTGTTCTTGGGACAGCTTCACCGAGGTTACCAATATCCGGTGGACCAATATCTACTAGAACAAGTATTACGCTAAAATTGCACTAAAATATTACAGAAATTTTAGTATTTTTACATAGTAAGTTCAAGTTGTTATTAATACAGCATAAATAACTAAACATTTACTTGATTCAAGAAAATGGGCCGTATTCATACACAGCACTTGAGACGAGTTTAAGCTCGTATCAGAAATGTCAGTTCAGTACAAACCAAACCACCTGTCAAATTTATGCTTAACTCTCAATCTTGAGATCGCTTTATAAATACGAGACTTAGACTCTAGCTAGAGACATTTTAGATAGAACTTAAACATGAAACACAGCAAAGGAATTGCTCGTTTAACATAGTTTCCATATTTGCGATGGTTCTATTGGCAGGAAATGAGTGTTCCCTGCTGCTTCTTGGGACATCTTCACCGAGGTTACCAATATCCGGTGCTGGGTTGAATGTTTTCCTTCAGGCGCAGAATATATTATTATATATTCATTAATATACATGAACCTATTGGTTCAGGTATCATCTAGAACAAGTAGTTCGTGGTAGACATCTCTACATTCCTCCAAAATATTTGATATTACACGGATTAACATAATAATTACTAGCGGCTATCACGTTGCAATGAGTATATATTCGAAACCAATGTTTGGAACAAGCTTATTTACAAATATCACGCCTGCTGTATCATCATCATTCTTATATTGGACTCGATTCTAGATTTGCCGGCTAAAACTAATATTAAAATCTATTTGTCACTTTCAGAATAAAAACATTGCTTTTGCAATCGTCCTTTTGGACAGGAGATCTATTAACTCCGGTTTTTTATTTATAGTCGGTGGTTTTATGCGTTATCTGTAATATTTATCCGCCGGCATATGATAGGGCGGATAAAATTGAGAGAAATACTGTAGAAACGTGAAAAAGCGCGGCCAAATCTAGCAGACAAGAGTATAAATCGCCTGTCCTTTTTCAATTTTATTATTTTGATAGTGACAGCTAGATTTTAATTTTAGTTTTAGCCGATATCTAGAATCGAGCCCAATTATTTGATAATTAATTGTTTGACACAACATGAACGTTAAATAAAATTTAGTTTTATGATAGCACGGACTGTTTTATTCATTATGTCGTCCTTCATTCAAATTATTTGAGCGAGTTGACCTTCAGCGTATTTTCTGAAAATGACAGGAATTAATTAATTTTCGCTAGAGAAAATGGCATCATAAATTTTATCTATCTAAACAAATGTACTCGGAATGTGGTAAAAACCATGCGATCTCCATCAATGTGGTACATGTGCAATAGGCATGTTGACTGGGTGGCTAAAAAAACAATACGTTTATACTTAAAACTGATTGCTAAAAATACTGCGGATCACGTTCATAATAAAAAAAGAACTCATTTAGATTTGATAATCGAGTTAAAAATATAGAATTTACCAATTTCCTAGTTAATATTTACTAGCGAGTGACGTCATAACCCATTATTTTCATACAAAAAAGCGTTTTTGACATTTCATAAAAAGTTGCTGATTTGACTAGTAAGAAAATAGCATATTTCGCCATTTCCTTTAACCGCAAGAGTTCCGTTCAGGAAACCTGAACTGGTGTCGATTCTGTTGTAGACACAACTTAACTTATTTTAGTTCCGTCCTCCCACTTTCTATAATTTGAATAACATAGAGACAGCAACACAACAGCTGATTATAATCCTGTCAATGTGACAGATATTTTAGGCGTTAAACGTCACTTTGACGTCTATACAGAGTGTTCGGCAGAAGGTTGAACATACTAAAATGGCAGATAGGTGGGGTCGTCTGCTATCTACACTGCCTAAATAATTTGACCTAGTATTCATAGTTTTTTTTATTGTATTTTTTTAATAACCGAACCTTTTTGTCTAGCACCTAGAACCTTTTTATCTTCACCAAACAATAATTTTAGAGGAATCTACGCGAGTCGAGACTAAAACAAAAAAAAATGTTGCCAGTTTCGTCTACCCTACATAAAGTTATAGGACTTCTAAGTTATTCAAAATAAAAAAACTGGGCTGGGTTGATAACAGACGACCCCAGCTATCTGCCATGTTCGTGTGTTAAACGTTCTGCCAAACACTCTGCATTATATTCAAATTATAAAAACCAAGATAAAATAAGTTTTATTTTTATGTCTTCACATCTCCTGATTTGAGACGTATTTTGCCAATGACGACGTATACTCGATCTCGACACAAAAGGAGATTGTTAAAATAAGTTAAGTTGTGTCTACAACAGAACCGACACCATTGAGTTGTGGTTGTGGGACAACTCCAATGATTCGCTTCATTGCCCACCGATGAGTGCGACTGCCTGTACAATATGTGACCTTGCTGCCTTATTTTATTATCTAGAACAAGAAAACACCGTGTTTTTCCACAACGTTTTAAAGGAAAAAGGGACTAAAGACATACATACATATAATCACGCCTTTATCCCTAATGGGGTAGGCAGAGCGTAAACGACCTAAACAAAAGTCGTTCCGCCACGTCTGACAAAGTTTTGAGGGTTATTCAAGATGGTTTTGTACGTATATTGCTGTAGTGACAGGTTGTCAGCCCATCGCCTAAATTGCAATATACTGAAACCCTCAGATCCCTTAGCTGGTTTTTACAGCATGCCCGGGAGGAAATGCAGCTGGCACATTCTATGTTTTTCTCTCGCTCCCAGTCCAGCGTGGAAGTACTGTGGGACTAAAGACAACAAGGTATAAAGACTTTCTTTTGTTTCAGTATCACGTTTCATTATTCTCTAAGGACTTTTCTATTTGTTTTATTTTTCGATAGAAGTGTAAAAGATTGACGCGCTTTTGCACGTTTCGCCAGTATTTCGGTAAATTTTATCCACCAAATCATATGACATACATACATATACATGTAATCACGCCTTTATCCCTAATGGGGTAGGCAGAGCGACCTAAACAAAGGTCATTTCACCACGTCTGACAAAGATTTCAGGGGTATTTAAGATAGATTTGTAGGTATATTGACAGGTTGTCAGCCCATCGACTAAATTACAATATACTGAAACCCTTGGATCCATTATATTGTATTAGCTTGTTTTTACAGCGTGCCCGGGAGGAAGTGCAGCTGGCACATTCTATGTTTTTTCTCTCGCTTTCATATGCCAGCGGATGAAAATGATAGATAATACATAAAACCACCGACTATCACTACATAGTATAAAACAAAGTCGCTTTTTCTGTCCCTATATGACTATGTATGAATAACTCTTTAAAACTACGCAACGGATTTTGATGCAGTTTCTTTGAATGGATAGAGTGATTCATGAGGAAGGTTTATATGTATAATGCATGCATAATATAGTAGAGAGACACTGATAATTTCCGTGCGAAGCTGGGACGGGTCGCTAGTAAATAATAAACTGGAGAGATAATATTGCTGTAGTGACAGGCCTACGAATTTGCAATATACTGAAACCCACGGATCCCTTAGCTGGTTTTTACGGCATGCCCGGGAGGAAATATAGCTGGTACATTCTATGTTTTTCTCTTGCTCCCAGGCCAGCATGGAAGTAAATGGAAGAAATAATGCAACAAGCAATCTATGCGACTGCTGTAACTGTAAGAAACCTGTTTAATTTGTAATTGATTCTTTCTCAACTCTTGCCAACTTGCTACCTCTTGAATATTTTATACAGATTCCATTTACAAACGCAAAGAATCACAGTTTTCTCAACTTTTTTGTTTCGTTGTAAGTGCCCAAAAGGCTTCTTGTTCAAAGAAATTGAGGACATAAGTAGGAACTTGTTGCTAAACAATCTAAGTTTTAAAATATTGTTACAACTTGTGTATCCCAACGGCAGATGAGCAGATTTCAATGTATGCAACCATCGCCTGTCTAATGCTTTAGAATATCGTTCAAATCATGGCCGCGTTTTTAAAAAGAGCGAATAACGCACATAAAAATTACGAGTCAGATTAAAAAAAGCTATGTTGCGATTTTGGATAATCATAATCCAATATTTTCCCATATATTTATATTTACTTCCATGCTGGACTGGGAGCGAAAGAAAAACATAGAATGTGCCAGCTGCATTTCCTCCCGGGCATGCTGTAAAAATCAGCTAAGGGATTCAAGGGCTTCAGTGTATTGCCATTTAGGCGATGGGCAACCTGTCACTATAGCGATACACATGCTGCTGCTGCTGCAGTCTTAAATAGCCCTCAAAACTTGTCAGACGTGGCGGAACGACCTTTTTTTATGTCGTTTACGCTCTGCCTACCCTATTCGGGATAATGGCGTGATTATATGTATGTAAATATTTTCTCGAAGGAACCGTGAAAGTGCTTCTAATATTTTAGAAGAAATATCAAATTTACCCATTAAAACAGCTTTACTTCCAGATTTTTTTAGCATACTCATTCTTTTGTCGAGTGGGTATCGAGTCTATAGACCCGATGAACCCTGGTGTCAGAGTTTTTAAACCGCCTAGTAGCACAACTATCAGGCCTCTGACATGGTTTTGTGTAACGACCACTATCAAAGACAGCGACCGGGACCGACGGCTTAACGTGCCCTCCGAAGCACGAAATCTTTTTCTTTTCGGACAATCAGGTGATTCAGCCTGCAATGTCCTACCCAAACTGGGGAAAAATTCACAAAGTGATAAATTCTCAAATATCAACTTTGTGTTTTACCCCCTGGGAATCGAACCCAGGACTACCGGATCGGGAGCCCATGGCACTAGCCACTAGACCACGGAGGCAGTTAGCATACTCATTAATGAACTAGAATATTATTAAATGTTGCAATTGCAAGCCATGAACAAATTATTTATACGTTTAGTTTTCCTATGATTTTAGCTCTTAATAACAACCATTTGCCGTTAAGAATCACCTTAACTAAGTCTTAAATACTTGATTAGTATTATTTTTCAGTTATTTTATACAAACTGTGTTCTAAAGAAGAACTAGTTTTTCTGTCTACGGATTTCTGAAATGAGGAAAATGTTTTCTATACCCAAAGCGAGCTTTTTGAACTAATCGCATTACCTACGTGACTATAAGTAATAAATAAGAAAAAATAACTTTCACAAATTGCTTGGTTTTCGCATTATGGCTTTGCCCACGTTATAGCCAATCCCGATTTTCCCGTGGGGACTACCTGCTTCGTGTAAAAATTACGACCATATATGATTTTGTTTTAATGTAAAAGGAAAATACACCTTCAGAAGACCTGTACGTTTCGACTCTTTACGAGAGTCTTCTTCATGGAGAGTGAAAATCACACAACACCGCCCGCCGTGTGTGATCTTCTTCAGTGGAAGAAGAAGACTCTCATAAAGTCGAGACGTAGAGGTCTAACACTTCCGTTTAACAAACAAGTGAGCAGTCGTTGATTTATCAGTATGAATACCACTTGTTCGTCATTTAGTGATAAAACACCTTTAGAATTTTCTGTATTCAACATTCCATCAGTTGAAACAATGAAGTATGTGGCACGTAGTTAATTAATTACATTTCGTGTCAGCACTAAGTGCACATATTTGCATATGTACAAACTGCACTGAGCTTATGAACTTCTAATCGTCTCTAATAAATAAATGCACTTTGTATAATAACCTACTTTCACGAAGCTTTTATTTTATTTCTTGGCTAAAGAAATTATTATGTTATAAATATAGATATCCAACTAGATAAATTTCCATAGAATAAAGTTTACATAATCACACATTATTATGTAGTACATTATGCTTTATGGCAGTGGTCTTCAAATGTTTTGACCCCGCGGGCCAAATTTTCTTCAAAAAATGTTTGGCGACCCACAATTCAAAAATGGTTTCAATTAGATGTAAGATTGCTTTTTAAAATGTATTTTTTAATATCTGCCCCTATTTGTGTAGTCGCAATTCTCAGGCTATTTTCCAGGTCATTAATGATTCTGGTTCTTGTTTTTGATTTTAAATTATTTGTATCGTAACTTTGAGTTTAAGTAATGCTCAGTCAAACAGAATAGTTCCATCAAAATCGGTAAAAAATAACCGCAATTAAATTTCCTACCTACCTCCTAAGTCATGACGTGTGATTATTTATATTGTAACTTTGATTTTTAATAATGCTCAGTCGAATAAAAAAAGTTCCATAAAAATCGGTTAAGAAACAGCCAATTTCAATTTCCTGCCTACCCCCTACGTTAGGTAGCGTGATTTTAGGTATCCTAAGTTGCAACCGGAGTAACACACAGTTGAATAAAAAATGTCCCATCGAAATCGGTTCAGTAGTTTTAGCGTGATGTGGTAACATACAGACAGACAGACAAAAAATCTAAAAATAATCGTTTGATCTTTATACCGTTAATAATGCCTGCTGCAATTATTCTTTTGTAAAAATATTCAATGTACAGACACGACCCTTCTAGAGATTTATTATATGTATAGATAGATTTTATGAACGAACAACCACACAAAATTATACAATACAGAGTCAAATTAGTTTTTGAATGAGCAAAACAAAATAACTTCCATGCTGGACTGGGAGCGACAGAAAAACATAGAATTTGCCAGCTGTATTTCTTCCCGGGCATGCTGTAAAAACCAGCTAAGGGATCCGGGGGTTTCAGTATATTGCAAATTAGGCGATGAGCTGACAACCTGTCACTGCAGGAATATACACACAAATCTATCTTAAATAACCCTCAAAACTTTGTCAGACGTGGCTGAACGACCATTTTTTAGGTCGTTTACGGTCTGCCTACCCCATAAGGGATAAAGGAGTATTTATATGTATGTATGTAAACAAAATAAGTTCACGTTCAGAAGGTAGAAGAGTCCCTCCTCGGGGTGTACACAAAACGTAACCTTCCAAAAACACATTATCAATCCAAGCATTACTTTCAAGAAAACAGGTACACAGTAACAGGTACCATTCATCATTCTCAAAGTACCTACAGCAATGAAATAAATCAGGCGCCGTATCGCTCGCAATAACCATCGCTCGGTAAACACGACTAAATGGAAATAGGCTCTTCTCTAATCTATTACACATTCAGACAAAATACGGGCTGCCTGTAAAATAACCGTTAAACTGAACCTGTTTGTGAGTCACTAGGACCAACCAGCTGCTGGCATGGCATGTAGCCGATAGTACATATATTATTTCCAACTGCTCCGTGGTCTAGCGGTCGCAGCCATGGGCTTACGATCCGTAGCTCCTGGGTTCGATTCCTAGAGTACACAAAGCTGATATTTGACAATTTATCACTTTGTGAAGTTTTCCCCAGTTTGGTTAGGACATTGCAGGCAGAATCACCTGATTGTCCGAAAAGTAAAAAAAAAAGGATTCCGTGCTTCGGAGGGCACGTTAAGACGTCGGTCCCGGCTGCTGTCTTTGATAGTAGACGTCACTTAAACTTAAACAAAACCATGCCAGAGGCCTAATAGCTGTGCTACTAGGCGGTTTGAAAACTCTGACAGCAGGGTTCATCGGGCCGTTGTTCGACTTGAAATCCACTCGCTAAGAAGAAGATTTCCAACTTAGTTTTAGAATAAATGTCCACGAAGTTTAATGTCTTTTAATTGACGATCTTGTTTCTAAAAATAAGTTTTAGCTATTAGATATGACAACATAATAAATAGTACATACATACATATAATTACGCTTTTATCCCTAAAGGGTAGGCAGACCGTAAACGACCTAAACAAAGGTCGTTACGCCACGTCTAACAAGGTTATGAGGGTTAAATAAGATGGATTTGTAGGTATATTGCTGTAGTGTCAGGTTGTCAGCCTATCGCTTAAATTGCAATATATAGAAACCCCCGGATCCCTTTTCCGGTTTTTACAGCATGCCCAGGAGGAAATGCAACTGGCACATTCTATGTTTTCATTTTGATTATATGTATGTATAAATAGCTTCCATGCTGGCCTGGGAGTGACAGAAAAACATAGAATGTGCCAGCTGCATTTCCTCCCGAGCAAGCTGTAAAATCCAGCTACGGGATCTGAGGGTTTTAGTATATTGTAATTTAGGCGATGGGCTGACAACCTATCACTACAGCAATATACGTACAAGTCTATCTTAAAAAACCCTTAAAACTTTGTCAGACGTGGCGAAACGACCTTTGTTTAGATCGTTTACGCTCTGCCTACCCCATTAGGGATAAAGGCGTGATTATATGTATGTATGTATGTATAATTTATTTTTGAAATGTGTGTAAAACTTTGTTTATCTTTATTCTAAAACTGAGTTGGAAATACTATAGTAATCTCTACTTTTGTGGCCCACTACGTCGGCTTTGGGAGCAGTTTGTTGCACTTCACATATACAAACGAAATTTCAAAAAAGTGAACAAACCATGTCCAAGCTTATACTTTGAGGAATATATTAAGTAAAAATTACGAAGTTCTGACTTATAATTAAAGAATAAAACTGCCTCAAAACGGTTTTCAGACCTGAGATTGCATTTTTTTTTGTTAATAATGTTAGATAATATTGAAAAAGTAAGCAAACCATGTCCTCGGGCATATATTCTAGTTTCACATGTATTTATTATGTGCGTAAAATGTAATTAGTTACGGAGTAAAACTGCCACAAACAGTGCAATTTTTTTTATTTAATCCCCTTGAGTAACAATCTCATTTATTTTCATCATTCGATTGTTTTGTTAACAACGTGTCTACTTTAATTTCAAGTCATTTAGTAAAACCTGCAGCCAAGGCAAGTTCTGTCTTCAGTAGTCTTTAAATTGCCATTAATTATTTTTATGAAAGGTCACTTCCTCATTCACTCGAGAGTAAAACAATCAATGCACTTGACTGCAATAATTTGCTAACTCAAGTTTTATTTCATTTTAGTGAAAAATTCTAATAATTTGATTAAAAATACTTAAGTCAATCAAAAGTTATAGATTATTTTAAATTTATCCCTAAAGGGGTAGGCAGAGCTTAACGACCTAAATAAAGGTGGTTCCGCCACATCTGATAAAGTTTTGAGGGTTATTTAAAATAGATTTGCAGGTATATTGCTGTAGTGACTTGTTGATGGCAGGCCAGGTCAAACATAATCGATAATCTTGTTTACTTTGTCAACAACTTTAAAATAATTAATACAACTAGTCATTATTTCCTTGTAGATTTGTATCTTTTTCCGCGCTGCACTGGAAGCCATAGAAGCACATAGAATGTCCCAGCTGCTTCTCCTGACAGGCATGCTATAGAAGCCAGCATAAGAATTCAAAGCTCACAGTGTACTGTAATTTAGACGATGGGCTGACAACTTGTCAGTATAGCGATACTCATTTTAATCTTTAAATTGCCCTCAATATTTGCCAGACGTGTCGAAAACTCCTTTACTATAGTATTTCCAACTCACTTTTAGTAAACTTAAACAAAATCTCATGTCTTTTTATTCAAAAGAGCCGGTGCCAGCTACAGTGCCTCCCGGGCATGCTGTAAAAAACCTGCTAAGAGATCCGAGGGTTCCTGTATATTGCAATTCAGGCAATAGGCTGACAACCTGTCACTACAGCAATATACCTACAAATCTATCATAAATTACCCTGACGACTTTTGTCAGACGTGGCGGAACGACCTTTGATTAGGTCGTTTACGCTCTGCCTACCATATTAGAGTCAAAGGCGTGATTATATGTATGCATGTAAAACTTATTTTAGAAACAAGATCTTCGATTAAAAGACATGAATCTTTGTTTACCTTTAGTCTAAAACTGAGTTGGAAATACTATAGGCGTTTTAAACGCTGCTGCTTACCCAATTACGAATAAAGACATGACTTTATGTACCTATATGCATGTATGGTATTATATCTGAAAGGAACAACAGAAACGGTACTTGCCGCTACGCTTTCTCGTAGCGATTTGCTACGACGTAGTAAAGTGACCTCCGCTAAGGTTAAACAAAATGAGTTTCAATATTAATATTTTACAAGAAGTGAGTTCATTTATTTACTGTTGCTCCGTATTTTGGGAAAAGGGAAGCATTTAAAAAAAAATGTGAAGTAGTTTAAAGCTTCGTCTACAATAAATAAAACTAGGTTTGTTTGTGGGTTTGTGGTTTAACTCTAAAATGACTAGACCAATTTAAAAATTATTTTACAATTTACGGGCAATTTTATGGCTATAAAACATTTATGACAACTATTTCATAAATCCCCAATATGTTTGAAGTCACTCGTACGTCATTCATGACAGTTTTGTAGATTATTTATATGAGAAAAGCTTGTGGTGTCCCACTCCCACTGCAGGGCAAAGGCCTCTCTCCTTCCCATTTTTTTTATGCTGGCCTTTGTAGATAAGACTAGATCTTGTTTTTGACCTAAGTTTATACCTCTATAACAACGATGGCGTTATACTGATCACATGGAAAACGTTTTTCTTAATGATCATATTTTGGTTGGTTTATTTAGTTCATAATTCTTGATCTTGATTATAATGTTTTAATAACAAATTGTAATAAATTTCATAGTTAAATGTCCATTCTGCTTCCTTTGTAAAAACTTACAAAGCCCCGAGAACCGCAGAACATAAGGGACGTGGAATAACAAGGTAAACAACAATAAAGTCCGATTAGCAGCCGGCTGTGAGCGCAGAGCAACATTTGTTGCTGAAGCTACAATGTATAGAAACTGCAAAACTAGTGCTGCCTTCTGCCTATAGTTTTCTATTGCTACGAGTACGCATGCAATGTTGAAAACTCGTTTTAATATACATACATATAATCACGCCTTTATCCGTAATGGGGTAGGCAAAGCGTAAACGACGTAAACAAAGGTAGTGGGGGTACCCACGTCTGACGAAGTTTTGAGGGTTATTTAAGATATATTTGTAGGTATATTGCTCTAGTGACAGATTGTCAGCCCATATCGCCTAAATTACAACACACTGAAACCCTCGGATCCCTTAGCTGGTTTTTACAGCTGGGAGGAAATGCAGCTGGCACATTCTATGTTTTTCTCTCGCTCCCAGGCCAGCATGGAAGAAAACTCCTTTTAAACACGTATTAAATCGGTGCGTGAGAGTACCAGTGACCAGAGTACCATAACATGCATCTTCTGGGTGAGCTCGCTCCATCGTCGACTCTGTCACGGCCATCTCTAGAGTCAAGAGCAAACCCATTTCTAATAAATAAAAAAGGCCCATTCCCTGAATTTCACTCTCTTGATAGAAAATTCTTTAGTAAAAGCAATCCGGGGTGGATCTGTACGCGGCCAAATGTTTTATTTAGATTTTTCATACCACGTCAGAATTGCACCATATAGCCCCATTACTCCCTACCCGGGGTCGTGAAAGGATTATATTGTACTAGCGACCCGCCCCGGCTTTGCACGGAAATTATCAGTGTTTCTCTACTATATTATGCATGTATTATACATATAAACCTTCCTCTTGAATCACCCTATCCATTAAAAGAAACCGCATCAAAATCCGTTGCGTAGTTTTAAAGATTTATGTATACATAGGGATATAGGGACAGAAAAAGCGACTTTGTTTTATGCTATGTAGTGATATCCTAAGAACGGGTAGCACAATTTTCTATGAATGTAATATAGGAGTGTATGATTGGAGAATATATTTTAACCTTTTACTTCATATATGCCAGTCGCTAAGCTCCCGAGACCATGGAATAAACCTCAGGGAACGTGGAACAAGAAGGTAAACAATAAACAACGATTAGTAGTCAGTTGTGAGCTTGTTCTCGGAAAACCATTGTTGCTAGCTGAATTATGGAACTTTGAAAATACAAAAAGAGAGAAAATTACGAAATGGTTTTCATTTAGTTAAATATTGTTTACACCGAATCGTGGCCAATATTAATCTGTAATTCAAAACGCTTATAATCTGCCTACTCGACTCTCTATAATAAAATTTAACAGCCCCAATCAATATATCACGTTCGACAATATCACAATTATTGTATCCAATATATTTGACAGTGATAATATCAGATTGAAAGTAATAATCATAATTTATTCACATATCTATGATCACATAAATACGTATCTTGTACGCAATTAGGTTACTTTAACAAATCGATGTCACCTTTGCATTTACTTACTTAAAAATATTTACGTTTTGAATAATCATTTTTACTTCTTTTCAAACAGTCAGTTGTCATCGCAGAAGAGCTTTTGTTACTGTATTAAGGGATAAGTGGCGCCTTTAAAGTCAGTCAAAAAAACATAATTTATTGAAAACACAATAAATCGGTACTTTAGATAAAGGTTATCGCAATGAAGGTCATTTAGAACCTCATAAAGTTGCAACTTATATTTACAGATAAAAAAAATGCGATATACGGACACTTTTAGCACTTTTGCTATCTGTAACTACACTGAATTATTCATTTATAATGCTTAAAATAAAATTCAGTACCTAAACTTCAATCTGATCTACCGGATATTCGATTAATTGCGTTTTCAGTAAGTAAAGTTTTTTTAACTGATGAGGGTACCAGCGTGCACTGGGGATTAGCAGTGTTTCATAAGCCGCTTACTGGTTGCTAATTTGCACTTCCATGCTGGACTGGGAGTGATAAAAAAACATAGAATGTGCCAGCTGCATCTCCTTCCGGGCATGCTGTAAAAACCAGCTAAGGGATTCGAGGGTTATATTGTATTGCAATTTTTGAGTTATATTGTATTACAACCTGTCACCATAGCAATATACATCATAATCATCTGTAATGTAATAAATAATCCTCAAAACTTGTCAGACGTGGCGGAACGACCTTAGTTTAGGTCGCTTTCACTCTCTACCCCATTAGGGATAAAGGTGTGATTTTATGTATGTATGTATGCTTATTTCTATCATATTACAGAAAATCTAAAACTAAGATTTATCTATAGAAAAGATGATTAAACGTGCACAATGACATAACTGATAATAAAAAAAATGCAATTACCTACTTCTACTTGTAATATTCAATGGACGTTATATTTAAATCAAACTACCTAGATATAAGTTATACTCTCGTTGCTTTTTTATACTTTGCTTATTCCCATCATTTGGGGTCGCTGATCTGCGCTGGGACATTATACGAATATTCTAGTCAGACATACATACATACATACATAAATCACGCCTTTATCCCTTACGGGGTAGGCAGAGCGTTTAACGCCTCGTAAAAGGCGCTTTCGCCACGTCTGACAAAAATTGAGGGCAATTTTAGATTGTAATATGTATTGCTATAGTGACAGGTTGTCAGCCCATCGCCTAAATTACAATACACTGTAACCCTCTAGTCCCTTTTGCTGACTTCTACAGCATGCCCGGGAGGAAGGGCAGCTGGAACATTCTATGTTTTTCTATCTCTCCCAGTCCAGCATAGAAGTAGTTGCGCTGGGACATTATACGAATATTCTAGTCAGACGACTATTTATTCGGAATGATTACAAGTCACGGACCACGGTAGACAACCACGAGGCTCTTTTTGGCAGTCACTGAGGGAAATCTAATTAAATCTCATTAGATTTCCTTTTTCCTGACTTGAATACTTATAAATTTGTATTAAAAGGTCAGGAAATTTCCAGATAAAATGGCTTTAAAAATTGCATGAACAATTTCTGAGAACCATTTGTATGTTTTTCTCTTTCCTCTCTTTAATATTATTAGTTAGGCCCGACAACCCGCACGACACAAGAAGTGTATTAGGTACCTACGCATGTCAAAGAGATATCGTTAGATACATATATATAATCACATCTTTATCCCTAATGGTAGGCAGAGCGTAAACGACCTTCTTCTTCGTGTTCCGCCACGTCTGACAAAGTTTTGAGGGTTATTTAAGATAGATTTGTAGGTATATTGCTGTAGTGAAAGGTCGTCAGCCCCTCGCCTAAATTACAATATACTAAAACCCTCGGCTCCCTTAGCTGATTGTTACAGATTGCCTGGGAGGAAATGCAGCTAGCATATTCTATGTTTTTCTCTCGCTCCCAGACCAGCATGGAAGAAATATGGATAAAAAGGAAATATCGTTACAACTATAATATACCCTCTTAGTTACACCTATATAGCGGTTTAGCTACATTAATTATAATTGTGTTAAATTACTCACTGTTAGTATAGGTATTATATCGTAAATATACAGATGATTTGGCTAGGAGATTGGATTAGGTTCAGACACTACCTAGGCGAGCTATTTTTAGTTAGGGTGAACGTACCTACAGAAGACACTTAAAAATGTTTTCTATCTAGCAGAGTGTACAGACATTCAAGAGTTATATATACATTTGATTTTCTTTCTATAGTCTAATAGGCATTTTGACTGGGTGGCTAAAAAATTCAAAACGTTTATACTTAAAACTGATGGATACTGTGGATCTCATTCATAATTAAAAATAAAAAGCACATTTTGATTTAATAATCGAGTTAAAAATATAGAAGTTATTGATTTGAGTACTCAATAACTTCTTCTTCTATAAATTCTACTTCAATATTTACTGGGGAGTGACGTCATAACAAAGTATTTTCATACAAACAAGCGTTTTTGGCATTTCGTTAAAAGTTGCTGATTTGACTAGTAGGCAAATTGCGTATTAAATAAGTTAAAGCGAGTTTTAAATTTCACCAGCCCAAACTAATACTAATATAGATAAACTAATATAGATACTTGAGATTACCGCTACGCATTTTTCTTTCACCCAAAGGTTTCCTGGAAGAAATTGCTACCTTAATAATAATGCCGCCTATGTTGTACTTGTTTTTCGTTGTTTTATGATTTATTTTCTAATGTGCATTAATGTATTTTTATCTTATCTTGATTTCGAAATTGATATTTTTGGAATAACTCGGGGAAATCTTTTACGTAGTTAAACTTCTACCACGTTTGACTATAACAGCTACGCATATCATGGTTGTACTGTTTGCATACCCAAGTGCCCAGAGACAGTTGGTATGTTTTTCGTTTATAGTAATATCTTTACAATTTACAAGACGAGGTGAAAACGGATCTTAATTAGTACTTTAGCACTCTGCCTACCCCTCAAAGGGATAGGCTAACCTTTATGTATTCAATGACGTGCAATATACATTCAAATCTATTTTAAATAACCCTCAAAACTTTGTCAGACGTGGCGGAACGACATTTGTTTAGGTCGTTTACGCTCTGCCTACCCCATTAGGGATAAAGGCGTGATTATATGTATATGTATGTGACGTTCATATAAATGTACCTTGCTTTAATAAAAATATCAAATAACCTACATAAGGCACTCGTGTTTTCTGTAAAGCGCAATATCGTAACATTCATGTACCTATACAATATTATTGGAAAGCGCAAGATCCGCTTGCACGCTTGTGTTCAATTGGATTATAACTGAATAAATAAATGGCGTAGATATGCTTCGTGGTCTAGAGATCTGAGCGTTGGGCTTCCGGTCCAGAGAACGTGGGTATGACTCTCACGACCGAACAGAAAGTTGATATTTGTATTGCCAATTTATCACGTCAGAGGGTTTTTTCTACAACAAATTCGCCGAATTCCTATTGGACTTTCGAACCGCTATGTTAAGCATGAGAAGGTATTACACAGCCCTAAACAGCAGAATTTCCTTTTTGTATCGCCTTTAAATCACTGATTAAAATAGACAGTGATTTCGGTGTCAAAATTTTAATTTTTACCTTATCCGTAGCAACCTCGTAGCGCGGCGTAGCAGGGTCGCTACGCCGCGCGTTGCGGGTGATCGCGCTACGAGCTACGAATATATTACCGGAATATTCAATTATGCGCTTGGTTTAATAGTGGTCCAGATTTAAGAGTATTGTTATATACCGGGTGTAAGGGACAGCGTCCCACGAACTGATAGGGGTTGCTCAGTTCAGAATCAATCAGAATCAATCTTTATTTGTAAATTATGGGTATAAAAACGAAACTAAACAACTATCACCAGGAAAATCTTTTAGGCGACGAAAAAATAATTTACTTTCCCTTATAAAATTACCACCTCAATCAGACAATTCTGTCCCTTACACCCGGTATACGAATGTGAGTAAATATTTTATATAAGTACCTAAATCTGCTTTAAATGCGTAAGAAAAATGTCAGTTTTTGTTCTAGAAAAACGTAAAGAAACGGTCTAGTTTCCGCTGTTATGAGCAGGTTATTGTCTCACAACATCATCAATATATTAGCAACAGACTAGATCGATTTATGATACCTACTTCGACATACACCTACATAGTGTCGTATGAACTTTGATGGCACAGTTGGTATACAAATTCCGAGCACAATGCGACCCAAGTGACAGGTTTAGCGACCCCGCCCTCATTCCGTCAAGGTCGATTCTCTTTACAACCGAACTCTGTTGGCTTAACTTGTAATATTCAGTTACGGCGGAGTACGTGTAACCAGCGCGTTATTTATAGAGGTTAGAGCCGAGTTCCGAGCTCTCGTGTGCAGAACAGACCGATCCATTATCTTACCGCAACTAATAAAAACTGAAAGGAATTTAGATACTTGTTTGTACATGTGCCGGCATTTTAGTGCAGCTATTATACCCGCTCCGTTATAGGTTATAGTTGTAGCTTGCGGCATTTATTTCCATTTCTGCTTTCGGAACTGGCGCAGTTAAACACCCGAATTTATATGCTTACGTACAATAAAAATGCGAGGTTTAACAACGGAAATCTTTTTAAATTTTCATGAAGAATCACAGTTGAATTCATGCTATGTTTTTAAGGCAACAAGAAATTGTTAGTTGGTTGTTTGAAAAGCATTCCTAATCCTTGTTTGTTCATCCATGTTTTTATCATTTACAGATTAACTTGAAAACAAAAGAATCGTCGTATAAATGCATGTTTCCTGAAAACTAAAGTAGCCAATCAGATCACAGATTCAAACAGAAGTAATCCATTTGGTTGTTTACTAACCTAAGCTATAACGTATGCGCGAATAACTAATGTTTGTTATTACAAACTTAACTGTACAATTCTCGATGAAACAAAGTAAATAGATTGGTTTATTTACCCCTCGATAACTGTTAAGCCAAAGTATTGTGCAAATTTTCACTGACCAACACATAATAACCTATTCTTGATAGCGGATGCAATCATTCATAATTTGTGTAGCCAATATTCGTTTACTTCTAGGTAACTAGATTTTACCAAGTCTTAGCTGTAAGTACTCAATCTATTAAAATGCCACACGTCTAGCCAGATATTTATTTTCATCAATCGTCATATCATTATTTTTGACTAGGTATAATTTATACTGATAAATTACGACTACTCACTTGTTTATTTAACGGAGGTCAGGCCTCTAAGTTTCGACTCTTTATGAGAGTCTTTTTCATAGAGAGTGAAAATCACACAACACTACCCGCCGTGTGTGATCTTGTTCATTTAGTGATAGAATAGGTATCACTACATAGTATAAAACAAAGTCGCTTTCTCTATCCCTATATCCCTATGTATGCTTAAATTTTGATGCGGTTTCTTTTAATGGATAGAGTGATTCAAGAGGAAGGTTTATATGCATAATATACTTAGTAGAGAAACAATGATAATTTCCGTGGGTCGCTAGTTTAGTGATAAAATAGGTATAATTTTATAAAACGTAAACACTGATTTCGTGAAAATAAAAAAATGCTATAAGCAATACCAAATCCAAAATGTTGATGACGAACTTTTTGTAAATGTTTTCCCGCGCAGTTATCATTTAGTTTTTGATAGCTCTGTCATGGCAATAACGAATCGTATGTTTTGGTTGCAGTGGAAGTTCGTTTGAGGGGCAATGGCAGAACGGCAAGAGGCACGGGCTGGGCGTGGAGACGCGAGACCGGTGGTTGTACCGCGGCGAGTGGACGCAGGGCTACAAGGGCCGCTACGGCGTGCGCCAGAGCACCACCAGCAACGCCAAGTACGAGGGCACTTGGGCCAACGGCCTCCAGGACGGATACGGCACGGAAACTTACGCCGACGGCGGTCAGTATCAGCCACTCACTCATTGCCAAATTATTGGAATTGAGACGAAAATACGTCTACATGGCCACGTCGCTCTCACAATGAATCGTCTCGAAAGAATGCCGCATTATTTATATCTACCGTTTAAAATCTCCGCTTCGATTAACAATCAACACAATTACAGATATGTTTGTGTAAATACGCGTGTTCAATTGCAGTCGTGGACTCGTTTCAATTCCTTTAAATGGTTCCAAGGTTTTGCCTGGCTGAAACAAGCGAATTATTGTTTATTTCAATCAATCTTAACACCGCATTCTGGCATTCCCGACTATCGATTTGTGTACTGAAATATTTCATGCGGTTCGCTTTACGAGCCATCCATTCTTCTCATGATTTATTCAGGTTTAATTTGAGTCAAATTACAAGTGATTATCGTTTGAATGGTATTGTATATACTATACCGGGTGAAAGGGACAGCGTCCCGCTTACCCCCGAACAACTTACTCTGTATGTATAAGGTGTAAGGGACAGCGTCCCGCAAAGTGATAGGGGTTGTTCAGTCAGTGAAACTGAACAACTACACCAGGAAATTCTTTCAGGAGATGAAAAAATAATAACTTCCCATACAAAATGACGACAATTTGTATGGAAAACCAATTTTTGGAAATCTTATTTTTTAGGAAGTGAAGTGGAAGTTGTTCAGTGTCCTTAACTGAGCAACCCGTATCAGTTTGCGGGACGCTGTTCCTTACATACATACATATAATCACGCCCTTATCCCCAATGGGGTAGGCAGAGAGTAAACGACCCAAGCAACGGTTGTGAGGGCTATCTAAGATAAATTCGTAGGTATATTGTTGTAGTGACAGGTTGTCAGCCCATCGACCAAATTACAATATACTGAAACCTGAAAGTTCATTTATGACTTGAAAGCGTTCCTAATTTGAGACAAAGATTATGTTAAATACAATATACTTTCACGTTCCACATTCGAAATAATAATGCGCAAATGTAAACTTTGTATTATAAAAGGCAAATTTAATGATTGTAGGTACATGCGGAGCGAAAGAAAAACGTAGAATGTGCCAGCTGAATTTCCTGCTGGGCATGCTGTAAAAACCAGCTAAGGGATCCGAGGGTTTTCAGTATATTGCAATTTAGGCGATGCGATGGGTTGACAACCTGTCACTACAGCAGTATACCTAAAAATCTATCTTAATTAGCTCTCAAAACATCCTCGGACGTGGCGGAACGACCATTGTTTAGATCGTTTACGCTCTGCCTAGCCCATTAGGGATAAAGGCGTGATTATATGTATATATGTTAAATTATTTTGTACCAAAAAAAAATATAAGACATTTTCATAAGACAATATTTTCATAGTGTGTTCGTAAAGACTGTGCTGTGTGCTCACCTAATGACCTAGATTCCAGTTGCGTGAACTAGGAAGGAGCCCCATGCCCCATGCTCGCGCAATGTTTGTTGTCAGAAAATAAATTGCGTGTGTAACGCGCGCTACGGAACTCAAACTATTATACTCGTAACTGCGTATTTGCAAAGTTATAAAATGTAGAGCCAGTCGACACAGCATTTAATTACAAGTTGATACCATCAAGAATGTGTAGAGCAACATGTCTTTCCATTATTTCTGTTTAATTTTGTGTCTTGCCAACTGACAATGTGTCTAGAGACCAATTAGGATTTATTCAACCTTGAAACTCGTTCGAAACCCAACTGTAGGAACGTAATAACGTGTCGTGCTAGTGCATCACCATTCCCTGGAAGCGACACGCGAATCCGGCAAAGCGTTGACTCATGCCTGTATTGAGAATACTCATTCACAAAATCATTCTTAAATATGGCACAGTGATTTGTTCCCTTACAAATAAAAGTTACTCACACGTCATTTTTCTCTCATCCGGCCGCGAGCCGCGGGAGGCGTTGCCCTACTGCGGATTCAGAATACTCCGTCCATTCATTTTGTTGCATGACCTACTTATATGCATCGAATTTAGTGTAGCATCAGCACAACATCTGCGGGTATCCCGATTTTCCTTCATAATTGCTACATCATCTCTAAATCGAGTCAATAACAACGTACTGTATACCTTTGCGAAAGTCGGTGGGGCGTACATGTAGAGCGATGTTTATGAATTGGATTGGGTCGTAAATCGTGTTACCAATGGTGTATGGCGGTAGCCGTTGCTTGAGGAGTTTATTGGGGAATCGCGCGGGAGTCGTGCCGGAGCGGCGGCGACGTGGCGAGATGCGGCGGTGCGGCTGCAGGCTGCTGCTTCGCGCCGCCGGCCGCCGGCGGGCGACGGCCGCGGCCCTCGCCGGATAAATATAGCGCCGGCACGCCCGCCGCGCCGCCTCGGCTCGACACACAATCATGTCGACCACTCATTTATTTCACTACAAAAAAATATGTGCCTTTCACTACTGACACATTTACCCCTAAGCCCATTTCAAGGCTACGCTGATGCGTCATAAGTTCATGGAACGAAAACACCTGCAATTATGACGCGAAGCTAGAAAATGAATGCACGGAGGGTCGTTATAAAATATGGTAAAATTATAATATCACATTTTGAGTATAAATCTTGGGTTGTTTTTATCGCTTGTTGAGTCAGTCGATTAGGGCATGATAAAAGTGAGCTTGGCGATGACAACGAGAGAGATTATAATAAAAGCTGCCATCAGTCACAGCGAGCGTGATCGCGTGCTGATAAAATGTCCAATCAGTTGAGTTACGTTTGAATTTTTGATCTACACGCACAGTTCACACATGTGGTCATTGGTAATAATTTTTATTTTTGTTATTAAATCATTGTTCATTAAGTTACTTATTTACTTCTACTAAAATAACATAAAACATAGTTCAGGAGTTAGCTGAATAATATCTTCTATTATCTTTAATTAACATGATTCCGCACAAGCTTCTTCAGGTCCTTACGAATTCAGACATCAATTTAGCTAATCTGTAGCAATTTTTAACTTATTCGAATGTAATGGCCCTAATGTTTGTTTCTTAACATATAAATTTTATAAAAAAATATTTGCATACAAACATACCGTACACACATACAAATCACGCCTTTAGCTTAACTGATGTAGGCAGAGTGTCAACCACCCAAAGATCATTCTTCCACGTGTGACAAGTTTTTGAGGTTATTTCCGATAGATTTGTATATTGCTGCAATGAGAGGTTGTCAGCTTATCGCCTAAATAACAATAAACTGAAGCCCTTTAATACCTTAGCTGGCTTTTACAGCATGCTTGGGAGTAGAAGCAGCCGGGCAATCTATGTTTTTGTATGCCTTAAGTGCGATATACGCAAGCATATATGTATAATTTATTCATATTATATTATAGTAGTATGTGTGGTATCATACAAAATATGATTCTAGTTTATTTGACTGTCCTGAAACTGGGTTTGGCTACAAGATAGCAACATGTTCTTTAGTTGGTTATTTTTTTCATGGAATGTACTTAATTTGCTAACATTATAAAATTTATGCTAAACAGGTTTAAGATTATTGCTATAAAACATAGTTTTTGCTCTAGGTACTAAAACAAGGTGCATTGGGGCAGGTCGGGACCAATATGAGTGATCAGATCACATACTGGGTGTAAGCGACAGCATCCCACAAACTGATAGGGGGGTTGCTCAATCAACAACACTGAACAACTTTTCAGGAAATTCTTTCAGGAAGTGAAATGTATTTTTTGCTTTTCCATATAAAATGTCCACACCAACCAAAAAAAAATATCACTTACTGAAAGAATTTCCTGGTGAAAATTATTCAGTGTCGTTGACTGAGAAACCCCTATCAGTTTGTGGGATGATGCTGTCCCTTACACCCAGTATAATAAAACTTCTTCTTCTTCTGTCAAGTGGGTATCGAGTCTATGGACCCGATGAACCCTGGTGTCAGAGTTTTTAAACCGCCTAGTAGCACAACTATCAGGCCTCTGACATAATAAAACTGGCTGAGTTTGACACCTCTGCTGCATTTTATCATATCCTTTGATCGTGTTCCAATCAAGTTCTGGGGTGGTTGACATTTTTTACTTATACAAATGTGATTTGTAGGTCGTTTACGCTCTGCCTACCCCATTAAGGGTAAAGGCGTAGTTATATGTATGTATGTATTTGTATAATTGAGCCTTGTAATTGTCCTGTACATAAATAAAAGATATACTGAAAAAAAAACATACATACATACATATAATCACGCCTTTATCCCTAATGGGGTAGGCAGAGCGTAAACGACCTAAACAAAGGTCGTTCGCCACGTCCGACAAAGTTTTGAGGGTTATTTGAGATAGATTTGTAGCTATATATAAAAAAGTAATAAAAAAAAAACATTTATTTAGTCCACACGACCATTACCAGTTTCACAAGGTTACATACATTTTGGTAAATTAGTTGAAGTTAGAACGTATTAAAAGCAAGACATGTGCTTGGACATGACATTAGTAAAATTTAATAGGTATTATAATGTTTATATGATAATACTTACATTTATATGATAAATAAATAGACATGATATCATCATCATCATCTCCCTAGCCTTATCCCGTATCTCTCGGGGTCGGCTACCTAATCTAGGTGATTGAACGAGGGTACTGGTTTTTACACAGAGCGACTGCCATCTGACCTCCGCAACCCAGAAGGGAAACCAGACCCAATCCTAGATTAGGTCAGAGTTTTCAAGCCGCCAATGCTTAGCACTGGCCTCTGACATGGCTTAACGACTAATATTTACGGTATTTAACGATGTTAACCGGGACCAACGGCTTAACGTGCCTTCCGAAGCACGGAAAAAGCGCCGAATAAACGTACATATGATTCGAAAACCGACAAACACATTGGTACGTGGTGGGATTCGAACCACGACCTCCCGCTCAGGAGGCAGTGGCCCTATCCACTACACCATCGGGCTCTCAATAGACATGATATATGCAAACATAATAATATATTGGTGTGTATAATAAATAAAAATATAATCATAATATGTGTAATTAAGTCATTATTTATCAAATATCCTCGGTGGAATTGTAATCAAGGGTTTTCAGCCAATTTACCTATATAAGAGTCCGTTTCGCTTGAGGAAGTTTAAACTTTTTGATGGTGCAATCCTTATAGACTGCAGAGTATATAAAAGGATGACTAAAATTCCTAAACCATTGAGCAAATGTGGTGTTTACTTTAGGAGTTTTCACTTAATAAATCCGTCTCTGCGATATGGATCTGTTTTGTAGATGTTAAATTTAGAATAGCTGTATGTTGGTCTAGCCTTGAGAATGTACAATTGACGTACTGTTAAGACCTCTACTTCCTGATATAGCCTTTGAGTCGGAATCCTAAAACCTATTGTTGTATCTTCCATGCCGGCCTGGGAGCGAAAGTAAAACATAGAATGTGCCAGCTGCATTTCCTCCCGAGCATGCCGTAAAAACCAGCTAAGGGATCTGAGGGTTTCAGTGAATTGTACTTTAGGCGATGGGCCGACAACTTGTCACTACAGCGATGTGCGTGCAAGTCTATCTTAGGTGACCCTCAACACTTTGTCAGACGTGGCGAAGCGACTTTTGTTTGGGTCGTTTACGCTCTGCCCACCTCATTGGGGAGGGGGGCGTGATTGTATGTATGTATTGTATGTATGTATATTGCTGTAATAACAGGTTGTCAGCCCATCGCGTAAATTGCAATATACAGCAACCCTCAGATCCCTTGGCTGGTTTCTACAGCATGCCCGAGAGGAAATAGAGCTGGCACATTCTATGTTTTTTCTCGCTCCCAGTCCAGCATGGAAGAAAAAAACACTTTATAACATGAAAATCACTATAGAAAAGCTAAAGGAAATATACCTCGTAGCAACGATTCTGTTCCCCACATTAAGTAGCAAGTCTATCATCTAGGCGTGCGCTCTTTACAGTAAAAAAGTAAGTATCTAATGTACCTATATATATATATATATATATATATATATATATATATTAACTAACAGGGGTAACTTGCTATAAATATCTAAATCTTTATCCTCAAAGAAATATTTCTTTTAGCATATTTTTGTAAATAATGTGACAGATGCTCTAGACAGAAACAGAAATGACAGTTTACAGAAGTGGAAAAGTAACCCCTACAAATATCTGTCTTTCATAATGACAGTTGTTAGTAAAACTGACAGTTATAGATAGGATAATATAGAAGAGCCAGACTTGGCAAAATACGGCGAAATATTAAAGATTAAGAAATCCCGCCAAAGCGCGAGTTGAACTCCAGTTCCGTCCCATGCTATGATATTTTTAACACTATGAAAAATAAGAAAATGACATATATTTTGTATGTGGAATTTAACTTTAATCATCATCTCCCTAGCCTTATCCCGTATCTCATGGGGTCGTCTGCCTAATCGAGAGGATTGAACGAGGGTACTGGTTTTTACACAGAGCGACTGTCATCAAACCTCTGCAACCAAGAAGGGAAACCAGACCCAATCCTAGATTAGGTCAGAGTTTTCAAGCCGCCAATGCTTAGCACTGGCCTCTGACATGGCTTAACGACTAATATCTACAGTATTAAACGATATTATTATTATTTGTTATCCTATCACATAACTTACCCTTTTAGTGCACAGTTTGTAACTGATGGTAAATAAGGGGTGGAGGCCTGGTGACCTAAAATACAGGCTTTTACGTCTAGCTCGGGCACCAGTCCACTACAACTAACAATGCCTATATCTATTTAAGTGCAAACCTTTTGTAACCTAGTTATAGTTTTGGTTGGAAATAAATATTATTATTATTAACCGGGACCAACGGCTTAACGTGCCTTCCAAAGCACGGAATAAGCGCCGAATAAACGTACATATGAAATTTGAATACCGAGAAACACATTGGTACGTGGTTGGATTCGAACCACGACCTCCCGCTCAGGAGGCAGCGGCTCTATCCACTACACCATCGGGCTCTTAACTCATCGGAAACTTGACTTTAATATTTTTAGTATTCGTTGTCAATAGAGTGATAATACGCTGTTAAAATATCAAATCTCTACTTATTACAATTCATGAGATACATGCAGGGGCAACCTCTTTACATACTAAAACTAAATAAAATAAAATAAAAAAAAATTAAAAAAATGAAATATTGAAATTTAATCGACAGCTGGCACATTCTATGTTTTTCTCTTGCTCCCAGGCCAGCATGGAAGCTATGACTTATGAATAGTAGGTAGTTATAACTACATCCATGTTCTATTTGACTAATCCTTGGACTCTACACCCGAAGGCCGTGGGTTCGACTCCCACAGGGGATTACAAAGTTGATTAGGATAAAGCAGGCTAAATCACCTGATTGTGTGTCAGAAAGATGATTTCGTGCTTCGGAGGGGACGTTAAATAAAAAGCTGTCAGTCATGGTCGCTGTCGTTAATGGTGATAGTTACACAAAACATCTCAGAGGTCTTATTAGGGGTAAAAACCTCAGACACAAGGGTTCACCATCAACCCACTGAATGAAAGAAGGTAAGCTTACCACTGTCTGTGGTCGGTTGCTTATTCAGCAAGCACATGAGGTGCTCAGCGCAGTGAGGTGCCTTGATCGAGTGCTGGTACGCTCGGTAGACCCTGAGCACCGGTTCGATGACTTCTAGGTTCAATGTGTCCGTCACCCGGTCGGCTATGGCGTTGTAGTCGCCGCGGGTCGCCATTTTGGCGGAGGCAGCTTCCGCCATTTTGAAGGTTAGCTGTAACATGAGACAATACATTTTAAGTGCTGTTTGGAACAGTTTTATATTGTTTATAACGGTTTTAAAACAGTTTTGTGCTGTGTGGTAGCGGCGTAGAATACTGCCACCCCATTTCTACTCATGGGGGTCGTAAGAGGCGACTGAGAGTTATATCTCCCCCCCTAGGAACCGTTAATCGGGGGAACACAACAGCATTCCCAAGGAGGGTTAGCGTCAGGCAGGCGGCCGGCTGTAAAATGTTCTGCCGAAACCTATTAGCAGTATGAACAGGACGAATAGACATATGAGCGATAGGACTAGGGCGTTCCCCGGAGGCGACGCGCAGGGGCAGCACCCGGCTCCTGTGGGAAATGGGCTAGGGTTGTTGCACCTTCCGCAGCGGGTGCAACGTAAGAAGCTAGCACGGAAAGAGAAGGAAGTAAGGTTGAGGTTAGCGAGTTGGAATGTAGGAACGATGACTGGAAGGGGAAGAGAGTTAGCGGATGTATTAAAGAGACGAAGGATAAACGTAGCTTGTTTGCAGGAGACTAAATGGAAAGGTGCGAGGGCTAGAGAGATTGGTGAAGGATATAAGTTTTACTACTGTGGAAGTGATGGAAAGCGAAATGGTGTTGGGATAGTGTTAGACAGTGAGTTGAAAGAAAATGTGATGGATGTTAAGCGTGTAAGTGACCGAGTGATTCTAGTGAGAACCATGCTAAATAATCTAGTTCTTAATATTGTTAGTGTGTATGCTCCACAAACAGGTTGTGATGACAGAGTGAAAGATAAATTTTGGGAGGATTTTGACAGCGTTATGATGAATGTTTCAGATGGGGAAGAGATTTTTATAGGAGGTGATTTTAATGCACATGTGGGACGAATGAAAGACGGTTTTGAAAGAGTACATGGAGGTTGGGGGTACGGAAGCCGAAATTTCGAGGGCGAGACTTTGTTGCAAACTGCTTCTGCTTTTGACCTGGCTATAACAAATACGTGGTTTAAAAAACGAGATCAACACCTCATAACATACAAGAGCGGCCACCACACGACTCAAATTGATTATTTTCTTATAAATAGGAACAAAATCAGTTGTGTCAAAGACTGCAAAGTGCTACCAGGCGAAGATTTAGTCTCACAACATCGGCTGTTACTACTGGAAGTTAAAGTTAATGTACAGACCAACAAAAACAGGAAACGACCCCCACCCAAAATAAAGTGGCATATGCTAGAAAAGAATGACTGTGCGAATGAATTCCGAGAGAAAGTAGTCAATAAAATGATAGAAATGAAGGACATGAATGGTAAAACGGTGAATGAGTGCTGGAATGAGATGGCTGGTTGTATAAGGAGTGTTGCGAAAGTTGTGTGTGGTGAGTCAAAAGGAAGAGGCATGATGAATAAAGAAACTTGGTGGTGGAATGAGGAAGTACAAAAGGAGTTGAGTGATAAAAAGAAGGCCTTCAAAGAGTGGCAGAATACGACTAGTGGAGATGATAGAATGAAAGAGCAGAAGAAAGTAAAATACACAGAATGCAAGAAGAGAGCTAAACGAGCAGTGGCCATTGCTAGAGCTGAGGCACAGTACAAACTGTATAAGTCATTAGACAAATCTGAAGGCCAGAAACAGCTCTACCGCATGGCAAAAATGAGAGAGAAGAATGCAAGGGACCTATCGCATGTAAAATGTATAAAAGATGAAACTGGGCGTGTTTTGACGAATGACGAAGAAATAAAAGAACGTTGGAAGATGTACTTTGAAAGGTTGATGAATGAAGAGAATGATTGGAGCGGTAATGTGAGGGACATACCGATAAATATTGGACTAGTGAGAGATATTAGTGTGGATGAAGTTAAAATGGCTGTGCGAAGTATGAAAAATGGGAAATCGGTTGGGCCAGATGGAATACCAGTTGAAGTGTGGAAGTTATTGAGTACGGATGGTTGGGTGTGGCTGAGTTTATTTTTCGGTAAGTTGTTGCAAGAAGAGACGATCCCTGATGAATGGTGCAACAGTTTACTGGTGCCCATCTTTAAAAATAAGGGTGATGTGCAAGAGTGTAACAACTACCGAGGAATAAAGCTCATGTCACATACTATGAAAGTTTGGGAGAAAATAATAGAAAGAAGGATAAGAGAAGAGAGTGATATAACACAAAATCAGTTTGGGTTTATGCCAGGTCGAGGGACAACGGACGCCATTTTTGCACTTCGCATACTATGCGAAAAATACAAACGTGCTCACAAAAACTTGCACATGGTGTTCGTTGACCTTGAAAAGGCATACGATCGTGTACCCCGAGAGATTTTGTGGTGGGCTATGAAAGAGAAAGGCGTGCCTGGGAAGTATGTGGCGCTAATTCGTGCTATGTACGAAAAATCCTGTACTCGTGTCCGGTCAGCTGCAGGCACTAGTGACGAGTTCGGTGTGGCTGTAGGCTTACACCAAGGGTCGGCTCTAAGTCCTTACCTATTCCTGTTAATAATGGACGCCTTGACGTCGGATATTCAGGAAGAGGCACCCTGGTGTATGCTGTTCGCCGATGACATCGTTCTCGTCGGCGAAGATGGACTCGAGGTACAGAGCAGGTTGGGGAAATGGCAACAGAAACTGGAGAATGTAGGCTTGAAAATCAGCAGAACAAAAACGGAGTACATGTTCTGCGATTTCGGCGGTCTCTCCAGTCCTGTGGCTATGACCCTTGATAGGGTAGCATTACCGGTCTGCTCCGACTTCAAGTACCTCGGGTCACAAATTCAAGGAGATGGTGAGATAGGCAGAGCCGTTACGCACAGAATTAGCGCAGGATGGATGAAATGGCGACAGGTTACAGGAACAACTTGCGACCCCCGAATGCCCTTCAGGCTGAAAGGGAAAATCTATAAGAGCGTCATAAGACCTGTCGTCATGTATGGATCAGAGTGTTGGGCTATGAAAGTGATGGATGAAAGAAAACTTCATGCTGCGGAAATGCGAATGCTGAGATGGATGTGTGGAGTAACAAGAATGGATAAGATAAGGAATGAGTATATAAGAGGAAGTCTGAAAGTTGCGCCAATTACCGACAAAGTAAGAGGAAATCGTCTTGCGTGGTATGGCCATGTTATGCGGAGGGATGAAAGTCATATAGGCAAAAGGGTAATGAATTTGAATGTGGATGGATATGTTGGGAGAGGACGATCAAAGAAAAGATGGATGGACTGCGTGAAAGATGATATGTCTAAAACAGGTGTGAGTGTTGAATTGACGGCTGACAGGGATGAATGGAAGAAAAAAACGTACTGCGCCGACCCCAAGTAAATGGGATAAGGGCAAGCGAATGATGATGATGAAATTTAATCGACAAAAGAAACACATCTCTGGATGTGTTATCGTACAATGACCCTTTCTGTTGATCAATTCCACCCGTTTTCTAACTTTTTTTTTTGAATTTTCATTTGTTGGCAGCAGAAATCTGCAATAGATGGTTTCAACAAAAATGAAAATTTTTCTTTCATAACGTTTCAATGAAAAGTATTTAGACTTTCGATTACTTTTATTTCGGTGACCTTGTGTGGAATGAAGAGTTTTTTAACTACGATACCTAATATTTTCAAATAGATGGAAAAGGCTGGTTCGTAGGCGATGTGCAGTTGCAACTATAACTTTGACTTTTGACGAGCTAGTAGAATATTTTACATAAATTTTCTTGGTCTGAAAAATATTTTTGCTGCATTTTTCATTTACAAGTCTTTAAAATTTTAAGATGATATACATATAGTATTTAAATTATATATAAGAAAGTGTATTGTATTAGGTATGTATGAACCTATGTGTTTGTTACAATTTGATTTGAATGATTCTGTAAGTAGTCTGTGGCCAGCAATATAATATTTAACTATTTGACTATGTAGTTTGCCTATGTAGCTACCGCGTCAGTATTTGAGGCATTGTCATTGTGATGTTTTTGAGGTGTGTTTCCTTTTTTTGGAGGGGTTTGAATTATTTTTTTTATCAATTTTTGGGAAGTTTTTCTGTTTTTTGTACGTACGCGTGTGTACTTTAGCACGAAGTCTCTTAATCCGAATGCCACTCAGGTCAGAACAAATTATTTTGTCAAGTACTCGACTATTTTAAACTAGCTTTCCGCCCGTGATTTTACTCGCAGCGAAACGAGTTTAAATTTAATTTAATTCACATAGGAACAAAAATATTTACCCGCGGTAAAAGCCTTATTCCAAGATGTAAATGTGAGGCAAATGTCAACCATATCCCGATTAGTAGGAATACTATTATTTGTTTTTCTCATGATTTTCTTTTTGTATCAATTAATTTGTTCTACCTCATAATATAAAATTAGTATAGGTTTTAAACGAAACCATTTTCACTTAGATTTAAATGGTCACAGGTAAATTCAGAGAATATATAGTATTTCCAAATGGCTACGAATAAAGGTAAACAATATTTCATGTCTTTTAATCGAAGTTCTATTTATTTCTAAAATAAGTTTTAACTATTGTTTTAGCTACTCGTAATAGAAAAAAAAAACACAATGAAATAATAGTTTTGGTAATTTAACTAATTTGCCAACACTTATAATTTACATATTACACTTATAATTTATTTTAGAAATGTGTTTTTTAATAAAAATACGTGAAAGATTGTTTACCTTTATTCTAGTGGCTATTTGGAAATGCTATAAGTATATTTGTTAAGCATCCAACTCTGGAAATACGAGGTAGTTCGATTTTATTGGTAACTTTATCTAGTTATATTTTAGTATCTGATCTTTTAAAGTACAGCCGTAAATGGCGTGTAAGCACCATTTGAACAAACTCATCTCATTTCAAACGATTGTACGGGATGCACCATTTCCTGATATTAGTTGCGACTGCGACTTTGTAGCTGCGTAGTATTTTTCCGCTTTGAACGCTACAATAGCGCGTCGCTACGGCGCCGTAGCCACAATAGACCGCTGAACAATAGCTCCTATCTCACCCTCGGTAATTATATTTTACGTTACTGATAACAAAATGGTGTAATTACAGGAACATACCAAGGGCAATGGATGCGAGGGCTGCGGCACGGGTACGGCGTGCGGACGTCAGCGCCGTTCGGGCTGGCGTCGCACTACCGCGGCGGGCACCGGGGCGACCACCGCGGCTCCCAGACCTCGCTGGCGGACGCGGGCACGCCGGACCCCTCCGAGCGCCGCAACGTGCGCATGGATGACGCCCGCGGCGGCTTCGTGCTCAAGGCCAGCTCCGACGAGCCTACTGGGCGACGAGGTTCGCTCGTCGAGAAAAAAAAGGGCGGACTGCTTTCTGTGAGTGCTCCCCAACGCTTCGCTTGGTGTGTCTAGAACGTAGCACTGGTCACAGTAAACTATCTCGTTTCGTTACTGCATGTCAAAGAGTCGCACTAGTATTCAACTCCCAGTGGATCTGACGAAGCTTGATCATATTACAAATAGAGCCGTAAACTTGCAATAAGCTAGATAGTCCATTACAACAAATTGAAGTGGATAGCTTCATTTCTCTGTAGCCCCACTTTTTGCTCATAGTAATTGCTGCAGGCATTAAAACAATTGAAATGCGACCTGTTTAACAAGTTCACAAGGTTCACAGGTGTACTTAATTCATTCTTTTAAATTGTGAACTATGACGGTAGTATTTTACAGCACAACTGAATAAATAACAATGTGTGTTTCTTCAACATACCTCAACTTTAGTGACACGTTTATTTCCTTATTTCCATTTAGCATGCATTGCTTAATTTTTTTCATGTGATAACCTCTTAGGATAACCTACCTACTAATTTTATTTTTTGCTTTATTTACAAGCCGGTAACACATACCGTATGCTTAGAAGAAGTAGTTATAGACAAGGTAAGTCTCACGAGTGATTACCATAATGTAGTTATAAGATAGTTTAAGCTTAGTATTAGATTAGAATTTCGTGTAGAGTAGATCGTTCTATACTTATCGTCAGAATCTAGGAACAATTGCAATTACTCTAAAAGCTCTACTAGCACTCCATGCCAATGACTACAATAAAAAGAGGGTGTGGATTTTCGCATTTCATTCGAATAGGCGTTAATTTGAAGCTGCGCCTAAAATACAGAGTTCTACTTAATTACAGAGAGTATAAAGCCGAAATGTGGAGAAAATTAAATTAATAATTTCATAGGTGTATGTTTATATTTGGTATACAAATACATAGCTTTCGTTTACGTTAGCCGACGTTAACATCGACGTCAAATTCCATTTGTTTAACAAACTCGGAACAAACGGTAGATCCGCATACCCGCCGTCACGTTACGTAAGGATTGTGGCGGCCTAAACAAAATGTCGCACTAAATTTTAACCTATGATGTTTCTATAGGGGCTATAAATTTTATTCTACATAATCTTTTCTAATAAAATAAATAGTTTTACTGCTTTTATACGTACTCTTTGCAATGATAATCGACGTTTGTATGATCTTCAGATGCTAGCTCCCCATCCTGTGAAGTCAGTCAGAAGTTGATATTTTTATTTTGTATCGTAAAATACTTTTTTAAAGTAAAAGTCCTGTTTTTGACAAACCGTGGCAAAAATTTACTTACATATTGATAATTAGATAGTTGGGGCGCGTCGCTACATTAAACAAACATAATTTCGCATTTATGTTTGTTAAGAGTTAGAATCTACGCTACTGTAAACCGCAAAGAAACTTTTTTTTCTACGGAAAATGAAAATTTTATACGAGCAACGCCGCGGCCATAAAGCTTCTATTAACTGCCGTAAATATTTAGCACAGCTCTATTTTAAGCAGCCCCAAGTAAAAATAAGAGAAACGTGTCAGTGAGAAATTTTAAGTATTTGAGATATTGTGTGCATCTCTGAATGTTTTAATGATAGACAACGATTTATAGAATGTGTGGCGTATAAGTATAACCGAGCTTAAAATTGTTACGTAAAGTTTAGTACGTATATAGATAATTAGGTACCTATAGTCTTTTTAGATTTAGACATACGCCAATGCGCAGGAACTAACCCTCGTATCTTCAAGACCTTTATTAAGGCCTGCACAGACAAGGGACTTTTTGTCCGCCAGTTTCGAATTCTAACATGCAATCCAATACGTTAGTTTAGTAAACGATGGCGCTATGGTTTTCACCGTTGGTTTCTATGGACAAGAAATCCTCATATTCCAGGGCCTTTAAGGATACTTCATACATACATATAATCACGCCTTTATCCCTAATGGGGTAGGCAGAGCGTGAACGACCTAAACAAAGGTCGTTCCGCCACGTCTGACAAAGTTTTGAGGGTTACTTAAGATAGATTTGTGTGTATATTGCTGTAGTAACAGGTTGTTAGCCCATCGCCTAAATTGCAATATACAGAAACCCTCGGATCCCTTAGCTGGTTTTTACAGCATGCCCGGGTGGAAATGCAGCTGGCACACTCGATGTTTTTCTCTCGCTCCCAGTCCAGCATAGAAGTTTCTTGCTCCCAGTCCAGCATGGAAGGATACTTACTATAAATTAATATCCAATTTAGATCATTCAATCAAATCTTTCTCAAGACGCATGACTAATTGAAATCTTTTCTTGACTATCCTGTTGTATATCGGCATCAGACAAATTGCGGTACCGACAAAGATGTTATGTATTTATATCGAATTGCAGAAGTTGCGAAAACAGCGCAGCACCGGTGAGCTGGACAAGCGCGGCACGGGCGCCAGCGTCCGGTCGGGCGGGTCCGGCGGGTCCGGCTCCTCGTGGGTCTCCTCGGTAGAGAGCTCCCACTCCGCCATGACGCACGCCTCGCTCCACACTAACTCCAACGCGAGTTTTGTTGTCGAGGTGAGTGATAGATGATACAGCGCAGCACCGGTGAGCTGGACAAGCGCGGCACGGGCGCCAGTGTCCGGACGGGCGTGTACGGCAGGTCCAGCTCCTCTGTTGAGGTAAGCACAGCATCATTGAACAAGCAGAACAGCAGCGTCAGCATTCGATCTGTCTGGTTGGGTCACCCAACAGACACAATTCATAGCATGCCAGTCTGTCAGTAGAGTCAGAACGCAGAACAAGTAAGTTTATGATCATGAGTCAGGATGAAACTTTAAAACTACGAATGTTTCAGATAGTAAACTTTGGCAGTACGTGTTCACGAAAAAGTTCAAGGTCAAGGTCACATGTTGACTGGTTTACTGTCCACAACAATAATATGTTATACAAACATTACCGCTACTGCAGCTTAAAGGATTTCTTGTTTTATTTTACACTCCTCAATTATAATTTTCTACTCCAACTTCCTAAGTTAAATATACGTAATATTTAAAAATTATACTTTTCAGGATGAACATCTAGACGCAGGCGTAACAGAAACGTATTCGGGCGAATGGAAGAACGACAAGCGCACCGGTTTCGGTGTGAGCGAGCGCAGCGATGGTCTCCGGTACGAGGGCGAGTGGTTCGCGAACAGAAAGTACGGCTACGGAGTGACCACCTTCCGCGACGGCACGCGCGAAGAGGGCAAATACAAGAACAACGTACTCATCACCAGCCAGAAGCGGAAACACATGTTCCTCATGAGATCCGCCAAATTCCGGGAACGGGTCGACTCTGCCGTCAACGCGGCGCAACGCGCTTCCAAAATAGCATTACAAAAGGCAGACATCGCTGTCTCTAGGTATGTAACATTTATTACCCGGGATTAGACCAAGTTTATTTTTGTTGCTGTTTGTGGATTCTTTAACGACTAATGACTTCAGATGCGTTACCACAATGTAATGCACTAGAGATTTAATTTGTATCATTGTTGATAGTGATTGAAAAGTTCCATATTTCATACTTTAGTATGCACAAATTTAACAAAATCTTTCGTTTCAACAGATCCGCCACTGCGAAAGGTAAAGCCGAACAAGCCGACGAAGTGGCAGACCAAGCAAAAGAAGACTGTGATATAGCGCAAACGACTGCCAAGCAGTTCGCCCCAGATTTTAAGCATCCCGGCTTTGACAGAATAGGATTAAGAGAAAAATATAGACAACAAAGGGCATACGAACAACAACAGGTTATGCACCATGCACCTGTATCACAAGAATCTGAAAAGATCTTGGATGGAAAGAGCATTCCAAATCATATCCCTCCGATGCATTCACAGCTTCCGCAAAATAGTATCCCTAACCAGATGCCTTCACGAAGACCATCCACACAATACCCAAAGACAGTGCAATCTATAGACCCCAGATTAGCGAACAGTACAAATTATAGTTCAGACGCGAGGACACTAGGACCTTCATATGATTCGTACTATTCACCTGATCAAGGTCACCAATCATGGGCACAACAGAATACACAGCCACAAAGTACAGTACCGCCTCAGAATGAGCAGTTTGGTATGTATCCTCCTAGTGCACCACAACAGCCACAAGGAGGGTATAGTATGAGCAGGCAACCCACGCTTCCGCATCAACAAAGTATAGACCAAAGCAGTCAACAATTCTCAAATCAAGGGCGAAGACTGTCTGCAAATGTAAGGCCATCAATGAACCAACAGCCTGCTCCGCAAGTATGGAACGCTCCACAAAGACGGCAAAGTGTACTAGCTCAGCCACAGCAAGGCCCGCAGGACACAATGTATGTGGATGGCGGTACTGCCGCTTACGGAAGAAATGAACTTCGCACTGGAACCGTTGCATCTGAAGGAGCACTAGCAAACCAGATGATGCAAGATCCTTATCGGCAAACAACGGATGCACAAGGATACAGACAAAATATGGATCAACAAGGTTACAGACAGATGCAGGACCAACAAATGTATCGGCAAGGTCCGCCTGATCAGCAGGCTTATAGGCAACAACCTGATCAGCAAGGTTACCGACAACAACAGCAACCTTCTCTAGATCAAGACATGAATCGGCAAGCTGCCGGTCGGCCGAACATAGATTATTTCGACCACTATAAAAGACCCCCTAGCAGAGACGGGAGTGTAGATCGCTACGGTCGACGGTCGCGTCAGCCTTCTATGGAAGCAGCGGCGCCGCCTCCTAGCGGTTCCCGTGCTGGCTCCGTGGCTCCACAGCCGCCGATGGCGTCGTCACGGCCGGCATCTCGGGCAGCTACACCTGCCGCCGGCAACGGCCATCTAGCATCAGGACGTGGCTCTATATCTCGTGCAGGGTCAAGAGAGCCTCCACCTTTTGAAGAATCACTATTGCGGAAGCGGAACCTGGGACAAGATATAGCTCCTTCGCCCTACCAGCCTAAACGGACTGAGAGCCTGTACGTGGCTCCAGCACCTGCGCCGCCGCCACCCGTCGCTAAGGGGGGCGGGGGAGGCGGCGGAGGCGGCGGAGGTGGAGGACGAAAGGTGAGACATATTTTTATACACACTAGCACAATCAGGTCAATAACCCATAGGGTGTTTGTGCACTCATCTGTATTACATTCGTATACAGTTCGTATCTGATTTGGCCTTCCTAGTTATTGTATGAAAGCTTGTGCACTCATACTCATATTACGTGTCATAAGGAATTTATTCTGATACAAACTGCATACGGATCTAATCTGGATTAGTTCACAAACGCCCTTAAGTTCTATGCGTGGCTGGCACGGTCTGAAAATAAGCTTCAAGGGTTATTCAAACAGTATAAATGCATATTATAAAAGCTACGATTGTCTTAATAAAGGAACCCTAAATAAAAGCTTCGAAAATTGGAGCGCGTTGAAATCTTTTGTATCTACATGTAGAGGTATCACTCAGCACTTGAAAAGATTTCAACGCGATTGGTCGTTAGTAAGAATAATAATTTAAAAATTTAAACCATTTTTACAAAGGCGCACAAATAACTAAAATGTTTCATAATAGAAATAATCATTACGTTGAAGACAGATTTATCTACGAATAAAAAATAATTCTTGCCATCATTTATACGACTAAGATTAGTCCATCTTCCGAACTTCATACTATTGAGGACGATGAACTCATAGTGACTAATTTTCACACCCAGCCAGACTAATAATAGAAGAAAGTTCATTCGTTAATGTCTTAAAAAATCGTTAATTTCTTGATATCTCGACATGCTATAATTCCTTTCGGATTGAATTATCACGGAGAAGTATTTAGCTCACGTTCAGCTTCGGTGTTTCAAAACTAGTTAAATATATATCATCGTAGAATTCCAAACGTTGTCGTTCAGTTGAGAGTCTAATCATAATGTTAGCAATAAATATGAAAGTAGTAGAGTTAGGTTGATTTATACCGGGTCGGCGGGGCGCGACGGGAAGGATTGAACTTCAAAGATTGTTTATGATAGGATCGGAGCCAGCGTGCGGGTTACGTAGCGCGGAGAATGTTTGCGCTATGCACTATGCGGTCGGTGCGTCCCGTACCCGTCGCGCGGTTTCGGTCGGCGCGGTCGCGTCGCTCAAGTATGTAGGTGGATCGCCGGCGCAAGGCGCGCGGGTGCCGGCGGGAGCTCAGCGCTCAGCCCGTTCTATTTCTAATTCGAGACAGTCACTCACTGCCGGTTTCCGCGCATCACCTCTCCGCTAAATATACAACTTAAAATCCCAAATATTCAATAAACCGCACGAATTACTGCTAATTTGACTGTGAAAGTGCCGGTCGCGTGAAAATGGCTCATTTTTATCCGAAAGTTACGTAAAGGTGAACATAACCGAGACCTTGAAACGCAAACGTACTAATAAAGTTTTGTTGTGTTTAGTGATGGTAATAAAAATAAGTTGCCTAGTAAATACGTGGTATTAAATGAAATAAAAGTTGATTAGATACCTTAAAGATGTGGTACCAAGGGGAAGATGAGGAGGACGAAGATCTGTTGTGTTCGCCAGCGATCCTCGCGCGGCGAGCCTCCGAAAGTTGGATCAATGTACCTCCTGCAGAGGTAATACTTGCATATTCATGCAGTGATACATGATCAAAAAGTCTCTAAATCATGCTTTAAAGCCACTACAATCTCTACTTTCAATAACCAAGAAACTCTTGACAGCTAGGTTAATTTGCTCATGGCAAGTCTGGCATTCCTTTCTCGCACTAACCTATTCCCGTAAACATTGCAGCAAATCCTGACGACGCAGCAGACGCTGCAGCGCAAGAAGTCCCTGCCGGACGTGGCGGGGATGCCCCGCATGGTGGACGGCGCGGGGATGTCCCGTGAAGAGGTCTCGATGCTGGGCTCGGCGCGCCGCGAGGAGGTGCGCCGTCAGTTCGACGAGACAGAGAAACTCAGAGCCAACCCCCTGCTCTACTTAGTCAGTCCGCAAGTCAAGGTCAGTACAGCAACTATACTATCTATACTGAATATAAAAAGAAATAGCTGACCAAACATTACGGTGTGATCTTACCCATGAAACTGAACAACTTTTCCCAAGGAACACAGGTCGAAATATTAAAAATCAGCCATGCTGTGCCCTCACCTTTTTCCGCTAAGATACTTAATTAATGTTTAGTTATTAATTACACTTAACCACTTAAAATTATAATGCATTTTAGTTTTAAGTGAAATTTTGAATGATTCTTTTGTATTAATGTTATTTGTGTTAATGTGGAAATAAATGTATTTTATCTTTATCTTTAAAACAAATTGTTCCCATAAAACACGACTGGAGCCTCTGACACCATTTGTATGGCAGACCAAAATATTTTTTCAATTTTTCGACCTATGTTCCTTTAAGAAAATTGTTCAGTTTCGTGGACAGAATCAGAGCCTAAAGTTTGGTCAGATATTTTATTTACTCCTTGTATGTCTGTTTGTACGATAATAATGTACAGTCAACCAAACCACTTACCTAATTGTAATTCCCTTGGTTTCCAGGACTGGTTCTCCCGGCAGCAGCTGGTGCTCGTGGTGCTCTTCATCAACATCTCCCTGGGCATCATGTTCTGGAAACTGCTCACGTAGCGTCGGCGCGCGGCGCACGCGCGCCTCTCCACGCACTACACCACTCTGTACATATGTGCAATAACTCTCAAACATTGAGCCAAAACAATTACATTACGTGCAAAAATATTATTAGTTCTTACATTTTATTATGACCCTACTTTTGATACGAGTTACATTTTAAACATCCAAAACGTATTTATTTGTCGATAAGGACTTCGGTTTGCTAGTGTATTTTTCTTTGACGTTGTGTAAGTGTGCAAAGTATGACAAGAATACAGTGCTATACGCTCCCTCCACAACTAACTCAACAACTTCTTAAAATTATGTGCGAGTGAATTTTGTGTCCACGAGTCGGAATCTTCGAGTGTAAGGAGCACGAATTGTTTTATGGAACCTGCATATTGTAGGTTTATTTTTGCCCTTGATAATGGTTTATTATAACGTCTTTACCAATACGCCTCTGTGTGGAATATTAATATTTTGGATCAACATAAACATTGACGACCTTTGTAGAAGGCAATAAAACTTGGATATTGTCGGCCGCATGAGGTAGCGGTTAATTTTAAAGCGTGTGGTTGCATCTTACGCGACCACACCAAATATGTAGTTACCAATTTTAAATATTATGTAATTTTATATAGTAAGTAATTTTATGTACTTACTACAAATAGTACACCGTATAATATGTCAAAGACTATATATTTTAAATTATTGGACTATTTGAAAACTGGAAGTCTTATGAGACCGTTTCAATTTGGTAAAAGTTACGTGATTCTAAAGCACAAATTACTATGATAGATATTTGACTTACCTACTCGAATATGTAAATAAAACAAAATTGTTGACCCTTTTACAAATGCCTATAGTTATATACAAATTAGATCGTTGCTTGCTATACCTACGTATGAATAGGTGAAAAAAAAGCATAAGCTTTATTTTCCTATTTTGTAAAATAGAATTTGAAATTGTAAAATCTTGTACCTATTGAATAGACACCACGTTTTTTACAAACTTAGCTTCGTATTATACCTATGACGTCAATTCTCTCGTAACCGAAGTTTTTGTATAGATAATTAATATATTAAATTATACCTATTGATTAATATTGGCATGGGAAGCGTGCGATGAGACTGTTGATACGTATAATACAACGAAAGTTGTGGAAAACGCGCATTCGTTGAGAGTTTGAAATATATTAATGTTGGTAAGACAATTTTCACAGTTTCATTATTATGTAAAAATTATAGGTTATATCTGTAAGAATTTTAATTACTTGTATCAATTTTATCTACGTTTCACAAATAAAATATTTTAACAAAATCATAAGGGATTTTATTAACCTATTGTTTGATGATTCAGGATATGTTCAGAAACATTCGTATAGGTCTTAAGCATGTATTAAGGTAGGTACATAACGAAAGTATTAAAACTGGAACTCTTTAAAAAATACAAATATTTTGTGACATGATATTTTTTTACCAATAAATACTTATTCGTAGTATTTCGTAGCTCGTAGCGCGGGCGCGTAGCGACCCTGCTACGAACTAGCTATTAGTAAGTGAAAAACGAACATTCAAGAAAAATTAGGCCAGTATCTTTTTTATAACATACCTAAATATCACAACAAACAAATCAGCTCAAAGTGAAATTTACTATCATACGAATTTAAACCTAAAAACTTACCGATGATTATCTCCTGGCGACTGCAGTGATCTTGGTGGTGGGTATGGCGCTGGTGTTCATGGTAATGATGCACCGTCTAGGCTTCCATCACCTTGGCTTTCATCTTCTTGACAACCTTGTAAAAGATCTTTGCATCAAATATTGGCAGTTATGGTTTTTTTTTTTAACTTACGTGGAGTTTCATAAATGTCACAGAATGTAAAAAAAACGTACGTTGCTTATTTCATTTTGAAATGAAGAATGCCTATTTTAAGTACATGGGTGTGGGTACGGTGGCAATTTAAAATTATAATCGAACACTGAGAGGAATCATATTTAATAACAACAACCTAAGAGATATTTAAATTGAGCCTCAGTATATGTTACTACATTTAGAACTAACTTAAACCCAGACCAGAAGTTATTGAAAAAAAATTAACGTAACACAAAATTCACCGGGCGAGGCGGAAGGCACAGACACTAAGTTATATGATATAAGTTATATGTTATATAGTCCGCATCGTCACTTTCCACCAGGTGAGATGGCGGACAAATGCTCGCCTATATATATTAAAAAAAAAAAAAATGATAGAAGTGTTTTTAACAGTTCTTATAAAAAAAACATATTTCTTCCATGCTGGACCGGGTACGAAAGAAAAACACAGAATGTGCCAGCTGCATTTGTGCCCGGGCATGCTGTAAAAACCAGCTAAGGGATCCGACGGTTCCAGTATATTACAATTTAGGCGATGAGCTGACAACCTGTCACTACAGCAATATACCTACAAATCTATATTAAATAACCCTCAAAACTTTGTCAGACGTGACGGAACAACCTTTGTTTAGATCGTTTACGCTCTGCCTACCCCATTCGGGATAAAGGCGTGATTATATGTATTTATATATGAAAACATAACAGTCACTTTCTAAAGTACATTTGCAACAGGTTAGTGTAATTGGATTAGACGACAACTTATGATAAACAATAATAACTGTTTACAATGTTTTTACTTTCAAATTAAAAAGTCCCTTTTATTTTGTTTCGTCCTACAATTCTTATGCGAGTTTGAGAAAGTTTGCTTGTATCAGCGTTTTATAATATTTTAAAACATAAATGGAGGTTAATCAATGTTACATATACGTATCAGCAACAAAATATTCATCATCATCATCTCCCTTATCCCGTATCTCTCAGGGTCGGGTACCCAATCTAGGAGATTGAACGAGGGTACTGGTATTTACACAGAGCGACTACCATCTGACCTCCGTAACCCAGAAGGGAAACCAGACCTAATCCTAGATAGGTCAGAGATATCAAGCCGCCAATGTTAGCACTGGCTTCTGACATGGCTTAACGACTAATATCTACGGTATTAAACGACATTACCGGGACCAATGACTTAACGTGCCTTCCGATGCACCGAATAAACGTACATATGAAATTCTAAAACCAAAAAACACATTGGTTTGGTACCTGGTGGGATTCGAAACACGACCTCCCGCTCAGGAGGCAGCGGCCCTATCCGCTACACCATTTGGCTCTCTAACAAAAAAAACTCAACAAAATATTCATAGAATTAGAAATATACTTCAGGGGTATTGTAGAGTGGTACCTGCTCGTAGCCCTCAAATGTCCCGTAAAGGTACGACTTTGATCAATTAGATTAATTCTGTAGGGCTTCCTTCCTCCATGCAAAGGCGCTTATTAACCGGTAGTAGTGAATCGACGCTGTGAGCAGATGCGCGCTATTTCCCCGGTGAAGTGTTGTGATGAAGAAAAATAACAAAACCAGCTCCAATTATGGAACCCAACAGAAAAGATCGGTAGGAAAACACTATGAAAACATAGAATTCAAAATCAATCGTGAGCGGGATTTAAAACTGCAACGTACTTATTATGATCTGTACCATATCTCTTACCATCTGGGCTATATTGCATCCCTACTCAACCGCGTATACCTTTGATCTTAAATGTGTTCATAGCGATATAATACTATGAGTTTAATTTATAAAAGTACGATAAATGTTATGTACATACATTGATAACAGACCTCAGAATTTTAATAAAATTAGTGTCATTCAATTTCATCATAAAATCTCTACTCTCAGAATCTAAAAGCAAAATATTATGCGTTTAATCCAAAATGTACCCCTACTTCGTCCGACTTCGTTGTGATAAAAAAAAAAAAAAACAGCTCCAATTATGGAACCCAACAGAAAAGATCGGTAGGAAAACACTATGAAAACCTAGAATCCAAAATCAAACGTGAGCGGGATTTAAAACTGTAATGTACATATGATGATATGTACCATATCTCTTACTAGCTGAGCTTTATCTCTACTCAACCGCGTATATCTTTGATCTTAAATGTGTTCATAGAGATATAATACTATGAGTTTAATTTATAAAAGTATAAGAAATATGTTCATTGATAACAGACCTCAGATGTTTATAAATTTAGCTCCAATTTTAACCAAAACATTACTCAAAACTATTTTTCTAAACTATGACGCAAAATGAAGCCCTACTACAGACTATTGGATAGTAAACGTTGTTACTTTGTCAATTAAAATGCGATTGATTGAGCCAATCACAAGGTCAATTAGAAATACTCTAGGTACAGAACAGAAATAATTGTCAACAAATACATGGATAATTGGCTAAAAACTAGACTAACCATCAATTCCTTTTCAAAATCAGCAAAAAAAAAAACAAATAATACCTAATACAAAAAGTTTAAACGCAAGCGAAATTTAAGCTAGCGACTACGCTATTAGTATAAGCTATGTCATGTCCATTAGCGCGAATTTAGGTCAATAAGGCTTAACAGAATTTTAATTTTAAGCTGTTTTCAGCCAACTTTAATTTTACTTAACAAATTCATAGCCCGTCGAACCAAACAACGATGCCATCGACTTGGACGACGTGCTACCGAAAATTGGCGAGTTTGGGATCTACCAGAAACTGTTACTCTGGCTGGTCTGTTTACCAGCGTGCCTGCCTTGCGGATTCTGTGCCTTCAATCAGCTGTTCATGACAGACGTCCCTGATCACTGGTGCAAGGTGCCTGAGCTGATGGCCTCGAACTTCACGCAACAAGAAAGGAAAGCTCTTTCTATACCGCATAAGGTAAGAAATATTTTAGTGTGTGTGCTTCTAAATGTTTTGAAGGTTTAGGCTCGTATTTATAAAGCAATCTCAAGATTGAGAGCAATATTAAGTATGTATTTGACAGTACATAATGTACTGAAATTGCATTTCTAACACGAACTTAAACTAGCTGTCAGTCTCAAGTTCTGTTTTGATAAACAGATACGGCCTCAGTGTCAGTAAATCTTGTAATTTTTGTATGGAAGGTCCTACTTGTTTTATCATATCAGACCTTATATTTTTTTTATATGACTCCGCCTTTGTCGTATTCTCCAATAACGTGTTGTTGAAAACATTCAATACAATAAATAAATGTGGATATATTAGAGTTTATTTATTTCTTAGCTCTACTTTCTTTCTTTATTTACTTTACATCTACTTTCTGGTTTTTCTAAATTATAACTTGTCATAGTACAATGTTATTAATACTTCTTTGTTATTTTACTTTTGTTTTTCTAGGCAGACGATAACACCACATTTGAGAGATGTGTACGTTACAATGTTAATTGGTCGGCGATACTCGTCTCTGGTGACCCTATTGAAATCGATCCCAATACAACCGTCGAACCTTGCTTGGATGGGTATGAATATGATATCTCAGAGATCACGTCATCCATTGTTATAGACGTAAGTTTCTACGTTTAATGGACTAAACATTAAAAAACTACAAAAAATATATTTTCAAATCATTATTTGCAATTTGAATTGATCTAGCTACGGCATAGCTCATTTTAGCACTTCGCTATGACAGATTTCTATTTTTAGAAATGTTATTTGTTCTTAACTTAATCTTTAATAGTTACAACCTGAGCCGATATATCATAATATGATTTTTATGTCAAATCAAAGCGAATCATATATTTCATTGTATTTCGTCAACTATAAATATTTTACTAAAATAAGTTTCCTGAAACGCTAAATGTCTAATGTAATGTTCCAGTTTGATTTGGTCTGCGAATACGATGTCTATCCGACTCTGGGGCTAGTTGCTTTGAATGTTGGAGGACCGGTCGGCGTCTACGCATTTGGGCTACTAAATGATCGTATCGGAAGGAAAAAGTCCTTCTTTGCCTGTCTGTCTACGCTCCTGCTCGGAAGCATAATGACAGCATATTCACACACGTATTGGTTCTGGGTTGTAGCAAGAACCATAGTAGGACTGACCATACCAGCCGTGTATCAAATACCTTTCATTATATGTAAGTTACAAATAAAATTTATTGTAAAGCATGTTTAAATTATCTCACTTCTAATATTCTTTTTGTTTTGTTTCCTAGCGTTGGAGCTAGCTGGGCCTAACTACAGATCTTTTGTTACTGTGATGACGTGCGTCTTTTACACATTAGGATTAATTTTGCTATCAGGAATAGCATATTTAGTAAGGGACTGGAGAAATTTGTCTTTGGTCACATCAGTGCCCTTCTTTCTCTACTATTTGTACTGGTTTGTTTTGCCAGAATCTCCTCGATGGCTGCTCATGAAAGACAGGTTGGAAGAAGCTAACAACATACTTAAGTCCATAGCTAAAATGAACAAAAAAGAGTTGCCTGAAGAATACACAACGAAGTTGCAAAAACAAGTTCAAGAACAAAAAGAAAAAGGTGTTAAGGAAGAGAAAAGTGTAAGTGTGTTCGCATTATGTCGCACACCGAATATGAGGCTGAAGACTTGTTTGATAACACTTAACTGGTGTGCCTCTGAGATGGTGTATGTTGGCCTGAGTTACTACGGGCCAGCTATAGGAGATAATCAGTACATGAGCTTCTTCCTCTCGTCAATGGTAGAGATACCGAGCTACGTTGTATGCTGGTTATTGATGGACAAAGTTGGGCGACGATGGCCTCTATGCTTATCGATGGTCATCAGTGGAATATTTTGCATGGTTACTGTTCTATTGCCTAGTGGTACGTATACTTATTTAACTAAATACAACTGTAAATATGTACATACACTACCTACTTGTGCGACTTTTCAGAGTTTAGTTAGTAAAAGCCTAATTTTTCCAGATGCTCAAACGGAAACCCTTATCCTGTACCTCATATCCAAATGTTTTATATCTGCATCCTTTTTGATAATATATCCTTACGCGGGAGAACTGTATCCTACGGAGCTGAGGGGTGTTGGAATCGGCACATCTGCTTACATTGGCGGATTGGGCCTGTGTATAATCCCTTTTATAAATTATTTGGTAAGACCTATCGTGTAGCCTGCGCGGCGGATGGTAGTTCAGCACTTTGATAATGGTCATGTGGGTGCTCGATTAATCAGTCGATGCTAGGTCATTTCATCTACGTCATCATTAAAGGATCAACAACATTATCTTCACCTTCGCTGATAGATTTGGCCATCCAGTATTTAGCTTTTCATTTTGTATGCTCTCCAACTTGTTTAATTTTTACACCTTTCCGACTTGGTTAAAAGTAAAATTATTTTAACCATTTGTCTCTATTTGATTTTAGGGTTCCAGCAATTTGGTGCTGCCATTGGTGGTGATGGGAGCAGTTTCAGTGGTAGGAGGATTGACAGCCCTTCGTCTGCCGGAAACTCTACATTGTCCTTTGCCTCAAACAGCTGAGGAGGGCGAAGAGTTTGGGAAGAATTGGACGTACAAAGATTGCTGTGTATGCGGTGAACAGAAGTAAGTTGACTACTTGTAGCTGTGAAAAAGATATTTGATTTCCCACGAGATTCTGCAATACCTATGTAACTTCGGTAGTTCACTAAGTCATCAATCATATCACCTATCACTATCACTATCTATCAGTGCAATACCATACATAAGTACCTACTACGTTATCGTATTGGAATTATGTTATCTTTGATATTGATCATTTCAATCGACTACAAAGATATCTACTCTTATTTTTCAGGACGGTAGCAGATACAGATTCATACGAAAACCTGGACCAGCTGGAGTTGACGCAAGCTCCACAAATAGAAGACGATGAATTAACAGATTTGGAATCACGACGGCGGCCCTCAATGCGCAAACTGGTGCGACAGGCCAGCACTGTAGACACGCAACGAGATATAGACGGAAACATCAAGATGACCTACTGGTTCTGATGAAATAAATCGTACTTTAAAATTCTTCAGAAATACCTACTTTACTTACCTACCCAGTTTCATACTTTCCGTTTCCTCTACCTTACCTCGGTTCCTTTCGATTCCATGCCATAGATCCAGAAGCGTGGATGGAAGTAAAATAGCAAAACAAAGTACACAGCAAGTACAAAGACATTAAATTGTAGGTACCTATTTCAACAGTTCAAGACTGCTTTTGATTTTTGTTTCAATTTGTACCATTTGAACGCTACCAAATAGCGCCCTTAAACGCAGTAATTAAAAATAAAAAACGCGATATGTCAGATAAGTTGTCAGTTTTTCATTGGTCCGTGTCGATGAAAATGCTGCCAACCTTGCGCTTTTTGTACTAAATTAGGAAAATTTTATACAATGTCGCACATTGATTTTTCCCAAAAATTATATACGTTGCGTAGGAAGAAAAACGTGTTAAAAATATGTAGGTTAGAATTATTAAATAAAATTACAAGTTGTTCTAGTCTAATTCATTAAATCATATAGTTAAAATGTGAATTAAAGTACGGTATTAGAACTTCTATTGGTAACATCAATCACCTAAGAAAAAAAATATAATTCGATTATTTTATTATCAAGAGTTGGCAGCACTTACTAGCCGATTTGTCAAACTCGAATCAACCTTTCTATTCCAACAACACGATTCCAACAAAAATACCGTTGCATTGTTCTATTGCTTTGTGCGATAACAAGTGATAAGTGAATAAACTGAGAGAATATTGAAAGATAATGTTCTCCTTGCGTAGAAAAGTTCTACCATGTGTAATACTGTCGTGTGTGGTGATAGCGGTGTTGGGACACTCTCATTCGCATTCTCATTCGGATCCACATGAACCGCCAGCTTTCAAGTACTCCAAAGATGCAAATATACGACACTCAAACGAAGAAGCCGCATCGAAACCACAGGTAGCAGAACCGGACTATGACTTGTACGTGAAAGCACTGGGTTCAACTTTGTTTATAAGCATAGTGCCATTCTTTGTTCTATTATTCATTCCCATCGATGGAACAATCGAAAAGCAACCTCTGCTTAAGATTTTACTGTCGTTTGCATCTGGGGGGCTTCTGGGAGATGCCTTTCTCCATTTGATTCCTCATGCACTGATGGGTGCCCATAGTGCCTCTGGCGAACATGGTCATACTCACAGCCACAGTCACGCCGAAGGAGAAGAACACGAGCCCCACGACCTTACAGTAGGCCTTGGAGTCTTAGGAGGAATTATCACTTTCTTAGTGGTTGAAAAGTTTGTCCGTATGTTTGATGGAGGCCATGGACACTCTCACGGATCAGACAAGAAGAATGATGATAAAAAGAAGAGTAAGTCGAAGAACAAGAAAGAAGAAATCAAAATTGCTGGTTATTTGAATCTTGCTGCAGACTTCACCCACAACTTCACAGATGGACTTGCTATTGGAGCCTCATTTATTGCTGGACAAAACATTGGACTTGTGACAACAGTAACAATTTTACTGCATGAGATCCCTCATGAAATAGGAGATTTTGCCATTCTTGTGCAATCAGGATGCTCTCGTAGAAAAGCAATGTTATTGCAGCTTTTGACTGCATTTGGTGCCTTCTCAGGTACTTTCCTTTCCATCTACCTGCAAGGCTCAGGTGATAGTCTAGTCTCAGCACTTATATTACCATTTACTGCTGGAGGTTTTATTTATATTGCTACTGTGTCTGTGATACCAGAACTTTTAACAGGTTCAAACAAATTATCTCAGTCTATCAAAGAAATATTAGCATTATTAGCTGGTGTGTACATGATGGTGATAATAGCTCAGTATGAGTAATATCAAAATTCTTTGTCTCTAGCTAAGGTAATTAAAAGTGTAAATAATATTTTTGCATTGTGTATGAACAGTAAATTACCTATTAAAAACATCACAAGTTCTTTTTTAAAACCATTATTTTTATTGAAGTTCCATGATTACTGATAAGAACAATAAGAAATCCAATTTACACATTTAGTCAGGTGTGACAAAGTAGAACGGCATAAAGGAATTATTACTTGATAAGCCAGTTGTTGTGACTATTGCTATGATAAAGTGTTTATCTGTTCAGTTCTTTTGTCAATCAAATCACTATTGAGTGATGCATAACTAATTAATTATCCAATTATGTTATTTCTATTTGAACAAAGATGTTAAACATTGTTAAACCTCTGAAACTACTATAAATTTGCAAATCACTCCTTGTTTAGGGCTCACTGCACTCATAAGTAATCTGTGTTAAAGAGGTGTTTCAGTTACTAAGGAAATTATTTGTTTCAGCCACTAAGGAAAGGAAAGGGGAGGACCCCCTTTCCTTTATGCCTTTTGTCAACAATACATAATAATTAACACACCCTGTATTGTATAGATACTCTCTGACTCTCATTTAGCCAATAAATATTATATTCTCCATAAAGATAAATGCTTCCATGCTGGTTCAGGATTCTTCTGAACTAGAATTTGTTCAGGTGCTATATTTTTTAACCTAGAACCTAAGTACATACCCCTGCAGACTAGATAAATTAGAAAATCGGGCAGGGCACTAGCAGGCTTATAGCTTAATAAATTTTAGTTAGTTATTTCTCTCGAATTGTATCTTTTTCTATCTTTTGTAGATAGTCTTTAGTTCAATTTAGGTATGATGATAAAAAACAATAAATAAAAAATACAGTAATGGATGTAAAGGTGTTTTATTTAGACTTATTTACTTCTTCTTGGATACACCAACAGTTCTTCCTCTCCTGCCAGTGGTCTTGGTGTGCTGTCCACGCACACGCAGACCCCAGTAGTGACGCATACCCCTGTGGGCACGGATCTTCTTTAGCCTCTCCAAGTCCTCACGGAGCTTTGAGTCCAAGTTGGAGGAGGTCAGCTGGCTGTATTTACCGTCAACAATGTCCTTTTGTCTGTTGAGGAACCAGTCAGGGATTTTGTATTGCCTAGGGTTGGACATAATGGTGATGATCTTCTCAACCTGAAAAAGGACAACTATATAACAACATGTTCTATAGAAAAATAAAGAGGGTGGTGTATAATCACTGTGTTTCCACTGCCAACAATGTAAACAGAATTACTATATTGAAGCAAATAAAAATAATCCATTCTAGTCTACCTTACTAATATATGACTGAATACGTACAAGACTTACGTTATTACGAAAAACTATGTCCTCAACCAGATTAGTTTGGAAACATAACCTCAACACTAATCAAAAAGTTGTTAACTATATAAATCAAAGTGATACTCCATTCACGATAGTTGGAAATTATCAATAGCGTGTTAAACGGGATATAAGGTAAGAAACATAGGTTACCTCTTCTTCGGTGCATTCTCCGGCGCGCTTGTCCAGGTCAATGTCGGCCTTCTTCAAGACGATGTTGGAGTATCTGCGACCGACTCCTTTGATAGCGGTCATGGCAAACATAACTTTACGCTTGCCATCGATGTTCGTATTCATAATACGAAGAATATGTTGGAACTTGTCCGGGATAACCAGCGACTGAAACATGAATTTTGGTAATCATTTTTCCGGTAAAATATGCAAGAAACTATAAAAATCGAAGCACTGAGCGATGGAACTAAACATCATAGCACAATTTACACACAATAACATAAATATTACGCAAAGATTAGTACCATTTTTATGGATTTCAATATCGAGAAACCCTCAAACAACGACACAACATGAAAAAGGAACAACTGTCAAAACAAATGTCATGGTTAACCATAGACAATTTATTTGCAAAATCTTAGTGCTTGTTCATTCTTTAGACAGAGATAGACATTATGAAAATATTTCTGGAAAGGCAAAATTACTTTTATAGTCGACAATAAAATCTTGACATCTGCTACAAAAGAATAAAACAATAAAGAAGCTTGTTTTGGAACTTTTGAACTGTTTAAATAATTCTACTACTTCGTCTTAATTTTAACACTTCACACCCAAAAGGTTACTAATAAACGCAGAAAGATCTGAACGTTCGGATACATAGTTATGAATTGTTTCTTTTAATTTTAATATAGAAATCAGATTGGGTAAAGCCGTGACTCCAGCGCACCAAAGCATACCCCCGCGGGGCTAAGAGGGGAAGGGTTTCACCAATGACTAAGGAAAAACAGAGAACTTGGCGTAAAATCAAAAACATACTAAAATAACGGCATCTCTATGAGGCCGGTCGCCATGATAGTTACTTGTCAAAAGCAAGTAGATCAGCTGTCATCGCGACCTGCTTGTTTCAGATTTGTGTCTAAATGATAGTGATTTTAATTGAAAATATTGTGTGTTGTGAAAATATCGCACTAATTATGGTTAGGTGCGGCTTATTAGGCAGTCCTATGAAAAGCAACAAAAAACAGCACAAAATAACATTGTACAGGTTTGTCAAGAATTTTATTACAAATATCTTGTATTTCTTATTATTTTGAAAGATTTTGCTATTTGGGAGAAAGTTTTTAGAAATACACTTGCTTTTCCGTAATTATTTACTGTTTAACTATCATTATTTAGTGATTTTCTGAAGAAAATTATTCTTCATAGTAAACAGAGTTACGGTTCGGCATTTTCAATATATCGATAGAATATCGATAGGTGAATTTGTTATGTCGTTTCATGATTTTAGATTGCCAAAATGCAAAAAAAGAAGGCAACAGCGGTTGGATACTTGGGTTGGGTTGAAAATGTGAACACTTCAACCAAACTTATAACTATCTCTATCTATCTCTATCGCACTCTGTCAGTCACTGCTGCTTTACTGTATAACATCCTGGGGTGGTGCCAATAAAACCACAACAATCAAATTAGAAAGAGCACAAAGGGCTGTTTTAAAAGTTGCTACTTTCCGACCGTACCTCTTCCCAACCGCTGAACTTCTTAACAAATGCGCCGTACTCTCAGTGCGGCAATTGTTTATCCAGGAAACTGTCATTAAAAAACATTTACTTACACCTTATGACCCGTCTTTTGTGGCCAACACAAGACGAGCAGATATGGTCTGCAGACAAGACAGTTTTCGAACTAAACAAGCAAATAAGTTCTTTTGTTTTCTGGGCACTCATCTCTATAACAAGCTAAATCGCATCCTAGATCTCTATCCCCTGCACAAAAATCCATGTAAGAAGTCCATACAAAAGTGGCTCATAGGTAAAACTTATGAAGACACTGAAAAACTCCTTTTGGTAGTTGCCTAAAGTATTATATACCTAACTTATTTACTGTCTACTAACACATAGAAATAAGAAAAAAACTAACACTAATTTATAAGAGTAAATTAGTAATTAGTATATTCTCATTAATATTTGTACATTATTACAAAAAAAAAATATCATCTTTTTATTACTAGTGTGAGATACCTAAAATACAGGTAAATATTTACTTAGTTTAGGTATCGAAACACTAATTGTCAGATCTAATATATGTTAAGTAGCAACTATAATTATATGGCCAATTGTTTACATTCCTTTTATTTTCTAGCAAATAATTTAATGAAATAATAAGTAATTTTGTAGTTTATATTAGCCCGTAAGTAATAACTGTAAACAAATTTTATGAAATAAATTTATTAATTTATTATTATTATTATCTGTTCCCTGCATTTCGAAGAGAAATATTTTAACCCAACTTTAAGTTTGACAAAACTACGCGATGATGGGTCGGCAAGCAAAAGGGATGCCGGGACATTTGAGTGCCCAGGACGTAATATTTTTTTTGGAGTGGTCAGTAAATTTCTGAAAATTACAGTTTTATGATGGATTTAGCTGTATTATGACTAAATAAACATTTTATTACTCTTTATTTTTTTCTCTACAATCAATATTTTTCGAGTAAATTTAGGTTTTCTTTTTTATGTTTTTTGGATGAATTTTAGAGAAATGCATAAAATGCTAAAAAAATAAGTAGTTTTTATGTTTTATTCTGTTAGATTAAAATAAAATAATCATTTAATTACTGGTACATTTTTGTCCACAATCTATAGTTTTTGAGTAAATTAAAGTTAAAGAAAAGTAGGGTTCATATTAAGAAATAGAATTACAGCACTGAAAGGAAGAATTATAAATATTACTTACCTAGACAAATATGCAGATACAGGTATTAAGGGTGTAAGGTACACAGGTTCCCGAAAATGAAACTGATCAACTTTTATGTAAATAATTATTTCAGGGAAGAAAATAAAAATTACTTTCTCATATAGAATCAGACCTTGATCGATCAGACAATTTATATGGGAAAACCATTTTTTATCTTCTACTGGAATAATTTCTTTGGAAAAGTCGTTCATTTTCGTTGACGGAGCAATTTAGCCCTTTCAGTTAAAAAAAACTAATTCGAATTCTGTCAACATCGTACACCGTGCTATGCAACTATCGATAATGAATGAGCACAGCTCTACGGCAAGCCGCCATTTTCGTTACTGACTGACTTTAGGTATGCACGTTTTTTCGTAGGTCTTTCATGTTCTCTATCTTTCCTTATTCATTGGGTTTCACAAACATTTCCCTTCCCCTCTGCCCCGTGGGGAAATGTTTCGTTCGTGTAATCTTTCAGAGCAGGAGTCACGAATTAAAACAGGTTGTTGAATATCAGTTTTTATTTTTACATGAATAATAATATTTTTTAAATTTCTTTCCACAATAGTAGGTACTTATATTCTAGTTAATAAAATAATAGCGTGTTAAGTTTATAATTATGGAAAGACAGGAGTCCCAAACTAGGTAGACCCTGTGCTATGGGCCTCCTGGTCTCTCCTCCCGACATAGGTCCTCTAAAAATTTACTACTTTTAAGTGATATTTATGTACCCTTATGGGGAGGATGAATAGATTATCTATGTGTGTGTGTGCGTGTGTAAACTTTATTACTAATTGTAGGGCCAATTTACTTACTCCCAACAAACACTCTGTGTCATCGTAATTTAGTTCGAGTAGCCAGTTTGTAGTGTTTTTTTTGCATTGCATTTTAATTTTAGGATAGATGTTTAACTTTTCATTTGCTTTATTATACAGCCTGCTACCTTGAAATATGAAAAAATGGCGTGCGAAAGATATTTTTATTTGGGTATTTTGAGATATGGCATAAAAGCCTCTATTTTTTAAAATTTCATTAGTGTTATTATACTCAAGTTTGCTATGTTGCCTTAAAAATAATGCTAAGATAAATATTTTTCTGACTGTCAAAACTATGGTCTCGTTAAATTGTTCCGATGTAGGAAATAGCCTAGGTTTAAAGAAACTTACTTTTAGGATAAGTCTTTGCGCTCTCTTAACTCTTATTATGGAACCTTTGGGAGCACCACCCCAAGATGTGATGCAGTATGACAAAATAGATTGACACAAAGCTTGGTACACTATCTTGATCATTTTTTTATCTGCTACATGCCTTAGTTTCTTGAATATATATGTAAATTTTCTGACTCTTTAAGTTAGACTATTTAAATGATCTTCAAAATTTAAATTCTGGTCAATTGTAACACCTGAATATTTTATGGAAGTCGTTCTTTCAATGGATGGGCATGTACAGTTAGTAGGATATGTTAGACAGCAATTATGAGCAATTAGTTTATAATTTTAAAAGGAGACTCTTTTGTAGTTTCTAATTGAAAAAGCAATACATTTTGTTTTATCAGCATTAAGCGTTAGGTAGTTACTAGCTAGCCAGTGCCATACTTTGTTAAATCCCCCTGTGCAGTTTGAAAAACAGACTTCCATGTCTTCCCATAGAACGTGAGCGTAGTATCATCAGCATATACTATAGTATATGCTATGAAATATTATAATATTGCAGTTCTTTGGCTGAAGTTGACATAATTAATTTATATAGCAAAGGAATAAGGTTGGTCCTAAGATACTATCCTGTGGCACGCCGTGTACAATGGGTTTTTCAGAACTGACCTCATCATTTATCTTTACTTGTTGGGTACGATTAGATAGATAGTCTTTGAAAAGATGCAGTTGTGTTCGTCTTACTCCGAAGTCATTAAGTTTCTAAATAAGCTTACTTGAAGAGACCGTATCGAATGCAAGGTCCATAAATATTGTGATACACTTGAATCTTCGGTCTAGTTTTTAACGAGGAAGTCAGTAAAGGAATGAACGGCATCATCCGCCGATCTTCCGGGCCTAAAACCAAACTGTGCGTTAGAAAGTAGTTTATGTGATCCAAGGTAGTTAATTAACTGTTTATTTATAATTTTTTCGTAAATTTTTGAGGTATTTGGAAGAAGGGATTCATTCCTTTGGTCCTCCTTTGTGAATAAGGGTAACGATTGATTTTTTTAGAGCATTTGGAAAAATACCCTGAGTGAAACACAGATTAATGATTAGAGTAAGTGCGGGTACTATGGCATCCTTTATTATTTTTAGTGTTTTCATTGAAATTCCATCCCAGCTAACAGACATTTAGTTTTTCAGGCATAGGATAGCATGCTCAACTTCACTTGTGGTTGTGTCTAGTAGGACGAAAGAGTCAACCGCCTGGCTTTTAACAATACATGAACGTGGAAAATTTGGGACATTTGGGTAAATTTTACTTGATAACTGTACATTACAAAAGCGCTGTCTCTACTACTAAATATCCGTAATTAATTCTTTTTTTCTGTTTTATTTTTAATTTGTTAGTTTTTTGAAATATAAATTAAGCATACTTTCATGCTGAACTGGCAGCGAGAGAAAAACATAGAATGCGCCAGTTGCATTTCTTCCCGGGCATGCTGCAAAAACCAGCTAAGGGATTTGAGGGTCTCTGTATATTGCAATTTAGGCGATAGGCTAACAACCTGTCACTACAGCAATATACCTACAAATATGTCTGAACCTAACCCTCAAAACTTTGTCAGACGTGGCGGAACGACCTTTGTTTAGGTCGTTAACGCTCTGATCTGATCGCGTGACCACTTTGCACCTTCACCTGCATAATGACAACTATCTTAATGTAATCTGTATATATGCACCAACGTTGGATAAATCTGATGACATTAAAGATCTGTTCTACGAGGAGTTGACTCAATGCCTCGATAGCATTCGTCCTAAAGAACAGATACTTCTACTTGGGGACTTCAATGTCATTCGAGATCATGATGCTTGGCCCAGGGTCTTGGGTAAGCATGGGATTGGGAATATGAACAGCAATGGCCAACTCCTGCTCAGCCTATGTGAGCAATTCGAACTCGCGATCAAAAACATATTGTTCAGACATCCCACTAAGCATAAAACCACGTGGATGCACCCAAGATCCAAACACTGGCATCTTATAGACTATGCAATTGTTCGGAAAAAACACGTTTCCCAAGTCCAAGATACGATACGATAATAGGAAGTACTATCCGAGCAAAGGTGCGCCTTAATTCACTTGATGGTGAGCATCTTATAAAAACTAAGGTGTTAAAGAGATGGGCAGAACATTTCATGATTCTGCTCAATGTAGATCGATCAGCTGATTTACCGCACATTAGCCTGATGCCTCAACTCCCATTTGCTGAAGAATAAGACGAGCCTCTAAAGCTGCATGAAGTGGTCCTTGCTATCAAACAGCAGCAAAACAAGCGTGCGGTTGGTACTGACTTAATACCGGGAGAACTACTTAAATACAGCGGAAAAGAGTTGTACTCGTCCTTATATGAACTTTTTGTTCGTATGTGGGATGAAGAACGGGTCCCAAATGACTGAAAAGTCTCACGCATCACCGCCTTTTACAAAAACAAGGGTGGCCGTTCGGACTGCAACTCCTACCGTGGTATTTCGCTTCTGTCTGTCCCGGGAAAAGTCTTTGCCAGAATACTTTTAAACCGCCTTAGGACACTTTCTGAACAACTATTGCCGGAGACCTAGTTTGGCTTCCGACCTGACCGAGGAACCTGTGAAGCCATATTCTCAATGCGTCAACTACAGGAAAAAAGTAGAGAACAAGGTCGTAAGTTGTACCTCTACTTCGTTGACTTTGAGAAGGCCGTTGACAGTGTTCCTCGTGAAGCCCTTTGGCTTGTACTTACGAAAATGGGTTGCACAGAGAAATTTGTAAAGCTTCTCAGACTGCAGCATGACGACATGGAGTGTTGTGTGACAGTGGAAGGAGAGCAGTCGAGTTATTTTCCCGTCACCTGTGGGGTAAAACAAGGCTGTGTACTCGCACCTACACTCTTTGCCTTATACTTCGCTGTTGTAGTCGGGGAGGTTTTACAGGATTCTCTTGAAGGTGTCCGCATCCGCTTTCGAACAGACGGCAAACTCTAATATCGCTAGATTTACGGCATGTACTAAAGTGTCGTACGCCATGATCAGTGAGATGATGTACGCTGACGATCTTTGCTTTTTAGCAGAAGCCCCGGACGGCCTGTAAAAACTGATGTCTGATCTTCACCGATCTTGTTGTAATTTTGGCCTTAAGATCAGTGTCAAAAAGATGGAAGTGCTATCCTTGGACACTATGTGATGATCATAAATCATCAACAGGTGGCGCTAGTATGCGTGTTTTGAATCATATTGAGGTGTTTACTTCATAATTGATAATGAGGGTATGGTGAGATGAATTGCAATTTGCAACGTTCTTGGAATGTTGGGTCACGCAATTTTGCTGACAAAATTAATTTAAATTTAAATATTTGGACATCCTGCTTAAGCTAAGCGTATTTGTAATCGAAAAGTGATACACTTTTATAAGTTTACTGTGCTAACTGTCACGGGGTGAGTTTTGTTTGTGATCGCGTAGACGATGTGCGTATTTCTTTTATTTGTGCCTGTGAACGGAGATCTGTAAGTAGATTTTATTTATTGTTACAGTTTAACGAAACGCCCTTGCTGGTTTTGGCTTTAGAACCTTTTTGAAGTCTGTTCTAGTCGAAATCCCTTTACTCGCCGTCCCATGTCTCAGTAGGCGTACCTTAATTTCGTCAGTCTAAACATAGCACGGGTGGCACAGCGGTAGCGCACGAGTATTCTACGCAGTGAACTCGAGGTCGATCCCGACTCTGGATGATTTATTATATTTTGTTTTATTTTTCCTTTTAGTATTTTAAGTTTGTTTGCTTATTTATAATCGTTTCTGTAGACGTTTTTTCTTCAGGGAAGCTTGCCCAACTGTTTTCCTATTTCTTTAGCGATAATTATAATTATGTTGTTTTAGTTCTACATTAAATTGCATGTTTGTCCTTGACCTTATTGTGTTTTATTAGACCAGGAAGAACCCATTCATCACATTGGCGCCTACAAGGCTTTCCGGGACAAGCATGTAATTTTTTTGTTTTTTTTTTACATTGGTATATGATATCTTGTATGTTGTTTTTATTTAAGGTTTTTCAGTTTTGCTATTACACTTGGCTTTTTTGCATCCAAGACTCTTTAAAAAAAAAAAAAAAGGTACTTCATTATAGTATGTTTAGTATAAGTTTATCGTAATTTCCTTGTAGGTTTACAAATATATATATAAAAAGGGGACATAGTTATTTACAGCATATTTTGCCGTGTAATAGTTAAGAGTAATTATAGTTTTTGTCCATTCATTATGGATGTTAAATATTTGTTAAAAGATGAGATCGAGTTCGAGTTGGCTTGTCGTGGTATTTCAAAATTCGAAAATGTTGCTACAATGCGAACCATTTTAAAAGAACTTTTGAAGGGTGAGTCTAGTGGAGATTCTAAGATTATTTTTAAGGTTCCGGAGTCTTGCACAAATGAGCCAGCAAAGGAAATAAAGTTATGTATGAACAAATTTACAATTCTTAAAGCATCCTTGAATGAGGTTGTTGTTGAGCCAGAAGCTTCTTTTATTACTGGCATTCAATCTCGGTTAATTCATTTAGATAATCGTGTTAAACTTATCATACCTACTGTCGAATCTGACGTTCATGAACATCACTCACTTCTAAAAGACATCAGGGAGAACTTGGATACCTTGGAGGCACTAGCCAGTGAATGTGTAGAACAAGAAATTGAGGTTTTTAGTGAAGAACATAAAGAAATGTTACACAAATCTCTAGGTGAAGAAGCATTTAAGCTTATTCAACAATTAGAGAAGTCTGCTCAACCAAAAGTCAACAGCTCTCCCAGGTTTCAAGTTCCCCTTGGCCGGCAGCAAACATCTTCTCCGGAAGCTCATACACACACTGTTGCGCAGGTCCACCACTCAGACTTTAAAAGGAAATTGGTACCCTTAAAGGACTGGGGCATTAAATTTAGTGGCAAGGGTAATATGAGTGTCAATGCTTTTTTGGAAAGAGTATTTGAGCTAAAAGAGGCTCGTAATGCGACTGAAGAAGACTTACATCGTTATGCAATAGATCTTTTTGAAGATGAGGCATTAATTTGGTATAGGGCCAATCGTCATTCTGCTGCTAGTTGGAGTGAATTAGTTACCCTTCTACTGTACACTTTCCAAAAGCCATATTACCAAGATGAGCTTCTAAACGAAATCAAGAAGAGGACACAGGGCAATAATGAAGGTGTTCTCATTTACCTATCTACCATGCAGAACATGTTTAATCGTCTACCGACAAAATTGAGTGAGAGACAGAAGTTGTCCATAATAGTAAAAAATATCCAGCCATATTTTCAACAAGCCATTTGCAGGGATAATTTTGCTTCAGTAGCTGACTTGTCTTCAGTGCTAAAGAAGATTGAAGAAACAAAGATTAATTGCGAAAATTTTGTCCAACCGCACTTAAAGGCCAGTATTTTGGAACCGGATTTAGCGTTTCATGGCAATTCCTCCCAACATCTCAATGCTGTACAGCAGACACAACCCACTTCCTCCAATATACAGCTCAAATGCTGGAATTGCAGAATGGTAGGGCACGGCTTTAGGAATTGTAACATTCCTCGTCAGAGACTTTTCTGTTATAAATGTGGGAGGTTCGGACAAACTGTCAAAAATTGCAATTGCAATAAGGGAAACGACAATTCGGGGCTAATGTCTGCCAATTAACCTCCGCTGCTTCTATTCCTAATAAGAAAGATAATGACTGGCAGAATTGGCTCTTCACTGTAGAAAACTTCCTTAAAACAGGAGAAATTTGTACTATTTTCATTGATTCTGATGATGATCGCTACTATGCTTCGATACGCATAGCAGACAAGCCAATTGTTGCACTTTTGGATTCCGGAGCGACAATTTCAGTAATTTCAAGGAAGTTTTATACCCTGATGGAGTCACAAGGTTTTTCATCTCACGCAATCTCCGAGAGAGTTGCTATGGCAGATGGTACTCCTCATATAGTTAACTCTATTGTTCATCTTCCCATTGATTTTATGGGTACTCATAAAGTAATTTCATTTCTCATTATGAACTATTTGACCCAGGACATTTTGTTAGGCGTGAATTTTTTTAAGGCTTTTGGTTTGGACATAGTAAAAAAGAATATACATTTAGATGCCATCTCAATGGACAAAAATTCTTTGTTAGGAAACAATAACGCCATAATTTCACGAGATGAACTCTCCCAGGATCAGAAGGTTATACTCGATCATTTAATAAAAGACATGGAAGAGGAGATAGGCAAGGGCCTTGGAAGGACGACATTTATAGAACATAGGATTGATACCGGTGACCATCTTCCTATAAATCAAAGGCAGTATCCTTTTGCACCTCCCATAATGAAGGAACTTGAGGCAGAAATTGAAGAAATGTTAAAAAATGATGTCATTGAACCATCTTTTAGTCCTTGGCGGTCTCCGGTGTTATTGGTCAAAAAGCCTTCAGGCAAAAACAGATTGTGCTTGGATAGTCGTCAACTGAATAAAATTACAAAACGAGATTCGTATCCTTTGCCAAGAGTATCTACTATTCTAGATAGTCTTAGAAATGCCCAATTTCTTTCGACGATTGATCTGCGGTCCGCTTTTTGGCAGATCCCTCTCGAAGAGTCGAGCAAAGAAAAGACTGCTTTTGGTTTGGCAGGGAAGGGGCTCTACCACTTCAAAGTTATGCCATTCGGGTTAAATAATGCTTCTCAGACTCAGCAACGTCTTATGGATCGTTTATTCCGGAAATATGAGGGCAATATATTCACTTATTTAGATGATATTGTAATTTGCAATAACACTTTTGACGAACACTTGGCTACCCTGACTTGGGTTAAGTTACAGCTTAAAGATGCGGGATTGACAATTAATCTTGACAAGTGTGAGTTCGCGAAACAATCACTTCAATATTTGGGGTACATCGTTGACAGTGAAGGACTGCGTACTAATCCTGAAAAAGTCAGTGCTATTTTAAACTATCCACGGCCATCCAACTTCACAGAGTTGAAGCGTTTCATTGGACTTGCCAGCTGGTACAGAAGATTTGTGGAAAATTTCGCAATTGTGGCAGCTCCACTTCATGATTTAACTAAGGGTAGCAAGAAAGGAAAACAGATAGTTTGGACGGAAGAGGCTGACAAAGCTTTCTTGGATCTAAAGATGGCCCTGACTTCCACACCGGTTCTGAGCGTCCCAGACTTTAGCTTACCTTTTTCGGTGCAGTGTGACGCCTCTAATAAAGGTACTGGTGCAGTTTTATTTCAAGTGATTGAGGGTCAAGAGAAACCAATTGCTTACACGAGTAAAAAACTTACTGAAAGAGAATGCAAGTATTCGGCCTCTGAAAGAGAATTATTAAGTGTATTGCATGCTGTAGAACAATTTAGGCCATATATTGAAGGCAGTCATTTTAAGGTTATTTCGGATCATAGTGCCTTACAATGGCTTCACAAAAATAAGGATCCTCATGGAAGATTAGCAAGATGGGCTATGCGTCTGCAGCAATTTGACTTTGAAATAGTTCATAAGAAAGGTACGGAAAATGTTGTCCCTGATGCACTCTCGAGAGCCACCCAAGAAGAAATCAATTTAATTGAGATACTAGATAAAGATAAGGATGAATGGTATAAGACTAAGGAAGATGCAGTACGCAATGGAATAAATACACCATCGGATTGGACTATTTATAATGACAAACTTTGGAAATATCTAAAACTGGAACAGTTCCCTGAAGAAATGGATAGTTGGAAATTGGTCGTTCCGGAAAAACTTCGTACCAAGATTTTGAATGAGTGCCATGATTGTCCTACTGCTGGACACTTGGGTATCAAGAAGACCGTGAACAGAGTGCGACAGCGATATTTTTGGCCTTCTCTAATCAAAGATGTAAAAAACTATGTGCGTGAGTGTTCTACATGCGCTAAGCACAAGCCTTCACAGCTTAAACCCAGTGGTATGATGGGCCATCACCGAAGTGTCTCGCGTCCTTTTGAAATGATTTCAATGGACTTAATGGGTCCATTTCCTCGGTCCAAGTCTGGAAACACCATGTTACTGGTTATCTCGTGTTGGTTCAGTAAATTTTGCCTTCTGTATCCTCTGAGGAATGGAAAAGCAGCCAATATAACCAAAATTTTGGAGGAACAAGTATTTCTGGTCTTTGGTACTCCAGATGTCATTGTTTGTGATAATGGCAAACAGTTTACGTGCAATTTGTTTAAGGACCTAGCAGCCAGTTATGATGTAGATTTATGGTATACCCCATATTATCATCCTCAAGCGAACCCTACTGAACGTGTGAACAAAGTAATTGGCACAGCCATTGCGTCCTACGTTCATGATAACCACAGGGATTGGGATAAATTCATCCCACATGTAGGTCACTCAATAAGAACAGCTGTTCATGAAGTCACGGGTAAAACGCCATCGTATTTATTTTTGGACGAGAAACAGCTACACATGGAAAAAAAGCCCATGTATTGGATGCAAATAATCCACTCTCCTTTGACAGAACTACGTATGAAGAGTGCTTACAGATGAGAAACGACATTTATGAAGACGTAAATAAGAGACTGAAACAAGCCTACGAAGTCAATAGTAGGCATTACAATCAAAGACGTCGTGTGTGTGCTTATCAAATAGGAGATGTGGTTTGGAAACGCACAAAACATCTTTCTAATGCAAATAAAAACTTTATGTCGAAGCTTGCTCCTAAATACGAAAAGGGCGTCATCACGGAGAAGCTATCAGACGATGTTTACCGTTTAAAAAGCTTACGAGGCAAGGATTTGGGTAAGTGGCATTCTTCAGATCTCAAACGAGCTATATAATTTCTTTAGTTAGGAATCCGGGTTGGATTCTTTTGAGGAGAGGGGATATTGTGATGATCATAAATCATCAACAGGTGGCGCTAGTATGCGTGTTTTGAATCATATTGAGGTGTTTACTTCATAATTGATAATGAGGGTATGGTGAGATGAATTGCAATTTGCAACGTTCTTGGAATGTTGGGTCACGCAATTTTGCTGACAAAATTAATTTAAATTTAAATATTTGGACATCCTGCTTAAGCTAAGCGTATTTGTAATCGAAAAGTGATACACTTTTATAAGTTTACTGTGCTAACTGTCACGGGGTGAGTTTTGTTTGTGATCGCGTAGACGATGTGCGTATTTCTTTTATTTGTGCCTGTGAACGGAGATCTGTAAGTAGATTTTATTTATTGTTACAGTTTAACGAAACGCCCTTGCTGGTTTTGGCTTTAGAACCTTTTTGAAGTCTGTTCTAGTCGAAATCCCTTTACTCGCCGTCCCATGTCTCAGTAGGCGTACCTTAATTTCGTCAGTCTAAACATAGCACGGGTGGCACAGCGGTAGCGCACGAGTATTCTACGCAGTGAACTCGAGGTCGATCCCGACTCTGGATGATTTATTATATTTTGTTTTATTTTTCCTTTTAGTATTTTAAGTTTGTTTGCTTATTTATAATCGTTTCTGTAGACGTTTTTTCTTCAGGGAAGCTTGCCCAACTGTTTTCCTATTTCTTTAGCGATAATTATAATTATGTTGTTTTAGTTCTACATTAAATTGCATGTTTGTCCTTGACCTTATTGTGTTTTATTAGACCAGGAAGAACCCATTCATCACAACTAATGGTCGTGAGGCATTATCTGTAACGATTGGTGATGATGTGCTGAAACAGGTCGACAAGTTCAGATATCTGGGGAGCACTATAACAGCTAAGTATGACCTGGACTCAGAGATAAGCAGTAGGATGATAAGTGCTGCCGCGGCAGCATTCGGCAAACTCAACTCCAAGGTCTTCTGCCCACATCATCTGAAACTGACCACGAAGGTGTCAGTATACATGCCCATTGTGCTGCCAAATCTTCTCTATTCAGCTGAGACGTGATGCTTGTACCGACACCATATTCGTACACTAGACCGATTCCACCTGAAATGTCGGAAAAGTATTATGAAGATAAGTTGGTCTGACCGTGTACGTTACACTGAAGTGCTGCGACGAGTCAATTTTGGTGGCATTGAAGCTTACCTGATGCGGCGACAGCTTCGGTGGTGCGGACACGTGTCGCGGATGGTGAAGGATCGAGTGGTCTAACGCGTCTTTTACTCAGAGCTCAAGGAGGGCAAGCGAAATCAGGGCGGTCAATTCCTCAGATATAAAGGTGTTCTTAAAAGACATTTGAAAAGATGCGAGATAGAGCCCTCGAAATAGGAAGACCTGGCAGCACAGCGACCAGAATGGCGACATATGGTCAAAACAAAAAATTACAATTTCGAGAAGCGTCGCATAGACGCTAAGCGTGACGAACTCAAAGCCCGACTACCTGCGGTCATAACTTTTAATTATTTGAACGGTGTTCTTACATGCCCGCACTGTGCGCGAGAAACCACCGCAAAAAATAGCTATGTACGCCACATAAGGGCGCATGAACGCCGAAACTAATATAGGAGTTGACAGCGGTCGCCATGACCGAAAACGGTCGGAGGGTATTATTTATTATTATATGTATGTAATGACAGACCGAGACGACGATGGCGAGACGAGCTGGACGCCTTGAGCAAGTATGGCCGGAAGAGGCGCAAAATAGGGAGGCATGGAGGGAGAGGAGAGAGGCCTTTGCCCAGCAGTGGGACACATAACGGCTACATAAGACATAAGTATGTATTATCATAATCTCCCTAACCTTATCCCGTATCTCACGGGCTCGGCTACCTAATCTAGGGGATTGAACGAGGGTACTGGTTTTTACACATTACGACTGCCAAATCTGACCTCCGCAACCCAGAACGGAAACCAGACCTAATCCTAGATTAGGGCAGTTTTTAAGCCGCCAATGCGTAGTACTGGCCTCTGACATGGCTTAACGACTAATATCTACGGTATTTAACTATATTAACCGGGACCGAGCCGTAGCGTTGGCTTAACATGCCTTCCGAAGCACGGAAAAAGCGCCGAATAAACGTACATATGAAATTCGAAAACCGAAAATCACATTGGTACGTGGTGGGATTCGAACCACAACCTCCCGCTTAGGAGGCAGCGGCCCTATCCACTACACCATCGGGCTCTCTATTCTATGTATGTATGTAAATTAAGCATTTCATGTATCCGAATTTGTGCTGTTGTGCACTTTTTGACAGTTGGTGGAAATTTAAATTTTAATCTGGTAACATTTTGCGAGTGTTCGTTCGTTCTTTCGTGGTAAATCGTGCGTGTGCCGGTTTCTTCATTTTTACGGCTCAATATATCTATTTTAGATTGATTATAAGTTAGGACAATAAGACACAATGCACGGGGAAACGGCGCTAACACTAGTACAGATATTAGAGAAGACTATATCACCCGGTAAGTAACATATTTCTTGCATTACGAGCATGGCGCTTTCTTCTGAATGTCAACCGACTGTTATCGCCTTACACGACTTCAAACACAATCAAGGAAATAATATATAACGTTATCTTCCCTACGACCATCTTACTCACTTCAAGCTCTTGCATTCTCATAATAACTCTGGATTCCAACAAGTGAAATCAGTACAAAGACATGTTATACATAACTGTCATGTTAAAGGAAATTTCTAGTTGATGTTGTTATCGCAGTCCATTCTTAGTCTCGGATTATAAATATCAGTAGTAGCAACTCTCCACGGGCTGGAGAAGCAACAGCTACTAGTAATTGTCCTTTGTGTTGTTTCTACTGTGACTCTGAATTTGAAGGTTAACTTGTATTCACATGACAGTTGGATTGCATTGCATTCAAAATCTTGTTACAATACTTTTACTTTATTTATAATAAATATTGGAATGAAGTCATTGTTTACTTATTGTGTTATTTGAAGGTACAAATATTATTCCCTGATACGAAACAAATAAATCAAACTCTAAATCACTTATCAGCTAATTAACAGTGTCACATATGTGATAATAACAAATGCTATGTAGCATTTTCTAGAAATATCTTATTTAAATTGCAGATCGAAATGAATTGGAAGCAGCAGAAAAATACTTGGACCATGCCGCCCAGACGGATTTCACCACATTTATCAAAATGCTGTCGGATGTGCTGGTGCAGGGTGGGAACAGCCAGGTGGCGCGCATGGCAGCTGGTCTGCAGCTCAAGAACCACCTCACCTCCAAAGACCTCACCCTCAAACAACAGTACCAACAGCGGTGGCTCTCTCTACCAGAAGATGTTAGGCTTTACATCAAGAAAAATGTAAGTAATAGGTTTACAAGGCACACATATTGGCAAACCTGCCTGATCCATGTACCCTTGTCTATTTTTTATTTATATTGTTTATTTATTAAAAACACTCACATAAAATCATAGAAACTAATACATATTCCCTCAAAACTGTATGAATAGTTTGGCTGAGAGATCAAACAAGTCACAATAGCCTTTCATTTTTTTAGTTTAATACTTATGTTTTGTTTAAGCTAACTATGCAAATTACAGGTTTTAGCATATTTTTTTATCACAGAATAGTGAGAACTTAGAATTATCAATCAACAAACTTTTAAAATAAAAATTATAGTATTACCAAATAGTATGGTTTGAGATGCCATGCCATTTACAAACTAATGTTAGTAAAAGGATATATCAACCTATAGTGTTCAAACCTAACAGATAAGACAAATTACAGCTGCGGATTTATAAAGGTCTGCTTCATATATAATGAAAAATTATTAAATAATAAAATGGCACAACAAATAATATGAAGGGCATCCTCTGCAATACTTTGTAGTTAACTACAGCTTTTTCTTTTGGTATGAAATTAAGTATTTGAAACCAGACTGACTCCTAAAAAACAGGAGCCTAGCAATGCTTATTATTTCCAATAAAAATGATAAGAAACTGGGTTAGAAAGGGTTATGGTTATATTAACACTGGGTGCTAATAAAAGTGTCCAAGCCAGTGAGTGGTGAGCTATTTATGAGAGGTCTTGTCTTGTCTTGTCTGTTCTGAATTATCCCATTTATGAGAGGTGCATAACAAAAATAAAAATATTACAAGTGTACAAAATCCTTATCATAAAAAACAATATTGTCCGCCCAATCCTGATAGCATAGAATTTCCCCTAGCTAGTCCAAAAAGTTTATGGACTACCAACTATTGAGACAATACCTGCACCATTACTTACTTTACTATGTTGTATTTCCAGATCCTCGCAGCGATCGGCACAGAGAACAGCAGGCCAAGCTCGGCGGCGCAGTGTGTAGCTTACGTAGCAGTCGCGGAGCTGCCGGTCGGACAGTGGAACGATCTCATACCCATACTGCTGGAGAATGTCGTCAATGCAGGCTCCACTGAGCTCAAGAGAGAAGCCACCTTAGAAGCTATTGGTATGTATTAGACAAAAAGCTTTGTGGTGCAGTGTGTTGCGTACGTAGCAGTCGCGGAGCTGCCGGTCGGACAGTGGAACGATCTCATACCCATACTGCTGGAGAATGTCGTCAATGCAGGCTCCACTGAGCTCAAGAGAGAAGCCACCTTAGAAGCTATTGGTATGTATTAGACAAAAAGCTTTGTGGTGCAGTGTGTTGCGTACGTAGCAGTCGCGGAGCTGCCGGTTGGACAGTGGAACGATCTCATACCCATACTGCTGGAGAATGTCGTCAATGCAGGCTCCACTGAGCTCAAGAGCCACCATAGAAGCTATTAGTATGTATGAGAGAAAGATGTCTGAAGAAGGGAGACAGATACGTGCGAGCGACGTCTAAGGATGCTTACAATCAAGCGGCAAGGTTGCGCCGTGAACTGCCTCGTGACCCTCAGACAGGCAAAAGACTCGTGTGATCTCTGATATATCAGCGAGATCTATGTGCCGATTCACACCGGAATGGCAGGGGCCGGCAGCGACGACGCGAGCCTGCCGCAGCGGGCTCTTCCGGCTTCGTCGCGCCGCAGCCATTCCGGTATGAATTGAGCCTATATTCGATAATAGTTGCACGACATGCCGCGGTTGCTAATAAAAAAAAAAAAGAAAGTCATTGCCAAAAATACACAATAGAAATGAATTATTTTTTAAATTTCCAAATGATGCTTACGACGACATCGTACCGCTCGTCTATAAACCATACATACATATAATCACGCGTTTATCCCTAATGGGGTAGGCAGAGCGTAAACTACCTAAACAAAGGTCGGTCCGTCACGTCTGACAATGTTTTGAGGTGTTTTCAATGATTAAGAAAGATTTGTAGGTATGATGTTTGATGTTTGCTGTAGTGACAGGTTCTCAACCCATCTTCTAAATTGCAAAATTAAGAATAAGATAAAACGAAGGGAGGGGCGCAAAGTGCGAGTTTCTAAAGCTTCTTCTTCATTGTGATATAGTTTTACTTTATTTTGTGACACAGGTATAATTTAATTTTCTTTGTAATAGACTCGCTTGTGACTTTCTAAAAGTGTTCTTAGGAATCTATTTGGAAATAAATGATTTTACTTTGACTTTGCAATATACGTGGGACACTCAGAAAGTTTTGCGACACTAAAAAAAATTGTTCTACAGGTATATATATTTTTATTAAATCTTTTCAAAGTACTCTCCACCAGCCTCTATACAAAGATTCATGCGTCTGAACCAGTTTTCAAAACACTTTTTCCAGTCCGCCGAAGACACCTCGTTTACAGCCTGCTCGAACGCAGCCAGCGCATCTTCCGGCGACGAAAATTGTATCCCCTTGAGCAGATTTTTCATTTTTGGAAATAAAAAGAAGTCACACGGTGCTAGATCAGGGCTGTAAGGAGGGTGACCCAGGAGTTTGACTGGTGTGCTGTCCAGTAAGTCCCTCGTTTTGAGCGCGGTGTGTGCAGGCGCATTGTCGTGGTGGAGCAGTAGTCCGCGGAGCCCTGTGTTTGGTCGCTTGTTGCTCACAACAGAAAAAACTTCTGGTAAACATTTGGTAGTATACCATTCGGCGTTAATGCTTCTTTGATATCGTAAGGGAATTGAGGCCAAGTGGCCAGTCAAATTAAAAAAGCTGGCGATCAAAATCTTCCCCCCGCTTCGAGATCGCTTCACTTTGGTAGGCGTTGGTTCATTTTGAAACACCCAAACTGTCGACTGGCGCTTGGTTTCTAGATCGTATTGATAAATCCAGGACTCATCACCTGTTACGATGTCGTAAACAAGCCGAGACGAGCCTGCTTCAAATTTGTTCAGCATATCACGGCACCATTCCACCCGGGCCTGCTTCTGAGCGTCGGTGAGGTAGTGCGGCACCCAGCGCGATACTATCCTCCTCACGCGAAGATGCCCTTGTAGAATCTCGTGAACGCTTCCCGATCCAATCTTTAATATGTGCTGAATCTCCTGATATGTAATTCGCCTATTATCTTGGATTAAATTTTTCACTGCTAGCACGTTTTCTTCCGTGATAGCCGTCAAAGGGCGACCGCTTCTTTCTTCATCCCCCAAGGTTGGTCGACCGCGCCTAAATTCGTTATACCAACGATACACGGTTGCCTTGGAAGGGCTTTCATCCATAAATGCCATTTGAAGTCTATCGAACGATTCATCCGGTTTCAGGCGACACTTGAAATCGTAAAAAATCATAGCTCTAAAATTTTCACGGCGCAGATCCATTTTTCAGTAAGACACGATACTTTGAATTGGCTCGCAAAAAATGTGGAGGGAAATTTTGAAAATGGAACACACATATTTTTACTTACAAGTAATCATATTTTCAAAAAACATTCTAACCGGCCAGTCTGCCATATATAAAAACTATTTATCGCAATACTTTCTGAGTGGCCTGGTACAGAAACCCTTGGGTGGCTTTTACAGCAGCATGCCCAGAAGGAAATGCATGTAGCACATTCTATGTTTTTCTCTTACTCCCAGTTCAGCATGGAAGCACTACACCCCCTCTGATAAGCTGATATCTGAACACCGTACAAAACTTGTCAATCTTGTCTCCAGGTTACATCTGCCAAGAAATCGACGCGGAAGTACTAACAGAACAAAGCAACCCCATCCTCACGGCTATTATCCACGGCATGCGGTCCACGGAGCCCAGCAACCACGTGCGCCTGGCCGCCACACAGGCGCTGCTCAACTCACTCGAGTTCACCAAGGCCAACTTTGATAAGGAGAACGAGAGGAACTTCATCATGGAAGTAGTGTGCGAGGCCACGCAGTCCACTGATATAAGGATCAGCGTAGCTGCTCTACAGTGTTTAGTAAGTATCCAATCCTACATACATACATACATATAATCACGCCATTATCCCTAATGGGGTAGGCAGAGCGTAAACGACCTAAACAAAGGTCGTTCCGCCACGTCTGACATAGTTTTGAAGGTTATTTAAGATGGATTTGTACGTATATTGATGTAGTGACAGGTTGTCAGCCCATCGCCTAAATAACACTATACAGAAACCCTCTGATCTCTTAGCTGGTTTTTACAGCATGCTCGGGAGGAAATACAGCTGGCACATTCTATGTTTTTCTCTCGCTCCCAGACCAGCATGGAAGATTCCTACTTGTATTATATGGGGTGTAAGAAACTGATGGGAAGATGGGAGGAGCTCGCTGAAGATAGGGACAAATGGCGAAATCGTGTGTTAAATGTGCGCAAAGTCCATGATGACGCCTGGTTTGCTGGTCTCGCTGACAAAAGACAAAAAGGACATCTAAATACACAGCAATCAGTCACCAATATTACCACCTTCAAATACAGAGCATGTGGAAAATTTTGCCGCTCCCGTATCGGTTTATATAGCCACGAAAAATCTTGTCTCAAACAGTGACTAAATCGTCTGTATAAGGCCAATGATGATGATAAAGAAACTGATAGGGGTTGCCATGGGGTTGCAGAGTCAAGAAATCTCAACAATTTACACCAGGAAGTTCTTTCCGGAAATGTGAAGAAAAATTGACTTTCCCATACATGTATGGAAACTCATTATTTTTAATTTGCTCAAAGAATTACCTAATTACCTGGAGAAAGTTGTTGACAGAGCAACCCCTATCAGTTTCTGGTACACTGATCCTTACACCCGGTAGACGAGAGCAATCTAAATTGGCTGAGTTTACATACATACATATAGTCACGCCTTTATCCCTAATGGGGTAGGCAGAGCGTAAACGACCTAAACAAAGGTCATTCCGCCACGTCTGACAAAGTTTTGAGGGTTATTTAATATAGATTTGTAGGTATATTGCTGTAGTGACAGGTTGTCAGCCCATCGCCTAAATTGCAATATACTGAAACCCTCGGATCCCTTAGTTGGCTGAGTTTTTAGGAGGTAAATAAATTTTAAAAATATCAATCTATCCCATACTTAACCAAATTATTTCTTCAACAGGTAAAAATTCTTTCCCTTTACTACCAATATATGGAGCCTTATATGGGCCAAGCCTTATTCCCTATCACCTTAGAAGCCATGAAATCAGAAATTGATGAAATCTCACTGCAAGGAATTGAATTCTGGTCCAACGTTAGCGATGAAGAAATTGATCTTGCCATAGAAGAAGCGGAGGCTGCGGAAGCTGGTAAGTATCTGAAACACTTATTTCGTAGTTATTTTTATACCAAAAACAAGGAGGACTTAGACCTATGCAGTGAGCATTCATACTTTTTTGTTCGAGTCGTATCTTACCACTTAATAGCGCGGGGGAGATTTGTTTCGGCTGCCTATTGGCTGACACAATGCAACTGATTAAATAACACATCAGTGTGTTAGAATATTGGCGGAAATATTGAGACAACCAACAAAATGGACTTATGCTTGGTGAGAGCATTTGCATTCTGCATGCTTACTCATCTCCCTCCCTAGCCTTATCCCGTATCTCTCGGGTCGGCTACCTAATCTAGGGGATTGAACGAGGGTACTGGTTTTTACACAGAGCGACTGCAATCTGACCTCCGCAACCCAGAAGGAAAACCAGACCCAATCCTAGATTAGGTCAGAGTTTTCAAGCCGCCAATACTTAGCACTGGCCTCTGACATGACTTAACGACTAATATCTACGGTAATAAACGATATTAACCGGGACCAACGGCTTTACATGCCTTCCGAAGCACGGAAAAAGCGCCGAATAAACGGACATATGAAATTCGAAAACCTAAAAACACATTGGTACGTGGTGGGATTCGAACCACGATCTCTCAGGAGGCAGTGGCCCTATCCACTACACCATCGGGCTTTTTCTGCATACTTACTCCATCCTTGCGAAAACACGTAATTTATTTGCTGTTTCCCGTCAGGTCGACCTCCAGCGCGAACCTCAAAGTTCTACGCGCGAGGCGCTCTCCAGTACCTAGCACCAGTTCTCATGCAAAAGCTAACCAAACAAGACGACAGCGACGACGAACTAGAGTGGAATCCCTCCAAAGCCGCGTCCGTCTGCCTCATGCTGCTCTCTAACTGCTGCGAAGATGACATCGTACCCCATGTCTTACCGTTCATTAACTCAAACATCAAGAATGAAAACTGGCGGTACAGAGAAGCGGCTCTGATGGCGTTCGGATCCATCCTCGGCGGGCTCGAAGCGAACACTCTCAAACCTCTAGTAGAGAAGGCGATGCCGACGCTAATAGAAGCCATGTACGACTCGAGCGTCGCCGTCAGAGATACGGCCGCCTGGACCTTCGGCAGGATCTGCGAGATCGTCCCCGAAGCGGCCATTAACGAGACGTACCTCAAGCCGCTGTTGGAGAGTCTCGTGAACGGGCTGAAGGCGGAGCCCCGCGTGGCCGCCAACGTGTGCTGGGCCTTCACCGGGCTCGCGGAGGCGGCCTACGAGGCGGCCGACTGCGGCGACTCCAACCAGCCGCAGACCTACTGCATGTCCAACTACTTCGACTTCATCATCCAGCGCTTGCTCGAGACCACAGACAGACAGGACGCCGCACAGCACAACTTGCGTTCCGCCGCATACGAGGCCCTCATGGAAATGGTGAAGAACTCCCCCGCAGACTGCTACATCACCGTACAGAAGACCACGATGGTGATACTCGAGCGCCTCCAACAAGTGCTGCAGATGGAGAACCACATCTCGACGCAGGCCGACCGCTCGCAGTACAACGACCTGCAGAGTCTGTTATGCGCAACGTTACAATCTGTTCTACGTAAAGTTACACCCGAAGACGCGCCTCAAATCTCTGATGCCATCATGACGGCTCTATTAACCATGTTCGCGGGGAACGCTGGCAAGGCGGGCGGAGTCCAAGAAGACGCCCTTATGGCCGCCTCTACGCTCGTAGAAGTCTTAGGCGAGCGTTTCCTCAAATACATGGACGCTTTCAAGAGATATCTCTACATGGGTCTGAAGAATCACCAGGAGTATCAAGTTTGCATAGCGGCCGTCGGGCTCACGGGTGATATCTGTCGTGCTCTGAAGAGTAAGGTCAGTCAATCAAACAACTTTTACAGTTATGTCCTAGTTAAAAAATTGCCGACCAAACTTTACAGTGTAATCCTACCCGTGAAACTGAACAACTTTCCCCAAGGGGGAAAGAAAGCTTTAAGAACAGACTTGAGTGGTTAAACAGTGACAGACAATAAGTGTAGTGAAGTGACTAAAACTCACATGAACTGATACACACCAGCTTAGATATAGGCACATCAGCCTGTGGCTGCTCGCCAATTTTTAAACATGGTGTCAGCACCTCTATTCATTTTGTATGGAAGGACCCACCTATGTTCCTTGGGAAAAGTTGTTTAGTTTCATGGGTTGGATCACACCCTAACGTTGATTCAGCACTTTTTTTTACATTTCATTCTATAACATGTAACATAAAAACATAACATAAAAATACTTTATTGCACGTAATAATACAACATACAACACAACAGATAACAAAAATCAAGTACAACATAGGCGGCCTTATTGCTAAGGTAGCAATTTCTTCCAGGCAACCTTTGGATGAAATAAAAAAGTGTAGTGGTAAGCAGGATAGTGCAAACCTAGTCAAATAGGTATCCTAAATACATTACATTACATATAATACATAAATTAAGTACAAGCTACTACATAGATATTTGTAAAATAAACTAATACATAATATATAATAAACTAATACATAAACTAATGGAAGATAGGATAATGCAAACTACAATCAGAACTACTCGAAGGAATAGACAGCAACAGTATCTACAGCACAGGATAAAAGTGAAGGAAACTAAACTATTTACGTTACGAAAATATAAATTTTGAATGTATTGTCCAGGTGCTACCGTACTGTGATGAGATCATAGTCCTCCTACTGGAGAACCTCGGCGACCCATCCATCCACCGCTCGGTGAAGCCGCAGATCTTGTCGGTGTTCGGAGACATCGCGCTCAGCATCGGACCGGACTTCGCCAAGTACTTCGACATAGTCATGCAGATGTTGCTGCAGGTATGTCACGTCATATTAAGATAATTACTTCTATGCTGGACTGGACTGGTAAAGTCCGTTCGCTTAGATACTGTCATCTTTGTAAATGCCGCGTCGGCGCGTGCCGCATCTAGTCAAAGAATGCCGCCGCGACAACAAGGGACGCCGCCTGTGACGTACACCCGATCGTGAATTTGTCATTTTGTATCGAGGCGTCACAGTATCAATCAACATACAAATAGGTATTCCGTTCGGGTGTACCGACGCTATCTAAGCGAACGGACTTTATGCACTATCGTAATATGCGTGTCTTTTTAGTTAATAAATAGGTAGTCGACATGCTTAGTGTAATGTTTAGTACAATGACATTGATAATGATAACGAACGAATTCCGTCGATGAATGATATTTACCGGTATTTATTTATTCTGATTGCAAAATCTAGATTGTGATTAATTCATTGTTGAGATTTTCCCAGATTTCCCAGCGTGAAGCTAAAAAATTATAGTACCTAGGTGTTGACTTTGCTTATTTACGTACCTAGTTAAATATTACTGAGTAGATAGTTGACTGAGCTGACGGAAGTTTGTCTCAAAACAAAAGTTCTTTCTATTTCTTAGTACTTCTCAAATTACGCAACGCACAAGATAATGTGACGACAAAATTATATCGTGGCGCTATGCATCAAGGGGTTGTTGAACCTTCTTCTGTGGTGTGGGATTCCAGTCGATAAACCCGATGAAGTTTTCAAAGAGATTCTAAACCGCTTAATTGCACATATAGGGCTCTGACATGGCTTGTGTATACTACTATAAAAGACAGCAACCGGGACTGGCGGCTTAACGTGCCCTCTGAAGCACGGAATCTTTTTTCTTATAGACAATTAGGTTTAACTTTATGTCCTGAGAATCGAACCTAGGACTTCCGGATCAGACCACTAAACCACGGAGTTTTCATCAACATATCTAACTTGCAGGCCAGCAACGCCCAAGTAGACCGCAATGACTACGACATGCTGGAGTACCTCGGCGAACTGCGCGAGAGTGTGCTCGAAGCGTATACCGGCATTATACAGGGTCTTAAAGGGGCCAGCGGAGAGGTCGTAAGTGTTCACACAAATAATACCTGGTGTTTTTATCAACATTCATGTTGGGTTGGTGCTAAATTTAACATTATTTTCTCATACTATAATTTTCTTTATTGCAGAGAATAACACCTTACACATTCGAATGCTTTTAATTTCTTACGCTTTTTTGCTATTTACCTGCAAATACACATACATACATATAAACAAAGAAATATACATATACATCAGTGGGTCACTAGGTTTTACGATGTGATATGGTAGACGCAACTATGATTTATAAACAAAGTAACATACATATACATCAGTGGGCCACTGGGTTTACGATGTGATATGGTAGACGCAACTATGATTTATAAACAAAGTAACATACATATACATCAGTGGGCCTCTGGGTTTTACGATGTAATATGGTAGACGCAACTATGATTTATAAACAAAGTAACATACTTATACGTCAGTGGGCCTCTAGGTTTTACGATGTAATATGGTAGACGCAACTATGATTTATAAACAAAGTAACATACATATACATCAGTGGGCCACTGGGTTTACGATGTGATATGGTAGACGCAACTATGATTTATAAACAAAGTAACATACATATACATCAGTGGGCCACTGGGTTTACGATGTGATATGGTAGACGCAACTATGATTTATAAACAAAGTAACATACATATACATCAGTGGGCCACTGGGTTTACGATGTGATATGGTAGACGCAACTATGATTTATAAACAAAGTAACATACATATACATCAGTGGGCCACTGGGTTTACGATGTGATATGGTAGACGCAACTATGATTTATAAACAAAGTAACATACATATACATCAGTGGGCCTCTGGGTTTTACGATGTAATATGGTAGACGCAACTATGATTTATAAACAAAGTAACATACTTATACATCAGTGGGCCTCTAGGTTTTACGATGTAATATGGTAGACGCAACTATGATTTATAAACAAAGTAACATACATATACATCAGTGGGCCACTGGGTTTACGATGTAATATGGTAGACGCAACTATGATTTATAAACAAAGTAACATACATATACATCAGTGGGCCACTGGGTTTACGATGTGATATGGTAGACGCAACTATGATTTATAAACAAAGTAACATACATATACATCAGTGGGCCACTGGGTTTACGATGTGATATGGTAGACGCAACTATGATTTTCTATGATTTTCAACGTACTCAGCACAGCTTGGACTAATGGTGCACACTAAATCATCATCGCACTAATTCACGATAAAAATAATCACTTATGCTATCGTGTGATGATATACATCAGTGAGTCACTGGGTTTACGATGTGATATGGTAGACGCAACTATGATTTATAAACAAAGTAACATACATATACATCAGTGGGTCACTGGGTTTACGATGTGATATGGTAGACGCAACTATGATTTATAAACAAAGTAACATACATATACATCAGTGGGCCACTGGGTTTACGATGTGATATGGTAGACGCAACTATGATTTATAAACAAAGTAACATACATATACATCAGTGGGTCACTGGGTTTACGATGTGATGTGGTAGACGCAACTATGATTTAAAAACAAAGTAACATACATATACATCAGTGGGTCACTGGGTTTACGATGTGATATGGTAGACGCAACTATGATTTATAAACAAAGTAACATACATATACATCAGTGGGTCACTGGGTTTACGATGTAATATGGTAGACGCAACTATGATTTATAAACAAAGTAACATACATATACATCAGTGGGCCACTGGGTTTACGATGTGATATGGTAGACGCAACTATGATTTATAAACAAACTAACATACATATACATCAGTGGGCCACTGGGTTTACGATGTGATATGGTAGACGCAACTATGATTTATAAACAAAGTAACATACATATACATCAGTGGGCCTCTGGGTTTTACGATGTAATATGGTAGACGCAACTATGATTTATAAACAAAGTAACATATTTATACGTCAGTGGGCCTCTAGGTTTTACGATGTAATATGGTAGACGCAACTATGATTTATAAACAAAGTAACATACATATACATCAGTGGGCCACTGGGTTTACGATGTGATATGGTAGACGCAACTATGATTTATAAACAAAGTAACATACATATACATCAGTGGGCCACTGGGTTTACGATGTGATATGGTAGACGCAACTATGATTTATAAACAAAGTAACATACATATACATCAGTGGGCCACTGGGTTTACGATGTGATATGGTAGACGCAACTATGATTTATAAACAAAGTAACATACATATACATCAGTGGGCCTCTGGGTTTTACGATGTAATATGGTAGACGCAACTATGATTTATAAACAAAGTAACATACTTATACATCAGTGGGCCTCTAGGTTTTACGATGTAATATGGTAGACGCAACTATGATTTATAAACAAAGTAACATACATATACATCAGTGGGCCACTGGGTTTACGATGTGATATGGTAGACGCAACTATGATTTTCTATGATTTTCAACGTACTCAGCACAGCTTGGACTAATGGTGCACACTAAATCATCATCGCACTAATTCACGATAAAAATAATCACTTATGCTATCGTGTGATGATATACATCAGTGAGTCACTGGGTTTACGATGTGATATGGTAGACGCAACTATGATTTATAAACAAAGTAACATACATATACATCAGTGGGTCACTGGGTTTACGATGTGATATGGTAGACGCAACTATGATTTATAAACAAAGTAACATACATATACATCAGTGGGCCACTGGGTTTACGATGTGATATGGTAGACGCAACTATGATTTATAAACAAAGTAACATACATATACATCAGTGGGTCACTGGGTTTACGATGTGATGTGGTAGACGCAACTATGATTTATAAACAAAGTAACATACATATACATCAGTGGGTCACTGGGTTTACGATGTGATATGGTAGACGCAACTATGATTTATAAACAAACTAACATACATATACATCAGTGGGTCACTGGGTTTACGATGTAATATGGTAGACGCAACTATGATTTATAAACAAAGTAACATACATATACATCAGTGGGCCACTGGGTTTACGATGTGATGTGGTAGACGCAACTATGATTTATAAACAAAGTAACATACATATACATCAGTGGGTCACTGGGTTTACGATGTGATATGGTAGACGCAACTATGATTTATAAACAAAGTAACATACATATACATCAGTGGGTCACTGGGTTTACGATGTAATATGGTAGACGCAACTATGATTTATAAACAAAGTAACATACATATACATCAGTGGGCCACTGGGTTTACGATGTGATATGGTAGACGCAACTATGATTTATAAACAAAGTAACATACATATACATCAGTGGGCCACTGGGTTTACGATGTAATATGGTAGACGCAACTATGATTTATAAACAAAGTAACATACATATACATCAGTGGGCCACTGGGTTTACGATGTGATATGGTAGACGCAACTATGATTTATAAACAAACTAACATACATATACATCAGTGGGCCACTGGGTTTACGATGTGATATGGTAGACGCAACTATGATTTATAAACAAAGTAACATACATATACATCAGTGGGCCTCTGGGTTTTACGATGTAATATGGTAGACGCAACTATGATTTATAAACAAAGTAACATACATATACATCAGTGGGCCACTGGGTTTACGATGTGATATGGTAGACGCAACTATGATTTATAAACAAAGTAACATACATATACATCAGTGGGCCACTGGGTTTACGATGTGATATGGTAGACGCAACTATGATTTATAAACAAAGTAACATACATATACATCAGTGGGCCACTGGGTTTACGATGTGATATGGTAGACGCAACTATGATTTATAAACAAAGTAACATACATATACATCAGTGGGCCTCTGGGTTTTACGATGTAATATGGTAGACGCAACTATGATTTATAAACAAAGTAACATACTTATACATCAGTGGGCCTCTAGGTTTTACGATGTGATATGGTAGACGCAACTATGATTTATAAACAAAGTAACATACATATACATCAGTGGGTCACTGGGTTTACGATGTGATATGGTAGACGCAACTATGATTTATAAACAAAGTAACATACATATACATCAGTGGGCCACTGGGTTTACGATGTGATATGGTAGACGCAACTATGATTTATAAACAAAGTAACATACATATACATCAGTGGGTCACTGGGTTTACGATGTGATGTGGTAGACGCAACTATGATTTATAAACAAAGTAACATACATATACATCAGTGGGTCACTGGGTTTACGATGTGATATGGTAGACGCAACTATGATTTATAAACAAACTAACATACATATACATCAGTGGGTCACTGGGTTTACGATGTAATATGGTAGACGCAACTATGATTTATAAACAAAGTAACATACATATACATCAGTGGGCCACTGGGTTAACGATGTGATATGGTAGACGCAACTATGATTTATAAACAAAGTAACATACATATACATCAGTGGGCCACTGGGTTTACGATGTAATATGGTAGACGCAACTATGATTTATAAACAAAGTAACATACATATACATCAGTGGGCCACTGGGTTTACGATGTGATATGGTAGACGCAACTATGATTTATAAACAAACTAACATACATATACATCAGTGGGCCACTGGGTTTACGATGTGATATGGTAGACGCAACTATGATTTATAAACAAAGTAACATACATATACATCAGTGGGCCTCTGGGTTTTACGATGTAATATGGTAGACGCAACTATGATTTATAAACAAAGTAACATACATATACATCAGTGGGCCACTGGGTTTACGATGTGATATGGTAGACGCAACTATGATTTATAAACAAAGTAACATACATATACATCAGTGGGCCACTGGGTTTACGATGTGATATGGTAGACGCAACTATGATTTATAAACAAAGTAACATACATATACATCAGTGGGCCACTGGGTTTACGATGTGATATGGTAGACGCAACTATGATTTATAAACAAAGTAACATACATATACATCAGTGGGCCTCTGGGTTTTACGATGTAATATGGTAGACGCAACTATGATTTATAAACAAAGTAACATACTTATACATCAGTGGGCCTCTAGGTTTTACGATGTGATATGGTAGACGCAACTATGATTTATAAACAAAGTAACATACATATACATCAGTGGGTCACTGGGTTTACGATGTGATATGGTAGACGCAACTATGATTTATAAACAAAGTAACATACATATACATCAGTGGGCCACTGGGTTTACGATGTGATATGGTAGACGCAACTATGATTTATAAACAAAGTAACATACATATACATCAGTGGGCCACTGGGTTTACGATGTGATATGGTAGACGCAACTATGATTTATAAACAAAGTAACATACATATACATCAGTGGGCCACTGGGTTTACGATGTGATATGGTAGACGCAACTATGATTTATAAACAAAGTAACATACATATACATCAGTGGGCCTCTGGGTTTTACGATGTAATATGGTAGACGCAACTATGATTTATAAACAAAGTAACATACTTATACATCAGTGGGCCTCTAGGTTTTACGATGTAATATGGTAGACGCAACTATGATTTATAAACAAAGTAACACACATATACATCAGTGGGCCACTGGGTTTACGATGTAATATGGTAGACGCAACTATGATTTATAAACAAAGTAACATACATATACATCAGTGGGTCACTGGGTTTACGATGTAATATGGTAGACGCAACTATGATTTATAAACAAAGTAACATACATATACATCAGTGGGTCACTGGGTTTACGATGTAATATGGTAGACGCAACTATGATTTATAAACAAAGTAACATACATATACATCAGTGGGCCACTGGGTTTACGATGTGATATGGTAGACGCAACTATGATTTTCTATGATTTTCAACGTACTCTGCACAGCTTGGACTAATGGTGCACACTAAATCATCATCGCACTAATTCACGATAAAAATAATCACTTATGCTATCGTGTGATGATATACATCAGTGAGTCACTGGGTTTACGATGTGATATGGTAGACGCAACTATGATTTATAAACAAAGTAACATACATATACATCAGTGGGTCACTGGGTTTACGATGTGATATGGTAGACGCAACTATGATTTATAAACAAAGTAACATACATATACATCAGTGGGCCACTGGGTTTACGATGTGATGTGGTAGACGCAACTATGATTTATAAACAAAGTAACATACAAATACATCAGTGGGTCACTGGGTTTACGATGTGATATGGTAGACGCAACTATGATTTATAAACAAAGTAACATACATATACATCAGTGGGCCACTGGGTTTACGATGTAATGTGGTAGACGCAACTATGATTTATAAACAAAGTAACATACATATACATCAGTGGGCCACTGGGTTTACGATGTAATGTGGTAGACGCAACTATGATTTATAAACAAAGTAACATACATATACATCAGTGGGCCACTGGGTTTACGATGTAATGTGGTAGACGCAACTATGATTTATAAACAAAGTAACATACATATACATCAGTGGGCCACTGGGTTTACGATGTAATGTGGTAGACGCAACTATGATTTATAAACAAAGTAACATACATATACATCAGTGGGCCACTGGGTTTACGATGTAATGTGGTAGACGCAACTATGATTTATAAACAAAGTAACATACATATACATCAGTGGGTCACTGGGTTTACGATGTGATATGGTAGACGCAACTATGATTTATAAACAAAGTAACATACATAAATCAGTGGGCCACTGGGTTTACGATGTGATATGGTAGACGCAACTATGATTTATAAACAAAGTAACATACATATACATCAGTGGGCCACTGGGTTTACGATGTAATGTGGTAGACGCAACTATGATTTATAAACAAAGTAACATACATATACATCAGTGGGCCACTGGGTTTACGATGTAATGTGGTAGACGCAACTATGATTTATAAACAAAGTAACATACATATACATCAGTGGGCCACTGGGTTTACGATGTAATGTGGTAGACGCAACTATGATTTATAAACAAAGTAACATACATATACATCAGTGGGTCACTGGGTTTACGATGTGATATGGTAGACGCAACTATGATTTATAAACAAAGTAACATACATATACATCAGTGGGCCACTGGGTTTACGATGTGATATGGTAGACGCAACTATGATTTATAAACAAAGTAACATACATATACATCAGTGGGTCACTGGGTTTACGATGTGATATGGTAGACGCAACTATGATTTATAAACAAAGTAACATACATACACATCAGTGGGTCACTGGGTTTACGATGTGATATGGTAGACGCAACTATGATTTATAAACAAAGTAACATACATATACATCAGTGGGTCACTGGGTTTACGATGTGATATGGTAGACGCAACTATGATTTATAAACAAAGTAACATACATATACATCAGTGGGCCACTGGGTTTACGATGTGATGTGGTAGACGCAACTATGATTTATAAACAAAGTAACATACATATACATCAGTGGGTCACTGGGTTTACGATGTGATATGGTAGACGCAACTATGATTTATAAACAAAGTAACATACATATACATCAGTGGGTCACTGGGTTTACGATGTAATATGGTAGACGCAACTATGATTTATAAACAAAGTAACATACATATACATCAGTGGGCCACTGGGTTTACGATGTGATATGGTAGACGCAACTATGATTTATAAACAAAGTAACATACATATACATCAGTGGGCCACTGGGTTTACGATGTAATATGGTAGACGCAACTATGATTTATAAACAAAGTAACATACATATACATCAGTGGGCCACTGGGTTTACGATGTGATATGGTAGACGCAACTATGATTTATAAACAAACTAACATACATATACATCAGTGGGCCACTGGGTTTACGATGTGATATGGTAGACGCAACTATGATTTATAAACAAAGTAACATACATATACATCAGTGGGCCTCTGGGTTTTACGATGTAATATGGTAGACGCAACTATGATTTATAAACAAAGTAACATACATATACATCAGTGGGCCACTGGGTTTACGATGTGATATGGTAGACGCAACTATGATTTATAAACAAAGTAACATACATATACATCAGTGGGCCACTGGGTTTACGATGTGATATGGTAGACGCAACTATGATTTATAAACAAAGTAACATACATATACATCAGTGGGTCACTGGGTTTACGATGTGATATGGTAGACGCAACTATGATTTATAAACAAAGTAACATACATATACATCAGTGGGTCACTGGGTTTACGATGTGATATGGTAGACGCAACTATGATTTATAAACAAAGTAACATACATATACATCAGTGGGTCACTGGGTTTACGATGTGATATGGTAGACGCAACTATGATTTATAAACAAAGTAACATACATATACATCAGTGGGCCACTGGGTTTACGATGTGATGTGGTAGACGCAACTATGATTTATAAACAAAGTAACATACATATACATCAGTGGGTCACTGGGTTTACGATGTGATATGGTAGACGCAACTATGATTTATAAACAAAGTAACATACATATACATCAGTGGGTCACTGGGTTTACGATGTAATATGGTAGACGCAACTATGATTTATAAACAAAGTAACATACATATACATCAGTGGGCCACTGGGTTTACGATGTGATATGGTAGACGCAACTATGATTTATAAACAAAGTAACATACATATACATCAGTGGGCCACTGGGTTTACGATGTAATATGGTAGACGCAACTATGATTTATAAACAAAGTAACATACATATACATCAGTGGGCCACTGGGTTTACGATGTGATATGGTAGACGCAACTATGATTTATAAACAAACTAACATACATATACATCAGTGGGCCACTGGGTTTACGATGTGATATGGTAGACGCAACTATGATTTATAAACAAAGTAACATACATATACATCAGTGGGCCTCTGGGTTTTACGATGTAATATGGTAGACGCAACTATGATTTATAAACAAAGTAACATACATATACATCAGTGGGCCACTGGGTTTACGATGTGATATGGTAGACGCAACTATGATTTATAAACAAAGTAACATACAGGTTTACGATGTGATATGGTAGACGCAACTATGATTTATAAACAAAGTAACATACATATACATCAGTGGGCCTCTGGGTTTTACGATGTAATATGGTAGACGCAACTATGATTTATAAACAAAGTAACATACTTATACATCAGTGGGCCTCTAGGTTTTACGATGTGATATGGTAGACGCAACTATGATTTATAAACAAAGTAACATACATATACATCAGTGGGTCACTGGGTTTACGATGTGATATGGTAGACGCAACTATGATTTATAAACAAAGTAACATACATATACATCAGTGGGCCACTGGGTTTACGATGTGATATGGTAGACGCAACTATGATTTATAAACAAAGTAACATACATATACATCAGTGGGCCACTGGGTTTACGATGTGATATGGTAGACGCAACTATGATTTATAAACAAAGTAACATACATATACATCAGTGGGCCACTGGGTTTACGATGTGATATGGTAGACGCAACTATGATTTATAAACAAAGTAACATACATATACATCAGTGGGCCTCTGGGTTTTACGATGTAATATGGTAGACGCAACTATGATTTATAAACAAAGTAACATACTTATACATCAGTGGGCCTCTAGGTTTTACTATGTAATATGGTAGACGCAACTATGATTTATAAACAAAGTAACATACATATACATCAGTGGGCCACTGGGTTTACGATGTAATATGGTAGACGCAACTATGATTTATAAACAAAGTAACATACATATACATCAGTGGGTCACTGGGTTTACGATGTAATATGGTAGACGCAACTATGATTTATAAACAAAGTAACATACATATACATCAGTGGGTCACTGGGTTTACGATGTAATATGGTAGACGCAACTATGATTTATAAACAAAGTAACATACATATACATCAGTGGGCCACTGGGTTTACGATGTGATATGGTAGACGCAACTATGATTTTCTATGATTTTCAACGTACTCTGCACAGCTTGGACTAATGGTGCACACTAAATCATCATCGCACTAATTCACGATAAAAATAATCACTTATGCTATCGTGTGATGATATACATCAGTGAGTCACTGGGTTTACGATGTGATATGGTAGACGCAACTATGATTTATAAACAAAGTAACATACATATACATCAGTGGGTCACTGGGTTTACGATGTGATATGGTAGACGCAACTATGATTTATAAACAAAGTAACATACATATACCTCAGTGGGCCACTGGGTTTACGATGTGATGTGGTAGACGCAACTATGATTTATAAACAAAGTAACATACAAATACATCAGTGGGTCACTGGGTTTACGATGTGATATGGTAGACGCAACTATGATTTATAAACAAAGTAACATACATATACATCAGTGGGCCACTGGGTTTACGATGTAATGTGGTAGACGCAACTATGATTTATAAACAAAGTAACATACATATACATCAGTGGGCCACTGGGTTTACGATGTAATGTGGTAGACGCAACTATGATTTATAAACAAAGTAACATACATATACATCAGTGGGTCACTGGGTTTACGATGTGATATGGTAGACGCAACTATGATTTATAAACAAAGTAACATACATATACATCAGTGGGCCACTGGGTTTACGATGTGATATGGTAGACGCAACTATGATTTATAAACAAAGTAACATACATATACATCAGTGGGCCACTGGGTTTACGATGTAATGTGGTAGACGCAACTATGATTTATAAACAAAGTAACATACATATACATCAGTGGGCCACTGGGTTTACGATGTAATGTGGTAGACGCAACTATGATTTATAAACAAAGTAACATACATATACATCAGTGGGCCACTGGGTTTACGATGTAATGTGGTAGACGCAACTATGATTTATAAACAAAGTAACATACATATACATCAGTGGGCCACTGGGTTTACGATGTGATATGGTAGACGCAACTATGATTTATAAACAAAGTAACATACATATACATCAGTGGGCCACTGGGTTTACGATGTGATATGGTAGACGCAACTATGATTTATAAACAAAGTAACATACATATACATCAGTGGGCCACTGGGTTTACGATGTAATGTGGTAGACGCAACTATGATTTATAAACAAAGTAACATACATATACATCAGTGGGCCACTGGGTTTACGATGTAATGTGGTAGACGCAACTATGATTTATAAACAAAGTAACATACATATACATCAGTGGGTCACTGGGTTTACGATGTGATATGGTAGACGCAACTATGATTTATAAACAAAGTAACATACATATACATCAGTGGGCCACTGGGTTTACGATGTGATATGGTAGACGCAACTATGATTTATAAACAAAGTAACATACATATACATCAGTGGGTCACTGGGTTTACGATGTGATATGGTAGACGCAACTATGATTTATAAACAAAGTAACATACATATACATCAGTGGGTCTCACTGGGTTTACGATGTGATATGGTAGACGCAACTATGATTTATAAACAAAGTAACATACATATACATCAGTGGGCCACTGGGTTTACGATGTGATATGGTAGACGCAACTATGATTTATAAACAAAGTAACATACATATACATCAGTGGGTCACTGGGTTTACGATGTAATATGGTAGACGCAACTATGATTTATAAACAAAGTAACATACATATACATCAGTGGGTCACTGGGTTTACGATGTAATATGGTAGACGCAACTATGATTTATAAACAAAGTAACATACATATACATCAGTGGGCCACTGGGTTTACGATGTGATATGGTAGACGCAACTATGATTTATAAACAAAGTAACATACATATACATCAGTGGGTCACTGGGTTTACGATGTAATATGGTAGACGCAACTATGATTTATAAACAAAGTAACATACATATACATCAGTGGGCCACTGGGTTTACGATGTGATATGGTAGACGCAACTATGATTTATAAACAAAGTAACATACATATACATCAGTGGGTCACTGGGTTTACGATGTGATATGGTAGACGCAACTATGATTTATAAACAAAGTAACATACATATACATCAGTGGGTCACTGGGTTTACGATGTGATATGGTAGACGCAACTATGATTTATAAACAAAGTAACATACATATACATCAGTGGGCCACTGGGTTTACGATGTAATGTGGTAGACGCAACTATGATTTTCTATGATTTTCAACGAACTCAGCACAGCTTGTACTAATGGTGCACACTAAATCATCATCGCACTAATTCACGATAAAAATAATCACTTATGCTATCATCACACTACACACTAGGGCAACACAATGACGTGTAAATATTCCGTAGATACTGACGTCATCCCTGATGCCGCAGGTGCGGTCGGACGTGGCGCTGGTGGAGCCGCACGTGCCCGCCATCGTCAACTTCATGATGACGGTGGCTTGCGAGCCAGAACGCACCGACGGGCACATGTCCGTCATAGCCGGGCTCACTGGAGACCTTTGCACCGTGTTCGGAGCGCGAGTACTGCCGCTACTCGAGACCAGGCCGCTGCTGGACTTACTGCAAGCTGCTAGAAAGTCGCGCACGCCTAGGACCAAGACGCTCGCCAACTGGGCCACCAAGGAAATACGCAAGCTCAAGCAGCAGGCACCGCTCACTAGCTGGTAAGATTACTTCATTCGTCTCTATGTTTTGGAGCTAGAGTTGTGTTGTTATTGGAGACCAAGCCGTTCCTAGATTTGCTTCAAGCGACGAGGCCATCGCGCACGCTGTAAGACGTTCGCCAATTGAGCCACCAAGGAAATACGCAAGCTCAAGTAGCAGGCGCCACTTACTAGCTGGTAAGATTAATTATTAGATTACTTCATCCATGCTTAGCTAAGTCTTCGGCGCCCGAGTACTACCGTTACTTGAGACCAGGCCACTCTTGGATTTACTGCAAGCTCTTAGAAAGTCGCGCACGCTAAGAACCAAGACGCTCGCCAACTGGGCCGCCAAGGCAATACGCAAGCACTCACTAACAGGTAAGTTACGCAATCGAAAACGAATTGTACTTCTTCCTAGCCAGAATTCAGCTTGCATAGCAACTTGTATTGCGGATTGACTGCCTTCCATTAAATCCGCTGTCGTGCAGGTGTCAGGGCACGCCGGGCATGATGTCAAATGTGCCCTATTTTGAACCTCACCGCAAACACAGTCTACATCGGAGCTTGTCTAAAATCCACACCTGACCATGTTGTTCTTACTTCTAACATATTGTGGCTAAATTATACTCGATAGGAGCGACATTCCAACATGGTAAACTCTACCTCTTAACTTCGACTCTAGACGAGTTGCCGACTTAGGTCTACACATATGGAGCAAAGTATGCGAATGTGTAATGAGATATCTGTCTCTAAAAGAAAACGATCAAATTTTATATTCCTTGTCTCGAGGTCGGTGTTGGAATGGAACTCGTCGATTTGATGGCTTCTTAAATTTCAAACTGGATTGCACTGCACTGCAGGCGACCATTGCCGAAATACGGTTCGATTTCTAAGTCTCTCGAATCTACGATATTCTTCCATTCTGGACTGGGAGCGAAATAAAAACATAGAATGTGCCAGCTGCATTTCCTCCATGCTGTTAAAACCAGCTAAGGGATCTGAGGGTTTCAGTACATCGGATGGGCCGGCAACCTGTCACTACAGCAAAATACGTACAAATCCATCTTGAATAACCCTCAAAACTTTGTCAGACGTGGCGGAACGACCTTTGTTTAGGTCGTTTACGCTCTGCCTACCCCATTAGGGATAAAGGCGTGATTATATGTATGTATTTATGTATCGAATCTACGATATCATTGTTTTTTTTTCTTTTCAGATTTTAATCCGTACCACGACAGTACAGTGGCAACACAGCGGATTTTCTGACAAGCTACTTTTGGTAAATTCGTAGATTGGCGCCATATCACTCTTGACCGCGCGTCACGCAACTCGCAGCCGTTAGGTGCATCCGTCTCGGGCTGTGCCACTTTTATTCCAGCTTTATATTTATTTAGCATTAATCTTAGATTCGATTATTTTTATACAAATTTTAACGAAATGATAGCTCTCTTTTTGTACCCGATGAGCGTCGTTAAGCTATTCTTACAATGAACATTTACAGTTTTTGTTAGTCTATAATGGGTACCAATTTCGTTACGGCTTATTGATTAATATGTTATGCTTTTTTCTGTAAATAATTGCTACTTTGCGGAAAAGAATGGACGATGCACCTAACGCAGTATTCTTGAAATTGTTTAGTATGGCTGACCATAATTTTCCATATTGATCTTAAAAGTCAAAGCATTTTTCCTATTTGGTATTATAAATACAGACAGTGGCTGTGGTATCTTTACTTGTGAGGTAAACGAAAGTCTGACAGGGACGTATGCGAGTCGACGTATGTTATTATAGGCATGCACATATGCAAGGGATTATGTGAATTTTTTATAAATTATTGTTATGTTTTGTAAGATTTATGGAAGGAGGCGTGAAAGCCTTGCGTGAAAGGGATGAATGTATCGCGTGCACGAATTTCACAGTTGTTTTATAAACTAGGCGTGAGAATTAATGTGAAAAGGAGGTATATAATGTATAAAATTCCGTCAACAAGGCGAGACGGAAGGACACCATATTGGTGCCTACCGCTTAGCTCATCGCTGTATTGAACTGCCGTTGCTAAGCAACCTTGCCTTCCGCCTTTCACGAGTTATCTACATTTATTATGCGAGGTCTATTTTATTCGCAAACCAAAATGTCCGTGCCTAAGAAAATGTTAACTTTAGTTTCTTAATTTGCACCAGGCGAATAATTTACATACCCTATTTAATACCCGCGATGAACCAAGCGCTTTGCCTTCCGCTCTCGAGCTTCCATTATTTGTACATATGTAATTAAAAGCTCTTTCTTTAACGATTATCTAGAGTGGCAATTTAGTATCGGCCACACAAATAAGCGATTGAGAGACAATTGACTGAAGGATGGAAATTATTTACGTGAATGCGTTTATTCCCAAATGAACTCAAATGAGAACTCAGTACGATATATTTTGATAAAATCGAATCTCAGCATTGTTATGTTGTTTCCTCAAAATGAATTTGTAACTGTCTCTTACTCAGTGTTTCTCGTCTCAATGACGATGTCTCTAAGGCCCGTATTTATAATCAGCACTTAAAGAGCATGTTTAAGTTCGTATCAGAAATGTCATTTCAGTACCAAAAGGCCTTCTGATACGAACTCAAAGTAGCTGTCAATCTCAAGTACTGTTTATCAATACGGTCCTAAAACTACCAAAACTAACGGTTTTCGTCTTCAAACCTCGATGGTTTCACTCCAGTACCTTTTAAGTGTTTATGTTAAGGATTACTCTCCAGATCGTTTAATTTGTATGTTATAAATAAACTTTTAAAGAGCTACGTAAGTACAGTATCAATTATGTTTATAAATTGCATTTGATTGAGTGTTTGCTAGTCTGTGAGCATCACTGGCAGGGATGATGTTTGCGCGATTTATGCAAGAATATTATAACAGTATCAAAAAAGAGTTTATTTTCGGTATTTCGGGAAGAGCAGTCGCAGTCATGCTTGTTATGCTAAGAATTGTACAGACCAATCCAACTACTACAATAATATATTTATAATGCTGCAAACAGTTGTTTTAATCTTGATAAATACTTATCAGTGAGCGAAAAGTCTGTGTAACCGTGATGTACAAAAAATAAATATTCTTTTCAAATGTTTAAAAGATTATGAGATGTTCTGTTATCCTATCCTATCTATCACATATCAAGTTGGGTTGCGTCTTTACAACTTCAAGAAATTCTCGCAATTAGCCTGTAAAAGTCACTGACTTCCCAAATGGGAACTATGCAGTTCAAATTACCAACTCCATAATATTGTGAAAGTTTCACTACCTGATTTTTCAGTATCTATGTTATGTTATTAAGTATGTACTTACATTAATTATTATGTATGATAGGAGAATGTGTGAGGACTAGTGCCATGCCATGAAAGAGGTTCTGAATTAGAATCGTAGGCATCGTGTCGCCGAATACCACCCACTTTTCCTGCGCGAATCAAAAATCAATTCAAATTATTTTGTTACAACTTATTTTTCCTTACGTTTTGACTAGACTACTTTCTGTAAACTGTTCTATTCTATGGTAATAAAACATTTAGAGTTAATTCTTTTCTGGTTTTATTCTACATCATACACATTTGAAAACGTAAATATTCCTACGTATACCTTTTATCTCTGTTATTTCTACAATTTATTGCACAGTAACTAATCATGTAATAACGTTTAAGTAAACACAATTAGCTAAGTTAAATTCCTATATAAAATAAAAATCCTATGTTGAATAGATTTCATATCAATTGCAAATGCAGAAAGTCGCCCAGCCCAGCAACATACAGCGATAGTCACAGTTTCATACTTTAACTGAAATCATAAGATAAGCAAGACTGCCAAGACTGCTTTACTATGAATTGATATTATTAAAAAAATATATAAACCTCAACCGAGTTGGCTAAGATCTCGTTAGAACGGTTTTCCACTGCTCCCTATTCGGTCCGTATCCGTGAAAATTCCATATAAAACGGATATGAATGTATGCACAAGCCTTCCTAGTAATTGTATGACAGCTTGTGCACCCATCCAATTCGGAGACGAAGCGAATACGGACCAGTAGCCAAAACGGCTTAACGTGCCTTCCGAAATACAGAAAAAGCATCAGAAACGGGGCCGTTTATATTGCACATCGGTTAAGTTCTGGTTTGGGCGCTATCTATTTCGCACTTGTACAACAACTGGCAAACGTCACTGTCTCTTTTCAAGGCCCGATGTGCAACAATATCGGTCCCATTCTGTGAGTGCATGCGAATGGAATGGAAGCGAGCTGTTTCGTATTATTTTTTGTCGTGTCTGTGTTGCCAGACAATCAAGAAATTATTCGTATGTGATAAATCTTGAGCTCTTTGTAACCATATTAATCTATAGGCATAAAAAAATGGCAGGCATTATAACTGGCAGCGTGCGTGACTCCCATGCGCGATTCTCGTTATGCTATGGGAGTCACTTGAAACATATAATAAGAAACATTTATTATACGTACATTGTTCTTATAGCCAACCTGCCCTCCGCAAGGCATAAGGCTCTTCAGTCTTCCCTTGGCAGAGAGAGGAGAGGATCTTTGAATATAGCGATGATGATGATAGTTCGATCAACGTGATAAACCTGAAAAGGAAATGATACGACTAGTGTTGCATCTCAAGTATTGGCAGTTATATGGAGGACATGTTAATGTGGAAAGCGGAACCCTCTTTCATTTCTGGTAGAGTATAGTTGTTTTACCTCATGACTGCAGCTTGGCCATAGTTGTGGTTGTGCGTTCAAAAAGACAAGCGTGTGTGTGTAACTACCACCTAACTACAGATTTACTATGGCGAACTAAGGCAGTGTGTATGTACACTGCGACACAAAACTTTTGAAACGGAACTAAAATTATTTCAACTGGCATCACCTAAGTTTTCATACAAAATAATTAATGAGTTGCCATATTAAAGCTGCCTGGGCGAAGAAAGTGGCGCCCCCATTTTTATGAATAGTTTTGTGTCGCAGTATACGTACATTTACATACAAATATGCAGGCAGTTTTTATTGAGGTCTGCGAAAATGGTAAAATAATAATAATTTTATCGAAAGATCATTGTTCTTTATAGTAACGAAGTGACAGAGACCAGACAGCAATTTGAATAATAATAGATAAAATAAATGCATTAAAAACAGTATAAGAACCTTCTTTAACATCCTTCCTTTTTTGTTGTCATTGTACTTATCAGATCAAAAGTACAAGGGTTTCATCATTATTTTGAAATTCCTTTTGAGTCCATTAATGCGCCGGTCTGGGTCTTTTTGATTACTTGGCTGCAACAAGTTCATCATCAACATACGTAGTTGGTCTCAAAGTGTCGTTACTAGCATATTATTTTTAAGTTTTGAACATGATTTTATTAATATATAGCATTCCATTTTTGAATGTTTGACAATTATTATAAAACAAAAAAATTAACGTTTGTCGCGATTTTTCAAGATGGAGTGGCCCTTGAAAGATAACCGAATAGCAGTTTTAGCGTTAGCACTCAACGAGTAGCATTTTCAAGTTGCCCAAAAAATTATAAATAGCGCTTAGGTTTGTGTATCGTACTATTAATAAGTACAATGAAGGTTCAAGTGTTGAGGACAAGAAAAGAACTGACCGGCCTCGCTCCGCTAGAACTCCAGCAGTGATCAAAGCGATCAAGGCTCGCATACGAAGAAATTCTGCCCGAAAACAGAAGCTGATGACTTATTAGATGGGGGTCGGTAGAAAAACAGTCAAAAAGATTTTGAATGAAGGCCTTAAGATGCAAGCATACAAAGAAAGAGTGGGCACCTACTTAATGCCCATCTAAAAGCAATAAGACTCAGAAGATCCCGGGTGTTGTTAAAGCGATACGCGAAAAACCGACACCATGATATACCTACTCTTTACGGACGTAAAAAAAAATCGATAAAGAAGAATAGTACGATTAACCGAATGATAGAGTGTATGCTGGGAGCATCATCCATCTACAGTGATGGTCTGGTTAGAAGTCTCCTACTACGGGCCAACTGAGGTTAATTTTACGAAAAAAGGGTCAAAACCAGAGACGGTTTTGGATCAACATATTAAAGACCCTACACGTTTTTTTCAGAGCATCACTTCGTGTTCCAAGAAGAGGAAGAAGAAGGTCTGTGCTAAACCCCATAAAAATATGGAAAGCCTGAAGTCAGCTATAATAAAAGCAGTCGCTAAAATAGACATGGATATAGTGCGTGCTGCGATAGACGTCTACGATGCGCCGCGATGATTAAGGGCCTGTATTCAAAACAAGAGAGGTCATTTTGAATAATTTGTTATATAATTATTTTTATTCCTTAATAAACGTACTTTCAATTGCTACTACAAAAACTGATTGCTACTTTTAATTCATCATTGTTTTCAATATGACTGAACTTTGGGACCGACTACGTAGAGTGCGTGAATAATTTTATTGTTTCCTCGAATCCTGATAAACAGGCAGTTATCTGTTTAACACTGTTTAAACCGATACTTTTCAGGTAATATGGGAAGGGCTTTAGGTTCATGGCCAAGTCAGACCAGGAATTCCGTGCCTACCAGAGCTACCTCGCTGCGCTCGAGAGAACCGAGGCCGGACTATCCTGGTTCTGCTTCGCCCCATCAGCAGAGAACCCATTGAAGGTGGCAATCAGAGACCTCCTCGTCGAGACACCGCATGAGGATATCGCGAAGGAGCTCGCCAGCCTGGGCTACCAGGTGGTCTTCGTGCCCCCAATCAAGGCGCGCCAGGGACGCCCAGGCTGTATATACTTCGCTCACCTGACACGGACGCCAATCCTCACCCCGGGCATATACAACATACAAGAGCTGCTCTGTATGCCCAGCGTGAAGATTGAGGGATGGTGTGGCAAGCAAAGGGCAAACCAGTGCCACAGATGCCACCTGTTCCGACACAGCTCCCGGAACTGCCACAGGAAGCGTGCAGCACGCCGCGAAGTACTGCAAGTGCCTTCTTCTAGAGCCCGCAACATGTGCCAACTGTGGCGGTGAATACACCGTCAACAGCGTGACTTGCCCCGTACTGCGCCGTGAAGTGCGGAACTAGCGCGCGGGTACCGCGCCAGTAACGAGACCCATCGCCGAGCTGAAGAGATTGAGATGCGATGAGAGAGAGAGAGAGAGAAGAGACCGACTCAGCTGCAGGTTATCTCATGGCGGCCGCCAACGACCCCTCCGGCACGACGACGAGGAAGAGAAAATGGAAGCCGAGGAGACGCCGCAGAAAGGCACCTCCTCTGGTCGAGAAAGAGCCACCCACGGGCCCACTGAATGCAGTCGGCACCCCTCAGGATTCCTAAGCGGGAGAACCCGAAGCGTCAGCGGGCTCCAAGACAACAGAGCCTAAGAGCAGCCGTCCCTGAAAGGGACCAGATCCTGATGAAGGCGATCAGCATCCTAACCGAAGTCCTGGTAGCTCTTCGCACTGGAGCGGACGCTACCAGTATTATCGAGAGGGGCCTCGACGATCTAAGGCTCCCTCCCCGAGGCAAAAACGCCGACTGCTCAGGGTGGCCTTTTACAGAAAAGAAGAAAGAGGCTTTCCTAGCCCGCTTCGAAACTGCATACATCCACTACTCCTCGTCCAGTAGTTAGGATTGTGGGCACCAAACCCCATGGACTGACCCCAGGACGGACAAGCCGCCGCGAGCTTGAGGTCGCTAGCTGGGCCTCCCCCCACGGGGAATCCTCCGGCTGGCTCGATCTCGCCGCGGCGTGAAATCCTCTTGACGACCCGGACTAGACTCCAAGCTTCAACCGCCCCAACGCCCCGCCTGTCGTCACAGGCGGCGACTTGAAACAACGCCCAGGAAGCTCTGCCTCGATGGGGTCTCCCCAAAAATAATATGAGAACCTTCTTTGACAGTTTTGAGATAAAAAAAAATATAGAGTAGACTAGCTTTCCGCCCGCCGTTTCACCCGCATTAAATGAGTTTTCTCGTAGAAATGAAGGTAAGTAATATATGTCCAATTCCAAGGAGCATATTCCGATCTAATCAGTGGTTGAAGCGTGATCTGTGTGATTAAGTAACAAACATCTAAATATCTAAACATCCAACTTTTCGCAACATCCGCATTTATAATATTAGGATTTTATTTTTAACATTCCAATTTCCAGCCACAAACATCTGTTCATATCTGGCAGCCCCATTTATAACGCTCGGCGCTCGCTCGCTCGCTCTCATTTCATTTTGCTCATTCTTTCATCTGTCAGGTATCCCCAGGCTCGTGCGACCGTGCGTATCTTGAGTTTAATTTTCCGTATTTTATTTTATCAATAAATGTAAACCTTGATCGTTCAATATTCTTTATATTTGTAATTTCAGGAAATAGAGCTCATTAGTTTCTCCTTCTTCTTGGAATTAATACATATAGTTCAACCATGAAGCCGGCATACAAAATCGGTAAGTAATAATTTAAGTTTTATGCAATTTTCAACGGTTCCCGTTTATTTAGAATTTGATAAGACTGACTTGTAATACTCATGTTACATTTTCTTTTATACTACATACATTTAAAGACCGTGGAACCGTTTTCCTCATTTTGTGCAGGTTATTTTTACCATGTGTTTTCATCTAATCTTACACCATTATCTCAAGAGGATGCTGGGTATTTTATACATTTTTTACTAAGTAACTTAGTTCAGATTCTGTTTACTAATTTAGAATTTAAAAATATTGTGTACATTTAATAGTGAACTTGATAATAACATCATTATCATTTTACTACATGATAATAATCCCATGTTTACACATATTGATAAGGGATAAAATCAAAGTAATTTATGGCTTAAATTCGTAATCTTTTAATTCCAATTTAAGCATTCATCTAATTTTGAAATACCTGTGATATTCACTGCTTTATTTTTTTTAGTTATAGACAAATAATGTAATTTTATGTCATAATAATAAAATCAGTCTCAATATATAATAATTCTTCAAATTACAGCTGACGAGAAGCTGGCTGAGCTCGGTCGCAATGAGATCATGCTGGCAGAGAAGGAGATGCCTGGACTGATGGCCTGCCGCCGCAAGTACGCACCCGGGAAGATCCTAAAGGGAGCCAGGATCGCTGGAAGCTTGCACATGACTGTACAGACCGCTGTGCTCATTGAAACCCTAGTGGAACTTGGAGCTGAAGTAAGTATACATACACATTACAGCCTAAATCACGGTACTGGTGGGCAAAGGTTCCCTGTTCTCTTTCCATTCTTCTGTTTTGACCCTGTTAGTATTTATTTATTTATTGCATTGTCAGAAATAATAATGTACAGTCTTAAATTAAGTAATATAGTATTATGAATACCTCTTAAAATACTTAATAGTAATGCAACCTGGTAAGGCCTCAACAACCTAAATAGTATATTTGAATGATTTCTATAACTTGAAAAAAAGACCATTTCATAAAGATAAGATCATAAAAGTCTTAACAAGGCAGCATACCTAAGCTTAACAATATTTAAATGATTTATTGACATTCAATTACAGGCAATATTATACATTTGTAGGGAATGGATCAAACTAGATGTTGGTGTTCCTACTTATAATAAAATAAACTAACTTATCTAACTGTTGAATAGATATTTTTATCTTCAGAATGTCATCATCATCATACAAGTCATCTTATAATATCAATAAGATAACTGTCTGAACATATCTCAAAGATAACAAGGTTCCAATCAATAGAATAGTTACTATCTGAAAATGATAATAACAGTATCTTAAACCCTTGCTTACTTAAAAATATTTTTCTGCTAAATGTGTGTATCTCTTATCTTTAACCCTCTGTCAGAGTTCATCCTGATGTTATCTGTTTTTGCGGTGTAATATTGTCATATCAATGACTATGCAAATGTTTTTCTTTGTGAGTAAGATGGTGTAAGATTTACATAATAATAGTAAAGCAAAATTATTTACTGGTTATATGAAAATGCAAAATATTGAACACTGAAGCCAAGCCAGGTGTTTATGAAGTATAATGTGGGCTTGTGGCCTAGGTAAATAATTAGTCTGTACTTGAGAAATAAGCTTAAGAAGTAGGAATATTATAGTCATTTCATTAACAAACAAAACCTCCATTGTAAACAGATATTAAATTTGTTCAGGTCTTCAGCTTCATTTCATTGTACAGATTGTACATAAATATGTTTTTCTTTCACTGTAAAATAGTCTATACATATAATAAATCTAGAAGGGTCGTGTCTGTACATTAAATATTTTTACAAAAAAATAATTGCAGCAGGCATTATTAACAATATAAAGATCAAAACGATTTTTTATTTTTGTCTGTCTGTCTGTATGTATGTATGTTACCACATCACGCCAAAACTACTGAACCAATTTCGATGGGACTTTTTTTATTCAACTGTGTGTTACCCGGGTTGTAACTTAGGATACCTAAAATCACGCTACCTGACTTAGGGGGTACGCAGGAAATTGAAAATTGGCTATTTCTTAACCGATTTTTGTGGAACAATTTTTCCTCGACTGAGCATTATTTAAAATCAATGTAAGGATACAAATAATCACGCCTCATGACTTAGGAGGTAGGTAGGAAATTGATTTCGGTCGTTTTCAAACCGATTTTGATAAAACTTTTTTTGTTTTACTGAGAATTACTTAAACTCTAAGTTACGATACAAATAATCACGCCACCTGACTTAGAGGGTAGGCAGGAAATTAAAGTCTGATCGTTTTTAACCGATCTTAAAGCGACTTTTTATTTGACTGAGTTTTTTTAATTACCTGGTGTCCAGCCTAGGTTAGAAATAATCACGCAAACCATTCTAATATTGAGTAAGTACCCCAGTTTGTATGAAAAACACGCAGTATCGAACATACTGAAAACGCTCCTACGCGAGGAGAAGCGTTTTCAGTATGGTCGACACTGCGTGTTTTCCATACAAACCGAGCGTACGAAGTCGCGGGCACATCTATACATCATACATAAGTTAACTTTTTGTGTATTATAAAAACGTAAGTTGTAAATAATTTTAAATATTCAATAGTTTAATGACAAATTTGTATGACAAAATTATATCATGATTTGTATATAATTAATTGATTCCAAAACAAAAAGAAATGGAAACAAAGAAACAACCGTGAGGTAACACAACTCCTTCCATATTTAAGTAGACATGTACATAGAATACCTACTATAATTTCTTCCATGCTGGACTGGGAGCTAGAGAAAAACATAGAATGCGCCAGCTGCATTTCCTCCCGGGCATGCTGTAAAAATCAGCTACGGGATTCGAGGGCTTCAGTGTATTGCAATTTAGGCGATGGGCTGACAACCTCTTACTATAGCGATACAGATTTCAGTTTAAAATAGCCCTCAAAACTTGTCAGACGTGGCGGAACGACCTTCTCTTTGGTCGTGTACGCTCTGCCTACCCCATTCGGGATAGCGGCGTGATTTTATGAATGTGTGTAAAATTTAAAACAAAAAAATACATCGCTGTTTAAAATTATAACCACCACGCGAACGGTGTCGCGGGCACAGCTAGTTTCTAAATAAGGATGTTGCTTGCTGTGAAACAAACAAATTATAGGTGTGCAAGGGTTTGTTATAAATGCGAGTCCAATAAATCTATACCTATAATAAATCTCTAGAAGGGTTGTGTCTGTACATTTTTGAAAAAAAAAAAAATTGCAGCAGGCTTAACAATATAAAGATCAAAACGATATTTTTTGAGATTTTTGTCTGTCTGTATGTAACCACATCACTTCAAAACTACTGAACCGATTTCGATGGGACTTTTTCTATTCAACTGTGTGTTACCTGGGTTGCAATTTAGGATACCTAAAATCACGCTACCTAACCTAGGGTATAGGCAAAAAATTAAAATTTGCCTGTTTTTTAACCGACACGCGGAATCGTGTTTTCCATACAAAAACACAGATCAGGAAATGCTAAACACGCTTCCGCGCGCGGATTAGCAGATCCCGCTCCTACGCGCGGAGAAGCGTTTTCAGTATGTTCGACACTGCGTGTTTTGGATAAAAACCGGGCGTACGAAGTCGCGGGCACAGCTAGTAAAAATATAAATTACAACAATCATAAAATAACAATAATTTTTTTCCAGATACAATGGTCCAGCAGTAACATCTACAGTACACAAGATGAAGCCGCGGCGGCGCTCGTGGCTTGCGGGTTACCTATCTACGCCTGGAAGGGAGAGACAGAGGAGGAATACATCTGGTGCATTGAGCAAACCCTCATCTTCCCTGATGGAAAGCCCTGCAACATGATCTTGGACGATGGAGGCGACTTAACAAACTTAGTTCACACAAAATTCCCACAGCTGCTTGAGGGAATTAAGGGTATCTCTGAAGAAACCACTACAGGAGTACACAACCTCTATAAAATGTTCAGAGAAGGACAACTTAAAGTACCTGCTATTAATGTCAACGATGCTGTCACTAAGAGCAAGTTTGATAATTTGTATGGCTGCAGGGAGTCTCTTCTTGATGGAATCAAGAGAGCAACCGACATTATGGTCGCTGGAAAGGTCTGCGTTGTAGCTGGTTACGGTGATGTAGGCAAAGGATGTGCTCAGGCTTTCAAAGGATTTGGAGGCAGAGTTATTGTAACAGAAATTGACCCCATCAATGCCCTGCAAGCTGCCATGGAAGGTTTTCAAGTAACCACCATGGATGAGGCATCTGAAGTTGGACAAATCTTTGTCACAACTACTGGAAACATTGACATCATCACCCATGAGCATTTCATGAGAATGAAGGATGATGCTATTGTATGCAACATTGGCCACTTTGATTGTGAAGTTGATGTGGCCTGGTTGGACAAGAATGCTAAGAAAGTAAACATTAAGCCACAAGTAGACCGCTATGAACTGTCAAATGGAAACCACATCATTGTCCTGGCGGCAGGCCGTCTGGTCAACCTGGGTTGTGCTACTGGACACTCCTCCTTTGTCATGTCTAACTCCTTCACTAACCAGGTGTTAGCTCAAATCGAACTATGGACAAGACACAATGCTTACCCTATTGGAGTTCACACACTGCCCAAGAAACTTGATGAGGAAGTTGCAGCACTCCATCTTGATCATCTTGGAGTCAAGCTTACCAAGCTGACACCTAAACAGGCCAAATACATTGGTGTTTCTGTTGAGGGACCGTACAAACCTGACCACTACAGATACTAAATTGAATTTAAGAAATCAACACAAATTTAAGCAGTAAATTCATATTTTTGTAAATGTGTACATACAATTATAAGATTGTTCTTTGTGCCTAATTAAAAGGTATTCCAGTGATTAACAAATATTATCAGCATTTTGTTTTGCATTTAATAATGTACCTACTGGTACTACCAAATGTATGTTATAAAATCAAACATAACAGCCATAAAATATTGGTCTTCTCATAATAAAATATGTGATCCAAAGTAAAAGTTGTTCTCATCTTTTAGTCCTATTCCCAAAATGCAGATAAATTCAGAAATAAATATTAGCTTAGTAACATTTACCAAGTTGGCCGAGAAGCATGCTTACATCCTAATAATCACAAGCTGCCTGGTGCCGGTCCTGGGTTTGATTCCCATGGGGGGCACACAAAGTTGATATTTGTCAATTTATCACTGAGATTTTCCCGTTTGGATAGGAAAATGCAGGCTGAATCCACCTGATTGTCTGGAATTAAACGGATTCCGTGCTTCAGAGGGCACATTAACCCTCGGTCCCGATCACTATTTCAAATTGTGGTCATTTCAGGTCGACTTTGTTACTCCATACCTGTAGGAAATACCTTAAAAACCCTACATGTGCGCCTAGGTTGTACTAAAGGTGCAACAAAACCAGCTGCTGCGCTGTCCTCTGGACCTCGCAGCAAATAATGCCATGCAATAAAAAAATCCTAATAGAACAAAAAATTAAACAAATCATATTTTAAAACTAGTTTATTATAATACTACAAAATAGTTCAATTTAAATCATGTTGCATAGAAGCGCAGTAATTCTTCATCTTTAGGCTTAAGAATACATTTATCATTCAAATTTATGACCCAACCAGGTTCAAGTCCATAAAAGATCTGCCTAGGGTCTTTTCTTTCACATAGCATCTCATATTTCGGATCTTTTTCCAACTCTGGTAACTGATACCCATATTTCTGTGCTAGCTTTAGTCTCTCCTTTGAGATTTGTTCAGGATCTGCAAGATATCCTCGATTTGCAGCATCAGTGTAGTATGCAATGGCATCAGGTGGGGGGATCATCCTTCTGGGTATAGCTTGCCCTGATTCGAAGAACCTCTTAGGATTTTTAAGCAGAAACAAGCTGTGTGGGTCATAGTATGCTGTAGTAATAACTCCACCATTTTTCTCAACAGCAGCTATTACTTCTTCACTGGCCCATTGTACTTCAATATTTAATTTTGCTGCAAAGATATCAGCACCTTTGTCAGTTAAATTTACTCCAAATTCTTTTTGATCAGGATTAAGTTTGTACAACCCGGACTTAATAAGGCTTGCAATATCAATAGGTTTTGTAATGTCTACACGATCTTTATCTACTAAAGATTGAAGTTCCAATAATGAGAATGGTGGGTACTGCCTCCTTAAACTGTAAAAAAGAAATAAATTAAAACATTGTATAAAATTATAGTATTTTGACAAACTCTATGTTGTAAGGAATACAGGCAAGTCTGGACTATATGTATGTATTAATTGACTTACTGGTGGCCCCTGTAGTAAGGTTCGAAAGGAACTCGTAAGTAAAACGGATTGTTTCCAGTTTCATAACCAAGTCTCATGTAGTTTTGTCGCTGACCAGAACCTTTGTTCCCTGCTCCATGTTTGTCACCTCCATGCTGAGCACGACCTCTGTCTTGCTGTAATAAATAGGGTTTAGATCAGCATATCTTTATAAATGTCCAATATATCTTCATAAATATATTGGGAAAAATTGTGGGGTTAGTTAGTTAATACATACAGTTATCCTGGATCGTGGATTATCACGTATATTGGCCAATGAAATTCTGGGCAAAGATCTCAGCATAGACAGCGACTTTTCTGTTATTTGTCGCGAAGACCCCATCTTTATTAGATTTAATTTGTTTTTGTTATCACTTTGTTCATTCTTCGAGATTTTTGGATTTTTTAGGTTATAATTTATATTTTCTATCACATATTGGTATGATGACAAAGAATAACTACACCATACAGCCAAATCGATTGGAAGGAACGTGAATAGTCAGCTGTAAATTGGGTAAGTTGGGTTGTAAAAAAAAACAAGTTGGCAGTTTGGCAGCGTTGGATTTCCGGCATTTGACGTTTGACGACATTGCGTAGTGATTATATGCTCAGTGCGACATTGTTTTTGTTGACGTTTCTCAATTCCTAGTTTTTGATCGAGAAATTGATGTTTTAATTATACAAAAATGGATAGTATTTATAATAATCCCTTGCGACAAAGAATAAATAAGATTTTCGATAGTCACATTGTTACGGATAACAGTGAAGCGCTGAGTACGGTTTCAGGATTATGTTCTACCAATTCAGCTTACACCCGAAGAATCCTTGTGAACGAAATAGAAAAGAGGGATATGCTTGTGAATAAAACTGTTCTACTAGAATACAGCAAGGTTAAAGATAAGCTTCAAGTTTTGTTGGACTCGCTGTCTACATTAGATGTAGCTGTAAAGGACATGTCAAACAGATTGCATGAGTCCAAAACTAAAACACATCATTTAATCACACAAACGACCAAGCTAAAGGATGAGAGGAAGAAAACTGAAAAGAAACTAGTTTGGGTTAATGCACTTGTAAGAAATTTCCAAATTTCTCCTGAACAAAATGAATACTTGTACAATGTGTCTGTAAAAACACCTTTGACTATTGATTTCTTTGGAACCCTGTCCCAGATAGAGAAACTATCTGATAATTGCAAGACTCTTGTCAAATGCTGGTATCAAACCTCAGCTTTTGATATCATGGAAATGATTGGACTCCAACAAGAAGTTGCTATAGAGAAGTTATATCATTGGACTATTGGAGCTTGTGTCAGCATAGACTCACCTAACAATGCTTTGGTTCCTAAAGCATTGAATAAATTCCAGAATAGACAAGTGCTCTTTTCCAACATTATTGATGAGTACTGCTCAGCTCGCAAAGCTACCATTGTGCAACTGTTTATTGACGCATTAACTAAGGGAACTGATATTGGTTCAAAGCCTATAGAATTCTATGCCAATGATCCAAAACGCTACATTGGTGACATGCTGGCATGGGTCTATCAAGTGATACCAATTGAAAAAGAGAATCTGGTGACTTTGTTAAAATACTGCAACATGCCAGATAAAAATCAGCTTATTACTGATGCTTTAACAAGTATAATGGAAGCTTTGTGCCCTCCTTTAAAAGTCAGAGCTGAGCTGATATTAAAGCCCGATAAAGAGCCCCTTGTACTTTGGTCTATAACCAATTTGATAACTTATTACAAGGATGTTATAGAATCCATTATTCCAAAAGGTCATTTAATTAACACCTTTGAAGACCTCATTAGAAAAAGTGAAGAAGTATTTCTAATGACACTTGACAGCAAGATTCAAAAAGAACTTAGTCATGGTGTTAAAGCACCACCCTTAGACTTGAATCCATCAGTTGTGGTTACAGACCTGGTAAGCTTTTTAAGAGATCTTCTGGCTGTAATGAATACTTCAAACAATATTAAGAATACTGATAGAAAGATTGTAATTACTCATATTCTGGATCCTCTCCTGCATGCCCTCAACGAAACAGCATGCCATCTGAGTTCAACTGATATGTCTGTCTACATGTTGAACTGCATTTACCACATACAGTGCACATTGTCATTGTACCCAACCATGGATGAATATAATGAGAGACTGCAAGCGCAATCTGAAGCTCAAATTGATACACTTACTTCAGAACAAGCAAGTTTCTTAGTTGCTAATTTAAATTTGGGTCCTATCTACACCATTTTGCAGGAGAAAATAAGTGGACCACTATCTGCTATACCTGGCATGGATACAGCAACTTTGAAAACATTTTTAAACAAATTTGATATGTTCCTGGTTTCCCCTGATGTTTACATTTTGCCACAATTGAACTTGCTTCTGAGTCATACACATAAATCATTAGTCAAAAAACGGGCATTTGAGGTCATTTTAGCAATTTATGCACAGCTATATCATGCCGTTTATGATCCTTCAAATGGGTATTCTGATCCGCAAGGAATAGTAAAAAGAAGCCCTGATGAGGTCACCAAACTTTTGATGTAACCTATATTAAATAAGTATCTATATACCTACACTTAAGTAAAAAAATATTTATTCATCATCATTCTTGAATTATTATTATTAGATTAAAATGTATTTGAGAAATAATAAGTAGTTTCATTTGTGGTATTTCCTTAAATCACAGTAAGGAAAGACTGTGTTTATTTGTATCCAACAAACTTAAATATTATGAAATATCGTCCATATTCTTTAGGGGATAAGCAGAGTATCAACGTCTTAACAAAAGCCTCTACCTACGCACATGCCTTCGGCACACATGCTACAGAAAAATCACGACGGCGGCCCTTGTGTACTAGGCCATAACCATAATAATTTTACAATATCTAGTTTTTATCACTCCCAGTCCAGCAGTATAAATGTTATTTCCTTTTTAAAATTAGGATCTGGCAACTCATTTTTGGACAAAAGAACTCTATGCCAGGCTGACAACTAAAATTAAAAAATCAAACTGTCATTTTCCACTTTCACAGGCGGGATGTTGAACGTGGATTTATTTCGGAAATTCAATAAAAATATTAAGTTATTCCTACGAAACCCTCTAGTTTTTAATCAAATACAGAAGATGGCTAAAAGTTCTTTTGAATATGTTAAAAATTTTGAACTAGACGATACTTTATTGCCTAATTCATGGATTGTTGTGAGGTTGGACGGCAAGTGTTTCCACAAGTTTTCAGATGACCACAACTTTGTGAAACCAAATGATATAAAAGCTTTGAAATTAATGAATTACGCAGCTTACACAGTGCTCAAAGATTTTAATGATATCCTAATGGCGTTTGGACAAAGTGACGAATATTCATTTATTTTTAAAAAGGAAACAACTTTATACAAAAGGAGAGCTGCTAAGTTACTTACTACAATTAACAGTAAATTCTCATCATCATACGTTTATCATTGGAGCAAATTTTTCCCTGATGAGAAATTAAAATATCCTCCTGTCTTTGATGGTAGAGTTGTTCTTTACCCGTCGGATGAAAATCTAATAGATTACATGAAGTGGAGGCAGGCTGATGTACATATTAACAATTTATATAATACAACTTTCTGGGCCTTGGTTCTAAAAAGCAACCTATCTCCAACTGAGGTAAGATAGCTGTTTCTTAAAATAATACTGAAATAACTAACTTAAAACATTTATTTTATGAATTTTAACCAATTCTGTTTTCAGGCAGAAAAGCGACTGTGTGGTACTGTTTCAGCAGATAAAAATGAAATTCTGTTTTCTGAGTTCAAAATTAATTACAACAGTGAACCAGAAATATTCAAAAGAGGAACACTGCTGTTGAAGAAATCAATGTTTATTGAGAGTTTGCAGCGAGATCTGACTGTGATTGTAGATGTCCATGATGACATGCTCAAAGACAAGTTCTGGACTAATCATGCTGGACTATTGACAATCAAGCCTTCCAAACAAAAACTTATTTATGATGGTCTTGTTACCGATATAATAAAAGTGCAAATTGAATCCAAGCAAACTGATATTGGAAAAGATTAATAAAGTTTTAAATAACTAAATATGTAGCTTTTTTAATTTAATAAAAAGACATTTTAAACATATAATTTATTATTGATCTAATACAATTTTATACAGTTAAACAATCTATAATAATGATATTATTACAATATTTTCTTAACATTTCCTTGGTAGAATTACAAAGATATTTAGGGGCATTTGTGTAAAACCCAAGCATCCAATAGTTTTTTGTCATTAGCAAAAAGTTGAAATAAGGAAATGTCAGTTTTAATTGTATAGCTTGGATACTGGATTCTACATCTGTGCTAACAATATAGTATTTCAAACAATTTACTAATATAATATATTTTATAAGAATATGAATAAATATTTAGGTTCTTGAAAATTTTAAGCATAATTACGAAAAGTTTGAGCCGTATGGGAAATAAAAGAGAGTTAAAGCAAATATAATAGCAACACAAAAATATGATAATCTGATTCCTTGCAAACTTAATACTGATTCTAATGAATTTACAAATCCAAATAAAAATCTCTTAACATCAACAATTTTATCAATGCATATTTATACAGCAATGGTATGAAAACAAGCTAAATTAAAGTGAAGTTCTTAACCTGTATTACATTTAAAGAATTACATTAACTGTATGGTATGGTACATTTTCTACTTGCCAGCATCAGCATAATGTAAATAATGTGCATGATGTACAAACAGGGCCATAAAGATAGCAATAATAATATCAACTAACATTCTGTATTTTTGAACATGTACAAGCTACAATCGTGTTAAAATGCCACTTTTTGCCTATTGTACAAACTGGAATTACATTCTGTATAAATAAATTCAACATAGTCAAGCTTGACTTTAGAAAATGGGAATGTAGTTGTCGATTTTTGCGCGGTGCTTCTGCGAGACACACTCACTGATCCAGACAATGTTTCGGCACTCCTGCTCCTTCAGCTTCAGGTAGGAATAGAACACTCCAAAGTGGAATTGTTGCAGGAATGCATGGACGTTCAAACGCACCTAAAACAAAGTTTGATTATTTAATTACCAAGTCACATGCCACAACAAAATAAAACATTATAATAATCATGTGAAATTTCCTTACCTCATATTCAAAGAACTTGTCCTCCAAAGTTTTGTCACCAACATTGCTGCCAGCACCTTCAAAGAGGGCAGCATATTCAGCAAAGTATTCAGCCACTGCCTTAACTTGTTCATAGTCATCAGCTCGTGCCAGAGCAGCCAGTCCATCGGGGTGCAGCTTTCCACAGCGAGGGTACAACTTTGCTCGGTCATCCTTGGACAGTTCAGTGCCGAAAGAGTTGATAGTAATGATGATGGCACGACGGTCAGCTTCAAACTAAACAAAAATATTTACATATTAATAAGTGCTGTTTACATTTAAAAAACTTATTACAATTTGGTGTTATTTATAAAAACTTACAGCCAAGATTTCACACATAACATCAGCAGTAGAACCTCCAATCTGCTTGCAGAGGTCATAGAAAGCTTCCAGGTAAGCTTTGTATAGAGTGTTACGGATGATTTCAATGTTCATCTCGTCCAAATCCTGCTCACTGATGCAGTCAACAAAGAATGGAGCAAGGGGGGTGTCGACGAGCACCGCATTGTACAACTCGGCAGGAGTGGCGGCTACGTGAATAGCCTCCATCTGTTCAAAAGATCCCAGCGGGTGGCATTTGGGGATCAGTTCAGAAATTGGTCTCTGGTGCAGAGTGCCAGTGATAAGCAGAATAATGTTATCAATCATGTAGCTGTAGGTGATGAAATCCAGGAATGTGCTCAATGGCTCCACTGAGTGGTTCCTCAAGTGTGTGAACTCGATGACGAGTTTTTCACGCAGTTTGTCGTCGATGGTCGCGACGGAGAGAGGACTAGGCTCGTTGGCGAGGAAAGTGCCATAGTCAGTTCCTTGAAGGTGAAGCTTCAAATCTGAAAACAAATTATATCTTTATTGGTGATTATTTGTTGATGTTTATGGGTAGGGCGTAACGTCATTCACGTGATTTATTGGAACGAACATACTAATGATTTTACATTAAAGCGTATCTGATGCTTGTATATGATAAAGAAACAAATTATCAATTAAATACACACCTTCCAATGTTTCGCACTGGACCAAGTTCAAGTAGTCTGACTGCTTGAGGATACCACACTTGAAGCCACGGCACAAACCCTCCAGATACCCCCCGTCGATGTTGAAAATCCACCCCTTCATTTTGCTGATCCTTCCTTCGTAGAATTCCAAGGATTTTGCACAAAATTCTACTTATAATCACTACACTCCACAAACCCAAAGACAGAGAGGAATATCAGTCGACCATTGATCATATGATTCAACCAAAGACAAGGATTTTGGTGTGACCATTTCAAACTTAAAATTCATCTGTATTTACATAATAAGTGTTCCGGGTGTATTATTTTGTTAAATGACTCACGATATCGTGTATCTTAAAAATAATAATGGTACAAATAATAGTGCAATGTGTTCATCTTATATGGCGATGTGTATAAAATGCCTATATATTTCGTTTAACAACTTAAATACAATGTCATCAAGTTTGTCGAATTTAGGATTCATTCGATTATTTGGCAATACGCATTCTTTTTGACAAATGACATACCTCATGTCTCGAGGCCCGATACATTGTGCAATTTGTTGCGTGCCATCCTTGTTTTTAGTGCTGCTACCGCCTGCATATCGATTTATCGATATTATGAAACTTACAAACATAAGAAATTATATCATTGTCGATCCTCCCCTTCCTTGAGGAGCTTGAGGCGAGAGATTGGGTAAAAACCGACTAAAAAGGTTGAGAAGTAGGAAAAACAAACTAATATAGCTTTTCTCGCATGTTTTTAACCGCGGATCAGTGAAATTTTCCCGTGGTCTTGAAGGAATTTCATTCTCTCGCAGTAGGTTATTGAGGTTTTAGTATATTTATTTTATTAATTCTGACATTCTGAACATATTAAGTATTCAAGTTTCAAGTTTCAAGTTTATTTATTCGTAAACAATTAACAAATTGTGTTCGAAATAACATACATAAAAATCAATACAAAAGAAAATCAATTCCATACTAAATTCGACACTATAAAAGTACATACGTCATAAATTAAATGTCATTAATTACAGTAAAAGTCACTAAAATAAAATGTCATTAATAAAAATGATAAATCTAAGTACACTATGTACTTCAAAATTCGTCAATTTCGTAACAGCACTTTTCCAAAAGGTATGCCTTAAGTTTAGTTTGGAAAGAGTTTAAGTTAGTAATTGTCTTAAATTCTACCGGTAATTTGTTAAACAGACATACTGCCTGATACCGTGCACAGTGCTTAACGATGTTTAGTTTTGGTTGAATAATAGTGGGAAGATCTTTTCTTCGTGTGGAAATTCGCTCGAGCATTTCAGTTTCAGTTTCAAAAACATGTCTATTTTTGATGAGGTCAGTCAACAGAACTAGTATGTATAAGCCTGGTACGGTTAAAATTCCCAATTTTTTAAAGTGGTCTCTACATGACTCCCATGGTGGGATGCGAGCTATGGTACGTATTGCTCTCTTCTGTGCAATAAATGCTTTCTGCATATTATAGCTGTAGCTATTACCCCAGAGTTTAATACTATACCTAAGCCTAGATTCCACAAGAGCACAATAAACCATCTTTAGCTGCCTGATAGTCAACTCGTCTCTAAGCGTGCGCAAAGCATAGCATGCAGAACTAACACTACTGTCAATAGCATTAAGTTCGGCTTTCCAATTTAACAAGTGATCTATTCTGACACCAAGGAACTTTATTTCATCTACAGTACTCAGAACATCACCATTGATGGTAACCTGCATTTTATCTTTATTTCGGATTGTTGTTTTAAATAGAAGAATGTTAGTTTTACTTGCGTTTAACTGTAAGTTATTGCTATGAAACCAATTATCAAATAAATACAAAGCTTGACTTACTTTGTCTTTTAAATCAGTCATAGTGTCGCTGTTTAGTATAGCGTTTGTATCATCTGCATATACAATTAATTTAATGTCAGGGATTTGATTACAGATAAAGTTCAACATGTCATTTAAAAATAATATAAAGAAAATTGGACCCAAGATAGAGCCTTGAGGGACACCTCGAGAGACCTTGGTAATTTTTGAATTAAATTGTTGAAGCATTTGAGTTTCTTCTACAAGGTCTGTTACCTGTACAAACTGTTGCCGGTTATGCAGATATGACTTGAATAAGTCCAAAGCTTGATTGCGGACACCGTAATGTTCTAGTTTATTAATAAGTATGTCGTGGTCCACAGTATCAAAGGCAGAACTTAAGTCTAAAAACACTCCAGCAACTTTTTTCTTACAATTCAGATATTGCATCGTGTCGTCTATAAGCGTATCTATTGCCGTTCCCGTTCCGATACCTTTCTGGTAGCCAAATTGTCTAGGATTTAATATAGAGTTTTTGTGAATGTGATTTAATAATCTGGATTTTAAAAGTTTCTCAAAGATTTTTGAAAGGACGGGAAGCAATGATATCGGTCTGTAATTTTTAGGGTCAAACCTACAGCTTTTCTTAAATATGGGTATGATCACAGCAATTTTTAATTGTTCTGGAAATACTCGCTCCTTCATACATAAATTATAAAAGTATGTCAAAGGTTCGGCCAAAATGTCAATATTATCTTTAATAACTTGAACAGGTACTCCATCGTGTCCTGAGGATTTTTTTGTTAACATGCCTTGAACAATCTTTTTAATTTCAGTCTCGTCAGTGGGTCGTAATTCCATATTTTTATCGACCCGTTTGGTGGCACTTTCGAGCATTCGTTTGGATTCTATATTGCAAGAATTACTTTCATTTGTAAGGCCAAAAGTACTACCAAATATATTTGCGACTTCTATTGGATCTTTAATAACCTTGTTGTCTACTTTTAAAAAAAGCTTTTTGTTTCTTTTTTTACTTTTTTTATTTGAATAGGTATTAGCGATGTTCCAGATTTCTTTTGTAGAATTTTTCGCATTCTCTATTTTAACTTGTACCGCTCTAGACCTAGCAGTTCTTAATACTTTCTTAAAGCATCTTATATACGATGTTCGATAATTAAACAAAGTTTTATGATTATGAGCTTTATCTAGTGTACACAAGACTCTTTTCATTTTACTGGAAACCTTAATACCACGTGTTACCCATTTTAAATTAGAGCAATTTTTTAAATGAATTTTCGATTTAACTTTTTTAAAGCTACGATTGAAGCAAAAGTGGAACTTTTTTAAAAACGCATTTATACCTAATTGCTTCCAGTCAACGTTTAAAATTTTCTGTCTGAAATTTTCGTTATTTTTCCTGTTAAACTTTCTTTTTTCAACAAAATGTGCTTGCTCTACACCTCTATAAAACTTGTTTTTAATCTTACTTACTAACTCTACTTTAGAAAGAATTGCACGATGTCCATCTGAAAGCCCATTTTGATCTACAGTTATGTCCGCAATTTGCTCTTCAGGAATATTGGTTATTACGTTATCGATGCATGACTGCGATCCATTACGTTCAAACGTTACAGTATTTACTAGATGTCTGAAATTATATGATTGTAATAGATTTATGAATTTAGTCTTCTCACTATTATTTACCTTCAACATGTCAATATTGAAATCGCCGCATATCAAGCAATCCCTTTTGAAAAAGTGCTGTAGTAACAACTCTAGTTTTTCGAAAAACACGTCAACATTTTTATTATTTTGGTAAACACAACACAAATTCAGATTCGTTTCTATGTCTCTAACCCCACACACCTCAAAAGCCTCTGATAGAGAGATTTTTTTACAATACTCTATAGTTTCTGTGACTCTACCTTTTTTAACGAGAATAAGTGTTCCTCCTCTCTTTTTATTGCGTCTTGTATAATATGTTGTTAAATCATATTGTTCAAGGTGTTGGGTCTGAATTGCATTTTCATTGAGAAAATGCTCACATAGGCAAACATAGTCCTGTTTTATATTCAAAGTATCTAAATATAACTCTAGCTGATCTTTCTTTGAGTTTACACCGCATACATTTTGATAGAAAATGCTTATATGAGTGTGGAGGTCTTGGACTTTAGAGGCTTTGTTAGAATTATATAATAAAATCGGAATTTGTTCGGAATCATGGGATGCGGGGGGTGTAGATATTGCTTTCTTATATTGCTTGTTCGCGAAAAAATTGTATTGGGGTTTGGTTTACCATGTCAATAGTAAATAATATGTCTTTAAATAATGTAAGCATACCTAATCCATTTAGGTATCCCGTGTCTCTATTGTACATTGAAAAGTCATACTCTAAGTTCCTATTGGAATCAACTAAATAAGCATATTCTGCTGATTCTATGTCATGACAAAGCAAATTATTAAAACATTCTACTCGCGAGTTAAACAAATTCGTAAAGTCACCATGCTTATAGGTTGGTGAACAAATAATTACATTAGTATAATTGAATACCGACAACGTTTCTTTAATAAAAATAACTAACTCTTCATAGTTGTTAGTAGTAAGAAAGTCTTCCTCACTGACGAGCACTACACAATAGTCCATCATAGTGAAGCCGTTAAGTTTAGAATTTAAACTTTGTAGTAATTGCCTTGTTCCACAGTTCACCATATTGTAGTGGCATAACTCATAATCGCCAACGAAAGTGTTCATTGCTGCAGACAGTACTTTTCTCGTTTTATCTGCGCTTACCAGGCAAATCTTAGACTTAGAATCACACTTATTCACACTTTCATGCGCGGTATTGGTATGCGATGCGGAGCGTATTTCCGTTTCTTGCAATGACGTATCAGCATTTGATATCTGATTTAGTACGAGAGGCGTAGATGTTTCATGCTTTTCATGCGTCTTTGGGGTATGCAAATGTGTGAATGATTGATTTTCTAGACTGTGGAAAAAGGGCACAGTTTTGTTAATAGAAGATTTAGTCAATGATTTAGTACACTTGTTCTTACTAGATGAAGATGAACATAACTTTCCTAGACTGTTACATTTCTTCGCATATTTGTTTATTTCTTCCTTTAATTTGAAGTTTTCTGATAACATGTTCTCTATTTCACTATCAGCCGACGCAAGCTGTGACTCAAGTATTTTTACTCTTTCTCTAAGTTGTTCTAGCTCACTTTGTTGTAAAATGTTGTTTAACTCGGGGCAGCTGCGTCTAAGGGAATGGCTCATAATGTTTTCATTCTCATCATCACCGTCCTCCTCTATTGATGAAGACAAAGCGTCAAAAGAATTCTCAACAGAGATATTAACGACAACGGTGTTTTTCTGTCGGTGTGTGATATTTTCGTCTCTAGCTGGTGATTGTTGATTATGCTGTAGTCGACTGTCTACTGAGAACAAAATATTATCTTTATTCGCGTGAGCGCAGTATTCTGAACCACTGAAGGCCGTGCTCTGTATCGTTGTCTTTACGTCATGCAGAGGCAAAGATGGAGAACATTGGTGACTCTGTTTGGAGATGTTGATTTCAGCTGAATCGACGGCTAAGCTAGAGACTGACGCGCGGGGGCTATTGTCCATCTCTGGGGTAACAATGAGTATTTTTGACTCTTTACTTAGCATGGAATTTTGTTTATTCACAGGTGGAGAAGTTTCGGTATTAATTTTCAGAGTATTCTTTAAGTTCTTTTGTGTTTCGTTTGAAGTGCTTGCTTTTGTTTTTATACATCTGTTACACTTCCAAAAAGCCCGTTTTCCCGGTTCCATGAGTGTGTAGCGTGCTCTAGATACTTGTGAGCACCCCTCGATACACAAGACTTTTTTACAAATGGAGCATGTAATATAGTCATTTCTCTTGAACATATTTCCGCATCCACTACAGGTTTGATTCTTTGCTGTCATAGTTATAATTTGCGCCCTCACACGTTACTCAAAAGAACCTCTAGTACTTCTACTCACCAAAAGATGGCAGTATTACAAAAAATAGTTCTTCTATCTGTTACTAGATGTCAGCACTAATACAGCGCCCTCTCTAAATTTATGTATGAACTATTTTGCTTTTGACACCTCGTGGATGTCACTCAAATGTCAGTCTTATCGCTGCTTATGATTGGCTAATTGTAGGTCAATAACATCAATTTGAAATGGTGATAACGTATTGTAGAAATGATTAGGTATTTTTGTCTGAAATTAACACTTTGTGCTGTATATTTCTTGACACTTATAACATAACAGTACTCACTGATTATAGACGATTGTATTCTATAGCAAAGTGTTGTCCATTTCACAAAATATAACACATTAATTGCACTATTACTTTAGCACAAGAATTTGTTTAAATTTGCCGCAACCATTAAATGAATGTGCTTGCAAACACTTGTACGCCAGATATATGTTGTTATGATCGCGTTTGTCACTATCTTATGTTAAATTAATCACTCTATAATTTTTAAATTAAAATTAAATACGGAGCTAATGTTTACTTAGGCGACAGCGCCATCTACTGATGTTAAACATCTATTAAACGGATGGATCGAGTAAAGAATATTAAGCTGCGTACAAAAAAACCAAAATAGCAGATGTAGGCCTAAAGACGGCAAGGTTGAAGTGGGACTGGGCTGGACATGTCAGCCGTATGCATCCGGAGCGGTGGGCCAAAGTTGTCACCCCTTGGGTCCCCCCAGACGGACGAACGTCGAAGACCTCGTAAAAGGTGGCTCGTAATTGGTGGGAGTTTTCCCAGGATCGTGAGAGGTGGAAAAACGATGGGGAGGCCTTTGCCCAGCAGTGGGACAATATAGGCTAATAATAATAATACAAACATTATCCTTACAGAAATATTGAGTTAGGTATGGTTACGAATAAGCACATTCAAAATTATACTTCTTCATTATACCGGTCGAGAAAAAGGTTTTGGCAGATATTACAGCCTCAATGTTCTATGTTGCCCTAGTAGCTAGCTAGGTAGGTACAGTTAATTTTAATTTGTTGTTGTTGTTAAACATACATTTACAAAGAACAAGGACAGCTATATTTCAGTTTTACACGGAGGGTCGAGGCCTGAAAGTCTTTGTTTATTATTTTGATGCATAAGTTACGCTCGTTCTGTTAATATGATTCGTTTAATTCGCATGTATCCAACCTCAATGTTTACGAAAATATGAAAACTCCAGCAGTTTAGGTATACATGCTCTGACTATCGATATCTGTTCTATTTTGATGACTGCACTACTTTGTAAATTGCGTGCAACAAATTGCGTAAAATTCGTCGTAAAGTTAGTCGTGTAAAATTATATCAAATGTCAAAACTGCTATCGTTATTGAACACGCAAAAATAAACATTAATTTAACATACTATAATTATATAAAAGGAATCATGTTTCATATAAATATGATCAGAACAGTAAACATATTTCGTAGTTCGAGTAAGTTTCTTTCTTTCTCCCTTTTAATATGGTCTTTCAAATGAGCCAATCAATGAGCCTGATCTGTACAATTTTCAGGATATCAAGCGAATATAATATCAACCTGTAATTATTCAAAGACACCGGAATCAGGTACAGCAAAAATAGAGCCTAAAGATGCTAAGGCAGAATCTAAACGGTTGGCTGAATTTAGAAAGAAGCTAAGAGAGACTTCACCTATTGGTGATCTTGGAGACCAGCCCCTTACTCCACCTACAGTAAAGGAGGACCCGCTACCACCTTGGCCTGACAATAAAAACCCTCACACAGGAGAGTGTAACGGACCAAGGGGACCGGAACCTACAAGATATGGAGATTGGGAAAGAAAGGGAAGAGTATCAGATTTCTGAACAATAATGTACTTATTTTAGAGTAAGAGTAGCAAAATTAAAGCAATATTTATTTATTTTTAAAATACTTTTATTTACTATTTGCAGATTTACCTACAGTTTTAGGCATTTTCTTGTTGGTAGAGTCTTCTAATTCCTTAGATTTGTAATAGTGAGGAGCTACTTCTAACAGCCACTTGCTCTCAATTTCTGTCACTTGTCTCATGAACTCTTTGGAGGTGAAGACCAGCTCATGGTATATTAACCAGCGGGGTAATTCTTCAAACAGTGCACTGTTAGGATGGATCATAACAGTCTGAAAAAAAAAGACAAATCATTAGCAATTTTTATAATAAAAGTAGAAAAAAAAGATAAATAAGGAGTAAAATACTTACTTGATTGTGTTTCACGGTTTTATAGTGCCCCCCTTTTGAAAACTTGGCAATATGGTAGAAATATCCAGAGGTAATGGCTTTTCTTATGTTGGAATCATCTGACATGCTGGAAACCATTTCTATTTCCACTCTTTCCATTAAACCAACTAGTTGCTCTCGAACATCGCGAGCCCTCTTCATTGATCTGTATTGGATGAAGTTCTCATAACACCATTGGACAGAGAAATCAGACCCAACCCATTGGTTGTACACATTCATCAACGTCAGGTGATCTCCTCTGGGATGGAAGAAGTTTTTCCTAGCTGTATCTGCATGAATAATTTTGTCCTTTGGCCTGTAAAATACTGAACTATTTACAGATAACATTGCTGCTATTGAAACTACTTCCTCTGAGCATTTGTACCTAAAACAGAAATGGAATTAATTAGATTAAATAATAAAAATATCTGTTGAAATTAAACCAATCAAAAAAGCATAAATACTTACTTTTCACTAGCTAATAACATTTTTGCAAGCATAGGATCAGTTGGAAATTCAGCCATTCTTCTACCCGCCTTCGTAAGCTCTCCATGATGGTTCAGGGCACCAAGAGCATAAAGTTGTTCCAAAGCCAATACTAAGGTCTCATGTGGTGGTGGGTCTAAGAAGTCAAAATGTATCAAGTCATTTATTCCCAGAGCTTTCAAAGTAAGGACAGCATTCCCTAAATTGATTCTCTGTATTTCTGGAACTGTATTATCTTCTAGTTCATATTTATAAGCCCAAGCTGTGTAGAGTCTAAAACATTTTCCTGGTGCTACTCTTCCAGCCCTGCCAGCTCTTTGGTTAGCTGAGGCCTTAGAGATTGGCACTACCATCAGACTTTCCATGCCTGTCTTAGAATTGAAGTTATTTTGTTTGGCAAAACCAGGATCTATTACATAAATAATATTGTCTATTGTCAATGATGTCTCTGCAATATTTGTAGCTAGTACAACTTTCCTAGCACCTTCAGGTGTTGGCTCAAATATCTTAGCTTGCATGTCACTAGGTAAGTTTGCATAAACAGGCAATATCAGCAGCTCCTTCAATTTCTTGCCAATCTTCTTGGTTCTTTCTTGCAACATTTCTACACAAGTTTCAATTTCCTCTTGTCCAGTAAGGAACACAAGAATATCTCCAAGAGGTTGTGTTGCATGTATCTGTAAGACAGACACAACACAAGCATCTACATAGTCAGCTTCTGGTGCTTTGGTGTAATAGATGTCTACTGGAAATCTTCGTCCAGGAATTCTGAATATAGGAGCGTCATCAAAGAAACTAGAGAATTTTTCAGCATCCAATGTAGCACTTGATATAAGCAATTTTAAATCTGGTCTAAACCTAGTTATATCCTTTACTAGGCCAAACAATATATCAGTATGTAATGTTCTTTCGTGAGCCTCATCAATGATCATTACACTGTATGAAGCTAAGTCTGGCTCAGATAAGAATTCCCTGTGTAGTGTTCCATCAGTCATGTATTTAATTACAGTTCTATCTGAAGTGCAATCTTCAAATCTGATACTGTAACCAACTTCATTTCCTAGTTTGATATTCATCTCTTGAGCAACTCTTGCTGCAACAGACATGGCAGCTACTCTTCTAGGTTGAGTGCAGCCAATTTTTTTGCCATCTTCAGTAAAGCCAGCTTCATGAAGATACTGTGGAATTTGTGTAGTTTTCCCAGAGCCAGTTTCTCCCTCTACAATCAGTATTTGGTAATTCCTGATGGCATCTATTAGAGACTGTCTGAATGGATATACAGGTAATGACTTTTTTGTTTCTTCTATGGTCATGCGTTGTTTTTGATATTCAGATTTTTCAGCTTCTTCTTTTTTCTCCTTATTGCCTTCCAACTGCAGAGCTTGAATGAAGTCAATCTGTTCATCTAGCAATAGTTCATACTCATCCTGTGCTTTTGCATCTTTTGCACCAAATGTAAAGAAAGCTGATTTAATCTGTTCTTGTTCCCATTTTCTCTGTTCTGAATTTGGTAGTTTTTCATTTTCATCCACTTCTATATACTCTCCTGTAAAAAACATATGTGTTAAAATTTTGTAACAAATATTAACTAAATGCTCTTTATTTATAATTTGTAAATACCATTAAACCATGTTAGACTTACCTTTTTCTCCTTTACCCAAGTCGGCTGGCATGCGGTATCTTTGTACATTTTCCAGTTCTCTAGCCTTTTCATGTTCTTTAGCTAGTTTCAATAATGTCTTTTTGTGTTCTCTTTCCTTCCTTTCTCTTTCAGTTAATCTGCAACAAAAAGATATCGAAAATTTTCATAATTTTAGTATCATCATCTTCAGCCAACATTCACTTGCTGCAAGGTATAGGCCTCTTCTCTATAGCATTATTATTATTAGTCTATGCTGTACCACTGCTGTGCAAAGGCCTCCCCAAAAGCTATAGCATATAAAGAGTAAATATTGTGCAATGGAATGAAACACTATTTCCCGGAATACTTACATGCTTTCATCAAATAGATACTCATCGTCTGCAATGTCAGCTTCTAGTTCTATAACTTTGTCATCTTTCCTCTTCTCCAAATACTTTCTTCGTGACTGTACTCGTAGTTTGGGTAGTAATTTATCGCGGTCTTCAGCTTCAAGCTTCAATCGTTTGGCTGCTTCCTCATAGGAGCGCTTGCTCGTGCTTTCGGTTACTTTCTTTACTTTCTGTTCATCTCTGTTCTTCAGCCTGGTCGCGAATTCATCACGTTCCTTCAAATCCTTGCGCCGGCTCTCTTCGGCGCTATCGGAGCCCGAAGAAGAATAACGACGCTTGCTAGACTTCTCCATATTGTTGATTAAATAGCTCTATTTTCTGTTCTATACATAAAACGCAATGTTAATTTCACTTATAATCCAACATTATCTCATAGACTGCTTTAACATTTTAGTATTTTCGTAGAAATAGTAAAGAAAGAAAATTAAAGGAAAACAAACACCACACCACAAAACACGCGTAAATGACAATTTTGACGTTTGATTTGTCATATACGTCACAGTGTCACTGTCATTTTCAGTCATAGACAAAAATACTGACTCTAATTGACGATATTTTAAAAAGCTAGTGGTGACGATTCAGAGGCGTACACGATTTATAATAACTAAAATAAGTCGTGTACCTGTAATTTTTAAACAAGCCTGTCTCAAAGATCACTTATTGATTTTCAAGTTGAGGTAGGCTTTACTGCCGTCACTTTCGTTCTTTTATCTCATCATCCATGGACGCTTGATAGAATATATGGATTTTAGTTAATAAATAATAATAATAATTAATTTCCAAAAAAGTACAGATATTGTTACAAGAACAGTGAGCTTAAACTATATATTGGCTATAATAGTGTGCATTAGTTAAACCCTATCTCTTAAATTAGGTGAACCTGTGACTTGTACAAGAGATAGTCTTCGGCAAAAGAAATGTACATAATGAGTGAAGTGTATCACTGTTTGAAATATTCAGTAAAACGTTGAGAAAAAACAAGAAAATTATAAAAATATCTTACCGATAGAATTTAAATTTGAGGTTGATTGAGCGGTAGTTGCCATGCATGTGTGAGTGTGTTCGTGCGTGCGTGTGAGTGTGTGTGTATGTGAGTGAGTGTATGTATCACTACATATACATAGTATAAAACAAAGTTGCTTTCTCTGTCCCTATATCCCTATGTATGTATAAATATTTGAAACTACGCAACGGACTTTGATGCGTTTTTTTTAATGCATAATATAGTAGAGAAACACTAATAATTTCCGTGCGAAGCCGGGGCGGGTCGCTAGTTATATATAAATTAATTGTTTGTCATATATTGAATATGACATAATGCTCTCGTTTTCCAGATAGTTTTTTTGCAGAAGCCAGTCAGTTTACGCTTAATCTCGTGTCTGTTTGATTCTACAATTTTCAATGACTTATTAATCTTGTTATATATATATATATGCCTACTCGAAACATAATAATGACGTCTAGCAAATGTAGTTTTATGTGTTGTGCCAGGAGGATAATTTCTTCGGATCTTGTGTTTTTTTTTGGATCTGGTGGTGCAACGCTACGATGTCTTCTCAATATTATTTGGAGATAGATCTGTCTTATAGTAAGTAGGTAATTTGCAATCTTGATACAGATTAATAGTTGGATACATGGGAGGTTTCCTAAATATAACTTTTAAAACTGCTCTTTGGGCTCTTTCGATTTTTAAAAGTTCCGTTTTTGCTGCTCCACCCCAGACTGTAATACAGTATGACAGTACTGATTGGCATAGATCCAGATAAACCATTTTAAGAGTCGCTAGATCTGCTGCTTCTCGAAGAGATTTATTATATATATGAGACGAGTACCCCTTCCCACTAATATTTTGAACTGTTTGTCCCAGCTAAGTGTTTCATCAATATGTACACCCAAGTATTTAATATTAGTCTCCCTGTTTAAGGGTGGGCATAAACACTCTGTGTTAGTATGGTCACTGCAAGTATGCGCTGTAATTGTAGTTGAAGATGGAGGCAGATAACTCTTTAGGATGGAAAAAGGCATGTAGGCAGTTTTATTAAGGTTTAATGTTAATAAGTTTTTATCAATCCACTTCATTACTTCTTTCAACGCTAGTTTAGCCTTAGTTTTGACAATGAAGGTCCAGACACTACAATTGCCGTATCGTCCGCGTATGTGTAGATTTTACAATGATTTAGATTTAGTAAACATAAATCGTTAATGTAAAACTGAAAGAGAGTCCGGCCTAATATACTCCCTTGGGGTACACCGTACGACGCAATATTTTCTTCACTGAGGATGGTATCAATTTTAACTTTTTATCTCCTATTTCTCAGATAATCTTTAAAGACCTCAAGTGGGAAGCCTCGAATACCTATATTTTCTAGTTTGGAGATAAGGATGGGAATAGAGACAGTGTCGAAGGCTTTCGAAAGGTCCAATAATATGCCCAAACATTTGACCTTGGAGTCTAAGTTCTTTGCGATTAATTGAGTCATATCCATAACTGCGTCTTCGGTCGATACTCCAGATCTAAATCCATATTGATTGTCACCTAATATATTGTATTTTCTCATAAAGTTATTAAGGTTTTTGTTAAGAATCTTTTCATATAATTTTCAGATCATTCGGGTGCAACACTGAATCGGTACGGCGATGCACATATTGAGCTCCGCGCTACGTCGCGTAGCGCAGATATTGTCTATGTTCCATTTGATTGATTGAACCACAGAGCAGTTGGTTTGAACAATGGAACATGGACAATATCTGCGCTACGCGACGTAGCGCGGTTACCGATTCAAAGTTGCACCTCAATGGGGCTAGCGGAGCTCAATGGGTTTAACTTATTAAAATTAGTATTCTAAAAGAAAATAAGGTTGCCTAGTAGAAATTGCTACTTTTGCTTCATACTATTATTTTACTTGTACTTTACATTTGTAATTTATTTGTTACTAGCTGTGTCCGCGACTTCGTACGCCCGGTTTGTATGGAAAACACGCAGTGTCGAATATACTGTAAACACTTCTCCGCGCGTAGGAGCGGAATCTGCTAACCCGCGCGCGGAAGCGTGTTTCGCATTGTCTGATCTATGTTTTTGTATGGAAAACACGATTCTAGCTAGCAGATCCCGCTTCTACGCTCGGAGAAACGTTTTCAGTATGTTCGACACTGCGTGTTTTCCATACAAAATGGGGTACTTACTCAATATTAGAATGGCTTGCGTGATTATTTCTAACCTAGGCTGGACACCAGGTAACTCACAAACTCTATCACATAAAAACTCTCTCAAATAAAAAGTCTCTTTAAGAGCGGTTAAAAAAAAAAATATTCAATTTCCTGCCTACCCCCTAAGTCAGGTGGCGTGATTATTTGTATCGTTACTTTGAATTTAAGTAATGCTCAGTCCAACAAAAAAGTTCCCTCAAAATCGGTTAAAACGACCGAAATTCAATTTCCTACCTACCTCCTAAGTTATGAGGCGCGATTATTTGTATCGTAACTTTGATTTTAAGTCATGCTCAGTCGAATCAAAAAAGGTGCATAAAATCGGTTAAGAAACAGCCACAATTTCTTACCTACCCTCTAAATCAGGTAGCGTGATTTTAGGTATCCTAAGTTGCAACCCGGGTTGAGTTGAGTTGATCCTTCTGACTGATTTCGGCCATGGCGACTACTTCGACTCCTAGTCGGCGCGGCGCTCGTGCGCCCGAAATTAGCTCATGTAGCCGATTTTCGCCTTGACACTTAGGGCACGTGAGTACACCTTGCTCATAATGGTATTGAATGGCAGCAGGCTGGCGGGACTTCAGCTGTCGTGTCGAGGTCAACTTTCCGTTGTTCCTCAAAATCACTGACTCGTTTCTGTACCAGCCTGCGCCACTCGGGACGCTGTGCTGCCAAACCCTCCCACTCTGAGGGCTCGATATTGCATCTTTTCATATGCCGTTTCTGAACATCCTTAAATCTGAGGAGTTGTCCGCAATGCTTCCGCTTGCCCTCCTCCAGTTCAGAATAAAAGATGCGCTTCACTACTCTCTCCTCTGCCATACGCGATACGTGGCCGCACCATCGAAGCTGGCTAGGCATTAAATAAGCCTCAATCCCACCAACATTAGCTCGTCGCAAAACTTCGGTATTTCGCACTCGATCAGACCATTTGATATTCAATATCTTTCGTAGGCATTTTAGGTGGAAACGGTCTAAAGTACAAATGTGGTGACGATACACGCACCACGTTTCGGAAGAGTAAAGAAGATTTGGCAGCACAATCGCTATGTATATAGAAATTTTGGTAGCCAACTTAAGGTCGTGTAACAGGAGACCTTGGAACACAGCCTCCCAAATGCTGCAGCTGCAGCACTGATCCTGCTGTTGATCCCAGCCTCAAGGTCACAATTGGATGTTAAAGTGCTCCCCAGGTAGCGAAACTTGTCGACCTGCTTTAGCACATCTTCACCAAGGTTTACGGCCAGTGTTTCGTGACCATGTGAGTCTACTCCGTCTTTTGGACACTGACTTTCAAGCCGAACTTGCAGCAGGCTTGGTGAAATACCGACATTAGCTGTTGCAGGCCATCTGGGGATTGCGCTAAATACATAGGTCATCCGCATACATAATATCTGTTATCAATGCATGTGATACCTTAGTGCGCGCCTTAAGTCTGGCTAACTTGAAAAGACCGCCATCAGTGCGGAAGCGGATACGGAATCCTTTTGAAACTGTCTGCAAGACTTCTCGGACTACTACCGCAAAGTATAAGGCGAACAGTGTAGGTGCTAAGACGTATCCTTGTTTAACCCCACATGTAACGGGAAAGAACTGACTGTTCACCATCTACGGCGACGCAGCACTGCATATCGTCGTGCAGGAGTCTTAGAAGTCTCACAAACTTCTCCGTGCAACCCATCTTACCTAGCACTAACCATAAGGCTTCACGAGGAACACTGTCAAATGCCTTTTCCAGGTCAACAAAGCAAAGGTACAGATGGCGACCTTGATCTCTGCTTTTTTCCTGCAGTTGACGCACAGAAAATATAGCTTCACAGGTTCCTCGGTCTGGTCGGAAGCCGAATTGAGTCTCAGGCAGGATCTTTTCAGACAAATCAGTTAAGCGGTTTAGCAGCGTTCTGGCAAAAGTCTTTCCAGGTACTGAAAAGAGCGAAATACCACGGTAGGAGTTGCAGTCAGAACGGTCACCCTTGTTCTTGTAGAGAGCTTGGATACGAGACACTTTAAAGTCATCCGGGACTCACTCTTCCTCCCACACGCGAACAAACAGGTGCCAAATATTAACATACAATTCGTTACCGCCGTACTTTAGCAGCTCCCCCGGTATAAGATCAATGCCAACTGCCCGCTGGTTTTTCTGCTGTCTGATGGCAGTGACAGCCTCATGACGTGACAGGGGCTCGTCCAACTCGTTAACTAGAGGAAGTTGGGGTATTAAACTGATGTGTTGTAGATCAGCTGAACGATCTACGTTGAGTAGAGAATTAAAATGTTCTGCCCAACGAGATAGTACGTCTTGTTTGCTTGTCAGCAACCTTCTATCATCTATTGATCGTAGAGGTACCTTTGCTCGACTGCCCGTACCAGTCAGTTTACGCACCTCAGTAAAATTCCCCAAGCTGGTTAGTGTCACAAGCCTTATCCCGCCACCACTGTCGAGACAGCCTGCGTATTTCGAGGTCACTTGCTTTGACTACCTCATTACTTCCACCTCGTCGTCTGTGTTGCCGCAGGAGGTCTCAATGTTTGTCGAATGCAGCTCTGAGAACCGCGTCATTCTCGTCAAACCAGTCTTCGTTACGCCGGTTCTTAGCGCCTAAAGTAACCGAAGCGGTTTCCAAAATGCGAGAAGACGAAGCCTTTCAGGCGTCATTGACATCTTGCCTATTGTTAGCTGGCGGCAGTTTGTCGGACAGGGCTTCAGCATACTCCTTCCTAACCTCGCAATCTCTCAGCCTTTCCACGTTAAGAGACGCAGGCTTTTTTACGTTGGATCTACGTGGTCGTCGGAGGCGAAGTCGCAACTTCGTAACAACAAGCCGATGGTCAGTCCAACAGTGCGCTCCACGCATTACCCGCGTGATTTGCACCAGACTGATGTGTCTTTGCCGTACGATAGCGTAGTCAATCAGATGCCAGTGTTTGGACCTCAATTCTCAATTCTTTATTTGCTTTCATGTTGTACAATGGAGTTCTTAAAAAGTAAATATTTAGTTACAAACATAAACCCTGCTAGGGTATAGCAAGTACGTTTAATAAAAATCTAGGTAGGTATACATTAACAACTTAAAATTAAAGTATTATTCTCAGTATTCTCATCAGTCATCTTCTAGAAATTCTTGTATTGTATAGAAGCATTTTTTTAACAGGACATTTTTTAAAGCCGCTTTGAAATGGTTGTGGTTAGAATTTTTTTTGATAGTCTCTGGGAGTTATATTTTTACCGCCATTGCAAAAGGCCCAGAATGGAACATTTGCATTCTAGATAAAGGTATATCCAGTCTTGTTGATGGTCTTAGATTTGGGGGTCGGGAGTATTGTGGGAAGGGATTTATATTGCTTTTTACAAGGGTACAAACTTCCAGTATATATATGCACGGGAGGGATAGTATTTCCAAATTGATAAAATGTGGCTTATAGCTTTCTAATGTGTCAATATTTTGAATTATTCTTATGCACTTTTTTTGTAACCTGAATAACTGGATAGAATCTGAACTATTTCCCCACAATATTACTCCATACTGTACCAATACCAAGCATGTGCGTACGCATAATATGCATTTATAGCTGTCTGTCTGTCTGTCGTTGTTTTTAATTCAAAGAGTGCATACGTGAAACTCGATAATTTAGATGCTATTTTTGTAATGTGACTACTCCAATTTATGTGGGTGTCAATATTAATACCTAACAGTGAGTAAGTATTTACAACTTCTAGCTGTTTATTTTCAAAAGAATATTTAATTTCTAGTGGTAGTTTTTGAATGGGGTGAAACTGCATTATTTTAGTTTTATCAAAATTTATTATTAGGTTGTGCTCGTTTAGCCAGTTAACTATAAAATATGGTTTAGTGTGTCATATAATTGAAGTTCATTACGGCAAGGTATTACAATAGAAATATCATCAGCAAATAGCGAACACACACAATCTTTCTCTATAATTTTAGGCACGTTATTTATGAAAATTAAAAATAAGATACATCTTAGAACGCTCCCTTGGGGGATAGAATTTATAGTAGTAGCTGTTTGAGCTCTTACATTAGTAATATTTCCTGTATCAATGTTGTGGTTTTCGATCTCTACATATTGTATTATATTGTTTAAATATGACACAAACCATTCATAAGCTGGACCTCTTACACCTATAGAATATAACTTTTCTAGCAGTAGTTTAAAAGGGACGCGATCATAGGCTTTTTTCATGTCCAATAAAAGCCCTATGGCATATTGTTTAGCATTTATAGTATTTAGTATTTCATTTACGTATTTAATTACAGCTAGAGACGTTGTATGTTTATTTCGGAATCCGTGTTGCTGTTTACTATATATTTCAATTTTTTTACAAAAGTTATATAATTGTTTTGACATTGCGGTTTCAAAGATTGTGGCAAATGTTGGTAACAGAGCTATAGGCCTATAGTTATTGCATTCTGTTTGTGCGCCATTTTTATGTATCGGTTTTATAATAGAAACTTTTAGAGAGCTTGGAACAATGCCTTCTTGAAAGGATTGGTTGATCAAAAATTATAAAATTGGTGCTAGTTCTTGTGCACAGTTTTTTATTAAAATTGGAGGTATTTCATCGTGACCGCAGCTTTTTTTGCTTTTTAGACTTTTTATAATATTAAGGACTTCCTATTCATCAACAAAACGCAAGTACATAGAGTTAAGTACGCTTGGTCCTGATTTATTTGATGTTATTACAGGTGGATTAGATCTTCGTCTTCTATCGAGTCGACGGCAAGTCAAACCCCATCTCAAATTTCTCTAGCCCAGTAGTCGGCAACTCTCACCGCATCTGCTGTGGCTTGCATCAATTGCTCTCTCGTACAGGTGGTAGGGCACATAGAGCACGATATTAGATGGGCCATGGTTTGTGGGTCAACTCCGCATTTGCACCGAAGGTCGGGGTCACGTGTAAATCCCCACCCGAAGCGGTTATCTTTGCTCCGGCCGACTTGAGTTCGGAGCCCATTTAAAGATTTCCAAGTCGGCCTCGCCAGATTGTATCCAGGCGGGAGATTTTCCGACAGCGGCACAAAGGGCAAAGGCAGATAAGCTTTATCCTTCCATAACCGGCATCTAGCTTGTTGCGGGGCCTCTTCAGAAATTGGACTGACACACTTCATAAAGCTCTTGCGGCTTTTGAGCCTTTGAGGCACAAAACTGTAATTGTGCATCGGATGAAGTGGGTCTGTTTCCAGTTTTGCCCTCTCGGTGGAACTAGATACTGCTCTGCGAACATCTGGAGGCGCTATTCCTGCAAGTGGATACAGCATTTGTACCGGGGTCGGCTTAAGGCAGCCTGTAATAATACGGCACGTTTCATTGAGTGCTGTATTCACTTTCTTGGCATGAGCAGAGCGTTCCCACACGGGACACGCATATTCGCCCGCCGAATAGCAAAGCGCCAGACCAGTTGTCCGCAGAACCGTAGGTGAGGCACCCCATTTAGTAGTTGTCAGTTTTCGCAGGAGATTGTTACGAGCACATACCTTCTGCTTGACATTTTCACAGTTCTTCTTAAATGTGAGTGACCGGTCTAGTGTTACACCAAGATATCTCGGGTGGTCGCTGTGGGCAATCGGCACTCCTCGCCACGTGATATCCAGATGACGACCCGCTTCCTGGTTGCGAAGATGGAAGGCGCAAGACTGGGTTTTAAGCGGATTTGGCTTTAAGGCATTTCCTTCGTAGTACACGGATAATGCTTCGAGTGCGACTGAAAGGTTTTTCTCGGCTTCCTCAAAGGTTGCGGTACACGAAGTAAGGGCCAGGTCATCAGCATATAGGAAACGTGACGTGTTAGGGCTTAATGGCTGGTCGTTGGTGTAGATGTTAAAAAGTGTAGGCGCGAGAACACTACCTTGAGGTAGGCCATTTTTTTGGTTACGACAACGACTCTTATCTGAGCGCAGATGGACCTGAAAGCGCCGATTGCGAAGCATCTCACCCAAGACTTTCACAAAATTGCTATCACCGGTTATTTTACCCACTTTCCATAATAATTTGTTTATGTTGACCGTGTCATAGGCTGCAGAAAGGTCCACAAATACAGCTCCTGTCACCTTACCACTCTCGAACCCATCCTCAATATGCTGGGTAAGCTTAAGGGTCTGATTACAGCATGACTTTCCAGGTCGAAACCCAGCCTGCTCGTGAATCAGTTCGGGATCAATAAGAGGAGTAAGGCGGTTAAGCAGCATCCTTTCCAAAAGTTTGTATGTATGGCACAAGAGTGAAATTGGTCTGTAGTGCTTTGGATCATCTGTGGATTTACCTGGTTTCGGAATTGCTATTACTTTAGACTTTCTCCAGAGGCGTGGAATCCTTACAGATAAGATGCAGGTGTTGAACATCTCCAGCAGCCATGACACAGCAACAGGTCCCAGATTCTTGATCTGCTCTACGGAGATATTGTCGATACCAGAGGCTTTGCCACTCTTTAGCTCCTTGATCGCTTTGATTATGTCTCCTAGAAGAAAGGGCTTACTCACGGTATCTCGCGTGGTATTTGGGCCTTTTTCTTTAGGGACCTTACTGAGCCGGCATGGTGGCTTACCATTCAGGAGAAGCTGGTGGGCAACCTGGTTAGCCGTAACTTGACTTGGTGGAGCCGCTGGAGGGGCTTCACTTGTAAGGCGCCTGATTGTAGTCCAGGCTTTCTTGCTGTTGTGTGGCAAGTTAATATTGGTAACAGTTTGCATCCACCGTTTTCGCCGACTGTTGCTAACCTCATGCAGTAGTCTCTCTCCTAACTCCACTGTATTTTCGGAGAAGGGATCTCTGTTATATTGGTCTTCATATTGCTTTAAAAGATTAACAGACTCGTTGGAGAGACCTGGAACATAAGAGGAGCGACAGCCTCTAGGTATATATTTGCAAGACGTGATTGACACTAAAGTTACAAATTGGTCATAGTTTCGTGGAACAGGTGGTATGTTCAGAAGTGCTTCATCGATAGTATCTGCAAACAGCTTCCAGTTAGCTTTGCCGTAGTTAAAGCGGCGTTGGAATGGCACAGATACAGGGCAGACTACGGGCTGGATGGTGCATATAATGGGTCTGTGCTGGGTACGAGGTATTGCCCGGCTGACAATTTTCATGCACCTCGGGCTTATATTGGCGCTTACGTGAATAAGATCTGGGTTGTACCCCTTTTTCCATCGACCGCTATTAAAGGATGGAGGGTCTTTGGGACTGTGGATCAACACCAGATCGTTGGCCTCTGCCCATGCCTCAATTGCGTGACCATCTGCATTAGTGTCTTTGTAGCCCCAACTCGTACTATGGCTGTTGAAGTCGCCGACAACTAACCTTATGGGTTGATCATCAAAGTTGTTTGGGGCCATGAATTGGAACGGAGTGCCGGGGGGTTATAGACAGATGTTATGGTGCATACACCAGTGTCTATAGTTATTATTTCCACGTTGTTAGTGGATGAGCATTCAGCTGATTTAATACTTACGCCGGGAACAGCAAACACTGCGCTACCGTGCTTTGGGTGGGCGATTTCGGCGATAAGCGACAGTCCAGGTATGTGGGGCCTAGTTTGACGAACATCTCGATGGGTCTCCTGTACACACATGACATCGCAGCTAGTGGACCGGCACAGATCGGAAAGAATTTCCGCCTTATCCAGGGAGAAACCTTCGATGTTGATCGAGATGACGCGCAAAGCAGGATTCGAAAGCGGGCTGTCAGATTGGGTGTTTGGACTTGCCATCGTGGTGAAAGAATTAGCCAATCCGCTTGAAGACGTGGCGGATTGTTGCCCGGGGTGCGCCGGACGCATTGATACTGTGTTAGTTATGTACGTCACTCGGGGAGGCTTCTTTCGTGCACCCCAAGTGGATTAGATGTCAAAATTGAAACAATTGCATTAATTTGTGTAGAACCTACTGATGCAAAGAACTTGTTGAACTCATTTGCAACTATGTCTGGATCACATTCAATTTTTTGATTTATATTTAACTGTATGTTGTTTTTCTTTTTTTGTCTTAATTTATTTGTCTTTTCTTTAATTATGTGCCACATTGTAATAATACAATTTTTGGAGTTTTTCATTCTTTTAATATTTTGCTGTTTTTTTGATATTTTAACTGTACCTACGCTTCAATAACTTTTCATATTTCTTATAGTGGTCTTTTAGGATTATGTTATTACTATGTGTGACAAAACATTTTAACAAACGCTTGTGTTTACATGATTTTTTTATGCCAGGTGTAATCCAATATTTTTCCTTTTATTTTTTATTTTAATTAATATTTTGGGTATTGTTTTATCTAAAATATCCTTAAGGGCGGCGCTAAATGAGTTATAATTTTCTATATTTTTGTTAACATAAATTGTTTTAGTCCAATCAATTCTTCCTAATTCCTTTTTAAAATTTAGTATATTTGCGTCTGTGAATTGTCTTTTGTTTAGGAACCAAACTTTACGAGATTCAATGTGTATTATTGGCATTTTAATTAAAAGTCCTGTGTGATCTCAAAAGCCATATTCTTTAACTTTAAAAATTACATTTTTATTTTGGAAGTTTGTGTAGATATGGTCAATGCATTTTGAAGTAGTGTCTGTTATTCTTGTTGGTTCTCTAATGTGTTGATAAAAATTGAAACTTTTCATAAGGTCTATCAAACGGCGAGAATCAGGTGTGTTTTTAAGAATATCAACATTTAAATCTCCCCCTAATATGACGTCTTTCTGAGAATATTTTTTTTGGACCATCTGCAGTAGAAATGATGAAATAGTTATTCCTGTGTGCATGAAGTTGTGGCTGTGTCGTAGTATGTATTTTGTAATATTTCTGCTTAATAGTTCAATAACTATAGGTCTTCTGTATTTATTTTTTCCCATTCTTTTTACGTCTTCTATGTAGTTATTTATGTTTATGTTTAGTATGTCTTGGAAGATTCTTGTCACACATTCGTGTAGGGTTTGTTCGGATTCCCATTTATGCTCATTTATGCCATATACAACGATCCTCTTTCCGTTATCAATAGTTATGTTTTTTGTCTCAGTTGGCTTTTTATATCACTATTTAATTTTATTTTTATTTCTTCTAGATCTTTGTGTAGTTTTAATTATCGGATTCCAAATCTTTTATTTTTATGTTCATTATTTTAATTTCTTCTTTTATTAGAGATTGACTAGAACTCAGCTGATTGGTAATTTGTAGGATGTCTGTTCTCAGCTTGGATATTTCACTCACTGTAACTGTATTTATTTCAGATTTTATTTCATCCATAAGTTCCTTTTTCATATTTTTCAGTTTTCTATCAAGAATTTGTTCCCACTGAGCTATTTGGATTTTTGTTTCAGCGGTGGATGAAAAGTATTGAGAAAATATTTCAGAATCATCTTTTTCCTTATTTTGGAAAATAATTGTGTCATCTAAGGTGGAAAGGTCTTCTTCATTTATTGAGTTGGACATATTTTTGGTATTTCTATTAGTTGTATTTTTCCCTGTAGTATTCAAGTTTGAGCTGGAGATTATCGGACTAGACTCGTTAGATTTCAGTTTCTTTAAAGATATATTTTTCTTCTTAGTCTTACAGTAAGAACATTTCCAATTATCCTTTTTATCTTTATCCATTAAATAGTAGACTTTATCCGGTATTCTGGCGCAATTTATATTGGCGCAGTATTCTCCTTTGCATAAAGAACATATTAAGAATTGTCTACCGTATATTATATTCTTGCATGCTGAGCAAGCGATTGTAATTTTTTTGGTAGTCGACATATTAGTCGATTATAGTGACATCTATGAGTGAGTAGTGGAATCAAACTTGAAGGTCAAATCTGATTTTTAATTTGGTACTGTTACTCGATAACAGATGGCGCTGTTTGTTGCGGAGAAATATTGTGTCAAGTAAATGTTTTTCAAAAGAGTCTCTTAATGCGAAAAATGTACTGAATAAGGTATAACACTTCTTTAAAAAGGATAATAAAGTTTTTCAGTAATTACTAAGGCACTGACACTTACAATCACAATATTCTATGAAAATATTTAACACTGGAAAAGTTCGTTACGGCGAAAAACTGAATTTGAAATTTTGCGTTTATGACGCAAATATTTTAAAAATAATGTATAAAGATTACAATCGAAACTTGTTCAATACATCACTAATCTGTTAATCACTATTTTATAGTTTTTACACAATACATACATACATACATATAACCACGCCTTTATCCCAGTGGGGTAGGCAGAGCGTAAACGACTTAAACGAAGGTCGTTCCGCCACGTCTGACAAAGTTTTGAGGTATATTTTAAGATGGATTTGTAGGTATATTGCTGTAGTGACAGGTTGTCAGCCCATCGCCTAAATTACAATATACTAAAACCCTCGGATCCCTTAGCTGGTTTTTACAGCATGCTCAGGAGGATATGCAGCTGGCACATTCTATGTTTTTCTCTCGCTCCCAAGCCAGCATGGAAGAATCTCTCGCTCCCAAGCCAGCATGGAAGAATCTCTCGCTCCCAAGCCAGCATGGAAGAATTTTTTACACAATATTTGAATCATAATAGCTTGTAAGTTTTTGTAGAATGTTTTGAAGTAGTTTGTTTACGGCGTCGTTTTTGTTGATGTAATTTTAGACATAAATATACTTCAGTTTTTGAAGAAAACGATCACCAATATAGTTCATCACACAAACTTTCATAAACACATGTAATTATCTTAGTTTTTATCAGTAATACGTACAAAATTTAATTAAATTATGGGACTCTACAAAATGAATGTTTACTTTAAGACGCCACCTAGCGGAAAATTTTTTTGGGTGCATCCACGTAGTTTTGTGCTTAGCGGCAAGCCTGAACATCGTGTTCGATATTGCCAACTCATATTGAGCACAAAGACTGAGTAGCAACTGACCATTGCTGTTCATATTGCCGACTCCGTCTCTACCCAAAACTCCAGGCCTCATAGTCCCGTCCAACTCTGGCATTGAAATCGCCCAGTATTAGCACTTGCTCTTTGGCGTTTTTGCTATCTAGGCATAGAGTTATTTCTTCGTAGAATTGGTCCTTCATGTCATCAGATTTGTCTAGCGTTGGAACATAGACACTGATGACATTTAGGTAGTTGTCTTCATTTAGGTGGAGGCGCATTGTTGTAACGCGGTCCGAGATATGTACCGGGTACTCCTCAAGTCGCTTCACTAAGTTGGTCTTGACGGCAAATCCTACACCTGAACGCCGAGGCTCGGAGGCAACGGTACTTTTCCAGAAGAAAGTGTAGCCGCTACCATCTTCCACAAGCTCTCCTTTATCGGCAAGGTGCGTTTCGCTGAGCGCAGCCACATCCACGTCATACCTTTGAAGTTCTCAGGCTACTATGGCAGTCTTGCGTTCAGGGCAGGCGTTGCCGTCTCGATCAATGAGCGTTCTCACGTTCCACGCACCAAAAGTCATGGTAGATGTTTTCATGGTATTATTTTCCTTGTTGCGTCGAAAACGATTTGAAGCGCGGGTACTACCACCTTCCAGAAAGGGACGAGCATTTTCTTCGGGCACCTTTTCTAGCTTCCTCCCCGGCTGAGCGGGGAAAGCAGTGCTTCCCTGCTTTGTCATCCCGGGTGCTGCCGAATCCATACTGTCGTCCCAAGTTTGAAGTACAAAAGCGACCGCGGCGTGTACTCACACCCCCGGAACCGCCTATGTGCAGGAATCAGACAAAGCCCCGCGTGCATCGCGCCAGGCCTCTCTACCTCTTCCCATCGCCACGGGTCTTTGCGTTGATCGGAGTCCATCATTCGGATGCGGTCTATTGCGCAGGATATATTTAATTGCGTACGTGTACGCGCAAACACAGATACACTCTCTCGTCCTTACCCTTCTTGATCCAGTGGAACGGAGAACCGCTACGACTGGAGAAGGGATGGATGCAGTGTCTGGCCGACGCTTGCTCTTGACCTCTATCGTCGCCCTCGGCCTTCCACAATGCCTTGCTGTCTCGCCCTAGGTCCGTCCAATCAGCGTTGGTTGCCTTCTGCGCCGAGCCAGACTTCGTGCTACTTATGCGGGAGGCATCCGCATCAAACCTTTCTGCCAGAACAAGAAAGGTCCCCCTCGACCAGGTTTAGCCCGCGAGCCGAGTAACACGCAGTTGAATAAAAAAAGTCCCATCGAAATCGGTTCAGTAGTTTTGGCGTGATGTGGTAACATACATACAGACAGACAGAAAGACAAAAATTAAAAAAAAATAGGTTGGTCTTTATATCGTTAATAATGTCTGCTGCAATTATTTTTTTGGAAAAATATTCAATGTACAGACACGACCTTTCTAGAGATTTATTATAGGTATAGATTTGAATAAGAACAAATGCTTGTATGATAGTATTCAACATTTATTTTAATCTCTAATAATAATAAATCAATAACAATATTTAATAATTAGAAATAATTATTTATAATTGTAGCTTACAGAAGTAAACAGTTCGAGTTCATACCAAATTTTACCAATGAATTTGTTAATACACATAGAAGGCACTTAGAAATGGTGGATACAGATAAATGAAACAAGTGTAAATTATTGCTACTCATAACATAGCTGCTTTTGGCACTCATGGTTCGTTATTTATATCAAGAATTTTACAATCATGATTAAAATGTTTAACATGGAATGAATTCTGATTTTCTGATTCAAGAAGGAATGCTAACAACGACACTTTAAATAACTACCTAAATAATATAGAAATTAAATGCATAAAACATTTATGTAACAAATTCTAATTACACTAAGTTGTAGTGATATATCGGTAGTACACAAACTTGTAAAGTTGTGGAGTTTAATATACCATTAAACTATTACCTATGATTTTGTTATATGTAATATATAATAGCTGCAATGATGAGATAATATTTTATATAATAAATATAAATAAATAAAGCCAGGGGTTTAATCACTTATTTACTTATTCCATAAAAATCAATTACGCTTAAGATTTGTAATATTAAAAAAAATATATAGTTCGTTGAATAGGATATTCTTTATAAATGCGATAACTAAGTACTAAAATCTAATCATAAATCGAATTTTCAGTTAAATAGGAAAGGTAGCACTTGGAGTTATTTACTTCTAAGTCAGTCATTTTGAATCTATATTTGGACATTTTTATCTATAATTCATTAGCAATAAATTAAATCACAATCCTTTCCATAATAAAACTGAAATTATAAAACAATATTTTGAGTAAGTTTATGTTGAGTTATCAAATTCCATTTAGGATTCTACTGGATGTCACCTGCTAAAGTTGTATTTAAAAAGTAGTCCTTTAAATTTCAGATCATGATAAGAGATATTGGCAGAGGAAGATTAGGTTGGGGGAAGAATGGAGATGCTGTTTATATACTGGAACATCACGGATTATAACAAAATACTGGGGACTCAGACTGGGGAGAATAGTTACAATATTAAAATACTCGGAAAACACTGGATGAAAGTCCAACCAGCCGTATTTCCGTATCGAATATAAGCGAAGTGTTGCGAAAACTTGGATACCGCGTTTTAGGCCTCGATTTCAACTGTCTTCCATGCTGGCCTGGGAGCGAGAGAATAACATAGAACGTGCCAGCTGCATTTCCTCCCGGGTATGCTGTAGAAACCAGCTAAGGGATCCGAGGTTTTCAGTATGTTGTAATTTAGGCGGTAGGCTAACAACCTGTCACTACAGCTATATACGTACAAATCCATCTTGAATAACCCTCAAAACTTTGTCAGACGTGGCGGAACGACCTTTGTTTAGGTCGTTTACGCTCTGCCTACCCAATTAGGGATAAAGGCGTGATTATGTGTATGTATGTATGTTCAGTAGAGCAGGATGCGCTTCTCGACCTGCTTCCTGCAGATGGGGCAGACGGTGATGCGGTCGCCGCACATCTGGCACATGCCGTGTCCGCACAGGAAGATCATGTTCTTCAGCCGGTCCAGGCAGATGGGGCACATTGTCTGCAATAGGGAACGTGCATATAACATATATTTCAGTATCAGAATTTTCTGAAAAAATATCTTAAATTATGAAAAGAACAGTGAAAACATAAATAAAATTGATCAAAATATCACCGAGATATATTATAAAGATAGACTATCTATCTCTCTCTTCGAAACGACAATTTATATGGAATAAGTATGGCGCTCCTGTCTTATGACGTCACATGACAGGTCGGACCTCTCTTTTTAACTAACCACTTTAAGGCATTATAACTCGTAAACTAATGAATATTTTGCGAAAATTCCTTCACATCCGTTCATTTACGTTGACAACTAATAGTTTTAAAAAAGTCATGCATATTCCCTATTAAATAGAAAACAAATATTGAATGCTTCTAATTCTGTTTTCTTTTTATCGTTATTGGAGATATTGCTTTCTGGTGGAGGTTACCTGCTTTTATAAAGGCAAAAGTAGAGGCGGCCCGATACGCCAGGGGGGCGTGGGGCGTGCGGGCCCTGACTAGGGGCGCAGGTGGGAAACTTACACTAGGTGGTTTTTCTTAGGACTCAGTCCACACTATACCTGTTCCTAGATGTCCTGTAGCTGTTGCTGCAGCTTCTGCACGTCAGCTGGAGGTGCTGGGAGCCCTGCAGTCGCGGGGGCCACGGAGGGGGGCGGCGCAGGGCAGGGGCCACAGTGGGGGGCTTTGCGGGGCGAGGGCCACAGTGGGGGGCTGCGCGGGGCGGGGGCCACAGTGGGGGGCTGCGCGGGGCGGGGGCCACAGTGGGGGGCTTTGTGGGGCGGGGGCCACAGTGGGGGGCTGCGCGGGGCGGGGGCCACAGTGGGGGGCTGCGCGGGGCGGGGGCCACAGTGGGGGGCTGCGCGGGGCGGGGGGCACAGTGGGGGGCTGCGCGGGGCGGGGGGCACAGTGGGGGGCTGCGCGGGGCGGGGGCCACAGTGGGGACCCGTTGTTCATGTGGTGGGGGCGGCACTGTACCTGTTCCTTGATGTCCTGTAGCTGTTGCTGCAGCTTCTGCACGTCAGCTGGAGGTGCTGGGGGCCCTGCAGTCGCGGGGGCCCCGGTGGGGGGCAGGACCCGTTGTTCATGTGGTGGAGGCGGCACTGTACCTGTTCCTTGATGTCCTGTAGCTGCTGCTGCAGCTTCTGCACGTCAGCTGGAGGTGCTGGGGGCCCTGCAGTCGCGGGGGCCCCGGTGGGGGGCGGCGCGGGGCGGGACCCGTTGTTCATGTGATGGGGGGCGGCTTGCGCGGGCGCGGGCTGGCCCTTGTTCACTTGCACTTGAGCGAGATTGCTGCTACCTTCCTTCTCCACTGCAATAGAGAATAAAGAATAAATATGAATAACGATTTAGAAAGAAAAGTATTTTTTTTCACTCGTATTTGAGCTATAGTCACAGAATATATAATAGTACTACACACAGAATGGCCATTCACCTCCCTTCCCCAGTCCGACATACGTCACACTCCGCGCTGGATTGTGGGCCACATTGAGCGTATGCTTAGCGGGCATGGCACGCGTATGTTTCCCAGTGTAACGGAAAGAATAAAGTTTTGTGTTCCAAAGATGGTTAAATACTGTTCCGTGTACGGATGTCTTTCTACCACAAGATATGACTCCAATAAGATCTTTTTTAGATTCCACAGTGATGAGAGTTGGTAAGTAAATTCATACAAGATATGCAACCTAATCTATTTTAACTATTCAGTTACAGTGAACTACTTTAAAACGTTGGTTTAATCAAGAACCAGATTAATCAAGTGATGATTATGACCGGTATAACAAATTTGTCAACCCTTATAACACGCACACGAACACATGCCAAGTGCACCATGCTGTCTGTCGATGTGTGACCAAAATGACCTGATAGTTAGGAGTGTCCGCGCTGTGCTATAGTTTCTGCTTGCATCCCCAGTACCAGTCGCTACGATTTCCACTGTTCTCCTTTGTGTCCATCTTAGGAAGCATGTTTGTTGTCGATGTCATTATTACCTCATGCATTATTGTCGTAGAGCACTGACCAACAAGTACACTTACTTAGGTATCATATTTTTAAGTTTGAAGTGGGTCGAATCTACTTGGATCAGAGACAGACTCTCTGACTCCGTGGTCTCGTGGTTAGAGCTTTACAAGGAGGACACGAAGTTGATATTAGTCAATTTATCACTTTGCGAGGTTTTCCCGAATTTGGTTAGGACATTGCAGGCAGAATCACCTGATTGTCCGAAAAGAAAAAAGATTGCGTGCTTCGGAGGGCACGTTAAGCAGTCGGTCCCGGTCGCTGTCTTTGATAGTGGTCGTTACTCAAAACCATGTCAGAGACCTAACAGCTGTGCAGTTGCTAGTGCTACTAGGCGGTTTGAAAACTCTGACACCAGGGTTCATCAGGTCGTTGTTCGACTCGAGAATCCACTCGCTAAGAAGAAGAAGAGACAGAGTCGATTATGGGGTAAGTTCGCCCCGCAGATGTCTGTTTACTCTTGCTTTGAAAATAATTGAAATAATAATTTCTTCCATGCTGGACGGGGAGCGAAAGAAAAACATAGAATGTGCCAGCTGCATTTCCTCTTGGACATGCTGTAAAAACTAACTAAGGGATCCGAGGGTTTCAGTATATTGCAACTTAGGCGATGGGCAACCTGTCATTACAGCTATATACCTACAAATCTATCTTAAATAACCCTCAAAACTTTGTCAGACGTAGCGGAACGACCTTTGTTCAGGTCGTTTACGCTCTGCTTACCCTAATAGGGATAAAGGATATACCTACAAATCTATCTTAAATAACCGTCAAAACTTTGTCAGACGTAGCGGAACGACCTTTGTTCAGATCGTTTACGCTCTGCCTGCCCAATTAGGGATAAAGGATATACCTACAAATCTATCTGCTTGTATATAGTGCATGTTGATGAACCAATAAATAAATGAATACATACATACATACATATAATCACGCCTTTATCCCTAATGGGGTAGGCAGAGCGTGAACGACCTAAACAAAGGTCGTTCCGCCACGTCTGACAAAGTTTTGAGGGTTAGTCAAGATGGATTTGTACGTATATTGCTGTAGTGACAGGTTGTCAGCTTGCCCGGGAGGAAATGCAGCTGGCACATTCTATGTTTTTATTTCGCTCCCAGTCCAGAATGGAAGAAAGATATAAATAAATAAATATCTTAAATAACCCTCAAAACTTTGTCAGACGTGGCGGAACGACCTTTGTTCAGGCTCTGCCTGCCATTAGGGATAAGGGCGTGATTATATGTATGTTGAAAATAACATCTCTTCCATGCTGGACTAGGAGTGAGAGAAAAACATAGAATGTGCCAGCTGCATTTCCTCCCGAGCAAGCTCTAAAAACCAACTAAGGAATCTGAGGGTTTCAGTATATTGTAATTTAGGCGATGGGCTGACAACCTGTCACTACAGCAATATACGATCAAGTCTATCTTAGATAACCCTCAAAATTTTGTTAGACGTGGCGGAATGACCTTTGTTTAGGTCGTTTACGCTCTGTCTACCTCGTTAGGGATAAAGGCGTGATTATATGTTTATGTTTTATGTGAAAATAACATGCATTCAGAAGTGGGGACTTACGATCGATCTTGTGTATGTTATGTTGTGGCACCCCCTGCGGCGGCGGCTGCAGCGGTGTGCGGCATTCCACGCACTTGCGCATGAGCGGCGCGCAGTTGGCACAAGCACAGACGTCTCCGCAAGGACGGAACACCACGGTAGCCGGTGCTTCGGAGCAAACTACGCATTCACCCACGCGTTGACGGGATTCTACGCACGCGCGGCATATTAAGCATTTCTTCACCTGTGGAGAGAAAGGATTGTTTATTAGAGGATTTTATCATCGGTGAAGAATATAAGCTCTTCTTCTTCTGTCGAGTGGGTATCGAGTCTATCGAACCGATGAACCCTGGTGTCAGAGTAGCACAACTATCAGGCCTCTGACATGGTTTGAGTAACGACCACTATCAAAGACAGCGACCGGGACCGACGGCTTAACGTGCCCTCCGAAGCACGAAATCTTTTTTTTTTCGGACAATCAGGTGATTCAGCCTGCAATGTCCTGGAAAAAAACTGGAGAAAAATTCACAAAGTGATAAATTCTCAAATATCAACTTTGTGTTTTCCCCCCTGGGAATCGAACCCAGGACCTCCGGATCAGGAGTCCATGGCACTAGCCACTAGACCACGGAGGCAGTTAGCTCTGAGCGTAATGCATAATAATTTTGCGCGATAGAAATAATCTCGAATACACACCTGTGATCAATAAGGAACATCAAGAACCCCGATTTGTTGAAAATGTAAACCCCACATTATTATCATTTTGTGCTTCTAATATGATATGATGGTATCAAGTCGTAAAAACTCACGCTCAACAAGAAGAATTCTACCCAAATAGAGCACTAACTTACCCTAGCAGCGTAGACCTTACAGCAGCAGATATGACCGCGCGGTCGGAATAGCGTGTCCTTTTAGTGTCGGAGCAAACCAGGCACCCATCTACCGCGGGGTCTCTTTGAGCGTGATCCCTGCTGGAGTCCACGACGGTCGCAGCCGTAGCTTCAATTGTAGTGGTGATGGCGACGGGCTAATTCGGAACCATTTTTCTTATTAGACAGATAAAATTCTTACCCTAGCTGCGCAGACGTTGCAACAGCAGATATGCCCGCACGGTCGGAACAGCGTATCCCTCTTGGCATCGGAGCAAACCAGACACTCATCAGCTGTAGGATCAGTCTGGACGTGATCCCCGCTGGAGTCCACGACGGCCGCAGTCGTAGCTCCACCTGTGCTGGTGCTGGCGATGGGCTGTTCCGTGTCAGGCGTGCATTCAGCGCCGATGCCAGCGCCTTCTTTACGGCACGTCGTCAACGTTTTGCAGAGATTCGGGTCCGGGCATAGGTCCAGCGGCGTTTGACCTAGAATTTAAGAACGGTGCAATTAGTATTGGATAGGTGCAAATGATATAGTGATAAACAAATAATTGTTATAGCTCTGTAAATTGTAAAGTGTGAACTAAACTCACCTTTCTTATTCTTGATATTAAGATCAGCTCCGTGCGCGGCGAGGAAGCAAGCTATGGAGGCAGAGGACTTTTTGTCGTGTGCGTGAGGGCCCGCGAGACCAGATAGTCCAGATAGACCTGCCAGGCCTGCTAAGAGTGGGGCATCGCGAGCGTCTTGCAGGCGCCGCAGCTGTTGAAGAGTGTGATGACGAAGCGCCTCGTGGAGAGGGGTGTCACCGTCCTGTAATGTACAGGATAAAACAATATTGATCAAACATCTGAGAAATATTAAGGCAAGAATGAACAGCATAGTAATGAAATAAGTTTTCGTTCTGTTACTGCGCTGTAATGCGTAGGTACACCAAGAACTTCAGGAGCAAGCAGTTGTTTTGTTTGTGGTGAGCTGTGCAAGTTAACTCAATACGTGGGATATCTGTACCTTATCACAAATGTTAAGGTCAGCGTTGTGCGCGACCAGCAGCCTGACTATCTGCGTGTGCTGGCGTTCCACCGCCAGATGAAGAGCGGTCTGCAAGTTAGCATTCTGCAGGTCAGGCCTGGCGCCGCCCCTAACCAGCAGCTCTGCCACTTCGGCGTGATTGTTTAGAGCAGCAAGGTGTAAGGCAGTGTAGCCATCGTCCTTCGCGTCGTCGACGATCCATGGTCGCGGGAGTTTGCCAAGCATTATCTTCATGGCACTGTAAAGAAAAAAATACAATCATCAGAAAACAAACAAACTGAATAACATATTTTGTGTTAACGAAATAAACAAATCAAATATACCTACAATCAATGATATTATATATAACATCTTAAATAATATCATAATATCTTAAAATATCATTGTCTACAATAGAATAAAGGACACGGAGCGAAAGTCACGTAGGGATACCTCAAGTACACCTTTGTTCGAAGTGGCATCAAAATCAGCCCCGCAATTTCGAGAAAATTTATACTTTGAGTATGTAGTACTATTATATATTCTGTGCTTTGAGTGTAATTTACCATACACATATTTTGATTTATTCAAGTGGTTTTTTTAATCAATAGCAAATTAATTTATTTAAAACTTCCGGGTCCGACTTTGATGCCACTTCTTACGAAGATGTAGTTCAGGATCCTTACATACAACAGCAGCGTTGGTATTGGTTTTCAGAGTACTTAAGCATTCAGCAAAAACAAACGTATCATATAGTATTATTTTTGTCAAAACTGCCGGGACCGACTTTGATGCCACTTCGTACGAAGGTGTAGTTGAGGTACCTTCTACATAAATATGACAACAGTGTTCGTGTTGGTGTCTAGAATGCTTTAGCATACAGTAAAAACCTATCCATACTAATATTATAAATGCGAAAGTAACTCTGTCTGTCTGTCTTTCTGTCTGTTTGTTTGTTTGTTCAAGAATCAAGAGAAAGAAGTTCAAGAGCAACACTCTTTCATGCCTAAACGGCTGAACGTATTTTTATGAAATTTGGTAGAATGATAGATGGTGACCTGGAAACGGACATAGGCTATATATAATCACGCCACCGTACTCAGGGGGTAGGTAGTAGGCAGGGATCTGAGTTGAGTTTGTATTTTAACCGATTTTGATAAGACTTTTTTCAGTTTACTCAGCGTTACCTCAATTTACGATATTATCACGCTACCTAACGTACGGGGTAGGCAGAGAACAAAAGAAATAATGTTTGAACCGATTAAAGTGTTGGCAGCAATTCAATTCATAATGTGTGTTGTGTTTTAATAATCTGTGAATCATTTATACACGTGCACTGGGGCGACATAAGTTTCAGGATGGACGGGAGGAAAGGAAAAGAAGCGACTGGAGCGAGTCGTGGACGGGAGGAATTGATAGGACTGGACAGACATGATGACTGTTTAGGGATGCGTGTGACGGGCAGGGTAGGGACGTGAGGAACGATGACGGTAGAAAGAGTTCGACCCTACTTTTACTGCCACCATCGTCACGTTTTCAGACCAGACCCACAAGACGGTCCAGATAATAACGGGTGGACGAAAGAGAAAAAAAAAACGTCGCAGACGAAGTCGCGGGTAAAAGCTATCATAAATTATAAATTTTCTAAATACTGCCGGATTCGATTTTGATGCCACTTCGCACGAATGTGTAGTTGAGGTATACGTACATACATACATATAATCACGCCTTTATCCCTAATGGGGTAGGCAGAGCGTACACGACCTAAACAAAGGTCGTTCCGCCACGTCTGACAAAGTTTTGAGGGTTGTTTAAGATAGATTTGAAGGTATATTGCTGTAGTGACAGGTTGTCAGCCTGGTTTTTACAGCATGCCCGGGAGGAAATGCAGCTGGCACATTCTATGTTTTTCTCTCGCTCCCAGTCCAGCATGGAAGCAAAGTTAAGGTATCCTTGTTCATAAACTGCTTGAATATTGAGAAAACAATAGTTTTGTTTAAAATATTAATTTTCTCAAAATTGATTAGTCAGATTTTGGTGCCACATTGTAAAAGGCTGTAGTTGAGGTATCCGTACACAAATGCAACAACAGTGTAGCTCTTGGTTAATAGACCACTTCTCAAATTATTTTGCCCCGTCTCCTTTACTTCACTGGTTTGTTCGAGAAGTATATGGGACACATAATGTTCGAATAACGGAATTAGAAACGTTGAGTGGAAATAATACATATTTCTTAGTTTCAAACAGATTACTCTAATTTCAAATCGATTTGAGTAGGTATTTATAGGATTGTATATTTTGTATTTGTATTTATAGGCATTTTTGGAAACTCCATACGATGATAATGACGATGATTTGTATTTATTTATTAAATTTAATAAAATTAAATTATTACTTTCATGCTGGACTGGGAGCGAGAGAAAAACATAGAATGTGCCAGCTACATTTCCTCCCGGGCATGCTGTAAAAATTAGCTAAGGGATCCGAGGGTTTATGTATATTGCAATTTATGCGATAGGCTGACAACTTGTCACTACAGCAATATACTTACAAATCTATATTAAATAACACTCAAAACTTTTTCAGACGTGGCAGAACGACCTTTGTTTAGGTAGTTTACGCTCTGCCTACCCCATTAGGGATAAAGGCGTGATTATATGTATGTATGTAAATTATTACACCATTCATAAATCAATAGATCCAAACATGCGTCTTATTGTCAGGTGTTCCTGTGGCCTCCTAAAAGACGTAGGCCTGTGATAGCCACAAACAAAACCAAATTTTGTTTCTTAACTAAATTATAATTACTTTGCGGTTCACTAGTTAGTGATAACTAAATATTAAAGAGACACGCAAAGATACATAAAAAATAAATAGATGAAGTTTGATAAATACTTTTTTCAAAAATAAGATAAGATTTAAGATAAAATATCACCAGCACGCATTCGTTTTTTTTAATTATATTTCGTTTTATACAAGCCTAAACTGTCCCACTGGTGGGCAAAGGCCTCCCTTTTCTTTTTCCAAGCTTCCCGATTCTTGGCTGTTTTTGACCAGTCTGTATCAAGCGCTGTGAGGTCATCCCGCCATCTCTTCTTTGGTCTCCCTCTACGCCGACGTACTTTCGGCACCCAGTCAGTAGCCAGCTTTGCCCACCTCTCTGGATGCATTCGGGTGACATGACCTGCCCAGTTCCACTTCAGCTTTGCAGCCTTCTTGCCCACGTCTGTAATTTGAGTTTTGGAGCGGAGAGTGGTGTTCCTGATGCGATCGATCCTTTTAACAACGAGAATGCTCCGCTCCATTGCTTGTTGACACACCCCGAGTCTGGACTTTTGTGAACCGGTCAGGGACCACGTCTGCGCACCGTAGGTCAGAATGGGCAGGATGCACATGTCGACGAGTCTTCTCTTTAAACACAGTGGAAGGTCTCCCTTCATTAGGTCTTTTATGGACCAGTAGCTCCTCCAGGCATTTTCTATGCGGCGATCGCTTTCTTTATCTTACCGGTTTTGGAAGGAGACTGGCCCAAACAGATGTATTCGTCGACATACTGTAATTCACTTTCGTCGACGTAATGCATGTATTCTACATTTTTAGTTTTAGTTTTTAGTTTAAGATAAAAGTTTTTTATACAAATCCAAAAAACCAGTGTAGTTTTTGTCAAGTAGAGAGCATTTAATTTTATTATTTAAAATGTGAAAATTGATACGTTTATAATTTGTTCCATCTAACATGTTATCCTTGACAACATCAATAATTTGCTTTATACCATCTAGTAACAATTCGTTTAAATAACCCTCAAAACTTTGTCAGACGTGGCGGACCGACCTTTGTTCAGGTCGTTTATGCTCTGCCGACCCCGTTAGGGATAAAGGCGTGATTATATGTATGTATGTATTAAATTGATCTTACTTTGTTTGGCAACAAGCACCCCATGCAATTGAAGCATACAACACAATAGACTGGGTCAAAGCAAAATAAACCTGCATAAGTGTTTGTAAATCCGAAATTTTCCTGAGCTGTACATGTACGCTGTTCTTTTAACCCTCTTCGTAATTATATCTAAATGGTCGTCCCATTTGACATGTTGGTCGATTGTTATGCCCAAATATCGCACGGATTGCTCACGTTTAATATTCGGGCAGTTACAGTTGCTGGGATTACTACAGCTATGAATTTTTATATTCAGCTCAGCTTTTGGCAGTCCAGCATTTTTAAGTGCATAGCACATGCATGTTTTTAAAAAAAAATACCGATAGTAAATTATAAAGCACTCGCCAGGCTCATGCAAGTTATTGTCCATACTTTCTTCATATCTGCCTTTGCTTGTTGCTGAAAGTTGTTCAATTTCATAAGAAGAATTTATGATGTGTTCCATCATGCATAAAAAATCCTAGATAGGTCGCCTCATATAAAATGAAGATCTGTAGACAGGTTAGCGATAATACAAATAGGTACATTAGATGAAAGACGGCTTTTAAAGTTAAAATAGCTTTCGGGTAGTTTTGACCACTAGAATTAGTTTCAGAGCTGGCCAGATCCAATCAGGGAGTAAAGTTTCAGAGTTTGCTACGTAAGAGTGGGCGAGAGGTGCTTGGGAGCTTTTGATCTAGGTAATACCGAGAACCAACGTAACATTCTAACATTCCACAGACTATCGATTAAGAGTCTGGTACCTACCTACAATAAAGGATGGTTTTAACTTGTTAGACCCCCACGTAGCAAGCATGAATTTGAGTCACGTTTGGAGTCAAATATAGGTGCGAGATAAAAAAAAAATATCCCCTGCAGAGACTTGACAAAAATGTCTCACTAATCCTCGAATGATAATATGACATACTTAAAATCACGCCAGCATCCCTCAGACAGAGCGTCAACGGCTTATAGAATTATTTTGTTCGCCAAGTCTGAAAATTTTTGAGCAGTATTCCCGATTGGATCGTGTATTGAGTTCTTGATCCATTATCTAAATTAGAAAGCAAAGAAAACTCTCAGCTCTCAGAGACAGCCGGTACATTCTGAAGCATTTTTTACATTCCCGTCCAAGTATACCAGTAAATTTTATGAAAGTATAGTATATCTACTGATACTGATAGCTACTGAAATAATTTGAATGGAAAATCCACAGGTCTATTTCTGAACAATAATAAGTAATTAAATCAGCACGTGGAGGGGCTTAACTGTGTTTTTCGTGGAGGAAAATCCGAGCCACGGTAATTTCATGTCAGTGATGTTAATTCACATACATACATACATAAAATCACGCCTTTATCCCTTACGGGGTAGGCAGAGCGTCAAACTCCTCGTAAAAGGCGCTTTCGCCACGTCTGACAAAAATTGAGGGCAATTTTAGATTGTAATGTGTATTGCTATAGTGACAGGTTGTCAGCCCATCGCCTAAATTACAATACACTGTAACCCTCGAGTCCCTTTTGCTGACTTCTACTGCATGCCCGGGAGGAAGGGCAGCTGGAACATTCTATGTTTTTCTAACTAATTCACAAGTTTAAATAAAATCGCTGAAACACACGTCGAGCGGCGTGCGCGCCGGCGAGGTGGTTGAACTCCACCAGAAATAGCGCAAGAGATTGCGATGCCATCACCAACCAAGGTTTACGCTTCTACAACAAAACTACTCGGATGCCGGAGTTTATAACTCCAACGCGTTCCGTGTTTCTCAATACTGTTTTGCAATCGCCCTCTAAATATTCCGGCAGATACGAAGGACCAGCAGGATAATGTTACCGCTTACATAACGAACGGATGTTCGTTTTAACGCCTGATGAACAAAAATGTAAGTTGACCGTTGTAATGGAGTAGATGGCAACAATGAATTAAGTGGTACACATTTTAATAAGTTGCGTTACGTTCAAAGAGTAAAACGAACGAACTAATTAAATAAGGTCAAACGTCGTCGGCGCGGGCGGCGGCGGCTCCCGCACGTCCTACGTAGGCCAGCAGTTGCCGGCGACGCGCCGCGCCTCATGCCGCACGCTCTACGCTGCGCCCGCGCATGCCGCACCGCAGTAACACTACTGTAAACCCCACGACACCCTTACATTCAAAACACGTTACAGTGATTATATTTTTTTAAACTCCGATAAAAGTGATCAGTATGAAACCCGATTATGATTGGATTGTTACGCTTTGTTAAGCTTACATGACTTGGTGAGTTCATCATCACTTTTTTGTTTCTTTACAATGTCGCGTCATCATTTGGAATTCGTTATTCCTTCCCTACCAAAATGTACTGTCACGTTCACAGTAACATGAGATCTTTATTGTCTGAAACATATTTCATATCTCAAATCAGCATCATTAGATTTACTTAGCATCGCAATGTTACCAGTTTTCGGCTAGTTTTAGAAGCGAATTTGATTTGATAGTCAATATTAATAATTGCTACAAGCTTATTATAGCTCTACCCTAACAAAATTTAAATGACGTGGTAAAGGCTTGCATAAAGAATAGGATGAGCAAATATTCCAATACATTACAAAATAAAATTATTGGTTTATATTGACAGACACATTGCACGATCATGGATGGCCGCCATTGCAATATGTAAAACAGATTCACCTAACCTAACTCCCATTCAGAATAAAATCACAGCTGCGGTCGGCTAAAAAAACATGCGGAAACCAATGGTTTAGTAAAGTACACATCCAGTAAATGTAGAGCGGTTCTAACTGGCCTTGGATTAGAGCCTTTCAAATCAAATGTTAGCAATGTTCGCGTGATTTTTCAACAAATCACTAATCAATCGCATTAATATAAGGTACATGTTTTTTTAACAGAAAAAGGATGATAAAATCCCTGCTCATATTAACTTATTCATCATCTATAATGACAGATTTATTTACATAGAAATAAACAAACAACAACGGAGTTTCAAAGGATTATTAGGATAGGGTTTTACAAAATTTTAATAATAGCTAATCAGAAAACAGTTTAATACATCGTCGTGTTTGTGTAACAAAGTTGGGCGGTTTACAAAGGCCCTCATTTGCCAAACTTATAGGTACACCCGGCATTCTACACGAGTTACCTGCCAACCCACAAGCTTTCGTGCCGTTATAAGTAAAATTGCCTCAAGAAGGAAAATCACGATGTAAAATATAGGTATATTGAGAGTTTATCGTCAAATCAAGGGTAAACACGTTTGATGGATAATTTTGTAGAATTATGCCTGTGGTAGAATTCTTACGTTCATCACTTTTGTTTTCGAAATAGCATATTTACAACCTGGGAAGGAAGGATTTATTAACGCTGGAAAATAACTTAACATAAATTACATTGTAGGTATATTGAAAAAAATATAAGAAATAAATAGTTAACAAAGATTTATGACTGACAAGTCAAATCGATCGATTTAAATTTTCAAGTGAGAACAGAAAAATGACAATTTTACTAAATCTCAGCGTTTCGTGTCGCAGTCTAAATAACTACGGTTTAAGACGATGTCTTATAGAAAAACAATTTGTAAAGCAAACTGAAACTAGTCATAGTATGGAAAATAAAATCGATCATATCGTAATCGTTCTTTGGTGAGTGTGCCCAAGAACTTTATGAGCTTGCTCTACTTCCACCAGCTCGTTTCTACCATCATTTCCCCTATGCAGAGTAAGCGTTTCCAGTCATCATCTAAATACGTGCAGCAGGAGTGGAACTTACTACATGCGTCTGTATTTACGTATGCAGACGACCCTAATCTCTTCAAAGCTAGGTTGAAGCTTTTCTGAGTAAGCACGCTCTAGGGTCAACTCTGTATCTGCCAATTCCTGACCTAGGCTAGTATCAAGAGCAAGCCATCATAATTTATGATTAAGACCTAGTAGACAGAAAAATAACGTGCTATATTTTTCAATGTAGTTGTAGCTAAAGTCATGTTTCATCTAGCAAGTAAACCAAATCATACTTATTAAGTATTTTAGGATGTGGATGATCAGTATTCGTAAAGGCAGCGCGGAAGAAGCCGAGGAAGATTTGAATGAATTCTCTACGAGCTTTGCCAAGTCGTAATATTTAAGCAAAATGGTTCTGGCTATATTCTCTTGCGATTTGGGTTTTTTGAATGAAAACAGAGCTGGCTTAATGACGCTTGCTACGTCTGTTATTTTTAGGGTTCTACAGCTAAACATAATTTCCTTAAAATTTCGTAATATTTTGTTTGCATCCCATAACATGAATTTCTGTTATAAAATAATTATAATAGAATATTGATACATATTAAATGTATAAATTTCATCAAGTCCATTCATTGCCACAAAACATATCGGGTGTAAGAGACAATTTCCCGTAAACTAATAGGGTATCAGGATATCCTTCCAGGGAATTTTTGCAAGGAATGGAAAAACAATTTGGCTTCCCCATACAAATTTACTGATCGTGATGGTAATTTTAACATTTTATAGGTACTCGAAAATTGGGTTATCGAAAATGACCAATGAGCAATGCCTATTTGGATGAAATGGAACGGATGGAAAACAATAATAAAAAGCATGCAAAATACAAATTTATCCCTATCAGTAGTTTATAAAAAATAATGCATTTTAGTGGGTCCATTTTTAGAAGACTAGGGTTTTATGATTTGTAAACACTGAAAATTATATTAAGTGAAATATAATTTCAGCGTCACACAAAGTCACACAAATACACTAAACATGTGTGATTCGAGAGCAATTATAGTGACTAACTGCCTCAAGCATTTAGTCATCGTATCTTGTCAATCAATGATGATGGCTACTTGATAATAGGCGGCATTGTCTATTAATTATGTAGAACATTCTGACGATTATTGACACTGTTAATTTGCATAACGCACAGTAATATTCCTAAAGATATCAGAAACCATAAAATATAACCTACTGCATTATAATTTTGATCTTCCTATACTACGTTAGTTAACAATGGCCGTTATTGTCACGTTGTTATACCGAATTCAAGATTGGTTTCAATCAATAGGAGATCTAGGTAGTTTCTCGGTGGTAGTTAGCACATGCACCTTCCGTACATAACGTTTATCGACGTCTGCGAGAGGCGAAACAATCCGGGCGTGATTCATCGCCACTGCAGCCACAATGTACGTACAAAGTCGCTGCGATCTCGTTCGAGGATTCCAGAACACGGACTAAACTGTCTACTTACACATTCCGACCGATGAATTATGTACATGTGGCCGCGACGGTACAGAATTTACAGGGCAGATATGAGTGACCCGAATGATCATATTCGAACAACAGTGAGCTGATTCCCCGCGGATCCAGAATAGTAAGTTATGGAAATGTGCGATTGGGGCAGCAGCGGGCACTAGTGGCCAATAACAATGTCGCATTAATATTCAACAGGCGCTCTTTGGACGTTCAGTTGCTCTGCGGGCAGCATCGCCGCATTTCTTTGCTTAGTTGAGCATCTTATAGCAGATCTCGTGAAATGCCATTAGGTTTATGAGAGTGGGGGGTTACAGCGCCACTTATTGCAGTAGGGAGGGTTGTGTTAGCATTAAAGCGTCTCGGAATTAGCTAACTTGAACACTAAACGCTGTTACTTGGAAACTTTAAATGTATAGTGGAAAGTAAAAACTTTTTGTAGCAAATACTTAATGCAAAATACATTGCACCCGGATACAAGGCTTTGTTTTCATGAAAAGTTATAACTTCAATTCTAGACAAAAATAACCGGATTTCTGCATTAGTCTGAAATGGAATAACAGCAATACTGGGCAAGCATTTCCTGTTTACTATTTTGAAACATTGTGGTATCAAAAGGCTAACAAAACCGTGTAGCTTTCAAGCAGACAAAGGATGAGTTGGCTGTCGTCCCACTTGTTTGTCTACGAAAGTTTGCCAAAATTCTTTTATTGACTGAGTGAACGTAGCGGTGAGGTTTACGGGCGGCCGCGGGATTCTCCGCACACTGCGACGCGGTATCGCGAAGCTGCACTCACATCTACCTCTTTCAATTGAACTTTTCTGATAGGAATGTACCAAGATAGTTTATACTGTTCAGGAAAATGGAACAGTCGTATGCGAAAGTGTATTGACATCTTCGCTTGTTTTTATCGAAACTTTGATGATGACCATGCAGAATTGAACTAATGTGTGCTTTGATGTTTCAGTGCAGGTCATTGAACGGTGAGGATTGCCAGATCCCGTGATCGAAACTATGTATAGCCAGACTACCCCGCGGGAGGTGACAGTGGTGGATGGTGTTCGACTAATAATAGCCTCCCCTCCAGCGCGCGAGCAATGGAGCGCTGACGGGAGCGCACATGTGGCGCCCGCGCCGCTCGGCGGTCGCCGGCGTCCCACTCGCTCTCGCACCGCACATTTATTTTCGAAGCGGTCGCCACGCGGCGCGGTTCACGGTGTTCCTTACATAAGAGCCTCCTCGAGTCCGCTGCCGAGGCCCTGGCCGCCTGCAGCCGGGCCCTCCTCGGCGGGTCGCCGCATGCTGCAGGTCGGTGCACGGTCGGGAAACCGATCCGGTGGACGCCCGCCGTCGGGTTTATTTTGGGAAAATACAAATTTGGAATGGATGGTACTCGTGAGTCGTAAGCGAACTCCGCCGGTTGAGTCCATTTTTAGAGCTGGTCTGCGCGTGCGCACCGAGCGCGCCGCCAGTGCTCAGCGAGCTGCCATCCCGCCGCGTCGCTCGCCACCCCACGCGCCGGCGCCGGCCGCACCGCGCCGCAGCCCGACCTCCGACCACTGCCATCGCCCAAGATATAGCGTCATAAAATGATCTCAGTGTTGTGTTACTAGTGTTACTAGTTCATCACCGAAGACACGAAGACTTGACACTGGATACGTCGTCGAAGAAAGAAGACATAAAGCTTTGCGCGAGTTCCGTGCTTCCTTACTTCCCATAGTGCTTATTATCGTATGGAATGTAAAGAAGTATGGAGCTGCGCGGGCGTGCCCTCGGGTCCGGAAATCGCATCACCAGCCGCCCATGTGTGACAAAAAATTCTCGAAGGATTTTTGTGTGGTTTTTTTAATATCGGGATGTGGCATAATTTTAAATTTCAGTAATTAATTTTTAAATGTGAAGGTATGTAGTTTTGCAAGTAGCTCCTGGCTCTACCAGATAAAGTTACAAGATAAACTCTTATTTTCGCGAACAGTTATGATAAATGATAGGTAGGTTACTACATTACTGAATAATTCTTCTAACGCGAAACGACCCCTCTTAATAAAAGTGAGACAGGCCGGCCTGAAATCAAATACTTTCCGTTGCCTTCCAAGAATGTGATAAATGATTGCGATCGTGCTTTCGGCCGGGTAATAAAATATGGAGTTAGTAAGTAAAAACACCAACTGTTTATTCGGTGGTGAGTTGTCGTAAAATAACATCTGGTGTAGGTAACAGTTCTGACTAAGACTACATAAATAAACGGTCGACCGGACTCCGGGATCTATGCTCTACCCAAATATATAATTAGACGTAGAGCGGGAAAGTACCGATGAACTCAGATTAAATAAACCATGAAATCAGTTTCAATATTCCTTTTAAGCTCTGTAATTTCTACAGAATAAAATTATACATTAATATAAAAATTAAAAATATTTATTTACGCCAAAAACAATAATAACTATATTAACTATCTATCTGAGTTCTCAATAATTACGATAAAGCAGAAACTGTCAAAACTTTAAGAAAGTTAATTATACTATCAGTCTAAAAATACGATCACGACATCAATATCTTGGCGGGTTACAGCTTGGGTTGCCTTTGCGTCCGCAATTCGAGCCGCGAACTCAATCTAACTTTGAATCAGAGAGTCAACCAATCTTCCCTTTTAATTTTTGTTAATTTACACAAGCGTTTAATCCGGCTTTACTTCCATATACCTGCTTCCTACCAATTTTAGTAATACAGTTTTTACGTTCAAAACAAATTTATAGATAAAGCCGGTTTTATGCGTTTCAATAAAACACTTAAGTTTCGGAAGATAAACCCCGACTGTTAATTTGCAAATCTCATTAAAATTCTTTTAAGAAATTGTTCATAAGGAATTCCTCACGAAGATATTTACGATCGAACTATTTTTTTGAGTTAAAGCGAAGATTCTAATTGAATATTGTGAAATTTTAGTACTTTAATTTCAATAACTATGTGAACTAGTTTATACTGTCTAATACGACGAGTTATTCGAATGTGGTTTGTAAAGTGTTAGGGTGTGCATAAAATGTGTAACATTGTTGTTTTATAGGTTGTTTGGAGCAACGTGTGATTGTCGTGGCGGTCTGTCCGGGCTCTCCTACAAGTCGGGCGCTTGGCCGGCAAAAAAGGGGAAAGAAACAAAAAGCGGGTGTGTGTTGGGCCGGGGCCGCGCCTGCGCAACATCTGGAGGAACACTGCATCTCATTATGCGGATCGGTCGCGGCTGAATGGCCGCCGGTGCCCGTGACGTGACCGAGGACAATGTCTGTAATAACATCGGGAAGGGCATTTCTATGCTCCTGCTCACTCCACCATTGTTTTGTTTACAAGCTCTTTGTCTCTAGTGTAGTAATTACCCACGACGACGAGATTCCTGCGAGTAATTTAGATTTATGCTCTCTACAATAATATGAACTAGAATTTCCAGGCTACTGACGTTATACGAGTAATGAAAATGGTGTAACGAATATTTTCTTCTAGTAGAAAATATCTGTATTGAGTGTACCTATGTTAATATTTTTTGTTTACGTCCTAATATATACATCCGAAAGGTATGCTTGTTAGGTGGTAAGTTGCCAATTTTCAATTCAACCTCTCTACTTGATGTAGGTATACCTACAATAGATATATTCTTGTTAACATAAATACCCAGTTTACTCTACAAAGCCATATAGTAAATTATCATTAGTCTTTGTGACATAGAGACAATTTATTTCAAAGAAAAGCTGGGATTTGATAGTGTATTCCCTTCTGTGACTTGTCTCGTAGTTTGTTGGAAAACTTTGTGAAGGGCGAATAGAAATGTTGTGACAAGAAACAAGCTTTTTACAGCCAGAAAAATATTTTCTTTTTGTTGGAAGTTCGAAGCAAAAAATGTATAAAAGAAATTCTGGACAAAGGACTTTAATTTCGATGCGAAAGTTGAGGTTTGTATGGTGAAAGCGGTCAAGGATGTAAGTATTGTTTAGATGGCTATTAAAAGTGAGGGTACGAATAAGAGCAGTGGAGGAGAGATTCATTGTTTTAATCGGGGAGGGGACCCGGCGGGCCCGCGACTAGGGCAATGACGCCAATGACAGTGCGCACGCATTGTGATCATCAGAGCACGCACACACACACGCGGAGGTGCGCCCAGCGCTGATGACCACAGGACTACTAAATTATTGCTATTGTTGATATCATCTGTAGTATATACACTGTTGCATATTTTAAGATTATCATGTCTCTATTTGAAAATACAATTAAGTGCTTAGTTCATTTGTATTTTCTTTGTTTACACAATACAATATAATGTCTCAAAGAGTTTTTTAGCAACACCATACAAGTGCAAATTACCCTTTTGTTGTATACGCTTAACATCTCATCGGAATCGATGCATAATCTATTTTTAGAAACTGCAGACAGATACTGCACAAATCCCTATGGAGTTGGCATTGTTTATTTTTTACGAGTGAATGCACAGAGAGTGATAATTAAGTTAATCCGGGATAAGTTTCGGGTGGCGCGGCATTCCCCTAGCCCTAGCAGCAGACGGCCACAATCCCGAACCGAAACCCGCGCCCTTTAATAGTACGCCTTTTACTATCGCACAAAAGCGTTTTCTATGAGAAAGGGATCTTGACCTACCAGTTTGTTAAGAAAGTTCAACTCTCAAAAATCACTTTGAAAAACAATTTATTCATGCATCCATGCAACGACTGCCTCTAACAAAAGAATATAAAACTAGACAGGGGGATAATAAATACTAGACAAAGGCTATTTTAATAGAGTTGCTTGCGTGCAATTCGGTTTAGTATTTTTTTATTGGAGTATGAATGGATGAATGGTGTCTTAAACGTTGGTAAGGGTTTGAGAAAGAAAGCGGTGTGGTGTGGTGATGTGATGTGACGTCACGAGTGTCATGTATTGGGCCGGACGATGGTCCGCTGGGCGCTGGTTGCCGAGAGGATGTCTTGTTGTTCGCGGATGACGCGCGAAAATAACCAGCAGACGAATGTTTGGCACGGCTCCAGAGGCCACTGAAACTCTACCGACGGTTGCCTCCGCTATGTCGACGTTTCTCTATACACACGCTATTATTAATTAGACGTATAGGGTTCATGATATTTTATGATTCATTTTATTTGTGAGGAACGTTTACGAAATTGTTTTATTCTATCTTACGATCTAAAAGGAGACCGCCAGAAGATATACTTATGTAAGTATGTGTTTTGCAGGGATAAGCAGCTAAGTTAAGAGTACTTACTTTGAGCTGCAAGGTAAGTATACACTTAAAATTTTGAGTAAGATAAGAACGTATGCACAAGAGGTAGTTCAAGATAATACCTAAACTAGCAGTCAGGTAGCTCACACCGCAGTAACTAAGACCTAAGTACTAAAAACATAGCCGAGTACAGAACTAATATTCACAATTTAGCTATATTATCAAAGACATAAATAAATACGCTACGATTCTAGGTGCTAACGACTGTAGCGACATTATATCGACGCGACGATCGACGAAACCATGTTCAATGGCGTGTCTCTGGGTAATTCGGGATAAATACAGCAGATGGCGCTACTGGAAGATCTACGCTACGACAGACATCTATTATTATTTTCGTAGCAGATCGTAAAAATACACAAATAACCACAAAATTTTACTCTTAAGATAGAAATCGGGTAATAAATACTATAGGTTTTTTTCATATATACAATATTTTTTTGTATATTTCTCATAAAATAGTTCCAAATACTTTTGGATGTAAGTTCCTAGTAAATACTATTGTAGTAAAAAAATAAATGACTTTAGTTATTTATGTGCCAATACTGCCATCTGAAATTCTGAATGCATTTAGTTAAATTATCTATGAAAATAAATAGAGGACATTCAAATTAACTAGACAAATTATTATAATGTAGGTAAATAGCGTAGCATATTTTATGCAATGCTCGCCGAGCACCATAAATAAGGGGGTTTTCTGAAAATTAAGTGTATTTTTGGTCTTAAATGAGTAATTAGCAGCATGTGTGACGCGGTCGAGCGCCAGCCGGGCGGCAGTGTAGTCCAGTCTACTGAGAAACTTTTATATTAAACAGCACAATAAAACTGAGATTCTTCTTGTCGTGTGGGTTTCGAGTTGATCGAACCGTTGTACCCTGGTGTCAAGGTTTTTTCAAACTGTGATGAAACTTACACAATAGATATACTAGGAGTGATTTTATAGTATACTAGGAGTGATTTGTGTAATACACATTTGCAAATGTCAAATCACGCATATATTTTTTTGGAGTAGGTAGAGAGTTAACTGCCTATTATCAATAACTTTAATCGCGTCTGATACACCTTAAGGGGTAAGTATTTCAGAAACGATTGTGTAGGTAGGTGAAGGATTGTATGAAATAAATTGTAAGCCCTCCTTATTTGAAAGACATATGGATTCTGTACTGAGTTTTTTAGTACATCTGCGCAATAATGTAAGGAAGCTAGTTGCTTATAGTCTTTTTATTTTATTTGTTCCTTCTGGTGCAGTGTGAAAGTAGAGTTAGTTATTAAAGTTGACAGTAAAATATTGCTTCATCATTAAATTAAAGGACACATATTCTATTTGTTAAATAAAACATCAATTCAAATACGTCGCTTGCATTCCTTATATTTTAGGTGGAATTATTGTTAGGGTGGAATCCTAAGTTGCCTGGACTACCGGGCGGCAACGACGGGCCATCAGAGCGCCCGTCTGCACCCGCCTCATAATAAACCCGCACGAAATTATCTTTTCAAACAATTAGCCGAGACTTATGGCCCAACAAAATGCTTCCTTCCGGATAAAGAAAATTACAGTAACATTTTGAAATAATATAAAAAGATTTAGGTACAGCCGTATAAGAGGAATACGCTCGAAAGTTCAACGTTAAGAACCGTGTTCTTAAAACTTGAGTTAAGATGCACCTAAGTATAGGGTGTATGACGTATGTGTATGTATGCTGTTTGTAAGTATTTGCTTTGCATGTGCGTCTCACTTGGAAATAAGGCGGCAACTTCGCAATGTTGTTAGGTAAACTTTAGTTTACGAGTTACTATAAAGGAATTTAAGCTCTAGTATTAGAAAAATAAACTTATAGTGGTTGATAAAATATCTACGAGTATAAATATCCAACGTTATGTTTGTTCAAGATGGGAATAAGAACAGCTGGATTGATTTAGTTAGTTAGATATATTTATTTTGTTTCAGAGGTTTTCATTGAGTTTAAAATACCGAATTTCGGTAAGATGACAGTAACCGAGGCTACCTGACAGTATGCGACTTTAAGTGATGAAAATATTTTTTAAGCTTATGTGAAACGGTCCTAACAATGTAATATTAATAGCATGCGGTAAGAGGAACGGCATCGAAGATCAAAGGTGAAGTAGGTCAGCTGAACACTAGAAGAGCAGGAATTACAGATGTCTAGGTGGGTCTAGGGTTTCCGAAAAATATCGGGTACTATCGACTTTAGTTGATAAAATACATACATACATAAAATCACGCCTTTATCGCTAATGGGGTAGGCAGAGCGTAAACGACCTAAACAAAGGTCGTTCCAATACGTCTGACTAAGTTTTGAGGGCTATTTAAGATAGATTTGTAGATATTGCTGTTGTGACAGGTTGTCTGCCCATCGCCTAAATTACAATTTACTGGAACCCTCGGATCCCTTAGCATGTTTTTACAGTATGCCCGGGAGGAAATGCAGCTGGAATATTCTATGTTTTCTCTCGCTCCCAGGCCCACAGGTGTAAATATGTGAAACAAACCTTACAATGTAATATTAATGCCATGCGGTAGGAGGAACAGCATCGAAGATCAAAGGTGAAGTAGGTCAGCTGAACACTAGAAGAGCAGGAATTAGAGAAGTCTAGGGTTTGTGAAAAATATCGCCTGTTATCGGCTATCAGAAATTTAATCTTATTACCATGTTGCAATCTTATTAGATAGATAGATAAAACATTCATTTGATACCACAGTCACACCAATTTTACACAAAAATAAAAGTTCTGAAATTAAATCACAACGAAAAAAAAGAAACAACAGATAACAAGTTCATGTAAACTTAAGACAATGTGCGCTGTAGCAGTGCAAATAGGCAATAGCTCAGCGTCAAAATTTGCTCAGGAGCAAAGCGCTGGTTTTCAGCTACAACCTTTTACATAGTGGTCCAATACGCTTTCTCTGAGAAGCCAGAGGTGAAATATAGAAATCAGAATTATACTTTAGCTAGCACGTGTTTAAGCATTACTTTGGAATCTAACGCTAATGTGAGACGTCTATAGTATTGTATTGTATCTACCTGAACCAATGTCCAGCAGTAAAAATCAAGTTGGTATTCTTTATTTTTGTGGGTAGGTATTTAATATTTTATTTTTTGTACATTCCTTTTTCACTTCTCTTATTAAGAGAACGTAATAATCTATTATTATTATTTATAAGAAAATAATTTTTACAGTATTAGAGCTTAGCCTATGCACTGTAAAACTAATATGTACCTACATACTCTTAACTAAAAATATAAGAAAAACACACATAATAACTAAACATTTCCAGCATAACTTAAACATTCTTTGTCGTATGTTACAAAAAAATTAAGGATTCATTTTTCAAATACCGCTATTGTAAATATTCTAATATTGCTCCAGTCACATAAGCCAGAAGTTTGAAGAACAAGAAATATTATATTTAGAATTCCAAGAAAAAAAACCAAAGCCACAGACAGCATAATATCATCTCATAAGATAGGTAACACACTTGGTACAAACATACAAAAAATCACGCCTATTTCTTTGACTGAAATTGTATGTAAAGCCTCAAACAGTTTAAATTATTTTCAGGGCTTTGAAGGTATTTTCGGATGGAATTGTGATTTGCTGTAGTAACTCGTCTATATAGACGATCTGCTGATCCTGACAACATAGATTTACCTATTATAGTGCAATAGGTAAATCTATTCTCTTTCTTCCATGCCGGCCTGGGAGCAAGAGAAAAACATAGAATGTGCCGGCTGCATTTCCTCCCGAGCATGCTGTAAAAACCAGCTAAGGGATCCGAGGGTTTCGGTATATTGTGATTTAGGCGCTGGGCTGACAACCTGTCACTACAGCAATATACCTACAAATGTATCTTGTCAGACGTGGCGGAATGATCTTAGTTTAGGTCGTTTGCGCTCTGCCTACCCCATTAGGGATAAAGGCGTGATTTTATGTTATGGTAAATCTACTAGATTTCACCGCTCCCAGTCTCACATGGAAATAATGTATGTAGCGGTCGTTATAACTTGGTAGCCTCACTGAACGAGACCCGGGACGCGAGCTATTGCTTAAAAATGAGTTGGAAACAGTGCAACAGTGCCACTGGGACCGAAACGGCGGGAAAATTTTGATGTCGATATAAAAATTCTCTCGGGCACGCCTGTGTATTATTTCATGTCCAGGTTACAGCCATACGCATGACACAAGCTTTTATTGCGTATCAGTGGAGATTATATTTGTAAAGCAAGTGTTTCGAATGTTACTCGGTGATCGTAAAAATAATGGAATCTTGTAATTTCCTTCCATGCTGGTCTGGGAGTGATAGAAAAATATAGAATGTGCCAGTTGCATCTCCTCCTGGGCGTGCTGTAAAAATCAGCTAAGGGATTCGAGGGTTTCAGTATTGTAATCTAGACGACGGGCTGACAACCTGTCACTACAGCAATATACAGATCTATCAGGAATAACCCTCAAAAGTTGTCAGACGTGGACTTAGTAGACGTTGAATGACCTTTGTTTAGGACGTTTACGCTCTGGCTACCCCATTAGGGCATACGGCGTGATTATATGTATCATCATCAACTCCCTAGCCCATGTAACATTTTGAGCATACAGTTAAATAAATAAAATATAATAAATAAATAGGTCGTAAAATCATAATTAAAGTAACGAGGTAATTGGAGCAAAAATAAAAATGTACTAAACAAATGCCATACAGTCTTTAGTAGATTACACCCCTGAAAATGATACAGTTGAAGTGTACAAATTACCAACAACCAACATATAGCCATATCTAGCTATTTACAGTATATAATAAGGTATAACTAACTCCGTCGCTATTTATCGCAGCGGGGAGAGTTAAATTAATCGTAGAGCTGGTTAATTGGAGATACATAGGCTTCCAGTGTTCGGCATTCCCAACTTAACTACCCATAAATTTATCGTGTCAAGTTCAACGAAACTCTGCGACAGGATTGAATTATATCCACGAACGAGCGCCGCGTTTGCCTAAGTAAGCAGGCAATAGTTCTGCAAACCTAAACATCGATGCGGACTAAACTTAATACAAACACACTGTTTCAAATGTAGAAACCCGATAATGCTCAAACGAATATCTCCACAGTCAGCAGATAGAGTTGATGAATTGAAACAGAAAGAAAACTTCAAGGGATTTTATGTAAGGAATAATCCCGAAAGCGGCCGACACAATTCTTCATTTCATTCACGTTTCCCTGCGATGAAACTTTTTCTCTGCAATTTTTCTGTGGAGGGCGGGGAGTTATCAGGTGGGGCGCTTTGGCAGTCGCAGCACGTAGCGCCCCGAGCCCCGCGCGCCACCCCCGCCCGCCCGCTGAATACAAACTTCATTAGCCGTTTGATAATTAGCCCGTTAAACGCCCCTCACTCTCACAACTACGGCCTTCAAACCCACGCCGGTGGCTAACTACGCCACGCAGACTACACAGCCACCTGACAACTACAATACATACAAGGAAAAACACTTCGCCTTTAAAGAAACAGACTCGATAATGAGCCACTACACTTCACTTATCTCTACGTATAAATTCGTGCGCTTCAGTTGAGTCAGACGTTTTAGATCCGAGCTACAGCTAGGTATTCCGAAAGTTCTTTTGTAGCAGTTTAGTACTCACACAAATACGCGGAGAAGTGTAGAAATGCCAGCTGAACACAAACTCGACCTTATAAAAGTAAACAAAGAGAAAGAAAGTATTTGAAAGGAATCGATTTAATTGTGTTTTAAGAAAGTCTACCAAAGAGGAGCTCGGCTCTGAGGCGGATAATAAAAAGTGACAATTTAACCGGAACGTCTCCGGAAGGAAGAGACGAAACAAAAGGAATGCGGGCGAGCGCCGAGTAGAAAGAACTTAGAAAAATTAGGAAACAATGAAGCAGGAAATGTGTTTTCTCAGCGAGTGGCGATGGTGGCGGGTGAGCCCGGCGAGGTTCGCTCTCATCCCGGGATTCCGCCACCGGCACCATGTACTGTACACAAACCGTCGACGAATAAATTAACTAATCAACGCCGATATAGGGAACATTGCATATTCCAGATTAGCTGTAAAAATTGTTTAATAATTCGGGATTAGAAGCACTACACATATAGTTGCGTTTTATGACGTTGTAAAACAGCAGCGTCTAATACATAAATCGTGTAGAACGCGTTAAGCTTAAGTGTTAATATGTAATTTGCAGGTAATCTCCGGGTAGCCGGTGCAGATGCAGGTGGTCGCATCCTAAGACGAGGTTACACACGCCGCCGAGTAAGCCTGATCGATACCTACATGAGAAAATTTAAATTGATACGCTGCAACTACTTGCTACGGAAATACCTTATACCAACTTGGAATTGATATCCCGCTCCGTCTCAATATTCTGTCTTATTGCACATATCAAAGTATGTACTCCATATGCATGTGTTTACTTTGCGAATTTATGGTACAGTGGATATTTAAACCTTCATGCCGGCCTGGGAGCAAGAGAAAAACATAGAATGTGCCAGCTGCATTTCCTACCGAGCATGCTGTAAAAACCAGCTAAGGGATCCGAGGGTTTCGGTATATTCTGATTTAGGCGATGGGCTGACAACCTGTCACTACAGCAATATACCTACAAATCTATCTTAAATAACCCTAAAAACTTTGTCAGACGTGGCGGAATGACCTTTGTTTAGGTCGTTTGCGCTCTGCCTACCTCATTAGGGATAAAGGCGTGATTATATGTATGGATATTTAAATAAAAATTCGGAGCTCTCTGTCTACTCCCAGTTTTATCGACGACGCAGGCGAAACAGATTTTAAGAGTTGAAGAAATTACCAAGCAAACACGTAGAGTCGTAAAACGGGAAAAAGGGGAGCTATAATACGTACCTACAAGTACAATTTCGCTTACTTCAGAGGAATACGCCGGAGGAAAAGCGTGTATGTTTCTCAACAAGAATAACTTCCAGTTTTAAACTTTCAGGAAAACAACTTAGTTGCGTGATTGTTGCTTAATTGGGTAAAGCGCAGTGGCTTTGTATGAAGAAAATCGGTGTGTTTTAGGGTACCGTATGTAGGGCGCCAAATGGAACCCTACTCTAAGTCTTCGCTGTCTGTTTGCTCGAAAGCCACTCTTTGACAAGGCTGTACCTTCAGAACTTTAGTGCGTAATTTTCACGGTGTACATGTTGCTATGCCGTTATAACAAAAATAGTAAAATATCTGAAAGAAAAATCATAAATATTTTTCTTTTTATTTTCTTTCATGTGTTCTATCTTTAGACCTGTATTAAGTACTGTTATGCAATAAATCTGATGCAACTAGGTATACTTAATTTTTCCTGAACAAAATAAACTGACATACAAATATTTACGGTGACTGCGTAGTAAGCAGTATTCGCTTGTTTTTTCTTTTTTTGCACAAATTATAAAAATATATAAATAGGATTTCTTTTCATAATAATGTGCGTTAGTACCCTTAGAACGCGAGTCGAACACGCACTTGGCCATTATTTTTTACCATTAATGGGGTTTGCAATTTGTAATAAAAGTGGATTGGTCCGGGAGTGCGGGGGCGCCAGCGTCAGGCAGCGGGCAGCAGCGCGGGTGTTTCCACGTAATTAAAACAAACAGGAGGAGGCTCGCCACTCCTCTCTAATTGCGCCCGTGTTGAAATAATCACGGGAACTGTGACGGAGGATGGAGACTATTGATATCCGATACATAGAGTACCGCCGCCGTCACCACGCGAACCGTACCACTTGAATCAGGTAAACGTTTGTGACAAATGCTTTGACCTTTCACTATGATGATAGTATTGCGTCCGTGTTGAAATAATCACGGGAACTGTGACGGAGGATGGAGACTATTGATATCCGATGCATAGAGTACCGCCGCCGTCACCACGCGAACCGTACCACTTGAATCAGGTAAACATTAGTGACAAATGCTTTGAGCTTTCACTACGACGATAGTATTGCGTCCGTGTTGAAATAATCACGGGGACTGTGACGGAGGACGGAGACTAATTGATAGCTGATGCATAGAGTACCACTCGTCAAACCACGTACCGTCGCTCCATACTACTCGACCACTTCAAACAGGTAAACATTAGTGTGACAAATGTTTTGAGTTTTCACTACGATGATAGTATTGCGTCCGTGTTGAAATAATCACGGGAACTGTGACGGAGGACGGAGACTAATTGATAGCTGATGCATAGAGTACCGCCCGTCAAAGCACGTACCGTCGCTCCATACTCGACCACTTCAAACAGGTAAACATTTGTGTGACAAATGTTTTGAGTTTTAGTCTAAGAATTGCGTCTGTGTTGAAATAATCAAGAGAACTGTGACAGAGGACAGAGACCATGCATAGAATACAGATAGAAAGCTCGTCATAGTTCCGCCCGTTACTCTAGTCCCATCGTTCCACTATCCGCACCCCACCTCTTCAAACAGGTAGCTTCAATTGCGTCAGTGTTGAAATAATCACGGGAAACTGTGACGGAGGACAGAGACCATGCATAGAATACAGATAGAAAGCTCGTCATGGTTCCGCCCGTCACTCTAGTCCCAACGTTCCACAATCCGCACCCCACCACTTCAAACAGGTAGCTTTAATTGCGTCAGTGTTGAAATAATCAAGGGAACTGTGACGGAGGACAGAGACCATGCATAGAATACAGACAGAAAGCTCGTCATGGTTCCGCCCGTCACTCATAATCACGGGAACTGTGATGAATGACGGAGACTATTGCTAGTCGCCAATGCACCGAGGACCGACAGAAAGCCCTTCACGGTTTTGCCATCGCCCCGCACCCCCAACCACTTCAAACAGGTAAATTTTAGTGACACGCAAATGTTTCGATCGAGCTTTCACCACATTAATATAATTTACAATCCTTCATATCAACTTGCACAAAATGTATACAGAAAAATCATAAGCAATTTTTCACTGCTGGAAAATCTTATCTTATGCCTATGGAAAGCTTATAAGGATTCAATCATCAAGCCACGAGTGACACTTTGGAACGGGAAGCTAGTTTGCAAAGTAATTCATTTCCTCAAGTAAATTTTTAATTACCGTTCTAATTGACATAAAAATCAAATTAATTATAATATTTGAGAGAAAAATAAATTTAAGGATCCTACATTTTTAATTTACACGTGTTGAGTGTCGCAAAGGCTCTCTCGTTTATATTCACATATGCCTGTCAAACAATATCTCCAGCCAGAGGTTTCCAAAGGCGTCAATTCCATTAAGCTACGAGTTTGGGTTTTCAACGCCCGCTTCTGTCGTGCTCGTATTGTCATGCAAAAATAATGAAACAACTTATTACAAAAGCATGAGACAGCCTAGATCTTTTTCTTTTTTATTATTACATTTTTACACTGGTTCTCTATATTCTATGTACTTTTAGATTAACTAAGTAGTTCTAAATACTGAAGCAAACATAAGATTTTATTTTGAAATAATTAGTTTTTAGTACTCGGTAGGTAGGTCAAATTTATTGTGTAAGGATTATACTAGACCTTCCTAAGAAAATATCGAGCCGGTTAAAGATTTCAACAAGTAAGTTTTAATAAATAATACACCCAGCAGTGGGACACTAACGGCTAAAGTTAGGGTTAAATCTTGATATAAAACAATTTTGCCGAAGTAACATACATTAGACCAAGTGTATCCTAAGTAGATCGAGCATCAACGACCTAATTAAAGCCGTTTTCACCACGTTTGACTAATTTTGTATGATATTTCAGATAGGTTCGTGTTTAGCTGTAATGACGGGTCATTACCGCATCGTCTAAATTGTAATACACAGTTTCGATAACTGGCCAACAACCAAGCTTTTGATAAACCAATATTTTTGATATACAGTTGTGTTTTTAGTTTTTTAATATGTGCTCTCACCTAGTTTTCCGTTAACTATCGATAACACACTGAAACACTCGAGATTTTTTACGCGTTTTCACAGTACGCCAGGAAACATAAGCAGATAGTAATTCTATGTTTTCAAACGCTTCTAGTCCGGTATGAATGTATCCCCTAAATATATGTACAGCTATATATCAAAATCTCCAATCTGATGATTGATTTAAAAAAAAAAATTCATACAAATTGTCTGACTGAGTTGATTCAATTTATTTTTCATCTCCTAAAAGAATTACCAGGTGGAAGTTGTTCGGTTTCGTTGACTGAACAACCCCTATCGGTTTGCAGGAAGGCTGTCCCTTACAACCGGTATATTTTTTACAATTTAATAGTATTATTGCACTTCATTCGCCTTAATTGCAATAAGTACAACAAACTCCTTTATAAATTTTGCAGGATCCATGGAAAAAGAACAGCTGTTAAATGCTATATTTTTTGTAGCTCCGTGTTCAGCTCGGAAGAAACATATTTTTAGAATAAAAGAAATTAAAAATTGCGAAAATACTCGTCATTTACTAAAGTGTCAGTCTCTATCATCGTACATAGCGTTGACCATCAGGCGGTTGTCGAAACATGATGCCCTCGAAACACAGTCTCGATTCATCATTGTAAACGTCACCTATAGTCCACTTTCGCATCACCTGTTGACATTGCTATCCGTGAAAAGAACTTTTTCAACTTTTCCTGAGCGCATTTTGTTCCATTTTATTTCAGCTATAAAATTGTACAGAATTTAATCGAACTATTAACGTCCTTTTGTTTTGTTAAAAGGTGTTTTTGTTGATTATTTCGTTTAGTTCGGTATTATTCAGACTTTTGTTAATATTTTCTACGCGTTTATGTCTTTTGTGCTGATCATTAGTTTTTATACAAAAAAAATATATAATTAAGAATTTGCGACATTCAATTAGTTCAATTAGTGCTCTAAATTTAGTCCACGAGTTGTAGAAAGAATTAATTAAGTACTAAAGTAACATGCTTAACCGTCAAAAATTAAATGCTCTGTTACCCTACAAGATTTCCGTATCAACCTCTCTACCTTGTTAATGACAAAAACATTTCGTGTACGGTTATATACTTAAGTGAGAAGTTCAAACAAACGTGTCAAGTCAAGTTTGGTAAGGGTAGGCGCAAGGGATGTGACAGAGCTCGGCCGGGCTGTAGGCGTGCTGCTCGGGCGAGCGGCGTGCGGCTGGCGGCGGCGGCGGCGGCGGCGGCGCGGCCGTAGACGCGGCAGACAGTGCGGCTCGCGGCGGCGGCGCCGGGGCGCGGGGGGGCGCGCGGCGGCGCGATGCTGCGCGCCTCTCAGTCGAGACGCGAGGCCCGCCCGCCCTGGCCGCCCGGATACCAGCCCGCCCGCCCCGCGCGCTCGTTTCGCACACCACCGGCCGCGTTTATAACACCCTTTTACCTAGCGTCCATTACTAAAAAGTAGCCTTTTGCTGGCTCCATTCTTCTCCAGATTTATCTTCCGCGAATTTCTAGCCTACGCGCGTTTATAGACGTTACGTATTTTCGAAGCTTTCGGATGGACCGGAAGGGGGGCGGGCGGGCGCCGGATCCGAGGGTCGCGGGGTGCCGGGCCCCGCGCGGGGTTAGTAGGTTCGCGATGTCGCGTCGTCGACGGCCGGAATGCATTCGCGGACGTAGAGCGGTGACCTGAGGTGCCGTCGCGTCTCTCACCTGGGGTCGGACACCTTTCTTTATAAATGAAAACTCTTCGTAATCGCAATCAAACTTAACCTTTAATTTTCGTTTTAATGAGAGCTTCCGATAGTAGAATTATTTTTGGGTCAAACGTAACGAGATGCAAGGTCAAATCTGCTAGGTGTCAACGAACCCCTCGTCTGGTGCTTACGTCAGGTCGATGACGTTGGGGTCATCGAGTGGAAGATCCGAATTAGATTTTCTAAATCCGCGTGCTAAGAAGGGACCGTTTAAAAATCAACCAACCTTTAAAAGGTGTAGTGTTTTTTTTTACGCGTTCGATGAGGCCGCCGAATATTTTGAAGTGTCGAAGAACGAAGACGGAAGTGTGCAGCGACCGGGCGCGATCAGGGAGGCCGCCGCGGTAACCCTGCCCGAATTAGTGCAGCGACGGGACCAAAATAGCGAGGCGGCGTGTACGGTTACATGCGGCGCGTCAATGTCGGCGCGCCGGCTCCGTGCCTCGCTCCTGCGGCCGCCGCCGGTAAGCTTACACTGCGTCTGATTGCAGCGAGCACACGCCGGCCCTATATGTGGAGGCGCCGACGCAGCCGCCGCGCCCGCGCCGCGCCTCGCCCGCATCCCACCGACCACTGCCACCTATTTCTGGACTCATCCGTTCCACTGTATACAAGCTAAATTTTACACGTTTCTATTTATAATGTAACCTGCGCGTGCCGACGACATCAAGCTTTGTAAACTTCAACACGCCGCTTGCTGTTTGTTACTAACTCGAAATTGATACTAGCAATGGGTTTATCATTATGACAGGACGAAGAACTTCATTGAAGACAAATCGAAGGAGATGAAGAAGATGCAAGGGAAGAAGAGGACCGACCTGTGAAAGTGGTAGCGTTGTTCACTTTAGCTGGTTGACTTCGGGTCAAATTGTCATTTCATATCATTTGGTCCCCTTCAACCAGCTGTAGTTGACATCTGCATCGCTTTCAATCCCTATTCAAAGAATAATCATCACTTACTTCGAAGAAATTACCTTAACTTCAGACCTCTGCTACGCCGTAGCAACCGTAGCAATATGATGTCTTTATATATCAAGAAGTGGGATATTGCCCCCAATTTCCTTCTTAATATTCTGATTTTGCGTTACTATTATCTATATTCATTACACATTTCACGTCAAAAGATGCAAAACTTCATAAGATAGGTATTAAGGCAAGGCATACAAACAAATGTATGAAATGACAAAAAATTATAGACGATGTTAACTTTACACACAACTTTCAATAAAATTATTAAATTACGAAAAAAACACCCTTAAAAAAAGATAAAATGTTTTAGGCATGCTCAAATTATATCAAGATAAATTTTAGTCAAATTTATCAGATCAAATCTATACTACCTAATTAAAATTTGATCAAATCTATACTGCCTAATACCAAATTGATCAAATCTATAAGTACTAGGTACATAATTTCAATATTAGTACAATGGAATATTTCTTGGGGCTATTTAATACAGCCTTGTACGTAAAACATTGTAATAGGTCAAACAACTTCAATGTAAATGAATCAGTTTAGCGTTAATTGTTTTCATATAAATTAATAAGAAATTCTTTAGAACATTTATTAACTGGAGAAGGTTCGTTAGGGACAGGGTCAATGGCAAATATTACAAAAATCTTGTAAATTCAGTATAAAATCAAATATATGCTTTTACGATAAGATACGAGAGTTTCTTGTATATTGCAAGTTAGGCGATGGACTGACAACCTGTCACTACAGCAATATACGTACAAATCTATCTCAAATAACCCTCAAAACTTTGTCAGACATGGCGGAACGACCTTTGGTTAGGTCGTTCACGCTCTGCCCCATGGGATAAAGGCGTGATTATATGTATGTATGTATGTTTACGATAAGATAGCTGTTGATTAAAGCTGTTCATATTCATAAAGGTTTAGAGTTTATTCCGTATCAGTATTATCCATGACCTGTAATAATCACCAATTACAATTAATTCCCTGATTCACGCCAGACTCATACTCACTCATCAGACTACTACTACTACTAGACTCATCAGTAGATACTATAACTTGTATTAAGTCTTGAGTTGCGAATGTGAAAAAGCTTCGATAAGCTTATTAGCTTATTAAGAGTTCTTATTTTAAAAGTGCCGTAAAACCAGGATCTTCACAACTGGTTTGAAATTAACTATGATACTAAATATGGGAAAGTATATCTTCGATTTAGAAATATGGGAAGTTATTTTGTTATAGTTGAAAAGGTTTTACATCCGCATTTGTTTAAATGTGTATGAAACTGTATCTTATTTTTTTACAAATGAATCTAAAAGTTATTTAATGGTAACATAATTTCTTTGTACTGCTTTTGGAAACTTCTTATTTTTCCTACTAATGTTAAAACTATCTTCAAACTTTTGGAATCGTAAATCGGATACAGGTAAGCTAAGATGTTATATTATTAAAAGGATTAACATAAAACCAGCTGTATTGCACATTTCTAATATTTTTTTTTAACAATATAGATTTAATTAAAAATGTATCTATAAAAAAAATTGATTAGATTTTAACAAAAAATATTACCTACGTTGCAAAACATACTTCACGTGATTTTTTTATGACGAACTTAAACTACGAGTCTTATACATCAGGCTTCCCCGTCGGAATGTTATAATCTTTCTGAAGTAAAACGGGGTGGGTACATCGTAATCATGACATAGAGTATAATAAAAAAAAAAAAGTTTAACTTGTCCATGCTAAATTATTTAGGTCAAGTAAAAACGCATTTTAAGATTAGTTTACTTCGAAATTAGCTGTCTTTTATAATCTAGCAAAATGTTACTTAGGATAATATACAAAATGAGATAATGTTTCACAATTTGCCCATGATCTGAATTTGAAATAACGATCTTTAATACCTATTCTCATCAGGAATGTCCCCTCTTAAATTAGAAATATAATAAATCAACGTATACCTGCTCAATTTTACGATCAGAAAGCCGTTTTCACTACTAAAACGAGGGTCGTACGTAGGCCGGTTTAATATTATGACGTTTCGGTAAGAAAATGTGGCCCATTAAGATTTCTATTACGATTAGCTGTACCTTCAGCGCGTTAATCTATGTGAGGTCGGTGGCGATTCTGATATTTCGCAACTTAATGCTATTTAACGCGAACATTCTCGTAAGAATAAAGCAAACTAAACAATATACTTAATTATTGAGAAAACTACACATTATGTTGAAAAGAGAGAAAACCAACCAGTATTGTGGTGTTTCTGATATTTTGCAAGTTACTCCATTTTATGCGATTATTAAGAGCAGCATAAACTAAAACAAAATGTTTGTTGAGAAAACTACACATTTTTTTAAATAAAGAAAACCAACCAGTATTGTGGTGATTCCAATATTTCGCAAGTTACTTAATTTTTCGCGATTATAAGAGCAGCAAAAACAAAAACAATATATTTGCTGAGTAAAATTACACATTATTTTAAAAATTAAGAAAACCAACCGCGTGTGATTTCTGATATATCGCTAATTATACTTAGCTCCATTTTACGCGAATATAAGTAAGAGCAGCAAAAATTAAAAAAAAAAATTGTTGAGAAAAACTACACATTACTTTGAAAAGATGTTGTGTTTCCGATATTTTAACAAGTTACTCTATTGTATGCGAATATTAAGAAAAGCATAAACTACACATTATTTTAAAAATAAATAAAACCATTATATTAAAGAACAAGTTTAGTATAACTAGCGTATTTACAGAAATCAACTCTGAATATAAAATACTGAATTCCATTTTACGCGAATATAAGTAAAAACAGAAAAAAACTAAAACAAAAAATATATTTGTTGAGAATAACTACACATTACTTTTCGACATTTCGGAAGTTACTTAAATTACGCAAATATAAGAGCAGCAAAAGTAAAACAAAATATTATTTGAGAAAACCATTAAAAAGCAAACTAACGAGTATCCAGTTACTCACCAACTAAAAACGTTAATATCTTTCTTAGAACCAAAAATTAAAGCAACATATTTAAAAAAAAAACTGCAGAAATATTGCTGTTTATAAAAAGAAAACTATGTATTTTGGTGTTTCTGATATTTCGCAAGTTACTCCGTTTTGGGCGAATATAAAAGCAGCAAAAACTAAAGCATCGTATTTGTTCAGATTAACTACAGAAATATAAAGAAATGTGAGCTGAGAAGAATTTATTTTTACAGAAAATAAATTTGCTTCATAACAATTTCACGTATTTTTTCCAAGGTTTTTTAAGATAATCATAGTATTATTATGAATACAAATTATTTCGTGTCACGGTTAGACCAAAGAAATGAGTACACAAAAGCTTGTACAAAAACAAATTCGATATAAAATAGTACGTACCATGTCTTTTTGATCATCGCGTTGCAATTTAGGTTATTATATCACAGCTAAATGAAACACACTAGCTTTTCGACCGCGGTTTCACCCTTTTTACGTTTTTTCACGTAGGATTAAGGTCTTTACGTTTTTTCACGTAGGAATAAGGTCTATGGGGTAAAACGTAGCATTTATATGTTACTCCTAGTGAATGTAGCTTCCGTTGTGTTGAAAGAATTCTAGAAATTGTTTCTACAAGTTATTCTAACAAACAAAAATAGAAAGCTTTCCTCTTTATACAATCTTTCTTTGTATATCTCTGAATAGAAATAGAAAATACGAATCTTATTTGAATTTTGCATTTATTTTCCGTCTACAAAAGATCATTTAAGAAACAAACTTCTTTTCAGAAAATTTACAAGTTGGCAGGCAACATTAAAAGTTAAACAGTAAACTAAGTAGTTGTTAAAAACAATGAATTCTAAAAAAACCCCTTGAACAGCAGCGTTTTGAAACAACACAAAAAGGCGGATTGTAGGGAAAGAGTTAAAATCTTAACGTTAATGTATCTCGTGGGTCGGCGGGAGTGCGGGAGTGCCGGCTTCTGGGCGGACTGTTTGATGGCTTTCACAGATATTTTTTTAGCAGGTCGCGACCGTACCTTTGGGAAAACAAGCTTTCGGAGGGTTGTGGATAAAGTCGTTTGTGCCTGTGCCTCGGTGTATCGATTGAAGGCAGCGAAGGTTTTTGGAGTTCGCACGCGAGGGAAGGATCATAACGCTCGGCGCACTTTGATATTATAACAAGATTACTCAGGAACCGCTAACGGGCTGCCGCTGCCGGTAGCTGGCGGCGACGACCCGCTCCAACATATTACCACATTGCTGTTTCCCTTCGTTATTACATTGTATTAGCGACACGCCACGCTGCGTAGCGTATACTGCCGCCGCATCGTCGTTGCAACTAGATTATGTTCTGTAATTTCCTGTACATCGCGTACAAAACCACTTCTGCACGTGAACAGTACTACAGCTTAATGTAAATTTATATCAGTATTAAGGCTGTAATAACAACTTCCATATTTAAGCTAAGTGTTCATTAAACCATGTCATATAATTTTAATGAAAAATACTGCAGTGATTTATATAGTAGCTTTTATCCGAGATGTAAATCTGAAATTGCCTAAAACCTTGTTTATATTAGAAGTTTAAAGAATTCGGAATCAAGGGAAAGGCAAAAAGTGTTTTTGCAAGAGCTTTATAATGGTGTTTGCTCGAAAAAAGTAAACACGCTCACAGTGAACTCCCGTATTGAGCGGTCAGGAAAGTAAAACAGCGTTCGATAAAAACGTTAGTTGTGGAGTCAAAGAGCGCAATTAGCATATAGATGGCTACATAAATGTTGGTTGGATGCAGTGTGTCTCTGTGATAAGTTAGGTTTTGTTGGAAGCGCGGTGGATGCGCGCCCGAGGGGAGGCGGCAAAAACGCTGCCGGCCGGGACCGCTGCAGCCGCTGGCGGGGCTGGCGGCTGCGTTGCACGCCGACTTTATGCCATAAATCAAAAGCACCCGCGCCCGAGCCCGCCACCGAACCCACACCCACTCCAAGTATAAAACACTAACATTTTTTACCTCGGCATAATTTATTCAAAATATTCAAATGAATTTTATACATCTACGGGACCGAAAATGTTTTCTTTGATCGTAATTTACAAAAGGGAAAATTCCTCGTTGCTCTGCCCTGAACTCGGTGGAGCTGTTGTTAATAATTGGGCAACTTGTAAACAAAATTGGGCATACTAAATAAAGTAACAAACGAAGATAAGATTATGATGCCATCAAGGGTGTTTTTCTAGAATTGCGAAATTATTATTACGAGTTTGTCACGATGGTATCGTGAAAACTAACTTTCTACAGTTACTAAACTAATTAGAAAATCAGGCTTTTGAAATAAAGGCTAAATTCAGTACATAGCTTAATCATTTTTGAGTTGTTTCAGTGACATTGGCGTGTTGAGTTGGCGGTGCTTTACTCGAAACGCGGCTTAGAAGGAAATCACCTGGCAGGCCATTAACCTAATTCACGGACGCAAAGACAGGGCGGAGACGCGGGCGGCGGCGGCGGCGGCGGCGCGGCGGAGCGCCCGCTTTAATATCGCTGCGCCGCCGGTAATAAGATGGAAATAAGGCGGTGGCGAAGAAACCGGGCCAATCATTCCCGTTCGCGGCTTAACACCCGCGCACACACCTCGATCAGGTAAGCGAGCTAACATTTTATTCCAAATGATTGCAAATACTAGGGTTTAGCCTGCAGCACCCTGAAGGATTTATCATTTGTTGTACTTTGGTTTGCGAACGTTCGTAGTTTGAGCTACAAGAGTTTGAATCGCAATTACATTACATTGCGAATAAAAAAGCCTTTTCACGAACATAGATTTCAAAAACCGTACTTAAATGCACTTTTTAACGTGCGATCTGTGCAAAAGTTTCTTGTTCATTTTTAAATTCTATATTCCCTATTTAGATTCTTAATAATCTAATTAAATCATGTTATATGATTTGATTGAAAAGAGGTAATAAGATGGAAATAAGGCGGTAGTGAAGAAACCGGGCCAATCATTCCCGTTCGCGGCTTAACACCCGCGCACACACCTCGATCAGGTAAGCGAGCTAACATTTTATTCCAAATGATTGCAAATACTAGGGTTTAGCCTGCAGCACCCTGAAGGATTTATCATTTGTTGTACTTTGGTTTGCGAACGTTCGTAGTTTGAGCTACAAGCGTTTGAAACGCAATTACATTACATTGCGAATAAAAAATAAATGCACTTTTGAACGTGCGATTTGTGCAAAAGTTTCCTGTTCATTTTTAAATTCAATATTCTCTATTCAGATTCTTAATAATCTAATTAAATCATGTTATATGATTTGATTGGAAAGAGGTAATAAGATGGAAATTAGGAGGTGGCGAATAAACCGGGCCAATCATTGCCGTTCGCGGCTTAATAACACCCGCGCACACACCTCGGTCAGGTAAGCGAGCTAACATTTTATTCCAAAATATTGCAAATACTAGGATTTAGCCTGTAGCACCCAGGAAGATTTACCTAGCATTCGTTTTGCAAATTCAGTTTGCGATAATTTATAGCGTGAACCTTTGATACGCTAAAAATTTAAACGAACACAGCTTTCAACAATTTCACTTCAATAAAGTGAGTAAAAAACACGCGCAACAAATGCTTGTTTGTGTATCGAATGCTCCCTGGGCCTACATTGCTTTAGATCTTTTGTAGCAGTTTCATGTATGTTTACGACGATTCTTTTGTTCTGTATCTCGATTTAGAATCTTAAATCTACAGCTTATTATTGATAAAAAAAGGTAATAAGATTTTTCTCCCATGCTGAGCTGGGAGCAAGACAAAAACATAGAATGTGCCAGCTGAATTGATTCTTGGGCATGCTGTAAAAACCAGATAAGGGATCCGAGGGTTTTCTTTATATTACAATTTAGGCTGACAAACTATCACTACAGCAATATATCTTCACATATATCTTAAATAACCGGCAAAACTAAGTCAGACGTGGCGGAACGACCTTTGTTTAGGTCTTTTACGCTTTGCATTAGGGATAAAGGCGTGATTATATGTATGCATGTATGTAATAAGATGAAAATAAGGTGAAAGCAAAAGACACCGGTCCAATCATTGCCGTTCGCGGCTTAACACCCACGCACCTTACCTTGGTCAGGTAAGCGCTGACTTTTTATTTCAAATGATTGCAGGGTTTCACAAAAACCTACAAGAATTTTCACTTCGTGCAGTTCTGCTTTTTATTTATTTCGACACATTCTTAATTTTTTTGTGAGTATCTATTTTGAATCTTAAAATATATTTTATAGATACTGGTAAAAAAGGTAATAAAGTGAAAATCGCATCTTCCTCTCTTAAGGCGAAAAGTGATTTGAATTTCAAATAGATAATTTTGTCGTCACTTCGAATATTTTTTGAAATTCAGGGTATCTCCGATGATTGTTTCTTAATGAATAAAAAAAAATCCACACTTATGGCCCACACTGCTATTTGATATAATGTTTAGAAACTTGCATACTTAAATACTCCATATGCTTTTGAATAAAGCAACAAAGGACCAGAATATGTTTTTTTTGTTTTATATACTACGATTGTTAAGTGATCGAAAGTAGATCTATTCTATTTGTTTTATCAAATAAGTTCGTTCGTGCTTCGGAGGGCACGTTAAGCCGTCGGTCCCGGTCGCTATCTTTGATAGTGGTCGTTACTCAAACCATGTCAGAGGCCGTTAGTTGTGCTACTAGGCGGTTTAAAAAACTCTGACACCAGGGTTCATCGGGTCGATAGACTCGATACCCACTCGACAGAAGAAGAAGAAGATCAAATAAGTAGAGTTTAAACGAAACATTATTTGGTAATGTAGAAGCATGGTCATGCAGAAGCATTCGCACCACAAAATATCGTTTCCTATAGTAGGAAATGCTGCAGAGAAAAATGTAGGTACGTTCTTAAAACCTACATGTTCGCGTGGGCTGACGCAATTTCTTATTCCTTTATCTTGTGAGTTACATTACAATACATAAATGTAGCTGAAACTAACTTAATCTATATTCGTCTTACGTTTACTGTCGAAAACAAAATAAAAGTGTCGGTATGCAGTACATTCGACGTAAACACTCCCCGGCGTTCCATCAACTATGCATGAATGCGCTGAACATTATTTTTTTAAACCCGATTATCTCACTGTGCGAATTTTGAGCACATAGAAAGTGTCGTGAGATTTCATTTCCGGTGGATTACAGCACAATTGCTGGTCTGAATTAAATATTTCAGGTGGTGCGGCGCGGGGTCTCGCGAGTTAGTGTGCAGCTTGATGAAACGACATACTCCGCACTCAGCGCCGAGAGAAAATTTAATTATTGTTCCACGGCTACAGCGAGCGCCACAGTTCAACACACTTTTAAATGGCGAAGCACATTTCTGCGACATTAAATGAGTTTCCATGTTAAGTTATTATAATTACATAGACGGTGCTAGACTGTCGGACTCAACTTTTTAACCTCGTCAACCTATGCGAATAAAGTGTTAATGCACGTTTAGCATTTTTAAACGACCCTCCCGAGCCCGAATGCATGCGGAGCGGCGGCGGTAAAACTCATCGCGTTGGTATATTTGTTGCGCGGCGTTCCATCATGTATAAGCAAATGAGGAGCACTTGTAAATCGATCAGCTAATGGGATATGAATGAAGCGGTGTGGAGGCTGCGGCGGCGTACAGGCTGGATCTAATGGAATTCACTTGTACGCAAACAAGCCGCCCGCGCCGCCATGCGCCGCAGTAGCTCCACCTGGCGGAGCATGTCGCCACTCGCCGCCCTACACACACTATTCTCCACGCTCGGCGCTCCCTCCACGAGACGCGCTATTAAAGTAAGTGAAAAGTGTAAGCACAAACGATTTACGCAACTCATTTACGTGGTAGCCGAAAGGTAAACTTTAAACATACCTACTACGCGGTCTGAATCGATTCACGCGGCTACGTACCTGAAACAGAAAAGCAAATGTTAACTTTTTTGAGGAAAACCTTTTGAAGTAAAGTGGGGTTCAATTACCTATTTAAAGGCTCGCCTCTCTAAGTAAAAAACCTGCCTAACTCGTTGATTTTTAGTAAAAACATCGCGAAGGTTCGTGAATAAAATATCCACATCGGTGGTTTTCTAAATAATGGTTAACATTACAAGTAATAACCTTCGCTAAATGTACAAAAGCCTGGCTCGGAGTTGCGGATACAAAGACAATGTAATCTTTAATAGAGAAGCTTTACCTAATAGCAGTAATAATAATGCGTATAAAGAGGGATACGAAACAGATTCCCCGGAAAGCCGTAGTTGGCCTTATACCAGATTGAAGCGCTTAGAATTCCTTACATAAGCGCTCCGCTATAATATCGGAAAAGAGATCAGAAGTTAATCTATCGGCAACATTCCTCGCGTTTCGCCGGAAGGCAGCGCGCCGCGCGATGGGCCGCGCGCACGCGAGCGCCGATGCCACGCCGGCACCGCGCCGGGCCCGGGCTGAACCCACGCGCCACCGAACAAACTGATCGATTCCATGCCTTACAACAACACTATGCAATCACTATACGTTCCACTACCGAACCCCCGAACACTTATCTACGCCTTTGCAAATAGATCAATAAGCTCTTCCTCATTATTTACGTCTGCGAGTTTTCGTAAATGAGCCCCCATTTGCTACGAATCTAGGAAAGAATAACCGTCCCTCGCAGATTCCGCACACGGGTCGGTATTTGTACTCTATTTCATAACGTATATTGGCGTGTTGTCGCAAATGAGCTTTCAAACTCCATAATCATTACAATAAATTGGGTAGATACGACTTTGAAAATACAATTATGTAACGAGGAAATTTTCAGCACATTTGGCTGGGTTTGTAATGTAGCGAGAGTACATATCTCAAAACTCCCCAAACTAGAGTTCAATTTGGGATCTAGTTATTACTTGCTGGTAACCATTACGTGGGCGGACACTGTAGATAAGTTTCAAACTATAGGTTCCGTTTGTGCAAGACTTAATGCTACAGCTTTAAGATAAAATTTTATCAGGATATACTCGTAGGATAACGTTTTCATATGAAATAAAAAGTTATAATAATTTGATTTTGCGAAAACGCTGCTGTGACAGAAAAGTTAGTTCTGCAAAGTCATTCCCGATTCATCAAATACGAGGTATAGCAAAGCTCCCGTTTTCCCCTTAGAAGATGACCTAAAAAAGTTCACCATAGAAAAGACAGCGGACATTAATAGTCAGGAAAAAAACAAAAGGATGAAAAGAGCTGTCGGGAGCAAAACCGCTCTCAAAGCGTACGCGAGGGTCATAAATGTGGATAGGTAAATAAGGAGCCAATTCGGCGTTATTTGTGCAAAGGGTTTAGTGCGCGCGGCACCTGTTCCCTCACGTATAGTCAGTCGCCCCCGCACGCACCGCTCCGCCTCAACTTTTCGCCGGAATCTGGGGCGAGCTACAAACTTTTGCAAGCTGACGAGGTCTTAAACAAGTAGTGTTTCTTCATGAAAAATCACGCGGGTGCGAGCCGCGCCCCGAGATAACAAACAGCGCGGGCCGCGCCGGCCCCCGGCGCCGGGTGTATCTCTTCGAAAAGTTGACATTTGTTGGTGTCGTAAAAATATAATGGTATAACTTGTATTTTTACGAGCGCTGGAAGCCACAGCGACGAACGACGAACGGGTGGGATCAGTGTAGGAGGATACTTGAATTTGTATTTTGATCTATGCCGAGTACAGCCTGAATATCAATCTTAACGAATAAAAACTTGAAGACAGCATAAGATTTCCATTTTCATGGGGATGTCGGAAATGTGATACGTTCAATAAGACGACTAGAGCTCTGAAACAACAAATATTTAGGTAAATGCAGGTATATTCAAAAGGCTATCGAGACAAGCATAGAAAGCTAAATGCAGAGTACTGCTTCCAGGTAGTAATGGTGGTCGTTAGCACATTATACTCTTCCGGCGGGTTTTATCCATTTTAGTTTAAACGCAAGGCTCGTGTAATAGAGAGTTGTAGCTATTCATGCGGCGGAGAGGGCGGCGGTTCGCAACAGGGAATAGATTCCTTTAGTCACATTTATGGCTAATATATTCATGAAAGTTTCACAAAAATATTTCCGAGCGCACTCGCTTCTGTTTTGTTATGAGTAGACAAAGCACATATACACACATGATTGTATTAGGTTTGATATTGAGTCACGCTCGCACACTATTCGTATTCGTAATGTTTTACATATCCTTATCCGGTGAGGTGTGATATTTTCCAGTTTGCGATGAAGATGGGATGTCGCGTTATTTCAGTTCATACTGCTAAAGATTTAAAAGTAATCCAATTTCATGGTAAACGTCTGGTAATATTATAGTATAAAAATAGTGCGATCCAAACTGAAATTCGTTTTAGAATTATTTGCACTTCACTCCCAAAAGATACAGCCAGATCTGTAAAAGACTTACAATCTCCGAGCCGAGAGTGGAGTAAAAGCTTATAAAAGGAAGCTTATATTTGCGAGTGTGAAAGGATTCGGGAGGAGCTGCAAGTACCGGAGCGAAATAAAATAGCGAGCGAATGGAGTGCACGTCACGGGCACACGGCGGCGGCGCACGCGACGCGGCGCGCAATTTCCGCCTCGCAATCAGATGCGACGCCGTCCGCACGACCCGCTACACAGCCAACCCACCAGCCACCACCACACACCGCACACCAGACCACGCCAACCGAGAACACAAAAGTCGCGAAACACTGCAATACACCGCACAATAAAAAGAAAGCCGATGATAGCCCGCCGAGACGGACCTCCGCATTTTGAGCATAAAAATTTACGAGTCATATTACTGAGAAACCAACCTTTGGGAATAGCTTCTCAGCCAATGTGAAAGTCCTCGATAAAAGAAGGTAGGTACCTCAATGTGAGCGCTCAAGAAATAAAAGGCAACATTTCGAGTCAAAGTAATCGTGCATTCAGAATGCGAGTTAAAATTCAGAGAATATTGAAAAATATAAGACCGAAAAATTTCACGGTACGATTAAACTCGGGAATTACCTACACGCAGGTTTGCACGTGACATTCAAACGAATGAAGTCGGGCGAACTCTGAAAATAGGAACACATTTATTTACGCCTTTGGCAAGAGACGTTGTTGAATGTAAAGGTAACGAATGTCCGCTCCAATTTACGTGATTAACGTTTATAGTAGTCTTAGCTCGTGGCCCATTTATCTGGGTGTGCCCCTTTCTTGGCGAGTTGGAAATGGATTTAATAATTATGGGGCAAAGAAGCGAAGCGTGTGGGTCTCGGCGGAAGGATGGAGTGGGGCAGGGCGCGATTAAATCGCAGCCGTTTCGGCATGTAACAGGAAGTGGGTCAAGCGGCGCCGCCCGGGCTATTTATTGCGTTTCCGACCAAATTGCAACGTCTTAGCGTGATTTTCTAAGTAACCCGCTCGCTGCACTTTACTTAGCTTAAACAACTTTAACAAGAAATTTAATTTGGCTCAACAAACTATGATAGAATGCACGTAGGTGCCAACAAATGATGAAGGAAGTTTAGCACTTGGTAGAAACGGAACAAAGTGATAAATGCGATTGCACTTGTCAAATCATTAAAAGTTCTTTTTATTCGCTGACGCCTGCCGTTCGGGTGAGTTTAAATCTTAGTCGCTCTGCAATTACAGACAAGTGGCTTTAAATGAACCGAGCTCTCGAGCACGGCGCGGCGGGCGGCGGGCGGCGGGCGCGGGCGGCGGGCGCATCGCTTCACGCGCCTCCGACTGCCTGCGCTGAGCGCTCAGCGCTCCCTTCGCCCGACGCCCGCGCCCGCGCCCATTGCCACTTCCGCACTAACTGTATTAATTCTATTTACAATCCATTCACTTCCATCAGTATGAATATGACTTGTAGATTATCAATCTCAATTAAGTATTCACGTTTCCAAAAGGTACTTTCTAAATGTAAACTATTTCGTACATCTAATTGTACGTTCAAACACACCCAAAGTCCTATTGCTATTGTTGATCTTATGGCAAATAATATTTACCTACAGTAGATTCCACTCAGAAAAAGGAACGTCTCCAAAAAGATTTATTTTTCATGTATTATTCATTCACGTGTCCTCGAGCGTTTTCATTTCGACGTGATATTTCGGTTGTGCGATAATGACATTGTCGTAAAAACCTTTCTCATACCTCCTGAAAGTTCTTATCAGGGCGAAATTATTGTTAAAAAAAGAAGATTGAAAAATTGTGTCTTATTTGCCATTATTACGAGAAAGTAGGAAACATCGATATATGTTTCTCATTGTAGTACGGGAGTTTGAGATATCGTCGACGCGTAGATAATTGAAATTTCGTAGAGCTTATCGCTAGTTTATAATTATTTGATCATGAATTCATGAGTGTAAAACCGCCTAAACAAAAAGCAATAAACAATAAATTTCACGTAAACGGTAACTCATACGGGGCTGGTTTCAAATGAGCGGAAGAAAACCAGAACCCTCACATTCTTTTATTATGTAGGTTATTGTATACGTTAAAACACAAAACAATTGTCCGTTTGTGCTTCCGATTTTAATTACACAGGGCATGGCGACGAGGAAAGTAATTTTATCTCGTTTTGAAAACAGGCCCGGCATTATAAGGGCGATAGCAGATACAATGATCATTTACCGAAACGTTACTTGAATTAGAAAATGTGTAAACAACAGGCGAACCGATTCGAAAAGACAAATTAATTACTGCGACCCACGTTATACATACATACATATAATCACGCCTTTATCCCCAATGGGGTAGGCAGAGCGTAAACGAGCTAAACAAAGGTCGTTCCGCCACGTCTGACAAAGTTTTGAGGGTTATTTAAGATAGATTTGTAGGTGTATTGCTGTAGTGATAGGTTGTCAGCCCATCGCCTAAATTACCCTTAATAAACCCTCGGATCCCTTAGCTGGTTTTTACAGAATGCCCGGGACGAAATGCAGCTCGTACATTCTATGTTATTCTCTTGCTCCCAGGCCAGCATAGAAGTTCCAGACCCACATTATAATAATACAATGAAATAGAATATAAGTCAACAGCGATACATGGTAGAAAACGAGATTCTAAATAAACAATAACAAAATATATAGCTAATTTAGGAAGTTATCTCGGCTACATGTCCCCCCCGGCGAGATTAGTGCAAATGCGCGACGGCCTGTGTATTCGAAGATATTGATTTTGGAAAGTGGCCAAAAAAAAAACTCCTAGAGTAGGCACGCGTCAACTGCCGCGCTGCCCGATCTCCACGTCAACCCTTTTACGAATATTAAATTCTGTTTTGCCACTTCGCGATTCCACATTTTCTCCAAAAAATATGATCTGTTCCGTAAGACCTTTGCATTATTCACTGTTTTCGGTGAGCCTGTGAAGCTGGTTCCTGTCGACGATAAGGTTGTCGGTATTACACAGAGAAGCTTTACTGTAAATCGCTGGAATGTTTCGATTTTACGTACCACAAATATCAACACAGAATGTTGTAGTATGTCTACCTATAGATTATTACGTCGCTGGCAAGAATTTATTCCCGCTATAAATACTACACCAATGTTTAAGTGCGTGCTAGTAATACAAATGTATTGGCCATTGAAAGGCTACAATTTTGTTTGCGATGAACACCAAAGTTTTTGCCGAGTATTTGTAACTTGTAAAATTTTCTTCCCAACTTCAGGACGATGAATACAAAATTCTTTTGTAGATACCCTTACAGATAAATAGATTATGAATTTTCATTTCAGAGTTCAAATTGCTTGAACCTTTAATTACTTTAAGGAAACTTGTACAAACGCGCTCTCTGGGAAAGGGTTAATCCGAGCTTTGCTGTGAAAATAGAACATTTGCTTGATTAAAGACAGGAGACGGCGACTTTCTTAAAGGGTGTTTACCAGGTTTATCCATTCTCAACGGCGCGAAACATTAAACAGTGTACGTAATGTTATTAAGTCCTTAAGCTGCTTTGAAGTTGTTTATTAAAAATCGGAATCAATAGTGGGGAAATAGTGGGTATTGTGTGAAGTGGAGGCAAGTCGCGTATGTGCGCGGAATGGTAAGCACTGGCGGCCGCTCGCAAAGTTTTCTCTAGCTCGAACGTCTCTACTTTTCTCTATGAGCGAGTCCGTTTCCGTTTATCTTTAGTCGTTCTTTTTTGTTACCGTCAGTTTCTTTAGTTTCTTTTCTCATATTCCGCCGTTGCATTTGTCGCATCGAAAGAGGATTGCAGCCGCTTCGGTCCGACTACGCCTGAATAGACAATTTCATTGCCTGTGGACATAAGACTGATTGATTTTTTTGTAAACAGTACTAACAGTGTTTACCGTACGTGTGCGTTTTTAGAATCGGTAGGAAATAAATACAAGACGAAAAGCCAGCAGTAACATAAATTTGCATCCAGTTACGGAATCAAGTATAGCTTGTAGCATTAATTGATGCCTCACTGAGCTCGGTCTTAAATTGGTGTAAATCCTCAAGGCACAGATCATGCCAGTCGAGCGGCGGCTCTCGACGTGCCTCCTCCAATTACTTTAATTAAAACAATACCACGGCACCAGTGCTTCGTCGACTCACCGCGTCTGTTTCCCATTTCCCTATTTAAATACGAAAACGAGCTCGTAGCTCGCGCTTAGCATGCAAGATGTTACTACTCTACTGCTAGCTGCGAGTAAGAGTAGCTATACACACAGACACCCAAATGAATACGCATGCGAGTCTAATCCGACGGGATGTTTCAGATTAGAATAACATTGTTCCATTTGTCAAAATTAGTAACTCCAATATTGAATAAACTCTCAGTGTGCAGTCTGACAACTAATTAAGGTGTGTCGATTATTATTTTGATAACGTGAAGGTATAAATTAAAGACAAGTACTCCAGAACCATCGCTTATGCGCAAACGAAGCGCAGCCGTTAAAAATAGTTAATTAAAAAAAATAACAGGAAAACGCAATCTAAATTAGCTTTAAGCAATATAAAAATAATAAAAATGGAGAATAAGTTAAAAAAAAGGTTACGAGTACAACTGCTACGTCGTAGCACCTCTTCGTAGTACACCTAATTCATAGATGATTAACATGTTTATAAGGGAAAAAGTGCAATTAAAGGTTTAAAAAAAAACATCATAAGTACAAATGCTACGACGAAGCACCACATCGCGACAAGTAGAACCTAATTAACAGTCAAGTCCAACTGTTACTATACCCCATTCGTTTTTAACAGATAATTCAATTGCTACGCTGTAGCACCCTCTGTGGTAGCAACATTTCTTAGCACGTATAGCCTAATTAATAGCCGACTTCAATGCCTACAAGGGAAATAGTAAAAAAAAACTAATACAAGTGCTATGCCGTAGCACCACATCGTAGCAAGTAGAGCCTAAATAAACTAAAATATTCTCTAGGTCAGCAGTAATAAACACACGTTTAAGACGTGTTTTTTTTTACAACAACCCTTTCTTAACACGAAACATCATTAGCCTTGATACACCGCACAAGCGGTAGACAGAACTCTACTTGAAACAACACATGCAGCTTAATTGAATTGAAAATTTTATACCAGATCGAAGATCTTAATAAAATTAAAAGTTACGGTAGTACGCAGATCGCACCCCAATTTTGCGGTCGCCATTTATACTCATCTGCGAGCTCTTTAGCGAATGGTTCGAAAATCGATTAGAGAGTCGGGTTGATTCAGCGACTTGGAAGCTAGTAATTTACTCTCGAGTTGGCTGAAGGCGACACCTGTCGAGCGGAGTGACGGCTGATAATGCGACGCGAGCGCCATTCATGCGCGCTCGAGTGCGAGCTCACGGGTCCCGCTACTGAGACCCGAGCACCCCAGCCCCAGCATTCTCTAGCATTCCAAGAAACAAGCTCACCCAATCGTATTACCCACTGAAGTCCCCGCAAACTACAATCATAATAGTCCTCCACGGATTTTCGGTGATGGCGGCCAATCTCCCAGAGATCGACCAACTGCGCAGGACTAGTTTTTAGTGCCCAAGTGTTTGTGCTATACGAAGGTGCACTCTCTAGTCCTTCAATCTCTTATTCTGATACGACAGATTGACTGACATGACCAGAGAGACAGCATGGATCATCTTACTTTTCGAACAATCAGGTGATCAGTCTGCAATGTCTTAACCAAACAAGAAACAACAACACAAAGTCATTGTCCTTCACCGCCAGGAATCGAACCAGGACGTCTGTGTCGAGAGTCCATGGCTCAGACCGTTTGACCGCGGAGGCAGTTTATAACCTACCAAGAACGAGAATACGAGTAAGAAAAGTTGAGAGCCGACTGACAAATACACTGTTGATTAATGCTGACGGTGTTCGTTTAGTTGTTAAAGGCAACATTTATCAAGCAACTTTTGGCGGAGGTAATATAAAGCTGGTAAATCCGAGCATCATCTGCAGGATTAGAGTTTACACGAGGTCGGAGCGTCGCGCGGCGGCACGACACAGCACATCTCCGACGGGAGCCAACTTTGCCAACTTTCTTAAGGGCGGTTAGCGAAGTTTGACGTGCACGCGCTCGCACCGTAAGCTTCGGGGATTCCATACTTGGTAACAAGATCCAATACAGACAGCGTAGCTTTCATAATACGTTCATTTTTCTTTGAAAACAAATCGGGCACGATACGCTTCACATGAAATATCACGTTACTTCTCTGCCTGGAGAGTAAAGAAATGGATCTAAAATTTATAGGTAAAACGATAGTAATTATTCACAGTTATTTTAATCATGGTCGCGAGAGCACTCAACTGTGTTATTAAAAGGTGGAGGCTGATGCGAAGCTCGGCGGGGCGGCCGCGGCGAAGGGCGCCTATAACTTCTACTTTCTATTCCGCCGTCAGTAGCACCTACCTTCAGTTTTATGAGTTTAATCAAATCGTTTTAGGGGTGTCACGGGTAGCCATAACGGCTGATTGTATGTACGGCACACGTGTGCTGACCCGGACGGCTCTACGAGTTGGAGATACGTACGCACTTAAACGATTCTTTTACAGAAATATTGTTTTTTATTGGTCGTATTCCGTGCGAGCGGCGTGCAGGCGAGCACGCGAAACATGTATTAGAGTTACATCGTTCCGTTGTGCCGACCGTGCGCCGCGTGTACGTACGTGCGTAACGGCACCACCTTGGGACCACTTCGTTAAGATCCAATCTGCAACTAGCGCAGTGTATCCACTTAACGATGGCGTTGATTAATTTCTACATTATTATTACTATCTCAAAGAATGGATCTATGACCACTGAAGTACAGGTCTTATTAGTCTTAGTATTATTTAAATCTATAAAAAGCAGAGCAGAATCGTAAAGACGTGACCCGAAAGTCATGAAAATAGGGCATAAAATATTATTGGTGGCTTTGGGATTGTAAATTAGCATTCTGCAAATTTGCCTTCTTCGTTCGTGAGCCCTCGCAGATGAGGATTTTTTCATGGCTCCATCTAAACCGCAAGACATACCGAAATATTTTCTAAAGCACATCATACAAAAAGTACCCGGTCGTAACCAGGAAGACCTTTAATAATAAAAAAGAACGTTATTAAGGTACATCATTGTAAGGACCTAATAATTTTATACTCCTCGTAGGCTTATCTCGGCAAGGCGGACAGTAGTAATTCTTTTCTAAGCAGCGCGTAAAGTTATTCAAAATATGTATAAGTTACGTCCTAAGCTGGTCGTAAAACGGTATTACAAACGTTATGAAGGCCGGGGTTCGGCCGGATCTCATCACTTAGGGTTGTGCTTCGAAGACGAATATCTTTCAATAAACCCATAAAATTGCCTCATCCAAAGCGAGTTTCGGCCCATCTCGCTACCCGGCCCGCTTTCCTCGCTAACAATGCTCACGTCAATATTAAATTTTAGGCAAGGTAACAATATATCGGCGTTCAACTTTTTAAAGAGTAATATCCATCTTCGGTCTCGCGGCGTTCGTCTCACGATGAAAAATGTTTTGCAGGGTTGCCGTGGAGCGTCGTAGAATATTCATGCACCGACAGCCCGATCGTAAATTATTTGCGTCATCGATGCTACGTATCGGACGCGGACAAATTTCTTTATGTAGATTTGAGATTGAAGGACATTCTTCCTTTATACCGGGTGTAAGTGACAGCGTCCTGCAAACTCAACAACCAGCACCAGAAGTTCTTTCAGGAGATGAAAAAAAATATTGAACTTCCCATACAAAATTACCACCTCGTTCAGACAATTTGTATGGGAAACCAATATTTTTTCCACCTCCTGAAAAAAATATCTTGCTGATAGTTGTTCATTTCCGTTTACTGAGCAACCCCAATCAGTTTGCGGGACGCTGTCCCTCACACTCCGTATAGAAGGTAATGATAGCACGTGTTGTATCAAAATATGTGTAATATGTGATGTGATGGCGCATGGCATGGCGTGTGAGTGTGACACATGTTTGTGTAGTGAGGTGGGTGTCAGCGGTAATGAGATGCCGGCCGCGACGCGCGCGCCGCCGGCTGCTGGCGCATGCATGTTAGATGAGCCGGCCGGCCCGCATACTGGTACACGCCCTCACAACTGTATTTTAATGCACTGCATCTTCCGCAACCCTCCAGATCTAAATATTTTTAGGCTATAAGGACATTGGCCAATCTGTAGAAGTCTATGTTGGTCGAAGCAAAGAAAACCTGTGTCGGTGGGGGTACTCAAGTAGCGCTGACGCCTGCTGTGAACGTGGAGTACCAATGCAAACCAAAGTATACCTCACTAACTGTACGCGTGTCCGACCACCTGCTCGCTTGAGGACTTACTTGTTAGTAACCAGAGGCCTAACATGGTAGCCACTTTCTGGGCAAATAAGATTTAGCCCGTATACTTGCCGACACGAAAAAAGAAGAAGATTTTTATTATCGTTTATCATTCTTCTTAGCGTGTCGATGGCAGACACTACACTGTTGTAGCCCAGAATTTGGCCACGTTAACAGTATTATCAGCCGCTGTCATGAGCCGATGGCATTATTTGCTGCGAGGTCCAGAAGACAGGGAAGCAGCTGGTTGTTTTGCACATTTAGCACCACCATCAGGTGGATTCAGCCTGAATTCTTTCAGCCAGACTTTAACCAAACTGGAGAAAATCTCACAAAGTGATAAATTGACAAATACCAATTTTATGTTCCCCCCTCGGAATCGAACCCAGGGCCTCCGGATCGTGAGCCCATGGCTCTGACTACTAGACCAAGGAGGCAGTTTAAAGGGAACCTTTTTTTTTATTTACCATGTATGGTAAATTGTTGTGATTTTCTGTTGTAACAGAAAACAAACAACTTTTTTTTCACGTGTCACGATTTTTTTTTGGCAAACCTCATATTCGGATTCAGCATCGCAAAGACGACTAAAATTGAAATAGAAAATGTTGCATCCCAAAACTTTCCTGGTAATAACAGTATCTTAACTGAATTAAATAACGATTATGTTGCAGTATGAATGAGTCAAATCAGCCATTTTTTCGGTCAAGGTAAAGCAACAAAAATACTTTAAATTCTCGGTGATTAATGAAAGTAAAACGTTTAACAAAAGTAAGGAAAGGAAATAAATTGTTTAAAGTGCTACGAGCGTAGCGTTTAGCTACAAATTCTCTACAGCAGTGTACGTACCGATAAGGCTAATTAATGAATTTACATAAACTCTAAACTATTTTCAACCTGCTGGTTGGCAACATGGAAAAATATAATAAATAGCCTAGTTGAATGTTTAGACTGCCACGAGTAGAGAAGAATGGTCGATATATAGTGGAACCAGAAAATTAATTATCGAGGCAAAAAGGGAATCCGGTCCGTCACAGGAGAAAAAGGTTTCTTCCTTTTTACTACGCTTCTGTGTAAAACATTTCTGGCCAAAGCAAATGATTCAGGTAGAGGATTCGTTTAGAACAAGGATAGAACTCAAATTAAAAGAGCACTGGAACGCTAATTCCATTACGATTCGATGGACGGCAAAAGTCGCCTCCGTCGGGCTCAAAGCGGGTAAAACGTAATTGCGACTTCACTAAGCTGGGCTCCGCGCGGTCCGATACGGACGAAAGGGGACCTCTCTGTAACGGCTGATATAAAAGCGGCAATAAATTTAACAGGATGAACGCACTACTTACACAGGACGGGCGCGGACGCCGGTGCCCTTAACGAGGGGGCACGCAACCAACATCCAGTATTTTAACCCGCTCGCTGCCCCCGCAGTACATCCATCCATCGGTCTGTACCGAGTCTTCTAAAATATATTTTATACGGTCCCTTCCTTCTAAAATCCAAATCTATTTCAAAATAAAAGTTGCAGTTTTAAGCTACGACCTTAAAACAACATACATACATATAATCACGCCTTTATCCCTAATGTGATAGGCAGAGCGTAAACGACCTAAACAAAAGGTCGTTCCGCCACGTCTGACAAAGTTTTGAGGGTTATTTAAGATAGATTTGTAGGTATATTGCTGTAGTGACAGGTTATCAGCCCATCGCCTAAACTACAATATACTGAAACCCTCGGTTCCCTTAGCTGGTTTTTACAGTATGCCCAGGTGGAAATGCAGCTAGCACATTCTATGTTTTTCTCTCGTTCCCAGTCCAGGATGGAAGAAACCAAACAATTTTTTTACCAAACTTAAAAACAAGATTGGTCAAAAAATAGATAGAAATATTTATAAGTAAAATCATACGTATATACGGAACGGGAAAATGTATTTCTTCGTGAATAAAACCCTTTTAACTTTAGTAACTATGATGTATGATTTCAGCAAAGTTCTGACTTGCATTGAAGATTTACTTGTTTGTTTCCAACAACAAACGAAGCTTCACAAACAATGCTGAAAGAAAACAATAGTCACGTGAAAGAGAGTAAAAGGAAATAGTTAATGTCGTTATTTTGGATACACATGTTTATTGCTATGAAACATGGCAGCCTTATAACAATCCCTTTCACTCTCCACAAATTGGAAGAAGCGCGTAAAGGAAAACATGGCCATAAATAAAACTGGCAGATCAACTAGATAGACGGCCATTACCCGAGATAAGCGCGACTTATATACGCGATACGTTCTTCGGTTCGGCAGATTAACGGAATGGGACTGCGTTTGTTTGCAGATATCGACGTGGAAGCATTTTGGCAAGTCACAGCTGGTAAATTTATTGTGGTGTTCGGGGAGATATCTTCTTACGGACTCATTAAAAAGGAGACACGTCGTACATAAATCAGGAGCAGGCGTCGGCGGCGATGGCGCGCGGGTGCGGCCGACCGCCGCGGCTCTTATCAGCTGCGAGAGCGCCGGCAATAGGCGCTATCCGGTTCCGTCGGCGTCGCGCCATCGCTCCCATTGTGCCGAGCCGCCGAGCTACCGAGCCACCGAGCACTCGACTCCTGTTCGCCTTTACCGCCACGTCGCCGCGCCGCCTACCGCACCTCCGCGCCCGGCCGTCTAAACTTCATTACATTATCCCCTTTCCGTTTCTTAGAACAGCCACTGTTTGATACTGCACAGAACACGAACATCCGAGGGAACTCTTTCGTTACTTTTATTTAACTTTACCAACGAGCCCGTTAACTTCTGTAACTATTCCTCGGGAGAACGTGTCTTGGAGAGTTCGTGATTTGCTATTCTCGTTCACTAAAATTAAAACTTCCCACGAACCGCATCTGTTTTATTTCAGCTACTGTATGTGAGAAGATAAGGAAAATTCTCATGACAGGAATATAATAGTTTTATTACAGAATTTCTATATCGTTTTACGATTTCAATTTCTTCTCGTAGGAATATCGTTGCCAGTACATTAACGTTATGATCGTACACGCAATTGAACATGACAAAGAGCCTATCGACTACACCAACGACTTCGTCTATCTTATTTAAATACGATACTAGAAAAGGGTATTACGTAAAATGTGGGATACATTTTGTTTGTAGCTGAGGAAGTAATAGCTGAAGGACATTTTGTATAGTTTAATTACAATCTTGATGGACATAATCTGCCATTAAGGGAACAATTTAGTGTTCGTCGCCATAGTTTACCGGACCCGGAAGATCCCAAGTTTTAAGGGCGCACTGGAAATTTCCCACATTACGGCCACCCGCTCCCCTTGAATTATTGGACTTACGCACCTACTTACACGCCGACGTGAGTGCAAAGTTTTGTTTCTTGTTTGCATGAAATTATTTGAGTGCAGTCGCCAACTTCTAAATATAAAAGCTCTTTTATTTAAATGTTTTTCTCCAAACTACTTTTACAACTTCCTTACGAACAGCTAAGTAGATCCACTTAGATGCGCGGAAAAGTGCATTTAAGAGGTTCGTATACGATTGTTCTAAAGGCTTTTACAAAATGCTTTCTTTTGAATTTCAGGTGTACGAGTGCAGCTTACTTTGAAGTTTGTAGAAAAGAAGAGAATATTGAAATGTGAAAAGCATTACCCAGTGGTAAAATTGTTCCGGTATTTGTCCGTCTATTTTGATTAAATTAAATGTGGCATCAAAACATTATTTTATGCAAAACATTTAGCTGGCATGTAGTGCGTTTGCATTGTGCGGGTGGGGAGCAACGCGTGACGGCGCGGCGCGGCGTGTGCGGGCAGCGGGCAGCGGGCGGCGGGTAGCGGGCGGCGGGCGGCCGGCGGTGCGGACCGGACGACTGAACAAATGACAATAATTGGCGCGCACAGAGCCACGACACGACACCGGCACAGCGTGCATCGCCCTCTGTACCCACCACCACCTTTAATTGACTGGCGATTTCAATTAATGCGCATCGGCGAGCTCACCAAACACCACTATTCACTGCGCCTGATTCTAGCATAATGGCACCAGACATTCACTCAAAATGTCGTTGGCAGCTCGCTCGCCGTGAATTTACGACACCGAGGACGACCAATAAATGCAAATTTTATTGTTTATGGCAGATTTAACGGCAGTGAACTCTTTTACCGATGCCGTAAAGTGGCCCTTGCAATGCCGAACGGACAAATCTGCTCGCATTTAACGGGAGTAAAGTGACAAAAATAAAAACAAAGCCTCTGAAATACCGGAGAGGGGTGCTCTACTTCAGTATACGGGAACATTTACTTAAATATTTACAGAGCAAGAGCACCAAGTTTCAACTTCATAAGTACACCTCTACGGATATGCGTAGCATCGTAGCGCTTAGCGTAGACAGTTTTAATACTCGTTATTTTTCGTGATGTTGTACTTCGCGCGTTAGAACAGAGTTATATTACTACCTGGAAATTGTCCCTACATGTTTATAAAACTTGTTTTCTTAAAAAAATATGACGAGGAACACGATTACTTGTAGAAATTGAAATAACACAATATATTTCATTAAACGGATAGCGCAAAGAAAAGTCAAGAATGTTGGCTCAATCTCTCTATGTATAGTGTTAATAAAGGTTGATGGAGGCAGCGCGGCATCTGGCGGAGGGAGCGAAGGAGACAGAGCGCGGTCTGCCAGGGTACTGATAAGGCTATTAAAAGTTACGCTCACAGACCACCACCGGTTGGATTAAACTGATTCTGCCTACCGATACTAAGGAAAACATTCCGCGGAAAAACACACCTAAGCAAATGACGAGTAGGCAGTAAGGGGCGCGACCAGAACGCCAACAGTCATGACAATGTTGCCAGCGAAGCAGAACGAGTACCCGCGCCGATATTGCTCGTTTGTTTGAGATGTCGGCTCACTGGTTCGAATTTGATTTTATCAAATACCTAATTTTCTTACGTCACTCAACGCCCTATCGGAATTTATATTGATTTTATTGCCACTGGTGAACAATTAAAATTCTGTTAGCTCTACGTAGGTTGCGTGGGCATGCAGAAACGTTAATAATGTTTTGAACATAGTTGTAAGGACTGTTCCCGGGGCAAGACATGTTGTTCTACGACACGTAGTAAACTAAATACCTACCACAAATTTCTGGGTAGCGTTATATCCCTGTTCTGAGTATTGTGCTACATCCGTGAGCATTACGGACGGAAATTACACAGACAGTAAGTTACGACACAAAATACAATTATGTGAACTAAAACAAAAGAGACGTGCGAGAGAATTTTGTTCAAAGCAATTATTGTGAATAGTGCTCACTTCAGCGATGGTAGAAATTCGCGTATAAATCGCGTCACAGACCACAAACAAAAACGTGCATGTGGACCGGCGCCCATTATTCTCGACTGCATAATCGCTTCGTCCGACGCCCGCATCGCTTCCCTTGCTATTTTATTTCCTCCCGGCATAGTTGTGTTTCGACTAGGCGGAGCTTTTTCAGCACTTCGGTAGGGAAATTAAACCATGTTTAATTCTGTTTAAGGTCTGGTTCCGGTTAGTAGGTGCACCGAGCCGATGAGACCGGCGACAGACCAAAGCCACCACGCTACAATTCTGGCACAATGTGTGTCCGCTTTAATAGGATTAAACTCATTGTTACATACGAGTTCCAAGGACCATGAGCCGAATGAAATTGTTTCTAACGAAACCGAACAGAATATTGCAGTTCGATTCTCGCAATTGGAAAGTCTCAATTGCTTTCGGTCGTTATAAAAGGAAAATATTATCTGTTTCTGTCGGGAAACTGCACTAATAACGACAATAAAACAAGAACATTTAGGTCTGTAATTGTACGACCGTAATAAATTGATGTGATACGTTAACTTTTATGTTCTGTACCTTGTGCGAAGTTTTACACGTAATGTTTCCTTAACTCGAGGCTGGAGAGACCTTCGTTTCCGAGTCGGAGTTTCTTCCCCGATAAGAGCAGTGCCCCTTCCATATAAATTCACACGTTAAAACACGAACGTGGTGTGCTCGAGGCGGATAGCTTATTTTCCAGCTACTGCTACCCCCCAGGATAAACAAGCAAGCAACACAATTTAAAAGAACAGAGAAGGCTTGTGATTCTAGTAAGTAAGTAATTTGTTAATTTTGTTAAACTCGTGCCGTGCATATATTTTGAACAGCATAATTGAGATATCCATTATTAGAAATACGGTTTTGCTGATGGTGATTATGCACATTGCCAATTCTAAAATGAATTAAAGCCATTAATTTGACTAATGTGTAAATGACCAGCTAAGCGCTAACGTCACAAGTGTTAATTCACCAAATTGAATATAGCCATGGAAAGTTGGCCGCTAGCTGAAAGCTTACGCCCGTAGTTCAGCCCACTTCGAATTCGGATTAATTGTTCGCTTAATGCGGCTCGTAATAAACTAAATCCGGCAGCGTGACCCGTCTACTTAGAGGGTTTAGTAGACTTTGGTGGAGGCTGCTTAGCAATTGTTAGGCGACTAGCATAAATTGAATTAGGCTGAGCAGGCGACGGCGGCGCGGGCGTCGGGCGTTTCTACCGAGCTCATCTAGTATGCGGTTCGCAACACGCCTTGCTGAACCTCTGTATCTTAGCATAGCGGTTTATTTATTCATTAATCAGGGACAAGAGACACTGCTGTATAAGCATCTGCCTTGGAGCATCAGTACGTGCTAAATTTCTGCTGAATTTTGATCCATATTGTGATAGTACTGTACGTACACAATTGTTATTTGTGCACGAATTGCGAAACAGTTCTAGTCGTTAGAGTCAACCTACGTCCAGGCAGTGTATTATCCTGGCGTTGACGATAAGAAAGCGAAATGTAGCAATGCTTGCTCTGGGAGCAGAATGTAGCAATCAGGACGAGAACACTTTGACACAGCAATTTGGACGGCGCGCCGCCGCCGATGTGTTATTTTGATTGCGTCGCTTTTGTGCCGCGTTGTTTGTGAGTCCGCTTCCTCTGCGCTTATAAAAAATATTTATGACTCCGATGAGACCCAAATATTGCCTCCTCGACAGCCTTAATAACTTTTTTCCGTGACAAGGAAACGGCGTCTCCGGAGAAGACATTAGTAGTACGTCGCTGTTTTACAAAATAGGTGCTGACATTATTTATCACGCTTGGATTATCCTGTGCACGATACCGAATGTAAACGAGCAAGAAGTACATTGGGCTTCACGTTTTAAGTAACAATATTCATAGGCGTGTCGCACCCACTCGGTGTTAAGTGGAGCGAGCCTTGGTGACGCTTCATTGCGAATGATCTCTACCCGGAAATTAAACCGCGCACGCAGGGGATGAGCTACTTACTACTGTGTCCTGTCTTAAGGGCTCCTCGCAAAATAATATATATAAATTACAGCAAAGAAACCGCTACAGGACTGTTGTATTTACGAAATTAATAGTTTGCTATTAATCCCGTCAAAACTTTGTATCCGCGAATTCAATTAAATTATAATAACTTTACGATATTTCAAACGGGTCGTTTAATTTAACGTAATTATTTAAAATAATAGGCTTCGCTCGATTGTATTTGTAGTTTTCCTGTGACATTTTCATTATTTGCTGTATTGATTGGATGGTATCAATCGCGATATGCAAATATTAGCCGTGCGGGGGCCGGTGGCTGGCGCACGGCGGGACAGTGATTTACGCGCGTCGCGACTCCACGTTATGCAATTACGATCGCTTATTAAAAATTAACTGCAGCCTCGGAACGACATTGCACTGAATCTGACATCATATTAAATTGTGCGCTCGCGATTATGTGTATAGTTCGTCGCTTGGCCTGTTTAATTTAATAATCTTGCGTTCAGTAAACGCGCAGAGAATGTTGTGGTTGAGCTCGTTTATCACGTGATCGTATTGTACAGCTTATTTACGTATTCATAATGGCATTTAGCTTTAATAAAGCGATTGTGCTATGGTACATTATTTTTTTTAAATCTAAAACTGTTATTATAAAGCAAATTATGAATGAACATTGTATATTCAAGAAATGAAAATGAGACAGTATATTTTCTTGTCAGCCAAAGGAAACTGGATTGAGAAGTATGAGAGCTACAGCTCCTACGGGAGATGATGATGAGTGTCATACGCGACTCGTGAACCACAGACCACAAAATTTAGAACTCCTTACAAAATATATTTTTTTTAGATATCTGTTCTAAGTCTAATAACATGCTGTGTTCTGTAGTTTTTTATTTGTCTTCTTTAAAATATAAAATATTAGAATTCTGTGCGTCATGTGTTTGTAGTACCTTGCTACAACATAGCTACGCCGTAGCTGCCTGTTAAATAACAAACAGCTACGGCACATATGTCTCGTGCCGCATTTTTCAATCACTTGAATCCAAATTCGCATACGAAAGAGCGCAATCGCATGCGATTTCAGTACAATATGACACAACTGTTGCGGTTTCGTATGCGAATTTCGATTCGAGTGATTCAAAAATACAGCTCCTGGTCTGAGCTTTGTAGGTAAGGATCAAAGAATTTCGAAAAAATTAACAGAATTTTTGATCATAATATCGTTAAATATGGTTAAGTAGTGTGGTTGTGTGATGTCTGTTCTATGTCGGAGACAAGCCGCGTAAATCAACGCGCAGCGGGGCACCTCGTGCGGACGACGTGTCGCGGCTGAAGCCTCGAGCACCTACCTAAAATGATGCTACTTCGATACTTCTTTCCGTATATTTTATTTGATATATTTATTAAGACATCAACACTATACATATTTAAAAACCATGCATAATCGGTAATTTAGCTGATACATACACACATTACAGACGTGTACAACATTCACAAAAATCCTTCAAAAACTCGATTATTATACTCAAATTACAACGATAAATAAAAATTTCTGACAAGATACAAAGATAATATGATATATATATATATATATATAAGTCAATTTCAAATATATAACGTGTTTTATAATAATATGAAACAATATGTTTAAATGTAAGTAGCGTGGTTGTCTGTTCTATGTCGGAGGCAAGCCGCGTAAATCAACGCGCAGCAGGGCACCTCGTGCGGACGACGTGTCGCGGCTGAAGCATCGAGCACCTACTTTTGATGCTGCTTCGATACTTCCTTCTGTATATTTTATTTATTTATTAAGACACATCAACACTATACATATTTAAAAACCATGCATAATCGGTAATTTAGCTGATGCATACACACATTACAGACGTGTATAACATTCACAAAAATGTTACTAAAACTCGATTATTATACTCAAATAACAACGATAAATAAGAATTTCTGACAAGATACAAAGATAATATGTAGGTCAATTTAAAACATATAATGTGTTTGAATGTAAGTAGTGTGGTTGTCTGTTCTATGTCGGAGGCAAGCCGCGTAAATGAGCGCGCAGCGGGGCACCTCGTGCGGGCGACGTGTCGCGGCTGAAGCCTCGAGCACCTACATCTGATGATGCTTCGATACTTCCTTCCGTATAGATAACGTGAGTTTTATACAGAGTGGAGAGAGAGCTAGATTTGCACTCTGCGTCTTAGGTTTCCAGACAATTCTCCACCAGTATTAGAAAAAGTAAACACCTAATTAAATTCTCGACATAACTCTCTAATAAAAATATTTATGCGCAACTCAATTAAAAACTGAAAAGGACATAATCTGACAGGAGTAAGGTATGGACAACTTTACGGTGCACGGGTGTATCATCAAAAACATCGCAAAAAGCCACAAGCGGCGCGGGGCGTAATGGCGAATATAATGTATGCTAATGAGGCGGATGGGGCTTCGGACGTGACGTCACGCGCTGGACCGCAGCCGCCGCCCGCGCCTAACGAGCCACTGTGCATTTTCAATACACAGACCTGCTCCGGTGCTGGCCTGGCTCCCAAATACCGCCTATACATCTGCCAGCACCGACCGCAATATTACTGCTTATACTGTCAGTAGTTTGTGCATAGGCGGTATATACACCCCTTAACTTAGTTTGAGATATAACTTTCAATGACTGCGGAGTAACAAAGCTATCCGCGATAATAAAAACAGTAGACTTGTTTCAAAAATAATAAAAGTTAGCGAGTCAGCGACGGGTGCGAGCAGGCGTGGGGCGTATTGGCGGCGTGTCGTCGGCGCGCCGCCGCCGGTCCGCCGCCGGCCCGCCGCCGCAACGCAGCCGGGAGCCCGCCTCGACTCTGTTTACTATCACTCCCACGAGATGCTTGTTTCCTCTTTGTTTTGGATCTTTTAGACTTTTCAACACCTTAATGAAGGTGCCATTTAAAGTTATGGCTTATAAGGCTATACTTTAGAAACGAGTGAAGATAGGGCAGCAGCTTTAAATAAAGTTTCCTCCGTGATTTATTTTCACGTTCACTTTACTCGAAATCTGAGAAGCAAATACACCGCCTTTGAGATGTAGACTTACAGACGAACGCTGCGCTTTTCTTGAACAGACAGAATAAGAAACGGCGAGGTTCTCGAGCGACTGAATATGTTACGAGCCAAAACTATTTACTCACCATGCAGAAGTGGAAGCTCAAACAGACGAGACTGGTAAAATATCGGCTACTCCAACTTGGCTTTATCCTATAAAATGAGTATAAAACAAGCTAACCTCCTTTAATTCCCGACCGCATTTTGCTACGCTCTCTATTGACCTCTGCTACGGCGTAGCAAAAGCGTAGCAATATAGGATTTTAAGCTTAATATAGGTGGAAACGAATTCTAGATTTCAGGAAATTCGTTTTCACTCGGGCGTTAATGCTTGTATAGAATCCAGTCTGAAATTAAGTTCAGTGAAGAATAAAAAGAATAAACGTATTAAAAACATCACCGTCAAAAATACCATTTCCCTCTTTGCATTGCGACAGGTAAAAAGAAAACGAGACCAGCGAAATCACGAACGTTATAACTAAATAGACAAATAGATAGTCATTGTGAAAGGATAATGTAAGATAGAGTTTGTCTCCGTGGGGCGGCGTTTTTTCTCGTGGAGGGTGCATCATCCATCACATGGTGTCGACTGATTTATGGCAGCGGCGTAGCGGGGCGACGCGAGCGGAGCCTAGTCGCGATGACGACGCGATTAAGAGCGACGCGGGCGACGGGCGACGGCCATACGAGACGTGATCGCGCCACATGCGAACAGAATCGCGTCTTTACGACACGCGAGCTTACAGCTTTCACTAATCGCGGGGGTGGGTATCCTTCCTTCGCAACACTGTTACATAACAAAGCCGAGCGTGTAAACCGAGGAATTTCCAAATTACTCGGAATCAAAGTGACGTCTCGGGACAAATTGTAACAGTAACTTGTAGATTACATTAATAAAATTCCACCCCAAAAGTTTTTAGAGCGTTCGGGCTGTAACAAATGTATTCAGGGGACAAAAAAGGCTTTACCACTGGCGAGTCACACGGCTATCGGGCCGGTGCTCCCGCGAGAAAATTGCGAGTATTCATCATAAATGCGTGACGTTTAAAATTACCGACCGCCCGCCCGGCAGCCCGTATAAATCAAACCAAACACTAGTTTCGGTGACTAGTTTGCGTACTATATTAGCTGTTTATTTAAATTATACGGCAGTCGGTACAATAACTTTGGGCAAAGTTGTTGCCAGCGGGACCGTGATAAAGGTGCTTCGTATGACGTGGCCCGATACTCGTGAACATAAACAAAAACTGAGGCTTCATTCATTTTGCAAACGTTAGCAGGAGAATCTGTAGCGGAATACGAATTACACTTTTACGGGTAATTCTCGTGTGTGCAATAACTCTGCGTTGGTTTGCGGATATTTATTAGCTGGTTAACGTGGTTCTGGTTTTATGCAAGCGGCTAATTACATGTTATGTGAACATATTGGGCAATTATCTTGGTTCATTACCTTATCTGCCTGCCAATACATTCTCTCGCAGATAAAATTGTTAGTGTTAGATTATACGATTAATACAAATTTAGAGGACATTGTAGCTAAATACAGGGTGTTAATTTAATTACGTGCCACAGCTTAGGAGGTATTGCAGTAACGTGAAAGGAGCCCATAAAAAATATAAAAAAAGAACAATACGCGGTATTTATTCTCGGGCACCAGTCCACCACAACTAACAATGCCTATATTTATTTAAGTGTAAACAGCTTGTAACCTAGCTATAGTTGTGGTTAGATTTTTTTAAAATTATTATTCCAAGTTTAGGTCTGACCGCACCGCTATAACCGAGCCCGCGCGAGTCGCCATCACTGGTCGATAGCAGCTCGCGCGTCGCACGGGATCGATTATAGCGGTGCGGCCAGACTCAAGCCTGGTAATAATTATAAACTCTCGGGGAATCATTATAAAGTACTGTTTTTTTTGTTGTGTTTTTAATATTTTTTACAACTTCTTTTACGTTACTGAATCACCCCCTAAGCTATGGCACGCAATTAAATTAACACCCTGTATTTTAAAGGCGAAAAAGCTCTTTGATCAAGGTACACGAACTGTTTCAAAGCGTTTTACGTTATTCGAGTGATTGGTTTCGTCAACAGACTTTTTTCATGTTGTAGTTTTCTTTTGATACACGGTCCCCTTTTTTGTCCCTAGCATAGCTTAGAACAAACACACAACTCTATCTGCTAGCATACACCACGGTAGAGTAGTTTATTCATAAAACTAACTTTATTGAAGCTCAGTTTATTAAATCGTTTAAATCCAACAGTGATAGGAAGGACTCTCCTAAAACTAGATTTAACAAATTACATCCCGAATGGAAGCCATTATTTGGTTTATGTGACATTGTTCAAAACGATCTCACTCAGCTAAAACCGCAATTCAGATCATATAATGTTAAATGTGTGTGTGGATACATCGCATTATTGCAGAGTTCTGGCCAATGGATTCACACTCATTACAACGATAAATTATTTCCAAGTATGATTACATGTTCATGAAATTATACTTACTATCGCGACAGGTTGGTAATTGAATGTAGAGCCATGTAGGTGGAGTGAATTTGATGCAGCGAGATGAAAAGTATACACTGGTTTGTTCACGGAGCAGACAGGTATTTGTGTCTGCTTGCTGGACTGGGAGCGAGAGAAAAACATAGAATGTGCTAACTGCATTTCCTCTCGGGAATGCTGTAAAAACCAGCTAAGAGATTCGAGAGTTTTAGTATATTGCAATTTAGGCGATGGGCTGGCAACCTGTCACTACAGCAATATACGTACAAATCTACCTTAAATAACCCTCAATACTTTGTCAGACGTGGCGGAACGACCTTTGTTTAGGTCGTTTACGCTCAGGCAGAGCGCCCCATTAGGGATAAAGGCGTGACTATATGTATAAATGTTTATGGGTTTGGTGTTCCGAAGAAATATAAATTCACACAGGTGAACATGGTGTGGTGGGACGGAATGCCAAGCACCTCACCGCTACACAGAGCACTGTTGATTATTTGCAAAGGAACCGGTTGGAAAACGAATGCAGGAGGCAAGCTGAGGTTGCGGTCGTCACAAGAGCTGTAAACGAGTTTACATGAATACGAGTAGTATGAGGTGGTAAGACGGAAAGCAAGGTACAACACATTGTCATAAATCACATGAATTATTTGCGATTGTAGAATGACGCAGGTGAATATTATGTGGAAAACGAATGCAGGAGGTAAGCTGAGGTTGCAGTCGTCACAAGAGCTGTAACGAGTTTACATGAATACGAGTAGGTGTGAGGTGGTAAGACGGAAAGCAAGGCACAACACATTTTCATAAATCACATGAATTATTTGCGATTGTAGAATGACGCAGGTGAATATGATGTGGCATGACGAATGCAGGCTGCAATCTGCAGGTTGCAAGAGGTGTAACGAGTTTACATGAATACGAGTAGGTATGAGGTGGTAAGACGGCGAGCAGGTTACAACACATTTTCATAAATCACATGAATTATTTGCGGTTGCATGACGCAGGTGAATATGATGTGGCGTGACGAATGCATGCTGCAAGCTGCAGGTTGCAGTCGTCACAAGAGCTGTAACGAGTGCGGGCAGTCCGCTCGCGAACCACCCTCTTGCATTTATTCATGTCGTTACCGCTAACGATAATTTTATCGTGTGCTCATTTGGCGGCGCCAGTCTCGCGGCCATCCGTCAGCGCGTCCAAATCGACAATTTGTGCAACACTAAAAACTTTATTGCGACATAATTGACCCCACTGTAAATATCCCGGAGACCGCGCGACATTCATTTTTATTGCTTTTATATGAGGACCTATTGTTGGTTTCTTTTCCAAGAATGTTTCCTTGTTAATATCCCTATTAATGTTGATCTGACAATAATTTGCTATAGGTTTTGTTTGGACGTTACTAATCAATGTTTTCTGTCTTCTATTGGAATCTAACTTCAAATACCACAGTCAGTGAAATGTTTTATTCAAGGAGGCTAAGCTAAATATGATAATTTTAATAAAGTCATCTTGAGAATATCTCTGTTCGTGTAGTAGGTAATTGAATAGCGCAGTGGCCACTACTGTGCAGCAGTTAAGGAGTTAAGGACGTGGTCGTCCGTGGTTGCCGCGGTTCTAGTATAATTGCACAAACTTTCATGTGCCTCGCATACATTTTCATAATTAAAGGCAGTTCACACCAACTGGCGAAACTAAACGTGAATCTTATTTATCGCTGCTCATTTTCATCTCGATTCTCTTTCTTCAATCGTAGAACATTTATTGTGCCAACTAAATTAATTTAATTCTTCTTCTTCCATCTTTATGAAACTTGGTGATAGAGTTTTTAAATTTGTGTAACGATAAATACCAAAGTCAGTGACCGGGATTGACTATGACTAAGTAACATGAACTCCGAAACACGGAATCATCTTATTTGTGAGACAATCATTATGTGACTCGGCTAAAATTGTCCTTAACAAACTGTAATAAACTTCACTAACTTTCCCTCGTGGGAATTGAACACAAACCTACTAGCATCGACCTCGAGAGCCCTACAATACTACCTACAGAGGCAATAAATGTGAGTAGAAAAATTATGAATTCATAAATTATAAGGTAATTAGTAAATTCAAATACATTTTTGAACATCGGTCGTTGACCGATGAGCGGATTCAAAAGAAACTCGTTAAACGGAATAAGTTTCACTAACATTACCCGTCCGTTCTGAATTATTTGCTCGTCCAATCTCAAAGGATCGATGGCCTTTGCGAATAAATTCAAACGGCGACTAGCTACACGATAACATAAACTGAGTAGATCGAATTTAAAAGGTTTTGGTAGAATTACCACTAACGAAGCAAAACATAAATAGAAACCGTCCAAAATGGGAAGGGTAAAAAGCCTCTGAACTAAAATAAACAATGAAGAGTCACCTAATGAACTCGTGACAATTCGACCCAGGGTGAATACAAGGGGTCGGTTATTAGAAATTCTAAAGATTTACAGATTCGGACTGGGAGCGGTTACAGGTCAGGGAAACAGAATGACACGCGGCTGTCCGCCGCGCACGACCTAACAGTTAATGAAATAACGGATGCAGAACAGCCAGCGGCGAGAACTGCCCGCCTTTGAATGTAACGGCTTTAATACCCTTAGCACCGCCGACACCGGCTGCTACGAGAAGCCAACACCAACCTATTGAGTTTGTAAACACAGTAACTAGGGGACAAGAGTTATACAATGCTTTTTTCGGCGTCTTACTGCAAAATCTGTTTAAAAAGTATACCTCAAAATAAAATCAAATAAATTCGCCAAAGCGGATACTTATAATTTTACAGCTACGGCTCATAAGCATAACACGGGAAAATGTAAAAGGTCTTTTCACAAACACGAAATAAATATCTCACTTTTCCATTCAGGACATAAAAGCAATTCCGCGAGAGCCGAATAATAACGAGGGCCAGCGTTGTCCGGCCGTGGCCTCCTCCGAATTTTATTTGCATCGCGGGGCTCGTCTCGGGCACGGCCTAGGGCGCCTCCGATTGCCCCAATAATCGCTATTGTGTGGCTCGCGGGGGTAGGCAGGGCGCGGGCCGCGGGGCTCGCGTGCTCGCGCGCCGTGCCAGCGCCGAAGCCGGAGCCCGCGCCCGACCGGCCGCCCGCCCAACCGGCCTCTTGTGCAACTTCGAAATTGCATGCGCCAGAGAAAACTTCTACCTTTGAGAAAATTCCAAACGCTCCGACGTGCTCTCGATGTAAACTCGCAATAACCAGATACGTAACCACCGGAATTGGCAATCTATTCCTATATTGTTGTTGCCGAACGCGGGATTGTGAGTGGGTGCCGTAACTTTACCTGCGGCTATTCATTGGACTTCAGATAAATCAAATTTATAATCCCAATAGATGGAAAATGTACTAGTGCGGTGGGGGCGTAGTAAACAGTTTTCTTTATCTCAAATTAAAAACATCTCTATCCTCAAGCAATCCTTATTCCAATTTTTTTACCAAAGGCGATAGGGCCGATAAATTATTGAAGCGTTTTAAGAAAATGGAAAGCTTAAATTGCTCCTGGAAGATTTCAAAGCAAGCAAGCTACGTAAATAGTCGTTTTTCGATGGAGGAAAAACGTAAGAAAAACGTTCTACTGTTTGAGCTTAGGGGTTGGAAAATGCTGCTTAAGTACAGAATACGCGGAAGTTTATTCAAAGATTTCCCTTACAGAACTGTCTTTTCTACAGCTGCATTTTCTTAAGTGTTGCTATTGTATAAAGTGCCAGAAACGGTTATGAGCGGTGATGTAGCGGTAGTTGAATATTATTACAATTTCATCCCGTCTTATTACACAAATGGACGTAAAAGTAATGTTAGCACTTGTGTGAATCCGTCAGTGTGATATGTTCACACTTAATTTTCTTGGAACACAGTAGCGGTAAGAAATAAAGTTAAAATTAAGACGCGAGTTTATGGGGCGTTACGGGGTGGAGGGCGCGCCGGTGGGTGCCGGCCGGGCGAGGGGGGCGGGCGCGGAGGGGGAGGCCATTCGAATTCACCGCGCGAGCTGCGCCGTAGATAGCGGCAGGCGGAACACGTACTTCACTTCCACTAACTCCAACTATTGACAATATTAATGCACGCTTAGCAGGGCCAAGCGACGCCGTGCACTGCCTACGGAATACTCTAAAAACATTACCTGAAAAACAATCACCCCACGCACCGACAACGCCACGACATTTTTCACGATTTAAATGACAATCGTGAATTTGACGAGCTCTATCATAGGCGTCGGTGTAACGTACGCTTCGCTTACTGGCACTAATTTATTCCATTCCTAAAGAGAAGTCCCCGGAAGTAACGCAAATATTAGACGAGCTTCGGCCCAACGACGGCTGCCATTAATTCCAGAATTGAAATCTGGAATTGCGGCAACGGCGGTGGCGAATTTACATTCATCGCGGTAAGAACTTAAATCAAGTTCTCAGTTACGATTCAGTTGCGATATTATTTTATTAAAATATGTAAATGACGCCGTTCCACAGCGTAGATACTACGGTAAGGGCCTTACAATTGCGAGGGAGGATATCTCTAACGACACAATATTTTCATTAGCGAGGCTATTACTAGCGCTCCCGCAATTTTATAACACTGTCTTAATTAGGTTCGTGTATGACTCCTACTTTTAGGAGATTCGAATTGACTGTATGTTTCTAGTCTGGAACGAAATAATCTGTTGTACGAATTTAATACCTTTAGTGTAGAGTAAATAGTATCTTTGTAAAGCCGTACGTGTTCTAACACAGCCGTGCTCATTCTTACAGTTAGCAAAAAGGGAGCTGAGGGTCTCGTCCGATTTGAGGCACAAAGCAGTTTTCAATTTATCGGGAATAAATGGTTGGCAGCTCAGACACCCAATTACTGCACACAAAAGCTGATTACCACGCGGGTGCGGGCGGCGACGGCGCTGAGCTGCACCCAGCCTGCACCCTGCACCGGCGAATATTTGAACGGCTTGCGAGGAAACTCTTCATTTACTCTTTTTACTTTGGTAGACACTGAGTACCCGTGATTGAAACCCACATCGTCAAATTGCGTCTGACAATTTCTCTTTCTTTGAAGTGTGGGTTGTTACACTGTTTCAATCCCAATTGAAAACCGTGTAGGTGTTCATTAGATAAAGACTTGTCTACACGTATATAAGTAAGTAGGGAAGTGCCTACTCTTTCTTATACCAACTCTAATTTGCACAAGTGAGCACGTACGGGTACATTAAGATAGCACAATGGTAGGTAAGCAAAGGTATCTACAAACATAATTAGTTAGCAGAATCTGGCATTGATGAGAAAATCAGCCATATTCTTTATTTTTTAGACAGTATGAAACATTTTATGTATTTTAATATGTTAATTTCAGTATTAATATGTACCCGGTCTTTATCGAAATATGTAAGAAAATTTCCAGGAACGGACATGATTAAGCACAAAACTCATTTTGATACAAAACAAATGTAAGGAAGTACTTCGAAAATTGTAAGAACATACAAATTTTTGATGTGAAAAGTTGTTCGAAACTTTTCAAACAGTCATTCCGTAAGGGTTCAAGCGTGTTTGATAAGAATTAATGTCTTTTAGAGTTGAGAGATAAGTAATAATGTGAAGTGTCTGTATGTGTCTTGTTGATCAAGGTGTGAGGCGAGGTGCGCGTTTGTCGAGGCGACAGAAGCGCTCGAGTGACGTGATTGCAATAAGGCATCGCAGCGTCGCGTCGCGTAGTGTCGCGCGGCGCGGCGACTAGCGGGACTGTCGAGATGAACTCCCGACAGCGAACGCCCAGGGAAATCATGACCGCCGCCTCTGCTCTAAGCAAAGGATAAAGGTTGACTTCGCACGGCGGCTGCCACATTTATCTCAATATTTACACCTAATTTTATTTGAAATCAAGAAGATTTGCGCTTACAAAAATATATAAAATTTGATTGAAATTATTTCATATTAGCAATTTTTGAAAGTCGTAAATGCATTTTGTATCATTGTCAATTTTCAATACAAATACGGATAGAATCATTAATAAACTGATAAAGTTAAGGTTAATGCACCTCGCGTCGTATTGTAGTCCTTCATTAGCAGTGTAAACCGACGCTCTGGTTGAATTATGGTGGCGTGTCATGCGCTTAAGACGTATGCAAACAAGATTTATGTAATTAATTTAGGAGATAAGAGCAGGCGCGGGAATACATACGTTATGGAGCACAAAGGACGCACAACGTCGCCACCGACACTCCCCAGCTCCGCGTGCCAGCTTTCTGTATGAGATACTGCCCTAGACTACACCAGACAGTTAAACTACCGGCGTATTTTCAAAACTCTACAAAGAAACGTTATTCTAATGCACGTATCTTTATAAATAAGAGACGAAGGAAATGTGTTGTTATTTGTGCATGCGACGGTAGATAAGATCACCGATATAAATATGAAAGGCGGGAGACAAAGCGTCGAACAGAAGGCTGTTGTTGTTCGTGCGGCGAGCGGCCGTCTGTCGCCAGGCGGCAGCGGGCAGCAACGGCCGGAGATATTTACGTTTATCTTCGGGTAACGGCTTCATCGCAAGCTTTATTACGACATCCACTCACGTAATCCTCCGCTGCCGTCATAACTCCTCGTTTGCTGCCCCACTACAATGTTCTACATTGCTTTTCCACTAGCGGCAGCTATATGCGCCTGCACTAACCCTACCTGACATCTATATTTACACTAAGCAATAACCATGTTACGTTTTAATGTTTATGATTATTGCTTCTGCTATTTTCAGACGGAAAACGGGATTGTGTTCCTTTGTTAGCAGTTTTCTTTTATTTACTCTGATATCCTATCAAAGGTCGATATATGACACGAAAAGGGAACTGAATATTCAGCAAACAATTTTACTTGAAGTCCATTTTAACTTTGCGGGTTCTTTCGTCGAGTCGGGCGGATCCGACCCAGCAATAAATGAATATCGGATATGGAATCCATAAATACTCAATCTAAATTCGTAAATTTTCTCTGGGGTCGTAAAAAATGAAGAGGTAATCTGAAATCGGCTTACGGTCGAGGTACTGTTAAAACATTTTCACCTCAAAAGCATTTCATTAAACCGCTTTCAAAAACTGGGCTATATTTCCGTTCTGTTTAAACAGATCGGAACAGCTTTGAATCGAAAGTAAAAATTAAATACCTTTGTCGCTGTAGGCTTGTGTAGGTTTCGTGAGAATTCTGGAGCATTCCGTTGGGTGTTAAAATGTAGTTACCGTAAATGTGGGAAGGTTGAATAGCGGCGCAGAAAGGCCGAAATTGAGCGGGTGGATTGGAACACGGCAGCTTAGTGCAACCGCCGGAAGTAGGCCTCTAACCGCCGGCGTATAATAGCTTCCAAATTGACCCTTCCACTAGGGCCTACGTCCGCCTGCGCCGCCGCTTGCGTCAGCTTTATCGTCATATTTCACCAAGTTGGCGACGAAGTAGGCTCTTCACAGCACCCCTACTTGATGTGAGCTTCCGGCCCGAAACTTCTTGTGTAGTTTGTAATTATGTTGCCACATCTACTTACTCAGAGCGACAACAAAATTAATTTTCATGCTAAATTATTAGTGCGCTAGCATCGGTTCGGAAGTGTTATTAGCTTCTATAGCGAAAGGCAAAACGTCATCCGACCGGGGCGGCCGGCAACGAGGAGACTGAGGTACATAAAAGGGACGAGTCGCGCGAAATACTGGCATTGTAGGATCCTAAGCCCTGTTTAGATTAGATCAGACCTTCGAAATAACAGTGAATGAGGACGTGGATTAACTACGGTCCGGGGCACTCGGGCCCGTGCGCCTAATGGGGCCCCCGTTAGGGGTAATGAGGGGCGCGGGCGGTGCTTGCCGCTCTCCACTCGAAACGCTCATCGAAAATATTTGCTGCTCTGCATAGCAATACTCTACCGAAATCACTAAGTCTAGTCCTAAAAAGTAAAAAAATACTATAAAGGAAAGCTGATTCAATCAATTTTGTAAAAGTAAATGGAACCTGCTAGAGAAATAAATTAAGTAAAATACAGCGGTTGACAGGATAAAGTCGTCTCCGTAACCGCGAATCGATTTGGGTCTAGGAGCTCCGCGGATGTCCCAAAGGCAAAGAAGTAAGGGTCGAAATTCATTTTTCAATGTCAGAGAAGAAAATTCATTAGAACTTTGAGATTACTAATGGCTAAACGGACGGAGTAAAATTTGCTCTTAATTTGTACCGAAACTTTTTTGCAAATTTTAAGAAACTTTCGGAAATGACTTTCAAAGTAAGAAAGATGGGAGAAGTGCTAATGATTATTGTTTTGTTTCTTGTTCTTTGACGATCACTTTGAAATGCTATTTATTTTGGTTTCTAACTGAGGGCGTCAAAGTAATGATTGATACAGCGAGTGTATATTTTAAGTGACAATTTAAACTTTGTTGTGTCGCATTAAGGCGGTTTAAAAACTCTGTCACCAGGGTTTATTAGGTATTTCGTCGACTTTGTGATTCTATTTTGATATAATGCAGGCTAGTTATGGAAAATAAACTTCTAAGCCTTAACTTTTCTTGCGTGATATGTGGTCCAGATAAAACATTTTTCATAAAGTAGTGATGAAGATGACATTCATAGGCGGGAATGGAGTGCTCATACTAAAAGTAATAAATCCGGGGCGGAGATATGTCCGCGCTGTGAGCGGTGCGGGTGCGGGACGGGCGCGGGACGGCCAACGGGCGACGGTCGCAGAACCACCCGATATTAGTTTACTTTTCCTCTCCAACTTACTTTATTAGTTATCCACCCGAGAGCTGCCGCTGATAGTTTTCAAGTTATTGAGAAGCCAAGAAGACGAAAGTGTGTTAGACAAACTCAATTTTTCCTATTGCTACGCGATATAAATCATTTGTCTGATGCTACTTGCCAACAAGGATTATTTAAGGCTTGGAAACTTATCTCAGAGGAAGAAAAATAAACAACAATTTATATCTATCTAGCAAAACTAATGATAAAGCAGTGCTGTCGATGTTTTTTTACAAATTGAAAGTGAGCAACAAGAGTTCTGATTAAGAAATTATCCAAATTCGATCGTGTGTATGCAAGCCGCAAACCCGATAGACGAATCCGCGGAGGGTTGTACGTTGTAAGACAAGAGGAATAATAAGCGGGCGGGTTGAGTTATTAATAGAGAGATGCAAATGCGTCGTTACGCTGCAGCGGCACGCGCGGGCTCCGGGCGGGCGCGGGACGGGTGCGGGACGGGTGCGGTGCGGGCGGCGGCGGCCACATGAGCTACAACTTCGCGAAACAACGCTAGTTCTTACCAACACCAACATATGCATAGCTAACGAGAGGATATGCATGTGTGTCGTACTTTACGGTAATAGCGAACTAGAGGATCTCTTTAAGTTTGTATTACGCCCCAAACTTTATGGGTATATTAAGTCCTATATTCAGCAACCTGTTCGTTATTAAACGAAGAATTTAATTTGGAGACAATAAAGTTATTTGCAATGAAAACAGACAGTAAATGAACGCAAGTTCACAAACAATACACTTAAGTCAGTAAACCAAGCGACCGGAAAAGCTCATTTTGTTGGTTGCAAAAAGCAAGCATGTAATATTCTTTTAGTTTTATACTAACTTGATTCAGAGTGTGTCAAGCGAAGGTGATCTTTACGACATGTAAACAACGAATAAATTTTTACTACTCGTGATGTGCTTTTATGTCTGCGGTAACAAAAATAAAGCATGCTGGTGGAAACTGATAACCATAATTTATCTTTGCACGAGAGTTGCAGCTTAGAACTATGAAGCTTACTTATTTAATTTGCAAATAAAATATATCATGTTTAGAATGGCAGAATTTGTAGAGAATAACCCACGATATCTGGATTATTATGAATCTGTGTAAGTAGATACAATCTACCACTTAATTTTTGTATTGGGCTGTAATAGAGATCGTAAAAAATATTGGTTCGTTTTACGAGGCTTCTGAAAGGATGACGGAGGGCGAAATCCGTGATAGACTAAAAACAGGTCAGGCGGCTTTTCGTTGACAACAACAGCTTTGTTAGGGAGGATTTTATTGGCACAAATATTGTCCAAGTCGGGCTGCGGCGCGCACTCCTCGTGATTTACCGAGCTGTTTACGCTGCGAGCCTCCCGCCACCAACTACCAACATTTTTACAGCGCCATTTGCCCGAATCAGACATTTCATACAACACAAATCATTTTAACTATATTTTTATGAAAATTTTCCAACATCAGTTAGAAAGTTGCGTTACCGTTAACTTTGTTTTATGACTGCTGATACACATAGAGGCCTAACGCCGCGGTAAGAATTATTTTTGAATATTTCAGCTTGCTGAAGATTTGAGAAGAGAAAGTTGTGTAGATTTACCTCATGTTTTAGCTTTATGCAGAAAGTGATAAAGTTCCGACAGCGCTTTATAATTTGTATAAGTAAGCATTTTGATTCTTCTAAAAAACATCACAATCTTGCCAATGTTTTTATTCAAGCGGAAAATACAGATTATATCTATTCCAAGAAAACTTGGGATCAAACAATAAAAATGGCCCTTAAGCCATTGAAACATTAACGGAGTTTCCACGTAAACTTTTTGTATAAGTAGAAAAGTTACGGAGGCATTTTCCAATCTCAGGGCGAGGGACGGAGTGTAGCTTGTCATTATGGTGGCGGAGGGGCTAGGGGGGTGCGGGGAGTGGTGGACTATCTCACCTCGCCTGTTGTTTCAAGGCCCCCAGCACACAATACTCCGCTCCTATTAGTCTATCAAAACGAACAGATAAAATATTCCAACTTCGCAACAAATTAAAAACGTATTCACGACATCCCTTGTCGAAACGCAAACACTAAAATGTTATCGAGATTATGTTGGATCAAGGGAAAGGGAGCCAAAGTAAACGAAGTTATCCCATTAGAGAGCCTATTTCGAGACGCAATAAATTAAAGACAAACATTAAGGATGCGACTAAATCGGATCGAAGGTAAGTCGGTTTATTGGTTATGTTATAGTTACATAGAGTAGGAACAGTCAATAGAATATCTACGTCTCATCTCACAAGATATTTAGACATGATATCAGATATGAAACATTCTAATTTAGTAAAATGCAATATACATTTAAGTATACGATTAATAAACATTATATTTTTTTTGATATTGTGATGATAATAGTCGATAAATTTTCCATTTAAATTAATAAGTAACATGAATAGTAAAAGCGGACTTACGAAAATACCTGCTATAATCGAAAATGTTTATGTTTTATATTTATACAAATAAAGCAAAAGTAAATATCGAACCAAAGCACTCTCTTTTATAGGTCCGATAATGAAAATACATCAATGGTAGAAAAATAAAAGCCATTCCTCGCCCCGAAATAATTGGGAAGCGGCCAGGAGGATAATGACGTCATTAGGAAAACAAGTTCGATTGAGATTCAATGGAAAAATTGGTCCCAAAGCGTCAAACGTCGGTGTTTACGTGTCAATTTAGCGAAACGAATACAGATGGAGACAGGGTGTTGCAGTTCGCAGTTAGAAAAGATAGAAATAAAGTAGCCATTGCGAGTTAGAGGGGTTTAAGACGGGAGTAGAAAGTGTGCTAATCCCTTTATCTGGCGCGCAGCACGCGGCGCGGGCCTGGCTTACGGAGCTCGCACCTGTTCGACCGCGCGCCGGCCGCCGCCCGCGCCGCCGCCGCCGCCGCCGCCCACTGTAATCTTCCCTCTTTTTATCACAGCCGCGTTTCGCCCGCTTAATTAGCGAATGACTCGCTCTACCGAGCTCAAAATACGTCCGTCTGTACATCGCACACTAACACTCGGAAGGGTTGATTAGGGACATAAAGGAAGCCTACTAATAAGCTATCTCTGATAGTTACAACAGGTCGAACTTTGTGTCTAGGGTATATAAACTTAGTTAATAAAAGGCGGTAGTTACCGAAGTTTTGAATATAAACAAGTTTCTTCTTAATCACGCCACGATAAGGAAGGTACATTAAAAAGGTCTGGCGTGACAACAAATCTAAAGGAAAAATCTCCGCCTCTGAGAGCCCAACGGTGATAAACGAGAAAAACTTTGGAACTAAATGGAGCATTCGAGACGGCGGAGCTGCGCTGCTCTCGCAGAATAATACTTCTCCCGAAGAATAACACTTATAGTCCGCGAGGCTTAAAATCAAATGTCCCCGTTCTCCCGGAGTTTCGAGCGCACCGTGGCGGCGTATCTTGAGGAATTGCGACAGAAACAAATGCCAATTTTTGACTCAAACTTCGCGATTTATATTCTGAGCGAACTCGGGAGAACCGACGATCACGACTTTTAATGTATGACTTCTAACGCGCGTGCACCACTCCTAAAGTAACAAGGCAAAAATCTTTTTCCCCTCTATTTTGATGAACACTTTCGAGTTTTACGACATAAAATACGACTTACCAACGTGGCAGGAGCACTTACCTGTGAAACAGAAAAAAAATAGAAATTTAATAACCGTGTTAAAACAGCGCTAATACAGCTATGAACTTTTTAAGTGAATTTAATTTTATAACGTCAATAGCGCCTGTTATATTCTAAGAGCTAAGGTTGTTAATTCATGAAATTCAAACTTCACGCTATTACAGCCGACGAAGCGTAAAAATAATAATGCAAAGTAAAAAACAACAAGGCCACGATTCGTATAAATATAACGCTGAAGCAGTGCGAGCTTTTTGTGTGGACGGACAGGGAGAGCAAGGGCAGATTACTCCAATTTACATTAATACGAGTTTTCCGGCGCGCGGGGTGTCGGGGCGGTGCGGCAACGTGTCGGCGGCGTGTCGGCGGCGTAGCGGCGACGTGTCGGCTGCGGACGCCGGCCAGCCAAATCACGCATCCCGGGAGAGCGCACACCTCACAACACCAGGATTATGTTATATGGAAATAATTGTCGCGCCGCGTCAGTATACAGACCTCCGCCGAAATTACCTCACAAAATAAGGGTAGACGAGTTTTGTTGCCCCGAACTTTCTTAATTTGATTAATTTTAGTGAGGGCTTTTCATAACGCGTGGAAATTTGAATAACCCTCCTACCGGTAGCATAAATAACAAGTAACTAAGTAAAGTTTTTGTTTAATTGTGTGAAATGAAGATGTAAGAGGAAACGAACAAATGTTTCAGTAGAGGTACATAATGAGCTCGATTCTAGATACCACCGGCTAACACTAAAATTAAAAAAATCTGTCTCTTTCAAAACAATAAATTGAAAAAGGACAGGCGATTTATACTTTATGGTTTTACACTTTGTCCGCTAGATTTTGATGCGCTTTTGCACGTTTCCCCAATATTTCTGTCCATTTTATCTGCCATATCATATGACGGCGGATAAAAATGACAGATAATGGATAGAACCACCGACTATGAATCAAAAGCGGAAAGAATAGATCTCCTGTTCTTTTCCTGAAAGTGACAAATAAATATTAATTTTAGTTTCAGCCGGCAAATCTAGAATCGAGCCCAATGTGTGGTTTGACGTGTCTTGATCAGTGGTCCCGGCGATAGTATCGTGGAGTGCGCCGCGATAGGCACGTGCGGCGCTCGAGTGACGCTGTGTCAGCGAGCTGCGAGCTGAATGCCTCCCACCGACTCGCCACTGAGTACTCAAGCCTATTACGACCGATTGACAACTTTATCGACGCGACTGACTACTATACAATAGTAAGATAAAGTAGCCCTAGTGTGAGGTAAATAATGTGTGGTTTGACGTGTCTGATCAGCGGTCCGGGCGATAGTATGGTGGAGTGCGTCGCGATCGGCACGTGTGGAGCTCGAGTGACGCTGTGTCAGCGAGATGCGAGCTGAATGCCTCCCACCGACTCACCACTAAGTACTCAAGTCGATTACGACCGAATGACTACTCTACCTACTACTATGCAATAGCAACATAGTGTGAGGTACGTAATGTGTAGTGTGACGAGTCGTGATCAGTGGTCCCGGCGATAGTATCGTGGAGTGCGCCGCGATCGGCACGTGCGGCGCTCGAGTGACGCTGTGTCAGCGAGCTGCGAGCTGAATGCCTCCGACCGACTCGCCACTAAGTACTCAAGTCGATTACGACCGATTGACGACTCCACTGATGCGCCAGACTACCTACATTGTAATAGGAACATTAATTTAAAGAACTGTCACATAGTTATTATCAGATACGAAAGGAAAGGAAAGTAAAGATTATAAATATTTCGAACTTGGAGTAGCCGAATACAATCATATTAAACAAACAGATATAAATTTTACTTTATTTGAGGGGGATGGGTATCTTTTATGAAATTGAGAGACCGCACTTCAGTACGTGAATACTCAAGTTCATTACGTCTGCTTTACTTGATTATGGAGTATACCTATCCTATACTTTAATACATTGGTCTCGCAGCAGAGATTTTTTGTCTGGGAGAGGCTACTTTAAGTCTAACTGCGATAGAACATTTTTATAGAGATTGATATTACTCAACTCAGGGACAATAATGCCTATGTAAATACTAAATAGTAGAGATATCGGCATTTACCTCTGCAGCGTAACTACGCTACAATTCACCCTTTACTATGTTACAGTAGCTACATACAAAGTATGGCACAATAGAGAGGAGTGTCGTGATCCGTGACTGCGGTGGCGATTTATTTACCATACCTACGTACGAGTATACCAGTGATAGTCTCGTAAAGAGTAGAGGTGTCAGCTCAAAGTGCAAATAATGGCTGGTTCAGAATTCTAAATGTCCCTGGATTATTGAGCAACAGATTCGCGGCAAGTACTCATGAGGGTTATCCGATTAACCTCGGTAATAGAATTCAGAGTACTGCAACTGCAGTTCGAATATCGTGATAAAAAATCGGTGGTAGTATCTCTGTAGAAGTGTCAGCTCAGTAGGTGTGTCAAGAGAGGCTGTCTCAGCGAGATATGTTGGCTCGAGCGACCGCCGCGGTGAGACACAAGTCGAATACTTCCAATATTGCAGTCCAAATGTCGTGATAAAACACCGATAAAATGACGGTTATAGTATCGTAAGCAATAAGTACGCCAGGTTCGTTTACCCAGTCGATTATCAAATTGAAATCTTAAAGCTTAAATACAATCTAAGTACTGTAGTGGAGGTGTCGTGTTAAGTGCCTTTGATAGTATCGTAAAGAGAAGATGTGTCAGCTCGGCAGGTGTGGCGTGTCAAGAGCTACAGTCTCGGCGAGCTGTGTTGAATGGCTCCGAGCGAGCGAGCCGCGGCGAGTACTCAAGTCGATTACGTCTGATTGACAACTTAACGGTCGGTCCGTGCTCACGTACAATGCACACCCCACTGCACCGACTATCGGCAAATGTAGCGCTATCTACACCTCCAATCGATAACCTGTTGAGACAAATTGCACAAGACCTCGCATCCGACGCTGATTGCATCTGCAAAATTTAGGCAATATGTTGAAACGAAACAGAACGAAAAGCAAAAAGAAAATCAGAAGTAGATACGAAACTAAACAAATAACAAGAAGCAGAGCCTATTTTAAAATTTCAGATGCGGGCCAGTTGCTTTCATTGCAGTTCACGCTCCGTAAAGCGCTCTGGAAAAAATCTACTTTTATGAACGTAATGAAAACAAATTTCACTCAGAGGGCAATATCATAATGGAGGCGCGTGGCTTCGGATATGAGTAGCATTACATTCACGTAGCTCGGTGGTGCTAACCGCTGCCGGTGGATAGCCTTCTATTACTATCTCACTACAAGGGGGTTACTTAGCGCTAATTTGCTCGGCCAATGACATACTTGGAGCGAGCTACCTCAACTAGCTTTCCGGCCACGTACTTAATTTCTCTGCACATTTCCTTAACAAAGGAACCACCACTTGCTTGCTACAATATAAACTCTACAGCGTTATCTTGTATGTACAGTAGTTTTGGGAGTTCTACGAATTGAAACAAGCTTTGAAGTTGAGATCTTTTAACGAAATCCAGAAATTTTATTGGAGACGACGTATTTCCAAGAAAATTAAATTAACTTGATGAGTAACGATAACGACGACGGAAGGCCGATACCTAATAGGGTACCTTTCCGAGTTTGGGCCACGGAATCAGTAAAAAGCCCCCTCAGCGGTGACTTTACAGGAAGTGAAATAGGCAAATACAGATACCGTTGAAGTGATTTCATGAACAAAGTTTCTCTATCAACGAAATTCAGAGTGTAATTTGCGAGCAGCGGAAAGTTTCCCTTATCACAAAATTTCACGTGGAGTGTTTTGTCGGAATCCCTAAATTCCTTCACTGTAGAATAAGTTTTCTGACATGATTGGAAGTATAAACATAGAGAATATTGCTTTACATTCTAATTTGCAATACCTCTCAAGAGGTAGAGAGGCTATTTTTTTCCATGTGAATTGCTTTATTTCCTTGCTTGGAATTAGAATGGGCAAGAGTTTGAATAAAAGCTAAAACGCAAAAACGACTAAAGCATGCTCCGTTGGTTCGGACATTTCGAGCGAGTGGACAGTGAAAAATTGACAAAATAGATATAAAGAGGCGGATGTACACGCGGTAATGTGCGTGGACTAAGATATAGCGAGCGAGGGAGATATTGCCGTAGATTAGTCGCATCATGTGTGCGTGTTACAAAAGATTGATGAGAAAAGGGCGCCGGGAATAATAACTGAACGCAGACACAGGTTCGTAACATTAATTGTAGGAAAAACAGATATCAGCACACAAGTTCGTTCTGTTGGTAATTTCACTGGAAATGTTCATATTTCAAATGTTTACTAATGAAAATGAGTTTGTACTTAATTATTGTTTTCTATAACAACATAATTAGACATTATACGTGTGTGAGAGACAATTTATTTAAAGTGGGCTCCGTGGTCTAATGGTCAGAGCCATGGATGGGCTTACGATCTGGAGGTCCCGGGTTCGATTCCCAGGGGGGAACACGAAGTTAATATTTGTCAATTTATCACTTTGTGAGGTTTTCCGCAGTTTGGTTAGAACATTGCAGGCTGAATCACCTGATTGTCCGAAAAGAAAGAAGATTCTGTGCTTCGGAGGGCACGTTAAGCCGTCGGTCCCGGGCGCTGTATTTGATAGTGGTCGTTACTCAAACCAAGTCAGAGGTCTAATAGCTGTGCTACTAAGCGGTTTGAAAACGTTGACACCAGGTTTCGTCGGGTTGTAGTTGTAGGTATTTAGATGACGTTTTCGACTTTTGTTCAGCGTTTCCTATAATTAAGTCCTCACTTACTGTTAATGAAGACGTATGGGCAGGCAAACAATCAAAGCATGTTTTGCTTCACAGACATACAATGATAAGCGAAAGATCAAAATAAATCGTTTAAAACAGCTGATATGCAATAAAAAAAGCTCTCGTGTATTAAACTCGATCGCAATTATTCGAGTGGGTAACAAGTTATCGGGAGTTGGCCGGACCAGATGTCGATGGCACGTCCCCGTAACGAATGGAGCGCAGCGTGACTCCGGCCAGCGCCTCCGCCAGCGTAATTGGAAAGACGCTACGTGGCGCTCCGACTCCGACTGCCTCCGCCCGGAGCCCGGCCCGAGCGGAGCCCTATCATTAGCGTCACTCACAATTTGCCACCACCTCACTTCTACACTCCATACTGACGTGATCGCTTCCGATGTTAATTTGATCTCACAAATCAGCATTAAGATAATTAAATGGAGACTGTACTATATACTAGCCGTAGTAAACGCTACGATCCCTACTACGGGTTCGTGCTACGAATATGTGCCGAATGAAACGTGTAATCATTAAATTCCATAACGATATTATTGTCATTGTGAGCTCATTGTTGCAAAACAGTAAATCAATTTAAAACAATGTTTGTTACTATACTTTTTGGATCATTAGGCACGAATTCAATTTTATTGCGACGAAGCGGTTTTGCGGTACTACATACAATGAGCATAACAATATTATTTCTATTCATACCAAATCATTAATCATTTCTGCGTTTTTGTTATCATGTACATTTTTATCGTCTTTTCAATCCGCTCTAATGATGCTGCAAGCGAAAAGCTAACGTTAAAGTGGCACTCAAGTTTGTAATAAATTATACCTCCAATCAGCTTTCCCATTTAATATATTTTCAATCACTCTTCGAATCGGCAAAGTATTTAAAAAGCAACGTTCGTTGTAAATAAATTGTTCATTAGTGTCACGCGAATACATTGTTTCGTTTTGTCCAATAACAGATATGAGAATATAACGCGGAGTAAACTCAGCAGTAATTTATGAGTGGTGCAGATAATTTTATGTACATTGCGTGGCATTTTGTGAGCCGGCGGCGCGGACTGGATGAAGAAAACGTTTTGCGTAGGTAATTAAACGTCCGGGTCGCGCAGTTTATGTGACGATTAGTGAGCAGGGCGCGCAGAAGGCTCGGCCGTTCAATTTGCCGCTTCACTTGACACAATTCGACGCCTGACTCGGGGACAATCGCACTCGAAGCCCCGTCGACCTCCTTATCTCCCGCCGAGGTAATCTTTCCTTCCCTCGGCGGCAATAACTCCAAGTGGGCAGGATTACCTGCAAAGGGGCTTCGTGAGCCAACCACCTACAAAGGTTATCGATTTAAACATTGCGAGCACGCGTCACGTCTACTCCTTTTATTGTTGTTTGTCTTTGCCTCATTCCGAACCTTTTGTCGAACGTTATTTTTAACTTACGAGAGCAAGAATTTTCAACAAGTCCATTATTTATAGATTCCACCGCAATCAACTCTTGTTATTAAATAGAAGTTATCAAGTCAATTACAGTATTAATTGTAAACCGGTGCACGTCTCCAATGTTCCATTTTCTTGTTAAATGTATAAAGTGATAATTACATTGCCAAGAGAGGACCACCTTAAATTGCGCTCGGTATGGGTCATAAAATATGAAGGAAAAGCTCCAAGTGCCATTTGCAAATAATTTCGTTGGCATGTAAATCTGCGCACGTAAATTCCGTTGCTGTCTGCGCGCGGAAATTGAATCGTTCGAGAACCATGCCGATATATAATTTTAACAAAATATGACCCACCGCCACCGTTTGTGGAATTTCAAAACCAGAAGCAGGAACATGTATTCCGACTATTAATGTGCGTAGCGTCGTTTCTGCAAACATATTTTAATCGATTTTCATGTGATATTTCTTTTCCTTGTCATATTTTGACAAAATCCAAACTTTGCGTACACCTATATTATTATCCCACGAATCCACTCAAAATTTATTAATTTATTCTTCTTATTTAGAATTGAGTTAATAAATAAAAGTAAGCCTACTCATTTGTCTTTTAGCAAAAGCTTAATTAAATATAAAAAAAATATTCTTGCAAAGAAGTTCTTTTCATTTTCTTTTTAATTACACATTTCAAACGATAGTACCTAATAATAATGATAAAGCTACTTTGATTAATTATTTTGTGAAGATCTACGAAATAGGTAGAGATTTTTCGGTGGTTGATTATTGTCGAAAGCCGATGTGTATTTAGGTAGGCAAGGTGGGGGGTGTGTGTGGCTGCCGGGTGGTCGGCAGGCGGTGGAAGTCACGGCAGCGGGGATATTTCAATTTGGCTGGAGACGCGACCCGAGAGGCCGCGCGGCCGCCGCACGGCTCGCTGAACCGAAAGCCCGTTGCGGGCTTCGCCAAAGAGCAAACACCGCCTCCGCAATCTTGTGCCATGTGGACCATGCCGAACACTCGACCACGACAATCTACTAGTACAATTACCCACACTCCTCTACCGCACAGACGGAACGCCTCGAGTGTTCGACTCCTCTGAATCGAGTAATCGATAGTTCGAACGAGACCGGATTAATCCCCTAATATTGACCCTCTGCCGTCCGTCCACATGGCCGAACGAGCACTCAACATATACTAAACCGAACCGAAACCAGTAACTCCAAAGTAAATTAACAAAGTCTCTATTAACGAGCTCTAACCTTGACTTGGCATTTTTAACAATGATTCTGCGGGTCTAAAAAGGGTTTTAATTTTTTGGAAATAATTCTTTTAAAACAAGCTCGGAATGATTGTGAAAGGGCTTGGAGGATGATAATAAGAATTATTATTTTGTTTGAGCGAGGTGAAATACTGGAGGAGCGGTATGCTCATTGGCTGTGAATAACAATGAATTCGCCGAGCTCGTAAATCCAGGTGCGCGTCTGTTATTGAATAGACCACGCCAGTGCGGACTACATTAATGGCAACCGATCCGGTGCGATTCAATAGGCGTCACAGCCTCCTTCTCCTACGCTCACCAAGATGAGAATCAGGCAAATAAGACGGCAGACAGTTATTGGACGCAATCACAATGAAACAGCCGCAATAACGAGTGATTGTGAAATATAAGTTATGGATAGATGAAATAGAGTTTACGAGTACAAGTGAACTGAATACGCAAGTATATTCGTGTACTCATAGGTATTTTGACAACACTGGCCCTGGCTCCGAGTTTCTGTTGGTGAATGACGAATTTGATTAGCACCTCAAGGAGCTGATACAGGAAATCCTAGTGGATAGGGTAGGTGCTATAAGTCAGAATATCTTCTTTAGAAATTATTTCAGTATATGGCAAAACCTTTTGCGAGGATTGATTTGAAATGATAAAAAGGTTTTATCAGCGCAACAGATAATTTACTTTGAATTGTAAATAATTTAATTTGTTGGAGGTTGCGGATCACGGCCCGCGGCCACCCATAGCGCTAGTATTTTCCTCTCATTTTCTTTCTTTCGGAAAGTAACGAACTGTGTAATTGGAAACAGGGGCTTGGCTCGCCCGCTGACGACTCCGCCGCGCGACTGGCGTTATGCCTGCTCTGATAATTCCTTACTCGATTTCGTCACGAAACATTTGCTTCATTTAAAACGTAAAACACATAAAAACACAATTACTACCCAATCTAGATGAGTACTGTACAAACTCAAGGGTGCACTTCAAAAAGAGAAACTTCAACTTGTGTCCTTAGTTTGAACAACTTTTATCTAACTCGCTATCCGGATGCGGTAAACATAACGAAGTAACGACTGAACAAAATTCATTAAACATTTGAATAAGAAAATCCTTAAAGGCGCCCCTTGAGTCCCACCCTTTTAATATTAAGGGTTAAACCTGTAATTCGCCTATATCTTATAAGAGAAAATTCCCAAAAGGGAGGAATTCTGTACATAATTACATTTATGAGGTCTAATAAACATATAAATATTACGGTCGTGTGCTGGAGTTGTAATATACAGCTCATTTGAATAAAATGCTTCAACTAAAGCTACTTACTGGCAATAAAGGTTTTATACTTTGAACCGCTAACTGTTGTTATTTCTTTTTTACAGCAGCAAATTGTAGTCTGAATTTTTAACGTGCTAGCTACAAAATAGGTACTGTCTTATATTTTGATGGTAATGCCAGAGTCGAGACAATGAAATATCTACAGTAGGTTTTTAGATAATGGATTTTGTTTCCCTGTCGACAGCTATAATTTGGCTATCGAGTAAATGGCCGACCGCGACCATATCGCATGTAACGTATTTTTTCTGTATAAACAGATAAATGTGCGTTCGTAAAACTACAATAAATCCCCAAGTAATATAAACGCGCTGTCGACATCGGCGAGCGAAGCCGGGTCGCGGCGGGCGAGGCGCGGGGGGCGGGGCGCGGCAATTTTTCTCTCCGCTGACAACATGATGTAACGCCAATATCGCACGCTGAGCGATTAAGCCGCGCACGCCGATATTTCAGACTTGCCCCTACTAACTGTCAAAGTGTCGGAGAGAACTCTGCATGCTTCCACACATACATAATATACTCTACATACGCGTATTGACATATTGTGAAGCAATTTATCACAGTTCTTGACGACAAATACAGCAAATAATGCAAGGCAATAAGCTTTCCATTTGAGAATTTGTCACCGAACTCCATTAAGCGCAGTCGTTCGGTGAAATGAAAATGTGTCTTCGTGTTCAATTTACTCGGTTTATTTCTTAAAATGCTAGTAATATTGCGACGAATATAAAAAGAGGTATAAAAAGCTGGGTAATCTCGCTGGTAGTCCGTATCGCTTGAAGGAGATGGTTGGCTAGGCGGATCACGCAGGCAGGCAATCACTCTATAATAAACGTGGAGCGATTCGAGTGCGGCGCAGCGAGGCCGCACGTACTGCTGACGCCACCTTCCGGCTGCAGCGTCAGACGAACCCGAACCAACCCTCTACCGAAACACTGTACCGCCTTACAATTTAGCATCTAGATACGACAACATAAACACTAAAATTTCACAGGATCGACTCACGCAAACGACCATTAGACCTTTCAGTGCAGATAAACTAAGAAATGACGATACTTTTACTCCGTTATCTCGTAAACCGGGTTCAAGTAGTTCGTCGACGAGCATATGCTTTAAATAGTTTAGAAAATGTAGTTTTTTCCGGCAGCTCGATAAAAAGGTTCCTTTACTTTTTCTAACCCCGTATCCATAAATAACTAAGGGCTAGGACACGGTGGAGTCGATGATAAACGACTCCAAGTCGGCGCCCGGGCGTCGGCCGCTGGCCGCGAAAAATACAACTGTCATCTTGAGTGATGGAGAAATAACGGCCGCGTCATGATCCGCTCTGCATGCCAAGAGCTGTTGTCATTCCTTTTGTAGCCGCGCCCTTATTACATAAAGGGCATTGCCAAAAGGTGAGCGATACATACCGCATACTACCAGCAGCTGACATATTGGCGCTGAACACGAATCTCAAACGATTTCAGTCTGACGACTACGGGGCCAAATAGACAGTTAATGATAGCTCTATCATTCAGTAATGTAAAAAGAGATTAAATGCGAAAATCCGTTCATTTCACCTATGGCATTAAAATACGGATCCATTTATTTCAACGCGCGTTTAACTTTTCCATTCGAAAGTGTCCATTCGTATGTGTCGAAACGACGGAAGAGAGCTCGACGTGCTTTAAATTACGAGTGTTTTGCTTAATACTGCTCCCGAAACACTTTAACACCTTTTTTATTTTTTCAATATAGCTTGTTTAAATCAACAAGTACTCATTGTGTCCATATAATAGAATTATGGAGTGGAAAAGCGGTTCATTCTTCTCAATAGCGGCGGGAGAATTACAGTTGTTAAAAATCTGTGTTCGCGAGAAAAGTATAACTTTATGTGCGAGAGTAATAAAACACAAGCGAATTGATTGTTGCTATTGCGGTCACGTCGCTCAGTTACTGTTTTCACGTCTGACGTAATAACGTTAGCAACAAAGTTATGGTACATACGTGACCCGTTCGGCACCATTCCTTACTCTACCACTGATCCTCTTCATATCTTTTGAAGCTCTAGGATATTACACAATCAATATACTATCAATTCAGCGCTACAATAATCACAATGGTTCCAATATACTAGGAATTGCGAGTATCATTCTGAGTGTTAACCTTCTTGCTACGTCGTAGCATTGTCGTAGTAGTTTTCTACGCGGCATGTGCTACGGATTTTATGGACGTAGCTAAGGAATCTTTTATAAGAGCTTATAACACTTCTATTAACTAGACGCTTTGAGAAGCGTATTTTTGTAAAATACGGTATACCGTAAGTATAGCTGATTCAATATGGACGTGTAAGGTGTTGATTTAATAATTACAGATTTTTACGTCGTAATAATTGTACAGTTTTTTTACATTAACTAGATTAGATTTTTTTTTTCACCCAAATAATTTAAGTACCTTACTATTTATCTTACCTTATCCGGAAATAATTAACAATCCTATTTACCCGACTACGGCAAAGCAAAAAGGAGGGTTATGATTTTCACCGGTAAGTATGTATGTATGTAAGTGGGTGTGTATGTTCATCTGTTCCCTCATAAATTCTAAACTACTTATTAGAATTTGACAAATGAGGTATTGTAAGAAGCGTCTCAATCGTCCACAGGTTATAGGCTAGGTGACGTCACTTTAAATTGCTTGAAGCTAGAGAACATGGAGTAAAATAAAAATCTTTTTTGGTAATGCCGTGTGAAGTCTCAAATGAAATAACTTAATTTGCACATTCCAAAAATATATCATATTGCCAACTTTTGCCGCGGCTTTGTTTGCATTTACTCGATAAATGAAAATATTTTCTAATATCACTTTATAGGTCGGACTGGGCAATAGTCTTGTATGGTGGAGATTGCCAGCCGGAACTGAAGTTGCGTGAGCCCCCTATGGGCCCCAAGCCATGTAGTAGGTGGGAGTCCCGCGCAAGTCCCAGCTTAGGTCGTCAGTCAGGTAGAGGGACCCAGGACACAGGGAGCGTACCGGAAGAAAGCAATTAGCCTAAATGTATTCATGGTGAAATATCAAACTTGCTTCACTCGCGATGCGCGTTAGATTTTAGTTTACTGGAAATATGTAATTTTGCGCTCGCTGCGCTGTCCATACCAATTTCATTTTTTTTTTTGCCCGCCTCACATAAATATAAAAGTAAAAACAGGTTGGAAGTAGCAACCACATCCAGACATTGAGACCAGTGGGTTGAGGGGGGGTTCCCCCTTAACAGAAATAGTAAAGTAACGACCAGTTGGAAGAAGCGACCACATCCAGACATTGAGACCAGTGAGTTGAGGGGGTCTTCCCCTCTAACAGAAATAGTAAAGTAACGACCAGTTGGAAGAAGCGACCACATCCAGACATTGAGACCAGTGGGTTGAGGGGGTCTTCCCCCCTGACAGAAATAGTAAAGTAACGACCAGTTGGAAGGAGCGACCACATACAGACATTGAGACCAGTGGGTTGAGGGGGTCTTCCCCTCTAACAGAAATAGTAAAGTAACGACCAGTTGGAAGAAGCGACCACATCCAGACATTGAGACCAGTGGGTTGAGGGGGTCTTCCCCCCTGACAGAAATAGTAAAGTAACGACCAGTTGGAAGGAGCGACCACATACAGACATTGAGACCAGTGGGTTGAGGGGGTCTTCCCACCTAACAGAAATAGTAAAGTAACGACCAGTTGGAAGAAGCGACCACATCCAGACATTGAGACCAGTGAGTTGAGGGGGTCTTCCCCTCTAACAGAAATAGTAAAGTAACGACCAGTTGGAAGAAGCGACCACATCCAGACATTGAGACCAGTGGGTTGAGGGGGTCTTCCCCCCTGACAGAAATAGTAAAGTAACGACCAGTTGGAAGGAGCGACCACATACAGACATTGAGACCAGTGGGTTGAGGGGGTCTTCCCACCTAACAGAAATAGTAAAGTAACGACCAGTTGGAAGAAGCGACCACATCCAGACATTGAGACCAGTGAGTTGAGGGGGTCTTCCCCTCTAACAGAAATAGTAAAGTAACGACCAGTTGGAAGAAGCGACCACATCCAGACATTGAGACCAGTGGGTTGAGGGGGTCTTCCCCCCTGACAGAAATAGTAAAGTAACGACCAGTTGGAAGGAGCGACCACATACAGACATTGAGACCAGTGGGTTGAGGGGGTCTTCCCCTCTAACAGAAATAGTAAAATAACGACCAGTTGGAAGAAGCGACCACATCCAGACATTGAGACCAGTGGGTTGAGGGGGTCTTCCCCCCTGACAGAAATAGTAAAGTAACGACCAGTTGGAAGGAGCGACCACATACAGACATTGAGACCAGTGGGTTGAGGGGGTCTTCCCACCTAACAGAAATAGTAAAGTAACGACCAGTTGGAAGGAGCGACCACATTCAGACATCGAGACCAGGTGGTTGAGGCGGGGCTTGTCGAAATCAAAATGTAACGACTGGTTGAAAGTAGAGATCGCATTCATTTCAGACTTTAAGTTCGGGGGGTTAAGGAGGCTTGGAGTCAAACTAGTGATAGTTAACCTATCAGGCTTTGCCCTAAGCTTCCAATCACCGTTATTTATTATACCCCATGATTTAGTTAAAATATAAGTAAAAAAACTAAAACACATTATATATAAGACCACGGCTATCCTCTAAACATCACTATAATGTATTAAATATCAATTCAGATAAGAATATTTTCTTGTTTAATTCTTTTCAGTAGGCGGGTTTTAGTTTTTTAACTTATATTTTATTACAGTTGTAGTTACCCATCAAATGCTTTATTTATATATATTTTTAGAACTTCTTTAGATAAACCACTATTAATTTCAGCAAAATTCCGCTGTGCTTGTTAACCTGTCAGTTGCATGACAGCTGTCATTCAGGAGTTAAAGCCCCTTAAGTACCACGGAAGGTATCTCTAACATAACCTGAAGTATCTGTTTCCCCGCAAACATTTACCCGACCGGGACTGAACCCACTGCAAATAAGGCTTTACGACTCCCCAACAATAAAATTGATTCCACCCGCGCGTGAAATGTGTTTAATTTTAGTAATCAAAGTAGCATGCGTCAGACAGCGAATGTAATGTAAATACCTATTGTCTGGTCTCGAACGGGTGGAGAACGAAACAAATGATGCAAGGCGGAGTGTGTCAAATGTCAGCGGCAACGCGCGGCCTTTCGTGTCGATAGTCACTTGCAAGCCACGGAACATCGTGTTTCATAAAGCCGGTATTGTGTCGAAAACAGCCGTTTTGTAGGAGCCGAGTTCGCTTTAAGGGGCACTGATATTAAAACAGACGTTTGTAAAATATTAACCGGCTACATGTGGCTTTGAAAGTCTAGTTTGTTTTGTTTTTATTTTCTCTAAATAGTGGATTGCCCTTTGAGCAAATACAACAAAAGATAAAAGCGAAAACATTTTTGGTTTTGACTTAGTTGATTGAGTGTGCACTACAACAAACAGAGCTAACGAGGCGCGAGGACATAAGTGACGCTTTGATCAGCAAATTTAGTGAGCAACTGGTCAGCGGCGAGCCCAGGAGCATCACCTGTGATTGATGGCGATGTCCGGTTCACTCTCGCCGCGAATATTTCATTAAGCGCGCTGCAAAGCCGTGCCATGCATCATAGGCTATGTTGGGGGAGCCGCGTCGACAAAAGATAAAAGCGAAAACATTTTTGGTTTTGACTTAGTTGATTGAGTGTGCACTACAACAAACAGAGCTAACGAGGCGCGAGGACATAAGTGACGCTTTGATCAGCAAATTTAGTGAGCAACTGGTCAGCGGCGAGCCCAGGAGCATCACCTGTGATTGATGGCGATGTCCGGTTCACTCTCGCCGCGAATATTTCATTAAGCGCGCTGCAAAGCCGTGCCATGCATCATAGGCTATGTTGGGGGAGCCGCGTCGACGCTCTGATCCACTCAGCTTAGTATAGAAATTAATACGCAAAATGCTGTGACGTGTGGCAATGCGACAAAGGCAACAGATTTAAAAAAACACCAACCACAGGCTTAAACACTTTTATGAAAAATGTAAAGTAGGTTTTTGCCGAGCAGAAATTTCTATTTTATACAAACATTAAACTTGAATCTTGAAGATTAACCTGAAGCTTGAAGACAAGGAAGATGCCAATTAACCAAATAAAATTACCCTGCCGGAGTATTTTAAATGTGGAACCTTTGTGGTAAGCTGCAGGAATAGATAAAGACTTGCCCTTGTTAGGGTCAAGTGGTTCGATCTCCTACACCGCCATAAATCAGTATTGAATAAAACTTTATTATAACATCCCGAAATATACGCGGCGCTGAAATTGCTTTTTCTATACGTACAAGTACGTGAAGGGTTTTATCAAACTTTGCTTTAGGTTGGGGTTGAGGTAAAAAAATAAAATATAATATGTATCTAAAGGTATCTAAGACGAAAGTTTTACACATACGCTTGTTGAGAACTAGGCGTAACGCACACATTGCCAAAAGTTGTTATATCGACCGAAACACGCTGTCAATATTAAATGATAGTATCATCTTATATTCAGGAACATCCATTTTGCAAATATCCATATTGTATTAAGCCAATTAATTGCGATCCGTTCCGGTTCCTATAGCTACCACCAAGGTCTAACCCGTTTTGAAGATTAACAAAGGATCATAAAGGCAATTTAGCATAGATAGGCGCCAACGTATTCCAATACGTTGTTGATATAGGCAAGAAATAGTCCCGAGTTGGCAAGTTGGCAACACTGCCGGAGCCGGGGATGCACGTACACAACTCCAGCAGGCAAATCCATGCACGCCACTCGCCGGAGTTTATTACGCTACTCATATTTGCACAATTCGAGTGGGTGTTAGCGGTGTAGGCGAGAGCACCCGGCGAAAACGACGTCCTCGCGCCGCCTAGCGCCGCCTTGCCGATCCTATGCTGCATTTGCACTCGCGGAGAACGACAAACATCTCATCCGGACCAACTTCAACTAGATTCAGAACTTTCTTATTTAAATATATCTTTTTCACAGCTTCACATGTTAATCTATATGACATGAACGATTTTAGCCACACTGCTAAATCCCATCGTGTTCATTAACGCATGAGCGCATGTACGAGAGTGAAATTAAATAGTGCTTTTGTCACCAATGTGATTCCGATTAATCTGAATGGAAATGATTTGTTTCGAACCAGAGCAGTACTGTATTGGAACTATTGCTTAGTAATGAGACCGCAGTAATTCGTCACTCACAAAGGGTGTAGCTGTTGAATAGAGGAAATTAAAAAACTGCGCGTCGTAGATAAGACGAGATTTCAAGACATTAATGTCCGAGAAGATAGAGCCGGGTAGTCAATTAAGTTAGGGCTCTACCTTTTATGTCTGTAGATTAATTGTTAAGCGTGTAATGAATGAAGAGAACAAACGCTTTTAAGAAACGCGCGGCCAACTCGGGTGATTAAGTGTCTCATTTAAATGCAGTCTCTCGCCGAGGACTTCTCAAACGCAAAGGGAGCGCTACTCGCTACTCGCGGGAAACGGAAGACGAGTCTCTTCACAAAAGGAAGGAGAGGTATTTAAATTAGCGTAGTCGCTGAAAAAGTGCACTAACAACATTAGCGAGTGGAACAATGGCGGGGCGCACAAAGAAACGGAACAGACTGACAAACGGCACAGAGCTGAGCGCGTGCAGCCTCGCGGCCCGGCGGTGCCCCGCCTCGCGCACAAACTTCCTCTAATGACACCGAACCGGAAAAAAACTAGCGCACCTCGCAAATCAAAGAAATACTGGTAAAGTCTACGCTAACAACTTTGACATACCGCAAACCTTGCACAAAAGAGTTGCACGATCCCATGAACAACAAAGCCGCAGCTAGCCTTTTGTTTTATTTTAGTGATCTCATTTGTCATGTTTTTACGAGGAAAGAATACAATTTTCATTTAATACCACATAAAGGGACTATTGTCACAAGTTAGAAGGCAACGAGGTTAATCCGCCCAAACAAATTAGGAACAACATTAATATATCCTCTGTATCCGGCAACTTTGCCGCAATAAGCAGAATGTATTAGTGTTATTTATCTTAGCTCGAGCGCCAACAAAGTTTTAATTGCAAGAGCCGATACAATTTGCGTACAAATGAATTTATTCGCTGAATCCGTAGTGCAATCGTGTGCGGGGCGCGGGCGGGGATTATCCGCGTGTGTAGAGCCGCTAATTGCGGGTAACGATGCCGCCGCCGCCGCCGCCCGCGCCGCCATGCAGCGCCGCCGTGCAGCGAGCGCAGCGCAATCACCGCTCGCGCCATCCCACTCGACAATACACCTACATTATGTATGTGACTCCCGAAACCAATATTGAAAATTCATAAATTCCACTCGCTGGAACAACAAAACCGTCCCGGCCTAACTACACCGGTATTTAATAGCCTAGCTCTCCATTAATTGAACAATACCGGCTCTAGAGCAAAAACGTAATCACCAGGGTATGTTGTAGATTAAGTACCGATTCGATAAAACCTCTTGTTTAAGCACGTAATGTATAAATAAACCGTCCATTGAAATTAAATACAGATAACCCAAATTTAATGTTTGCTTCGTGACCCGGTATCCTCTTCAATAAGGGTAAACATAAACACAGTTTTAATATCCCCGTGCCTACAAACCGCGTGTGCTTCAGGCGACATCTGTAAATATTATGAGAGGCAATTGAAAATGTATTGGCAAAAGTTAGGGAGAAAATAGTCTCCTTACGAAAAATAAATAAGCAATGACTAAGTCCACAGAAATAAAGCTGAGAATATGGATAGATGGAATAGAAAAAGAACGCGAGAAAGCTATTGAAAAATGTGTTTTGAAAATATCCCGTACCGTATAACGGACGGAGAGAATGAACATTACTAAAGAGAGGTTGCATTCGGGCCAGCGGAACTGGCACAGCAGTCGGTATCCGGCCTAACAAAAGGGTGATAGCGGTACGTGCGTAAATCAAACGTCGTACAATAACAGTACCTCCCGTGGCTCCCTCCCTGCGCCTCCCTTACCCCTCTATTTGCGGGCCCCCGAGCCTCTAACCAGCGGTCCGTTCACATAAATCTGCCATACTAAAATGTGCTTCGCTACCGGCCACTCGTGTGACGGACGCCGTCGCTTCGATATCTGTGCCAATAGGTTTTCAATGTCACTATGTCCCCTGATTCGATTCGGTTGGAGCCACTCGTTCGTCAGACGCGCCCTCCTGCTATCTACCCCCATACGACAAAGCCTTTTTTATGGCCAGGCCATTAATATTTTGTGGAAATTCCGCAATGCCCGTACCTATATGAATTTATATGAATTTTCATCCGCTTTAATTTTTATACCGTAAAAAAAGATTCATCCATTTTTAAATGGACTTTGTGCCGCGCTAGGGAGTTCGTAACTATGTTTTTGAATCGCACAATTTGCACATAACTCTCCTGAGCTACGCCAATGAAGCAGTCGGCGAGGCATTACGTTTCTCGTTCGGATGGTACGATACCATCGCACTTCGCTCCATTCGCTGCAATTAACGCTGCACAATGACCATATAAATCTCCCCTGAATGCTCTGTTCGTTCTATTACGTATTCGTCGGTACAGTCCGGCGAGCTTATGTGTACTTTGTATTTCGAACTGGAACGTTGTTAGTAGATAGTCGATGGCTGGCGGTGGTTTCCCGGGGAAGATAAAGGGAAGTCAATTAATTAGGGTAAATAAGCACGACGTCGGTAAAGGAAAGAGTTTCCGGGCCGCCGGGGCGGTGCGGATTGAGGGCGCGCCGTCTAATCTCACCTATACGTCTCGAGCCGAAGAACAAACAGCCGCGAGCTGAGATTACGTTCCGTATAAATCAATGTTACGACGCGTTAAAATATTTAAGCTCACGATTAATGCCTGGTGGAATACGCGCCTTATCGAGCAGTTGCCGCTGCCGCCGAACGCAGCTGCTCCACTGCCGATGATCACCGGATTCCACAACATATTAATCACGACTCAACCCAAAATATTTCTCGACGTGCAAAATATTTAACGACGATCCTTCAACTTAACGTTTCATTTCGTTATTGTTCCTTAGCAATTATATTTTTGGGTGCTCTTGGAAACATTTTGAAGTAAGCCTGAATAAAATGGCGTTAGGCTGTCGGATCCAGGCCGCTATTTACAGCCACATCAAAATTAGCATTTCAGAGGACACGGCCTTGACTTCGTTAGTAAGTACATTTTTATATTGCATGTCTAATTTTACGACGGACCTTCGCAGTGTCACAGTCCTGAAATTGTACCGCATAAGTTATTTTCTTGTCTTGTTATTTATTGATGTTTTCATGACGGCATCTTTTCGTAAATGTTATATATCAATCACATTAGACTGCTGAAAACAAATAAAATCACCTCCTTTTCGAATTATTAGGTAGATTTCCAAAGACATCAAAATTTACAGTCGCAGTACGATTAGGAATAAATTTGCAATTTACGAGTAAGATTAACCAGAAGCTTATCGTATCCCGGTAATGTATCACAAAATTGCCATAGAAGTTTTACAAGGGCTCGTTAGGAGGGCTGTAACGATAACCGCAAGAGATAACTGTTTCTAATCAGACGTAATGATACAGCCGCCGAGGCAAGACGCAGGCGAGTGCGGGGCGGCTGCGGGGCGGCTGCGGGGCGGGTGCGGGGCGGCTGCGGTGCGGGGTGACGCGTTCATATTCACATCACAAGATCGCTTGTTTCAATCTCATTAAGCAAATACGCATCCGAGAACAAACCGCTCCCTCCCCCCATTGGCTTATCGTGCCTCCTACCTTGACATACAAAATGAACTTCCGCGTTGAGCCGAAGACAAACCAACAAACAAGTAGCCTACATATTGAGGAAACGAAGAGAAAACTTTCGCAGATTTCTGTAATAAAGACCTCAAAGTCGTTGAATTAAATTCCGTTCCGATATTTATAAAGAACTTTTCGAACCGAGGAGGATGGGTGTTCCTGATATAACGATATACTGGCGGAAGTAATAAAATAAAACGATTTTACATCTCCAGGGGGAAACGAACGTTTTTGTCGAATGGGAAAAGTCGCGAGCGACTTCTCATTCCGCGATAAAATCGGAAACGTTTTACGACAATCTTCTATTCGATTACCGTTAAACAACAATCTTAAAAACGACTTTCCTTCCCTTCCGCTAATGCATGTTGAATAACAATGGCCTAGGCAAAAGTTAGCCTCTTCACGAATCCAAATACATAAAGTCATGCAAAGGTTAAATTAAATAAAGGACGCCAAATCCATATCGAATTACTTAAAAAATACAGCGCCATAAATTCCAATAACCCGGTTGATTGAATAAAAAACTTTATACAGCATTGAAATATTTTATTACAATCAAATACTGACAACATTCAATCACCGAAGATTCAACCAAAATGAGGAAAAATATCACAGCGTAATAAAGATATCCACTACGGTGAAATGAACATTCCTTTCAGTGAGTTTTATCTTCGGAATTCTGTGGAACGGTAGAATAAATCCGGGCGGGCACCGCTCGAGGAACTATTAGTGATTTAAAAGGATTCTTGCGAGGGCCGTGTGCCGGAGCACGTTCAGCTGTTTGTAATACGCGGCCGTATGAAAAGACGGCGCGGGCGGCCGCGGCGAGCGGCGAGCGGCGAGGTGACCGCGAGGGCCGCTCTGCGCCGCCGCATAATGAACTGGTCACGTAGCCACATTTCGTATTATTTCCCTGGGACGCGTCACGTGACTTGAATAAATGTAGGCGGTCTGGAGGCCTCCAGCGCCTCCTCGGACCCTCCACAAATAAACCGCTTTACGCACGATTCGCCAGCGGAGATTCATTACTCAACTCTTGCTCGCCGATTCATAGTATACGACGGATTCTTTTCCAATGATAAATTCCAATAGAAAATGACCTCGGGCCAGTAGACGTCGTATATTTAAATTTCTATAAGGGTAATGTATGGAGGATAATACGTTCTTGTGATTTATTCCCATAGATTAGAATAAAATGGTCTCTGCTTTACAATTTTCACTAAGTTGAAAAAATACACTTACTCTTATGAATTTATGATTATATTATGCCTATCACTATGGTATTTTGGTAAATAACTCTCACTAAACATAATTCTTATTCGCCACGGTAACACGAGAGACTGTACCTGACGTTATCATGAACCTAAAAACCTATCCCGAGTGCTTAGAAAGTTTAATTTTAATGCACTTATTTTTATTTGGATACCTAATATTGCGCAGGTTGCTTCTATGAAACGTTTAGTTGACATTAAAGAACGCTATAAAATACGTAGAGACTACTTTCCTTTTAAAGAAAACATTATAACTTGCTACGGTAAAACTTCGTAGCAATCCGCTACGAAGTTCTACGGAAAGGCGCAGACTACGTTATTTCGTACCCATCCACTTTATATACCTACACGTACAGGTCTCTGTTGACACTGTTGGAGAATTTCAAACTTTCAGTTATGATTTCTTTAGGAATATGCGCCTGAAAGGAGTAGAAAATCTCACTGTAATCATTTTTATTCGACAATAAATCAACGTTAATCTCAAATTACTGCGGTTTCCGCTGAAGTTTACGATTACAAGACGCTACGTAACCTAATTTTGGATGATATACGTATGTGCTGGGAAGTAATAAAGACATCACACAAGGCGCGCCAGCCTCACTCTCGGCCCGCGGTATTAGAAGCGTAAGGAGTTTATTGTGAGGCGGCTTGCTCATAACTACCCATTCTCGTAGGGATAATGTCGGACAACAGGCGACGTTATGTTTATTTCAGACAAAGACTACGATATAAAAGCCCACGTAAGTAAGTATGCCCGGAATATCGCCTATATAAATGTATATTTTTTTGTAAATGGTTATTTCGTTTCGTGGAAATGTCTGTATTGTTATTGTAGCGTTTTGGGAAAAGAGTTATATTTCTTGTCGGAATATGTCTTGTTACAATAAAATAGCGTACCTCGGATTGCCTCGCAGCGCCGCGTGGTGAAGAGCGTTGAATCCATTGTTGTTTGTGAGAGTCATGTCAGCTCCATGCTCCAACAGTAGCGTCAACATGTCGTCACGCTTCTTGGAGATAGCGTCGTGCAGCGGCGTGTCTCCCTCCGAATCCTGCAACACACATTCACACATACAAAATTGTGTCGTTTACTTTAACTAAGCGGTAAGTGACACTTCAGGTGTAAGCGCGCAAATTGGGGCAGGGACGTTTGCGAGCTGAAACTAATCCGTGAGCACAGGAAACCTTGGATCGGGTGCCAGCTGCGACTACATTCGGCTCCTGAATTATAAAGCATCGCCCGTCTCGAGTATCGCGACAATTTTCTAAAACATCAAACCACCCGAATGAATAATTGAGGCGGCGGAGAAGGCGTTTAGGGCGTGGATTATGGCGACTTGCATAATTTATAAGCGTCTCAGAGTGGTTAAGGCGAGCAGCGAAAGGCGAGCGGCGAGGCTGCGGCGCGCTGCTGCCGGTGGCACGACGGCGAAATCAGAAAATGGTGTCGAGTTCCGTAATATAGGGCGAGCGGCGCAAAAAGCGCGGCCACCGCGTCATTATCATAATCACCGCCGCTGCGTGCCGCTACGGTGCCGCCCAAGCCGTTTCGCTTTGTGAGCGTGCATTAAGAACCGAGCGTTGTGCTCTGTCATTCCGCAATTAATTTGCAAGGGGCCAGCAGATGAGTGATTCTCATTTCCAAATAACAATAAGAAATGAGTAACGTTATGCCAACACTTCGCTACAATGCAAATAGACGTGCTCCGTATGCGGCAGCTCGTTAGGCTGTGGCTATACGTATACCTACATGTAGTATATAATAAGCGACAGGATTGGAAGATACGCCGATGAGATGACAAAGCATCGTACAACATTCCGAGAGCAGTAATTCAGAGCAAGCTCACAGACACCGGGTAATTCCGCGCAGGATAGGCGCATTAAATATTAATCGTATTGGCATATAGATGGCCATTACAGCCTGTAATTCATGCCAACGCAATCGAGAACATTACACACAGTAGCTAATTATTGACAAGTTTGATCATAAATTTAAATTGTTTCACTTGTGTTTCGCACAACGTTGTCATTATCTACACGAGCAGAACTAAACAGTTTGTATTGACATAAACTGTGTTATTAGTTACTTTTTATAGCATTTCATGAAACGAGTAATCATTTTAAATTCGCAGTAAACAACAGAAATAGGAAACTAAACTTTATGTTGAATATTATTTCATAGTTATTTGAACGAATTGAGTTTTGTATTATATTTATACTATAACTACATACGAGTTCAAATATGACGACCCATTGTTGATTATTGTATGCAATTTACGAGCAAGGCTCATTTACATCTGAAGAGGCCCATTAAAGTTTAATTCACTAGATGCTTCTGTGATTTTGCCTACACCTTTAGGGCAATAGACGTTATTTTAGATCAGTATTTCTAAGAAACAGACTGATAACTCTCAGGCGCGAGTTTGCTTGCGACTGGATGTGGCAAGCAGGAATAAATGTTGAGGCGAAATAAGAAATTTGATTTACGTGGCAATATCCGCAGGTGCACCGAGTTGCACGCTGGCGTCGGGACATGTATCCTCGAATATTATAATTTGACGCCCAAGTAGGGTTGCCAGGTCCTAGCACGACCAGCGACACCAGGGTTCATAGGAATTGATAACTCACTTGAAAGAACAAGACAATTATGGACTATGGTGGCCATTGGTTGTTCAGCAGTACAATACGCCGGTGGCGAGTGTTAAGGTCGAAAAACTAAAGAGGCCTTTACCCGGATACTTGGTTTTAAAACTAAATCCCTAAACAAGCAAAGATAAGAAGATCTAAAAAAATATATTAGCTATTATCACAGAGTAACTATAATACTACGTACCAATTATTTTAAATGTGGAATTCCTAAAACTTTTAAGCATTTAAAAAGCTTAACTCTATCTAGATTTACCCAGATTTCTTGCATCTCTACCTCCAAGCTAGGGCCCTCGCACAACACTCGCTACCTAGAATTTTGGACTTATTTCTTGTAAAGGACCACAGAAATCTTAATTCTATCCGAATTTATCCAGATTTCTTGCAACCCTACCCTCAAGCTAGCACCCTTGCACCACACTCGCCACCTAGAATTTTAATTTTATTCCTAGCGTGGAACGTGTCGTGGCCAATCAGCTTGTTTATGGCATCATAAACTGTACATGGTTAAGAATACTGAAGACTTAATTCGTGTATGAATTTATAACGATACAGGAAACGTTTCGTTTTCATATGAAACCTTAATACGACTTTTATTCTTTCATTTTCCGTATCAGACACAACAAAAATAAATATAATTACAGCGATTTCATAAGTATGCACGTATGAAATTTAGATCTTTGCGAATGCTACGGTAATTCCTCCGGCTTTTTTTTTCTTTTTAAATCTTCATCTCATAAAACACATAAAATATGCCACTGAGGAAAAAATATATTGCATTTTATGTCCCTACAATATTATGTAATCTATCTACTTTCCTTAGAAAAACAACCTTTTGTGTCGCCGCGAGTTTATGGTAAGTGCATAACATTATCACGGCGTAACAAAAAGGATAGTAAAATAAGGGGAAGCTGGGGATGTTTGGTAACATCGACGGCAACAAAAAGCGGGCCGGTGGCCAGACAATAACAACACAAAACAACAAGGTAATTACTCAAAGATAAGAACAACGCGTCGGGCACGAAAAGTGGGCGACCCTTGGTAGGCAGGAGGTGGTGTGATAGTGGAGCTACAAAGTCAGCGAATGGTCTGACAATATAAAAAATAAATCTTAGATTGGCAGAAGTGAAAGAAAAGATATCCACGATTTCTTTTTGTAACTGAATAAAAGTATTCATTTTACGAGTATATTCATTTTATCTACGTGTGTTTCAAGTCCATTCATAAGGTATGATTCGAAATAGCTAGCCCTGGCACTTATAACAAATGTTATATCCTTTTTCTATTATAAGAAAAGGGATAAAATAGTTTTCTTATAATAGAAATGAGATAGAAGATTTTATCTGTAAATTGACAGGTACTGCACGTTGCATCTTATTTTTACAATCCGACTATGATTTAGAGAAATGGTGCCAAGAATGACAGCTACAGCACATTTTATCTAAATTATCTTATCTTTTACATACGATGTTATTTTATTTATTAAAGAATACGTGTCTTCTATTTACCTTTAACAAGTAACATCAAATTGAATTGATTTATTTAATGTATTAACTACTAGTATACACATACATACCTATAACATAGTTAAATATTAAATTGCTAACATAATCCAATGAAAGTGAATACCGGAAAATAATACAAATACATATTTTAAATTTTCTTCCAAATCAGTAAAGTATCAAAGTTGTAGTAAGTGATATTTTCAGAACAAATAAGAATAACTAAGAGCGGTATGCATTCCACGCACACTTTAATTTAAGAAAATTGTTCGTCAGATAAATTTGGCAAAAATTCTGGTGTCATGAAATGCAAGTAGTACCTGTATTGACCTTCAGAGAAACGATACGCTGTTTTAGGAGCCCATACCTTACGGGCACTACAAGCTGATGTCAGAGTTGATATCGTGCCGCCAGAACGGAGTAAAAATCCTTTACCTTGATTAACATACATACATACATAACGTCACGCCTCTTTCCCGGAGGGGTAGGCAGAGATCACATCCTTCCATTTGCTACGATCCTTGCAAACTTCTTTCGCTTCATCTACATTCATCAATCTTTTCATGCACGCTCGTCGGTTTAGGGTACTCCTGACCTGACCTTTCCCTAGAACGTCCCCGATTTGATCGCGGTACGTTCGTCGAGGTCTTCCCCTTCCAACATTCCCACTCACACTCTCCATGTATATCTTTTTGGTTAATCTCTTTTCATCCATCCTCTCAACATGACCAAACCACCTCAGCATTCCTTTTTCTATACCTGTCACTATATCCTCTTTCACACCACAACGTTCCCTTATCACGCTATTTCTTATTCTGTCACTCACTTTCACACCAATCATACTTCTTAATGCTCTCATTTCTACCGCATTTATTCTACTTTCATGTCTTTTCTGCCATACCCAACTTTCACTGCCATACATAAGTGTTGGGACTAACACTCCTCTATGCACAGCCAGACGAGCCTTTTTGGACACCCTCTGGCTGTTCATAAAGGTGTGCAACGCCCCATTCACCATGTTACCAGCATTCACTCTTCTTTCAATATCACTATCACACTTTCCATCTGCTGTAAACAATGAACCCAAATAAACAAACTCTTTCACTTGCTCCACCTTTTCATCTCCTATCAGAATGTTACACTCTGTCATTCTATCCTCTTTCTCAAAAACCAGTGATTTGGTTTTACTAACATTCACTTTCATTCCTTTCTTTTTCAAAGCTTCATGCATACAATTTACCATCTCCTGTAACTCCTCAGCCGTGGACGCAAGTATAACTTGGTCGTCAGCGTAGAGAAGACATTTGACGAGTAACTCGTTCATTCTTAGACCACATTCATTATCTTTCAAATCTGTCAAACAGCTATCCATGAATAAGTTAAACAGCCATGGAGACGCTACACATCCTTGTCTTACACCTTTCTCGATGTTAAACAATTCAGTGTACGCCCCGTTGATCCTGACACAAGCACTGGAATCCTTATTAAAACTACCACAATTTCGAGCAAACAGAAACATAAACTTTATCCAATGATTTAATGTAGTAATACGGCACGATTCATGTTCAATGAAAAAATATTTACGATTCATTTCACGTATAAAGAGGAAATATGCAAAGTAATTGGACAAATAAAGCACGTCTATTTAATTGGACGATCGATATAAATTGGTACGGAGGATAAATTCGTTGTGAAACTAAACAAGCTACGTGCGTCGGCAAGCGAATTTATAGTGTGTTATTTATTCAGATATTGTTCGGAGCGGTGCACATAAAAACCATTCCGCAAAGCCAGTGCTCGGCGGCAGCGAGGCGCGGCTCCATCATTGACGAGGCAGAAAGAAAACAACTAATTGTTTAATTCCAAGCCATTAAGTGGAGTATTACGGGAGGATTATTCACGGGCCATATAGCGCGGCATCGAGGCGCGCTAGACTCCGGCCGCGGCTCCGAGCGTACCCGCAGCCGCACGAACCTGCTGCCCTGCGCACCGCAACAACTGCCGGCATTTTGGAAAACAGCGCATACAAAATACAGACTGTAAGGGACAGCTTCTCGCATACCGATAGGCGTAGGCCAGTCAAGGAAATTGGAAGACTTTCATTAAGGAATTCTTTTAGGAAATGAAGTCTCCATAAGCGGTGATTTGTATGGGAAAGTCAAGATCAAATTTCGTTTCCTTAAAGAATTCCCTAGAGAAAACTGTTCAGTTTCATTGACTGAGTTACCCCCTTACACCCGATATAAACTACAGACTAATCAGAAAAATATTGCTTTTTGACTCGTTTACCATGTTTGACTCAGAGCAATGAAAACTTCATGATACTCCCTTTTGCCTATAAGAAGAGCACACCTCTACCTCCCGTTTCATACGATACATTACGCACGACAAACACCTCACCAAATCCTAAATGCTTTTGATATTTATAGCCGTCAAATACTTGTGTGACAGACGAGGTACTTATCCAAATCTCTCTTCACAGCAATTTATTCCAATATATACTAACATTACATATTAATGAGCTCGTCGCTAATATGTTTACTTTTGAAAGGGACTTTTCGCGTTAAGATGTTTTTGAAACCTGTCGTGATTTGATAAGAAAGAAATACGTAGAAATGTAACTTAACAATCTATTTTCTTGGAGAGTTTCATAAAGTAAGATCAAACGACAAAGAAAACCAACCGTAGCATTTTTTCTATTCAATTTATTGTAGGTAGAGAAAACGAGAAGTGAACTTTTATCCCTCTGCAGAAATCGACTAATTGATGAATGCGATCTCCACGCGATGTTTGCACGTTGTTTAGCATAATTTAGTTACGGGAAGTTGAAAACAAGAGCGGAATAAAACAAAATACACGTCCGCCGGTCGTCATAACGTGGAAATTTGCCAACACGGGACGTCCGGTGTACTTTATAAATTTATGGAAATTCGACACAAGATAAAAGTGTTTGTTGAACGTCGAAATTTAATGTGCGAGTTGTGTAACTGAATTAATTTGGCAGTCAGTATCGATAATAATTTGCTTGGGCTCGGCGCTAGCAGTGCGGCGGCTCGCTAACACGGTACCCTCATCAGCCGCCTTGATTGATTGTGCGGAAGTAAGCCCCCGCACTATACCCCTACTCACTAACACACGAGCGCCACCATGCCAAAACCAAAGAAATCCCAGGTAATCTAAACATTTACCAAGCTTATGTGAGTGGAATGAAACGATACAAATAGCCAATTCATTCACGTCGAAGATTTTAAACGGATACGGAACGACGCCGATAGATATGCGTCAAGCTACGCGACAAGCTCCTTGAAAGCTTCATAAATCCTGCAGTCCATTAGGGCTTCAATATCTCAACCACGCAGGTCTTTGTTATTCAACTGGTCCGCAGCCGCGGTGAGCACTCTGCTTTAGATATCGGAAAACGTTAATGTTCTCTGAGATTTAGAGCTGCGAGCTGCGCGCGCCACGCCCGCGCCCCGTCTTCGTCACTTCCGCGCCACGCCGTCGAGCGCATACCGCACTCCCACTGCTTCCACTTCCCACTCACCGACATCTATTTAAATTCTACAATTTAAAACTTTTAACTCTGATAATTTGATTTGGTTCTCGGAACCTTAATGGAAGGCAGAAGTTAGATGGGAAGATTACTATTAAAAATTGCCAAAGGTTCAGAGGAAAGTTCCATACGAACATTCCTCGTTCCTCAATATATACCTAGAGAGCGATGTACGTGGCAATCAACTGTTTTGATGGCTTTGTTGTATCTGTCTGTAAGAAGGTATATTAAATTCATAACAAAGACTCACGCAATTTCATTACGAGCTCGGGGCTTGACTATATTTAGATAATGGTCTTGTAAGCTAATTAATTGATAAGCCTTTTGAGATGAAAATTAATGAAAGCGGCTTAACCTTTAATAAAATCGGCCAAGTTTGAGTCAATCTTTTAATAAATGAGTTTTGTCTGTTTCACAAAGATTTAGGCATGGCAGGGCATGGGGTTTTATGTGAGTACAATATTTGATTGATAAGTGATTTTTGATAATATCTACTGTAAATAAAGATTGAACAAATATTCTTAGTATATTAAGGAAATAATATGAGAGAAACCTATAATTGGCATTTGATTGTCTGAGTTTAATAAACATCTAGCCTTGTTATTGAGTAAAGATTGATTACAAGATGAAATAACAGTCGTTATTTTATTGAGAGCAGATCCGATTCCCTGACAAACGCCTACATAAAAGGTTATATCACAATTGGCTGCGTGAAATGTTCCTTCCCGCATTTCAATATCTTGTGAAAATTCAGCAACGTTGTGAATGGTCGGGAAGGAAGGTATTTATTGAGAGAATATTACCTATTGTGATTGGAGTGTGTCGGCTGAGATTACGGTGCGAAGTGTACGGCCTTTTCCCGGCCGTTTGCGAGCTATCGCGGCGGCGGCGGCGGCGGAGGAGCCGGGGAGCCGGGCGCGGTGCCGGCGCACAGGTGCCCGTAATGTGCCACGAATCGAACCCGGGGTCAAAAAGCCCGACTTAGCAACAACGACTTACGTTACCTATTTCCAATAAATACCTCAGCACTTTTTTTTACGAAATCTATGTTTAGTAAGCCGCTGTCTCGTGAAGAGCGGGCAATAAAAGAAAATTGCGTATATTGTTTTAGTCTTACCTCGCTCTATCGACTTAGGTGGCCTTTTGATATATTCGACTCCACATATCAGAAATCATAAAGAATATCAGAGTGAACGATTGTGTGCAATCATTGAAAAAACCTACGATTTTTATGTGCCGTCGTAAAAATTGGGACAATTAGTTACTGTTCGACTTTTTTCATGAAAAGAACCTGCGCAATAATAAATATAAGAGAGGTGAGTGGCGAGGAAAGAAAGGAACCATAAAATTTCAGGTGACGTTGGCCCTTCCATAAATTTATCGACAGCTCGTGGTAACAGGCAATAAGGGAAATATTTATGAAGTAGAACGGCGGCCACGCGGTTTTCATTAGCTAATTTATCAGCTTCCAGGCGGCGGTCATACCATTGATACTTCGCTCTGACTTCCCCGATCATTATGATGATAATTAACGCAATGAAGATGAAATTTCTCATAATAAATAGCTTTTCGCCAAGAATTTTAATATGCTGTCCTTTTGGAATAAGAAATTTTCTTGTGGTAATAAGCAACATAGTTACAACACTCCTTACATCTGCTAAACTTATTTAAAGTTAGTCGGCAGTAATGAATACTCCTGATTGCTTGTTTAAAAATATATTTACAATTTACATACCTATTTTCATAATAATTGTATTGAAATTGATCCCAGTACAGTACAAGTAAACTAACGTAACATTTAATTAATCGCATTATAGATTTGTGTCTATATATGCGAACAAATTTAATATAATCACGATTATACAAACACAGTTTAGCGCCGCAATGTTCAAGATTACAAGTAATACGGCTATTACGTGAGCTAATATTTGCATCCGAAGCGATCGAACGAAATGAGGGTACCGAGTTTCAGCCTAGTGTCTCGTACCGAATTGGCACGTTTAATTGAACGCCTGTTTCAGCCATTAACGTGCGGGACAACAGTTATTGGCAGTAGGCGGACGTTCGGGCGCATAGATCGCGCATCCAGCGCATGTCGAAACGCTCCCAGTGTCCGGCGTAGCGACGTGTAGCCGTTGCCTACGCCGTAGCTTCATGTGTTTTCGTAGCACCCGACACGAATGTCCGTAACCCCGTGTTGTCAAAAGCCATACAGATATCTTGCTATACGAAATCCAGTATCCAGTTAACATAAATGTAGATCGTGTTTAGTATTTCCAGTATAGTGCGGCACCTCGCTTTCATTGTCGCACCGTAATCCGACGCGACATGTTTGAGATGGAAAGATATTCTATAAAAATATTTTAGGAAATATCATTCTTTCTGAATGTGACACGGCCAATAAATCCTATAATGGTGTCGTAAAATTTCGGCGGTATTATCTTGGGAAAACCCGGCTATTTTACATTCACCTGCGAGGTTTCCCTCCGCGTCCAATTTATGTTAGTGGGCACAAAACGAACGCTGACAAATGTGGAAATAAAATGAACATACGTTTTATCTGTACGCTTTTGGAGTCGGCTTTCGAGCTCTCGCCCGCAGGGTGCCTGAGGGGCGGTAAGGGCGGCAAGGGCGGCAAGGGCGGCAAGGGCGGCTGGGGCGACGACGTGATGTGAGCCACTCGCTTAAAGAAACAATTCACGTAAACCACCAGCTAAAATCAAGGATCGACTCTTCTACATCCCCATTTACAGCAGACTAGCTATTTAAATATTCTACTCAGTTTAGGAACCATATTTTAAACTTAACTCTAAGAAATCATAACTATCCTGGAGACTTGTTCTAACTCGTTTTATTTTGAATCACAGGAGTGAACACATAAACAAGCAACAGATATAACATTTATAATGAAACTGTCTTGAAAAGGCGCTCTTGGACTTTTCAACCACTGCAGTGGAGTAGTTCTTATTTACGTACGGTACAGCGACGGACGAAACTAAGTGGAACTTTACCCAGGTCGTTCTGTATAAAAAGAATATTTAAACCCTAGTCTTAGAGCCCGATGGTATAGTGGATAGGGCCGCTGCCTCCTGAGCGGGAGGTCATGGTTCGAATCTCACCACGTACCAATGTGTTTTTCGGTTTTCGAATTTCATATGTACGTTTATTCGGTGCTTTTTCCGTGCTTCGGAAGGCACGTTAAGCCGTTGGTCCAGGTTAATATCGTTTAATACCGTAGATATTAGTCGCTAAGCCATGTCAGAGGCCAGTGCTAAGCATTGGCGGCTTGAAAACTATGACCTAATCTAGGATTGGATCTGGTTTCCCTTCTTGGTTGCAGAGGTCAGATGGCAGTCGCTCTGTGTAAAAACCAGTACCCTCATACAATCCCTTAGATTAGGTAGCCGACTCTGTGAGATACGGGATAAGGCTAGGGAGATGAGTCTTCCTAGAACTTCCACCTACAAACAAGGTTTCAGACTGATTTATAGGAAAGTATTTTTTGTTACCCATGAGCGAGTATTAAAGCTCTCTCTGAAATTGCATTGCTGTAAATAATTGAAATTGCCGGCGCAGGCTGAATAAAACCAGAATATTTTCAGGTTAACAAGCCGTCGAGTGATGCCAATTTCGCGCGCACGTAATATTTTTGCAGGGAATTCAGCAACTTCTGAAAGTGGATCGCACGCACTCCACTCAATGTAAGCGACATGCAAACATCTTAATTTACAAGAGGGAGGAAAGATAATGAGGAGAAACGACCGGCATTTAATACAGGTGTGCGGGGGGCGGGGGGGCGGGCTGCGGGGGAGCAGCCATATAAAGTACCCCGTAGATAAACACAACTTCGAGCACTTCTCCACTTCGACGTTAGCTTCTGATAACCTCGCATATCGAAAAACTTTATTTACCACCTTCAATTTGTCTCGGAGAAACTTCCCCACTCAGCTATGACGCATACATTTGTTCCTAACGAAAACTGTGAAAAGAGGTACCTACATGCCTATTTACAAAAACGAGAAGGTGAGGGGTTTCTTCCATGCTGGACTGGGAGCGAAAGAAAAACATAGAATGTGCCAGCTGCATTTCCTCCTGGGCATGCTCTAAAAACCAGCTAAGGAATCAGAGGGTTTCAGTATATTGTTAGTAACGCGATGAGCTGACAACCTGTCGCTACAGCAATATACCTACAAATCTATCTTAAATAACCCTCAAAACTTTGTCAGACGTGGCGGAACGACCTTTGTTCAAGTCGTGTACGCACTGCCTACCCCATTAGGGATAAAGGCGTGATTATATGTATGTATCTATAGAAGGGGAACCAATTATGAGGGTTGTATTAACAAAATTGCAAAGGAGAAAAATTGGGTGAACATTTCTGAAATTAGATTTTATTCTCTTAACATACACTTTTTCATTTTTTATCTACATTAATTTACTGTAATAATACAAAAGTGCTTTCGCGCCCGGTGAGCTATTTCCCATAGTCCCAGAGTAATTACACGGCACCGCTCACAAAGGCCACGTTGAAGAGCGGAGCGCAGCCACCGGTAATGCATTACCAATGTTCTCCCTCTATGACTTTTCATAGGACCCTAGAAACTATTACTCGGCTACTTAAGCCTCTCTTCGCTATATCAGGAGGAAATGAAAAGCAATTTCTAATAAAACCAATAACTTCTTATTTTGCTTTGCCGCAAAGTACAGCTATTACGGGCCAGCTATCAAGGAAAGGTAACGTCGGCATTAGTATGGTTGAATGAAAATCGGAGTAGACAGCGTAGAATGTAAAGTTGGTGAGTTAATTTAATTGAACGGCGAACGAGAGGAAGTCGTGGGGTATAATGAGTACAGAAGAGTGTGGAAGCACATAAGAGGCTTGCGCTCAAAGCTTGGAGCTGTTCTAATGAAGCCGTAAAGGAGCGCGCAATGGGAAAGCCGACACCGGTGCGCGCCGCCGCAGCTGCCGTTATAGTCTCCGCGCGCATAAAGAACGAATTAGGAAACAATAAGGACTTTGATGCTTAAGCGCCTGGATCTAGAGAACTCTCCTACTATAATGGAGATTGCATGCTGGCACAGAACATTCTCTAAACATAGTATTTATAAATTAGCCTACGCAACCATTGAAGGGTCTAAAATAGCATGTAGCTTCAACACATACATATAATCACGCTGTTATCCCTAATGGGGTAGGCAGAGCGTAAAGGACCTCATCATCTCCTCTCACGGGGTTGGCTACATAATGTAGGGGATTGAACGAGAGTACTGGTTTTTACACAGAGCGACTGCCATCTCACCTCCGCAACCCAGAAGGGAAACCAGACCCAATCCTAGATTAGGTCAGTTTTCAAGCCGCCAATGCTTAGCACTGGCTTCTGACATGGCTTAACGACTAATATCTACGGTATTAAACGATATTAACCGGGACCAACGGCTTAGCGTGCCTTCCGAAGCACGGAAAAAGCGCCGAATAAACGTACATATGAATTTCGAAAACAGAAAAACACATTGGTACGTGGTGGGATTTGAACCACGACCTCCCGCTCAGAAGGCAGCGGCCTTAGCCACTACACCATCGAGCGTAAAGGACCAAAACAAAGATATATTGTTGTAGTGACAGGTTGGCAGCCCATCTTAGCTAATTTTTGCAGCATGCCCGAAATGAAATGCAGCTGGCACATTCTATGTTTTTATCTCGCTCCCATGCCGGCATGGAAGCTCCAGAATTGAAGCCAAAAGGCACGTTTGGCACCATAATCATATTGTCAGCAAAATATACAAATACCAATTAACAATAACAATCGAAACGGAAAGACAATCCCAACAAAATTCGATATCGCGTAGGTATACATTTCTGTATAGAGGCACCAGATATTGCAAAGGGCAATCTGCTCGCAAATGTCAATGTGGAAGCAGGCGACAAGAGAAAATGGCACAACGGGGAATAACTAAAAAGCAGATTCAGATCACGGCTCTATGTTAACCAGCGAACGAGTTCGATATTCGGCTGATGGCCCCCGTGGCCGCAGTCCGTACTTATAATCTAATATTCGCAATTTACGAGGATCGCAGGAGGGGCCCGCGGGGAGTCGTAGCCTGTCATCGCGCCGACCTGCCGCCGCCTGCACTTACCCTAACGTTAGGATCGGGGCACACCTAGCCAGAGATAGCTACAGATGAGATAATGGTACCGATTTCTTGAGGACACAACTAAATCTTGACTAATATTTTTGCCGTACCTCTTATGATGGAAAATGACAAGTAACGATTTTAGTTAACATTTGGTGATTTTGTACATACATACATATAATAACGCTTTTATCCCTAGTGGGGTAGATAGAGCGAAAACGACCTAAACAAAGGTCGTTTCGCCATGTCTGACACAGTTTTGAGGGTTATTTAACACAGATTTGTAGGTATATTGCTATAGTGACAGGTTGTCAGCCTATCGCCTAAATTTCAATATACAGAAACCCTCTGATCCCTTGGCTGGTTTTTACAGCATGAACGGGAGGAAATGCAGCTGGCACATTCTATGTTTTTCTCTCGCTCCCAGTCCAGCATAAAACAAATTGTGCGCATACGAATTGTCCCCTATATGTGAGAAATCTAACGTAATCTAAGTTTTATCAATGAAGAATAATACTTGGTAACGGTAAATTATGGAATAAGATAAGGTGCACCATCAATTTGATTTTACTTCATAGTTTATTACAACAGCACTTGGCAACAACATACGGTTAAAATGAATATTTTAAAATACTCGTAAGAGCAAGGCGACTTAATATAGAAAACAAGAGGAAGAAGTAGCTAATTTACAACTACTTGTACAAGTATCATACACGTATCGCGCACTTAATAGGATAGAAAAATATTTATTTGTCACCAGTCAGTACAGTGTGGCTAAGGTGTGTGGCTAGGCACAGTACGGGCCTTTCCGTGCCTTACATCAAAGCTAGCTTTTCTGCTCTTCGCATATCTTGGCTTGGTGGACCCCAAGCTTTACCTCCATCGTTTTACCTCTTTAGGTTTTTTACGAGGCTAATGCTGCGTACCTGAGTGGGCGTTTGTTTATTCACGAACTCCGGTGGAAATCAACCGGTGCTATACGCAGCCGTCTTAAAACTACAAATGACTCAGTTTAGTATCCCCTTGGTAGTTCAAGGATTCCGCATTAAGTAGTTACGAAGTTTTCCTCGAGGTAAACTAACCAGGGAGCACATAAATGTACTGACAGGAAAATAGTACGGATTTTCGTTTGCTTTCCGGAGTTCAATTCCAGAAAATAAAAACTGTTTCCAAGCTAGACCTGTGATGTAAATGTTTTTTCTATAAATCCTTGGATAGCCAATGCTATGCAATATTCCAGCGCACTTCTTTTAAAGAAGTAGGTAATGTTTGAAGTGTGGACCACTCCCAAGTCTCTCATGAACTATCGGTTTCTGCTATTTGCAGCTGGTTCTAAATTATTCAAATCCGCTTTATCTGGATAAAACTAAAGTTACTATAAGCGACAAGGCAGCGCAAACCTGCATCATAAAGGTAGCTCAGGAAAATAGTATTCACATCGCATAAGGAAGGAAAGATAACAATAAGTCCCTAAGCGCTCGACCCAGCAGCCACGGCGCACGTAAGTAGAGAAGGATGCTCCCACATTAAACTTAGTATGCGTACGTGTGCCAGTATAAGGTAACCGGATAACATACCTACATCTATGTAGATCTACCACACGCTAACTCTTCATATTCATATTCCACGGGGATAAATATCGTAAAATTACCTCGTTTCACCGAATACATGGTATTGTACGGTTTATAATGAAGGTTCGTTTATTACGCCATGAGAACATTTATGTTAATTAAATACTAACTGGATGCGATTGGTAGAGGCACGGGAACCGTGAGGATTGGCGCAACAGCAAAATACTTATCCGTTACAACGGGTAGGTAAATGTGGGTGCGTATCTTCCGTGCTGGCCTGGGAGCAAGAGAAAAACATAGAATGTGCCAGCTGCATTTCCTCCCGGGCATGCTGTAAAAACCAACTAAGGTATCCAAGGGTTTCAGTATATTGATATTTAGGCGAGGGGCTGACAACCTGTTACTACAGCAATATACCTACACATCTATCTTAAATGACCCTCAAAATTTTCTCAGACGTGGTGGAACAACCTTTGTTTAGGTCGTTTACGCTCTGCCTACCCCATTAGGGATAAAGGCGTGATTGTATGTATGTAACTGTTGGTTGAAATTATGAGATGAGATGTAATAACTATTTGGAATAGTAAATAGTTCAGTTAACAGATAAATATAAATACTCTCTCGAGGAGAAGATAAATGATGACAGGAAAATAACTATTACTAAAAGTAGGGCTATTGTATGTGACGCTTCGATTGGCTCCAAAAGCTTCGGCACAAAGTCTTCTCCGGATCCCGTCACACTTAGGTAAATCTCCAATATCCGCCTTGATCGGCTCCAGAAAAGCCACACAATATGAATGAATACCGCTCCAGAATACGGCTAAATGTATCGTTATTATACTTGTCTATATGTAGCAACTATTCTTATATTATTTGATATGCGGATATGTCTTTTATTTCACGACGGAATTAAACTTAGGTAATTGTTTTTTATTAAGACTAATTTTCTCAACTTTTGAAGTGGGAAAAGTGTTTATTCCCACGGAAAAATCTATCAAGTTGCCTTGATAGTAGCGGGGCATAAACTGGTATTAATATGTGGTGCACAACTGCACAGCACTTGTACAAATACCTAAGTAATTTCATAACAATGATATATCTGTTCTAAGAAGAAACAGATTAAACAGCCATTAGTGTTTACATTCTTGAGAGCAGCGCAGAGAATCTAGTCGTCTAGCTATTAATTAATGACGCTGAGACTATCTCCCGCAGCCTCTACTTTGCTAAAAACTTTTTACGGTTAACGCACAAGGGGATATGACGAGAGCAAAAAACGCATCCAATTTGGATAGCGAGTAAGAAGAAATTGAAAAACCGTACGACTAGAAATAAGCGGGAGTACTGCCGCCGGGTAAACTTTCCAAGTTATTAAAGCGACTGCCTGAGATAAGAGATGCAGTAATACTCTTGTTCAAATCAAACACAAGATATTATATTATGAGCATACAACAACCCCCTCTACATTCATGTTCATGCAAATCAGACGACAATAAAGAATAATTAGATTCTACGGAATCTGAAGCATAAATCAAGAACGTGTATTCATCACCGGAACAAGAATGTGAAATGACCATTGTCATACACAATACGATATAAAGCTGGGACGTTGGCACACAAATTCCGAGTGTAACCCGTAGTGAATGTAAACAGAGACGAGTACAATAAGAGCTACGGCGTATTTACTCAAATTTGAATCGGGAACGTGAGGAGCCAGCAGTCCATTACGTGACCGTTAATAGCATTCAAGCGGGGAGCGGGCGGCTTGTGCAGATTTGCTCCTCGCCTACTCGCTCCTCGGCCCAAATCGTTACTCCGAGCCTGGGGCGGGGAAAGATCTATAAATTACTGAAACGACAACTCGTTCCGCGCCAGATAAAGCTACGCCACAAAACAATGCTCCGGACGAATGCCACAGTCGTTAGCAGCCAGAATCGCACATCTTTATGAAGTGTTTACTCCACGGATCCTCGATTGTCTACGGTAAGCATCGTTAAAGCTCTTTTGTCCGAATATCTAAACGCTGCTTCTGCAACGTGTTTGTCTAAGTTGGAACCATACCTAAAATAAATTATATATTTTAGAGTCGAGAAGTTAATTAATGAATTTTGAAAAAAATAACTGATTTAGGATTTTTTCAAAAATGTGAAATTAATCCTATTTTTTACTGCGCATCGTGTATCAACTGGAAACAGGTTCAAGTCCTGTCCTCGTTGAATTTTTGAGGTCTTATATGTCGTAGTATTTAACTTGGAATCCGGATTTAAATGAGGTATTTTAATGGGGTAAAAACACCTGATTAATTGCCTCTTCTGCCTTCTAAATATTTAACTTGTACTAAATTATTTAATAGAAAAAAGACAAAATAATGAAGAACAAATAAATAAGCAAACAGGGTATAAAGTAAAAAATAAATACTTCTAGCTAACTTCGCTACGACTATCCCCAATTTTGTTTCGCGTTCAAAGGCGAACGTTTCTGAACTTCCAATAATTTAATAAAGAAAGTTTATTGGAGTTAGGGAAGCGTGCGTGGCTGGCACGCTCGCCGCAAAAAGCCGAAAACTTTGATTCAATTAAAACGGAAAGTTGGTTGAAGAAGTTACGAGCGAGCCGAAGGCGTGCGGAGTGGTGTGGTGACGTGCGGCGCAGCGCTGCGGTGCCGCGGTGCGCTGCCGAGCGCCGTCGCAGCATCCAGCCGCTCCAGACGCGCCAACCACCCAGCCTCGCGATGTGCTAAATCAAAACTTCCAACAACTCGTCCTCTCTTTATAAGCCCGCCAAACACACACCTTTTCCTGACATCGGTAAATTACACGAAACGTTAATCCGTCCCGCTTATTCCGCGAAATCAAAATTTCATTTTATTTACTCAGCTAATCGACGTTGATGAAATTCTACCTGCTCAGATTTCGGGAAAAAAATGTGGCGTCCGGTGGGACACGGCCGCGTTGCCTGCGAAAGTCGCTGGTGGGGAATAAGGGGTGACGAGCATTGTTATGCAAATTGAGGTCGTTATTTCGCTACGAGTGAGGAAAGAGCGCGACAGCGGCCGCCCCGGCGGAGCTCGAGCTCGCCCGCGCCGCCCGCGCCGCCGCCGCCGCCGCCGCCGCCGCCGCTCCACCGCGGCGCGGAAGACGCTTTGCATAATTGGTAATACAAGTACATAGGTTGGGCGGGTAGCACTGCGTACCGGCTTACTGGGCTCAATCAGTCCGCTGGAAGTACAGACATTTTCCGCGTGGGAACACTCTACCTGCGACAATTGCGACAAAATGGAAGCCCAATGTTATTTTTGCATTTACTTAATTACGTATAGAGGAAACACGAAACACATTCCTACTTTATATAAATTGTAGGATAAGTAAATGTTGCTCGTGCAAACAGAACCTACTCAAACTAATGCGTTTATTTTATTTTATTATTTGGAAAGTTTTCTTGGTGGACTCGCATATAGCCCTGAGCTCGCAGTTCCTTGGACTGTCATAAAGCTGATTCTCATAAAGCCTTAATCGGGCTTAAACGCCGTAGGAGATCATTTTTCACGGGGTAATCGGCGGATTTTTTCCTGCTCAGCCTAAATTACTAAAGTTGTGGCCATCATATTCATATTTTCGGCCGAATTATCCAATATAATAAGTTTCAAAAGAGTAAGAGACGACTTTTAAAAGGAAAAGTTCTGCGAAAGCACGTAATGGCTCATCCCGCTCACGATTTCTGCGCCCGAGGCAGGACTGGCGGACCGGCAGCGTCAAATAAGTTTCTAATTGCTTATATTACCAAGTTATATTCGCTCTTGGAGGTAATTAAGTCAGGAAGTTAAAACCACATTCACGTACTTAACAGAACTGAGATTTTTGTTCCGACCCGCTGTGCCCTGAGGTTGCTGTAGGGATACTCTTTTTAACCCTTTGAGGATTTCTCACATTCCCAACTTAGTCGAAAAAAAATTGAGCTACTAAAGACGCTCTATATTTAAAATTTTATACCTGCATACTCGGTGTCTACTGGCTTGAATTATAACATTCTTCGAGTGTGAATGTGGCATCGTAAAGCACTTAGACATAACTCAGCCGCAAAGGCACCTCAACCCATTGAACCAAAGCGGTGAAATGCATTCGGTCGGAAAAGTCATGAAAAATACCTTTTCTTTTTGGGTGTAAGCCCCTCGGAGAGGTGACAAAACGGTCGGTCGCGGGTCGGGTAATAAAAGTGTCTACACGTGACACGGATGCTGGGAACCGAGCTCGCAGCCCGCGGCTCCAGTGACGTCGCTGGTTGCTGCACTCGGCAATAAATACAGCTCAAGGCATACCATCTCTGACATCGAGCGCGCTAGCTCTTGCTCTTAAGAACGCTTATCCGAAGAACAGTAATAAATCTGCACTACAGCGTACAACAATCTGGATTATTCTCGGTTTTCTTAATAGCTAATACTTGTTGCGACACAAGATTTGCTGAATTTTAATCGAAGATTAAACTAAAGACTAAGCTCGCAAAGACGTCCAAGTGCAACAAGGATAGTAAATGAATAAAAACTGCAGTTTAGAAACTGCAACTATTAACTACAACGTGGAACATAAACACTAAGCAGCGCGCAGAAAGAGCGGTAAAAGTTTTTAAAAGAACTATGCCACTCGTAGTCCGTACCTTAAGAGGAAAAAGGCGAGGCTCTTCCCGGGTATGAGGGATATAAAAAGAGAATAATGTAATGTTAGAGTGGGCAGACGCTTAAATTCAGGAGATATGAAGGAAATGTGTATGCCATTCTTGCTTTCAAGTTGGCAATAACGCTGCGGATATGGAGCGTGCTCGTGGCGTTACCGGGGCAGTAAATTAAGCACCTACGGCGAGGGAGCTGCCGCCGACGCTGCCGCCGCCGCCGCCGCCTCGCTCGCGCTATCTTATACAGATCATTCACTGTCCGCCGCCGCTGCGCTGTGTTAAGCCCGCTCCAGATAAATCTCTATTAAATTGTACACAAAACTTTACTGCTCTCCGGGATGAATACAGTTATCTTTTCATTAATCTGCTTAGAATTTTATCTCTTTTGTGAAACAAAGCCTGGACCCATAGTTCAACAGATGAGATCAACTAGACATAAACTAAAAACATAATAGTTATGAGATAGTTAAGACGACGACGTTGAGACGGTCGTACTTTGATAACTTCTGAGCCATATAAAACTTATTTAAAGCACTCGTAAAAGAGCGAGGGAGGACCAACATTCTCAACAAACCATGCCGAAAAAGAATTTCTCGAAGGAAAATAAAGAAGCCCAACTTAAATTTAGTGTATTGGTCTGCGAGTGTTTACGAGCCAGGCCCCTGAAATAAACAAACCGACAGTAAAGCACAAAGGCCACGGTTTCAGGGAAATGGGCACCCACTCGCTATTTCATCTCTGTTGACAAGCAAATGAGTTTTCAGAGCTCTCGGTTTTACGACCGGCAATTCATCGGAAATTAGTTTAAACTAGTGAGGGATTTATCAGTACTTACGTACGCAAACGTTAAATTATACTGATAAACCCGATGGGGTTGAATTTCATCAAAAGACAATGTCCGGCAGAACAAAGGAAAAAGTTTTAACTCGAATGTAAGTTCAAGTAAGTAAACAAAAGATAAAACTACAACAATGTAGGCTCTCCTCTATTTTGTGTACGGAGGTAAAAACTAGTATAGTCGTAAAGGGTAGGAATGGACACAATAGGGTGTGAGTTTGCGGCGAGGGGACGACGGCGGCCGCGGCCGGCACCAGCTTTCAGCGAGAATTGCTCGGAAAGGCAAAGTTACGTGCGCCCCAAAACTCTTGCCAACACACGTACCTAGAAACGAGGTCATATCCCGTCAATGCCGCTCCGCTCCGCTATTACAATAAAGTAAAAGTAGCGCTGCTTCTTGTTTACCCACTTCAGTTTCTTACAAAACAGCAACCCTTCAATTTAACCGCTCTGGTGCAGCCCTGTTCAATAAATTTTACGCGAAATATTCCGCTACGTAGCGTGAAACAACTACCGAATATATTGCCTGAATATTAAAAATGTTAACAATTTATTACTTCGGCATGCAAGCTCAAAGTGGATCGCAATAAAATGTGTTCACGATTCGTGTTTTAAAAGGATGTCAATTTTAAAAATAAAGTTGTAGGTACAAATTGTGATAGTGTCGGGATGGTGCGGTGCGGGTGCGGTGAACGAGCGTGTAACGTCCGGCTGCCGCCCTCGCAGGGCCGCCGGTCGCCGGCCGCCCGGCCGCCCAGCCGCCGCGGCCTGTGTGGGGGGCGCCGGCCGGCGGATACAAATTAAAACATTAACAATAGGTAATTCCCACGCGGGTAACGAGCGGCCCGCGCCATTATCACCCGCCTATGAAACTGGATTATTTTATTGTTAATGTCATAGTACCCGCTGCCCGCCCACCGCGACCTACTGCGATGTTATTGGCAAAATATTGTTTAATCTGCTGTAATCATGTGGCTTCATTTCTAAATGTGTTAAGCCATTTAATAGCTTAATTTTCATAATAAGCAGTGAAAATCGGCGCTCATTTGGCGAAGTTCGATTTTCAGTGAACCGCAAAAACACACAACTGAAAATAGCATGAGTTGAAAGAAAATGTGACCATAAAAAACAGCGAAGCGAGAGACGGCGCTAATGAGAGAGCATAAAGCGTGACGTCGTAAAGCCGGCGCATTAAGCGTCCGCTGCCAGAAGCTGCCCGTAATCTATTCGTAGCTATTTTAATTAGCATCGTAGTAATAATAAAGCGGGGGTGAAGTTTTTGTGGCGTCTCCGGCGATGTTTCCCGAGGCGTGGCGTCGAGCCGCTGCCCCCGCCGCGCCGCCCGCCTGGCCAGTCCGCACTCCGCGCCACCAGCTCGACTCCTCGATACGGAATACTTTAAACAACTTCTTGTTCACTCAACTTATGAAGTCCAGTTAAGAAGAGAGTATACTGAGTGCTACCTATATAAAAGGCGCTTTAAATATTCATCGATACTTGATAGCAATATTGTATCGATACAATGTTGTTATATAAACCCTTTCGTTTTCACGTTACGGTCCTTTATAATTTTTATTATTTTGTGCATAAAATATGAAATGTTTTCGTTTTGTTTGAATTGTATTTTATTTAGCAAATAAAAAATACGTATGTACCTTCAATTCAATAGCTTAAAGTTACCACAATCGGTGAGACAGTTTTGTTTATCATTTCACAAAAAAAAGTGCATTATGTAGTTCAATTTACACTTTTCATTACAAAACCAGAATCAAACAACGATGCACGATATATTATCATGTACAAAATAAGAAACCTGTAGGATATTCACAAAGGCATCTTTTCTGGAGGAACAAGTATCATGACGTTATATTTGGAGACACTTGTGTGTGAGCTGCATCGTTCTGGACAAGGTAGTCTCGCAATTGCTTCCAGTGGCCCTCGTTTCACGCATCGCCTGCCACTCTAGCACTAGAACAACATTCCCTTGCCAACTTTCCACAATCTCTCCTCTCTACGTAATACATATTCTGAAATTCAGTTCGCTTAGTGCCGTTTTCCACGTTATGTATGGGTTTAATAAATGTTCTGACATGGCCGGTAAAGTTGGTGAATTACGATGTTCTCCACTTCTTGTACGAAAATGGGATGCTATGAATGAATAAACAATAGCCTTCAGGCGACTGAGTCCGAAGAAAACTTGAATAACTTAGGTGACATTCATGCAGTGCCATATTTTTCAAAGGAAAGCTTGACTGTAAATATAAAATTATTTTTGCAAGACTGAAAGAGAGAGGCATATAAATTCTGTAATTTATTCAATATGAAATCGTCGAGCCAGTTTCCGACTTTCTAATCACAAAGGCGAGGGCCGAAACCTCAAAAGCAGAGCAGCCCCCATAGGATGGCATTACGTTTCGCTATAAATTTCATCCGCGTCCGCTCGGGACACAATTCTACGGATCTTTCATATAAAAAGCCCTTTGTTTTCGCTGGCTCCAATAGGTGTTTCCGATCGGAGGGACAGGCTGTAACGCTTGATATTAAAAAAGTTTTTCTATAAGGAGTGTCTGACGGCGAGCGCGAGGATTCCATTGCAATTAAGACAATCTTACTTATTCTTTTGCAATCTTTGTTCTTTCTTATTATTTGGCTTATATCTGGTATTGACCGAGATGTTGTCTAAGCTGCGCTACATAAATCAGTTCCTAAGTAAGTAGGTAACTTAGAAGTGTCTAATATAAGGAATGATTTTGCTTTGTAAGTTCATTTTAGGCATATGCCCACCTTGGTTTAATAATTATCTCATTTCAGAAATGGAAATTAGAATTCTCATTGTGAAATTTTGTACACAAGCAATATAATCTAAATCAAGAATTCATATTTAATAAAACGAAGGAAACCGAGTTGCTTAATTTATAGGTAATGAATGAGAACAAGAAATGTAAGGCTTCTATGAATTCGCACGACAAATTTATCGCCATTTTAAATTCTATTCGCAATTTAAGTTCCTTATAATTTTATGCGCATCAAAATGTATTTTACAACTTTTTTACTCATATCATAAACAGTTAAGACCTTGCTAAACTAACGTGAAATTATGAAAATGTTTTTAACTTTCAAAAAGGATTTCAGTATCCTGAGTTAAATGCACTTTCAGGAAAACACGACGGCGGCGTATAAAACAAATAGCCCCATTTTCTCGCAAACAGTAATGTGCAGAAAACAACTAGCTGGGGTAGAATAAGTAAATCCAATATAAATAGAGACGGAGGCACATTTGTCCGGCATAATGTCGCTCAGGTCAGGTGGCACACGGCGAAAGCGTTGAAAGCGTTCATAAATTTGCAGGCGAGGCCGAGCGGACCCAGGTGGCGCCTGCACACAGCCCCAGAAAGCCTATTGCCGCGACTAAGGAACGTTACTTTATTATGATCCTCGTGTTCACGTTGTTATGATCTCATCTTCTTATTTCTTGCCCCATTTTTTCATCAACTCGCTCAAAGAAAATAAAATTTGTTACACGGTTTTATATAAACAAGGAAGAAGGCCAGTTTTAATACGGCAAAATTTTCTTGGCCATTGTTAGATTACATTTTCTGAAAGACCCTCCTATCAGCTCAACCTTTTGGAACACCCCCGGATTTCATTGTTTGCTTATATCAGCAGCGTGAGCGCGTGTTTTCACATGTTATAAAATATTTTATCAGGTCGCGCGAGTGTAATGCGATCAAAGTTCGTTGAAGCAGGCGCGGACGCGGGCGCGGGCGGTGCGGGCGGAGATAGGAGACTCGGCTAACGAAGTAAACAATCGACACAGACAATCCGCGCCCGACGACCGACGACCAGGCCAACAGACCAGCTACAAGACAAAGGGCTGATGAATCTGATTATTTCGTTTCGCTGTTTCCATTCAATCCGCGCGTGAAATCCAAATAAAAATGGCGACCGTGCGGACCTTTAACCCACACGAATACCTGAATGTTGGAATAAAAGCCAAGCCTTGAGAATAGTCAATATCGGACCAAAGAACCCCAGGGGATATCTACGGTTCTAGAATGACAAGTTCAATTTTGCAGATCAAAGAGTTGCAACGTGTGTTCCGTTTGGTAGCTTTGTCAGCGTTTCAAACGAACCCTATTCAGCTCGCTAGAGAAAAGAGAATAGGACAACTGCGATAACGCCCTCTGTTGCAAATTTAAAGCTAGCAATATACAGAATTTGCTTATACACCCGCGAGGGAGGATAGTATAAAATAATTATTAAAATCCACAATACTGTATAACAAAGTTTTAAACCCAGTTGCACGCAAAGTTCCGTTTTCATAGCGCAACAATAATTTGTATCTATTCCACCTGCGGAACCCAGAGCTACATGCATATGAATTATTTGCACGATGCGAGCTGTATCCGTGCAACTATTCTGCATTCCGTTCGTACGCCTGCAGCTGCGGGTTCGGTTTGCCGCCTGCGAGCTCTCAAACCGACAACGCCGACAAACAGTGAACGGCGCGCCGCCTGCATTCCATTCTACTGCCTCAACACAACACCTCGCGCCGCACATTTTGTACACAGGTATCCAACGTGAGCCGCGTTTTATCGCGCCATCGTCCAGCCCGGTTCGGGCATCCGCCCAATGAGAGCAAAAAATATGCAGCGGCGAGCCGCTTGTCACAAAACAAGAACTCTGTACACATTTGGCGGAAAACCACTGAAAGCAATTAATAGACCCACCGGTAACTATTTCGAATAACACGTCTGATTTGCTGATGCTTCGCCAGGATTTATGAAGATGGAGAAAGTTTGAGGATTATATTGCGCCAGGAAAGGCTGCAAGTTGGCTCCCTCGTAGCAAAGAAAGGAAGCACAAACGCGGCACGTTATTTACGACTCGCGATTCCGGAGCGGCCACAAGTGCGCAGGAAACCCAGCTCCGACTCTCTGTTGCGCTCGATACTTGCCCACCAGCAAAATATTGAAGTTGTAAATGTTCAACTTGCATATATTCACCAGGCTTTGGAGCTTAGAAACACCGCTCGTGTCGTAAACACATAATACATACCTTATGATTATGAATATTTCATGCAGTATTCTGATTACGTAGGTAGTAAAACCGCCTCTTTGTTTTCGCCGATATCTACTCAATGGGGAATATACGCACAAGGGTTGGTAAGCACTCAAGTAGCGCTGCGGTAGAGAAGTAAGTTTTAATTTTATAAGAGTAGGCAAGATTTTGACCCGAGCATCGAAGATTCATTTTTAACAGGGGAGCAAACTTGCAGGCGCTCCAGGGACATAAAACCTTACTTAGCGAGCCACAAATCCTCGTAACGTTAAGCCGAGATAAAACACTAAGCTCGCGGCACAACGAGGCGGCGCTCAAATTTTTCACCTGCGAGTTGCGCGGGGAATGTGTGCCGCACCAGATATTACTCACACATGAATTATGATCTTCTATAATGAAACCCCACCTAACTTATAAGCCGCACACTTTTTTTTAATTTTGCTCGTGTTAAATCAGGACTTATTTTCACTTCCGCTAAGGGATTGGATTATGTAATGCTATTAGAAGAGGATTTTATATTAAGTATAAAAATAATACTACCTATTTTTATTGAGGAAACGACAAGATATGTGCTCTGGATGTACCACTTTACATTGATTGCGGAATTAGACCCAGTTAAAGACCGACTTTTAGCTGTTGGAAATTCTAATCTTAAGACATTTCAAGACTAAGATTAGGGAAGTAAGTTACTGCGACCGTAATACATTACGTGTTTGCCAGTTGGCGTATTCAAAAGCGCTTTTGGTGTTGTTTGCGGGGCGGCGGCCGTCGGCGGCGGAGATCAACAAACAGAGAAGAGTAATAAAGCCATTAATTCCGCTTTACGTGCAAATAACATAAATCAGGCTGTACCGTCTCGCGGCGCAAGGAAGCCGCGGCTAAATTAAACGCCTGTCATACGTCCTCCTGCAGCCAGCCGCAACCACCGCCTACAGCCACCAGCCAGCCCGCTTGCAGATTAAATCAATCGCACGGAAATATAGTAAAAAAAATATCCGATAACAACGAGAAATTATAGATGGAATAAATTGCAAAACGCGCGCAGTCACAGCCGTTTCCGAACGCAATTTGAAACTTCGTGAGTTACGGGGACAATCTATGATATCATATAATTTAGTTACAGCGAATGCAGGTTCCAAATTGTTAGCGGAATAAAGCGTGAAAGTTATCTCTGTGAAAATTTTCACATTCAGTCCATTTTAAGTTTTTCGTAAATTTGTTTTGGAATAAATAATTTAAGCCTAAGCGGACAACATATTTACTGTTTGTATACCTTCTGTAGACGACAGAAAAATACTTGTAAAGTCAGCAGTTGTAAGGACTCTTCAAAACAGTGGAATCCTAAATAAATTTACTTTACTCGTAACTTGTCGAGCAATGAAAGCACTCCGCTAAGCAACAACAACAATAATGGCAATAGCTCTGGCTCGGCAGTTGGACTCGTTCCGGGGATTAACGAAAATTAGATTTCAATAAGACGCTTGAGCCAGAGCGAAGAACAAATCTTAGCCGGAGCCGGGTAATGCGCAGACGGTCACGCTCTTCGTTTTAATGCAATGTCAGCGGCCCCGCAGCCGCAACTACGCCCTGCAGTTCCGCCGACACAAACCGAATGTCTAATCCTCAGCCAAGTTAGATTACATACGGCTATATGCTCCTACATGCTCCCACTCCCCCATTACATCGCTACACGGATCTTGCGGACCGCACATTAATCCATACGCTCCTGTAATGCCTCATGTCAAATTGGCATGTTGCACCTACGAACAGCTGTCTCCGAGTACTTACGTTTCCATTTGCAAATTGGAACGAAATCCGGAATACATTTTTAAATTTGTTCATTTAAGTGAGCGCTTTTTAGCAAACTTGAATTTAGTCCGGAAAATTGAACGTGAAAAATGGTTACACGAGTTAAGCATCGTAAAGAAATACAGCTTAGCTAAGCCAACGGAAACAAGGAAAACACCCGGAGGACGTTAAGCATAGAGCGCTGTTCAGAATAAAAAGGTCCCAAATAAATTATTCCCCAATTCGGCCGTTTCGATTCAAATTGAAAGCATCTCTGTATAGAGATTTCTCTAGCCGCGTAGGAAGAGAGAATACAAATAGGCATATAAACGGAAATGAAATGGGTTCATGAATCGTATGGTCGACTCACATCGTGGGACAGTTTATCAAAGACGGATAATACAAAGAACCTATCGTTCGATAAATCAAGTAGGGAAACAAAATGTCGGTGTAGATACGCATCTATGAACCCGAAACGTGTTCAATGATCTGACTTATCTATATGTGTAATATGTGCTGTGTAATGTAATGTATCGGGCCCGAGCCTACGAAATATCAATACAAACGGCATATTATATATATTGGAGATAGGCTGATCTAACCACACGAAAAATTCCAAAAACAAAATTTGAAATACATTATTTTGACAGTAGCGAGAGCAGGTCTGATTATTTATTCATAACATATTCGCACGCTTTTCACGTTCCCAATAGATAGCTCGCATAATTCTCAAAGGGGCGGCGTGTAGGCCAGCGCAACAATAGCAGATTATCAAACAAAACGACGTAAATAGTGGTCGAAATAGGAGAAATAGGGCGCGGGTTAAGGGCCCGTTGGATGCCCACCACGCCGCGCGCCCAGAATCCCAGATGAGAACCGCCAAGACGTGAGTCGCCACAATACTGCACGATCACGCTTTCCATTATACGCGGACCACATTTAAACTGTAATTGCTGTACTGGCTGGAACCAACTCAGTTATTCTATTATCTCCGCTTAGAACAACACCGCTTTCGCATTTTGATCAGTCTTCGCCAAAATGCAAACCTACGTCTATTTGACCATTTACTAAATTGGCACTACTCTAGTTAAAGTAGTATTGACTGATTCTAACCTCACCCCAACGCCATTTAGGTACATTTATCAAGTTGAGACGACAATCTAAGAAAGAGATCTAACCGCAGAGTGAATATCGAAATAAATACAAAACATCGAATACAGTTCGATAGTTGGACAAAAGCGTCTAGCATGAAATGTTCTTCGTAGCGTGGAGACGCAAAGAGAAACTTGGACCCCAAGCCGCTTTGTAACAGTCGACTTTCGTAAGTGGCCTTTACCTGCATACACAATGCGACTACTATTCCACCGCGAAATACCCTTATTCAAAGTAACACATTTGTAATATGTACGGCCGCGATAAAATACCACTGCGCTAGTTAAATCTAGATCTTGAATTTAGATAAAAGCTTTCATTTAATCAAAGGTTTAGGAAACTACAACACGAAATGATGTACATTCTTAGTACTTAAGTACAAGGCAAATTAAGTTTATGAATGACTATGAACTATAAAACTGTTTATTTAATTTGGTACAAAACTTGCATTACAACACGGCTATAAGTTTATTTTTCTCTGCAATACTTTTAAATTACATGACTAGCAAACAAAACCGTCACAGAGAATCTAATTGTGAGTAATGTTCTTTTCTTCCTGACAATGTAGAAAATCCAGAAAGGCAAGTATAAGCTGTAGTGGGGAGTGCGTGCCCACCGACGTGTACACACAGGTAGTATTTTGTTATGTGACAATTCAATTATCCTTTAGTCAGAGCGAGGCAATCTGGTTTCGTCTCAAAACAAAGACCCAACTAATAGTATAGCGCGAGGGATAAACAGCGCGAAACCGAGTTTGTGCTGAAAAAATAAAGGCGCGACGACTCCCGAATAAATGAGAGCGGCGATAAACAGGAGGATCCGTTCCGAGCGGAGGGTCGATATCGAAATACATTATTCCCCGATCCGAGTGTTCCGATTCAAATTGAAAGAGCACCTCCAACATGAGATTTCTCAGGCGGCGAGTGGGCGCAGAATATAAATCGGCGCATAACCAGAAATGGAAGGGCTGTGAATTTCCGTTCGCGGTGAACGCTTGTGCTCGAATGTTTCGCTTTAAACATATTAAACGCATATTGCAAATACCGCCGAATATGCGCAACCAATAAAAACTAGAGAAAAACGACAACGTCAAAGAGGAAAGCTCCCCGTCCAACGCTGCACAGTGAAAAAGAAACGCTTCCAACTAAAGTCCCGCTTTAAGTTTAACGCAAATTAGATTTTAATGGGAGCGCCAGCAATATTGACTATCTTCGCTTGGTCGGGCACTTCTGAATTTTCATAATTCTTACCATTGAAGTGAAAATTACTGCATTTTAAAATGCAAAGTGTCATTATAGAACGAGATACGAGTTTAATCTAGTTTAATTCTATAACTCAACCAATGACAAGTTGCCTACAGCCTCGACCGTCTGCAATAATTTAGGATAATAGAATCCCGGTTGTCAACTATTGCGAACATGTTTTCGGCGGCAAAGCCTTTATTAATATTGTTGAGAGGTCGGTCACGTCTTGAGGAGACGTAAACTTATTTTAACTCGTTGTCGAATACATCTACTTATACAGTGGGAATGGAAGCTGCGAAGCCTCCCCTCATCGCGTATTCTGTCCAATTCGCAACACGCCCAGCCGATATTTACGTAACAGGAGCCTCTGCTGACTTCTGACACTGTCTTCCGCACTTCCTTACGACGGCGTAACAATAAACATCTAATATTGAGTACACATAAAAAATCTGCACCGTGCGTATCGCTGACTGAAGGAAACCGAATTAGGGTAATAGGTATTTGTTATTGTTCTCACAAGCTCTAACGTAATTTATGTTTGGATCTTTATTAAGTTTCCGTTAGCGCTGTTACGGCAAAAGAAAGAAAAATTGCGGAATATTTTCTTGAATATATATGTGAGATATGGCTCTCTGTGATTCCGTAGACTGAGATATATGTCCGCCATAATGATAAAAGTTCTCGAGAAATCTCTCGATATAATAATAAATCCTTACTTTCAGGCGGTCTGTTATTGATTTCTATAGACAAGGGACTACGAGAGGAGAATCGCTAAATTTGAGGATATACGATCACAATGGATGTCAGTGATTTCACAAGCGCTTATGGTTCGTTGGACATAGCAGGCATTGACGGATAGAGGAGGCTGTTTAGCCTTTACAGGATAAGATTTAAGAGCAGCCGGAGGCTACTTTGGTGCGGATGCGGTGCGGGCACGGTCCGGGAGCGGTGCGAGTACGGTGCGGCTCTACAGGCAGAGGCTCTCTAACTTTATTAAGCACAAGACGCCGGCGCTGAATCAAGGTGACGCGCCTTCACAATACCCTATTCAGATTTAAATAGCTTTACGCCCAATTACGCTTCAATATGCCGTCAGCTCTTTTGGATAGTTATTTCATTAAACAAAGATTTTAGAGATGAGGTGCTCTTCAGCACACCTAATTTAAACTTAATTGTTGTAGCTTGCTGAAAATTCGTCAGTGCCAAGATTAAACGACAAAGATCATCATCTCAGAAAAGATGAAGATATTCTTAAGAGATATTAAAAATGTTATTATTATTGATATATCTTAATTTTGTAGAATTCGCCGTAATAATAATTACATACATACATACATATAATCACGCCTTTATCCCTAATGGGGTAGGCAGAGCGTAAACGACCTAAACAAAGGTCGTTCCGCCACGTCTGACAAAGTTTTGAGGGTTATTTAAGATAGAATTCTAGGTATATTGCTGTAGTGACAGGTTGTCAGCCCATCGCCTAAATTACAATATACTGAAACCCTCGGATCCCTTAGCTGGATCTTACAGCATGCCCGGGAGGAAATGCAGCTGGCACATTCTATGTTTTTCTTTCGCTCCCAGACCAGCATGGAAGTATTAATAATTATTAGTAATAATAATTATCAAACGATTATCTGCGAACAATCATCCCGGGAGTGGCGTGGCATCTCAAGTGGCTTTGAGTAAAGTAAAGGCATCTAACACACGCGTTGCCATGAGAACAATGGCGCGCGACAAGTGGAGGGTTGCGGGGAGCGGGGCCGGAGCAAAGTTTGGCAATTATGGCGACCGCATGTCTGAGAGCGACGCTACACTCATTACCGACTGAAACTCGACTCGTCTAGATTAAAAGTCCAGGAGACATGGGTCCCGCAATATAACACAGCTACACCTACGATACGGCACGCGCACCCACTCAGATAAAAAACGAATTTCAAAACTATTCGAATCGAGACGCAAATCTCGCTCGCAAATTCTTCAATAACTCGAGTGTTCCGTTGACTATAAGCGCAAAACTATGAACTATCCGAGTTCCTCGTCTAATTAATTTAATTGCCGGGATAGGAATACAAAGAACTAAGTTTGTACATAACTAAGGCGGAGCGGAGCGCGACTACGCGACGGAGCGGCCGAAGATTCAGATCATTTTGTTGTTTAATCGTTCGTAGTATTTTACTTTGTCGTATAAAACAATAGCCCCGAGTTAACAGGATAGCTGCCACCCCCTCGCAATGGGGCGCAGCGGGCGCTACGATGTATGTTTTTTTCGCTTTAAAGTTACGACACGGAAAGCGTAGACCCGAGAGATGTTTTCAGAGCAGTTAAAGTTTTAAGCATTGAGCGAGGGAAGGTGCTGCGATAAAAAGGTTTGTTTCCATTTTTTGTTACTTTGTAATTTAACTTTCCCTTTGAAAGATTATATACAGATTCTGGAATAAACAAGTTCTTGATTACGAAATGAACTCGTAATTAAGATTTATCGCTGAAACTGTCGAACTACGACACTATAAAAACTGCTATAGTCACAATAAATTAAGTAAACGGTAACTGAAATAAAAAATCATACATATGGGGTGTAAGGGAAAGCGTCCTGCAAACTGATAGGGGTGGCTCAGTCAACGAAACTGAACAACTACTAGCACGATTTTCTTTTTCAGGAAGTAAAAAATCAATTTGGTTTTCCATACAATTGTCTGATCGAATTGTTCATTTTGTATGGGAAGATATTTTTTTTACATCTCCTGAAAGAATTTCCCGTTGAGAGTTATTCAATAGAGTTGACTGAGCAACCCCTATCAGTTTGCGGGACGCTGTCCCTTACACCCGGTATAATCACGCCTTTATCCCTAAAGCAGAGCGTAAACGACCTAAACAAAGGTAGTTTGACACGTCTGAAAAAAAATTAGGGTTATTAAAGATAGATTTGTAGGTATATTGTTGTAGTGACAGGTTGTCAACCCATCGCGTAAACTGCAATATACAGAAACCCTCGGATCCCTTAGGCGGTTTCTACAGAATGCCCGGGACAAAATGCAGCTGGCACATTCTATGATTTTCTCTCGCTCCCAGTCCAGCATGGAAGAAGAAACAAAACTAACTATTTAACTAAGGTAGGTATGGAGAAATTAAGTTCTGGATATTGTGATAATGATGAACCTCACCGATTCAGATTTTGTAAAGGAGCCGTGGGCACGGTTGATCAAGTAGCATGAATAGACTGACTGACTTGTTCGTAACTGACCACCAGTTTTTAATAACTTCAAATCTTCTTCTTCTGCTTAGCGTTTTCCAAGCTTGATGCTGGGGTCCGCTTTTCGGCTATTTCTACTCCACTTTGCCCGGTCTTCAGCATCCACTGATGTGAGATCGTTCTCTTCCATATCCGCTTTTACGACGCCAAGCCAGCGCTTCTTTGGTCTGCCGCGTGATCTAAGGCCTTGGACAGTGAGATCGAGGCATCTCTTTCCGACGTAGTCTGGCGGTCTGCAACTTAAATGCCCATACCGTCGAAGACGACTTTCCTGCAGCTTATTTGCTACGTCGCGGACTGCCACGGATAAATTACTACAAATAATTAAAATTATTTCTGGTCTGAAAACTGGGGCAGTAGGTCCAACACCATGGTATCAGTTCGGCATACAAATGCCGGTACAAATTGCCATACTTACACGGCCTACAATTTCGCTTACTCTGTTTTCTTTTCCATCGCAAAAGTTAAACGAAGGCTTCGGTCTGCAGGAAATAATCGCAGTGTGGAATCTTTACATTGCTTTGAACAGATCGTGCGATACCGTGTAATTCGTTTGCGATTACATTTTGAACAGTCAATCGGGGTAAGATACAACATACGAAAATAAGCTTTAAGTCAAAGGGGTAAGAGTGGTAGACTGGCTTTATTTGCTGGTGATTGTACGTGGCCGGAACGGATACATTACGGGCGCAACCAGAAAATACTTCGTCCCGATTTTCGCGATTATAGGCCCTATTATGCTGCCAAATTAAATGTCGACGTATTTTAACTGTATTGGCTGCATCAGGTGCAACATGTGTAATCAATAACGATTAATAACGATCAGAGTCTGCCTTTTTTAATAACGATTACTCAGTGTCTGTTTTATTTTTATCGTTGCCGTCGCCAATGTAAGCTAAAGTATTATTGGTAGCAGACATATTTTTTGTGCTTTCATTTATAACGACAACTAATCTACTTACAATAATTTATAGCCTATTTAAAAAATGACAAATTTATCTTAAATAACCCTTAAAACTTTGTCAGACGTGGCAGAACGACCTTTGTTTAGGTTGTTTACGCTCTGCCTAGCCCATTAGGGATAAAGACGTGATTATATGTATGTAAGCATGCTGGCCTGGGAGCGAGAGAAAAACTTAGAATGTGCCAGTTGTATGCCCTCCCGGGCATGCTGTAAAAACCAGATGAGGGATCCGAGGGTTTCAGTATATTGAAATTTAGGCGATGGGCTGACAACCTGTTACTACAGCAATATACCTGCAACTCTATCTTTAATAATCCTCAAAACTTTGTCAGACGTGGCGGAACGACCTTTGTTTAGATCGTTTACGCTCTTTCGACCCCATTAGGGATAAAGGCGTGATTGTATGTATGTATGTATGTAAAACTGACTTTTATTTTAAGTAAATTACTGGAGGTTAGACTATGTTGGATTGGAGCGATGGATACGAGCATATTGTAAAAGCGGCCAACAGTTTTTTTTATGACAATACAATACAAATATTCTTTATTGCACATAAACAACACATTGTACAGGAACAAACATTACAAAACAAACAGAGTACAATTAGGCGGCCTTATTGCTTGCTTAGGGTTATGGTATTTCCAATTCGGTTTTAGAATAAGCGTAGGTCTTTTTTTAATAACACATTTCTAAAATAAATAACACATGTTGGGAAATTAGTTAAGTTACTAAAATTACTATTTCATTATGTTATTATATCTAATCCTAATAACTGCCTCCAAGGTCTAGCGGTCTAAGCCATGGGCTCTCGACCCGGAGGTCCCGGGTTCGATTCCCGGCGGGGGACAATAACTTTGTGTTGTTGTTTCTAGTTGGTGATCACCTGATTGTCCGAAAAGTAAGATGATCCATGCTGTCGGATGGGCATGTAAATAGTCGGTCTGCGCCTGATTTCTCTCTGGTCGTGTCAGTCAATCTGTCCCATCAGAATAAGAGATTGAAGGATTAGAGAGTGCACCTGTGTGTAGCGCAAACACATACATACATACACCAGGTGAGATGGCGGACAAATGCTCGCCTATATATATTTAAAAAAAAAAAAAAAAAAAAAAAATATAATCACGCCTTTATCCCTAATGGGGTAGGCAGAGCGAAAACGACCTAAACAAAGGTCGTTCCGCCATGTCTGACAAAATTTTGAGGGTTATGTAAGATAGATTTGTAAGCGCAAACACTTGGGCACTAAACACAAGTCCAGCGCAGTTAGCTGATCTCCGGGAGATTGGCCGCCTTCACCGAAAATCGGTGGGAGGACTATTATTATAATAGCTAATATAATAATAGCTAAAACTTATTTAAGGACCAGATCTTTCATTAAAAGACATGAAACTTTGTTTACCTTTTTTCTAAAACCGAATTGAATATACTATTGGGTAGCAATTTCTGCCAAGTTACCTTTGGGTAAAGGAGTAGTTTGATCGTATTATGAGCAATGAGAATAATACCGAATGCGTTTATAATTATACTTTTTACGCAGGTATACAGGTTGTGCACTACATGGTGCTTCAGCGTAAAGGACCCGAAGTGTGAAAATGACTTCGTAGTAAATTGTTACGCTTAATAATTCAGTTTTTAGAAATAGTCGATCCAATTTTCTTCTTATTCGGATTCTCGAGTCGAACGACCCTATGAACCCTGGTATCAGACTTTTCAAACCGCCTAGTAGCACAGCTATTAGGCCATTGACGTGGTTTGAGTAACGACCACTATCGAAGACAGCTACCGGGACTGACGGCTTAACGTGCCCTCCGAAGCACGGAATCCTATTATTTTTCGGACAATCAGGTGATTCTGTCTGCAATGTCCAAACCAAACTGGGGAAAACCTCTCAAAGTGATAAATTGAGAAATATCAACTTTGTGTTCCCCCGTGGGAATCGAACCCAGGATCGTTCCGATATTTGTACGCCATGTAATTTTTGCAAACATGAGATTTTCCATTATACTAATGCTGGACTGGGAGAGATAGAAAAACATAGAATGTTCCAGCTGCCCTTCCTCCCGGCCATGCTGTTGAAGTCAGCATAAGGGACTCGAGGGTTACAGTGTATTGTAATTTAGGCGATGGGCTGACAACCTGTCACTATAGCTATACATATTACAGTCTGAAACTGCCCTCAATTTTTGTCAGACGTGGCGAAAGCACCTTTTACGAGGCGTTAAACGCTCTGCCTACCCCGTAAGGGATAAAGGCGTGATTTATGTATGTATGTACTAATTCTGTACGTACAAGCGAATCAGCCGATGGAAATCTAATGTCGTTAAATGGAATACCAGTTTATCAGGTGCCGGTACGAAGATCCGCCATTCGTGGACTCAATTTGAAAACCTCGTAATTAAAAACCGTCAAAGTTTTACTGCTGAAGAAATCGTTCCGGTAAGCTACAGTGCTTTTTGATCATTAAAAAAGTAGTTTATGGTTTTGCGATGGAAATAGAAGTTCCATTTGCTGACGGCCTAGTTTTAGGCATCGGTGTATCTGTTGCAATCATAGCTCGCATAAACCTGTAGGGGTTTTCAGAGGGACGTCTCATCTTTAACCATATAAAATGTATTGAATTTACTTTTACTTTTTTTTTTCTTCCATGCTGGACTGAGAGAGATAGAAAAACATAGAATGTTCCAGCTGCCCTTCCTCCCGGGCATGCTGTAGAAGTCAGCAAAAGGGACTCGAGGGTTACAGTGTATTGTAATTTAGGCGATGGGCTGACAACCTGTCACTATAGCAATACAAAATACAATCTAAAATTGCCCTCAATTTTTGTCAGACGTAGCGGAAGCGCCTTTTACGAGGCGTTTCACGCTCTGCCTACCCCGTAAGGGATGAAGGCGTGACTATATGTATGTATGTATGTATGTATTTACTTTGAATAAAATTCTTGAATATTGCTATTTATATGACGCTAGGTTAGATAAAACATTTTCTCAATTGCATATCGCAGTAACATAAGAGCTGTTTTGAATTGTTTCCCGTAACACAGTCTGGATTATGGGGAATAAACAATTGTTTCACGGTGGTTTTAGAAGAGGCTCTTACAGGTGACTTGTTTGCATAATATACTGAATGCATCCAGAGTTCTGAAATGCATGGTAGAAATTCCAGGAAAAAATATATTGGTAGGAAATTGTTTAAGAGTTAGTTGATTTTGTTTTTAATTCTTAAAATACCTATAGTAGTAGTAGTATTTTCAACTCAGTTTTAGAATAAAAGTAAACAAAGTTTCATGTCTTTTTATTCAAAAACACATTAAAAAAATGAATGATACGTGTTGGCGAAATTAGTCAAGTTACTAAAATACTATTTTATCATGTTTTCCTACCTAATAGTTAAAACTTATTTTAGAAACAAGATCTTTGATTAAAACACAAGAAACTTTTTTTACCTTTATTCTAAAAATGAGTTGGAAATATTATATGTGTTGTGATTTATCTGTAATGAAATGAGCTATAAGTAGAAAGTCTGGTGTTATCTTGGACGAAGAGGTTGTTTCGTCCAAGATTACACCAGACTTTCTACTTAAGTAGATCAGTAGATTTTCGTTACTGTCGTTGTTTAATTTATGCAGCAGCGTTTGTCATCTTTTATCAATTCTGTGTTTTTAGATCGGCTCCGGTCGTCGCTAGCGCCCTTAGGGTCCTGGGTTCATCCCTAAAGGCTTTCAAGGTATAATATGCTAAACAAACTATCAACACTAAACTAACCTGCAGAGTGTAAAGTCCTGACAACTCCCTGGTGTCCTTTGTTCACTGCAATATGAAGCGGTGTTTGCCTTCTTCTATTCACGCCTTTATCTCTAATGCGGTATGCGGAGCGTAAACGACCTAAATAAAGATCGCTCAGCCATGTCTGACAAAGTTTTGAGGGTTATTTAAGACAGATTTGTAGGTATATTGCTGTAGTGACAGGTTGTCAGCCCAACGACTAAATCACAATGTACTAAAACCCTCGGATGCCTTAGTTGGTTTTTACAGCATGCCCGGGAGGAAATGCAGCTGGCACATTCTATGTTTTTCTTTCGCTCCCAGTCCAGCATGACATGGCAGCCTTATTCTATTCCTTGCTCTTAAATTAGCTACACTTAGCTGTAGTAAAGTCCTGATAAGTCCCAGGAGTCCTTTATTCGCTACGAGATGTAGCGGTGTTTGTCTTCTTCTATTCATTGCGCTTAGATCAGCCCCGGCGGCCGCTAGTGCCCTTAGGGCTGCAAGCCCGTTCCGAAAGGATTTCAAGATATTATAAGCTCAATTTACTATTAATACTAGACTAACCTGTAAGCTAGGATGTACTCTTAGCTGTAGTACAGTCCTGGCGACTCCTAGATATATAGATATGTTTGTCTTCTTCTATTCCTTGCGTTTCGGCCACCGCTAGCCTTTAGGACTCCAATTTCGTCTCTAAAGGCCACATTATAGGTCTAATAGTCCTATCTACATTCAGTATACTAGACTAACCTGCAAGCTAGGATGCACTCCTAGCTGTAGTAAAGTCCTGACGACTCCAAGATGTCCTTTATTCACAGCTATATGCAACGGCGTCTGCCTTCTCCTATTCCGTGCGTTTAAATCTGCGCCCGCCGCCGCGAGCGCGCGTAGGGCTGCGGGCTCGTCCCCGAAGGCGGCGTGGTGCGCGGCGCGGTCCCCGTCGCGGTCCTCCGCGTCGGCCTCCGCCCCCGCCTCCACTAGTGTGCGGATCACTTCCACGTGGCCGTTTTGAGCTGCCGCCTGGGAAGATAAATCACTACATAGTATAAAACAAAGTCGTTTTCTCTGTCCCTATATCCCTATGTATGCATAAATCTTTAAAACTACGCAACGGATTTCGAAGCGGTTTCTTTTAATGGATAAAGTGACTCAAGAGGAAGGTTTATATGTATAATACATGCATAATATAGTAGAGAAACACTGATAATTTCCGTGCGAAGCCGGGGCGGGTCGCTAGTGTTTTATATATTTAATCAATGTAAATGCAATCACGGAATTTGTAAACTCGGATTTTCATATGAACATCACCCGAAACATCATTCGCTGCTGGACATGAGCGTCACCTCCAAAATGATTGCCAAAGGAATGCCATACTCCGATTCACAATATGGCCGGCAGAATGGCATGCTCAGTGCAAAATGTAGATTCGCTGGAAACGCCGATCTCCGTTCCTTATTTCTTGTTTTCTTTAAGCTTGTACGATACCCGCATGAAGCTATTAGTAAGGTTATTCCTGACCCGCCAGAAATTTTATCATTTGTTGTTTGTGCTTACTTGGAAAGCCACCAAAGACTGACAATAGCCTGAGCGCCATTCGTTCGTCCCAGTATCTCAGCACATCGCGCCGCGTCGCCATTTGCTGCAGCTTCTACTAGTTCTTCATTTGCGTCTATTCAGTCATATGGACACAGTCGTATAATATGCTTACTTGTAAAGCTGTGTGTCCACCAAACACTCCATTGACATCTGCCTGAGCGCCATCAGTTCGTCCCAGTATCTCAGCACATCGCGCCGCGTCGCCATTTGCTGCAGCTTCTACTAGTTCTTCATTTGCGTCTATTCAGTCATATGGACACAGTCGTATAATATGCTTACTTGTAAAGCTGTGTGTCCACCAAACACTCCATTGACATCTGCCTGAGCGCCATCAGTTCGTCCCAGTATCTCAGCACATCGCGCCGCGTCGCCATTTGCTGCAGCTTCTACTAGTTCTTCATTTGCGTCTATTCAGTCATATGGACACAGTCGTATAATATGCTTACTTGTAAAGCTGTGTGTCCACCAAACACTCCATTGACATCTGCCTGAGCGCCATCAGTTCGTCCCAGTATCTCAGCACATCGCGCCGCGTCGCCATTTGCTGCAGCTTCTACTAGTTCTTCATTTGCGTCTATTCAGTCATATGGACACAGTCGTATAATATGCTTACTTGTAAAGCTGTGTGTCCACCAAACACTCCATTGACATCTGCCTGAGCGCCATCAGTTCGTCCCAGTATCTCAGCACATCGCGCCGCGTCGCCATTTGCTGCAGCTTCTACTAGTTCTTCATTTGCGTCTATTCAGTCATATGGACACAGTCGTATAATATGCTTACTTGTAAAGCTGTGTGTCCACCAAACACTCCATTGACATCTGCCTGAGCGCCATCAGTTCGTCCCAGTATCTCAGCACATCGCGCCGCGTCGCCATTTGCTGCAGCTTCTACTAGTTCTTCATTTGCGTCTATTCAGTCATATGGACACAGTCGTATAATATGCTTACTTGTAAAGCTGTGTGTCCACCAAACACTCCATTGACATCTGCCTGAGCGCCATCAGTTCGTCCCAGTATCTCAGCACATCGCGCCGCGTCGCCATTTGCTGCAGCTTCTACTAGTTCTTCATTTGCGTCTATTCAGTCATATGGACACAGTCGTATAATATGCTTACTTGTAAAGCTGTGTGTCCACCAAACACTCCATTGACATCTGCCTGAGCGCCATCAGTTCGTCCCAGTATCTCAGCACATCGCGCCGCGTCGCCATTTGCTGCAGCTTCTACTAGTTCTTCATTTGCGTCTATTCAGTCATATGGACACAGTCGTATAATATGCTTACTTGTAAAGCTGTGTGTCCACCAAACACTCCATTGACATCTGCCTGAGCGCCATCAGTTCGTCCCAGTATCTCAGCACATCGCGCCGCGTCGCCATTTGCTGCAGCTTCTACTAGTTCTTCATTTGCGTCTATTCAGTCATATGGACACAGTCGTATAATATGCTTACTTGTAAAGCTGTGTGTCCACCAAACACTCCATTGACATCTGCCTGAGCGCCATCAGTTCGTCCCAGTATCTCAGCACATCGCGCCGCGTCGCCATTTGCTGCAGCTTCTACTAGTTCTTCATTTGCGTCTATTCAGTCATATGGACACAGTCGTATAATATGCTTACTTGTAAAGCTGTGTGTCCACCAAACACTCCATTGACATCTGCCTGAGCGCCATCAGTTCGTCCCAGTATCTCAGCACATCGCGCCGCGTCGCCATTTGCTGCAGCTTCTACTAGTTCTTCATTTGCGTCTATTCAGTCATATGGACACAGTCGTATAATATGCTTACTTGTAAAGCTGTGTGTCCACCAAACACTCCATTGACATCTGCCTGAGCGCCATCAGTTCGTCCCAGTATCTCAGCACATCGCGCCGCGTCGCCATTTGCTGCAGCTTCTACTAGTTCTTCATTTGCGTCTATTCAGTCATATGGACACAGTCGTATAATATGCTTACTTGTAAAGCTGTGTGTCCACCAAACACTCCATTGACATCTGCCTGAGCGCCATCAGTTCGTCCCAGTATCTCAGCACATCGCGCCGCGTCGCCATTTGCTGCAGCTTCTACTAGTTCTTCATTTGCGTCTATTCAGTCATATGGACACAGTCGTATAATATGCTTACTTGTAAAGCTGTGTGTCCACCAAACACTCCATTGACATCTGCCTGAGCGCCATCAGTTCGTCCCAGTATCTCAGCACATCGCGCCGCGTCGCCATTTGCTGCAGCTTCTACTAGTTCTTCATTTGCGTCTATTCAGTCATATGGACACAGTCGTATAATATGCTTACTTGTAAAGCTGTGTGTCCACCAAACACTCCATTGACATCTGCCTGAGCGCCATCAGTTCGTCCCAGTATCTCAGCACATCGCGCCGCGTCGCCATTTGCTGCAGCTTCTACTAGTTCTTCATTTGCGTCTATTCAGTCATATGGACACAGTCGTATAATATGCTTACTTGTAAAGCTGTGTGTCCACCAAACACTCCATTAACATCAGCCTGAGCGCCATCAGTTCGTCCTAGTATGTCAGCACATCGCGCCGCGTCGCCATTTGCTGGTTCTTTTACTAGTTCTTCATTTGCGTCTATTCAGTCATATGAACACAGTCGTATAATATGCTTACTTGTAAAGCTGTGTGTCCACCAAACACTCCATTAACATCAGCCTGAGCGCCATCACTTCGTCCCAGTATCTCAGCACATCGCGCCGCGTCGCCATTTGCTGCAGCTTTTACTAGTTCTTCATTCGCGTCTATTCAGTCATATGGACACAGTCGTATAATATGCTTACTTGTAAAGCGGTGTGTCCACCAAACACTCCATTGACATCGGCTTGGGCGCCATCACTTCGTCCCAGTATCTCAGCACATCGCGCCGCGTCGCCATTTGCTGCAGCTTCTACTAGTTCTTCATTCGCGTCTATTCAGTCATATGAACACAGTCGTATAATATGCTTACTTGTAAAGCGGTGTGTCCACCAAACACTCCATTGACATCGGCTTGGGCGCCATCAGTTCGACCCAGTATCTCAGCACATCGCGCCGCGTCGCCATTTGCTGCAGCTTCTACTAGTTCTTCATTTGCGTCTATTCAGTCGTATGAACACAGTCGTATAATATGCTTACTTGTAAAGCTGTGTGTCCACCAAACACTCCATTAACATCAGCCTGAGCGCCATCAGTTCGTCCCAGTATCTCAGCACAACGCGCCGCGTCGCCATTGGCAGCCGCCTTTACTAGTTCCTCATTCGCATCTCCGGTTACGTGAGACTCGAAGAGTTTCTTTAGAAGTGCTGATAGGCGTTCACCTGCAAAAGATAGTCATCCAAAATGTGTTTGACGTGGTGAGCTCAGTTGCATAACGATGCGAAATATCTAAGTCTTTAAACTGACATATTCTAGGAAAAGGCCACGAAAAGGCTGACATCGATAGAACACGTAGGTATTAACATATCTACTGGGACTGCTAAAAATCACAATAACAGCAATTTTCTATTGAGTAGATAGATAAACAAAAATGCAATATTAATTACTTCCAAGCTGGACTGGGAGCGAAAAAAAACATAGAATGTGCCAGCTGCATTTCCTCCCGGGCATGCTGTAAGAACCAGCTAAGGGATCTAAGGGTTTCAGTATATTGCAATTTAGGCGATGGGCTGACAACCTGTCACTACAGCGATATACTTACAAATCCATCTTGAATAACCCTCAAAACTTTGTCAGACGTGGCGGAACGACCTTTGTTTATAAAATTTATACTTGCGATTGTCGGCACTTGGTGAAACTCCATATTTATAATGTAGTTATTAAAACACTTGTACTTGTTTCACTTAAAACATAATATATATATCAATTGTTGCACTTCGTTCGCTAAATATGAACAGTTTATTTAAAAGGTTTTATGTGTTGCGTATGATGTGTATAAAATCCCTGATGATGCTATAAGTTAGCGAAACCGGTAGGATTAAATTACATTAAGTGAAACAAGTACAAGTGTTTTAATAACTACATTATTAGACCTTTGTTTAGGTCGTTTACGCTCTGCCTACCCCATTAGGGATAAAGGCGTGATTATATGTATGTATGTAATATTATTTACGAGTTACCTGATGAGTTTCCCGGCACGCTGCCATCTGAAGACGCTACTTTAGTGACGGCACTGGGGTTGTACGTCCACGAAGTATTGCACACTTCCACTTTGAGGTCGTTGTCGTGATAGATCTGCTGGACTCGCCCTATTTTGCCCAGCGTCTGAGAAATTAAAATAATTCAGTTACTATCTATCAAAGAAATCAATCTTCTCTTTACCTTGTGTCTCTCTTTCATTCGCGTATCTCTCGTGCCTCACAACTCTTGTGTCTCTCATGACACGTCCCTTGAGTTATTCATGTCCTTTACGTCACGTTACTGTCGTTACCCTGCCTCTCTCTTCTTTCTCGCCTTTCGCGTCCCTTTTGATTTTAGGTATTGGCAGGACCCATATTTATTGTGTGTCCTATTAATCTCTGACGTTCCTTCATCTACCTTCCCCTCGTCATCCAAACCCTACGGTATTCCCGGCGCTGTCCGTCTCACCTATCGCTTTGCCCTCCCCACCTCATGTGTCATCAGCATATCCTTCTCGTCATTCCCATTTTCCTAGATTCTCCGTCCCCATAATTCCCTACAAAATTGGCTATATCTCTTACTCTTGTGGATTACACACTACACTCGCCGTGTCCCCGCTGCAGCGCTTTGACCCGCTCCTGGTCGGCGCACACTTGCACGAGGTCGCCTCGCTGAGGTTGGTGCAGCACTCACCGGCGCCATGGCCTCGGCCCACTCGCCGTGTCCCCGCTGCAGCGCTTTGACCCGCTCCTGGTCGGCGCACACTTGCACGAGGTCGCCTCGCTGAGGTTGGTGCAGCACTCACCGGCGCCATGGCCTCGGCCCACTCGCCGTGTCCCCGCTGCAGCGCTTTGACCCGCTCCTGGTCGGCGCACACTTGCACGAGGTCGCCTCGCTGAGGTTGGTGCAGCACTCACCGGCGCCATGGCCTCGGCCCACTCGCCGTGTCCCCGCTGCAGCGCTTTGACCCGCTCCTGGTCGGCGCACACTTGCACGAGGTCGCCTCGCTGAGGTTGGTGCAGCACTCACCGGCGCCATGGCCTCGGCCCACTCGCCGTGTCCCCGCTGCAGCGCTTTGACCCGCTCCTGGTCGGCGCACACTTGCACGAGGTCGCCTCGCTGAGGTTGGTGCAGCACTCACCGGCGCCATGGCCTCGGCCCACTCGCCGTGTCCCCGCTGCAGCGCTTTGACCCGCTCCTGGTCGGCGCACACTTGCACGAGGTCGCCTCGCTGAGGTTGGTGCAGCACTCACCGGCGCCATGGCCTCGGCCCACTCGCCGTGTCCCCGCTGCAGCGCTTTGACCCGCTCCTGGTCGGCGCACACTTGCACGAGGTCGCCTCGCTGAGGTTGGAGCAGCACTCACCGGCGCCATGGCCTCGGCCCACTCGCCGTGTCCCCGCTGCAGCGCTTTGACCCGCTCCTGGTCGGCGCAGACTTGCACGAGGTCGCCTCGCTGAGGTTGGAGCAGCACTCACCGGCGCCATGGCCTCGGCCCACTCGCCGTGTCCCCGCTGCAGCGCTTTGACCCGCTCCTGGTCGGCGCACACTTGCACGAGGTCGCCGACCGCGAAGCCCCCCCCGGCCGCGCCGCCACCCGAAGCGCTCGAAGCCGACGCGCTCAGGTTGCCGCCACACACCTGCAAAGGTAATAAGTTGTATGTTGTGGTACCTCTGTGTCGAAATTTCTAGAACTTCAAGGCATTCTTAACAAGAACAATTTTGAATTTGTTTTTTCATCTGTTGTCTATTCTTCAGTCTATTAACCAATTTAACCCTTCTCGTGTCAGTCTTTAGATGGCCTAATGGCTTATTAAGCCAAAAGCTTTCAAAACATTGATTTGCCTAACTTATCAGTTTACACAACATAGTTTATTATATTATATATTAATTTACCTTTGTCAGTACAGCAGGGTTGAAAGTCCATCTGTTGCCACTGGGATAAGTAACCACAATATCATGGTCTTCATCTATGCCAACCACTGTTCCTGTGGTGCCTAGACACTCAAACATGCCGTCAGTCCATCCGCCGTGACCATGTTGTAGAGATTGCACTATTTCCAAGTCCAGATCTACATTCACCTGAAATAATGATAGTAAAATGCAAAAATATATGTCTCATCCCACACAGTTGAATCCAAAAATACCTTCCATATGTATAGAATAGGAAAGTGAAATAAAAACAACTATTAAGACATTTTGTACTTTCTAGTTGGAGGTATTTAATAATGCCTTAAGTTTTATTTTATTATTTATTTTATATTTTGTTTATTTAGAACACAAACAGTCATACATAAAAATCATTCATAGATGTAAGTAATAAACAGACCTGGAGGTTCATTACTGTAATTTTATAATTTGTAAGTTTTCACAGATTACTATAAGCAATTGAAATACTGACCTGGTCCCCAACTTGTAGCCCATGAGGTCCTGTGCGGCCTGGACCTAACTCTCCTAATAGTGGTAAGTGTTCCTTATAAACATTCTGTCCTTTCACATCATTCACAACCTGAAAATATATGAAACATAGATCAGCTAATGATTTCTAATCTATACATAATGCAATAAAAAACATAACAAAGATGAAACATAAAGTGTAAAATGCATGTGTCTACATATTACTGAAAACATTAAAGTAAATATAGTAAAACATGGAAAATATTGTTTGTAGATAAATACAAACAAGGTTCACTGGTACATACGGGGTATAAGGAAGGGACAGCTTCCCGAAAACTTAAAGGGGCAACCCCTCAGACAGGGAAACTGGACCACTTTCACAAGGAAATTCTTTCAGGAAATTTAAAAATATGCTTTTCCATACAAATTGTACTACTAATAAAATAGACTACCTTCAGATCTGCCATGCCCTCAAAGCCCACCCTGTAGAGATTCTTGGCGCCATTATCCCACACTACATAAGCAGCAGAGCGAGGGCTAGCTGCGGACCAGTCTTGTACCTCATTCACCTTCCCTCTCCTCCCATTACCTCCATCTTGGTCTTCCCATTGCCAGTCCACCTTAAAATTTTAGAATTTAACAATATTTATCATCAACTAACAGAAAAAGAATGGTTACATATTACAATGTCAGAAAACATAATGCCTTTACTTAAAATGCATGGGCCCAAAATACCCGAAATCTTAATACCGTATTATTCATAATACCTTAATCCAGTACATCTTACTGTACAATTCCGAATTTTTAAATACTAATAATTATTATCTCAGTTTTCAAAATTCCGAATGTGTAATTTATCAAATTTTCAATTATCCTTAAATTACAAAACCAAAAAGAAAAAAATAATAATACATGATGTGTCAATGTCATAGTTGATATTATATTTGATTTACTTATATTAAGAATTCTGTCAGTTACTCATCGTATCGTTTACATCTATCGCTGGCTTGACGTCGTAAAAGCGGACATGGAAGAGAACGATCTCACACCCTGCGGCTCGGTCGCTCACTTCGTTCGCTCCAAAGGGTCACTACTCTAACCTAACCTAACCTACTGAGTCGGATCTGAGTAGAATGTTTTTATTTTTTATTGCGGGGGGCTGCGCCCCCCGAGCCCCCCCTAACTTCAAGTTTAGTCTTTTATGGTTAAATATTTTAGGGTTAAGTATTTAGTACATTTAATTTTTGGGTTTCGGTTATTCGACCGTAAGGTACTTTAAATCATTGGTATTCTACATACTTGTCATTTTGAACATAAAGTATTTCGATTTCGGGTATTTTGGGCTCATGCATTTTAAGTAAAGGCATTATGTTTTCTGACATTGTAATATGTAACCAAAAGAATAGGTATAGTCCATGTAAATATAAATGAAACAAATTTTTTCCTTGCCTGATCTGTCCCACTGTTGGAGAAAGATTCCAATTCAAAATAAAAATAATCATAACATGGCTTTACTATTTATTAAAATGCATAATATGTATTCAATAGCCAATTTTACAAAATTACTGTTTGGTTTGAGTTTTCTACTCACCCCTCTTACAACTCTAGCTCCAGGGAAAATGCCTCTAACAGCTTGTTTCTTACTCTTTCTGCGTGGTTCTACCAAACATCTCTGCGCTCCCGGTGCACTGATACGGTAGAACCTGTGCCGCAGGTGGTGTTTGTCTCCGTGGTAGCACACAGAGCACAGGTCATAGTTGCTGCATTCAGCGCACTTCCAGCGAATACCTTGCAGTTAGAAAAGAAAGGATGTTAGTAAGTGAAAGTGTGATATTGCGGTGATACAAAAACAGTACCTCTAACTTTAATTATCTTACCAAATATGGGTTGCTGGCGACAAGTATCGCACATGGTTCCTTCATGCTTTACTCCAGTTGGTGCGCTGTCCAAAATGCGTAAGTCATAGGCTCCTGAACATCTATAGTTAGCTGCAGTTCCGTTGTCCCAGACCACAACCACTTCTTCTGGAGATTCAAAGTTCCTAACTGTGCCCACATGGCCTTCGCCACCATCCTAAAGAATCATACAACATGATATAAGATATGTGAAATGGCACAATAGCGATTTTCACAGAAGAAAAATAAACAATTCAATGCTTACCTGTTTGCCCCACTTCCAATCAGGGCCCCGTATTACTCGTGCTCCAACTCCTTCCATCATAAACCTTGTAGCCCTTGTGGCTGTTGATGAGCCAGGAACACTAGGCTCCATTTTTTGTGTTTTCTACTCCAAATTATTTAAAAAATCAAGAAATTCTCTGTAAAATCCCGACACAATCAACTCAAGCTGTCAAAAGTTCGAAACATGACATTTTCGTTTAGAAATATTCGCAGCAGTCTAGCCAACATGACGCGCTAAAAGTTAGACACTCGATTGGTCACGTTGGTTGGGAGGTTGGGTTGTTGCCTGGTTGTGTGTGGGTTTGCTTTCTGCTGGTTGGGTCGTGAATAGAATTGCTTTATTAAAAAAAAGAAACAGCTGACAGTTGTTTGACATTTCAGTATTTTGAGAGTTGAGCTTCTCGATAATTTGCGGAAACTGAAAATATTTCGATGAAAATTTAATGATCTCTATAATTTAGTACTTACGTGATTATAATTAGAACTGTTGTGTAACTGAATTATTAATTCTACATCATGGCGAGCAACCGTAACAAGTACGAGAAGGCGAGAAGACGACTTGCTGCAGTAACATTTTTAACAAATATATCTCTAGACGGAGCATTTAAAGATACAGAGCTGCGCCAGATTGGTAATAAATCAAAGCAGGATAAAACAGACAGTAGTGCCAAAATTGGCGATGGCGCCAAACATGAAAGCGCTAAGGCTAGTCTCCGCAGCCGCAATAAATTGACGCAATGCAGTCCTGTACACCGCATCACCGGACCAGATAATAATTCCATCAGCTCAGAGGAGTTCAACATTATTACTCCTATCAAAAGTTCTGTGCACTCGTCTTTCAGAGAAAGGTAAGATTTTTGTAACTTCTACTAACTTCATCACTACTAACCTGGCTGGTTACAAAGGTTGCCTGGATAAAAATTGCTTTATATGCTCAACACTATTATCTAAATCTGCTTGTCTAAAGTATATTTCATTATGAAATTAATAAACTGATCTATTTATTGGTTTTCTTTACTAGATGCTCCTCTGTAAATGCAGAGACATTTAAAGAGAAATTGACTAGATCTAAAAAACATCTTGTGGCCATTGCTGGCTTCACTTCTGATGACAAGAGCAGCACAGAAAGTTTGAACTTTGGTAAGCACAGTTTCTATAGGATCATCTGAAAATGTTATAGAATAGAATATTATTATGATATTAAAATTACAGGCCGTTTTCGTACAAGCAATCCTTGTATACCAGAAAATCATGCTATAACTAATGAAGTGAGATTAGTGCGTGCAACTACTAAAGGAATTTCATTCAAAGATGAAAGACTTGCATTTGCTATAGGAAAAGGAGTTCCTCTAGTTATATTCAGTACCATACCATATTCTAAAACCGTAAAGAATGCTCGGTAAGAATTTTAATCCCTAGTATTTATATTAGATCTTTTTATTTTACATATAAGGTTATCATACCTTCTTTATCTTCATAGTGCCATTTAACCTTTGAGAAATTGTCTTAGCACTTAGACATTAATTAACTTACAGCTATATCCATCCAAGTCATCTGTTTTATCACCCGTGTGTTTACTAATGACTTCTTTCAGTGCTGATTTGAGAAAAGATGGTGGTCGCAGACGAAACCCTTCAGGTACAAGACCGTTGTCATCAATCACTGATAATGGCATTGATCCATTTGATCTCCTTGGTCTGGAAAGAGAAGAGCATGGCCAAGAAATATCTTATTCAAAACTACTGGTGCCATCAAGAGTGTGCACCAGGGAACAATACAGGAAGATGTATGAAGGTGATTTCAGTGATAAGCCTGGTTGGAAGATGCTGAATCGTCATCCTCATGTTATTGCCAGGTAAATTAAAATATCTACACACAGCATTTTTTTTTTTTGTGAAATTTTAAAACAAGATTAAATAAAAAAATCACTCACACATGTATAAAAACCTGGACTAAAGCTTTTGGCATGTTAGATATATTATTAGATGTTTGGTTTTGATATAACTTTTATGTTTACTTTAAACTCATGTTTGTTAATTTCACTGGACACCTACAGCTTTGAGTTACCACACATCATTCCACACCAGACAAAACATCCATTCATCTGAGCATACTCAAGGGAATAAAAAACTGGTTCATGTTACTCAAGGAATCTTACATTTCGCAAAACATAAAAACACACTTTTGAGTAAATTACTGAGCACTGCAACATACCCATTTAATCCGTGATTTCATCACATCCATTTCATTACTAACATTTGGATTTCAGGACTAAATTATTGACGAGGCACAAGGATAAAAAATGGTAAAAATGAAAGAGAAATTTTATTTGCTATGCATTGGTAATTGGTACTAGTAGTTAAACCCTCCGCTAAAGCTAGTTATATGATTTGAGTTGAAATAGAGTAATTAGTTGTGATATGAATAAAAAATCTTGTCTTTCAGTTCTTCAAATGTCAGTCCTACAAAGGCCTATTTTTTCTTGAACTGTAAGCTGTAGTAGAAAAGTAGAAATATTTTGAAAGAAAAATAATGTACTGACTTGGTGATTAAAGCACATTGTTGAAGTAGTAGCATAAAACTTTCATTAATTGTAGGCAACATTAAACAATTTTATTTTATTGCAAACAAGTTGCGTCTTTACTGCACAAATGCACGTTTAATTTACTAACACTAGTTAGTTATTAACATACCTTATCACATCACAATATTACCTACATGATCTCCAATCAACCATCGGCGTCCTAACATGGTCTTAACGCTAATACGAGTATGTGCATTTTGCGATATTTACAGAGATGGAGTTTACGCGTGATTTCAAAAATTATAATTGGACCAGTAGAATTATTTTACTTCTGAAAATATTGCAGTATTAAATTTGGCCTGCCAGAAGGCCTTAAAACTGCTAAAAAAAACTGACAGTCAGCTAAATTCTACTTGTACTGTAAAAGAAGTTCAGAAACAGTTGTATACAACCAGAAATGCAAAAGCATAAGCGTAGTTAGATATTTGATAAATTAATTGCATGCCAGAAGTTGAACTTGAAATAACACAGCATGTAGTAGGTATGTTTGATACTGAACATATTAAACTGGGATCGCCGCATGCCAGAGATGGTAACTCTCCTAACTACGCCCTAACTGATAAGAAATTTTAGTCGGAAGGTTAATAGAATTGTTGGTTGTAGGTGTTTCTCATACGAGTCGTCGCAAAGGTCAACAATGGGCATCTCTCCGCCACATTCGTCTATAGACGGGAAGTCGTTTGAGTGGGATGAGGTTAAATCTACTTTACGCTCACAGACTTATGTAAGTAATACTAACTGCCCCTATTCTACCTTTAGTTTCAATTTGTACGTAATTATGCCTAGCGTTTTCGACTTTGACTTTCCTGCTTAAATTTTTCGTAGACTTCCACATTCTGTAAACTTATATTGTTCCCCATAACCCATTTGTTACAGGTACAATACTGTCCAAATGTCTTAGATGATCCAGAGCTAATTGCGGGCAAACACAGAACTCTTCTCACTTTTACATCATACATGACCTCGATCATCGACTATGTCCGGCCGCAAGACCTCAAGAAAGAGTTGAACGACAAATTCAGAGAGAAATTCCCGCACATAAAGTTGACCCTCAGTAAATTGAGAAGGTAAGGTCAATTCTATAAAACATGCTTTGCCTATAACTAACTAAACATAACGTATTCAGATAACTATTGATATTTTAGGTCTACCTATAATAATAATCTGATCTTTTTACAATAAAATGATACATTTCACTTACATATATTTTAATTATCAGTTTGCCGTCTGTCGACAAAGGCCTCCTCTAGTCTCTTTCATTCTTTCCTGTTCTTTGCATCCCTTCTCCAAGTTTTCCCTACCACTTGTTTAATTTCATCTTCCCATCTCATTGGAAGTCTCCTCCTCTCGAGTTTTTCTTCTCTCGGGTACCATTCAGTTACTTCCTTAGACCATCTTCCATCATTTCTTCTCAGTATACATATGTCCTGTCCACATCCATTTATCATCTTTGATCTTAGTTTTCTACTAAGTTAGGTCTTTCTTAGGTCTACCTATACTAAGAATCATTGAAAAAGAGAGAGTGAGCAAGTGAAACCAGTAGCATCTAAACACAAATAAGCAGATAAACCAATGTTGCAGATAAATCGCTGTTGAAATTAACAACTTTCCTGTCTTATCCTTTTTAAACTCCTGTGTAATTGTGCATTCCCGTCTTCAGTTTCAATCAGCCTAGGCAAGAGCTAAAAATAGATAAGGAGTAACCTATTCTTAGCACGTAGATAGGTCAGGTGTGAGATGTGATAGAACAAGGAACACAGTTTCATGTTAATTTTCTTTGCAGCATCAAAAAGGAGATGCGTAAGATAGCCAAATACGACACTGGCGGCGTCGACTTGCTGACTGTAGCACAGGCCTACGTATACTTCGAGAAGCTGATTCTTGCGAATCTCATCAATAAAGACAACAGGAAGCTCTGCGCCGGAGCCTGCCTCCTGCTGTCCGCTAAACTCAACGACGTCAAAGGAGAAATGCTGAAGTCTTTGATAGAGGTATGTATTTGTTGAAATTGATTTAGTTTGTTATCTTTATTTGGTGTCTAGCATTTTATGGTACATTTACGTAAATGCGATGGTTGATATTATAATGATAACAGCGTTATCGTAGGTCGTAGGTTAATTATTTCTAATATAAAACAAATACGCATTAGCACTAGTTTCTTGATAAAGTTCAAAATCTATGTTTAGCTTATATAGTTCTGTATACATTACTATCGTCAGCATGAAGATAAAAAAAAGAAATACTTCTATTTCTTTTCAGCGTATAGAAACAACCTTCCGGATCAACAGAAAGGACCTACTCCGCTTCGAGTTCGCCGTTCTCGTAGCTCTCGAATTCGGCCTCCACGTGCCTCTATACGAGGTGTTCCCCCACTACCAGCGCCTGCTGCACGACTCGTGACCCTGGAGACTCCTGGCGCTGCAGCCGCCGCGGCCCGCACATCGCCGCCGCGCCAGCATCGTCGACAGCTTCCGCAGTAGAGCATACTTGTAAACTCCTGTATAAGAAGGTCTCCACTTGTCTCCATACGAGGTGATTCCCTACTACCAGCGCTTGCTGCACTACTCGTGACCCTGGAGACTCCTGTCTTTTTACTATTGTAAGCGCTACTGCCTAGCTTAGTCATCATGGCGATTTCAAAGGCAAATTATTTTATCAAATGTGCGCTTAGTTGACAAGCATAAGGATTTTCAAGTGCTGAGCTGACAGCTGCGACCAGTGGCGTCATAAGCTTGCGTATTGCAGAGGGATTATTAGTATATTGTAGGCAGTTCCTGTAAAATAAATTTGCTTAGCTTGCACATTTTTTTCGGTAAATTGATTCCTGTTTTGCTTCAGCACAAATAAAATGTTTATAGTGACTAGTTGGCTTAGAACATGCTAAATAAATGTTTGTTACTAAATACTGCACAAATTTACGTCTCGACAAACAATTTGAAGTGGGACTTTCTTCTCTCTTACTAATAATTTAGTTTGTTATAAAGCAATTAGCACAAAATTAAATTTAATAGCACAATTACATACTGCACGATAGCTATACAGTGCTATAGATTTGTAGAGAAAATTATTCTCGTCCCGTTCTGCTCTCTCATGACAGAAAATGACAGATATAGACTTATATTAGTTAAGTTGTCATTTTTGGAACTACGAATTGGTGCCAATGACATGACAGTCAGTCAGGTATTGTGGATAACTCCATACAAATTCGTGTAGGAAGTGTTGTGGTCCCGTGCCAATATGACGGTATTATAAGTAGAAAAGTAGAGTAGAATTGGTAGTTTAAGATATTTAATGCAGGTATTTTCGTCCCAAAAAATATGCTCAAGAAGTAAATGAAGTAAATATTAAATTGTTGATGAAATGTAAATTATTATCTGAAGAGTATTTTAAAAGGAAAAATAAGTAAATGCCTATTTACCGTAATATTGTAATATGCTAAATACAAATTATACTAAACACTTTAAATTAAGCCTAAATAGATTATAATTATCTGTGATATCTCTTTTATTTAAACTTGAACGTAGGGGTTGAGTTCAGTCAATTTAAGTTCAAATAATTTTAAAAAACTTACTGTTATTTATTAATTTACCAGTGGTTCTCAATATAAAAACGCCTAGTTTTATGCTTACAATCTTGTAAGTGTTATATATTACTTGCATACCAATTATGTCATCAAATCATTAGAATTATTGCAGGAATTTCAATAATAGTAAGAAAGGTGCAACCGTGAAAGTGATATTGCATTTAACAGTTTGATTAATTAACTGAATATTGAGAACCACTCGTTTATTATTAGAGATTTTTCGTTGTAAAAATGTGTGGTTTGTTATTTCTCATCGTGTGATAAATAAAGAATTGTTAACTAAGTACGTAAATCAAATAAAATATTTTTGTTTTAAATGTTCTTGTTTCATTTCCATAATTTCCTTAAATAATACAATACAAATAAAATAAATTAAAAATGCACATAAACATACATTGCAAAGAAGCACAATATAGAAACAAAGTACTTACAAATAGGCGGCCTTATTGATATAGTATACTCAGTTTTAGAATAAAGGTAAAATCCATGCTGGCCTGGGAGCAAGAGAAAAATATAGAATGTGCCAGCTGCATTTCCTCCCGGGCATGCTGTAATACCTAGCTAAGGGATCCGAGGGTTTCAGTATATTGCAATTTAGGCGATGAGCAGACAACCTGTCACTACAGCAATATACCTACAAATCTAACTTTAATAACCCTCAAAACTTTGTCAGACGTGGCGGGACGATCTTTGTTCAGGTCGTTTACGTTCTGCCTACCCCATTAGAGATAAAAGCGTGACTATATGTACCTAAACAAAATGTCATGTGTTTACATTCGTCCAAGCTTTTAATCGAAGATCTTGTTTCTAAAATAAGTTTTGGCTATTAGATATGACAACATAATGAAATAGAAGCATAGAAGCAAATTTGGCAACAAATGTGTTTTTGAATAAAAAGACATGAAACTTTGTGCACCTTTAATCTAATACTGAGTTGGAAACACTATAGTCTCACCTTACCATGCCGTGTTTGTAATTGCATCAACTCTATATAGGTATGATGCGCTATTACAGTTGTTCCGGCTGAATGCATAATCTTCGAGGTAAAATACACTTAACTTGTAATAACAATATGCATATTTATGAAATTTGGAGCCACAGTATACTTTTACATTACATTCCTAATTATCAAATTGGTAAACAACATATACCTCTAATTATTTTTCAGTACCGTTAGTAACCGATATTAGCCGGTGCCTGAAAGTTTCACAATGCATTGAGCCATGCGGCCGTTACAGGTGACTTGTATTAAAACTATTGATGTATGTCCCAACATTGGAAATATCCGCTCCAAATGGTCCCGAGTTCATAAAAGCGGTACGACTGCATGTTACTTCATTCACGCAACGGAACATCGAGAAAGTAGTTCCTTAGTATCTAATGTTATTATTTGTGATACTATAAATTACAGTATAGATACCATGAGTTCAAAGGTAAATGTTACGTAAAATTTTGGTGTGATCCTGTGGCCAAAAGTGTTATACATACATACATATAATCACGCCTTTATCCCTAATGGGGTAGGCGATCGTAAATTGTTATAATAATGATTAAATGTAAAGTTCATAAATTAGGTACCTACTTAAGTTAAACCACTACGTGTTGTTGTTTTACAATATTTTCTAAAAAGTTTGTTTTGTGCTAAGATAGATAAGGTGTTTCAGTAGAATAAAAAGTTCACAGTGCTCCTACATTTTGGATGGTAAAGATAATTTAAAGTATCCTCTGGTAAGTTCTCATCTAATACGTGATTCTGTTGAAGGTGCTGGTTCTTTTTGCCGTCCTCTGCCTACTGGGGTCGTGCTGGGGAGTGGAAGAGGCCAAACAAGGATTGACAAGACAGGAGAATATTCCTATAGAGCAGTTTGGGTCACCCTCCGAACCAGATCTCAACCAGGACGCTACCTTCTGGAGGCTATGGAAGTTTTGGAAATGGGGTTAATATATTTTAATTTTAGTTTTTTTTTTAAGTGTAGGCTATAGTTTAAGGGTGTTTGTGTTGTAAACATCAGTTGAAAGAAATATCGCTTCACGCCTTTTAAAGTTAATACTTAATCACTTCACTGATTAAAGGATCAGCTTATTAATTTGATTTAATTTACGTAGGCGAATATTTTTCATTTTGATGTTTAAATGGGTTAAATATAAAGTAGTTTTAATTTAAGTACTTTCATATATTCACGCAATAATCTGTTTCATTAGGTCGGTCATTGATGCAAAATGTGTTCAAACGCTCTTCTGATATGGCGAAGAGTGCAGCGGGGAGACACAGGGCCCATCAGGATCAAAAGCGAAAATTAAAAAACAAAGTAAAGTTTTTATTTAAAATACACCAATATTCTGTCGACTAACGTTCTTGTTTTATTGTATTTCCTTCAGAGCACTTTCAGAATGTAAAACATACACCTAGAAAACGGACGGACGACTTGGGATTCGTAAGTTGTCATTTGTAACTAAAGTGTTATTTTGTTCATAAGCCGCGTTGATGTCTTTTATATGGGAAGTCGGGACGGAAAATGAAATACCATTATTGATGACAAAAGGTCATCAAAATACAAAAATCGAATACCATAACCCACGTTGCTCACCATAAATGCGGATTGTTTCATTATGCTAAGCCAAAACCAGACGAAACACTTCTGCATGGCGCAGCGGCAGAAAAAAATGAATAGAAACTCCTTATGTACAAGTTATTAGTCTACTTAACTCCTATCATACAAGCTTGCTTAGTTTAGGAGTTATTGGTTTGTTTTCTTTTGTATCTTGTACAACCTCATACAAACTAACGATGTTATTAGGCTATGTTTTTGTTGTACATTCTTTAAATAAAAAATATCTATCTTTGAGGTGGTCCAACGTCCAACCCTACTCTATGGGTGGTTATTTTCTTGCAGATTTTCTTCTGAAATTCCTTGTATTCGTAGTACAATGTAAGTATTATACGATGTAAGGAACCTCTGCGCAAGATACCTTCTTCCTCATGCGTTTGACGCTCGAATTTGTCAACATAGTGTCGTTTAAGTGTCCTGTTCATAAGTATTTATTTATTGACTTTATTATTGTGGTATCAAATCAACCTTGAACGTTGTGGTTGTTATATATATTTTTATACTTATTAGAAATTCACTTGAAAATCCTCAAATTCGACAATGTTTTACGTGGACACGCAACGTACTACAACACGGAGGGAAAGTTCGTTGATTACCACTGGGAGAAGAACTGGTGATGACTTCGAAACTCCGTTAACTGCACGTGGAGCTTCCACTGCCCGGCTGCATGCCGACTCTGTAACCTCACTCGCACCCAAAGCATACGGTTCCGTACGCAAAGAAATAATCACAGTCCTATTTGAATCAATGCTGGACCACATAGTTGATTCGTGGGACGTGATACATAAACCAACCCCCGAGGAAAGTTACAGTCAAGTCGGAAAAGCTATTAGCGATGTTACCATCAAAAAAAAGAAGAAAGAAATAGGTTGGATTTTTGTTCAAGTATTTGAAAAGAAACAATGTACCAAAATATTTACCAGGGTGGCTATTCACGGCATAAGAAAATGCTAAACCGTCTAGATAACATTTCGTATTGCCTTCAAGTTACTTTCGCCTCCTGAATAACTAAACGTAGCTTTTTATTAGTCTTCTATAGAGTGGGTATCAAGTCTATGGGCCCGATGAACCCTGGTGTCAGAGTTTTTAAACCGCCTAGCACAACTATTAGGCCTCTGACATGGTTTTGAGTAACGACCACTGTCAAAGACAGCGACCGGGACCGACAGCTTAACGTGCCCTCCGAAGCACGAAATCTTTCTTTTCGGACAATCAGGTGATTCAGCCTGCAATTTCCTAAACAAACTGGGGAAAGTTCACAAAGTGATAAATTCTCAAATATCAACTTTGTGTTTTCCCCCCTGGGAATCGAACCCAGGACCTCCGGATCGGGAGTCCATGGCACTAGCCACTAGACCACGGAGGCAGTTAAGCAGCTTTTTATTAGTGTACACGAATTATTTAAATCAGTTCTATACTTATCGTACAATATTAGTGCTTAATATATCACAAATATTTCAGCTGCAAAAGCTTCAAGGATAAAGGCTAAAAGTCGGTCTAAATTGGATCTAATCGAGACTCAGGTATTTATCAGTTTATTTGATGGGAAAAAAAATGTCACCTTGTTCTTAATAAGCTTTCCCGTGGGAATTACATATTTTCGAGGGGTAAAAAGTAGCCTATGTCCTACTCAAGATATCATTGTATGTGTACCGAGTTTCATTACAATCCGTCCCGTGGTAGATCGTCGAGTAAAAAAATGAAAGATTAAGATAAACTACTAATTAACTATAGAATTATGATTTCTGAAATATATTTTTTTAATTGAAAATTAAACATCTAACCAAACATCTTGATTTGACAAATTAATGAAGAATTAAAATGCTAGCCTATACACTATAGTATTTCCAAATAGCTACTAGAATAAAGGTACACAATATTTCATGTCTTTTAATCGAAGATCATGTTTCTAAAATAAGATTTAGCTATTAGATATGAAAATACAATGAAATAATAATTTCGGTTATTTAACTAATTTGCCAACACTTGTGTTTTTGACTAAAAAGACGTGGATTGTTTATCTTTAAGCTAGTGGCTATTTGGGAATGTTACGTATAGCCCTCTACGCTGTGTTGTAGCTTTGTAGCACAAATGCTAGCCCTCTACGCGACGTTGTAGCAGATGCTACGGCGTAGCAAATATAGGGTCTTCACTCTCCACATAAAATTTGATTCGCTGGCTATATTTTAGGATGTGATTCTACCCATGAAACTAAATAAATTTCCCCAGGGAACATAGGTAGAAATAGCGTAGCGTTGACGTAGCTTTACTACATACTTGGCGTAGCACATGAAAAAGAGACGATAATATTCTTATTCATTATAGATTTCAATCACAACCACAGATAACTCGGATATTCGTAGTCAAATTGTAGCAGTAAAAATAATCTTGTAGCAGTAAAAATAAAATCCTTAATAACATAACAGGGTGTAAGGGACAGAGTTCAGCAAACAGATAGGGAATGCTCAACGAAATTGAACAACTATCAGCAGGAAATTCTTTCAGAAGATGAAAAAACTCCTTCTCGTACAAAATGACCCCCTCGATCAGACAATTTATATGAATAACCAAATATCTTTTTTCATTTCCTGAAAATTCTTTCTTCTGATAGTTGTTCAGTTTCATTGACTGAGCAATCCCTATCAGTTTGCGGGACGCTGTCTTTTACACCCCGTATTGTATTCTGCGAGCAGAGTGACCCAATGCAGATCAGCTGGTGGTCCCAACCGGATGAGAAAGCTGTGATCCGTTTCAAAAACGGCAACGTTTATGAAGGCAACATTTCTATGAAATCCATGAATGGGGAAGGACGATTCCATTGGGCTGATGGCACCGTTTATTTAGTAAGCAAAACATCGTCAATAGATCTTTATCTGAGGAAATGCTATCAATCGATCATCATTCTTATGCGATTTGAGCAGACACTGGCCAGTTTGTTTCACGTTTTCAAGAATATGGAAAGAATACCGTCTTTAGGATATAGACAGTATTGTGTTACGCATCTAACTGCTCATCATTGAAAAGAGTTGCAAATACATACATACGAATACATAATCACTCCTTTATCCCTAATGTGGTAGGCAGAGCGTAAACGACCTAAACAAAGGTCGTTCCGCCACGTCTGACAAAGTTTCGAAGGCTATTTAAGATAAATTTGTAGGTATATCGCTGTAGTGACAAGTTGTCAGACCATCGCCAAAATTGCAATATACAGAAACCCTCGCTTGGATCCCTAGCTGGTTTATACAGCATGCCCGGGAGGAAATGCAGCTGGCACGTTCTATGTTTTTCTCTCGCTCCCAGTCCAGCATGGAAGACAGGAAAAGAAAAAGAGTTGCAAATAAGTACGAACTATTCACAGGGTCAATTCAAAGACAACGAGATCGTAGGCAAAGGTTCGATCACGTGGAAAGACGACAGCTGGTACTCCGGGGACTTCCTGGGCAACTTGCGTCACGGCCATGGGCTGTACGTGGACTCCAGACTCCAGCGCCACTACGCCGGGCAGTGGCATTGCGCCACCAAGCACGGGAAAGGAACCATCAACTACTCGATGAATCCTAAGAACTCTTATCATGGAGACTGGGTTTACGTAAGCACCAGAATCTCTTTATTGCGGCTGTAATTAAACTTTGCTATCATCATCATCATTCGCTTGCCCTTATCCCATTTACTTGGGGTCGGCGCAGTACGTTTTCTTCTTCCATTCATCCCGGTCACTTTGCTTCATACATACATACATATAATCACGCCTTTATCCCTAATGGGGTTTTTGTTGTTTTTAAAATTTCTTTATTGTGAAATATATTTGTTACAAACAGTCCATCGCAGTGTACATTAAGTCCTGGGTGAATGAGAATAATAATTAATACCCCTAATGGGGTAGGCAGAGCGTAAACGACCTAAATAAAGGTCGATCCGCCACGTCTGACAAAGTTTTGAGGATTATTTAAGATAGATTTGTAGGTATATTGCTGTAGTGACAGGTTGTCAGCCTATCGCCTGAATTGCAATATACAGAAACCCTCGGATCCCTTAGCTGGTTTTTACAGCATGCCCGGGAGGAAATGCAGCTGGCACATTCTGTTTTTCTCTCGCTCCCAGTCCAGCATGAAAGTAACTGTACATGGATATTATAAGGTTTTTTTTACCGTACGGTAAGCATGAGCTCGCTCCTTCCTCTTCCCCATTTATACGTACATACATTAACGTGACGTTCCCTGAACGTAGGAACTAGGTACAGAATAAGATTATAGTGAATCAAACATGAAATATCGTAGCGATTTTGTATTTAATTATCTCCGTTCATTATCCTCGAATGTTTGTAGAACGTGCGTCACGGATATGGAATTCGAGAATATTGTCCAAAGAGTGTATATGAAGGAGAATGGGACCTTTACGTAAGGGAAGGACAGGGAACAATGGTATGGCCGAACCATGATGTAAGTAATTATACATACCTATATATTATATATACCTACAGTCAACTTTATAAGTAAGGTAAAATAATACCTACATTAAATGTCATATTGCTATCGATTCGTAGAGCGCACAACTAAATCTTGACTAAAATTATAGCCGTCTCTTTCTGCTCTCTTATGATAAAAAAAGACAGGTATTTAAATCGGGATTTTCGCAATTACGAATTGCTACCATCTAACTGACTTTCCTCTTAAAATGTTTTTCAGTACTACAAAGGAGAGTGGCTAAATGGAGTTATGTCTGGTTACGGACTATATATATGGAACACATGCTTCAATAACTCCATGTCTGTAGCAGCTATAAACGCCTATCGCGGTTGCTGGTCAAACGGCAAACGCACTGGGTTCGGCCTTCTTGATTTAGGACTAGGTCTTGGCTCTCACTACAAAGGAGAGTTTAAAGAAAACAAAAAACACGGCATGGGAAAATTTGTAACGAACAACGGTTTCATAATTAAACACAAAAGATTGTTCATTGAAGATAGTATAAAACCAAAATTTTTACAAGAGAGTTGTGATAAACTAGAACTATGCACTATGAAACGTGTGATACACGATCACAAAGACCCTTTGGAATTAAATTTCTGTGACAGCACTGTGGGACTTCGTTCCCATATAGAAGAAGCTTTAAAAAACCTGGATAGACAGGCAGAAGTTAGAACATTAATCATTAACGACTACATAGAAAATAATAGAGATTATGATTCTGACTTGGGAAATACTACTTATGATGCTGTAGATAGAATCAGCGAAGGAATATCTGAGGATATGATTGAATTCGAGAAAGATGCGTTGCGTAAAGCGATTAGGTGTTATGAGAAAGAGCTGAAAAATATTTACTATCAATACGCAACCATTTGCAACACTGAACAAATACTTTTCACTCCTATACTGATACGATTGTATATGTGGCAATTTTATTTTGATTGTGATATGCATGAAAAGGGCTTGACTTTAGTAGACATCGACCAAATGTTTGCTCAGAACCCAAGATGGTTATCTAAGACAACTCATGGACCATTTGAGACAATTTATCTTTGGCAGTTCATCAATAGCTTGGTTTCAGTCGCCTGTCGTTTGCACGCCAAAAGATTTATGCCTGGACTAAGACCGGATACAGTTGTGGCAATCGCTTTTAGACATTTCATGGATAATGACGCCTTGCCCAATGTTGGTCGTTGCAAAGGTATGCGAACAGTATTTATCACTTTAGAAGGGTCAGCTCGTTGTAGGAAAATAACTAATCTAGTTTTTTTTTAAGGATATTTGCCGCAAAGCTTCGGGTCTTTCATGCCGTTGCGCGCTATGTACAGTTTGTACCGAGACCTGGGCCAGCCACTAACAGTCCGAGAGTTCCTGTGCGCAGTGAACCGCTCGCCGCACCTTTACATGGACTTGCCGCAGCCAGACCTGGTTGAAGCGCCAGAACAGCTCCTCCCGCTGGGGCACAACGCTTACGTCGTCGGTGATGAACTTACCTTCATGCGGGGTAAGTGACGCAAAACAGAGCCTTGGCAATGCTAGCTACCCAACTTCGCCCAAGCGTATCTGTGCTATGCCTGGACGAATCTAAAGGACAGCAGACAGGGTCTCTGTCCGTCCACTAAACTATCGCCAGCTAGCAAGAAATTCCAGTATGGTTGTTTCATTTTATTATTTTCAGACCCCGGTGAATTTGCTCGCCCTGAACAGCCAAAATTGGAAGATTTCGAATTACGTGATGAATTACAACTTTTCAACTTCGGCAATTTATCAAGCAAGACTGTATTGAAAATACTTGCAAATATCTTCCCTGCTTTGTACGAAGACGAAAGTATAATGGACTTAGATATAAAGATGACTTTTTTTGAGTTTTTCCAAGCGTGTCTCGCATGCTCAGAGGAGAGTATACGTGTGAAGGATGAGGAGTTACGTTGGAGGGAGATGTTCGACCCTTCGATCAACTCCACCAACGTACCAGCAACGTCAACTCCGGCGCGCGTACCAGGATCAGCTGTGCCCACTGGTCCGCGCATAGCTATTACCCCTAAAGTTAAATAATTACGACTTGATTTAATTTTAGAAGTAATAAAATAATTAGAAACAAGGTAGGTATATTAAAACGGAAATATTTAAATCTCCTTGTTTAGAGCAAAATTAACATTGTTCGTCGTGTTGAAATCACGAAGGAAATGCCATATAATTTGAAATTGAAAGTTAATTTGACATCAATCGTTAATTGACGTAACGAACACAAAGTGCATTTTAACACGTTGACAGTAACGAAGAGAATTTTGAATAATATTATTTACAGAAATTGCATTTTATAAGATTTTAGCGTAGCCAGTTATTGAAAATGCCGAGGTCTAAACATGCTACTCCGAAAAAGCCACCGCAGATATTGTTTTCAAAAAATATGTATGGGCCATGTACGAAGATAGAAAATTGGGACTTTCGCATACATGCAGGGAATATGGATCACTATGTGTACCGTGACCACCTTAGTAATATGTACAGTACATACAACCGTTTGGGGGGTGAAGATATTGGGACCAATATGACTGAAACACGGCACATGCTTGCACAGATTTATACCAAGACAGATCCTATTTATTCCTTCAAATCACTGGTCAACTTTACCTCATACCCTTGCACAGAGTAAGTATTGATTTATATAAACTACTAGCTGTGCCCGCGACTTCGTACGCCAGGCGTTTTCAGTATGTTCTACACTGCGTGTTTTCCATACAAAATGGGGTACTTACCCAATATTAGAATGGTTTGCGTGATTATTTCTAACCTAGGCTGGACACCAGGTAATTAAAAAAACGCAGTCAAATAAAAAGTCCCTTTAAGATCGGTTAAAAATGATCAAAGTTCAATTTCCTGCCTACCCCCTAAGTCAGGTGGCGTGATTATTTGTAGGTATAGTAAATTTGAGGTTAAGTATTGCTCAGTCAAACAAAAAAGCTCCATCAAAATCGGTTAAAAACGACCGAAATTCAATTTTCTACCTACCTCCTAAGTCTTGAAGCGTGATTTTTAGTATCGTAACTTTGATTTTAAATGATGGTCAGTCGAATAAAAAAAGTTTCATAAAAATCGGTTAAGAAACAGCCATATTTCAATTTCCTGCCTACCCCCTAAGTCAGGTAGCGTGATTTTAGGTATCCTAAGTTGCAACGCGGGTAACACACAGTTGTATAATATAAAATTTTTAATAAAAAAAGTCCCATCGAAATCGGTTTAGTAGTTTTGGCGTGATGTGGAAAAAATCGTTTTGATCTTTATATCATTAATTTAATAATGCCTGCTGCAATTATTTTTTTGTAAAAATATTCAATGTACAGACACGACCCTTCTAGAGATTTACTATACGTACCTATAGATTGCCTTACACGGGTTATGGTCATAAAATATAAATGTGGATTTCCAGTACGCCAGGAAGAAATAAGTTGATGAAGAAAGCCGATTTGCCTCAGTTACCGCTAGATTATGGCGTGATGGACTATTTGACGACACAGCAAGAAGATTATAGAAATCCTTATCCAGGTGTTGCTAAGCCGGTAAGATTAATTTAATAAGTAGGTAATGCAAATTCATTTTACAGGATGTAAGGGACAGGAGTTGCTTAGTCAACGAAACATCTTTCATAGTGATGTTTTTTACAGGATCTTAAAAACATTGGCTTCCCCACACAAAATGTCCAATCGAAGTGGCAATTTTGCATAGATACATCTTAAATAATTGTTTTACTTCCATGCACGACTGGGAGCGATAGAAAAACTTTGAATGTGCCAGCTGCATCTCTTCCCGAGCATGCTGTAAAAACCAACTAGGATTCGAGGGTTACAATGTATTGTAATTAGGCGATATGGGCTGACTGTCTGTTACTATAGCAATACCTAGGTATATCTATCTAAAATAACCCTCAATACTTGTCAGACGTAGCGAAACGACGTCTATTTAAGTCGTTGATGCTCTGTCTACCCCATTAGGAATAACGGTGTTTATGTATGTATGTTTAGCTCACCATGGCGTCTCCACCGCCGCTGCTCAACCGTTGGATCCGGTCGGACCGCACGCAGAACTACAGCACAGCGCCTCCACGCGGCTTCTACCAGTGCCTGGACGAGCACACGCCCATCGGCCACATCCGCCAGCTTCGCCTCAATCGCTACCAGTCCTTCGACCCCGCCACTTGCATACAGAACTTCCCGAACGTCACCATGGAACAGCTCGCGGACAAACCGCTCGAAATAGCAAAGACAAATACTTAGCAACTGGCATCAATTTATTCCAAACATACAACTCACAAAAGTAAACAAGCAAAATCAATTTAAAAAATAACACAAATGAACCATAACTTAATTAATTTAAAATATAATTAACAGTAAAAACACAAAGTACGACATGCATAATCTCTTACAAATCAAATGAAATTATAAAATACCACCTTGATTTAATTTATTTAATGTTAACTTATTTTCACGTTTTTAATAAATTGTTTCATTTAAATTGAGACTATTTCTTTACAGTGCAGATAACAAAGATTAACATCAATATTAGCACAAATTAAACTAGAATATTTTGAATCAGTTGAAATGTCCATGCACTCAGTAAAACATGTTATATTTTTTTCTGAATTTGTTTTAACAAAGGGTGGTATTCAGTTCATACAAATTAAATAACTCTAACTTAATAAAAACATTATTTTGGCCATTTAAAATTAACATAAAGTCAAAACATGTATTTGACTTCTTAACATTAATTTATGATGAAGTTCTAAATACCTATTGTTAATTGGTACGCCTCCTCTTAAAACCTTTTCCTTTACCCTTTTTAGACTTTATTTTGTGTTTCTGCGCTACCCGAGTGCCAGTTATTTCGTCTGCTATCATACCAACTGTCGTCAATTTTCTTCTACGGTTTTTGTCCGCTTTAGTTACAGGTAGACGAGTCAAGTAACTTTCTTCATATTCTGTTCTTTCCTGTTCCATTTTGGATATGGAATGTTTGACATGATTACCGGTGCTGACTTCTAATGGTGCTTCAGAGTATTCATCACGGAGTTCACGCATTACACTTGAATTGAGGAATTGTTTCTTTGAGCGCTCCTTGTTCTTTTTCTCACTATCAACTCTTGAAACATTTTCATCAAAATGAACCGCTGCCAATTTGGGGGGAACATACAGTTTAGGTTTGGACTTGTCTTTATCTTCTTCATCTGATGCTTCAGATGAGTCTTCCTCAGAGTTATCAATTTTACTGATCAAGTTATCAGGATTAGCTCGGAAAGATTGTGGATCATCATCAGTTGTAGAACCAACAACTGCAGTTTTTACAAGTTTGTCAATTTGATATTTTAGTTTGGAGTCTATGGGTCTAATTTTTTCAAGAACTGTTCTTATTTCTATTAATCTATCAATAGACGGATCTGACTCTATTTTTTCTCCGGAACATTTTCTGAGTACAATATAGGTGAGATTTATCAAGTAACTGAGTAGCATCTGGTATTTCATTTCAAGAAAACTGAGTCCCTTGTCAGTGGAGAGCTCACCACTCTTTACTCGAACTAACATGTTGTCTACTAGTTGAGATACCTGGTTGACGTTGGAGTTCATCTCCTTGAACAGTTTGAGAGCTTGTGGAACGTCTGGTTGCTCCATTTCATCTACAGCCTACAACAAGAAATATTTAGATGTAGAACGTATCGTAAAGTTACTTGTGGTTGTACGTATGGTAAAGTGGCACCTGTGAGGTTATTGAACAATGAGTTAACCTGCTCTGACTCCAAACTTTGGTTACTATATATAGGATGTAGGTGCCAAACCCACTCTACATAAACAAGAATATAGGGTATTTCTTTAGTATCAAATACATATTGGTAATAAACCAAATAACAAAAAAAGATAATCTATTTACAATGTACATACCTGAACCATGTTGCTGTTGTTTTTTTATTTCTTTGCGTATTTTAATATCACGTATTCCGCAGGATATACTTCAATTTGAGTCTAGCTCCTGTACATGTAGGTGCTGGTAGTGTAGAATACCGTTGAATCATTAAATAATAGAAATTATAATAATTTTAACACCAGGCATGCGACCAAACAGAAAACCACAAACCATAGACTATCATAAACGCACGCAGCGGCAGCGCTGCCAGCACAGAGAAACAGCAAAGCAAAGCAAACAAAAAGGCTAGATTAGAGGGGCAGAGAGGGTCAAATGATGAATAGTGTTTCTCTTTCTCTTGTATAACTTTGTCCTTTTTCTAGGCTTTCTATGATGATTCAAAATAAAATACTAGCTCTTTTATCTTAGCTCAAATGGTCACACTCAATCTGGTCTGTCATTTCATGTCAGTTAACGTCAGTTGTCATATTAATATTAACTTACTTCCCGTATATATTGGTTATTTCGTCTTTTGCAGTAATTTAACTGTGCCAACCGAATTTGTCACTGCTGTAATAGTTATTTTGTACTTGAATTTACTTCTACCAGTTTAGTCGCTACGTGATTCAAATGGAGTGAATTATTTCTCTTAGTTTCAATTTTAGAGATAACATTATAAAGGAAATCAGTTCCATATTTTTCATTGCTTGTAACCAAACAAAACGAGCTTTAAATTCAATTACACAAAAATGATAATTTGTTAGTGCTGCACTAATTACTACGACAATATGTATGGGGTAAGTTCGATATATGCGTTTAATTAAAATTTTCTTGTTACCAATGCCAAAACAAATAAATACGTGATAATAATTTCTGTTTAAGGTTGACCTGCGGTGGTTTATATTGTTGCTAATAGTTTGTAACATTTGTCATGGATTCTACGTCCCCGGGGTTGCCCCTGTTGAGTTTAAAAAAGGGCAAAAAATTGAAGTCAAAGCAGTTAAAATGACCAGCATACATACACAACTGCCCTATGAATATTATTCACTACCATTATGTTTACCTAAGAATGGCTCATTTGTTTATAAATCAGAAAATCTTGGAGAAGTGCTTAGAGGAGATCGGATTGTGAATACACCATATCAAGTGCACATGGGTGAAAATATTAAATGTCGCCTACTTTGTCATAAGAAGAATGAACCTGTGAACTGGAGTGTTGAAGAGTCTGAAAAAGTGGCTAGTCGAGTTGAACATGAATACTTTGTACACTTGTAAGTTTCTTTAAAGTAAAATAGCTACAAAAGAAAATAATTATGCTCTTCTAATTGTGACTTGTACTTCTGTTTTATTATTATGTTTTAGATTGGTAGATAATTTGCCAGTTGCAACAAAAGTGGTAAACAGTGAACTATCAGAGAAAAATATTGAACAAGGATACCGTCTTGGATTTATGTCAAAAGGCAAGGCTTATATAAATAACCACTTAAAGCTACTACTGAAGTATCACAAACACAGCCAGTAAGTATAAGATTCATGCAGTGTATGGTCATTGACCTTCCATACAAAATGCATTAGAAGTCATTTTCTTTCGTAGTTCAACCTCCATTCCTTTGGGAAAGTTAATCAGTTTCATGGGCTGGTTCATATCCTTTCGGGTACATAATAATATACATTTTCTGTTATAAATTGTATAAGATCACCTTTAAGCTTCTTGATGTTGAATATTTATAATTTTTCAGAGATTCATATAGAGTGGTTGGGTTTGAAGTTGAAACCTATTCTGTGGATAAAGATGAATTTTCCTTTGTGGATGATTCATGTCAATTCCCAGCAGACCCTAAACCACAGCTGATAAATGAAGAAACTGGCACAAAATTATATTTCACCTATTCAGTTGAATGGGGAGAATCTGACGTGAGCTGGGCATCAAGATGGGACATTTATTTAGGAATGAAAGATGTCCAAATTCACTGGTTCTCTATTATTAACTCTATTGTAGTCTTGTTTTTCTTATCAGGTAAATATAAACTATTATTTTAATAATTTATTTACTAAACTGATAAAGAAAAATAAATATAAATAGATTGATAAGAATGTCTCTAAACATTATTTTTGTTGTTTAAATATTTTAACTTCATATCATAGTTAAAAAGTTATTTTCTGGATTATGTTCCTACTTCCATTTTTGATTGAAAACTTGAACAATTCTTCTTTTAGGAATTTTAACAATGATTATGGTCCGTACATTGAGAAGAGATATTGCGCGCTATAACTCTGACGAGAGCATCGATGATCTGATGGAGGAGACTGGATGGAAGCTTGTTCATGGAGATGTGTTTCGGCCGCCTCCCAAAAGAATGCTGTTTGCTGCCGTTATTGGCAGTGGAATACAAGTGTTCCTAATGGCGCTAATAACAATATGTAAGCACTATAAGATGCATTAATTTTCTTCAATCTATTTCACAGTATTAACTTGATGCAACACCAATAAAACAAAATCCTTTTCTTTGCAGTCATTGCTATGCTTGGCATGTTGTCACCCGCGAGCCGAGGCGCATTGATGACTGCCGCTATATTCCTTTATGTGTTTATGGGCCTAATCGCCGGTTATTACTCAGCTCGACTATACAACACCATGAAAGGCAAGCAGTGGAAGCAAGCTGCGTTTCTAACAGCCACCCTGTACCCAGCTATCGTGTTTGGCACCTGCTTCTTCCTAAACTTCTTCATTATGGGCAAGCATTCCAGTGGTGCAGTGCCATTCTCGACCATGATGGCTTTGTTGTGCTTGTGGTTTTGCATATCTCTTCCGCTAGTGTATATGGGATACTACTTTGGGTGCCGTAAGCAACCATTCCAACACCCAGTCAGGACTAACTTTATTCCGAGAAAAGTGCCAGAACAAGTGTGGTACATGAATGTTTTCGTATGGTAAGAATTATTGCTATACCAATTGGTTACATACAATATTGTATTTTGTATATTTGAGATTTATTGTTTTTTTTTTTGTTTTAGTATTTTGATGGCTGGTATTCTTCCATTTGGAGCTGTCTTCATTGAGCTATTTTTCATCTTCAACGCTCTCTGGGAGAATCAGTTTTACTATTTGTTTGGCTTCCTATTCCTCGTATTCTGCATTTTAGTCGTTTCTGTATCGCAGATTTCGATTGTGATGACTTATTTTCAACTTTGTGGAGAGGTTAGTATTGAAAAAAAAAACATAGTTTCTAGCTAAATGTAAATAACAAAATTCTTGAAGTCTTAGCTGTTATTGTTTTGCGAAGTGGCGCCACTACCGAGAAATAAAACGCTCTTAATTTGTCCTACTATTTCACAGGATTATCACTGGTGGTGGAAGAGTTTCATCGTGTCTGGTGGATCGGCTGTGTACATTTTGATCTACTCTATATTTTACTTTTTCACCAAGCTGGAAATAACAGAATTTATACCTACTTTGTTATACATTGGATATACAGGCGAGTTATACATTTAATGACTTATGTGAGTTATGTCATGTGCACAATAAGTTCTAAAATGATCAATATATGAATATTTTTTTATTACAGGTCTGATGGTATTAACATTTTGGCTTTTGACTGGGACCATTGGTTTCTTTGCGTCTTATAACTTCATCAGAAAAATTTATGCTGCAGTCAAAATTGATTGAGATTTTGAATGACTTGTGCAATTTGAAGTTGTGTTGAGGTATGATTTAGTAGTACATAAATAAGAAAAGATCAAAACGAATATTATCACAATAATTCGAGCTGTGTAAATAATACTTTTAAATATAATTAATTATGTAGTTAAATTATGCATTTATTGAATTAACTTATTTATTATCGTTGTTAAATTATTCTCACTTTATAAAGTTATGTACGGTTTCTAGTTAATCAGTTACTACATTGAAGAACAAAGTATAATAACTGTAGCATACAATAATGCCTTGTTAATGAAACTACACTTTTCCGAACTCCAGATATTTTTTGTAAATGCTCTGTAAACAATAATAATTTTAACTGTGTGGCATTATCCAATAAAAAATGCATGAAATACGTTGTATTCATATTCAGTTATAATTTAAATCGCGGTAAGAAACCCGTAAAATGTCTCATAGTTATTCAGGTAACAAAACAACCAGAAACAAATATGAATAATAAAACAATTCGAAATAGGAATAGAATTTCTCGCGCGCAGTTTTTTTTTTGTTTTGTTTGTGTTAACAATTAATCGCCATGGGAACGCGTCTGTGGTATCATATGAAAGGGCATTTTGAGGTGATTCTTTGGTGACCGTTACATGTTACTCACTAATTCTAAATAAAAGTAACTGGTATTATTTAAAATTGTTTTAGGTTTTATTTAGAATTAGTGACAAATATGTAACAGTGTGATATATTTTTAGAATTAGCTCAAAATACCCTTTCATTTGATACCACATACGCCTCACAATGTCGATTAGTTAACACAAAACTAAAAAAAAACCTCAGCCCGCGAGAATTTTAGACTGCTACAAATCTAGATAAATACTATTTAGGCGGACCCAAACAACATACCAGAAGAGCACACATTTACCGCAATTATTCATATTCCGGTTTTTATCTATCTATACATATAATAAATCTCTAGAAGGGTCGTGTCTGTACATTGAATATTTTTACAAGAAAATAATTGCAGCAGGCATTATTAACGATATAAAGATCAAAACGTTTTTTTTTTTTAATTTTTGTCAGTCTGTCTGTTACCACATCACGCCAAAACTACTGAACCGATTTCGATGGGACTTTTTTTATTCAACTGTGTGTTACCCCGGTTGCAACTTAGGATACGTAAAATCACGCTACCTGACTTAGGGGGTAGGCAGGAAATTGAAATTTTGTTTGTTTCTTAACCGATTTTTATGGAACTTTTTTTATTCGACTGACCATTATTTAAAATCAAAGTTATGATATAAATAATCACGCCTCATGACTTAGGAGGTAGGTAGAAAATTGAATTTCGGTCGTTTTTAACCGATTTTGATGGAACTTTTTTTGTTCGACTTACTTAGCATTACTTAAGCTCAAAGTTACGATAGAAATAATCACGCCACCTGACTTAAGGGGTTAGGCAGGAAATTGAATTTTTGCCTGTTTCTTAACCGATTTTTATGGAACTTTTTTATTGGACTGAGCATTATTTAAAATCAAAGGTTCCGATACAAATAAACACGCCTCATGACTTAGGAGGTAGGTAGAAAATTAAATTTTGGTCGTTTTTAACTGATTTTGATGGAACTTTTTTGTTCGACTTAGCATTACTTAAGCTCAAAGTTACGATACAAATAATCACGCCACCTGACTTAGGGGGTAGGCAGGAAATTGAACTATGATCGTTTGTAACCGATGTTAAAGTGACTTTTTATTTGACTGAGTATTTTTAATTTTCTAGTGTCCAGCCTAGGTGATCCCGCTCCTACGCGCGGAGAAGCGTTTTCAGTATGTTCGACACTGCGTGTCTTTCATACAAACCGGGCGTACGAATTCGCGGGCACAGCTATACATCGTACATAAGTTAACCTTTTGTCTATTAAAAAAAACGTAAGTTAAAATAGTCATAAATATTCAACAGTTCAATGACAAATTCAACAAAAAAAATGCATCATGCTTTGCAAATAATTAAGTGATCCCAAAACAAAAAGAAATGGAAACAAAGAAACAACAGTTAGGTAACAACTCCTTCCATATTTAAGTAGACAGGTACATAGAATACCTACTATAATGTACCATGCTCGCATAGGTATAATGTAAGACTGTATTCTATCCCAATTATGTAAAATTTAAAACAAAAGATACATCGCTGTTTAAAATCATAACCACCACGCGTACGGAGTCGTGGGCTCAGCTAGTAATAATAATAATAGTCATCCCACCGATTTTCGGTGATGATGGCGGCCGATATCCCAGCGCAGGACTAGATTTTACTGAACAAGTGTTTGCGCTACACATACATACATATAATCACGCCTTTATCCCTAATTGGGTAGGCAGAGCGTAAACGACCTAAACAAAGGTCGTTTCGCCACGTTTGACAGAGTTTTAAGGGTTTTTTAAGATAGATTTATACGTATATTGCTGTAGTGATAGGTTGTCAGCCCATCGCCTAAATTACGATATACTAAAACCCTCAGATCCCGTAGCTGGTTTTTACAGCATGCTCGGGAGGAAATGCAGCTGGCACATTCTGTGTTTTTCTCTCACTCCCAGGCCAGCATGGAAGCTACACACAGGTACATTATCTGTTCCTTCAATCTGTAATTCTGATGGGATAAATTGGCAGCGTTCGCAATGTAAGTATTGTCGCACGATATTTGGATTAGGTACGATCCGAGTATAATAAAATTACTGATGGATCACAGTATCATCAGTAATACTGTTGGGGTTTCGTGATCCTGAGATCCAGTGGGCGTGGCATCAAATAACAATAATCATATAAATTATTTAAATTCTTGATTAAAACAACTAATCATTGAAATCGAACTGGTATTATCTAGCTACTTACGGGTTTGATTTTAGTCCCACCTAATTATTTTTTCCCGTGGTAAAAAGATATTTTTCTGCGCTAAAATATATCCTATGTATTATTACTGGTTATATTATAACCGTATACGAAATTTCATCCATATCCATCCAGCAGTTTGAGTTACAGACTGGAAAACGACTAGTGTAAATACAAACACACGGTACGTACTCAAATCAGTACTGACGTCAATAATATCGATGCAACCTTGATCCATTTTATTTATTTATTTAAACAGTTTATTGTACACATGAACAAACACAGAATAATTACACGAGGAATTCACACACAACAGGCACTGCTTATTTCTACAAAAAAAACTTACAGCAGACCTAATAAGATAGTAATAGCATAAAACGTAATGCAGATAATACGTGCACAATTTAAATAATTTATCAACATGAGCAATACACAAATATAATTAACGTGCTGTGCTATATAATTAACTTGTTAATTATATAGCACAGCAAGTTAATTATATTTGTGTATTGTTTTCCGTACAAACCAAAAATTTAAATAATTTATCAACATGAGCAATACACAAATATAATTAACTTGCTGTGCTATATAATTAACTTGTTAATTATATTTGTGTATTGCTCATGTTGATAAATTATTTAAATTTTTGGTTTGTACGGAAAACAATACACAAATATAATTAACTTGCTGTGCTATATAATTAACTTGCTGTGCTATATAATTAACTTGTTAATTATATTTATGTATTGCTCATGTTGATAAATTATTTAAATTTTTGGTTTGTATGGAAAACACGCAGTCTCGAACATACTAAAACGCTTCTTCGCACAGGAGCGGGATCTGCTAGCTCGCGCGGAAGCGTATTTCGCATTGTCTGATCTTTGTTTTTGTATGGAAAGCACGATTCCGCGCGCGAGCTAGCAGATCCCGCTCCTACGCGCGGAGAAGCGTTTTCAGTATGTTCGACACTGCGTGTTTTCCATACAAACTGGGGTACTTACTCAATATTAGAATAGTTTGCGGGATTATTTCTAACCTAGGCTGGACACCAGGTAATTAAAAAAACTCTGTCAAATAAAAAGTCCCTTAAAGATCGGTTCAAAACGATCAGAGTTCAATTTACTGCCTTTTAAGTAATGCTCAGTCAAACAAAAAAAGTTTTATTAAAAATATTCAATGTACAGATACGACACTTCTAGAGATTTATTAAATTATGTATAGATTTAACTAAACATATACATACCTACAACAATAACAAGAATAAATCTATACATATAGAAGGGTCATGTCGGAAGCGTATTTCGCATTGTCTGATCTTTGTTTTTGTATGGAAAGCACGATTCCGCGCGCGAGCTAGCAGATCCCGCTCCTACGCGCGGAGAAGCGTTTTCAGTATGTTCGACACTGCGTGTTTTCCATACAAACTGAGGTACTTACTCAATATTATAGTAGTTTGCGGGATTATTTCTAACCTAGGTTGGACACCAGGTAATTAAAAAAGCTCTGTCAAATAAAAAGTCCCTTTAAGATCGGTTCAAAACGATCAAAGTTAAATTTACTGCCTTTTAAGTAATGCTCAGTCAAACAAAAAAAGTTCCATTAAAAATATTCAATGTACAGATACGACCCTTCTAGAGATTTATTAAATTATGTATAGATTTAACTAAACATAAACATACCTACAACAATAACAAGAATAAATCTATACATATAGAAGGGTCGTGTCTGTCCGACATTAAATATTTTTCGAAAAAAAATAATTGCAGCAGGCATTATTAACGATATAAAGACCGAATCAATTTTTTTGAATTTTTGTTAGTCTGTCTGTCTATCTCGACGGTCCCTACGTACAACGATTTAAGTACCACATAAGTCATTTGCACTTTTTTATTTAGGCACCACCGGTTCATCATATTCTTTCGATTGGCTAAAACAATAAGGTCTGAAACATTTAAATTCAGCTGCAAATGGACAATAAACATTTTCCTTAACTACAAACTCCAACGTAAAATGACATCGGTGGTAGTTATGTTAAAATACGTCGGAATGTTAGCTCGGCCCCAGCTACTCCCTCTCCCCCCCCCTAACTGGTACTTAGGCGCCAGTTGCGCTCGCGCCGCTGTTAGTGACGGTCCCTTTATGTTTTGCGGCCCAAATGCCTTGTTAATTTACGAAATCATGCCTAGAAACAACAATAATAATAAATATAGAAATGTGAAAACATATAAAGCAAGAAAACAGCTAAAAGTGCAAAAACGAAGGACAAATCATCGACCAAATCTGATACAATTTCAACAAATAAATAAAATTTGATTTAGATTCACCAATACTTTTTTTTAATATAATGTTATTAGAAAACACGGTGAGTATTTTGCATGGTATTCTATTTAGATATAAATTTAGAGTCAAATTTAAGAGACTTTTACTTTTCCCGCGTAATTAATCAAATCTGGTAGTTAAGGGTTTGTACGTTGTTTACACTCAGAAAGATTTGCGACACTAATAAAAATTGTTCTACAGGTACATATATTTTTATTAAATCTTTTCAAAGTACTCTCCACCAGCCTCTATACAAAGATTCATGCGTCTCAACCAGTTTTCAAAACACTTTTTCCAGTCCGCCGTAGACACCTCGTTTACAGCCTGCTCGAACGCAGCCAGCGCATCTTCCGGCGACGAAAATTGTATCCCCTTGAGCTGATTTTTTATTTTTGGAAATAAAAAGAAGTCACACGGTGCTAGATCAGGGCTGTAAGGAGGGTGACCCAGGAGTTTGACTGGTGTGCTGTCCAGGAAGTCCCTCGTTTTGAGCGCGGTGTGTGCAGGCGCATTGTCGTGGTGGAGCAGTAGTCCGCGGAGCCCTGTGTTTGGTCGCTTGTTGCTCACAACAGAAAAAACTTCTGGTAAACATTTGGTAGTATACCATTCGGCGTTAATGCTTCTTTGATCTCGTAAGGGAATTGAGGCCAAGTGGCCAGTCAAATTAAAAAAGCTGGCGATCAAAATCTTCCCCCCGCTTCGAGATCGCTTCACTTTGGTAGGCGTTGGTTCATTTTGAAACACCCAAACTGTCGACTGGCGCTTGGTTTCTGGATCGTATTGATAAATCCAGGACTCATCACCTGTTACGATGTCGTAAACACGCCGAGACGAGCCTGCTTCAAATTTGTTCAGCATATCACGGCACCATTCCACCCGGGCCTGCTTCTGAGCGTCGGTGAGGTAGTGCGGCACCCAGCGCGATACTATCCTCCTCACGCGAAGATGCCCTTGTAGAATCTCGTGAACGCTTCCCGATCCAGTCTTTAATATGTGCTGAATCTCCTGATATGTAATTCGCCTATTATCTTGGATTAAATTTTTCACTGCTAGCACGTTTTCTTCCGTAATAGCCGTCAAAGGGCGACCGCTTCTTTCTTCATCCCCCAAGGTTGGTCGACCGCGCCTAAATTCGTTATACCAACGATACACGGTTGCCTTGGAGGGGCTTTCATCCATAAATGTCATTTGAAGTCTATCGAACGATTCATCCGGTTTCAGGCGACACTTGAAATCGTAAAAAATCATAGCTCTAAAATGTTCCCGGCGCAGATCCATTTTTCAGTAAGACACGATACTTTGAATTGGCTCGCAAAAAATGTGGAGGGAAATTTTGAAAATGGAACACACATATTTTTACTTACAAGTAATCATATTTTCAAAAAAGATTCTAACCGGCCAGCCATATATAAAAACTATTTATTGCAATACTTTCTGAGTGGCCTTGTACGTGGGATTTCTTGAAAATAATTATACCTATGTGTTACATAGGTTATTTTACGTCGGAAAGTAAAATTCAGTCTTTTAATCAACTACCATTTAAGTAATTTTACTACGGAAATGCTGTAAAATTTGTATGCGTAACTTCCATGTAAGTTATTTTACGTTAACAATGTACATAAATATATAGCCACACCTTACTTCCTTTTGGGGTAGGTAGAGCATAGAAAATTTTAAGGGTAATTTTAGAAAGTGCACGTGTATTAGCTACAGTAACAGGTTTTATTTTTTCAACTACTACTGGTTTCTATGATCAATATACGAACTGCACTGTCTGATTTCGATTCCAGTATCAACTGCTAAACTACTGTAGTTCCCCAGCGCAAGGTTTCATTGAACCATTCTGTCTACCCCAAAGCAGTATTTCGTAAGGGATATTTTTACATACATACATACATACATAAAATCATGCCTTTATCCCTTACGGGGTAGGCAGAGCGTAAAACGCCTCGTAAGCGCCTATTTCGCCACGTCCGACAAAAATTGAGGGCGAATTTTGAGAGTGCAAAGATTTGTATTGCTGTAGTGACAGGTTGTCAGCCCATCGCCTAAATTCAGGGATATTTTTAAATACAATATATGTTAAACCCAGGCTCATGATAATATAATTTCATAAGTCTACTTACTTAATTACACCTACATAAATAAATATCCTACTTCGTCATCATAGGCCTTTACGTCTATGTCAGACGATTGAAACAGCGACTGGGATGCATCTTTTCTGATGGCTGTATAAGCCAATACGAGAGCGGCAGATTCTACCACACACAGGACAGGGAAAAGTTTCGCTGTTGTTATTATCGACGTTAGTTTGGTGTTTCTTGTTTCTCCTGTCCGATAAAAGTCCGAACCACGTGTCGGGTAGGCAGGAAATTAAAATTTGCCTGTTTCTTAACCTATTTTTATGGAACTTTTTTGATTAGACTGAGAATTATTTAAAATCAAAGTGACGATACAAATAATCACGCTTCATGTCTAAGGAGGTAGGTAGGAAATTGAATTTCGGTCGTTTTTAACCTATTTTGATGGAACTTTATTTGTTTGACTGAGTATTACTTAAACTCAAAGTTACGATACAAATAATCACGGCACCAGACATAGGGGGTAGGCAGGATATTGAACTCTGATCGTTTTTAACCGCACTTAAAGGGACTTTTTTTTTACTGAGTATTTTTAATTACCTGGTGCCCAGCCTAGTTAGTAATAATTACGCAAACCATTCTAATATATACTATAACATATAGGTACTATTTACATTCTAATATTGAGTAAGTACCCCAGTTTGTATGGAAAACACGCAGTGTCGAACATACTGAAAACGCTTCATACAAAAACAAAGTCAGACAATGTGAAACACGTTTCCGCGCGCGGGTTAGCACATCCCGCTCCTACGCGCGGCGAAGCGTTTTCAGTATGTTCGACACTGCGTGTTTTTTATACAAACCGGGCGTACGAAGTCGCGGGCACAGCTAGTAAATAATATAGAACTTATATAGGTCTATACATATAATAAATCTCTAGAAGGGTCGCGTCTGTACATTGAATATTTTTACAAAAAAATAATTGCATCAGGCATTATTAACGATATAAAGACCAAAACGATTTTATTAGAATTTTTGTCTGTCTGTCTGTCTGTTTGTCTGTATGTTACCACATCACGCCAAAACTACTGAACCGATTTCGATGGGACTTTTTTATTTAACTGTGTGTTACCCGGGTTGCAACTTAGGATACCTAAAATCACGTTACCTGACTTAGGAGGTAGGCAGGAAACTGAGCTCTGATCGTTTTTAACCGATCTTAAAGGGATTTTTTATTTGACTGTTTTTTTTACCTGGTGTCCAGCCTAGGTTAGAATAAAATCACGCAAACCATTCTAATATTGAGTAAGTACCTCAGTTTATATGGTTTTTATACAAACCGGGCGTACGAAGTCGCGGGCACAGTTAGTATACAATATATATAGATACATACAATATATCCATAGCATAGGTATACATACTATGGATTACTTAAGGAAAGCTAATGTTCTTTAAGACACTTTTTGAAGACAACAATGGACGGACTATCGCGGACAGTATGCAGAAGAGCGTTCCACAATCTAGCTGCATGGCCCGTAAAAGAGTAAGAGTAGAAGTCGGTTTTGTGGGAAGGTATCGATAGAAGCGTTCTGACACTGAAGCGACATAGTTTATTATGCAAACGTGAAAATGTAAAACGCTCACGAAAATACGATGGAGAAGCAGGATTATAAAGAATATTATAGAGAGCGGAGAGAATGTGATTATTCCTGAGAAAACGAATTGGGAGCCACTTGACTCCAACCTATATACTTCGTATCGTGATATATTCACGGTATCGCGTACCTATTGAATATCGCATCAGTATTACTTACAGTGTAATCACTGCCATTGGCAGCGTTCGCACTATGAGTGTATCGAAAGATATTTAGATTACGATCCGAATATCATAAAATTACTGATGAGTGATGGATCACAGTATTATCAGTAGGTAATACTGTTGAATTTCGTGATCCTGAGATCCAGTGGACGTGGCTTCAAATAACAGTAATCATATAAATTATTTAAATTCTTGATTAAAACTACGAATCATTGGAAGCCAACTGGTATGATCTACCTACTTACTGGTTGGTTTTAGTCCCAGCTAATTATTTTTTCTCGTGGGAAAATATATTTTTCTGCGCCAAAATATAGCCTATGTATTATTACTGGTTATAACATAACTATATACGAAATTTCATCCATATCCATCCAGCAGTTTAAGGTACAGGCTGGATAACGACTAGTGTAATTACAACCGCACGGTACCAACTCAACTCAGTACTGACGTCAACAATATCCTTGCAACCATGATACTTCGCATCGTAATATTATCGAGGAATATCGCATCAGTATTACTTACAGTTTAATCGCTGCCATTGACTGATACATCATCTCCCTAGCCTTATCCCGTATTTCACGGGGTCGGCTTCCTAATCTAGGGGATTGAATTGACTGATACGACCAGAGAGAAATCAGGCGCAGGACCGAATATTTACATGCCCATCGGACAGCAATCCGACATCTCACTTTTCGGACCATCAGGTGATCAGCCTGCAATGTCCTAAGGTCCTAACCACCTAACTTGTTTGACAACAACTGGTTAGGACATTATTATAGTCATTGGCCCCGCCGAGAATTGAACCCGGAACCTCCGGGTCAAGAGCTTATGGCTCAGACGGCTAGACCACGGAGGCAGTAATACCGTTTAAAACTATCGCTCACCCCACAAGATTGGGTTAATATGTAGAAAAAACAACGGTTTTTTTTCCTTTGGCAAGTTTTTTTTGCCAAATGCCTCGTATCCATTCTTGAACTAATGTGACATTTATCTGACATTGACAGATAACAAAAAAACGTAGTAAATATGACCGGGAGGAGGGGTCTATAAATTTCGTGATAAAATAGTTATTTATTTTTAATACACCGTAGTTATTTCTACGTGTTTGTTTCTAAATTTTTTATGTACAAAATGGAAACCAAAGTTGCAATCGTGACAGGAAGCAACAGAGGCATAGGCTTCGAGATTGTTAAAGGATTGTGTCAAAAGTTCGATGGTGCTGTGTACCTTACAGCTAGAAATGAAGATAGAGGAAAACAAGCTGTGAAGAAGCTGGAAGAGCTTGGACTGAAACCCTTGTTCCATGTTTTAGATGTCACTAGTGAAGAAAGCGTCAGAGAGTTCGCGGCAAACATTTCAAAACACCATCAAGGAATAGATGTTTTGATAAACAACGCCGGGATTTTAGACTTTGACAAATCGGTATCATCTTACGAAGATTCCAAAAAGCTTATTAATACGAACTTCATGAGTTTATTCACAGTGTCTAGGATTCTGTATCCACTCCTCAAGAACAATGCCCGTGTTATCAATATAAGCAGTGACTGGGGGCTATTGTCAAACATAAGGAAACAGGTCTGGCTGGATACATTGATTAAAGATGATCTTACAGAAGAAGAAATACTACAGTTTGTGAATGATTTCCTACAGGCAGCCAAGAATGGCACAAAAGCATTTGTGTCCTTTGCGGGACATTATGGAGATTATAAAGTGTCAAAAGTGGCTTTGTCAGCTTTAACTTTCGTTCATCAAAGACAGTTCAATGAGCAGGGCAAAGACATATCTGTGAACTGTGTCCACCCAGGTTTTGTGAAAACGGACATGACTAAAGGCATGGGTGATTTTACTCCGGAGCGTGGGGCAAAGGCCCCTCTTTACTTGGCATTAGAAGCTCCTCCTTCACAGAAGGGAACGTTTGTGTGGCACGACTGCCATCAGGTCAACTGGGATGATTAAGGATGATAATGGTTGTTCATTGTTGTGTTATAACCAGGTTGATCCTGTGATAAGTGTCACATCACTTTAAAAGTTATTATATTATATGGTTTGATTTAGTTAACATATTTTTTATTCACTCCTTTATTCACCCATTATATTAGTTATACAGAAATCTGTAATTCAATCAAAGCATATCATTAGCACCCATTGTTACCTTCCATTACACAGCTAAATTAATTTTAAAATACCTACATTTTGTTCATCAGTTATCAAAAAATACCAATTAACATTTGTATATGTTATGTCACACAATTTTAAATAATAAATTTCCAGACGTAAGTAATAAGTAGATAATTATATATATTCAGTCTGAAAAAAAAATGTCTGAATACTTATGTTTTTCTTATCAAGTGATAAAAAACATGGTTGAATAGATACTACTTCTCAAACTGATTATTATACATCATCTTATAGTTTGTCATATGTTGTTGGCAAATTAAAAATAATAACTTTCCACTGAAAAAAAAACATGTTCATGTAAATAGTTTGTAATTTCCATCCTTACCCAAGAACTTTCGTACCCATTCTAAGTGAAAAGTTTGTCATTTAATTATTTAGGCTTACATTAGTTAGGTACAGTACAATTTATTTAACTAATCATTAATCACTATTAAAAATCCAATTGGCATCTTATTAGAACAAAAAAACATTACCACTAACCATTAAGGAATCGTAATATAATTTTGTCTATCAATGGTCCAATATGTCGGATTTTCAAAAGTAAATAGAAAAGAATACTTAAATCCGTTAAAATAGTTTCATGAGTAGTTCAAAGTCTGCTAAACTTATCCCAATACTAAATGTGCGCGCCGCGCGGCTGCATAAGGTTTCCGTTAGAATGAATTATTTTCCCGCGATAAAAACTAGCCTATCTCTTTCTATTCCTTTGTATCAAATCTCACTTCTGTAGGTCTGCTGTAGGAAATTTCTTCATAGAAATAAGCAGTGCCTGCTGTTCTTTGTGTTTTTTCATGTGTTTTATTGTGTATAATAAATAGTTAAATAAATTTGTTGTTGTCGCCGCGACCGCGAGAAAAATAAGTAAATAAATGTAATAACCATATCCTACGAAAAGAACACAAACGTCATGTAGACTGACAGTATAAGTACATAGGGTAGGCAGGTATATAGTATGATAGATACGCACACTCCTATCTTCCATACTAGAAATCTCATTATGGATTTACCAATGCAAGTGCAGCACCTTGTAAGGTTTCCGTTGTCCGTCGTATCGCTGTCGTCTGCTAAGTAATTGTATTACAAAATCATGATGGCGGATCGCCAAGTGAAGGGGTACGCGGAGTTCGCATTCTAATGCTTCTGCAGGTACTACAGAAGCCCTTCAAGTCTTCGATGTAATTGTGATTAGTGTCATGGGGTTAAGACCTAAAGATATCAAACATACAAACCGTATACAGTAGGCATAGTCCATACCTCCATTACATAAGTAATACCATATTCAAAACGGGATAGGCAGAGCATAAATGGCTTGATAACAGCTGTTTTCGTATAAGTTTTGAGGGACATTTCAGATTTTATGTTTTGATTTTGATTTAGTGACGGATTGTCAGGAAAAACCGTTGCGAGTCTTCTCCGAAAAGATTCTTCTCATCCCGGAAATACTGAAAAATCCAGTAGAGGGATACGAAAACATAAACTAGCACAATAGTAGTATTACGATTATACTATTGTGCTAGTTTAAATATTACGATACTACTATTGTGCTAGTTTAAATATTACGATACTACTATTGTGCTAGTTTATGTTTTCTTTGCTTTATCGGTCCCAGTCCAGTATGTATAAGTTTTATGTCTATAGAAATATCTACAAAGTAACGAAGTGCAACGGCATGTTATAAAATATGAGGAGACTACTCGACAATAACAACACAGCGATAACAGAGATTGATAACCCTTCGTCATTCGTACACAAATATCGACTCTACATAAATATTTACGATAAACGCCTGTTACGCGGTTACGCACACATTTAGATCTAAAACTTCAATAGAGGGTTCACTAGGATCAATAAACAAATAAACCAATTTACTGAAGTAGGCTAGCAGGATTCTTTATTAAATAAACAGAATGATGTGAGTATTAATAAAGTCATTGAAGTAATTGCATTGGAAGGAATTACAAAATTCTTTTAGTGGCGCGATGCGACAGAATTGATGAGTATCACGCGAGTGGGGTGTTATTTTGATTTCATTATAACATCACAGGTAGAAATGAAATGAAAATGCCATAACAAACACTATTAATTCGGAATGAGTTGAGGTGGGTAGGAAGGACGAGCGCTGTAATCTAGTAAGTAATTGTTTGTTTGTGTATGCCGCGGTTTCACGTCCTTCACTTGCGGTGTCTATTTGCATGTTGTTCCGTACTTAGAAAACAACATACATAGGTACACGCTATCACGCCTGTATCCTTACTGGAGTAGGCAGAGCGTCAACGACCCAAACAAAGGTCGTTTCGCCAGGTCTGACTAGATTTGAGGGTTGTTTAAGATAGATCTGTATATTGCTGTAGTGACAGGTTGTCAGCCCATCGCCTAATTTACATACACTGTAACCCTCGAAATCCATTTTGCTGACTTCTACAGCATGCCCAGGAGGAAGGGCAGCTGGAACATTCTATTTTTTTCTATCGCTCCCAGACATGGAAGACAACAGTTTTACACAGATTATGATTTTTTTATGATATGACTCTTGTCTAGCCGTCATTTGTCTATAAAATTTACAGTCATAAAATAAATATTACTACGAAGACGATTTGAGCAGCAATCTTTGGACTCAATTTCAGAAGGGTCCGCTCTTTCTTTTACTAGTCATTTATTTAATTCATTTTGACTACAACTTATTTCAACCCCTTCGCGATATCTAGAATTAAAACCTAAGTATTCAATAGGTACTTTTATCCATTAATTAAATAGGTGGGTGCAATCCGGATCTTAGACTTTGAATTGATTATATTAATACAAATGTTGACAGAATAAAGTGTTTGATTAGTTTTTAATCTTACATTGTGCTGATGGCAAATAACTGAATAAACTGTAATTCAGTATAATAGCTCCCTCCAATCCGTAGCGGAAATAATGACAAAGGCATGATATACCGCATACCGCCCTCTTGAATAAGTTACCTTTATAGACAGTGATTGCATACGACAGTCTGTCGTTATTATAATTTACTTGCATTTCAATCACTCATCGACAAGATCTATATCAATCGAACAAACGTATAATTTTTTACCATCAAACTTTTCAGTGCCTTTTCTTTTTTGTTTAGCCGTGATTTTAAGGGTTTGAATGAAAAGATGAAGAATTCCAGAATTTTTTAGTTATAGTTATAAAAACAATGTTATTTGCAACAACCCTTTTATTCAGACACGGTAAAAACACTCCATTCATGCGTTGTCCACACCGTACATAATATGCATGATTTTATGAACGTATAGAAAAATATATGGAATATTAACTCATTACAAGATCAAAATGATTGTATTTGTTTAATATATGGGATCGTGTATGTGAAATAAAATATAATATCAGTTCAAAAATATTTATATTAAACTGGCCTAAATAAATTACAATTTATAGTTAAACTTAAATAATATTGACTTGACGAAACTGACCGCCAAAAACGTCGGTGACAAATTGTAGGTTAACAATAATATTTTACACACTCCACTCTTATATCTTTCTCTTTCGATCATAGAAATCCTTTTTCTTACAACAACATGTAACAAAATCATTGGTTATGATTTTATGCAAATAAATATCAAGAAATTAGTAAAATAACATATACTTAGGCCCGTAATTAAAAACAGCACTTGAGACTGGTAGCTAGTTTGAGTTCGTATCAGAAACGTCATTTCAGTACAATGTGGCCTGTCAAATCCATACTTAATATTGCTCTCAATCTTGAGATTGCTTTGTAAATACGAGTCTTAGTAGTACGGTATCATTCAAATATGATAGAAGCTTGAATTAAAGAAATTTTACCTTTTTAGTATAAGAACTCTCTTGCCACAGATCTTATTCTTCGAGTCGATAAGTAACATTTAATATTACTTTAGCCTAGTATGTTTTGCTACAGATAACTGATTTTGTTACACATTTAAACGTTTAAAACGGTTTAAGCATAAGTCCAGCGGAAAATCGAAATGCAAGCTGCACACTTGCACAAACTCAGCCCAAATATTCATGAACTTATACGTCAGCTTGCGTTTGAAACGAGGAAACATGTCTGTAAACATATTTGACATGTTTTCTTTACAATTTGTTTGAAAGCTCCACTCCATTCTTAGCACTTTAAGGCTTATGCATTATGCACTTGTGTTCACAGTGTAATTTAATCATAGCTCTTTGGTGTTCTAGCCGTTAGTCTTATGTGGTTTCCACCCCGACTTAACCTCATGTGTGATTAGAACACAATATTGCTAACTAAACACTTATTTATAACTACTACTTTAAACTGGTAATACATTTATACACAAAAATCATCATCGTTACTAACATTTTGCAGTAATTGGTAAAACCTACATACAGTATTATAGTAACTTTATAGTGAGCTGACAGGAACTGAAAATTCATTGACAAGCGTAATTTGTATAACACTTTAACTGCTACGACATTTGCTATGGTGGCGTAGACTCTAGCTACGATTTCTTTTATAAAAGAAAAAGTAAGCTCAGTTATTGTTTGTGACAGTCAAAGCGTTAGAACAAGATTGATTCTGGTAACAAGCCAATACAAATATGATGTGATGTGGTAACAAACACGTTAGTTTACTGGTAAACATAAATCACTCACTTTCTAAACATTTAGCTTCTACTACTTTAATTTAACATAGCACGCGTTTACATCTTGGTTTAACAATTTATTTACAGTTAGCAGAACTTAGAACAAACTAAAGATGAAAACCACAATTTTTACATCAATAGGGCAGCCCCACGTTTACTTAAGATTAAACTAAATTAATTAACATATACCTACTTACGTACTAAGGTATTCTTTTTATATAAATAAAGCGTTTCACACTCGACTAAAATAAGACACTTCACTTTGGTTTTCATTAGACTATAATTACATTATTTCATCGAAGTGGCGCTATCGCCGTAATATTCTTAAAATAAATAAATACCTAGATAGTATAAATACAATATTTTTCCCATATCACGGTACAATCGGACGGATATTTGTTATTCTTAAAACAATAATAATCACTTTCGTGTTTTCATTTATATAAGTGCATTAAAATTTAAGGCACAACGGGTAACAATAATGTTTCCTTAATTATATAAATGCCACAATATATTTTAAATCACTATTCTTATACCAATATCGCTGTTAGGTATCCATTGAAACTTTTTCGACTCGCAAGTTTACTTTAATTTTAACTGAAAATGTCTTCTGATGTCAAACATGTGCCTTTCAAATAAATTTTAACTATTCTAAAATGAAAACAGATTAAACCAAAGTAGATATATGGCTAGAAAGTAATGAATCGTTTAATCTTTTGACTAAGACGTTTCACACCTTTGTTTTTACACAAAGTAAGGTAATATTTTTCTCTATCACAAAAAAGACTTCTGAAAATGCAGCTATACGTTCGAGAATCGTTCGCATTGTCATACGCTTGCCTGCCCGTCTAGTAAGGTGCTCAGTCGGTGATGAGCGGAGCGAGTGGCGCGGCCTCGTCGCAGTAGTAAGGTTGCTTGCTACACACATGCCGCCAGCGCAGTCCGCACAAAACTCATCCTTAACCAAGTAACCTAAAGAGGCGCGCGGCTCGCCGGCGGCACTGTGTATAGGCAGCTGTAGCGGTAGCGGAGCGACGGCGGCATGCTGCTCATCATGGTGCCGCGGGGGTTCAGTTGGTGATGAGCGGAGCGAGCGGCGCGGGCTCGTCGCGGTAGTAGCGGTACCGCAGCGGCGGGGTGAGCGCGGGCGCGTCTGCATCGGCGTGCTGCGAGTCGCGGTGCCGCCGCAGGTCCACCTTGCGCTGGAACGCCTTGTCGCACAGCCCACACGAGAACGGCTTGTAGCCCGTGTGCTTGCGCATGTGAGTGATCAGGTTCGAGCTCTGGCTGAACGCCTTCGAACACACCACGCACTTATGTGGCTTCTCGCCTGCAACCAATCAAATGGAAATTTTATTTTATTTACTCCGGTCTTTGTTACATTCCAATCGGTAAACAAATCTACCGTTAACTCCCTATTCTGCTCACCCGTTTAAGGATTCAAAACAATTAAAGCCGTTTATAACAAACAGTCACATAATTCTCATTTTCTTATAACTAATTCATACAAGCAGTTTAATTTCTATACGTATCGCCAGCCTAAAGGTAATTAAAGCTAGTGAGTTCTTGTCATAGCGTAGCAGCGTTTATTTATTATTAATCGCGCGTTTCCGAACTGATTTAATATGCAACGTCCCTCATAGCCTATTTATTAACGTTAACGGTAATCGTTAGTCGTAGTTCTATTTAACTATATTAGCAACCCGTCGCGGAATGTGGCGGGGTAGTTTATTAAAGCTCGGACGTCTCCTAGGCCGATGTCTAGAAGGGCATTGATAAATAAAACTAAAAGTGTAAATGTCATTTTATAGATAGAACAGGATTTAAGTTTATTTTTTGCGGTTGCCGTGATCGGCGTACGCGTGAGGGCCTGCGAAGGCTGCGCGGCTAATTGCAGGCCGAGCCGCATTTTGGAATATTGATGATGAGGCATTTATCGGGAGGACGAGCACCATGTAAGGCCGCTGTAAATCATTGGGAACAGTGCGTCGACGTGACGCGATGTCTCCGGCCGAGACAAATATGTCTGCCACATTTTTTAGGCGCTTAATTCGTCTTGTTCAGCTCACTGGAAGTCGTCAACCATTGAAAAAATTGCCTGCGTTTATTTTGCTGCCTCCAGCCAGTTTTTGCTAGTCTGTTATTTTTATTAAAGTAATGAGGATCTCCCTATAAAGGTATCCTGCTTATTTCTAAAATAAATCTTCGATGTATTTTTTATTCAAATTATTTTTAAATGGATACCTATCTATAGACAACAGACAAAACCAAAATTAACTGTAAATGGTAAATACGTAATCTGATAAGATCTCTATTTAGATTTCGTGTCGTTTTATATTTGACATTACCGAAACATCGATTTAACTCTCATTTTGATTTACTTTGGAATGTTGAATGTTGGTGTAGAGTTATGCGTGGGAACGCAAGAAGTGAATGAAAGGAGAGAAATAAAATGATGCGACATGTCCGCGACAAGGCGAGAGCCGGCCGTCAATGGAGCGGCGGCGGCGCGGGCGCAGCGGGCTGCCGGCGCACCCTGAATTTTAGGGTTCCGCTGCAAGGAATAATTGTTGATAGTCTGTTTTTTTTAGATAGAGTTCGATAAACGCGAACTTCCTAGGGTTTGGAGAGCTAATAAAGCTGAAATTATTTACAGCAAATGGAATAGAAAAGTAATCCTCTGCGAATCGTCCCATTCAAGTCTTACACTAGTCTTTGTATGTATGCACGTATGTGATAGGAGTCAGGTGTAGTTCGATAAAGGAGGAGCGAGGAATCAATTCGTTATCCACGGACTTCTTTGAATAATGGCAGCTGCTCGTCTAGACTAAATGATCGTTTTCCCTTATTCCTTTGTTTGAACGTTTAATTATATTAAGTACATCTATTTTTTGCGGTCATTACAACGCTAATTTTCCATGAATGGAGCTGCGCTATTGTAAGCTGCGGATTCCGTGGCGCTCGCTGCGTATGCGCACAACTATTTTTTTGCTCATCGAAAATTCATTAACGCGCCGTGGACCGGCTGCGATTTGCCGTTGAAAAGGTAATTGCACAGCATTTAAATGTTTAATTCCCGAGACATCGCGACGTGTCGCGCGATTGCTTTTATTGGACACGCACACGCCGCCGATTTAATGAACTTGTCTCAAGAAGTCGTCTCTCAACTTTAAGCTGCCTATAAAATATTATTCTTAACCGCTTAAAACTTAAAAGCGTAATTTAGAAGGAATAAAATCGTAACCGCAGTTTTATTTCTCGAAGAAAGATCGTTGACTACATTATAATACACTTGCCCTTATGAATCCCATATTAACAAAATCTTCGACAGTGTTCAAGAATGTATACGTGTTTTGGTTCTTACACAAACTAAAATCATTAGTTCATTCATTATTACTCTCTTACGGAACAAAGGAAAGTTAAAAGTTATATAAATTATAGGGTAGGCTAAAGTGGAATGTAATAGGGAGACACGTTAACACTTATAAAATTACGTAACTTAGCCTATAATTTTGAGGACTGCTGTGACACTTGGTTAAGTGAAAATGTATTCAGGAACTTTGTTTCGAAGGGTGACTTTTAATGAGGACTTTAAATCGGGTACCGCTAATGTGAGTTGAAGACTTTAAAATCTTGTTATGTAGTTTTTTATTAAATCGATTAGTTAAACGGCTATTGGACATCTCAAGATTGAGAGCGATATTAAGTTTGGATTTGACAGTCAATATTGTACTCAAATGAAATTTCTGATACGAACTCAAACTACCTGTTTACCAATACGGGCCTTAGTTTCGGTAAATTTAAATGTAAATTTTGGCGTATGCTGACAATTATGCTGACAACACAGCAAAACACAATTCTCCCCAGAATGCTTGTTTCTTTACAGACATGGCGAAAACATCATAGAAGGAAGTTTTAACTGCTACAAGGGCGAAAAAAATTGCATTATCTTTCACTACTAACATTATTCAAAAGGAGAGTTATCGGTGGGGGCAAGCTTACCTGTGTGTATGTAAGTATGTTTCTTCATGTCTGACTTCTGGTGGAAGCGTTTCCCGCAGTACTGGCACGGGTAGGGTCTGGTGTCCGAGTGGATCAGCAGGTGCGTGGAGAGAGTGCTGGAGCGCTTGAAGCACTTGCCGCATTGCTTGCACTGCCGACAAACAAAACTTTCAGTCTATGAAAATAAAAATGCTTTATTGATAACTTATGGCTAAATACAATGTTTCGCCAGACCTCGCACTAGAATCCCCTATAACGCGAAGGCTAGTACTTATCTTCCACAGTGTTACATTATTATAGTTCTTAAAAACTTTTAAAACTAAAGATCTAGTACTACTACTACTAAAGTAAGAATCTAAAGATTTTGTATTAGAAAAGTAAAAAAAAAAGTTAAGTCTCTCTCTTCATCATCTTCTTCTCATATCAATTTCTTCTCATATTTTTTAGGTTAGGTATTATTTTGTTCTAAAATCATTCTGATTTGGTAGTTTAGTTTTCCTAGTAAGTATAGATATCAAACGGCATATATTTCCCCTTTATATTCCCATTATTTATGTAAAAATAAAACGTACCCCTATTTTTTTACGCTATTAAAGGTATATTCAGTTCATAATGACTAATTATTGTGGATACTATACGTATGACAGCGTCTATCACCTTTGCGTTGTGGCAGCCCGTAATAATAGGGCAGATTTTTACCCTTTTCTACACATTCCTTGATTTCCTTCGAAACCTGCGATCGCTTCACTCGTATTTTTACCTTGCCTAGTAATTAGCCGCTACTGACCGACAGCTTATTAAAGATAGGCCTCACAGTTTTTTTTACTTAATAAGCACGTAAACGTGAAGTGTTTGAATAAAATATTTGTGATAGACTCATTTTAAAAGAAAAAACTCAGAAAGGATTTTTCGGTTTCGGTATGTAAGTTACTTTTGTAGTCGCAGCTGAGTACACGATTAGAAAATGCTTCATTTCATTGTGATATAGATTTATTTAGTCAGATGCTTGTCGTTTGGAATTCAAATAAATATGGTTGTCAGTTAAACGTGTAAGAGAATTTAATGACGTTCTTTTGTATAACACGCCTTGAATTTAATATTTTCGACTTAAATATTAGGGTATGACGTGATGTTATCAATGTAAAGTTGTGATTGATTTTTACTTATATTATTTTATTAACGTAAAAGTGGGGTAAATTTATCACTCTTAAGTTGCAATAAATATACTGTTGTAAAAATACCTGCTAGACTTCGATACCTAAGCCTACGAGTATATTTTGTAGTAGTAACTATTTACTTATAGTTGTTTAACAGCTCTTGGCGGATTATTGAATCACGAAACGTAAACTCCTCAAAGCCGGGAAGTGGAGTGGGTTGGTTGTAAGGCTATTAGTGGGTCGGTTACTTGTTTTAAGAATGCGGCGAATGATAATCCTCGGCATAAATCCGCAGGTCGCGCCGCCGGGCCGGGCCGCCGGGGCATACTGCCTTCTTTTTCTTAAGATTAAGTTATTTAGTCGACTCGAAGAACCCTGGTGTCTGCGTTTTTAAAAAGCCTATTAGTAACAGCTAATAGGCCTTTGTCATGGTTTGTGTGACGACCACTATGAAAGTCGACCGGCACCGTCTTAGCTTAAGGTGCCCACCGCAGCACTGATTTTTTGGCGGACAATCAGGTGATTCAGCCTGCATTGTCCTTCCCAAACTGGAGAACAAAGTGATAAATACTTAGACAAATATCAACTCTCTGTTCTCCTGTGGGAATTGAACCCATAACCTCCGTATCGGGAGCCCATGGCTCAGACCACTAGACCTCGGAGGCAGCATACCGCCGCCGGTGACAGTTGGCCAGGCAGCTGCCCCCGGGCCCGGCTCTACTGCGCGCGCGCCTCACAAAAACTGTTACTTTTTTGACCGCCTTTTTATACCGATGCACTCTCTTATAAACAACACAGGTGCGAGGGTATGAACGTCCACATATGGTTATCGGCTTATTCACGTGGGGAAGCATTTTTTACGGCGTTGCATCGCATTAAAAAATCGTTGCTTCTAAAAAATCGTAACTGCAGACAGTTACGATTTTTTATAAACCAGAGTTTTGGAGTACACCTTCTTGACTTTTTTAAATAGGGAAAAATTAAAGTCAGTTTTCCACATTGTGCATACATTGTAAGACTTCTTTTGTTGTTTATTAAATAAAAGAAACTAATTAAAAGAAAACAGAAGGGAAATAAAATAGAGTTGTTCTATCTACATACTAATTCTGAACTTCTTTTTCTTTCAAGATGACAAAAATAAGCTCTATCTAGTTCTGTATAGGTATGAAATAATGCTTGTGTTTTTCGTATTCTTCCCTGTACTATATGTAGAACAATTATTTAAAAGTAAAGTGTATAAACAGGACAGGATATAATATTAAGGGCAAGCGCGAGTGCGCTACGAAGAGACGGCACACGCAAGTTGCGCGTCGGCGGCGGACGCGCGGACGCGGCGCGTGGCGCGCGCGCGCCTGCCTTCCACATCGCTAATTGCTCTACCTGCTACTGCTACCAACAACCATTTACATCCGTTTTTGTCACATACGTTTCGCGCAGAAATAAATCATTTTGCCGTATAAGCGCAAATATTTACTTCTAAAACGGATAACTGCTACGAGTAAGGCGCATACTATACGTCTATCAACGCTGCATACTATAAGCACCGAATAAAATGCAACCACTTAATTTAATGATAAAGTGTGGAAAACATTGAGTAGCGCAGCAACATTTTTATCGCCGTATGACACAAGGTAATTATTTGTCCAATTATAAACTGCCGCCGAGCACCGTGATATTAAAAGACGGAATTTTGATTAAAACCGATGCGGATTTTTATAATGGCCGCGTAGAAAAAACGAAAGGTACAAAAATGGCGAGAAGACGAGCAAGAAGGCCGGTGAAGCCGCGTGCGGCGAGCGCCGCGACCCGTTCTGATACGCGACTACTTATTAAGACAGGGGCAGTTTTTGTTATTTGATTTGCTAAAGAGACTAAAACGTGTACTGGTTTGCTATTTTAAAGCATTTTGAACGGAAACTGTACAGTTATACTGAACTCGTTAAAGGACGTCGCTGGGTAGATGGTTTTATCTCAGCGCAAATCGCTTCGGCGCCGTAATAATGGGCGGATGAGAATTGTGTGTAATCGATTGAATGTGAATGAGATCTCACCTGAAAGGACTTTTCGTTTCTGTTTTCATTCTTAACGAGCATGGAGAAGGCGAGTTCCGGGGCAGCGGATGGTTGTGGGTAGACCGTTGTAGGGTGTGCGGGGGAAGTGGAACTTCGGTGAAGCTCGATGCTGCGTGGGCGCTCTGGGCTGCGCTTCACCAGCTCCAGGGGCTTGAGGTCCTCGTCCCAGTGCGAGGCGGGCGAGGTGGAGTCCCGCCCGGTGTCGCCCACTCCACGCTCGCGCTCGCACGCGCTGCCCGGAGACCAGATCTGACGGTTCTTCGTGGACAAGTTCAGCGGCAGCTCTTCGTCATCTACAAACAAGCAAACACCTATTGTTCGAGTGTTCTTCACGCTTTTAATTGCGTCCTAAAGTCGGACGAGTCAAATCGGGCATGTCTGTAAAACGACTTATGAAATCTGTACAGCTGCGCTAGTGTTTGTCTACTGGTTACGTCAATGTTTGTTCAGAATATCATTATAGTTTCCCACATATTCTGAAACTGTGTGTTTACCTATTTTAAAAGTAGTTAATAAATTCTTGTTTAACTGTTTCTAAGATAAAGTACATCTCTAACACGTTTTTTGTTTTGCATGTAAAGCTACATTAGTTCAGCTCTCCAACTGTAATCTCGCACCTAAAACTTGGTGATTTTTCTTTCTTGTAACAAACTAAGTAACTACTTAAGTACACATTAGATACTTATTAGACAATTTACTTATTGATCTTAATACTTAAACACACACCACCACAATCATTAGTTTTTTTCCCTCCCAAAGCTACATTTAGGTACGTCCCCTTTATATAACACATCTTTTCCAATGGTAAATAAATACATCACCAAAAATACGGCTCCAAAAAAAAATGTTTTGCTCAAAAAGTATCTTCGTTAAATCAAGTACCCGCCTACATACATACTAATTATTGTATGTCACGTCTAGTTTGTTATCTTTGCGGCTCGGTCCTGTAACCGGTACGAATGCGGATAAGCGGCAATTTGAATACTAAAGAATTCGACAATAAGTAGTAGTTGGAATTCCGCCTCAGTTGGTACAAAGTAAGTACTTACTTTTCCTTGGGCGTAAGAACACGCGAGTTGGAGGTAAACGACATGTAAACGACGAGGTATCAGTACTGCCAGTTATTAATCGGTACCTCGCACTGATAGCTATTCTAATGAGGACTTCAGTAAACCTCGTAAGGAGGCCGAGGCGAAACAAAGTTTCGTTATCTACATTAAGTGCTCTTCGAGAATTCTTTTGGCTTGTATTTTGACTGCGGTCTAGTTGCAATTGAAACTGAATAATAATGCAATGATATTAAAGTACTTCTGAATTTAAGAGTCATTGACATGCAGTTGAAATCACGGTTATTTCACTTGTACATCGACTGTTGTTCTTCAAAGACTACTGGTAGAGTTTAGAAACATGTTTATGCTAATGGATCCGTACAGGATTTTAGAAAGAAGAGCCATAGATTTAGTGTGGTATAATCACGCCTTTGTCCCGAATGGGGCAGGCACAGCGTAAACGACCTAAACAAAGGTCGTTCCACCACGTCTGACAGAGTTTTGAGGGTTATTTAAGGTATATAGCTGTAGTGACAGTTTGTCAGCCCATCGCTTAAATTACAATATATTGAAACCCTCGGATCCCTAAGCTGGTTTTTACAGCATGCCCGGGAGGAAACGCGCTGGCATATTCTATGTTTTTCTTTCGCTCCCAGTCCAGCATTCTGCATGGAAGACTAGTATTCATCCTGAGAAAAAGAAGAGGAAATAAAACCAAAGGTTTTTCAAGCTACTTACCATCTCTAGGAGGTGTATGCGTGGCGTGGTCGAGGTGCGGGCGCGTAAGTGGTGAAGCTCGCGGCATCAACAGAGGCCAGACTCCTGCGCCGCCGTACAACGCTCCCAGACCACTGCAGTACATTAGCGCTCCTAATTCTGGACAAGAAAAGAGTCTTATTAAAAATGTGAAGAGATTTATACCAATGAAACCAAAGTCATTAATTCGTAACTTTAATCTATTCCAAATGTAAGTATAGTGACAGCTCACCTGTAGCTCTAGCATATTGCTTGAGCGCTCTTCCAGCGATTTCGATATCTCCTAGCCTTAGCAGGTCCAGTCGGTGCTGGGCGAGCGAGTCGGGCGAGTGAGGGGGCGAGTGGGGCGAGCCGGGCGAGTGTGGAGAGACGCTTCGTTCAGGAGAGGGGTAGCGGTGCGCGGGCGGCGGGGATGACGCCTGGAACTGCTCGGCCAGCCGCGAGAGGAGCACGTGCCGCGACATCCTGGAACAAGGTCCGATTAGACGTCTTCTAAGAAATACAGGTCAGATGCCTTCTAATGCTTGAGAATTTCAGAACAAGTTTTGCAACTCGTGCTACGCCGTAGCGAGAGCTACGGTTCTCAAATGTTAACTACAAATATTATCATATCACACATATAATCACGCCTTTATCCCTAATGGGGTAGGCACCACCACGTTTGACAAAATTTTGAGCGTTATTTAAGGTAGACTTGTTGGTGTCTTGCTGTAGTGACAGGTTTGACAACCTAACGCCTATCGCCTAAATTGCAAAATACAGAAACCATTGGATCACTTAGCAGATTTTTTACAGCATGCCCAGGAGGAAATGCAGCTAGCACATTCTATGATTTTCTCTCGCTCCCAGTCCATCATGTCATACATATTTTATTCCCTTAAACATACATACATACATATAATCACGCCTTTATCCCTAATGGGGTAGGCAGAGCATAAACGACCTACACAACGGTCGTTCCGCCACGTCTGACAAGGTTTGAGGGTTATTCAAGATGGATTTCTACGTATATTGCTGTAGTGACAGGTTGTCAGCCCATCGCCTACATTGCAATATACTGAAAACCTCGGATCCCTTAGCTGACTTTTACAACATGCCCGGGAGGAAATGCAGCTGGCACATTCTAAGTTTTTCTCTCGCTCCCAGGCCAGCATGGAAGTTATTCCCTTAAAATGGATCCTATTATGTGTTACTTATTTAAGAATACGTGCTCATCATTGATATTGGATAAAAGATATTTGATAATGTGACATGTGCCTAAGAAAATTACTTAACGGCTGGATTGTTTGAAATTTGAATGCAAGGAATATTATTTATTAATTTCTTCATTTTACAATGGACTGTGAGTACACGTGGCGATCAAGGCTGATCGATCGGACTGGCTATTCTGTAACTGTAACCGAAGATAGATTTTGCTGATTAGATTATGTCAATTCTTTTTAAAGAATTTTTTGATTGAGCTATGCAGGTCCAGAATTTTCTGAGACCCTATTAATTATGACCCCAATCATCATAAGTATAGAAAAAGCAAGGCAATGGGAATAAAGTAGGTGAAATCTATCTAAATATACCTGAGGGTCTGTAAATATACTCATTACCGTATTATTTAGGATACTTGATTGAGGGTCACTAAAATTACAGTTAAATGCCTACAATATAGATACAATCTAAAAGGGTTAAGTGTAGCCGCGTGACTACAATGAGTATTCTTTGATCGAATGTTTAATTTGTGTAAGCAGAAGCCAGACTGCAAATGCAAGGTGAACCGTGTCAGGCAGTCTAGTAAGTATATATATAGATATACCTATGCAACCGAAAGACACAGTTTGGTCTGATTATTTATTCACCTTTATTTTATTAGTGCACTTGTGAAAATATGTCATTGTTGTTTTGCCTCCAAGCGCTAAATGGTAATTGTTGTGCTTTGCGTATTTCGATCATTTATTATAAGTTTGAATATACAGGTTATCAAAAATAACAATTTTGTGTTATCCTTTATACCTTTATCGAATTAATTAGATTACAAGTAAAAGCTATACTATAGTGTTACTATCAAGATTTCACGGGTGTTGATCAATTTAAAAGTTGCGATATGATCGTTGTTTTTACGTGACCGACGCCATTAGCGGCCATCCGACTATTTGTTGACAGAGCTCTCGGCATGATTAATCCTGTCGCAGGCATCAGGCTGACGGCTGACGGCGAATCGTATTAAAAGCTCAATCAAGCAAATGAAGAATCAGAATAATGGACGCGGTGCCCGGTGCGTGGGCGCATTAATAATGCACGCCGCCGCTAAAACAATCTCCATTACGCTAACACACATTAAGTATTAATACGGACGACTCATTATGAACAGAACCAGCAAATCATAAATAATGATAGCAATGAATCGCTAAATTTTCTAATTACCATAATGCAACCGATAGGGCGCAATTACTGTCCGCACGAGCTTTCGCGGCGATAGCGATCTCGCCGAGGATTCCAATTTCTTGTCGTATGTGTATAGAGCGATCTTGTCGCCATTACGACTAATTGGCTAACGAGTTACATGTGGGGTTATGTCGCAATTTTTTGTTTCAATATAGCTTATAGTTCATTAACTGCCTCCGTGGTCTAGCGGGCTGAACCATGGGCTCTCGTCCCGGAGGTCCCGGGTTTAATTCCCGGCGGGGGACAATGACTTTGTGTTGTTGTTTCTAGTTGCTGATCACCTGATTGTCCGAAAAGTAAAATGATCCATGCTGTCGAATGGGCATGTAAATAGTCGGTCCTGCGCCTGAATTTCTCTCTAGTCGTGTCAGTCAATCTGTCCTATCAGAATAAAGAGTGCACCTGTATGTAGCGCAAACACTTGGGCACTAAAAACTAGTCCTGCGTAGTTGGCCAATCTCTCAGAGATCGCCAACATCACCGAAAATTGATGAGAGGACTATTATTATACTTTACTAGTGTGGAGTGGCAATTTGCGCCGGCCTTCTTGGAATATTTTTTCCCGGTGTGCTGGGAATACGCGCACTTGCCAAAGAAATCAATCAGCGCGCGAAATTTATTATGAGGTTGTTTGCAGAATGAAATGGAATTATAGCCGGCGATGGCAGCTGTTGCGCCGGCATGCATTATCAATTTCAAAATTACTCTATTAAGTAACTTTAAGTAATACTTTCTTACTGTAACTACGTATTAAATACTTTAGGTACATTTTATGGTTTATTAAAGTGCAATTAGTTAGAGCTAGAAATTGAATAATTATTATGAAGAAATTATTTATAAGAGCTTTCGAGAACAAGGCGAAATATTTAAATTACAAATAAATTATGAGTTGCACCTATATTTTTTTGTTTATTCGGATTTATATTGAAAATAATTTCATAATAAACAATACTTTGTATTCACAACTGTTTTTGTGTCTAGTCTAGTTTTGCAGACCGCGCCTGATTATGTAATTCACGTGTAGTGTTCAAAACATACAGTTTAAATAATATTATCCGTTGAATACCTTTGTACCATGTTACAAGTACAAGGTATTTAGGCCTGTAATGATAATCAACTCTCAAGAGTGACAGCGGGTTTGAGGTTATATCAGAAATGGCATTTCAGTACAAAATAGCTTGTCAAATCCAAACTTAATATTACTCAATCTTGACATCCTTTTATAAATACGAGCCTTGATCGTGTATGTTATTATTTCGTATAGTTGTCGAAATATAGTTTGAGTCGATTTGTCATTCAAATCATTATAACAAAGATATAACGGATTTTAAATTTTTTGTTCGTATGAAAATTGTGGCGTTTCGAAGTCGAAAAAGATATTTTATTAAAAAGGATAACAGTTGTTCAGATAATAAATAGAAAACACGGTGTTATTTTCTTATTTACTTACACTGGAGCAAAAAGATAACAAATATAAAAGTTGCGTAATAAATAGATAAACATTTCTAAAATACCGAATATCAAAGAAAATTTACATTCGGATTATAAATTATTTTGTTTGTATTCTCTAATAAAAAATAAATCGTGTAATAAATATTAAAATTTGACAACATCCAAACAAACAAGTAAATACATCTCAGTGGGCGGGCTTACCTTGGGCGGAAAATCAGAACTGCTACTTTTTAATCACTCACTAGCTGTGCACTCAGAAGCTTGTAGAACTTTTTTACAACAATCAAATTATTTTATAATTCACTAGAAACGGTCATTTTTATTTTTCAAAGAAGATTTAGAAACGTTTTCCGCTAGTGGTAACGTGCGATGTTCGAACATCGAGTGTGTGCGGAAGGCTGCGCGGGAGAGCGCGTCCGGTGCGTCGGTGTCGGCGCCTGCCACCTGACTGCCGACTGCAGCCTGAAGGAGGCTCGCGTGGCGCGCGCCCCGACCTACCCGACTCCACAATAACGCTATTTTTTTCAAAACCCCGCTAACAAAAAAGAGTAGGTCGGGCGGAGGCTGCGCAATAACGAAATGATTTGATGAAACGGCCACTTGACAGGTGGCTCGCGTCGCATCCTCGCTTACACCGGTTAATTGTCGGTTGCACTCACGTTGACGGCGCAGAGGACGCTCTGAAAAATGGCTTTTAAGTATTAATGCCCACAAATAAGCGGTTGCAGGTCGTGTGACATTAAGCCTCCTTCATTACGTATCAGGAATGCTAGGTGCGTTGCGGATAGACCGGTGGTCGTTAGGGGTAAATGTGGCGCCGTGGTTCAGGAATCAGTAGCATGACGTTGATTTCAGCGTCTGAGCGGACGGTGCTGAAATCTGAGCGGAGCGCGCGCGTGCTTAGATTTGTTCGGCCCCGCCCACCGCGCGCCATTGGCCGGTGCTTAGCGCGGGGCGGGGCGTGTTTAGACATTATAGAAGCCTTGCTGTCAACAAATTAGATTTGTTTTCATTCTAATTTTATTTTCTTTTGAGTGTTTCGATTATTTTTGTTTCTGCCATTATGTTGAAAGAGTTTATTTTGTTCAATAGTTAAAAATACGTTTCTGCCATTTAATAGACTAAGTTCTCAAAGTTACTAAAGGAATAAATTCTACGGCAAATTCTTATTTATATTATAATTTACCTTACAGTGCAGTTTTTTTTAACGAGTGGATTCTCGAGTCAAACAACGACTCAAAGAAAACTGGTGTTAGTGTTTTCAAACCGACTAGTAGCATATTAGGCCTCTGACATGGTTTGAATAACGACCACTATCAAAGACAGCGACCGGGACCGACGGCTTAACATGCCCTCTGAAGCACGGAAATCTTTTACTTTTCGGACAATCAGATGATTCAGCCTGCAATGTCCTAGCCAAACTGGGGAAAACCTCCCAAAGTCACCTCACAAAACCCAGGACCTCCGGAATTGTAAGCTCATGGCTCTGACCACTACACCACGGAGGCAGTTCAGTGCAATATATTACGTGTAACTTTTTCATAAAGTGTTTCTAGGCTAAGTATACCCTACGGTAGTTATAATAACTACCTACTTCCATAAGTATTATGACATTTTCAAACGGTGTGGCACCTACTATATTGAAGGGTAAATAATTTTTAAACAATTTGCTCGTTTACAAATTTCATCGCTCAGTTACAAACAAAACTCTGCAATGTATGTAATTGTCTACTAAAGTAGTCAAATCAAACTACCGCAACTCAACATGCAAAATGTAGAGTTTGAAATAAATACAACAACATAGCGGTGGTGGTAGTCTACAAGGGGCAGCCTGGCCCGCAACCACCCTCTCACCTGAGTCCGGCACCAAACAGCTTGCTGTGTTCAGTTGGTGCTAGAGATTGCCAGTGCCATAACAGGCATCTTCTGGGTGAGCTCGCTCCATCGTCGATCACGGTCATTCCTAACCTAGGGCCGTATTTGGAATCAGCGCTCAAGAGTGACATCGAGTTTGACTTCGTATCAGAAATGTAATTTCAGTGCAAACTGGTCTGTCAAATCTATACTTAATATTGCTCGCAAGTTTGAGATCGCTTCAAAAATACGAGCCTCTAGAGTTAAGAGTCTAGAGTCAAGAGAAAATCCATTGCAATAAATAAAAAAAAAACTTGTAACATAATGTTTAAATTTAAGCTAAATACAATAACGAAGTAGGTAATTTGTCGAAGCAACTCAGTATTCATATTCCTGGAAGCAACCCAGCCAAGTACCGGATACGTAAAGCAGTCGGTCGTTTAATGATATTTTTCACTTGATTAACCCGTTGTAAAGCAATCTCTTCAATTAGCCGCCTAATCTGCTTTGCGCCGGGGTTCAAACGTGTATGGTTTCAGGGGTGTTTTAGTCGGCGTGTTTATGTACACGACGTGTATTTAAATTATATATATATATATATGTACAGTAGCACATTTAATATACCGTATAGCACATTAGCTACGGGTATAAAAAAATCAACCCTCTACCTGTATCAATTAAAGGCTTTTTGAATAGGAATTTTACAGCTTAAATGACTTTTTTGCATGTTTTTAATTATGATATTATTTATTTATGAAGTCCAGAGTCGTTTGGTAATTATATTACTATGTTTATAAATTGTACACCTGAAAATGGATAACTGTTGATGCCATTGTTCCATATTGTACCATCTAACAATACAGTTAACAATAAAGATCTATCTTATCTAGAATCTGGGTATGCGCATTTACCGACCTGCTTCCTAAAGGTAGACATTTATCATTTTCTGAATTTTAAAGGCTATGCTTTATGATTCTTAATAATTACATGCTATTTTATGTTTAAAATTCTGAAAAAAGAATTCCAAAATTTTTCGCAAGAGGGAAGTAACCCGCTACTATAGGTAGTATTTTGTCTTCGCACAACATATTTTATAATCTATCTACTATTATTTTCTATTCCTTTACCCACGGTTCCACGGAACTGCCTCCGTGGTCTAGTGGCTAGTGCCATGGACTCCCGATCCGGAGGTCCTGGGTTCGATTCCCAGGGGGTAAAACACAAAGTTGATATTTGAGAATATATCACTTTGTGAATTTTTCCCCAGTTTGGGTAGGACATTGCAGGCTGAATCTCCTGATTGTCCGAAAAGAAAAAGATTTCGTGCTTCGGAGGGCACGTTAAGCCGTTGGTCCCGGTCGCTGTCTTTGATAGTGGTCGTTACACAAAACCATGTCAGAGGCCTGATAGTTGTGCTACTAGGCGGTTTAAAAACTCTGACACCAGGGTTCATCGAGTCCATAGACTCGATACCCACTCGACAGAAGAAGAAGTCGCAGATTGACCATGAAGCACGTGTAATTAATCACATGCGATTAAATATTAACTAGTAAGTTAGTATATTATTCGTTCCATTGTATTATAGTAATTGCTCCACGTTTTAATATAAATTAATCCGGGACTAAATTGATGCGCTTAGTATAAAGTAAATTATTATTAAAGTTTAAATAACTGGCCAAGAACGTGCTATTGTCGTCATGTTATACTTATAGGGTACCTACAATAAAAATCCTTACTATATCCTTACTTATTCTTTATTTCTTATTTATTTTCCTTACTAATATTATAAATGAGAAAGTTACTCTGTCTGTATGTCTCTTTGTTGCTCTTTCACGCCTAAACGGCTAAAGCGATTTTGATGAAATTTGGCAGGTCGATACATGGTAGCAAGTAGACAGAAATAGGCTTCTTTTTACCGCCGGTAAATACCTCATTCTCCCGGAAAAACTAATTAGCCGCGAGTGAAACTAGAGGAAAGCTAGTAGGTATATAAATTGTATGTGTCGCTGCGCAAATGTCCCAAGATATGTACCTAGATGTATCTAAGTATTACGAAAATATACTATTAAAATAATTTTAGTGTTTTTTAAAATGACATTTTCTATGATAAGAATGAGCACATCAAAAATTTGTAGCAGAATGATGTTGTATATATTTTCTATGAAGGTTGTATAAATGGTTAGATACCAATTTCTTTATTTATTTATTTAACAGTTTATTGTACACAGAAACATACACAGAACAATTTTTCTTTTATCATATACATGGCGTATGTTCGTGTGTTCGATGTATCCAAATGTTTTTTCTTAGAAATCTAAAATTCAAATTATCGTTCTGGAAAATGTAGTTTTCTAATGACGACAAAAAAGTTACTTCCATGCTGGACTGGGAGTGATTGAAAAACATAGAATGTGGCAGCTGCATCTCCTCCATAAAAATAGGCTAAGGGATTCGAGGGTTTCAGTATTGTAATTTAGGCGATGGGTTTACAACCTGTCACTATAGCAATCAATATACCTACAGATCTATCTGGAATAACCGTTAAAACTTGTCAGACGTGGCGAAACAACCTTTGTTTAGGTTGTTTACGCTCTGCTCACCCTACAGGGTCAAAGACAAAATACATTTTGTCTATGATCAATTGGTTTTTGGTTTGACATACTGGACTATTCTCTGGATTACGACCAGTATTTTGTCAAAGTCCGGGTTTTGATCATAACCCTAGTTTTATTTTTAATCAAAAACCCGATTTCATCATAATCCTGTGACATGTTGAATAAAAGTTTCAGAGAATAGAATTACTGAAATATTTGACCGATTTTTTAAATTAATTTATTGTCTCTACGGCACTGAAAATATTATTCAGAAATGCGATAGCCTAGTTTCTTATAATTTTATTTTGTAACTGGCATTGGCAATTTTAAACATTCGGTAGGTCGTACATACATGCTTACATTACATTGCTACTTATGATGGAGTGCATTTGTATGGATGCGCGAAAGCCTCTACATAACGGCGAGCGCGTGTCGCACGAGGCGAGGGAGCGGGCTGCGCTGCGCACGGTGCGCGGGAGTGCGCGGCGCGGTGGCGGGGTGCGCGGGAGTGGAGGGTGGAGGGGGGCGCGTCACGGCCCGTTAGCGCGGATCCTCGCGCGGCGCGTGCACATGTCGCCCTGGCACGCGCCCATACACCTTTTTATCAACCTTTTTCCGACCACTTTTTGTTTTCTCCCTTTGTTCAAATTTCGAATTAAAGCCTCTTTTTGGACGAGCACGAATTAAAGAAACCAGATTGGAGATATCACGATAGCATACGTGATTCTTTTTTGATACCACAAAAAACGACCGGCTCGGGGACTAACGGTGTATTAGGGGAATGTAAAGCAGTTACTAAAATAAGCCGTAAGCAAAACCGAAGGATGTTTTTGTTTTGCCTAGTGCCGGCGTAAATCTCTCGTGTATTTTTTGTAAAGGACATGCGAGGCTTAAAGAGGTCCATAAAGCAAGTTCTTGATAGATAAGTAAATCAAAATAAAACGCTTGAAGGTACCTAGGTTTCAGCTGCGGTAAAACCGGTACTAGCAAGCCGCGATGCAGCGCTGCCCCGCCATTCCTCGCAGTCAACTTTTATTAATTGGGCAGATGAGAGCCACGGCTTCCATGATGAATGCTTCTGCCTTATAAGGGCAACAGTTCGCGAAACCTTTTATAGATTCTCAATTAAAAGTGTCTATTATAGTTAATAGGACGGGCGGACACTGTTAGCGTTTATAGAAACAGGAATATTTGCTTTAAGTGCGGGATAAAAAACAGGCAATATAACGGAAAGGACGATTAAGTGGAATAAAATATAGCGTGGGGGTGCGGGTGGCAGGTGGCTGCAAGGGATGCGCTCGAGCCTCCTTGCCGGCTGTCGAGTTCGCATCGTACAGATGAAGACTCTATCCTATGAAATGTTATGTTAAAGATTATGATTATTTTGATATAACCTTCAAAATATGCCTTATGAAATAATCTAGAACAAATCTGTGAATAAACAACAAGATCTTAAGTAATATCTTTCCCTACCTTTAATTTAATTAAACTTATACCCACCTGGCCAATTGTCTAGGTTTATCGCTCTTATTTCCACGCATGTTTCCAATTTACGAAGTAGGTATATTTTTTCTACATGTATATTAGTGACGGTCTCTAAAGTTGTTGGTCCACTTTACTTTATTTGTATAAAACCTTTAATTTATCTCAAACTAAAGGTTTTATCAACTTACTTTTACATACCTGTTATACACATTTAGATACTAAAGCCATACAAAATCTTTCAATCTCAGTAGGTCGTCGGGTCATTTATCGATAAACTCTATCGAGCGAATCTTCCCAGCCCATCCCTAGTCGGTTGCACCCTCAGCGTCGCCGTCAAGATTCACCGCGCGCGGCACGCGGCATGTGCGCCCTTAACGGATTTATACAAACGAACGCGCGTGCCAACTTACTTATACATACCTATTGTACGTACTTAGATACCAAGACGATTAAATCAGATATAGAATAACGGATTTGTGGAAAGCAGCATGTGTTTGCGACTTCGTTTCATCGGTAGGATTAAGTACGGGATAGCAGATGGGTTTTATAATGAAAGTGTCCAGTTTCACATATAAGTAGTCGCTGTAAATATTATACCATCTACGATACTTGAAAAGTTGATTTATATAAAGTGACTTAATATTCGTAGACCGATTTCAATTTGTATTTTAACTTAACTAACTACATTTCTCATGAATCTAAACAAGGTCAAAGTTTTTTTTAAAATTTTAAATTTGTCTAAAAATCAGTGCCATCACAACCGAATTGAGTTTGTTCGGTTTGATAGAAAGGACATAAACACGCACAGGCGCATGCGTTGATACATTACTCGTAATTAAATGTCTTATTCACTTTGTAGGTAGTTTTACTAACGCACAGTAAACAAAATGGGCTCGATTCTAGATCCCACCGGCTAAAACTAAAATTTATTAGTCACTTTTAAAATAATAAAATTGAAAACGGACAGGCGATTTATATTCTGTGGTTATCACTTTGTCCGCTAGATTTTTCCCAGAATTTCTGTCAATTTTATTATAGATTTTAATTTTAGTTTTAGCCAACAAATCTAGAATCGAGCCCAATGCTTAGTTACCGTATTAAAATAAAGTATAATGTGGAAAAATCACTAGTTCACAATTAGTAGAAATCAGTGCTATCTCCCTGAGATTGGAGCTCACCAATATAAAAGACATCAACGCGCGCAGACGCTTTTGCATTGAATGGCTCTGATAGTTTAATCTATCTATGAGGACCTGTAAAAGGCTTTGTTGATATATTTTTAGATATGAGTTATTATAGTCTAGCTTTCTTCCATGCTGGACTGGAAGCGAGAGAAAAACATAGAATGCGCCAGCTGTATTTTCTCCCGAGCGTGCTGTAAAAACTAGCTAAGGGATCAGAGGGTTTTCAGTATATTGTAATTTAGGCGATGGGCTGACAACCTGTCACTACAGCAATATACCTACAAAATATCTGTTATTTAAGATATTTTTGTCAAAAATTTGTCAGACGTGGCGGAACGACCTTTGTTTAGGCCGTTTACGCTCTGATTACCCCTTTAGGGATAAAGGCGTGACTATATGTATGTATGTATAATCTAGCTGTAGGTGTTCTATAAAAATAAACAGGTCTATAAACTAAAAACAAATATTATTCTAATTCAATCCTAAATAAGGTAAAATAAAAATAAAATCAAGTTATTATTTATAAAACGAGGCATGAAAAGCACACAAAAAAGCTCGCAGCTAATCCCACTGATACGTCCGGTTGTGTATACAGACTGAAAAGAGCAAGATTGGCATCCCTATGAAATGCTACTAAAGACATGGCTGAATATCCAACCTCCATATCATCACCAAATCTGATAATGTCCAAGAGGCTGCCTGAAAAGCGGCAGGGTGTACGCTGGACAAAATTGAATTTTGTGCTCAAGGGCAAAAACGTATCTACTCATGAATGCATCTCTTCTAAGGCAAAGAAAATTAGGCCATACAGCCAAACATAATAATATTTACTTTAAATTATTTGGTACTACTTCCATGCTGGACTGGGAGCGAGAGAAAAACATAGAATAAGCCAGCTGCATTTCTTCCCGGGCATGCTGTAAAAGTCAGTTAAGGGATCCGAGGGTTTCAGTATATTGTAATTTAGGCGATGGGGTGCCAACCTTTCACTACAGCAATATACCTACAAAACTATCTTGAAAGACCCTCAAAACTTTGTCAGACGTACCTGAACGACCTTTGGTTAGGTCGTTTACGCTCTGCCTACCCGATTAGGGATAAAGGCGTGACTATATGTACCTATGTATGTAAATTATTTGGCTTTTAGGTTTTTCTGACATAAAATGATATTAAAAATTAAAATGAAGTACGATAGTTTATTTAATTTATTATCGTCGTCGTCTCAGCCGATAGACGTCCACTGCAGGACATAGGCCTCCCCCAAGGACCTCCACGATGATCGGTCTAGCGCCTTCTGCATCCAGCAGCTTCCCGCGACCTTCACCAGATCGTCGGTCCACCTTGTGGGAGGCCTGCCTACGCTGCGTCTACCGTGCCAAGGCAGCCACTCCAGGACTTTCCTACCCCAGCGGGAGTCGGTCCTGCGAGCAATGTGCCCCGCCCACTGCCACTTAAGTTGAGCAACTCTTCGAGCTATGTCAGTGACCTTGGTTCTCCTCCGGATCTCCTCGTTTCGGATTCGATCGCGGAGGGAAACTCCGAGCATAGCCCTTTCCATTGCCCTTTGAGTGACCTTGAGCCTTCTTATGAGGCCCATTGTGAGTGGCCACGTTTCGGTTCCGTAGGTCATCACTGGCAACACGCACTGGTCCCAGACTTTTGTCTTGAGACATTGCGGTAGTTGTTTGGATGAGAAGATGTTACGTAGCTTCCCGAACGCTGCCCAGCCGAGTTGGATTCGACGATCGACCTCCTTCTGAAAGTTGGACCTACCCAACTGGACTTTTTGTCCCAGGTAGACATACTCGTCGACAACTTCCAGAGTAGAGCCTCCAACCGTCAGGGAAGTGGGTGCAACAAGGGAGTTTGACATGATCTTCGTCTTCTCCATGTTCATTTTAAGACCCACTTGTTGAGAGGCTCTATTGAGGTCATCGAGCATTGTACCGAGGTCCTCCAGGGTTTCAGCCACAATAACAATATCATCGGCAAAACGAAGGTGAGTCATATTCTCGCCATTGATATTAATGCCAAGATCCTTCCAGTCCAGACGCTTGAAGACGTCTTCCAGTGCTGCGTTGAACAGTTTTGGAGATATAACATCTCCCTGTCTCACTCCTGTTTGTAATTTATTATTACAAAATTAATTTAATAGTAGACTGTATAGGTCTCAGGCCAAGTCTAATATTTCACGTCGAAAATTTTTAAACGTTAAATGGCGGGATGATTGTTAAGTTTATTCACAAAATATTTGTAGAATTTCCTAAATTTTCCTCGCAATCAAAGTGAAAAGCAGAGTTTGAAACTCGTGCACAAAACCATTTTTGTCCTCTATTTAATATCAGCCCTCGCCCTACGGGCACGGGCAGCTAAAACACTCGGTCAAAAATGACATGTTTTGTGCACTTGTATTAAAATCTACTATACACATTTACTCGAAAGTTCTGTTATGTACATCAATTCGGGAGCGCTTATACAAAAGACGTAAATGCATGCGTAGGCGCCTGCGTTCCTTACTTGATATATGATCTAATATAATAAAGGTTTTGCATGCAATAGATAGCATATGTTATTTCAGTACTCAAATTTATATAAATGCATATTAAATTACCGTATTAAGGACGTTGTTATAGGGTATCTACACGAACCATTTATGTTTCAAGGTGTTATGTTAGTAGCCCTAATAACATGACATGTATATTTAAAACATAAAAAAATATATGGCGTATAAAAAGTGTTGCCCTACAGCTTGAAATTATACCTATTTTAAATTATAAATTCATTTAGAAATTTTAGAGTGAAAGTGTTACATACACTGACTTTTATAAAATAAATAGAACGATATATTTTATGCCATGTGGTGAGCGGCGCGCGACTGAAACCGTAAAAGCTCGCTCGGTGCGCGTGCGCTGCGAGCTTTGTTCTGGTGCGCACAAAGCACTGCGCATTGCCATGAGCGAGCACAAAGGTTGGTTTTCAGTGTGGCCTGTTCATTGAATCCTGTAAAGTGGGATATTATACCTGTATTTTGCGGTAGATAGCTAAATTCGATTGACACTTAAATTTATAAAAACACGTTAATGAAATATTCCTTTGATGATGTCAAAGCATGTAAATATACATAAATATAATATCCAAGTTATATTAGTTATATTAATTACATTAATAATAATATAATATGTTATATTAATAATAATATAGCTTATTATATTGCGTAAAACCGACCGATAAGGAAGGATATTAGTTATATTATAGTAATCTACATGAACGAGTGACAATGATGCGTTTGTTGTAATCTCAGATTAGATACGCTTTGAGAATAGACACGAAGCCGAAATGAAAATTACTGACGTGAATATAATAACCTCATTTTACGTACCTATATTTTTAACTGATAGGGGTTGCTCAGTCAAGATACTGAACAACTTCCACCAGGAAATTCTTTCAGGATGTGAAAAAAGAAGGCATACAAAATGGGCTCGATTCTAGTTTTGCAGCTAAAATTAAAATTTATTTGTCATTTTCAGACTAAAAACATTGGAAAACGACAGGAGATCTATTCTCTCCGGTTTTTGATTTATAGTCGGTGGTTTTATGCGTTATCTGTCTTTTTTATCCGCCGTCATATGATATGGCGGATGAAATTGACAGAAATACTGGCGAAACGTGCAAAAATGCGTTCAAAATCCAGCGGACAAAGTGTAAAACCAAAGTATATAAATCGCCTGTCTTTTTTCAATTTTATCTTTTTAAAAGAGACAGAACGATTTTAATTTTAGTTTTAGACGGTGGTATCTAGAATCGAGCCCATTGTCTGATCGAAGTGGTAATTTTGTATGATAAAAACAATTTTTATTTAAAAATAAATCGGGATAGGAACACTGTCCTCTGCGTTAATTGCTATTATTCGGACGCTCCCATATTGAATGGGCACATGTCGCTGCGAGGCCGCAGTCGTGTTGCGGTCGGCGATTACCTTACCTTACCTTACTTACCCACTACCCACACCCACCGAATAATAACCTAGCATACTCTCACAAAAACCGTTTACGCTATTCATATCTTAAGCCTTTATAAATATTATTAAATCGCCGTTAAAAATAAAACACAAGGCGGTAACAGTTTGCGGTGGCTGTTTGCCGCTCTCTATACAACGATTATAGGGTCGAGTTGAGTTTGCGGTGCGCTTATTCTTGACTTTTACTTGACTTTTGATTATTGGAAGTTATCAGGGGCATACATAGGTACGCGTACGTGTATTCTTTGACAATTTAATAGCATATGCGCGCGCACCTGCCATTGCAAAAAGTAGGCGCACGCTTCGGGCGGTGAGCGAAGAATTCGTCGCAGCGACGCGTCTAGCCGCTGCCGTCTTATACGCTATTTATCCGTAATTGATTGGTAAGGTGCATTAAGCCCTTCAGTCTACGTTTTTATTGAACACGACCATACATGGATTTGCATCTACGTTCGCCCAGTTACTTATAATAGAATCTTCATTGGAATTTGTGAGCTTTCTGAACGCTCTTACTTAGGTACATTAAACTTGGCAACTTATTAACTGAAATACAGATAAAACGGTATCGATAAAGACGACTAAGATCTTTATATTGGCTGAAACGAATCGTAAAAATGCTTTTAAATACTTTCCATTATTATTTCCAAGGCACTCGTCACTTACTTTATCTGTAAAAATCTGTGTTGTAAACAGCTCTACCGGTTGACGTGGCTTGTTTCTTTTGTAGCGGTGTGTACGTCGTAGGATGATTTGATAAATTGAATTTTTCGCGAAAACTAGAAATTTGGCGCGGAAACGCGGATAATTTGACAATGGGGAAAGAATCTTAATCTAACGAAAAAAATATAGGGGCTTTGCTAAAAGTCGGGTTGTTCTAGTAACATTTAATGTCCTTAAGTATGAGAAGCAAATTTTTTGCTTACCTAGTGACGAAATCTTTTTCTGATTGGTTCTTTCTCAGTAAGACTTAGAAAAATTTCACCGTTGTCTAATTATCCGTGTTTTTAAAATATCTCTAGAAAATCCGAATCATCCTGCGACTTAAATATGCGTGTGCGCACAGAGTGAGTACAGTGAAGATGTCCGAGTGAGTAAACGCGTGCCCCGCGGCGTCGGCTGCGGCGGCGACTCATGTCCGGTTAATGAGTATTTTAACTACTGTTGGTAAATCATCCCTCGAGCTGCGCATGCACACAAGTACACATGCCGTCTATGCTCATGTAAAATGTAACCAATTTAGGCCAACCTGATTTGTGTATGTTTATGCGTGTAATTAGTCATCAAGCTGTTTGCTGTGGTGTAATCATAAGTTGGCACTGCGTCCGTTTTTTGCAGCAGGTGTCTTCTTGCTGTTAGTACCTACATAGCAGGTATTCAGGTTTCACGCAATAACAAAATGAAGAATAGGAGCTATACTCTGTAAAATTTTGGATGGTAGCTGTGACCATGGCTACGATAAAGCAGATACCATTCCAACGGAAAACAAAAGAAAATATGCCCTTAAACTCTTTTTTTTGTTTTAGATATAGAAAAACGTCTCCTTCCTTTGTTTGACAAGAAAAGGATCCTTTGTATGACCTTAGCTATGGCTGCTGGTGTCAAATAAATATTATTTCTAGTTATGTTTTTTATCAATGTTATCATTTACTATCAGACGCGACCGAAATTGAAGCTTCACATTGTCAGAATAATCATGAGGTGTTTTTTGCATTCATTAGTCTAAAAAACCAAGCTACTTAGATCTCGCAACATGACTACCAATACCAACTGATACGGATCCCTTGTGTAAATCGAATGCAGATCTTTGGATTGACAGCCAAAAGAAAGTTTAGTCCGCTAGACCACAGAGACATACCACACTAGGGATCATAATGCTAATTTCTAAAATATATTGGATATAGTCAAACCTTTATCCTTTATCTTTCATCTTAAAGACTAAGTGCGCGCCTGCGCCATCATTTGCCTGTGACCACCCATCGGCAGAGCACAAAAATACTACGGAATAATTCTTAACAATAATTGCGGCATAAATTTCGTGAATAAATCTTATCGAGATTGTTTTTGTAAGACGCTCGTTGCGGAGTTGCACCTGACTCCATTAACTGAGTAACAGGCAAGGGTTAAAAAAAGCTGACGCTTAAAAATAATTGTGAAGGTATCTATTACATAGACCGGTGTTTCGCAATTAGAGATAACCCGTTATTTACCTTTGTGTAAATTATACTTAATATAACCGCAAAAATATAGATAATGTATTTCATTTTGCAAGTATTTGTATAATTTAAAGCTTACAGTGTAATACTTTTATGACATTTGAAAAACCGTTATATGGAAGTCCTAAATCACAATTTCATGACTGGATGACACATGCCCGTTTTTATATTGAAATATTTGGGTTAATAATTAAAGCACTAAAGGTGCCGCGATTTCGCAAGCGGTTAATGAATGGGCAATCACGCTCCCTTTGTAGGTAATATCGACCATTTTAAATTGAACCCAGACATCTGCTGAGATTTTTGCCTCGGCTCTAGACTACGGCCAGATTGTTTAAGTGTTGTGATACATTGACGATTATTCGTGAAATAAAGTAGGAAATGTGTAGTATAAACATCAATGTATAGAGAAATGATCTGTTGATAGAGTGAAGTGTTGACTGCCAAAGGTGGAAGGCGGCGGAGTTTCGGGAGGTCTGCGTGCGTGCTCGGCGGTGCGGCGGCTCGGCGGCGCGGGCGCAGGCAGGTGGCGCGAAGGCCGCTGCGGGACCGGGAGCCTCGCCTCCAGTTAATTGATTCCAATCTGAGGCCTCGATAATTCCTCCTCAAACGTGACTCCACTCTCACTCTCCCGTAATGCGAGTAATTACTTGTATTACCGGTCGAACCGTAAAGGTGCTAACTCCACCTTACGCCTTTCAAGGAATCCATAGCCCAAACGCATTTAATTTTTATAAAGTGCACAAAATTGAGCAATATAATTTTGCAAAATTTTGTTACTTCATCCTCGTCGTGTATTCGCCGAGGTTTCATCGCATTAAGAGAGTAACACAAGTACACAACACATCGTGTGAACAGTGAGCTTGAACTTTACGGTGGATCTTTTTGCAAAATTATTGTCATCGTTATTTATTGAGCCTGTAATTGTCATAAGTATATTCATATGGAAGCGCGGGCGCATGAAACGATCTGCTGTTGATGCCGGTCGCAAAATATTGCTGAGGGTTGCCAAGTAAATTTATAAAAACATATAGTATGTACAATGACAAAAAATAAACTAAAATTACCGCGGTCGCTCTTTTAAGGATATTCGAAATAAATCTTGTTGGTTTTTTAAAGTATTTGTTATCTAACCGACATTTTAGTACTTTTTTGCTGTTTTAACTAAAATCTATAAATATTTGTGATTATTTCATACTTTTTGACGAAGACTCTACATGTGGCAACTCCGGAGTGCCGCCGAAGCGAACCGATTTAATTGCCGCCATTAATCCGTGGACAGGACCGTTTCCTCTGCCAACCGGCTATTTAAAGCAGGCTTCGTCCTTTTTATTGCAATTTTTGCTCGGAGTCCATTTTTAAATTACCGTACAGTTATTACAGGGGCGCTCGCTCGCCAGTCGCAGTGATCGCTCATTCGAGAGCCGCGTCTAATCGCTAGCAGACTACTGACACAGATTGCAACCTACTGCCACTGATATGTCCATCGCAGATCATATTTATTAAGATTATTATGTAGTTTATATTTTTTTGAACTTTATGCTGGATTAGAAGCGATAAATAATATGAAATGTGCAAGCTGCTCTACCCATATTGTAAAAGTACCTTGGTATAGATACCTCTAAACAAAGCTGAAATTTCAGTGATTTCAGGATGATTGCTTGCTAACGTGTCACACCACTTACTGCATCAAAAGTTAATTTTAGACGCTTTAAACGATTGTAGTACATAACATAATATGTAATAGTTATAATTCTTGTTGGACTATGACTATGTATGACATACCTATATTTAACGATATTTTATTGTCGAATGATAGTATTTAAATAATAAATTAAAGCGTACGAATGCGACGACTGTTTAAAAACACTTTGTTAGCTAGTATACGATTAAAATCAAACACAAAAAATGCTAATCAAAGGGCGAGTGTGTTGTAAAGTAGCACTTTCCATATCTGTATGCAGACAGGGCAGGGCCGTCGTCAGTCAGTTAGGCAGGAAGCCGTTGCGTACTTATAAAACTCTTAACTTTATAATATTAGTGCTTGTTCAGAAATATAAAATGCTTAATTCAATACCTAATGGGCTCGATTCTAGATACCACCGACTAAAAATAAAATTAAAATCTGTCACTTTCAAAATAAAAAAATGGAAAAAAGACAGGCGATTTATACTCTAAGGTTTTATACTTTGTCTGCTAGATTTGTATGCTCTTTTGCACGTTTTCCCAGTATTTCTGGCAATTTTATCCGGCATATTATAAGACGGCGGATAAAAATGACAGATAACGCATAAACGCACCGACTATAAATCACAAACCGGAGAGAATAGATCTCCTGTCCTTATCCGATGTTTTTAGTCTGAAAGTGACAAATAGATTTTAATTTTAGTTTTAGCCAGCAAATCTAGAATTGAGCCCACTGTAATTTGAAACAGTGATATGACAAACAAACAAATAGGACAATGACGTTAATGATGTGACGGGGCTTAAAGAAGTGTGGTGTGATTAAAATTTACATAGTTTTATTTAATTTTTACATAATCATTCATTTTTACGAATAAAATCTTTAAATATACTCTATATTTAAAGTTATTTTTTCTGCACAGCTAGGTATTTGCAAATTCACTTAACGAAATATTTTGATTGTGATATACTTAATAAGACATTTTTGAGTTCATGTGTGGATACTGTGAATCAAACCTCAACCCTGTTTATCAACTCTTACCTCTTCCACCATCCATACATAGCCATGTAATGACTGAATCCATCCCTGCTGAGCTAGCGGTGAACGAGCGGTGCGTGTGCATCCACGCCGCGTCGCACGCGCCCAATAATTACTTGCAAAGGTCGCGCGCGCACATTGCGCCGCCTGCGCCTTGCGCCCGCGCACCGCCACCGCCCCAGGCTCCTCGTCACTGTCAACGCATGAATCCTAATAAAGACAAGAAACGTTTTTCTCGTAAATTCGTAATGAGAATAAAATCTTATTGACTGATGTGGCCCTGGCGGTTTCAGCTCCTGTTGTTTATGCGGGACAGACTAAGGGGACATATTAAAGAGTGTTGGAAATTACACTTTTATTCCTAAAACACAAAGGGCAGCTGTTTTTTTTATTTGTTTGCGTTTTGTAATAGTAAAAAACATTTGTATCATTTCTGATGTACACAATTTTAATTTTGAAAATCTATTTGTCAATCGATCTTTTTTCTAGTTTTATGTACACACACGAATCACTTTATTAAATCAATCTACAGTTTTTATTTTACGTGAAATAAAAATGACATTTTCATATTACACGAGAGGTAAGCAGTACCTACCAAACAACTTAATTAAATTAAAGTGGAAAAGAAAATGAGTATATTTTTTTATTTGGCCAAGGAGCCGTTGCTTGGTCATTAATAATCAATTCTATGTACATTTTATTTCTTGGACGCGATTAATGATGATGGATTACAAACCTCTCACATGTCAGGGTATCAGATGTTAGCGCTTTGATGCTTTTTCCATTATATAGCTTGTTAAGGTAGGTGGTAACTTATATTTATAACTAGGTATATTAAGTATTAACTTCCATGCTGGACTGGGAGCAGGAGAAAAACATAGAATGTCCCAACTGCATTTCCTCTAGGGTATGCCGTAAAAATGTATGTCAGACGTGGCGAAAGCGCCTTTTAGGAGGCGTTTTACGCTCTGCCTACCCCGTAAGGGATAAAGGCGTGATTTTATGTATGTATGTATGTATGCCGTAAAAACCGGCTAAGGGATCCGAGGGTTTCAGTATATTGCAATTTGGGCGATGGGCTGACAACCTGTCACTACAGCAATATTCCTACAAATCTATCTTAAATAAGTCTCAAAACTTTGTCGAACGTGGCGGAACGACCTTTGTTTAGGTCGTTTAAGCTCTGCCTACCCCATCAGGGATAAAGGCGTGATTATATGTATGTATATTAAGTAATATTTCAGATAATGGTAAAAGGTTAGCATAGTTCAATGTTATTGTATAGTTTTAGTTATATTTTATCCTGATATTAATTGAATATCAGGATAAAATATAACTAAAACTGTACTTGCGGAACAAGATACGTGCTTTATTTTTAGTAAAGTAAAGGTATTTCGTTCATAATGAAAACTACTGTACTATACTGTAACTGAAATAAAAGAAAGTTACAGCCCATTTACCTGTCAATCCAAAATATTGTATCAAAGTAAATGTATGACATACGTAAATTAAAAAATATTATGTCGAAATGTACTTCAGAAAGTTAATAAAATGGTTGACAAAATGTTTTTCTGTCTATCTGTACCGGCGATCATTATTTTATTCAACATTAAATGGTTTTGAAACCAATGAAACTTAATTAGTCCTATGAATTCGCCGCAAACCCATATTATTTTCTCTACATGTCACAATAGCAATAATCGTAAAAAGTTTTTAATGAGTAATCAAAAGATAACTTAGTAATTAATGCTAAAAGCTAGACTGAACCTATATTCCAGATTCCTCTCAGAATCAAATATACTTCTCTCATATAGCAATTGGAAGTAATAATATTGGATACCGCTACGCGCGATAAAGATATTTCATACGGTTTATGGGCGTAATCACGATATTAATGCTACTAGCGAGACCATCGCATCGTTTTGTATTGCGAACATTACCCGCAATTATTACAAATACTAAGCCTGATAATAGAGACTTCACAATTTTAAACGACTTTAGCTCGGAACTCGGGTATAAGTGTCGATAAAATCTACAGATGTTTTACAGAAAGAAGAAAACTAGTAAACGACAAGTGGATGCAAATGACAGGACGACAACTTTGTCAGCGCTAATCTGCAGTTGTCGTGCAGTGCGGCGCGGAGTCGATCGCATCAGCTCACCACGAAATAATAAAGATGTTGGTCGATAAACGGCGCAGTCCGATGCTCGTCCGGTTAATTATTAAAGCCAATCGCAATTACGTGTCCGCTCCGACGGCATGTGGTGGCTCAACAAAGCCACAATTACTTACCGGCCGTGAATTTCATCTGTTATGATGGTGCGATGCCGTGTCGTCGCTCGTGAGTGGGTGAGCTTCCATTTTGCACCAGGGCCATTCGACGCTTAAATCAAGTTAAATCGGTGCCGGTCGGTTAAATTTCATTATCGCATGCCCAAAAAGAAAACTGTCGATTGTCATCGATACGTTAAATATTGAAAACAAAGGGCATAGCAATAAAAATAGCATGAAGTTTTAAGTGCTCGATTCTAGATATCACCGGCAAAAACTAAAATTAAAATCTATCTGTTACTTTCAAAATAGTAAAATTGAAAAAGGACAGGCGATTTATACTCTAGGTTTCACACTTTGTCCGCTAGATATTGACGCGCTTTTGCACATTATCCCAGTATTTCTGTAAATTTTATCCGCCATATCATATGACGGTGGGTAAAAATGATAAATAACGCATAAAACCACCGACTATAAATCAAAAACCGGAGAGAATTGATCTGCTGTCCTTTTCCAATGTTTTTAGTCTGAAAGTGACGAATAGATTTTAATTTTAGTTTTAGCCGTCAAATCTAGAATCAAGCCCATTGGATACCATTGCTTTTATAATGAAAGCTGATCGTTGTAAAGTTTAGAAGAATATTTTTTTTTAAATTAAAAACATCTTGAGGCAACATTTCAAATAGAGCCCCCGTAAGCATAGCAAAAGCAAGTGGTCAAACTAGTCGCGACATCTGCCATATCTAGCGTATAAAAAATATGATATTTCTTTCTTTATTAGCGTATGATAAGTGGGTTCGGACCGTTAATGCAGGCTGGCGAGCCGATGGCTGTACCAGTGTACCCGCCAGGCCGCCACTACTGGTCAGATTACCGCCGATATATCTGGCTGGCCAATTCGCTGGGGGCCAACCCGCGGCTAAATTACACGCTATAGGTAAATAATCTGAGCTTGACTTAGCAACGGTACAAATCACGGTGTTTGACGTTTCATTCCCTGTAATTACATCGCTAGGACGCACAATGTATGATAGAGTCGGTTTGTGCCTGCGAGTACAAAACTGACCTTATTATTAGTGCGTGAATCACCTGTGTACTTAATTATTATTTTAAATGCCGACCAGAACATCTGTTACGTAAAAATACCCTAATTTATTGTTTCAGTGTTTATTTGTGAAGCATAAAAATCGATGAACTCGCTGCATCGAATGGCTGTAGGTAATGTGAAGAACTGATTGCCAACATTCAAAGTTACTTTGACGGCGGTATTATATAGTCATAATAACATAGCATTCGAAAGACGATTAAACTTTTATGACTTCAATTCACTCGAAATAAAGTTTTTATAGCCCACAGTTAAACCAGAGCACTCCTTACTAAATGATAAAAAATAGAGTATAACACCGGTTGTTACATTAATATTTTCATTAAAGTTTGAAATGTTTATTATTATATTTAGATTGGATTGTAAAATACTAAATACTTAATAGTTATGGACGTGTCACCATCAACTGTATACCATAAGTGTGACTATTTAACAAACAATTACTATTATTTTAAAGCGTACGACAAGCTTTTGTCCGGCGCAATCGTTGTGGCCACGCTATAAATAAAACTTTCGCGGCGCAAGCGCGTTAAATCGAAATCCGACGAAGGCTGGAACTCGTCCCCATGCACCTGCGACAATTTTTATAGTATAAATTTGCATTAATTCATTGAGTCCTGTTTTGATCGCGGCCGGTGAGCTGGTGTGTATAAATGGGTTAGCCGGTAAGTGGCCTAGCTGGACTAGGGGCAGTGGGCAGCAGGACGACGGGATAGCTGACGTCCGCTGCGCCATTCTAATTGACGGTTGCCCGACTGGCCGCGTGCACTTGGGACTGCAAACTCTTTTACCTATACATAAGTAGAATACGTATGAGGACAACCTCAAAACAAAATAGGTAATGCTGGTAAATTCCAGAGCTGACTTGACTCATATAACAAATAACATCAAATCACATTGACCACGAAAAAAAATGCGATTTTACCCAACTCTGGTTTACCCAGATGTCCTACTACGAAGATAGACAATTAACAAAACGAGCAATATATTTAATACGAAAACGGAGCCACAAAAAATTGTACAGAATAAATAAAATAAATATGACATCATCTGTGTGTCAAGCATTAGTTATGAATTAAATTGAGAAGTATATTTGTTTGTGTAAGATTTATTTATTCGATCCACCATAATTATAACAAGTTAGTATAGTTTAGAAGATTGATCCCGAGTAAATAATTTTTGGTCAAAGAAATAATTAAAAGCTACAAACTTTTAAAGTGCATTTAACATCTGATGGTAACAAGTTTTTAAATTATTTTCCTGCTTATTTATTAGCTCAGCTCTTCTTATAACCCCTCTAGTGTTTGCAGCCCCGAGGCCGGCCGTATCACTGTCCAGTGTCCGAGGACTGGTTTGCGACACATCTTGCGTCTGTCTATTATCCACCAACATTCTTTATACGCTCCCAACAAGGTGCTACCACCACTTTTCATAGCAATAACATGTTAATGCGTTTCTTTCACACTCAATTTACTTTGGAGTCGTTAACATAACACACGTGCTTTCTTACAAAGAAATGCACTTAATAGGAAAAGTTTATATGCAGCCCTTATAGTTGTAATTATATTCAGAGACAAAGGGGACGTTGGAAGGATCCGGGTTAACCGTCTACGCTTTAAAGTGGCCAACGTTACGTGCATATTGATTTATACTAGCTTTCCGCCTTGCGATTTCGCTAACGGCTAAAGGAGATTTTCTGAGGGAATAAGCTTTATTTCCCTGAGTTATGTTATATTTCAGGCCGTTTTTTATGCGTGCCAAGTTTTATCCCGATCTATATAGAAATTAAAGCGTGATTGTGTATTTCATAAATATTTCGCTACTAAATAATACTAAATTACAATTTATTTCTGGCAATCCTTCATTTGGTAAAGTAGGTGATGTATTTAAAGATTGGATGCATGATGCATAATATGTAAAACTAACAGTAGTGAGACGCCAAGTGCTACGAAATTATTTCTCCATACAAAAGACATCAACGATCGCCTCTCGGCTACAACTTGTCTACGTTTACGATTTCTTGTTCAATATTTTTTGCTCTCCACACAAACTACTTAAATATTTTTTTGTAACTATCTGATCCCCAATATTATATTGAACCGTTGATTTTTTAAGAAACTTTCTCTTTGTATAAAGTAGCATATGACGTAAAATAAAACCGCGACACTTTTTATAAGACGCCTTATGATATTCTAAAAAATCGAAGCAGTTTTTCGTTATTCTAAAAAGTTTTGGGGTGGTTGCTCGCTCCATAGAATTATCATATTTAATGGAAGGGACATTTCCGTAAAGTAGCAAGTAGTATTTAGTAGAAAAAGATAAATTTAAAAAGTGGGCCATATTTTTTGTATTATTTGATTTGAAATTAGTATCCGTAGAGCATGAAAAACATTTGTACGTTGAGTAGCACGTTTAACTTACATTTATTTATTACGTACACTACAAGTTAAGCACATTTCCGGTTAAAACTTCTCCAGAAGCAAATTACTTGGAACTATGTTTATTGTTTCGCCAATTCCGACCAATTCTTTCCAGAAACCGTAGTTCATTGTGTTTTGGTTTAGTCTTGGCCATATGTCGGTCCACATGCGTCGCTCGTGCCGCCCTGCGCCCGCGTCGTGTAGCGCACGATGCCTCCAAATTGCAGGTTCCTCCATCGCCCTCGACAATCATACAAAACTGAATGTAACGGACGAAGAACGGATTATGCTAATTAAATTCTGGTATGATTTTGTTTTGTGATGCTAGAATAGCCAAGGCCTAACATTTCGACAGTTGTTGTAGAAATCGACCAATATCCATACGATGGCACGATCCAGCAGCATGCCAATAAGTTAAGCAAGGCCTTTTGTGGCTGGATTGTAGATGGCTACCAAAGATTGTCTTCTTAAATGTGACTCCATTAACGAGGGCTACAATAGACTAGAATCAATAGATGGCCGAGCCTTTTAAAATATTGTTTTAATAATGGCAACAGTTGCATGACCACCTAACCAGTAATAATCATAACAGGACAGCCCAAAAAAAATCGCAATTTGTCTGCATATCATCCTCCCGTCGAAAAGCGCATCAAATCGCCTCTCGTCGGGGGACGCCTCACCGCTGCCGTGATGCGATGACGTTTATAATCGTCCCACATTGTTTTAGATTGCGGCAATATGCGGCAGTATGCCGGGCCGTTATCTGATGAAATATGTCCGTTATGATTGGCAAACAAACAGTATGGCGCGGCGCCATATGACGCGGCACGTGCGCCCGCGCATCGCTGCTCACTCGGGGATGAAACTGTAGAGCTAGGTATGGTCAGTGAAGACACGTTTATTTTAAGCAGCTTAATTTATTTCACAATTAATATTCAGTTCGTCATTTAAGAAAAAGAAACAAATCTGTAGTTATGAATGAGTAGGGACTGTAACGTGTGTCATTAACTCATTATCATCATTCTTCAGTATATATTCTTTATTGCATTAAAATACAAGAAATTAGGTTTACAGAAAGGTTTCTGCAAATTTCTAATTTCTTGCAAGGACGAACTTATCTCTATGAAGAGATCTCTTCCAGCTAACCCACTGGCATTCTTTTGCCTGTTCAAATTATTTCAGGTCGACGTAGTATGTTTTCTTCCATTCATGACGTGTGTATGGTCTACGCCTATGGGCTTTAATAGTCCATACTTAGTTAGGTGTAGAATGATAATAATGACACCCGTTACAGTGCCTACTCACTTTATCCCGCTTGCCGAGAATCTCCTGGACATGAACTACCTTGGCCGATCTGGAAGTCCTTAAACAGGCTTCGGACTCAGGTTGGCAAAAGGAGAACATGTGGGTGGGGATTTACGGCTAGCTCTGATATGGCACACTTATCATCGTGCCCGGCGTGCCTCAACACTTGCACGCCAGCTGATTTAATGAACGGCAGTCAATCCGCAATACAAGTGACTGAATTCTGGGCACTACGATGTAATTTCTCGTGTTCCATCGACACGCTAAGAAGAAGAAGTGCAAGTCTAAAGAAGTTGGAGATGAACAAATTTTCAGGGAATTTCGGTTGTTTTTAGCAGAGCGATAGAAGGGATTTAAACATCTGAGGGCCATGCTCTGTCCCCAAAGATATTTTGATTTTTATTCAATCCGTCACGTGTCGTATCGTAAGTCTGTGGTAAGAGAAGCCACTGCGCGCACGCCGCCCATCCGTCAGCGTAATCGCTAGTTAATCATTTTTCGGTTGATGGGGTTCATTGTGCTGCCCCTCCAAGGATTACATTATTCACAGCCAATTTAAACCATGCAAAAACTTTCAAATTATTTCTTTGTAGCTGTATTCAGTAAATCTCATTAGCCATCGTTTAAATGTAGGCAGGGAGATGAGATAAACATGAGGTAATAAAATAGTGAATGCGTCACACCAGGAGCCCGTATCACCCGCGGTCGGGCGACTGCCATTGACATTGAACTCAGCGTGTTGTGGGAAAGCTGGGGCTAAACAGTTTTCACAAGGAGCGTTATTTATTAAAATACTAGATCTACATATTACTGTAGTCAGATTGATAAAAGAAGAAAGAAAGAAAATTTATTTTGCAGGTTATTACGAGTTCCAAGGTTCTATGTAATCTAGAATTGGGTCTGGTTTCCCTTCTGGGTTACGGAGGTCAGATGGCAGTCGCTCTGTGTAAAAACAGTACCCTCGTTCAATACCTTAGATTAGGTAGCCGACCTAGTAAAATACGGGATCAGGCTAGGGAGATGATGATTACGAGTTTCTAGGTTATACTGAAAAGTTGTATTTTCAAAAATCAGCCATAAAGACGAAAAAAATATATTCAACCTGCAAGATAATTAAAAGATTGTATAAAATAATAGTGTTTCTACAGCTTTTTTGAAGATTTGTACTAAAATATTAACTGTAGAAAAATTATATACAGTCAATCTTTTTTTAGGTGCCATAACTAATTCATTGACAGTAGGAAAATTCTTTACAGTCAGATTTTATTTTTAGGTGCCATAAACCATAAAAGATTTTTATTTAAGTTGTCTTCGCCGGGCTGGATGCGGTGACAACGGGCCCGCATGTGGCCAGTGATTTGCATGCACCCGCACAGATACGGCGATACGGTACCAAAATAAACTACTAGCTACAAACAACTTTACCGCATCGACGATCACTATTTATATAGGTACATACATACATACATCACGCCTTTATCCCTAGTGGGATAGGCAGAGCATTAACGACCTAAATATAGGTCGTTTCGCCACGAGCTGTTTAGAGAGTATATAAAAAATCTGTAGTGACAGGTTTTCAACCTATCGCCTAAATTACAATAAACTGTAACCCTCGAATCCCTTAGCTGATTCTTAGAAGGAGGAGAAGGAGATGTAGCTGGCATATTCTAAGTTGTTCTACCGCTTCTAGTCCAGCATTTATAAATAGTTATCGAATATATAGTAACAGAATGCTTTGTTTTACATCATAGGTTCCGACATAATAAACAGATGTGCTACCTACTTTATTCAATAAATTTCTTCTTTCTCTACTACGTAGTTTTGCAGACGTCTTTAAGGATCAATAAGAAGGATGACCGGCTTGGAAATCTTTAGGCTGGTTGGAGAATCAGAGAAAAAGTTTATTTCGATGTCACCATTCATAAAGGCAAAATATCTATAGGTTCTTTTAATAGATTTGTGTTACTTAACTATTTCAATCATAATACGAGTAATATGAAGGTAACCGAAAGGTAATATACCTTAATACCTCTATATCATTCGGTCATTCTTTACATCCCACAATATAGTAGATACTTAGTTATGTAGAAGTTTAGATGTAACCCCAAGATAAATGTTTCCTTTCTCGCAAATTGTTTTTTCGAGAACTATTTTATTGGGTCAGTTTATTATCTTAATTGAAACTGGCTATAAATAATGTGTTGCACTGCACTATAGATGTATTTATTTGAAATGGGGTGTGCAATCTTATCTCTGTTATTGGTTGCCAATGTTCGAATGAAATAGTTTCCTGTGGGAATGTGAACTAAATTTTTAGGTGTCAGTTTATAGTAATTTGTGTTATTTATTAACATTTTAATGGGTTTAAACACTTAATTTTTTATTGTATCTTCTGCTAATGTTATGCTTGTTGTTATCATATCGGCAATAATTTTAAATTACTTATTAGAGTCCTATATAATCCCTAAAGAGCTAAATGACTGAATAAATAGTGGTATATAATTCTTCCATGCTGGCCTGAGAGCGATAGAATATGCCAGCTGCATTTCCTCCCGGGCATGCTGTAAAAACCAGCTAAGGGATCCGACGGTTTCAGTATATTGTAATTTAGTCAACAGGCTGACAACCTGTCACTACAGTATACCTACAAATCTATCTTAAATGATCCTCAAAGCTTTGTCAGACGTGGCGGAGCGACCTTTGTTTGGGTCGTTTTCTCTCTGCAATGGGGCACCATTGGGGATAAAGACGTGAATGTGTGTATATTTAATTCCTAACAATACTCGTGCTATATTCTATGCTACGAGACGATACGATTTCTTGCATCTTCTTCAACTAAAGTCAGCTGTAGTTTTAATGATTGTGACTTCTTGCCTCATTCATTATTTAATTAATTAAGGTGTGCAGTTGTAAGGTACATTCTTACTTACACATTACAATGTTGCGTTGCATACCCAACATAATTTTTAAGTACAAATGCATATAGACTTGTAGAGAACATCATGTAGTAAATACATACATACATAAAATCACGCCTTTATCCCTCACGGGGTAGGCAGAGCGTTAAACGCCTCGTAAAAGGCGCTTTCGCCGCGTCTGACAAAAATTGAGGGCAATTTTAGATTGTATAGGTAATGTGTATTGCTAATGTGTAGTGACGAAGGTTGTCAGCCCATCGCCCAAATCACAATACACTGCAACCCTCGAGTCCCTTTGGCTGTCTTCTACAGCATGCCCGGGAGGAAGGGCAGCTGGAACATTGTATGTTTTTCTATCTCTCCCAGTCCAGCATGGAAGACATGTAGTAAATATTTCTTGATATCGCCTGGAGCAAAGCAGAAGATAAACATAGTTAATTAAAAAGCCCTTATTTGTATCAATTTACTAAACCAAACCATCACCTTGTTGCATCTTACGTCTTACCCTTTAAAACCGCACTTTTTTAATTAACTCTGTAAACACATGTTAGTGCACAAAACACTGGCCACACTGGCCTAGCTTCTTACTTGGTCAGCAACATATCTATTATTAGAGGTTGGTATTAATTGCGCCGGCGCGGCGCACCTGGTTTGCAGGTGGGGCTTCATTTTGGGGACACCAGCGGGACGAAGGAGGCATGGTTTCGATTTCGTCTTAGATACAACTTATTGAACTCCTGTCACTTTCTAAAATTCGTATGAACAAAGAGACAAAATTGACTTCTGGTTTTAATCCTGTCGTGAGATTACTCTAATATTACGAAAAATAAAGGACGGCGTGGTAGGCGGTGTTATGTTAAGCAATGTATCACTTTGACAGGGTTATCACTATCACTACATAGTATAAAACAAAGTCGCTTTCTCTGTCCCTATATCCCAATGTAAGCATAAATCTTTAAAACTACGCAACGGATTTTGATGCGGTTTCTTTTAATGGATAGAGTGCTTCAAGAGGAAGGTTTATATGTATAAATACATGCATAATATGGTAGACAAACACTGATAATTTCCGTGCGAAGCCGGGGCGGGTCGTTAGTAATATAATATAATCGGCTGGTGATTTTGCTTATTTTTTAATTAAAATTTCAGAAAGTAAACATGACTATAGCAATTCCAACTAAATACATAAGTTGTGTTTACGCCCGAATCGACACCATTGCGGGTTGCATCGTTGATTCCAGGCCATCCCGGGGGTGAAGGGGAATCATCAGGGGTGGGGTGGGAACTGACCCCGTGTCAATTGTTTTAGGGCCTGTTAATTGCTTTGTTGATGGTTATTTACGAGTCGCACGCGAAATATGGCGCTTATCTAGGGGGTTGTTTAGTGTGTGAATTAGATTGTAGATTTTAATGAAATTCCAGATTAGATTGTTAATTAAAAACAGGAATGAGCACTTGTGCTTTATCTTTTTTTGTTAGATACTGCATTTTATAGGTACCTATTAATTTAGGTAAGTTTTAAATAGGCATACATACGTACATACATAACGTCACACCTCTTTCCCGGAGGGGTAGGCAGAGATCACATCCTTCCATTTGCTACGATCTTTGCAAACTTCTTTCGCTTCATCTACATTCATCAATCTTTTCATGCACGCTCGTCGGTTTAGGGTAAATAGGCGACGTGAATTATTGTCTGAACGATTTTGTCTTTAACTTGTACCTAAGTTGTTTCTACAGTTTAAATTAAAGGGATGATAATCTTGTATAAATAGAAACACAGTTGTAAACACTTTCTTCTTTATTTAGAATAATCCAATAGTACGGTATCACATGTCAGTAGGATTTGTCAAGCGCCAAGCCTCACTTACCTACGGGCTACCCACAGCTGCTCACATATCTTTAATGTTTGCATACTAGTGTAAAGTAATATATGAATTTTCTGCAATATTATACTCGATTATGCTTGTTTCTAGGCAGCCGCGTTTGTTCTATCTATTTTAGAAATGGTAAATAAGGAAAAAGAGTGAATTAGATAGAGACACTTGAGATATTTAACTTCTTTGGTAGATATCTTCGACATTTCTTAAATGTTTGTACTATTATCAAAAGTTTACTAAAATAACATACTATTTACTGATAGAGATAAATTGCATTGAATTTTGTACATTTTTATATCACTGGTTGCATTATCTTATTAAACAAATACGAAAGATACAATAATAAAACAAGATTTCGAAAAAACAACCCTGTTTTTAAAAAGCTCCCGTCTCATTAGTATATCATCATCATTATCATCATTAAAGGTGTCTTTAGGAGTAACAGTAAACCATGTTATTAGAGAATTTATATTGTTGGCCAGTTATACCTAAACTGAACGCAGCTGCATCGACTCAAGACATCCCCATATTTGTTACAAACAATTTATTACTTTAATACCAGGGACACTTTATAAATACGTTCTTCATCGAATGATATTTTGATCGAATATAATATAACATGAGTTTTCTAAAATGAGTGGCCAATTCCAACCATTTTAAATTATCACGTAAAGTAAGCAACTATGGTCGAGTTTTAAGGCGGTGCTTCACTTACTATAAAACTAACTTCAGATAAAATGCGTAATTTCGTCAAGAAATTCACATTACTTCTACTTTTATCTTCGATACCTTCAATGACGAAGTGAAGCACTGACCTTAAGGCGATACACACATTGAGCAACGCGCTACGTTGCGTAGGACAGATATTGTCTATATTCCATTGTTCAGGCTAAATGTTCTGTGGTTCAAACAATGGAACATAGACAACTTCGCTACGCGGCGTGGCGCGGAGCTCAGTGCGTGCTTCGCCTATGATACAATTGATTCTAATACAAGTCTTGCCACATAACAAATTCCATAATTTTACTATTGTTTCTTAAAATAATACCTGTTCATAAATCGAGTATAAGTTGCTATAATATCACACGATAATAAAACATAATAAGGATAATAGACTGGTACATGATTCGAGACATGATGAAAGTGTTACCATGGTAAAAGATAAAAATGCAGCTCGTACAAAAAAGACTGCCATAACATTAACCTAGAAGTAATACAAGTTTTTGCCCCTGTAGATAAAAATTGTTAAACAAGTAGTTGATTAAATTAAAATATTTGTAATAATAAATCAGTTCGATTAATCAAGGTCTTAGCGTGGTCTTAGCTTACCAATATGCATACGAGTAAATATAATTTACACAAGTAAAAGTACTTATAGTATTTTCAACTCAGTTTTAGAATATAGGTAAACAAAGTTTCATGTCTTTTGATCGAAGATTTTGTTTCAAAAATAGTTTTTAGCTATTAGATATGAAAACATAATGAAATAGTAGTTTTAGTAATTTTAACTAATTTTCCAACACGTATCATTTATTTTTGAAATGTGTTTTTGAATAAAAATACACGAAGCTTTGTATACTTTTATTCTAAAACTGAGTTGGAAAAAATATATATAGAAATTCGTAAATTAATCGTAAACATAAGATTCAATACCACCTTGTGCCTATTCTTTAGTTAACATTTTTGTTTTTGTCGACGAGTTTTGTATGCATAAAGTTAAGACCTTTCCAGTTTCAAATATAAGGCAAGAATATAATTTTACTCAAGTCAGGAGCAAAATACACCAAAAACTATAACTAATAAAAATGGTAACTTTAATTAACCTAGTACATTATCTATTATTAAAATAAATTCATAAGGAACTCTGCAGAATAGCCAAGATTTACATAAGATAAAGAAGAAATGAGATCCATGAGATCCGAAATAATTATAGCAAATCAAATATACATACAGTTTTAGAAAAATAGACACATAGCTTTTGTGGTGGTTTTGTATGACATGAAAATGTTAATGATTCGTACAAAATTAGTAAAAGTACGGCAACTATTTTGTAATGTATTTTTCTAGACATCATGAACATAACTACCAACCGTAAAGTATACCGGGTGTAAGGGACAGCGTCCCGCAGACTGATAAGGGTTGCAAAGTCAACAATAATGAACAACCTCCGCCAAAAAAATATTTCAGGAAGTGAAAATAAAAATTGGCTTTTCCATACAAAATGTCCACTTCGATCAAACAATTGGTATGGAAAAGGCAAAATCTTTTTTTTTCACTTCTTGAAAGAAATTCTTGGTGGAAGTTGTTCAGTATCGTTGACTGATCAACCCCTATCAGTTTGTGGGACTCTGTCCCTTACAACCCGTATTGCGTTATGTGTGATATTAATATAATAATAACATCCCTGATTTTCGAGACAATTCAAAGATTAAGAAATAAAAAACGCCAAATAATATTTGCATTCATGATGAAAAAGCCTCTGATTGGTCTATAAATATATTATGTCAGCTTCGGCAAGTGCACCACTATGCCTACGACACTATAATCGTGAAACTACCTACTAATGCTGGCTTCACAAGTCACATTTGGCTAGAATGCTATCAATTCAATGAGGACACGGCTAAAATTATTGCCTTCCCTTTCTGGTCTCTCATGATAGAGACTGACAGGTATAGACTTATATTAAGTAGTTAAAATCGTGTTTTTTGCAACTAAGAATTGTTTCGTTAATTAAATTAGAACTAAACTATGACATAAAATACCCTCTTTCATTTTCCATCTTACCCATTGAACAGAGCTTTGAACGTAGGCAAATCTAATCCTCGACTTTTCCAAAGTGGATATTTGACCCGAGAACCAGATTTTAATGGGCGAAATCTTTTCATAGGTAAACTTAGCAGTGCTTTACTTGCCTAACATTATTTTTACCCTGTGTTCTATCGTAATTTCACCCAAATGTGACTCAGTGAAGCCAAACAAACCCGCAAGAATTGCGATAATGAGCACTATCATGAAAAAATATTTCATCTAATTTGCGAATAATAACAAAATATTCAATATCTCTAGGTGGGCTAAAAATTTCTATAGATGTTAATCTTTTTCACGTGACACGTATAGAATGAAAACAGGAGAATTTTGTCTCTTTCGTACGTATTCCCTATGCATAAATCTATCCTGCTCTCGCCCTAACAATGCTATGTGAATAGATTTTCCAAGCGGACATGTATGTAAATACACACTTTCATTATACAATAAGAGAGAGATAGAGAAACTGCGACGGAGATACACCAGTGACTAACTTTATATACAAATATTATAACATGTCACTAGTTTATTAAATAGGGCGTGTGAATGACAACATTTATGAGTATAGAACCATTTACAGAGGGTATATTGATACTTGAAACACTTTTCGATCACATTTACAGCATATTTACGCATTAACCATTATGTAGTAATAACTTGAATAGTTTGTATGACTATTTAAAAGTTGAGTAAAATTCCGTCTAATGAAAATATAACTCCAATAAGACATTAGCAAATTAAAGTCCAGTTGCCTATCGGAGTAATATTTTTCAACGCATATATGTACCTAGGATGTTTTGTGAAGTTTCGAAGTAAGTTTTCTTCACATTACTTTTCTAATTACTTATTTCTAGATTTTCTTCATACACGTTTAGGAGCATTTCCTTGAGAGGCCAGTTGTAGCTGTGATGAAGGATGGGAAAAGGGTAATCACCCACATAGTCGGGTGTTGTGACCACGTGACCAGGGGACCGGAGTCCGACTGGATTAGTTCGGAAGTTGTATATATGCAGATCGCCGAACAAACTTCGATACCGCGTTTTAGGACTGTTGTATCTTGATGTGGCGCCATCTATGTGCGCTACACACATGTTAAAGTATTTAGTACAGTACAATCTAGCCCAGCCAGTGGAACATTGCATTCGTCACGCTCGGTAACCGTTGATAATACATTTATCACAGTACCTAATACTTCTCACTTTCACAAAACACCTATCTAGATTACCTGGAGACAAGGCGGAATTAAACTATGGAGTGAGCATTCATCCTTTTATATTCGAGACACATCTGACCGCTTTATGGCGCGAGGGAAGAGACATTTTTCGGCTGCTATTGACTGACGTAATCATGACGCAAAGCAACTGATTAATTAGCCAATCAGTATGTTAGAATACTGGCAGTCGCTCTGTATAAAAACCAGTACCCTCGTTCAATCCCGAGATACGGGATAAGGCTAGGGAGATGATGGTATGTTAGAATACTGACAGTCTGACAAAAATATTGCGACAACCAACAAAACGGGCAAATTTTGACGAGTGCATTTGCCCCCGCATGCTTACTCCATAGGACATTATCCTCCTTACCTAAAGACTACATTTGGTGTTATGAATATTTCAATTTCTTACCCTTATTGCGTCACGCCTTATGACGCCCAATATATCTGATATAGTAATAGTGTATGTATAGTAATAGTTGCAGTAGATATAGTATGTGTACTTATTTGTGCACTAAAGACGCGAGTCTCCTTACACCGGTCTTCGCTGGGCCCTTCGTCTTCTTCGTCTGCTCCTTGACGCCACTGAAACAAGAAATAAGTTATTACATACATATAACATATAATCACCCCTTTATCCCTAATGGGGTAGGCAGAGCGTAAACGACCTAAACAAAGGTCGTTCCGCCATGTCTGACAAGGTTTCGAGGGTTATATAGGGTATATTGCTGTAGGGACATGTTGTCAGCCCATTGCCTAAATCGCAATATAGTGAAACCCTCGGATCCCTTAGCTGATTTTTACAGCATGCCCGGGAGGTTATGCAGCTGGTACATTCTATGTTTTTCTCTCGCTCCCAGTCCAGCAAGGAAGAAAGTTATTAGTATTTATAAGCAACAGGAAAAATATATGAACTATTAGTATTCAAAATACAGTTTTAGAATAAAGGTAAAAAAAAAGTTTCATGTCTTTAATTCGAAGATCTTGTTTCTAAAATAAGTTTTAGCTAATAGATATAACAACATTATGAAATAGTAGTTATAGTAATTAAACAAACTTGCCAACACATATCATTTATTTTTGAAATATGTTTTTGAATAAAAAGATAAACTTTGTTTACCTTCATACTAAATCTGAGTTGCAAATACTATAGGTAATTAAATTATAATACCATACATACATAATAAAACAATATAAACATAACGTTAAAAAGTAAATACTACGGATGGATGTTACCCATGTACAAGATTAACATTTATGTAATGTAATGAATAATGTCCATATCTATCTAATTAATTATTATGCATTCTATTTCTAAATGTTACAATATAAGCACAACAACAATGAAGTTTATTGTCAGTCTAACTTGTATATGTCGTAGGATGATTTGATAATTCAAATCTTCTTTCATTTTGCGAAATCACGGATAATTAGACAATGGTGACAACGTTGTCAAATCTTAATGGTAAAAGTCAAGATTTTTGTAAAAAAAACTTGTTGTTCTAGTAACATTTGATATTCTCGTGATATCCTTAACTCTAATTGGCTACATTTTTACTTATTGATTTAATCTTATTCTGATTGGTGAAAAACCATGCGTTTATGCTTGACATTTAAAAAGTCAACCAATCAGAGAACTTGGGTTGGTTGCGGTAACCGACCAATCAGTGTTCTTATTTCACAGTTTAGGATATCAAATGTTAATAGGACGATGAGATTTTTCCCAAAAGACCTGACTTTTACAGTAAGATTTGGCAATGGTGTCACCATTGTCTAATTATCCGGTTTTCGTAAAATCCCTAGGATTTTCGAGAAGATTCGAATTATCAAATCATCCTACGACATATACACAAGTTAGACTTGCGCTACATAATACTTGGAAAAATATAGAAATTACAACTTATTCGTTTTCTGCGTTTTCTTTCGCCATCATTTCAGAAGATTCTTCCTGTATTTCAGCCATTATGGAAGTATCATCAGTGTTTGCAACAGATCTCTTTAGGACTTCGTACGCAGTTTCAAAACCAAACACGTTATACCTGCATCAATCATATACGATTGGTAATTTGATTTGGTAACAACTGATAGCGCTACTAATCCATAATTAAAAGTAGAATGAATCATAATAACAGCATTGATAAGAAGATACGGATTATGATGTTAAGTAACCTGAATGACTTAATAGATTATGCGACACGTGAAAATGCAAAAATAATAATTGTAAAAGATTTCTCCGGAAATGCCTGGCTAATGCACCAGCTTATAGCTATAGAAGTTCATTTTATTTATGTGTTTGAGTGTTTAAACTAATGTATAAGTACTAAAGTTACAATAACCATAGCAATAAGGCCGCCTTCATTGTACTTTAATTTTTATTTAATTTGTTCTCAATTCCTGTTGTTTTTGTTTTATGTGCAATAAAGAATATATCTATCTATCTAAAGTTGAATAATTGTTGTAAGTTTGTTAATATAATTTAAATTATTTACTGTATCTATAGAAGCGGAATGTTGTGTCGTGAACGCCACCGATTGTCATATTTATATATATTTTTGCAACTAAATAATAAAAAAAAAAAGATGCTGGCAGGCTGATAGTGACGCAGATTTTAGTGATTTAAAAATGCAACGTAGTGTTGTGATCTCATTCTAAGGGATATCCAGGGATATTTTTGAATGTAAAATCTTCTCTCGTCAGCATGCCTAGCAAGCGTGGTAAGTATGACAATTACTGCCAGATGGACACGTCTAGAACGTGTCCAGGAGTGGACTAATGTAGTGTATTTCATCTGCATCTGCACCAGCTGGTCGCTCACAGGTCGGCTGGAACATAAGCCCGCCCACTCACAGGTATCTGGTGAGGTCCTCGATGTCCACCAGCATGGAGTCCTGTCCCATGTGCAGCTCGTCGCGCGCCATCAGCATCTGTACCAGCTGCTCGCTCATAGGTCGGCTGGAACATAAGCCCGCCCACTCACAGGTATCTGGTGAGGTCCTCGATGTCCACCAGCATGGAGTCCTGTCCCATGTGCAGCTCGTCGCGCGCCATCAGCATCTGTACCAGCTGCTCGCTCACAGGTCGGCTGGAACATAAGCCCGCCCACTCACAGGTATCTGGTGAGGTCCTCGATGTCCACCAGCATGGAGTCCTGTCCCATGTGCAGCTCGTCGTGCGCCATCAGCATCTGTACCAGCTGCTCGCTCACAGGTCGGCTGGAACATAAGCCCGCCCACTCACAGGTATCTGGTGAGGTCCTCGATGTCCACCAGCATGGAGTCCTGTCCCATGTGCAGCTCGTCGCGCGCCATCAGCATCTGTACCAGCTGCTCGCTCACAGGTCGGCTGGAACATAAGCCCGACCACTCACAGGTATCTGGTGAGGTCCTCGATGTCCACCAGCATGGAGTCCTGTCCCATGTGCAGCTCGTCGTGCGCCATCAGCATCTGTACCAGCTGCTCGCTCACAGGTCGGCTGGAACATAAGCCCGCCCACTCACAGGTATCTGGTGAGGTCCTCGATGTCCACCAGCATGGAGTCCTGTCCCATGTGCAGCTCGTCGCGCGCCATCAGCATCTGTACCAGCTGCTCGCTCACAGGTCGGCTGGAACATAAGCCCGACCACTCACAGGTATCTGGTGTGGTCCTCGATGTCCACCAGCATGGAGTCCTGTCCCATGTGCAGCTCGTCGCGCGCCATCAGCATCTGTACCAGCTGCTCGCTCATAGGTCGGCTGGAACATAAGCCCGCCCACTCACAGGTATCTGGTGAGGTCCTCGATGTCCACCAGCATGGAGTCCTGTCCCATGTGCAGCTCGTCGCGCGCCATCAGCATCTGTACCAGCTGCTCGCTCATAGGTCGGCTGGAACATAAGCCCGCCCACTCACAGGTATCTGGTGAGGTCCTCGATGTCCACCAGCATGGAGTCCTGTCCCATGTGCAGCTCGTCGCGCGCCATCAGCATCTGTACCAGCTGCTCGCTCATAGGTCGGCTGGAACATAAGCCCGCCCACTCACAGGTATCTGGTGAGGTCCTCGATGTCCACCAGCATGGAGTCCTGTCCCATGTGCAGCTCGTCGCGCGCCATCAGCATCTGTACCAGCTGCTCGCTCACAGGTCGGCTGGAACATAAGCCCGCCCACTCACAGGTATCTGGTGAGGTCCTCGATGTCCACCAGCATGGAGTCCTGTCCCATGTGCAGCTCGTCGTGCGCCATCAGCATCTGTACCAGCTGCTCGCTCACAGGTCGGCTGGAACATAAGCCCGCCCACTCACAGGTATCTGGTGAGGTCCTCGATGTACACCAGCATGGAGTCCTGTCCCATGTGCAGCTCGTCGCGCGCCATCAGCATCTGTACCAGCTGCTCGCTCACAGGTCGGCTGGAACATAAGCCCGCCCACTCACAGGTATCTGGTGAGGTCCTCGATGTCCACCAGCATGGAGTCCTGTCCCATGTGCAGCTCGTCGCGCGCCATCAGCATCTGTACCAGCTGCTCGCTCACAGGTCGGCTGGAACATAAGCCCGCCCACTCACAGGTATCTGGTGAGGTCCTCGATGTCCACCAGCATGGAGTCCTGTCCCATGTGCAGCTCGTCGCGCGCCATCAGCATCTGTACCAGCTGCTCGTTCAGACGCTCGATCTCGCAGTGCAGCTCGTTCACTATCACCTGGAAACAACGTAAGCACTCTGTTAGAAACATGGCTGTATTTTATCGTGGCTGTCCTTTATTGTGGCTGTATTTCTTGTTTCTTGAGAGAGCCCGATGGTGTAGTGGATAGGGCCGCTGCCTTCTGAGCGGGAGGTCGTGGTTCGAATCCCACCACGTACCAATGTGTTTTTCGGTTTTCGAATTTCATATATACGTTTATTGGTGCTTTTTCCGTGCTTCGGAAGGCACGTTAAGCCGTTGGTCCCGGTTAATATCGTTTAATACCGTAGATATTAGTCGCTAAGCCATATCAGAGGCAAGTGCTAAGCATTCGCGGCTTGAAAACTCTGACCAAATCTAGGATTGGGTCTGGTTTCCCTTCTGGGTTGCGGAGGTCAGATGGCAGTCGCTCTGTGTAAAACCAGTACCCTCGTTCAATCCTCTATATTAGGTAGCCGACCCCGTGAGATACGGGATAAGGTTAGGGAGATGATTTCTTGTATCGATCGACTCAAGGAACCCAGGTATAAAGGTATTTAAACCAGCGCATGGACCTCTGACGTGGATTGTGAAAGACCACTATCAATATAACAATAACAGCCTAGAGCGCCGGCTTAACGACCCTGTGAAAAGTTGTTTTTATTTTCTCGACAGACGGGTAAATGGTTTACCCTTTCAAAAAGTGATAATTTGATTGGTTATTTCAATTTTGCATTGAACAAACTCACGATTTTGAAATTGAAACAAAACCTGCAAATCTATCTTAAATAACCCTCAAAACTTTGTCAGACGTGACGGAACGACCTTTATTTAGGTCGTTTACGCTCTGCCTACCCCATTAGGGATAAAGGTGTGACTATATGTATGTACAAACTCATGACTTCCGGATCGAGAAATCATGGTTAAGACGACCATACTACAGAAGTAGTCAAAGATTATTGTTATCATTCGTGAGTAGAAAAGGAGTTACCCTAGGAGTACCCTCTTATCACGTAGTTCAGCTCATGTAACCCAAACTTTTAACACGGTAGCGATTTGTCCTTCAAAACCATAGAAACAAAAATTGTTTAGCCTTTCACAAACAGGGGTGAAATAAATGGCCCAGTGCCAGCATTCGTTTGCCAGCATCGATAAGATTACATCGGTAAAACTGTAGGTCATGCAAGTAAAAATAAACTAAAGCTTTGTTACTATATTGCGCTTTTTTTATGGGTTCGATTGTTGTTTTTATTGAATTGATCGACCCGGAGAAGCCTGTTGTCGGAGTTTTTAAACCGCCTAATAGCATAGCTAATAGAGCTCTGACATGGTTTGTCTAACGACCACTATCAAAGCTCGACCAACGGCTTAACGTGCCCTCCAAAGAACAGTTTTTTTTTTTTACAGAGAATCAGGTGGTTCAATCTGCATTTTCCTAAACAAACTGAGGAAAGTCAACTTTTATTTATATGGCACTGAGGAAAGTCTTACAAAATGATAAAATTAATATAATTATCAATTTTGTGTTCCCCTTGAGAATCGAATCCGGCTCTGACCACTAGACTAAGTATTTGCACAATAGTATTTAGACAGAGACATTTTTCTATGTAAACGAAGACAATAATAATTTAAACAAACATAGTAGCTCAAACGACACAAAAACATTATACAATGGGCATTGTGTTTGAGTGCCACGTTACTCTAAATCCATTGTATTTAGCGATCTTTCTGCATGAATCAGCGGCTCGAACTCACGTCAAGGCCGCGGCCAACAAAACAACCAATATATTTACGAGCACCAATTTTATTCATGAATTCAACAATATTGAACAACGTTTTCTTTCTTATCTTTTCGTATCTAAGAATAGGGAATTAAATATTAGAATTACCAATACGAGGAAACACAGTCAAATTACCAAAATCTCTTTTTACCTACTGAGTTTAGTAAGAGAGCCCGATGGTGTAGTGGATAGGGCTGCTGCCTTCTGAGAGGGGAGGTTTTGGTTCGAATCCCACCACGTACAGAAGTGTTTTCGGTTTTCGAATTTCATATGTACGTTTATTCAGCGCGTTTTCCGTCCTTCGAAAGGCACGTTAAGCTGTTGGTCCTGGTTAATATCGTTTAATACCGTAGATATTAGTCGTTAATACATGTCAGAAGCCAGTGCTAAGAATTGGTGGCTTGAAAACTATGACCTAATCTAGGATTGGGTCTGATTTCTCTTCTAGGTTGCGGAGGTCAGATGGCAGTCGCTCTGTGTAAAAACAATTACCCTCGTTCAATCCCCTAGATTAGGTAGCCAACCCGTGAGATACGGGATAAGGCTAGGGAGATGATGAGTTTAGTAATTGCTACATACAGCTAAGTACACGCAGCCAGCTCGCCAAGGATTCCAGCTCAAGGATTTTCCGTATCGTTACTTCAATCGCCTTTGTCGTCTCTCAATTATTATCGGTTTACGTTTACGGTAGAAATATTTGCTTCTAACATAATGAAAAGACTTCAATGATTTGTGATCCAGACCATTGCAGAATGTTGTGATCAGCGGCGTATAAGCGTATCTCATCTGAGGAAGCGACGCGTCGCCGTTTTTCGCCATTTCAGTCGCCGTGAGTGAGTTTAAATTACTTGCAGCTGTTGCTACTAGCTGATACCTGCACTAACAGTTATTGGCTACGGGGCTGGCCACGAAAATCGCACTGTGCGCGCGGTATAGCTATGTTTGCGTCTATAAGAAAGTTATTACTTCCAGATTGCACAGCGCAGTGGCGACTGTAGCGGCGAGTGGCCTTTGCGCTGCTTACTACTGCCAGATCACGCATTCATGAACGTCATAAACCTCACATACCTGTAACTGCGCAATGTTCATGTCGGTAAGAAGCTGTCTGGACACGCGGCGCCGGTCGGCTGCCAGCGGCGCGCTCGCCTTCTCCATGCTGCGACGAAGCATCTCCGTGACAGGTGACACCGGCCTGGCACGACGTTCACGCTGCAAAAAGTTGTTGTGTCACTTTAGTTTAGGGTTTATCTCGAAAACCAACTCTTTAAGAAGAAGACTAGTTAGTTCACTATGGTTTCTAAGCCTGCAGACTCAGTTTCTCTGCAGATTGTAGCGTAAAATTCCAAGTGCCACTTTCTAATGCAAATTTGTAATTATCAGTTCCACCCAGTTAATACGGAATGTTTTGAAACTGCTGACTACAAAGAATGTTTAGTACAACCATACTACTATGTATTTTAATAACACAATTACAATGTTCATCATTATCATACTCATCAACAATTCAACACAAAAAGAAAGCTGTTTTGCATGTGTTATAGTTATCAGTTTTACTCTAGTGGTTACCATGATTATAAATTCTAGAGAAATTCAAATACAGTAAAATATATATAAAACTGTTATGCATATGATGATATGCATATGATATAAGGATGGAATCGCTATTATATTCAGGGTAGACTATGATGTTTTTATAATTATAACATTGTTGTAAAGTTTACCTCCATCTGTATACAAGCCATTTCCTTCGCTTGGGCTAATGCTATCCTGGCTTCAGTTTGCAAAGTAGCTTGAAGTGCATAGAAGTCAGATTCCTTCAACTCAATATGTCCCAAAGAATGCGCCGAACGAGATTTAGGCGTCTTTGACGTTAATGATGATGGTCGCAGTTTTGCACCTGAAATATAACATTATAATCATCAAATTGCCAAGAAAAGGCCAAGTTAATAAGAGCAAGGTTCTAAAAGCCTTCAATGTCTTAAATCTGTTAGTAAGTACAAAAGAAATACATTAATGTTAAATCAACACAATGAAAAGAAGGATTGTGTCCATTAACCTTGGTAATAAGCACATTCAAATATAAAAGCCTAACAGACCACACTTACCACTTTGTACTGTACTTATTTTGTCATGTTTAGTAATGTTTACTGACAAAGGCCGTGTCTGATATGGATGATTGAAATTGGATTTCTGGAATATACTCGTCCGTGAGAGACTCTTGGTGTTATAGTTCAAGTTTTTCTCTACATCGGAGGCTTGGGATTCATTGTCAGATGCTGTCTCGTTCATGAAACAGATCTGTAGGTTTTTCCCTGAACACACCACAACACAAGGAGCAAGTTAGTCACATAGAAGATGAACAAAGATGTATTAACAGCTCACTAGACAAAGTACTCTTCATGACCAAGAGACAAAATGATACTTTTTGAAAAGAACAATGAGTATGGATGTTTACAAATTAGCAAGAAAATATTTACAATTTCCCTTTTTAATAACACACAAAACATTTATGGAATGTATAAACTATAATGAAACATATAATTGATACATAGCTTAGATAAGAAAAGTTTTTTTTAATTAATATCTCTTTCTTACCATTCTGCAGTCGAGAATGTAGACTAGGTTTCCTGCCCGGGCGCTCTATGTGCCCCATACTGTAGTACTCCTCACTCTCAGCACCCATCGCCAACCTTTTCCGGATCTCTTCTCGGTCATTACGCTTCTGGAAATCACAACATTAATTTAAAATTGTTATTTTTAATCATTTAAAGTTTATTGATACAATTTGTCTCAGACACTGATTAAATTGTCTGTCAGAGACATATAAGGCTAATGATGATACTATTTTGTTATTGTATTTAAATTGTACAGTAAAACATACTCTTTGGTCATAGTTTTCATCACGAGCAATAGTGACGATCCTAGTAAACTTCTCTAATATGTTGGGGTTGTTGTCTGTGATGGTGGGCCAATCAATTTCTGTTTGAGCACATTCAGCAAACCCAACGGCCCTCGGACTTAAAGCTAAATTATCACAAGGATTCACAGGTAACGTAGTAGCCTCTGGCTTTGATAATTTGAGCTTCAACAGGTGCAAGCCCCTTTTGAAGCCAGTTTTTTCTACGGTGTCCCCACGGTCACCGATATCGTCTGGTGTTTTACTAAATCTCCTCTTAATGTTAGTCACTAAGCTTTCGAACATCTTAATATTAATCAGTCTCCTGTTTTTGGCAATAAATGGTTTAAAATATGGCACGTTTCACGATTTAACACGCTTGTAAACAAAAAATTCAAGCTGTGTTCTATTCTCCTGTCACATGGTTTGACACAATTTTGACGTTTAGTTTATGGAGCAAGGACAAAGGAGAGTTGCGTTCCATTTTTTATACGCATTTCGTAACTAACCCCATAAACGTGCCCTTTTTCCAATCTTCCACTCCAAAGTAAATCAAACTTCTACTTACGAGGCAGCAAACATTGTCGACAGATTCGTGGTTATCGTAGGTAATTGTGTACAAATCCAAAAGAAACCTTGTATCCTTTTTGTAATGTCTTTGTTCCGAATTAAAATATGGCATCGACGCCATCACTACAGTAGTTTAACACAAGTTTCCACCAAGGTAGTACGAAATCAACACTTCGCCATGCACGGGTGGCTACTCGAGTCAGTACTTAGAGACTGGCAGCCTGCATGTACTGTTGAGTCACCGTAGAAAGCTGTACGCCTACCACTTATTGACAATTCATTTGGTTACTGTTACACATGGTTGCGGTAGACGTGGATCAGACGCGAATGTGCGTTTACCGTTACCTCGGAAGCCTTGAATAGCGCGCTAATTTAAAGTGGTAAAAACAAACAGTCATGAGAATGTGCTTGCTGTTTGTAGAGTTCTGACTGTATCGATTAAAATATTTTACTCACCCGTCTTTCTGCTTCTTTTGCTGCCTTCAAATGGCTCTCGATCGCATCAAAGTCTAATTTAGGTAATGCTGTCTCTATATTATACACATCGAAGCTGCCTGTTGACAAAATATTAAGTTCATTATGCTCTTTGGTTTAAATTCCTGCCTGGTACATTCATAATCTTGGTTGCAATCGATTCGTAGAGCGCCCAACTTAATTAAATCTTGAATAAAATTATTGCCGTCTCTTTCTGTTCTCTCATGATAGAAAATTACAGGTATAGACTTCGGAAGTACAAATTGCTACAAATCTGTACCATATTTACTTTCTAGCGTATATAAGAAAATGTTCTTATATTACTTGAAAGTTGCATTTACTAGTAATCAGTCTTACTTTAGGAAGGTAATTGAAAAGTTGAAGATAAAAAACAAACTTACCCAAATCACATTCTCTTGCAGTCTCAGATTTACGGACGGAAGTATTACTTTGAGCACTCCGGAAACTTTTTGCTGAAGTTATTTCTTTTGGCCGCTCCCTCGACGCTCTCGGTTCGCTGGAGAAAGATTGCATTCTAATTTATTTTCTACTAAGAAAGCAATTTTCTCTAGCTCATCAGATTCCTAATGGAACTTCTACACCTCGTTTGTTTACTGATGAATAATCCCGGCAGATCTAACCCGCTATGTTTGCCAACTAAATTGGACAGGATGATGTCATTATAGCGTTAGAACACGAAGGCTATCCTTCCTTATTTAACAGGGTTATGCGATACACGTCAAATCTATTTAAAAATCTCGCTTCATTGAGTTAAATTTAATTTATGAGGTCAGTTAACTTCGTACTTGTGCTAATAACTTCAGTGTAAATAATTTCCGATGAAGTAAGTATTAGAAATTCTACATACATACATATAATCACGCCTTTATCCCTAATGGGGTAGGCAGAGCATAAACAACCAAAACAGTCGTTCTGACACAACTGACAAATTAGAAATTCTAATTAGTCAAATTTGTTAATTATGGTCTATTCAGGGTATACTTACATCCTAGCAACTGGAGGTTTTTTAACAACCACATCAGCAGTTTTATTTGTAAACCTTCTGTAGTTATCTGCATTACAGTCTGTACTAGTGGTTGGAGAGAATGGGTATCGTCTCGAAGTACCAGCTATCTCATTAGAGTTCCCATCTGTTAGCACCACATCAGTTTCACTTTTACTTTCATTCCATATCCGGTCGTTCTCTCGCATCTCATCAAGTTTAGGAATTATCTTTCTTAACTCTGTACTCAGCTGTCGAATAGTTCGCTCGACATTATTGCTTAGAGCTTCGGTATCATACTCTTTAATATTGATCTCATCTTTGCCGTCCGACAAAAAAGCGTCAGGTATAATTCCGTCCGTTTTATTCTCTAGAAGTAAAAAGGTAGGCCTACTTAGTTTCATTTCTGTTCTAGTATTTGTTTCATTTTCTTCATTTACGTCTTTATTTATTTCTTCTGTCAATTTTTGTTGTTCAGTTTTTACTGGTATGTTAATTTGATCGTCATCTGTAACATCAGTTTGAGTTTCTACTAACTTCTTTATAACATGGTTGACTACATCACTTATATTATTAATGGTAGTCTCTATAGGTTTAGCAAATGTGTCTTGTATGTCTTTCCTTAATTCTTCTAAATCGTCTTCAATGTTAATGTTATAATTCAATAGTTGCTTGATTTCATCTTCGATTTCTTTATTAAAATCTCCTATTATGTCATTAGTACGAAAATTATTTTCTATATCCGCATCTGAACAATTTAAGTCATACTCTGTAGTGTTATTATTATTATTATTACTTAAAGAAACCGTTTTCAAAAGGTCTGGTATTTCCTTTTGGCTACTATCTAGAGATTCAATATCTGTAAGGACATGTTGTGTCGATATAATTGGTTGTTTTATAGCAGTCTCCTCCTCATCATTACCATTATTATTGTTATTTATGATGCTATCTTCAGAAATATTATGATTTGATTCTGAATCGTATGTGATTTCTGTTATTTCTATGTCTACGTCGTCATCAGTCATTTCATTTTCGGAGTGATAAAAGTTGTCAATGTTTGCAGAGTAGTCCTGTAAAGTAATAGGATATTATGTTTATTATTAATTACCTACTTAAGAAAATATATTGTTGGTGATAAAAGACTAAAGATCGAGAAAATATACATAGATTAATTAAAGCGATAATACGACACCCTTACATACTAGGCTTCCCTTATCCACGCCCTCATTATAAGCTAAACTACGCAATACATTTACAAGGTTTCCTCGGCAAGCGAAACTCTACCTGCAATGTGTGTGCTAAGTGCTGAAAACCAGGATAGTTAGGATTTACGATTCCTCTAGGCACTGGACGAGCGCTATGATCAGACATCTCATCCGTGTCTGATTGTTCGAACGCTTGCTCTTCGTCAACCGGAGAAGTACTGCAGGATACATTGGCGTCATCTGAAAATTCCATTTAGTAAATACAATTTAGGCGCTAAGTACAAATTCCGACCCCCTTTTCCACAAACGGAAGCGACAAAATGAACGCCTTATAGGCAATTTCGCAAAAGTGTCATGATAAACAAATTTCATTCAGCACCTACCTAAAAAGCTTTCTCGCGAAGCGAACGCTGTCTCCGTGCCTCCCTCCAGATTGGCCGTTTGTGTAATGTCACAGGGTTTTATAAAGTTTGTATTGGCCTCTGTGTTAAGTCTGTATTGCCTGTTGCATACTGCATTTGAATCAATGTCGTATTTTTTACTCGTATAATTATCGGTGGTTATATTCGAGCTATCTAGGCGGTCACTTTCTCTACAGTTATAGATGTTGTGATTATATTGTGTGTTGTCAGTTCGCGCTGTGCTATTGAAGATGTTGCGAGAGTCGAAGGTATTGGAAAGCCAGCTTCTATTGTCGAAGTTGTCGTGGGATGCCACCTGGCGTGGGTTCAACGCAGCCACGTTACCATTCTCTGCCGCGTACAGGAGCCTCATGCTTACCTGTTGACAATAACAAAATCATTTCAAATTTTCGTCTTTTAACTCTAGTTATTATGATAGAATGTAATGTAGCATAGATATGTAAGACATAGGCATGTTGGAACGGAGTTGCTCTCATAAAATCTATTTTGTGTAAGTAGTTATGTAGATAACTCCTTGGCCTTGTACTATAAGAATGAAAGTTGGTAATTTTTTTATATTACTTAAGTTACTAACGCAATCAAGTGAAACATAAAACTTATACCTATGGTACTATTATAATGAAAGCGAGCAACACGAGACTAACAGTTCAATTAATTTAAAAACCACTCCATCATTTAGGTTAAAGTTTACTCGAATTCGTTGTAAGTGTTATTACTATGATTGTGCTGTGTGCTTTAAAAAAACCAAGAGTTTTTATGTAATAGAGATACTCGTGACGATATCAGAATTCTAAGCAGCGACGAATAGCAAGGGTAGCTAGTACTTATATACTCAGCAGAATCAGATACTAAAAGTAAATTGACCAATTTGCATGACACGATCGTCCGATAGCGCTCAGAGAATATTGTTAACAAAGTTGTGAAACCTAATACTGGCTATTAGCAAGGTAAGTTGTCTGAGTTGGAAATAAGTTGTGAGTCACGAAGACAAGTTACGCCGGTAAGCACCTCGCTAAGACGGTAATTACTAGCGATGTCCCGCATAGTGATTGACGGACAGTTACTGTCCCCAACACAACACTGCCTCATTTATGTCCGAGCTAATAGTGTCACATAATTATGGTCGATAGACTTTTTGTAATTACCCCCAATTATGGGAAACCCATGTTTCTGTTCCGGTTGATAGAACAGAAAAGAGAGTCGTTTTTGTTCCACTTTTGGCACTTTGTCCCCAACGCAGTTCCATTTACCTCGTCGAACCAATAGTTCCACACCACCATTTACTATTATAATCAAGAGCTAATCGGTAGTAGTTTTTGTTTCACATTTCGATAAATGAAGAAAACTGACTTTGTTCTTTCTCTAGGTACGTAGTATGTGTAAGACAAAAAATCTATTCAACTAAACCCATTAGCCTGATAATGTACAACTTTTAGTGCAAAATTTTTGCTCGTATCTTCGGTCGATATTAAATCCGCCAACTTATAATGATACGGAAAGGCAAACTTCGGCAAAAAGTTGGGGCTCAAAACATCCGTGAGCGGACTGGCAACGATACCCTAAACTACTTCAGCCTTGAGCGCGAGATAAGGAAGGTACAGTCAACCAAGGAGTTAGGCTACCAGAGCGACTCTCGACCAATGAAGTTTTATCAGGTGTTTATTTATACGGGGTGCAGACGACTGATGAGGGTTGAACAGTCAACAAAACTGAACAACTTTAACCAAGAAATTATTTCAGGAAGTGTTGTTGTTCTACATTTAAATACATACAAAATGACCATCTCGATCAGATAATTTGAATGGACATGTTAAAAACATTTTTAATTTTCTGGTGAAACTTGTTCAGGTTCGTTGACTGAGAAAACCAGTCTTGGGTACGCTGTCCCTTACACCCGGTAGTTTAAGGCAACACTAAAAGAAATTTAATTAAAAATATGAGAATATTGAAGACTTGAGAAAAGTTAATCAGTTTGAATCGGCCCTGGTTCCCTAACTCCTTGGCTGACTGTACTATGATATATACTGAATGAGACCTACTTACTAGATTAAATACGCCCCTTCGTACCTAGTTAACCTAGTTTGGTTGCGAGACTTCGCGGCTGGTGGACATTTGGTAAGTGTCACAATGAACGCGTTGCGGCAGCATTATTGCGCTCCCGGGTACAAAATGTGACGCCGAGAGCAAATGAGAATGGCGCTTCACAGCTCACAGGCCAACAATTATTGCATTATTTAGTAACGTGTTCACAAGCCAAATTGGGATTAAACAATCGTATTGTCCATTCCACATAAAATTTACTTCCATGCTGGACTGGGAGCGAGAGAAAAACATAGAATGTGCCAGCTGCATTTCCTCCCGGGCAAGCTGTAAAAACCAGCTAAGGGATCTGAGGGTTTCACTATATTGCAATTTAGGCGATGGGCTGACATCCTGTCACTACAGCAATTTACCTACAAATCTATCTTAAATAACCCTCTACAACTTTGTCAGATGTGCCGGAACGACCATTGTTTAGGTCGTTTACGCTCTGCCTACCCAATTAAGGATAATGGCGTGATTATATTTATGTATGTATGTAAAAAATATTTATTAAATACGAAAGTATGTCCACGCTCTAGGCCTGGTTTTAGGATATCGTAGTCGATTTTATGGTTTGGCCTCAATATAATTTTACTGACAGGGAATGCTTACTTCAATAACTTTATTAGTTTAGCAACTAAGTATGTCTTAATATAACTTTGACGATATATAGATGATACAATAATAAAAACAAAACAGGAAATGTAAAAAGAAATTAAAATATAATAAAGGGAAAACTTACAAACGCGTATATAACTATAACTCGAAACGGCTAATATTTAATTGAATTATGCAGTACTTTTCAATTATTATATTAAAAACTCATAGAAAACTGATAAAAAACCTAACTGAATTAACACGCGCCTAAGTTTAATAAGAATTCCCTAGAGTCTGCTTGTCTTTATGCAAATATGATTCAATTAAGCCCAAGAGCGGTCTACAGGGTGAAGATAAAGTGATGTGAACTTTGCGATATACAGTACGATCTGGTTCTCAATGAACGTGAATCTAAACTAACTGCCTTCGTTGTCTAGTGGTCAGAGCCCTGGACTTACGAGCCGGAGGTCCTGGGTTCGATTCCCAGTTGGGGACACAAAGTTGATATTTGTCAATTTATCACTTTGTGAGATTTTCCCATTTGAATGCGAGCTGAATCCACCTGATTATCTGGAAGAAAACGGATTCCGTGCTTCGGAGGGCACGTTAAGCCGTCGGTCCCGGTCATTGTATCTAATAGTAGTGTTACAGGTCGATGTTGCTCCACGTCCGTAGGAACTACCTTAAAAACCGTACACGTGACCCGGGGTAGAGCTAAAGGTGCAACAAAACCGGCTGCTGCTCTGTCCTCTGGACCACATAGCGAATAAGAAGATAAGAATAAGATAAGAATATACTTTATTGCACAGAAAAGACACAAGAGAAAATAAAATTAAATGAAAACAAATAATAGTACAATTAGGCTGCCTTATTGTTAAGCAGCAATTTCTTCCAGGCAACCTTAGGGTACAGGACAATAAAAGTTGAACCAGTGGGCTGGTATACATTTTAGGCAATATATTATATAGGTAAGTAAATAAGCTACTTAGGTGTATTTATATAATTAATAACAATAAAGTCATACATATAAATAACTTATACCTACATAGAAATACATAAATATTATATATTCAAATGAATATGTCAAATCTCATGATGGTAGCGTTAGTTCCTTTTTTCGCCACGTTCATTTAAAGCCTAGTCGTATCGTACAAGTGTCGCATCTGTCGTCTGCACGCATAATGGATTAATTTATCAAGTAAATTGGATAAGAAGCAGCCTACTTAGCGAAAATAATGCCCGCATGTATCTGCTTATCACACTCGTTTAGAAATATTAAGAGATACAAATTAACCTAACGAAAGTTTGTGAGTTTTTATTAACATGGGATAGAACCTCATTTCCAGGAAAAAACTTATTATTGGCGAATATACAACGTTGCATACCTACACGTACGTAACATGCAATAACAATAGGTAAAGAAGGGCAGGGTAATATTGTGGGCATATTGAGATAGAGCCATTGGATAATGTTATAATCATTGAATTTTATGTCCTAAATCCATATAGGACGATATTGCGGATCAAGGCGGATATTGTGAGACGCGCTCTCGTCCTTCCGCCGGCGGTCGGGGCGGCTGGGGCGGTTAGGGCGGCTATAGGGCGGCTGGGGCGGCGTGCTGGCGCGCGGAGCCCGCTACGACCTCAATATCCGATTATACGCACCCCCTGATAGCCTACCGACATCACCCATTCTAAGATAACATTCTATAAAAATCAGCAAAATCTACGCGACCTCTATCGAAATGATATCTCCCGAGTCAAGTTTGGACACAAAAAAGGTCCGACTCTATCCGAACCCAAATATGAAATTCATGAAATATGTTAATATTGGATATAAGGTGTAAATTCAAATATATACTCCGATAAAAATATCCGAAACTCACATAAAGGTCGAAATGTTATTAAACTTTCCAGATTTATAGGGCGACTTCTGCATGAGAGCCAAATTCTTGATTTGGGTCGAACAGAAAAGTTTCAATTTTATGTCTCCGTAGAGCAAAGTTTTTAGATAAGTGAAGCATTTAATTAATTTTAACTCGGGCACCAAGGCGAGATAACGATTGTTCGAATTTCTCAGGGCGGTATAAACACAGGCTTATTTTCCCTAACGATCTCTCATTCCGGCCCACTTCTTGGACCAAATTACAGTGATATTTTAAAGTCAGTTATTTTATTGCGTGGGAAAGCGGCACTGAAATGAATCCTGTTTCAATTTTGAAAGGAGTTTAATTCAGAATGTTCTTTGCTGCCAGTATTATCTCTGGATTGGAATTTCTTAGATTTAGATTAGATGTAACTCGCCGAGAGCAAAATGAATCACGTAGCTCAGCTACCTGTGAGAGGGAATTCAGAAAAGTGAGAAAAATCTCCGCTCGGAATGCGGTTTCTCGGCGGTGTGGTGTATGCGGGCGTATGTCGGGTGTCGGGTGCACTAGCGGGCCGGGTGTGCCCCCGCCGGCGATGTACTGGCGCATGGCGACTTGCCAGCAAATTGATTTTTTGCTCGCTTCCTGAACTAATCCTGTTTACTAGAAAACGCTTCTCCGCTTCGTAATGAAACAGCGATTGTAAGAACATTTAAAATATTTAGCAAATCCCTATAACAATGGCACTTTTTGTTCTTAAAATAAAAGCAAAGACATTACGCCTGTAATGACGTCGTTGAGCTCCTAAAATAAAGCTATTCGGGCTTGTGATTGTTAATTTTCAATGTCTGTAATGATCTTTGTTTAGGATTCTGTACAAATATATACCTGACCTAACGTAAGGGTGAAGCAGAAAATAAGTTCAGTAATTAAGTTAAATATCCCCAAAAGTAAATTGTGTTAGTTTCGGGATTGCGTAGGTGAAATAATTTATACTTCCAGTAAGTTAAAAGTATTTTAACCGTTAAACTATTAACCGCGTAAAAAGGTCAAATTTTGACTTATTTAGTTGTAAGACTTAGCCTTTGCAGGGTTTGTTGTCTTGTCTGCCGTAAAGATCAGTATCAGCAGAAAGAATTTATATTCACGATCACAAGGCCCTTTACGACGTGAACCTTCCTCATAACAATAAAACGAATATTTGCCTTCTAACAGATTTATGATGGTCTTCCATGCTGGAACATAGAATGTGCCAGCTGCATTTCCTCCCGGGCATCTAAGGGATCCGAGCAAGGATTTCTGTTTATTGCAATTTAGGCGATGGCCTGACAACCTGTCACTACAGCAATATACCTATAAATCTATCTTAAATAACCCTTAAAACTTTGTCATACGTTGCGGAACGACCTTTGTTCAAGTCGTTTACGCTCTGCCTACCCCATTAGGGATAAAGGCGTGTTTATATGTATGTATGTAACAGATTTATAATCTCGTATAGAAGCAATCTCTACGTTTCATCATATGAACAAATGTTAGTGATAAAAGTAATCCTACCATTTAAAAGTATTAAAATCGTCAAGGGGAAAAACGGCCATTACCCCGACCCGAGGTAAAGGTTAACGTCGAACAAAGTTACTTTATTGATAAAACTGCCAACTTATTTTCATTACGAGTCCCAGTACACGGCGTTTAGACGTGAGCAGGCCGTTTAAAATGCGTAAACGTTACTTCCCTAAAAGTCCCTCGGGAAGCTAACATTTTCACCCGAATATTATAGGTAGTTTTAGTATCTATTGCGTGTAGGTTCAATAGTGGTACATTTGTACATTTGGAGGGACTATCGACCGCGGCCGGCTTACTGTTCCTGTATTTACCGCGTCTGCCTTCACATTAAATATTTATTCGATGAGTCTTGGAGCGTGTGGAGCCTCCGTCCTCGGCTCTTCGGTCTGGAGGTACCGACCGCCATCAATCGCTCGCAATATGAACTCCAGTAGATATCTCCTAATCGTATTTCAACTGAGAAGCCATATATATCACCCGACCAGTTGAATTCTATTTTATTCTATCGAGGAGACAGCGAAGATGCGAATGGAATTCAATATGTAAGTTACGATGGTTACAACTGTAGGTACAAACGACGAACGTGAATACAATACAACAACCTAAGATTTCCCGGGAGAGAGTACGAAGACGTGGTGCTTCCACTGTAAACAACTTTTTGAAATTTACAGCATAACTTCCACTGCATAGTTTGATATATGAACAACATATTAGAAGAGCTACGCCAAATCTTTAGTGTAAACAAGCTGTTTTAACTTTGCTTGGCTGATTTCACGAAACCCTTCCAATCATCACCCAAAAAATGTGTCATGCTAGACTGGGAGTGAGAGAAAAACATTGAATGTGCCAGCTGCATTTAATACCGAACATGCTGTAAAAAGCAGCGAACGGATTCGAGCGTTTTAGTATATCACAATTTAGGCGATGGGCTGACAATCTGTCACTACAGCAGTATACGTACAAATCTACTTTAAATAACCTTCAAAACTCTGTCAGACGTGGCGGAACGACCTTTGTTTGGGTCGTTTACGCTCTGCCTACTCCATTAGGAATATAGGCGTGATTATGTATGTAGGTATGTTATTTGCTAATTTTAATTTCTTTCTTAAACAACTTGTTATAAATAAGCACCTTAATTCCATGCTTCGTTATAACAACACCTTCTAATGCTTTATGCAGGAGTTTAATTTAATATTCCCTAGTAACAATTGTTCGCGGGGGATAAAAAATGAATAAAGCCGTCGAGATCCATATTTATTATGTTTATGTTGCGGTTGGGAATGTTTCTTTCTCATATCCATGATACAAGAAAAGTTATTAGGCAACATATGGCTACACGCGCTGCGATGGCGTTGTAGCATTCTACTTATAATATTATACAGGGTGAAAGGATAAAGACTGCAATCGTTTAACCCAGGGATGTGATCTCTGCCTACCCTCCGGCAAAGAGGCGTGACGTTATGTATGTATGTTTGTTTAACCCACGTGGTCTATTCATGATATCCAACAACTTCACCCAACTTCTTTGATAAAAAAATTGCATAGAAAACAAGCCTATGATGGGAGCACTTTTGCATAAGGTAAACTGAGAACACAAGGTGACTTTTCTAAACATTTTTTTTCTTAGTAAATGCTTGATTACAATTTAAATAAGAAAGGATTTTAGATATTCTCTCCTAGCACCCTGTATAAACGTGTAGAGCTATTCTACGACGTGCTACGGCGTAGAGAGAAAACTACGAGAGCCAATTCGTAGCACCCCCTGCTTGCCCCAACAACCTCTGGAGTTCACAAACCACACGCTATGTTAAAACATATATACATATAGTAACGCTTTTATCCCTAATGGGGTAGGCAGAGCGTGAAACAACCTAAACATAGGTCGTTTCGCCACGTCTGATATAGTTTTGAGGGTTATATTGGATAGATTTGTAGGTATATTGCTGTAGGGACAGTTGTCAGCCTATCGCCTAAATTGCAATATACTAAAACTCTCGGATCCCTTAGCTGATTTTTACAGCATGCTCGGGAGGATGTGCAGTTGGCACATTCTATGTTTTTCTCTCGCTCCCAGTCCAGCATGGAAGATGATTTTTGATAAGAGAAGATGTTTAAACATAAATTAATAATAATAACAGAACATATAACAATTTTTCACTAGATTTTTGAAGTCATTTAAATTATGAGAATATGTAAAAAAAATCTCATTTTCTGGTATAAATGCCTAGACAAGATCTTTGATCATACTTTAATGAGGTAATAGAAATCATCATTTAATTAAATTTATTTATTCATAAACAATTAAATATTTTGTTCGAATTTTACATTTCAATTAAATTGTCATGTAAAATTGCCATTGCTAGCCTTATCTCGTTTCTCTCGGGGTCGGCTACCTAATTTAGGTGAATGAACGAGAGTACTGGTTTTTACACAGAGCAACTGCCATCTGACTTCCGCAACCCAGAAGGAAAACCAGACCCAATCCTAGATTAGGTCAAAGTTTTCAAGCTGCCAATGCTTTAGCACTGGCCTCTGACATGGCTTAACGACTAATATCTATGGTATTAAACAATATTAACCGGGAACAACGGCTTAACGTACCTTCCGAAGCACGGAAAAAGCACCGAATAAACGTCCATATGAAATTCGATAACCAAAAAAACACATTGGTACGTGGTGGGATTCGAACCACGACCTCAGCTCAGGAGGCAGTGGCCCTATCCATATCACTCTCGGGCTACTGAAGTAATAGAGATAGGACCCCTTAAAAAGCAACCTATAATTTTAATTGTTCCTATCAAAGTATAGTAAACATAGTTCTAAAGATCTAAGCATACATAGGGATATAGGGACAGAGAAAGCGACTTTGTTTTATACTATGTAGTGATTTAACAATTTATTGTACACAAAAACATCATAAAAATAGGACATACAAAACAAAGACACAACATGTACTGCTTATTTCTAAAAAGTTTTTTTTACAGCAGACGTACAGAAGTGAAAATTTTATAAAGATACTTTTTTTTTTTTCTAACATCCTGTATTATATAAATGTGTAGAGCTTTTCTACGACGTGCTACGGCGTAGAGAGAGAGCTACGAGAGCTACTTCGTAGCACCCCTGCTTACCTCAACAACCTTTGGAGTTCACAAACACACGCTATGTTTAAACTTTCTTAGTTCTAGTCTAGCTGTGGTTTTAGTTTGGATTAAATATAACTAAGCCACGGGTAAAACTTTCAGAAGCAGTTTAGTTATTTGGGTACAAAAGCCAGTATTTTAGCAGAGAAAATTAAGTACTTGTAAACAAAATAAATTTTAACAAGCTTTCAAAGCGCAATAGCCAATTTAGTCATTTTGTATTCAAAACATACAGAGGAAATATAAAGTAAGTAAAAAGATATAGTTTAATTACATATCGTGGAAAATTTAAACAAAGACTTTTGATCTTTCATCATCCAATAACGAGGGAATAGGAATATGACCTAATAAAAGTAACATCCGTACATGTAACTGCTCCGTGGTCTAGTGACTAGTGCCATGGACTCCTGATCCGGAGGTCCTGGGTTCGATTCCCAGGGGGGAAACACAAAATTGATATTTGAGAATTTATCACTTTGTGAATTTTTCCCCAGTTTGGTTAGGACATTGCAGTCTGAATCACCTGATTGTCCGAAAAAGAAAAAGATTTCGTGCTTCGGAGGGCACGTTAAGCCATCGGTCCCGGTCGCTGTCTTTGATAGCGGTCGTTACTCAAATCATATCAGAGGCCTGATAGTTGTGCTACTAGGCGGTTTAAAAAACTCTGACACCAGGGTTCATTGGGTCGATAGACGCGATACCCACTCGACAGAAGAAGAAGAAGTAACATCCCATTTATAGCGCCTAAAAGCTAAATAAAATGTTAAGATGAGTTAATGACCTTTATTTAAAACACGTGCCTTGAACGATTTTATCTTTAGCAACTTAAATTTGAGGCTAATAAGACCATAGCCAGTAAACGGAGTAACTTTCACAATTCCACATTATGATTAAAATCAAATATGGCCTCAATTTGAATGGCGAAAGGAAATTCCATTATTGAAGTGAAAACTTCAAGATTTTTTTAAAAACTTTTTATTGTTAGTTATATTTATTATATTATATTTGTTTACTTTCTGACGGAACAAATCTACATTATTTCTTTCAACAATAACATAACTTTTTCTAGCTTTACCTAAGTAACCACGCACTTTACACTCCCAGCCTAAACACTAAAATGTTTGTAGGTGTCACGGGGTCGCCGGGCGGTGGCGGTGGCGAAGGTGGCTGGTGGCTGGTGGCGTGACCCGCCGCGCCCTCTACCCTCAACCACTCGCTAATGGCCGCCAGGATGATGGATCGCCGCGTAAGCCACGACACAATCCAGCACGATACACAGGCCCTTACAAATACTAAATAAATATTAATACTTTGCCGGACGGCGGAAATAAGGTCCGAATAAATCTGGCGTCGGAAGGTTTCCGAAATTCTGGAAGAGCTTCCGAAGTGTCGAACTTGAATATGTTTACTTCAATCTACATTTTCTCCACAGTTTAGTACCTACAGGTCTTAAATAGAGAGCATAGCATACATACAAGAATGTTATTATGGATTTATTTGTGAAACATAAAGCTTAGTAATTTTGGACACGTTGATAAGTCAAAGACAAACATTTTGCATTGTAAATTATACTCATTTCGAGTGAAGCACCAAACTTAAATTAGAATCCACAAGTCACGAAACACAGTATGTGACTCTATCAAGCACTCTGCACGATAAAGATCAAAGTACCTAACTGAAAAATATTCTATCTTTATTCGTCAATCTATTCTAATGGCTTTCGTCTGTCTGGCCGTCTAGTCAGCCAGCTTGAAATGTCTCTATCACAAACACAAACCGAAGAACGTGAGTTTACTCTACCGTCCTACCTGCAATTCAAAATTACTACAGAATTGCAGTAATCTCCCTCAATGGCAGCTTTTAACAAATTAAAACTATTTTAATCTGACTGCTGTACGAGTAAAGTGTGGAGAGGACAGTTTAATTAAAGTAACAGCTTGCGAAATTGTATGCAGCACGTAGTTCCGCTGATGTTTGTCAGTTATTAATTATTGGACGTTTAAAAAATGTTACAAGAAAAAACATGAAAACATAAGATGGTAAACGAAAAAACAAAAAGTGAAAAACATTTCATAGTAAAGAAAAGTATTCATATATATCTTTCCGATGCATAGACAACACAAAATCTATTCAAAGTAAGAGTGAACAAGCTTTTGTTGGACACACTCTTTCCATCGATTTTGTTTGTGTCGCCTCTATATTAGATTAGACTACTATGCAGACTAGAATCAGGATCAAACTTATTTTAAATACAAAAAAAGATAATAGTTATATTCAGTTATTTCATCAAACACTAGCTACTACCTTTCCAAATATCTATGAACTTTGTCAACAGTAATTTACGGAGTAGTGTGTGGAATGCGGGAGTAATTAACCGCACATTTCCGAGGGACCGGGATCATACGAACGCCGCCGCTGTTACCTCAAGTGGGCTAAAAATTGCTGTGTTCTAGACCTTGAGAGCACTGACTTCTCTTAGATCACTCGTAGACCCATTATGAGATCCTGTATGACGTATATTATTTGTTATTGTCATTTACTAAGTAGTGTGTGGAACGCGGGAATAATTAACCGCACATGCCCGAGGGGCCGGGATCATACGAGCGCCGCCGCTGATACCTCAAGTGGGCTAAAAAGAGCCGTGTTCTAGACCTTGAGAGCACTTTTGGCCCGCAGCTCTTCGATCACTCTTAGACCCATTATGAGACCCTATATGATGTATATTGACCGTAAATGACTATTACATTTACGGAGTAGTGTGTGGAACGCGGGAATAATTAACCGCATATGCCCGAGGGACCGAGATCATACGAGCTCCGCCGCTGCTACCTCAAGTGGGCTAAAAATAGCCGTGTTTTAGACCTTGAGAGCACTCACGGCCCACAGCTCTTAGATCACTCTTAGACCCATTATGAGACCCTATATGACGTATATTGACCGTAAATGACTATTACATTTACGAAGTAGTATGTGGGGACCGAGATCATGCGAGCTCCGCCGCTGCTACCTCAAGTGGGCTAAAAATAGCCGTGTTTTAGACCTTGAGAGCACTCACGGCCCACAGCTCTTAGATCACTCTTAGACCCATTATGAGACCCTATATGACGTATATTGACCGTAAATGACTATTACATTTACGAAGTAGTATGTGGGGACCGAGATCATGCGAGCTCCGCCGCTGCTACCTCAAGTGGGCTAAAAATAGCCGTGTTTTAGACCTTGAGAGCACTCACGACCCACAGCTCTTAGATCACTCTTAAACCCATTATGGAATGGTAATAAACGTCTAAGATACACGCTATATAGTCATTGTACCCATTACTTGACGTAAGAGAATATTTTGCTACGACTCACAGCGGCTGCTACGAAATGAGGAGGATTACTTTAATGTATTTTTCATTTGCCTGTGGTAAATAAATTAATGTTTTATGATTTTAATTACGCACTAAAAATATAATACGTACTTCAGTTCAGATGACTGTCATAATAAATTGAGGACAGACGCTTTTCTACATCCATCAGGAAAACCTAGCTGTCATTAATGTATCTAATATTATCATCATTTTCTACCCACATCCACCCTCTGCAGGATATAGGCCTCTTCTCTATTACGCCAATCCTCACGGTCCTGTGCCAGGCTCACCAGCTTGTTCCTGTAATTTTACGATGTCGTTGTACGTAATATACCTGCAATTAATTTATTATTTTACTGCCTCCGTGGTCCCGGGTTCGATTCCCGGCGGGGACAATGAATTTGCTTGTTGTTTCTAGTTTGGTTAGGACATTGTAGGCTGATCACCTGATTGTCTGAAAAGTAAGATGATCCATGCTGTCGGATGGGCATGTAAAAAGTCGGTCCTGCACCTGATTTCTCTCTGGTCGTATCAGTCAGTGTGTCCCATCAGAATAAGAGATTGAAGGAATAGAGAGTGCATCTGTGTGTAGCGCAAACACTTGGGCACTAAAAACTAGTCCTGCGCCGTTGGTCGATCTCTGGGAGATTGTCCGCCATTACCGAAAATCGGTGGGAGGACTATTATTATTAATATATTAAATATTCTGTAAAATCCCGTGTCTTATCCACATAATAAGAAGAAGAATGTAATGACATTCATTTTCCTTTATTCGGATGAGCAATGAAGGACTTATAAGATTTGGTTAGTCATTAATTTTCATTGAAAGAAAAGCGACTGGAGGTTGGAAAAAGTAAAGAAAAAATCCATTAAAAGTATTCCGTGAACAAAGGATTCTTGAGTATGGATTATAGATTGTCTAAACTTTTGAGGTTTACCTAGCAACTTATAATGGAACGCCGAATTTCTCAACTGTAACAATTTATTATTCGAAGTGGGCTATGGTGTGGAAAGTTTCGATTTATGATAGGTCTAGTGTAGGTTGTTAGGTTAGGCAGTTAGACTTGTAGTGGTTGTTGGTCGGTGTAAATTTTATTAACTTAGTGCGCTCGTATGGAAACAAATAAGGAAAGTTTAAATATCTTCTGATAGTATTATACAATAGTAAAAATATATACTTACAGGTTATTATTTTTAATTGCAATTTTAACACACGTTTGGCACAATTAACTTTTAGGATATGTTTTTTACAGAGTGAAGTTAAATTGATTTAGCGACACCTAATTCTGGACTCATAAAAGTTGTTCTTCCATGCTGGCCTGGGAGCGAGAGAAAAACATATAATATGCCAGCTGCATTTCCTCCCGGGCATGCTGTAAAAACCAGCTGAGGGATCGGAGGGTTTCAGTATATTACAATTTAGGCGATAGGCTGACAACCTGTCACTACAGAAATTTATGCACAAATCCATCTTGAATAATCCTCAAAACTTTGTCAGACGTGGCGGAACGACTTCTGTTTAGGTCGTTTACGCTCTGCCTACCCCATTAGGGATAAAGGCGTGATTATATGTATGTATGTAAAAGTTGTTCATAAAACTTTTCATGCATATTCTATTCGTATGCGGGACACTCAATTTTCTTTTATTATTGAAGTTATCTGTTTTCAGATAAATTGAAAAACAAATCCGGTTCCAAATGTGCATTGATTTTCTTTTTACAGCAACTTTATTAGGTAATTGGATTTTAGTGTTCCACAGACGCAATTTACATCAAATTTTTGCTACAATACACCCTGTGAACATACATACATATAATCACGCCTTTATCCCTAATGGGGTTGACAGTGCGTAAACGACCTAAACAAAGGTCGTTCTCCACGTCTGACAAAGTTTTGAGGGTTATTTAAGATAGATTAGTAGGTATATTGTTGTAGTGACAGATTGTCAGCCCATCGCTTAAATTACAATACACAGAAACCCTCAGATCCCTTAGCTGGTTTCTACAGCATGCCCAGGAGGAAATGCAGCCGGCACAATCTATATTTTCCTCTCGCTCCCAGTCCAGCATGAAAGTAAACAAACCCTGTGAACAAACTATAGAATTTTACCTTACAAAGCAAAAGCATACATATGCACTGTAATATACAACGCTAGCTGTAGAGTGGAGGGACGGTCTCGGGTTTGCGGATTTGCGAACCCGTGCCCTTCTGGACCCACACTCACACATATTTATTTTAGTTCACTCTGTGCTATTTACAATGTATTACTGTTATTCTACTCTGAGAAGCCCGATGGTAAAGTGGATAGGGCCGCTGCCTCCTGAGCGGGAGGTCGTGGTTCGAACCCCACCACGTACAAATGTGTTTTTCGGTTTTCGAATTTCATATGTACGTTTATTCGGCGATTTTTACGTGCTTCGGAAGGCACGTTAAGCCGTTGGTCCCGGTTAATATCGTTTAATACCGTAGATATTAGTCGTTAAGCCATATCGGAGGCCAGTGCTAAGCATTGGCGGCTTGAAAACTCTGACCTAATCTAGGATTGGGTCTGGTTTCCCTTCTGGGTTGCGGAGGTCAGATGGCAGTCCCTCTGTGTAAAAACCAGTACTCTCGTTCAATCCCCTAGATTAAGTAGCCTACCCCGTGAGATACGGGATAAGGCTAGGGAGATGATGACTGTTATTCTACTCTCACATAAATTGACAAGTTGTTAATCTAATATCGGGTTTATCGTTTGTCGCTTCTTTTAGTATTTTTTCAATTTATTCGCGGGATTTAAAACCATAAAACGTCATGCGAATGCGATTCTAAACCGGAATCACAAGAAGATTTTAAATAAAGCTGCTGAATAATCTAGATTGTCCTTTTAAAGATCAAAGTTCATATCAAGTCTAACATCGATCACGTATCACCAAACGGTTATAGGGACCTATTCATAGCCACCGCCCACACGTCCAACGCAAGTCTAATACATATTGATAAGCTTATAAATAAATCACCTAAAACTAATTTCTGACGAGTATTTAGATCGCAAGAATGACTCATACCTAGACTTACGAAGTACATTCTTCATACATAAAATTACGCCTACATCTTAACTATTGGTAGGCAGTATGCCAAAGTCTATTAAAACTTGTTTTCAGCGTGTCCGACGAATGTTCATTATTCGTCGGACATGGTGAAAACGGATTGTTTCAGAAAGGAATATGTATTGCTACAGGTTGTCAGTCTATCGCTTATGTTGCAATACCTAAGTACTTTGCAAACTTCGAGCTAGTTTACTGACTTTGACAGTATTCCTGGGAAGAGAACCAGCTGATATATTCAGGTTCGCACTTTCGGTCTAGCATGGGAGGCATATATAAATTATGGCACGTCAATAAAACTTGTAAGTACTTAGACCTCAATTTATGTCGGAAACCTACTCGGGCAAGCTCTTCGTTCGGTCTAATTTTATTTTCGTCGAATGCTTCGCCTGTGGGCCCGTCAGTACAAATTGGGAGTTCTAAATAATTGTATATTGGATTAGCATTTTTTATTAAAGATCTGGGAGCAGAAAATATATTAAATTTTCAGTCGCTTCTCTTTCCGGGCAAGTAATTTTCCGAATATGGTATACAGATTTAGGCTATCGTATTTCAAAACTAATTAAAAGAAAGAAATAGTTACGTATCTGACTTTAACGTTTCTAAACAGCACGCTTCCTCATCATTCCCTCATCATTCCCTTGCCCTTATCCCATTATTTGGGGTCGGCGCAGTATGTTTTCTTCTTCCATTCATCCCTGTCAGCCGTCAGTTCGACATTAACACCTGTTTTCAACATATCATTTTTCACACAGTCCATCCATCTTTTCTTCGGTCGTCCTCTCCCAACATATCCGTCCACATTCAAATTCAATACCTTTTTACCTATATGACTTTCATCCCTCCGCATTACATGTCCATACCACGCAAGCCGATTTCCTCTTATTTTATCTGTTATGGGCGCAACTTTCAGGCTTCCTCTTATGTACTCATTCCTAATCTTGTCCATTCTTGTTACTCCGCACATCCATCTCAGCATTCGCATCTCAGCAGCATGAAGCTTTCTTTCATTCATTACTTTCATCGCCCAACACTCTGATCCATACATGACGACAGGTCTTACGATGCTCTTATATATTTTCCCCTTTAGCCTAAGGGGAATTCGGGAGTCGCAAGTTGTTCCCGTGACCTGCCGCCATTTCATCCACCCTGTGTTAATTCTGTGCGTAACTGCTCGGTCAATGTCGCCATCACCTTGGATTTGTGACCCGAGGTACTTGAAGTCGGAGCAGACGGGTAATGCTACCCCATCCAGAGTCAAAGCTACAGAACTGGAGATACCGCCGAAATCGCAGAACATGTACTCAGTCTTGGTTCTGCTGATTTTCAAGCCTACATTCTCCAGTTTCTGTTGCCATTTCCCCAATCTACTCTGCACCTCGAGTCCATCTTCGTCGACGAGAACGATGTCATCGGCGAACAGCATACACCAGGGTGCCTCTTCCTGTATGTCCGACGTCAAGGCATCCATTATCAACAGAAAGAGGTAAGGACTTAGAGCCGACCCTTGGTGTAAGCCCACAGCCACACCAAACTCGTCACTGGTGCCAGCTGCTGACCGGACACGTGTACAACATTTTTCGTACATAGCACGAATTAACACCACATATTTTCGAGGCACGCCTTTCTCTTTCAGAGCCCACCACAAAACCTCTCGGGGTACGCGATCGTATGCCTTCTCAAGGTCAACGAACACCATGTGTAAGTTTTTATGAACACGTTTGTGTTTTTCGCATAGTACGCGAAGTGCGAAAATGGCGTCCGTTGTACCTCGACCAGGCATAAACCCAAACTGGTTTTGTGTTATATCACTCTCTTCTCGTATCCTTCTTTCAATTATTTTCTCCCAAACTTTCATGGTATGTGACATGAGCTTTATTCCTCGGTAATTGTTGCATTCTTGCACATCACCCTTATTTTTAAAAATGGGCACTAGTAAACTGTTGCACCATTCGTCAGGGATCGTCTCCTCTTGCAACAACTTACCGAAGAATAAACTCAGCCACACCCATCCATCCGGACCTAGCAACTTCCACACTTCAACCGGTATTCCATCCGGCCCAACAGACTTTCCATTTTTCATACTTCGTACTGCCATTTTTACTTCTTCCACACTAATTTCTCTCACCAAACCCATATTCAAGGGTACGTCCCTCACATTCCCATTCCAATCATTCTCTTCGTTCATCAGTTTTTCAAAGTACATCTTCCAGCGTTCTTTTATTTCATCGTCGTTCGTTAAAACCCTTCCAGACTCATCCTTTATACATTTTACATGCGAAACATCTCTTGCATTCTTCTCTCTCATTTTTGTCATACGGTATAGCTGTTTCTGACCTTCAGGACGGTCTAAAGACTTGTACAGTTTGTCCTGAGCCTTAGCTCTGGCAATAGCAACTGCACGCTTTGCTCTTTTCTTGCAATCTTTGTACACCGCTTTCTTCTGTTCTTTCACTCCGTCATCTCCACTCCTAGTATTCTGCCACTCTTTAAACGCCCTTTTTTTGTCACTCAGCTCCGTTTGTACTTCCTCACTCCACCACCATGTCTCCTTATTTATCATACTCTTTCCTCTTGACTCACCACATACAACTTTCGCACCAGTTCTTATACACCCAGCCATTTCATTCCAGCATTCATTCACAGTTTTATCATTCATATCATTCATCTCTATCATTGTATCGACCACTTTTTCTCTGAATTTATTCGCGCACTCATCCTTTTCCAACATATGCCACTTTATTTTGGGGGACGGACATTTCTTACTCTTAATGGTCTGAACTCTGAGTTTAATTTCCATCAATAAAAGCCGATGCTGTGAAACTAAATCTTCGCCTGGTAACACTTTACAGTCTTTGACGCAGTTGATTTTACTCTTTTTGACGAGAATATAATCAATCTGCGTCGTGTGGTTGCCACTTTTGTACGTAATTAGATGTTGGTCTCGTTTTTCAAACCACGTGTTTGATATAGCCAGATCAAAGGCGGTAGCAGACTGTAGAAGAATCTCTCCCTCGCTATTGCGGTTACCGAACCCCCAACCTCCGTGCACTCTTTCAAAATCATCGTTCATTCTTCCCACATGCGCATTAAAGTCTCCTCCAACATAGATCTCTTCCCCATCCGGAACATTCATCATGACACTGTCAAAATCCTCCCAAAATTTATCCTTCATTCTTTCATCACAACCCGTTTGAGGAGCATACACACTAACAATATTGAGAACCAAATTGTTAAGCATGGTTCTAACAAGAATCACTCGATCACTCACTCTTTTGACATCCATCACATTTTCTTTCAACTCACTGTCCAATACTATTCCAACACCATTTCGCTTTCCATCACTTCCACAATAGTAAAATTTATATCCTTCACCAATCTCTTTAGCCCTCGCACCTTTCCATTTAGTCTCTTGCAAACAAGCCACGTTTATCCTTCGTCTCTTTAATACATCCGCTAACTCTCTTCCCCTTCCAGTCATCGTTCCTACATTCCAACTCGCTAACCTCAACCTAACTTCCTTCCCTTTCCGTGCTAGCTTCTTACGTTGCACCCGCTGCGGAAGGTGCAACAACCCTAGCCCATTTCCCACAGGAGTCGGGTGCTGCCCCTGCGCGTCGCCTCCGGGGAACGCCCTAGTCCTATCGCGCATCGTATTCATACTGTTCATACTGCATAGGTTTTGGCAGAAATTTACAGCCGGCCGCCTGCCTGACGCCAACCCTCCTTGGGAATGCTGTTGTTTTGTCCTCTGGGTATGGTTGTTATGGAGGATAGTTCTCTCGGTCGCCTCTTACGACCCCCACGAGTAGGAAATGGGGAGGCAGTATTCTACGCCGCTACCCCACGGCAAATCGCCACCATACCACCAGAAATATTGAGCGAAACATTTACTTTACAGCTACGGCGTAGCACTCGTAGCACGCGTGTAGACTTTCGTAGGCGGTGAAGACGTCACAGTCCAAACCAAACTTAATATTTGTAGACAGAGTTTGTAGAGCGCTTATTAAATGCATTATATTCTACTTAGCTTGAGCTTCGTAATAACAAAAAGAACAGTTTAGATAAATGGTGGTGACGTCACAGTCACACAGATACCGTTGAAGTGTGATATGATGTGATGAATGCAGTCATTATAAGTGAGTTTGCTACAGCTGTGCAAAATATTGACACGGGCAGCTGTAGGTTTGAGTCCGGCTCACACGATTTTTCTCACATTTCCATATCTGATATATTATTAACATACATACATACATACATATAATCACGACTTTATCCCTAATGAGGTAGGCTGAGCGTAAACAACCTAAACAAAGGTCGTTTCACCACGTCTGACAATGTTTTGAGGGTTATTTAAGATAGATTTGTAGGTATATTGTTGTAGTGACAGGTTGTCAGCCCATCATTACAATATACTGAAACCCTCGGATCCCTCAGCTGGTTTTTACAGCATGCTTGGGAGGATATGCAGCTGGCACATTCTATGTTTTTCTCTCGCTCCCAGGCCAGCATGGAAGAATCTCGCTCCCAGGCCAGCATGGAAGAACTATATTATTAACACCTCACTGAAATGATAATAATAACTCAACGAGTTTCAATTACTTATAACGCAAAGAGTTCAGTGTCTCATTTTACAATTTAAGTAACAAAAACACTGCGCCACGCTTCACTTTTACCATTTCATGCATGAACAATAAAAAGCTTTCTTCCATGCTGGCCTGGGAGCGAGAGAAAAACATAGAATGTGCCAGCTGCATTTCCTCCCGGGCATGCTGTAAAAACCAGCTAAGGGATCCGAGGGTTTCAGTATATTGTAATTTAGGCGATGGGCTGACAACCTGTTACTACAGCAATATACCTACAAATCTATCTTTAAATAACCCTGAAAACTTTGTTAGACGTGGCGGAACGACCTATATTTAGGTAGTTTACGATCTGCCTACCCCATTGGGGATGAGGGCGTGATTATATGTATGTATGTATATAACAATAAAAAGAGGTGTTCTATTTTCTTTGCCCTTCCCGCTGCTGTTGCATTTCTATTCCGAGCTCATGTCCCGCCGGCTGCTTTGTCCCGCCGCGATTTGAAAGCCAGAATGAATACAGCCTTTTCTTTCTTTATGTCCCTTTGTTTTCATCACAATTTCGCTTTTGAATAACGGCCTCCAATTTACGAACCTGAATTTCAAAACATTGTTATTCTTGCGAAGTAAGTTTGCTAAATAGCCTGTCATTGTTTGTATCCCATAAATCTGATTTTAATCTCGTAATATTGGTTATTTATAAGGTCTTTACAGAATGGGCAGCAAATGGTGCTATTAATATTTATTTGTAGTTAGCACTTTATCGTTAGCCCATTTGGTTGTGCTTCGATTGTTCAATAGTCGTTGTGTATAATCCTGGCTATACAATCGGTAAATGACCCTATATCGGGGTAATATGGCCTTCCATATTGTTGGCATATCGGTAGATCACGCGAGCGCCGAGGCGGGTTCAATATGAGGTTCAATTACGGCTTGTACCACGACCACGTTGATATGAGATGTACATATTTACACAAATCCATACATACATACATATAATCACGCCTTTATCCGGGATGGGGTAGGCAGAGCTTAAAATACCAAAGAAAAGGTCGTTCCGCCACGTCTGACAAGTTTTGAGGGCTATTTTAGACTGAAATGTGTATCGCTATATAGTGACGGATTGTCAGCCCATCGCCTAAATTGCAATACACTGAAACCCTCGAATCCCTTAGCTGGTTTTACAGCATGCCCGGGAGCAGATGCAGCTGGCCTATTCTATGTTTTTCTATCACTCCCAATACAGCATGAAAGAAAATACACAAATCCAGCCGCAAATATGTCAGCTGAACGTGGAATACGTATTCTCATTGCAATGCCGCGGTGAATTTCAGACCTAGATATTATGTTCCCACTCCACTAGGAAATTTCCGGTTGTACGTGCTAGCTCGACTGTGACAATGCACAATCCGCATCTCGTTTTCTATACGTACTATAGATACTACATACATACATATAATCACTTTATCCCCAATGGGATTGGCAGAACGTAAACGCCCTAAACAAAGGTCGTTCCGCCATGTCTGACTAAGTTCTGAGGGTTAATTAAGATAGAAAGATAGATTTTTAGGTATATTACTGTAGTGACAGGTTGTCAGCCTAGCGCCTAAATTGCAATATACAGAAACCCTCTGATCCCTTAGCTGGTTTTTACAGCATGCCCAGGAGGAAATGCAGCTGGCATATTCTATGTTTTTTTCTCGCTCCCAGTCCAGCACAGAAGTATAGGTAGGTAGATACTAGTTGTATGTATGTATGTATAAATGAAGCTATTAACTCGTTTACTATAGGTATTTAACTAGCAATTTAAATGATCGGTTTTGCTTTTGCGGTTGAACATAAAATGTTGTTTAATTCAGAGTGTACGTTCATTTCATGAGATTGTTCCCAGTTTTATTAGGACTTTATAAAACACAAAAATTACTCTGCGCATTGTAGCGCATCTCAAAAGTCTCTGATAGTGGCCGTTCCGCAAACCATATAAAAGTTTAGAAAATGAGTTGAAAATTCTGACATCAGGGTTGATCGGTTGAGGATCGATCCGACAATTCACATAAAAGTAGAATAATTACCAAGTCATATTAAACTCGTAAAGTATCAGGTCTGACCTAATTGAAATACGTTGGATTCCACCGCGTACAAAATAGATGGGAACCGTTGAAAGAATTTCTACAGAACTTACTTCTTTAAATACGATCTGCAGAAGAATATTCAAACTGAAGATGAAAATTTCCATTCATATTTGTGTTCATACGTGATGCGAATTTCAGATATTTTTAACGAGTGAATTCATTTCATTTGCTGAATGGAAGTTCAACGAAATGCGAAATGAACGAAGCTTGTAGAAATTACACCTACAGAGTTAAATAAAGCTGTAGCAATCGAGTTTGCAACGTAAGTTAGCTTGTAATCACGTTACTGGAAAGGTCGCAAGAAAATGCCTTAATAAAAAAACCAGTGAGCGTATTACTTACACAAGCTATTACTGAGACTTTTATTTTTCTCTTGAGACAAATATTCACGAATCTAATAGCAATTAGGCGCTTAGCGGAGTAGACTAAAACGTGCACGTGCACAAAAATAATTGACTGGCCCGTTAGATTAGATTTTCTAACAGCCAACATTTTCAAAAACTGCTCTGATTTCGTATATCAAAGAGAAATTATTTGTCTCTTTTTCACGGATTACATGATAAAAGAGTACGTCGTCTTTTACTAAATGCAAAGAAAGACAAAGAAATCACTGGCTTGTCTTGTAAGGCAATCCATCTTTCTTATGTCGCGGCAAAAGCTAGGGAAATCAGGCACACGTGACGCAGCTTACGATGTAGTACAGGACCCGACTGCACAAAACCTTGCTCCACAAGTTTTAGAAAAATACATGTGAAGTCATGAAAATTGTGTCAAAATATGTCCGGTTTTTCCACAGTTTTGCCATACGGCAGCTCTAACTTATACAGAAGGTTTATCTTACTAGACTATGTAAGACTTGCATGTGAGTCTTGGAAGGTTGCCAGTTTTAATAAACAATGTTGTTCTTCCTGTATCCGTACAGACACGAGTTCACAATCACACTAGCCTTCACCTGTGACTTAATGCATAGGCAAATAGTAGCCTATGTGTACCAACCTTCATCCAAATTTATTTACCCAATCTTTTCAACATCGAACAGTAACCAAAATACACGCTTAATCACATCACCATTTACTATATAAGGGTGACGTGATGACATCGTCAATAAAATTTAACTTATAAATTTAATTTGTATCTGAATCTATGTTGTGGTAATTTATGAAGCCGGATCTTAGTCTAAAATAAGACGCCTGAGCCTCTTCAGATACGCCGACGACGGTCGACACTTCAAACAACTGACCGACGACAAAGAGCTTAAACCTTTGGCCTCACTAATCCTCAGAACCAATAAAACTTATTTATAAATACATGTACGTATTCAAATGAAAAAATAAAGTCTTTTCAATAAAAAAGGAGTCGATAGGATCAACATGATCTCCGAGAAAAAGTTCGGGTGTAAGACTTAAATAAGTAATACATTAGATGGACGTGAGTCAGAGCCAAGAAAATAGTTTAAAATGTAAGACTACTTTTGACTAGTGCCTGATGTATAAATATGTATGTTCTTTGGAGAATATGTACCTACATAATGTAAGTTACATTGTACAAGCTCCTGCAATCCGCTCAACAACCTTTTATTTCCTTTTTGCTTCGTTACTCTCACATAATAAAATAAATCTAGCAATTAAGTTAGCTGAGGCGTGCCGGCGCCAGCAGCGGCTGCATTAGCTCTAGTTCAGCACATAACACATGGGCGTTTTTCCACTAGACGGCACGTCCACGGCAACGGCAATGGCACGATATCGTGGGAGAGATATTGAATGAAAAACAATGAAAATATACGGCTCGCGTTTCCACTTGCCATCACAGCAACGACACGGCATTGATTCCCCACCGGCATCGTCGCCGGCCTGCCAGACTGCATGTGTTTTATATGTAGCATTGCGCGTGTGTGTGTATCGCACGCTCGGAATGGAACAAGGTGAACGATATCCCCGACGATATTATCGTTCCGGTGGAAAAACAGATCCACAATATCGTGACGATATCATTATCGTGCCGTTGCCGTACCGTCAATTGGAAGAATACCCAATAGAGTGAGCGGCAGCAAATGAACCGACTGCGCCGTAAATAGCGCTTACGACCCTCGGCCTCTGCCCTACTGTTTGTTTTCCAATCGTTTCAGTATGCTTAAACACTCCCACCCACTCCACCGAATCCTTAATAGAATTCTAAAAAGTAAGTAAGTCTATTAGACAAGGGTAAGAAGGGATTTTCGAAAAGTTTCCGAGAAGACTCTCCGTAAGAACTTACAAATACCTGGAGGCATTTTGTGTGACGTGAACGGATAGAGTTAGTTACGTGTGAAATTCTCTGCTTCGTAGCGGAATTCGCTTTGTTTAGGAAATTAATGGTTAAATTCTGGTAGCTACATGAACTGATGTCCGGAAAGTTATTGCTATTTTCTAGAAGCACGTAGATAGTCTCCTTCCAGAACCGGCAAGACAAGGAAATTGATCGCCGAATAGAAAATTCCTGGAGGAGCTACTGGTCCATGAAGGATCTAATGAAGGGAGACCTTCCCCTTTGTCTAAAACGACAACTCGTTGACACGTGAATCCTGCCCACTCTAACTTACGGCGCACAGACGTGGTCCCTGACCGGTTTGCAGAAGTTCAAACTTGGGGCAAGTCAAAGAGCAATCGAGCGGAGTATTCTAGGTGTAAAAAGGATAGATCGCGTCAGAAACACGACCCTCCGCACCAAAACGCAGATTACTGACGTGGACAAGAAAGCAGCAAGGCTCAAATGGGACTAGGCTGGCCATGTATGCCGAATGCACCCAGAGAGGAGGGCTAAACTAACAACTGAATTTGTCCCACAAGAACGTCGGCGCAGAGGGAGACCGAGGAAGCCTAGGCGGGATGACCTGGTCGACTACGACCCGAATTGGTCGGTAACAGCCATGGACCTTCTTCTTCTGTCGAGTGGGTATCGAGTCTATCGACCCGATGAAGCCTGGTGTCAGAGTTTTTAAACCGCCTAGTAGCACAACTATCAGACCTCTGACATGGTTTGAGTAACGACCACTATCAAAGACAGCGACGTGGACCGACGGCTTAACGTGCCCTCCGAAGCACGAAATCTTTTTCTTTTTCGGACAATCAGGTGATTCAACCTGCAATGTCCTAACCAAACTAGGGAAAAAATCACAAAGTGATAAATTCTCAAATATCAACTTTGTGTTTCCCCCCTGGGAATCGAACCCAGGACCTCCGGATCAGGAGGCCATGGCACTAGCCACTAGACCACGGAGGCAGCCATGGACCGTGTACTCTGGAAAGAGAGTGGGGAGGCCTTTGCCCAGCAGTGGGACAGTTTAGGCTGATATAATAATAATAACGTAGAAGATGAAACATGTCCATGAAATATTCTTAATGCGTTTGATATTAAACAAAGTTTTTATATTAACACATAAACCGCGTCTAAATAAGTTTCTTAATATTTTCTTTACGATATATAAAGTAATGAAACATGAGTAAGTGTAAGTAAAACTGCGAGTGGCGGGTAACCTGGAGTTAATGAGCCGTTTCATCGTAAAGTGTGCTTACGGCGAAGCTGCCGTGGTTGCTCCACGCCGATACAGCTTTGTAATCGCATGGACTAGTTTCTTTTACACCCTCGTAAACAAGGCTTACAGGCATTACAACCGTATGTAGGACAAAACAACCCCATACAAAGTAATACACATTCGTACCATTTACCGTATTTACCCTTTATACCAGAGGTAGTCGACAGATATTAGAAATTCCTCCAGCTTACAAAGAATGATAACGCAATACGTGGCCCTACGAAGGATTATGTTATGGGACTATGAAAGGGCTTGTGTAAAAAATTGGGCATACTGGACGTTGTAGGCTAAGTAGCAAATGAAAATGAAATTTAACTTGGAAATGGCGTGACCGGGTAGGTGACCGGCGATAAAATGAACCCTTGACTCGTAAAATAGCTACTGCTCAGTAAATGTAGACCTTATTCGTTACAGTGGAGCACCCGGTTAGAGATTTTTCTGTAAGTAATTTGGTCGTGTAGTCTTACCGTGAGCAATAAGGTCCATATTACCTATTCATAAGTAAACCTTAAAATTGTTAGTTGGAGCTCCATACTGAGTCCTTCATGGGCTAAGTGGCTTAGATGTTGTTGGACTATCGATTGATTTACTTACCTTATTTTAAGCTTACCGCGAAAGGTACGCATTCTTTTTATTAATGGGCAAAACTGGCATGGTATGACCTTGCAAAACTCTATTTAGTAATTTGTCGTAGACGAAACTTGGCGTGTCGTGATGGTTAATTTGCCTACAATGTAGAATATATAAGTCTTTCATGAATTAACTAAATTATAAGCATTTATTAAAACAGATTTTAAGTATATTCATTGTCAACAAAACAGAATGAAAGATCTAAGCATTGATGCACTCAAATGGAAATTGACGACTTAACAAAATAGTTGAAGAGTAGTATAAAGCGCAGAACTTGCCTACGTGATTGCAGTGGACATAAATCTCATAGCACACGAGTACCACAATGCAGTCGCATCATAAATTGCATGCAAAATTTATCATAAAACGGATGGTACTTCCCGTACCCATAAACATAAAAGATTTACACTTGTTCATTCTCTCGCGCTTCTCTTGCTTTAGAGAAAGTACACGTCGAGGATGCTAACAAATAATGTATTTAAGAATCGTACCTGTAAAAGGCGCCATCCTGGCTATAGGTTAGCGCAGTCACTGAATAATAAATGCAGCGAGCAAGGTTATCTGTTTGTGGGAGCACAGTCCGGTGCAGCGCGTCGCCGGTCGCCCGCGTGTACGTCACTGGGTATCGGTAGGTATAAGAATGTTTTACGTCACTTAGGCTAACGAGGTTATAGTGTGAGATGTGAGGGCGTCGTGGCGACGTGCGCACCCTCGCGTCTGTCGGTGCGGAGTGGTCGCGTCGTGGAGTGAAGCGGCGAGGCGGCTGTGCCCCGCGCCCTCGGTTCTTAACTTACTCGCGCCGGCTAGCACAGGGCGGGCGGCGCTTTGATACTACTACCATACAACCGGACTGCTTTTATTAGCAGATAACGGGATTTTTTATTTACGCTTTTCATATTATAAAAAGAGTCTAATAAAATATGATGTCCAAATCGTCCAATGATAATGATAAGCACAGCATTGTCATTGGACTGGACATGTCATTTTTCACATAAACCCTATTTCTGACATCTAAAATAAAAGAATGTTATATTTATGCGGTTTATTTTATTTAGAACGTTTCGGAAAAATATATTTCTTTTGTAGCGTCCTCTACATAAGAGTGAACGAAGTACTTATTTCTATATCTTTGTACAAAACGAGAGGTTCACTTCACACAGCGTAGGAACCACTAAGGTAGGGACATTCACAGCACAACCTAGCGAAGAGAAAAACACAGATGTCGCTGGTAACTTTACCGCGTAGAACCTCCGTAAATTTTGCTACGAAACGCTGTTAATTTTTCTAACCCCGCGATAGATGGCGCTTTATCAGCAAACTCGTAATATTTGCTTCAGTTACGGTTTACGGCATACATACGGATTACATATCGTGGTACATATTATGCACTTATTTTATTTTAATTCCTTAAAAGATTAAATGAAAATTACGTGTAATGTCTCACTATTTTGGCTGCACACGTCAAATCAAATCACATGTGTAATCTTAAACATACATATATGTAAATTAATATATTTGATTCAAATATCCTGATATTTGATCAAAAATCTTAAATTACATAGGGTCTTGTACTATCAGACTCATATTAAGCTTTAATAAAGTTTAAATTGCTTTTCATTAGAAATCCGAATTAATTAAAATTTTCTAATTGTATCCTTCCGTAGAATAATGAATTTGTGTTGGTCTCGGGCTGTGACTAATTACATAAACCCACAGAGTAGGTACGAGTATGTGGATTCAGACACATTGCTCTACAACCGTACAAATAATATAGACCTTTATTTTCTTTTACAAAATAATGTCCTAACTGGCAACATTTCGACCCAACAGTCAGCGATTAAAACCATTAATTCTGTTGAAAGAATTTTTACCAAAAATACAAAGAAAGCTCAACAGAGGTTTGTAAATTGTGTTGGCTTTAAACATTATCTTTTGAGAAAGTGGGACGTATTCTGAATTAGTTGTTGAAGTGTTGCCAAGGAGTAGGGGCGGAGGCCCGTGTTTACGAGCTCCTAAGGCTGCCTCGGTCTGCCGGTCTCCACTATGCCTTCACCGATGTCTTTATTTGCGGAAATAACGGCTCGCTTCAGTGGAAATTCCCTCTCAGATTATGCTTAAGAGTGCTCGAAACTTGCGCCGAGTTTGAAGCGGTTCGGGACAGGTTTCTGAATGGTAGAACTTTTCACTTCGCAATATAAAATTGAACGCGACAATTGTGCATGAGATAAAAAAAGTTATTTACAAGATAGTAAAATAAAACTCTTTACTTTTAATGGTGACTTAACGAATAAAAAGGGCATTCATAGACAAAGCATTGAAAGAAAATATGCAATTGTCTGCAGGAGGGTGCACCGCTGGTTATGCTAAGTAGGAAACGGTTCGCATGAATACCAAATGGCACTTACGGGCTTTCCAGACTGCAATTTCCTGTAATAGATGACGCTGTAGATTTTATCCTGACCTGAAATAAAACAAAAAGAAATATCACTGCACGCAATGAGACACGAAACAACGTTACCATAGTAAAGTCTTCTTCTTCTTCTGTCGAGTGGGTATCGAGTCTATCGACCCGAAGAACCCTGGTGCCAGAGTTTTTAAACCGCCTAGTAGCACAACTATCAGGCCTCAGACAAGGTTTGAGTAACGACCACTATCAAAGACAGCGACCGGGACCTACGGCTTAACGTGCCCTCCGAAGCACGAAATCTTTTTCTTTTTCGGACAATCAGGTGATTCAGCCTGCAATGTCCTAACCAAACTGGGGAAAAATTCACAAAGTGATAAATTCTCAAATATCAACTTTGTGTTTCCCCCCTGGGAATCGAACCCAGGACCTCGGGATCAGGAGTCCATGGCACTAGCCACTAGACCACGGAGGCAGTTAAAGTACCATAGTAAAGTTAGAGCACATTTGTATCGTTTACGAGTCTTTTAATTAATATTTATTATTATTATTATTATCAGAAATGTCCCACTGCAGGGCAAAGGCCTCCCTCCCTTATTTATCCCGGTTTTAGGCCAACTCCGTCCAGTCGTGGTCGTGGGCATTTCATTATAATTACCCAAATTTAGATTTAGTTTATTAGGCAATGTTTTTAATTAAAAGTAAACAACTTAGAAAACTACAACGTCCAGATAATCGGTGGATAAGAGCTTTATGGTAATATTGCGTAAACACACATGAATTCAACGAAATAACACAGTCACAGCAATGTGTAGCGTTAGCTAATATTATATTTCCTTTGGCAATGTAAAGAGTGTAACACGCTTAGGTCTAGAATCACGCCTCGCAACCACTAATGCTGCTTAAGCTTATTTAACACCCCCTCCGTGAGGGGTCTATAGCCCTCTAGCTTACCCTCCACTGAACGCAAGTGTATGTAAATACTGGGACGAACAACTTTAGCAATAAGTTGTTCAGTAATTTATTATTATTATACTAGCCTAAGCTATCCCACTGTTCAGTAATATTTTTTTTTAATCTGTTTTGAGTAGCAGGACTATTTAACACGTTGCACCTCTACGGCTACGGTCGTAGACCGTCTACGAATAGTTTAAATCGTGTTACTAAGTAGAACACTAACCGTTGTTGAATTGGGTTAAGTTATTTTAAAAAATGATGGTAAGTCAAATATTCATCTCCCTAGCCTTATCCCGTATCCCATGGGTTCGATTACAGAGATGGTGGTAAGTCAAATATTTTAGACAAATGTTAGTAAGTCAAATTAGTTTAAATTTCGATAAAATATTATACGAAGTAATCCCATGATAATCAAAGATATTCCAAACCATTGTCAATAATATATAATTAATATAATAATAATTTCGATTATCCCTTACAAAATCCAATAAAGGTCCGCAAGTTAGGGACATGTCCTCAACTTTGCTATAAAACATAGGATGGGGCCTGACTATAATACAAATACTGCGATCGGTATTCGAAGCAACGTGTTCTACAGGTATGCAGAGAAAAAGTACAATAACTAAAGTACGGCAAAGTTTTTGAAAATCAGCATGTAGCATATTCAATACCTAAACAACATACCACATGTTTTTTTTTCTATTTTTTTAAAGTGTTGCTTTGTGTTTGAAAACCATATCAGAGTTTAAAATCTCTGACACCAGGGTTTGCGCTGCACACTTTGGATCGTCCAGCGACTCAAAAAATACACTCTATAAAAGGCTAAGGTAACATAAGGGTAAATTTTTACATTACATACGAAAAATTAAGATCAACATTTCATACAAAACAATGTCAATAAAACTATTTGTAAAATTGAGTCTACAGACACAAGGGATTGGTTTCCAAGAACAAGCACATTATTCCAGAACCTTCTAAACCCTCCGAGGAGAGACCCATTACTTTAAAATATACTGGCGATAACTTTTTGAGCACGGTAAAGATAAAACTGAGCATTTTTAGGAGGGAATTAAACGGTAATGAATAAATGAACGTCAGTTTTCTAAGGAAGTATTATGAAGCCTTTCTGTTTTATAAAGCTCTATTTTACTTTCAGAGCAATGACCTCAGTAACACATAAACGTACCTAAAAACGAAATAAGTTATAATGGTTCACAATTTATGTAGTTTGGGAGCTTATCCCTAATAGTTTGTGTGAAACGTTTGCTAATTGAGAACTGTAACTAGTAGGTTTGGAGGTAGGTACTTCGCACCCCGGAGTGACAACTTTAAATGGAAGATACTTAAATCTGAATGTGTGTCACAATAATGCAATTATAATCCTTTTCTACGCTAAATAGTAAATTTATTTTATTTCCTATTGCCTGATTGCTTAGAAGATTTTGCTACATTAGCAATAAGGCCGCCAATTGTACTACTTTTCATTTTAGCAATTTGTAATTTCTGTGTTTTTGTGCAATAAAGTATATTGTATTGTATTGTAATGGTAGGTAAAAGACTAGCTTGCCTACTCTAAGATATATCTGCAAGCACTAGCAGCGTGTCAACTAAAAGCAAAAAGCAATCAGCCCCAAGTCGTTTTCATAACAAAGAATGGCCTCTCTGCGGCGCCCAAATGGAGAGTTCGGATTGCTCTCCACAGAGCGTACTGGGAACTGCGAACTTTCAAAACACAAATTTTCCGAACATAGTCGTAGTCCATTATTGTCGCAAGGGTGCTGGCGAAGTTTCGCGATCAAGCAGTTTACCGTAGTAAACTTGTTTGTGTTTACCAAATAAAATACGACTTTACATTCGTACTTATTTTACTTGTGATGTAGCAAGTCTTGTTGTGCGTCAATTATCAAGGATCATTTATTTTTTAATAGAATATGAAAGAAAGAAAATAATAAATTCGTTTCGGGCAGGGGTCGAACCTGCGTCCCTAGAATGCCGGTCCATCGCTCTGCCCACGAATTTATTATTTTCTTTCTTTCATATTATATGAAATAAAATAGTATTGGGAGTGCTAAAAACCACTATGTTTTTAAAAACATTTCTTTTGTGTTTATGCAATAAAGGATATATATAAAAATCCTCGTAAATACTTTTTATACTTTAGACTATTGTTTACTACAGTAATCCTGAGCTGAAAAGTATATCTGCTGAATTATTTTAACATTTATTATATGTATAGATTATTATCGCTGCGTGGAAGATGAATATTTTTATAGACCTACAAAACGGTCAGCTCCGTGGTTAGCCAAAAAACTGAGTCCTAATTTATATTAAAAGAGCGTGCTCCAAGATAATTGCCCCGGGGAGCAAGGAAGGCGGCTTTTCGGAAGACTTCCTGTTTGATTTGCAAAAAAATTGAAGCGGAATATCTTTTGTTTTAAGACACTTTGAAAAATAAGACATCGTCTTACAAAAAGATAGAGCAGGCAGAATAGGTAAATATTTATTTAACTTTTCATAACATTTAATGTTTATAGGAGGATTTGTATCTCTACATACAGGAACATGTGTTAATCGCAATATTAAATTTTATACAAAATATAATCCGTTTTTAGGGTTCCGTAGTCAACTAAGGAATACTTATCATTTCGCCATGTCTGTTGGCTGTCTGTCTGTATGTATGCCGCGCCCCTGTTAAAAACTCAGTTTTTCACCTATTAACATGAAATTTGGTACGAAGATAGAATATGATGACGCGAATTTGGAAATGTAAAAAACAATTTAAACATAACATTTTTGGACCCCCTGCCATACAAGTGAAAGGGGGACAAGTTATTTTTTTTTGTAATATATTGAGTGGGGATCATTAGACAGGTCTTTTGAAATTAAATGGAGGTTTATTTGAAACAAAGTCTCATAAATGTTCCTATCTCGAGATATTTGCATTAACAGTTATAGTATTTATCACAAATTTGTTCTAGTCATATCTTCAAAACTATAAATGCGAAAATACTTCCATGCTGGACTGGGAGAGATAGAAAAACATAGAGTGTTCCAGCTGCCCTTCCTCCCGGGCATGCTGTAGAAGTCAGCAAAGGGGACTCGAGGGTTACAGTGTATTGTCATTTAGGCGATGGGCTGACAACCTGTCACTAAAGCAATACATATTACAATCTAAAATTGCCCTCAATTTTTGTCAGACGTGGCGAAAGCGCCTTTTACGAGGCGTTAAACGCTCTGCCTACCCCGTAAGGGATAAAGGCGTGATTTATGTATGTATGTATAAATGCGAAAAAAATATTGAAAATAATGAATATGAATAATAATCGTTTAAGTTGAAATAACATTTTGAAGACAATTATGTTGTTTTAAGTAAACATATAAGGCTACGGAATCCTACATATGCGCGTGTCCGACACGCTCTTGGCTAATTTTTGACACTTAATTTAACCAACGAGGAAACAGGCGATTTTTATTTTCATTTATATTTGAGATAAAATAAAACTAAAAGCATTTAAACTGTACCTAACTACAAAGTTTTATTTTGTGTCATATAACTAGACTAGGGTCCATCTTGTTTCGGTAGAGTCAGTTTTATACTGAGTGGGTATGTATCATAGCCTCAATAGATTTTTTGTTTCGGCCAGCTTTTTACGGGAAGGGTTGATGTGGGTAGAGCGTATAATTTATCATTTAGCCGACGTAGCACCCTTTATAGACATTAATTTGTAACCCCACCCGAGCATCGGCGAATCGAACCTTTGACGGCATCATTACACAGAAAATTGGATTTTTTATTACAAGGATTATTTTATTAGAAATCCTTATAAATCGCTGCTCTTAGCTCTATGAAAGAAGAGCATCTTAGCTCAAAGCTATGAATTATAGTAGTTACCTAGTTCTCTGCGTCTTATCGTTCAAAGGCTTTGAGTCTCTTTTATTTTAAAACAAAATTGGTATTTCAGATTATATTCACGACCGGTATTATAAGACCGCCTATATTATACTGTCATGGTTGTTCCTTTTTATTTCTGTTGTATGTGTTTTTTTGTGCAATACAGAGAGCCCGATGGTGTAGTGGATAGGGCCGCTGCCTCCTGAGCGGGGAGGTCGTGGTTCGAATCCCACGTACCAATGTGTTTTTCGGTTTTCGAATTTCATATGTACATTTATTCGTCGCTTTTTCCGTGCTCCGGAAGGCACGTTAAGCCGTTGGTCCCGGTTAATATCGTTTAATACCGTAAATATTAGTCGTTAAGCCATGTCAGAGACCAGTGCTAAGCATTGGCGGGTTAAAACCTCTGAAATAATCTAGGATTAGGTCTGGTTTCCCTTCTGGGTTGCGGAGGTCAGATGGCAGTCGCTCTGTGTGAAAACCAGTACCCTCGTTCAATCTCCTAGATTAGGTAGCCGACCCCGCGAGATACGAGATAAGGCTAGGGAGATGATGGTGTTTCTTTGTGCAATAAAAAAAAATAAGTTATTATATTTTAATTGAGAGCTTATCAAATATACTGACCTTAATTTGCTTTCCTAATACTGTACAATTGTTTACACATGCATTGTTACCTTGACTATCAACAGTTATCGAGGGCATCGACCCTGAACCACCCAAGGTAGCAGTTTGGTTTCAAAATGTCTTGTTTCACCGCCGACTTCAGTAATAAAAACACGTTCGCGTGACTGACCGTATTACAGAGAATTATATTACAGTTCGTTCCCGTATTACAACACGAGGCTCAGGGCGCGTGTATTTTGTATTAAAACTAGAGATGGAAGTTCTCGACATAATAAGTTCCTTTAGTATAAGCATACGCTTGGCAGTGATTTTTCTTTCAAGGGAATAAAGGCAATAAACTGGGAAATAATTTACTTTGATAATAGACTGAAATGTTTCACATTTAACACATTATATACTTATTTATTTTTCAGTATTTGCCCCCGCTTGTATCTGTGTGTCCCACAAACAAATAATTGAGTTATTAAATATTACCCAAATAAAATAACATTGACTTTTAATAAAATGCTCTGAGGTTGCTATGCAATATTTTAAACGAACAGTTATTATCTGTGGTCATTAACATCACGAACAAGCTTTATCAAATATTTAATTTTAATATTTCATTAGATACTTAATCATTCATAATACTATAGCAAACACCATTAATATAAAGTAAAATCGCGAGGCGAAATAAAAGTCAAACCTATTTCAAAATACCTACATTAAATCATGTCAAGGGATGCAAAATTACGTAATTTTACCAAATACGCCGGTAAAATACGCGTATTTTACGGTCATTTATATAAATTATAGTAAAATTACCGGTGACTTACGACGTTTTAACAGGAACTTTTATAAAGTGAAATCCAAAAAGATTCGGGAGTTACAGTGTATTGTATTTTAAGATATGGGCTGACAACCTGTCACTATAGTGATATATACGTACATTTCAGTCTATAATCGTTGTTCGATTTGAGAATCCATTAGCTAAGAAAAATCTAAAATTACCCTTAATATTTTTCAAGACTCGTTGGAAACGTCTTTTACTATGCGTTTTACGCTCTGCCTACCCTATTAGGGATAAAGGCATGGCTTGGTTTGCATGACTGTCTGAAATACACTGCTGCTGCCGCATTTTTCTAGTAGTCGTGTAGTACGTTTTTTACCGAATCTTACCGTTATTTACGGTAAAATATAATATTTGATAGTATATATCGTTTTATACCGTATTTTACCGGGGTAATTTTACCGCTTTACATCCCTAATGTCCCTATTCGAATCTAAAAGCCGTTTTCGCCAATTCTGGCAAATTAGTGGCATTTCAGATAGAATGGAATGGAATCTAGATAGCGAATGAATTTTAGCTAGTGCTTCCACCATTAAGTTTCCAATAACAGTTCGAAGCATTCTCAGTATTGGAATTCAATAAGCTTCAGCGACAGCAAATGCGCGCGTTGCACAAATATTTCCCTTTTAGCCCTGGGAATACAAAATTTGAGTAGATAGGATGAGATGGTATCTATTCCTTCTAGTGTTTCTAGTAATAGTAACCAATCAAACTCCCAATAATAGTTTAAAGCATTCCCAGTATGTATTTGCGAATTCTTAATTCAGTTAGCCTCACCCCAGATTTAGCAAATGCACGCGGTGCACAAATATTTCCCGTCTAGTCCTGTGAATACAAATTTTGAGTAGCATTTTAGATAAGCTGGAATGGAATCTGTTAACTCTTAGTGCTTCTAGTAATAGTAACCAATCAAACTCTAAAAGCCATTTTCGTCAAATGAGTGGCAGTGGCAAACCTATTATCTTCTAACTAGTGCGTCCTAGTATCCATCAAGCTTCCAATAATACTTCAGAGCATTTCTAGTATTTGCGAATTCTGAATTCAGTTAGCTTCATCATGAGCAAATGCGCGCGGTGCACAAATATTTCCCTTCTAGCCCTGTGAATACAAATGAGCCTGGTTGCGTCAATAATACCTCATCGATATTAAAATTACCCGAATTCTTTATAAATTTTTAATTATTAAACAGTTTATATCATTTCAAGGTTATTCAGTAATCTTAGTATTATTTACAACCACATTTTCAATAACTTAAAATTAATTTGACATGTATTAAGTTTGCACCAACAAAAACAATCTAATTCTTACGTTGAAGAATTAGGTACTTTTATCCTTCAGAAGTCTTCTAGCATCAATGTGTTCATCTTCAGCCCACATCCACCCACTGTGTTACTATGTTCAAATTAACAAAAAACTGCGAACAATAGGTTAAAAACCTCTCGGATTGTAATTATTCCAACGCCCTGTATGATTGACAAATGCTAACATATTTAGTTATGAACGTTGATGTCCCAACTGCGCATAGAGCACAAATATTTATCTCGTTACACTGTGAATGCAAATGATCCTCATTTCACTATAATCAACTTTTTATTCTCTCTTCCATGCTGGACTGGGAGTGACAGAAAAACATAGAATGTGCCAGCTGCATTTCCTCCCGGGCGTGCTGTAAAAACCAGCTAAGGGATCTGAGGGTTTCAGTATATTGTAATTTAGGCGATGGGCTGACAACCTGTCACTACAGCAATATACCTACAAATCTATTAAAAAACTTGGTTAGACGTGGTGGAACGACCTTTGTTTAGGTCGTTTACGCTTTGCCTACCACATTAGGGATAAGGGCGTGATTATATGTATGTATGTATGCAACTTGTCAATTGTTAACAAAACAATTGAGAGCACTTCTTTACGTAATAATTGGTTAAATTCGTTGTCTATGCAGGAATTCAGTTAGAGAGTAGTACGACAACACTTTAAAAGGACGTGGCAAAAAAAGGAATTAAGGTCGCCAACGCTATTTTTGACAATTCTACATACAATGCTGCGCCCCCACCTACGTTCACTTAAATCCTTGTCTTGTTGTATTGTTTTGCCAACTGCGAATTGGGTTCGCAAATTACTGCCTTCCCTATCACAGGCAGAGAATACAAATGAGCAGTTAGCAATCCCAAGATTATTATGTGCTGCTACCCTTTTTTTGGATAGTATTTTATCTATCCATTGAATTGAATAGTATAGGGAAAAGAAGCAGTACAGCTTTTTGCTGCAAAAACACTATTATTAAAGCAAATAAATCAATGGAATGTTTATTTGCTGAGTCTTCTTCTTCTGTCGAGTGGGTATCGAGTCTATCGACCCGATGAACCCTGCTGTCAATTTTTAAACCGCCTAGTAGCACAACTATCAGGCCTCTGACATGGTTTGAGTAACGACCACTATCAAAGACAGCGACCGGGACCGACGCCTTAACGTGCCCTCCGAAGCACGAAATCTTTTTCTTTTTCGGACAATCAGGTGATTCAGCCTGCAATGTCCTAACCAAACTGGGGAAAAATTCACAAAGTGATAAATTCTCAAATTTCAACTTTGTGTTTCCCCCCTAGGAATCGGAACCCAGGACCATCGGATCAGGAGTCCGTGGCACTAGCCACTAGACCACGGAGGCAGTTAATTGCTGAGTGCTTAATTTATAGTGCTTTACTTATCTATCGATACTTTTTCCAATCTTTCTATGCATTGCTCCCATTGACAATGTTCAAGATGGACTTACTTTGCGTTAACTCCAACATGTCATGCTTCTTAAAGAAGAAGAAACTACGAACTCATGAACCTAGAAATAAAACTAACTCTATCGTCAAGTTTTAGTAACGGTTATCTAAATTCAACAGAGAACCCATCGCAAATAATACCTAAAACTAGTTTTCTAGCCTAGGACGAGGTAGGAGGCTTTGGGGAAGAGATATTTTTCTACTCTGAAAGAAACAGATAATACGTTATATCTAGGCAAATCTTACCGATCCAATTCTTTATACAGATGTAAAGGAAGTTAAACAGAAACAAACACACTCGCATATTACTAGGACACTACAAATCTTCTGCTCTAGCCATACTGGCTTCTTCTAGATACCTAAAACCACGCTAAATACATATATACATACATATAATCACGCCTTTCTTCCTAATAGGGTAGGCAGAGCGTAAACGACCCAAATAAAGGTCATTCCGCCACGTCTGACAAAGTTTTGAGGGCTATTTAAGATAGATTTGTAGGTATATTGCTGTAGTGACAGGTTGTCAGCCCATCGCCTAAATTGCAATATACTGAAACCCTCGGATCCTTTAGCTGGGTTTTACAGCATGCTCGGGAAGAAATGCAGCTGGCACATTCTACGTTTTTCTTCCACTCCCAGGCCAGCATGGAAGCACCAAATAGAAATAAACAATAAAAAACTCATTGTAAGAAGAGCTTAGTTGTTTGGACTTTTTTGTGAAAGGTCCCACTCACATGGGAATCCACGGGAGGACCGGCATATATTTTAATCTGTGGGACGAGGCTATTACGCTACGCATTCTGCACTTCAATGTTACGGCGATTCATAAAAATACCTTAGCCATCATAATCGTATTACCAGAGATAAAGTACCACTTTTACTACTATTTTGGTAGATTTGTTGTATCCCGCTTAGAAATAGGACAAAACTTACACAAATACTAAAAGTGCACTTACAGCTTCCTAGACTGCAATACTCCGACACAGACGGCGCTGCAGCTGTTTCCCTGACCTGAAATAATAGACAAACATTTAACTTCCGTTAGAAACACCCGGCTTTAACACATAGTACATTAGTGGAGACAAGGAAATATAGTGTAGTGTCGCGACGTCATTTATCAGACCAGCACATTCCGAGTGCGTCCCATCGGTCTGTGTCAAATCTACTCATTTCTTGTGTAAGTACAGTCGACGTGTTTGATTTTAGCTCCTGCTTTTTTGAAGTTTTGATAAATGAAGTGTTTTTTGCTGCAATACAGTGGATCTATAATAATAACTAGCTTTACGCCCGCGGTTTGTCCCGCATTAAATGAGTTTATCCAGGAAACAAAATGTTTTCCCGTGTTTAATTCTAGAATGCAACGTAGGTATAATAAGTGTGCTAAGTTTCGTCCCAGTTGGTCCAGTAGTTAACATAAAAAAACGTAATCATGGAACACTTGTTATAATTAAGGTACCGATAGATGACGATGAAATAGTTTTTTTTTTATTTTTGCATGCGCATAAGGTACAACTAGCGTCATCTATTGGTACCTTGTGCGCATTCAAAAATCAAAAGACTATTTTCTTATGTTTAGTATTATTGTAATATTTACATGTACTTTCTTTTTGTACTTAGGATATGTAGTACTATTATATATTCTGTGGTTAGGATTTACTCCTCTTTCATATGATATTCTATAGAATGCAAAAGCAAAATATTTTTTTATCACAAAGACATTTTTTTTATATCTCGACTTCCAGATGGAGTTTCGAAAAAACGAAACACGAATCTAAGTTACACCTTCAGCAATACAAAAAAAACGCATTCTATTTAGTGGAGTACTTTTTACGTGGCACGCGAACAAACATACAGGCAGACAGACAGAGTAAAAAAAATACAGTAATTTTGACTTTTATAGCACTTGTAGATGAGACCCCTAAACTATCATTTTCTTATTTATCTCCCATGTACAAACATCGACCTGTTACATTTTTTTTATGTATAGAAACTAGTTTGAAGAGCCATAGAGTCAAATTCTAAATTCAATGAAATTTGAGATCTCGAAATACTGAATAACACACAAACTGCTTTTTACTGCGGAAAAAAACCTTATGCCCTCAGGAACTCATTTAGTCGCGGATAAAACCGTGAGTCAAAAAGCTAGTAGTAATTAAAAAATGAGGTCACTTTTTATGTTGAGCTAGGGCAGGTGCCCCGGTTTTGATCATCTTAAGACCATTTTTGGCCACTTGATATTTTAGTTCATTTGTAAAAAGCTTAAATATTAAAGTAGATTTTTTATAGAATTTATGAATTAGTATATTTGTACGAATTGAAGTAACAATAATTTGAAAACAAAGTGGCCAAAAACACTGCCTGCCCTACGCTAAAAGATTTAGGAAGCCTATGTTTCGTAAACTTTACTTTAACTTCGTAACAGGGATATAATATGTGCCGTGTAACAAGCTTAGTCCTTGAATCACGCCTGCCGCGACGTCTAACACTGCATAAGCTGATTTACCACCCCCTCCTCCCCTTACGATCACCCCCTACCTTCGGAATAGTCTACACTTCAGTGATCACGACAGGTATGTAAATACGACGACTGAACTTTGCAATAAATAATTTTGTAAGAAGTTTAAAATGTTTTCACTTATCTCAATAGGATATTGTTTTACCTACATAAACAGATAATAAAAAAACTAACATTATAGACGGGTAGCCATTTTAGTCAGACAACCTTTGGGTAATAAAATAACGGTTAAATATGTTGTGGAATTAAGCTATTGGCAGTTTGTGTAGCAGGCACGGACGTAGCGGCTCTACGGTGCCTATGCTTATTCGTAGACTCTATCTAGGCAGAATTAATAGTTCGTAGCACCAACACAGTGCCCCCGCGGTTGTTCGTAGACTGTCTACGCAAACTTAGATTGGACATGTAAATGACGTAATAGTTATTGCATATGCTGATGTTGGAGTTAATTTCTGTTTACATTTTATACGAATAGTTGAAGGAATTCGGTTTACGGATTTATTGACATGGCAAAATTTAAGAATAACTTTCAACACCGACCGAAACACGAGGTATTTCTTTCATTTATGAAATAAAAATTAAGGAATCGTTGTACCTATTATAGTCCGCATAATAACAGAGTGAACAGGCATTTTCTAGGCAATCATGCTCCATCATAGTCTACATCATCACTTACCATCACGTGAGATGGCGGACAAATGATTGCCTATCAAATATAAAAAATATATATATATATAACTTTGAGTATTTACATCAACTTTCCAGACGATCATATAACTAGATCATGTACAAAATAGAAATAGGATAATATTATGCAGAAGATAAAAACAAACTGTAATCAAATCTAACCCTTGTCAAAGTTTGCAAATTTTGGTATGATCAAAGAATTTATTCGTTTGAAATATGTAGAGTCGAACTCGAACGCACACCAATAATTTCTCTGTTCCGACAGGGATCAATAAGGGTGTAGAAGTTGGTGAAGAACCCTCATATTCGTGACACAACACAAGGATACTTGGGTACTTATAGCACACACTGGAATAAGTATTACAAACGTTGTCATCGACATTCGTTCGTACAAATATTGTAAGTATTGGAGAGCCCGATGGTGTAGTGGATAGGGCCGCTGCCTCCTGTGGTTCGAATCCCACCACGTACCAATGTGTTTTTCGGTTTTCGAATTTCATATGTACGTTTATTCGGCGCTTTTTCCGTGCTTCGGAAGGCACGTTAAGCCGTTGGTCCCGGTTAATATCGTTTAATACCGTAGATATTAGTCGTTAAGCCATATCAGAGGCCAGTGCTAAGCATTGGCGGCTTGAAAACTCTGACCTAATCTAGGATTGGGTCTGGTTTCCCTTCTGGGTTGCGGAGGTCAGATGGCAGTCGCTCTGTGTAAAAATCAGTACCCTCGTTCAATCCCCTAGATTAGGAAGCCGACCCCGTGAGATACGGGATAAGGCTAAGGAGATGATGATGATTGTAAGTATTGGAAAATCAACGAAATTCTAAATACCGACGTGCATATTCAACAGTACCTATTTGTTGTATTTATTTTTGTGCATTCGTATTGTATATATGGGGTGTAAGGGACAGCGTCCCGCCAAATTGATAGATGACAACGAAACTGAACAACGTTTACCAGGAAACTCTTTTAGGTAATGAAAAAAATTACCTTCTCGTACTAAATGACCATCTCGATCAGATAATTTGTATCGAAAAACAAAAATTTTTGTTCATTTTCTAAATAAAAATTCTGCTGATAGTTGTTCAGTTTCGTTGACTGAGCAACCCCTATCAGTTTGCGGGACGCTGTCCCTTACACCCCGTAATATGTTATACATAATATATCGAGATAGTTGGGTATACTGCTGGACTGGGTGCGTGAGAAAAACATAGCATGTGCCAGCTGCAATTCCACCCGGGCATGCTGTAAAAACCAGCTACGGGATCCCAGGGATTCTGTATATTGCAATTTAGGCGATGGGCTGACAACCTGTCACTACATCAGTATACCTAAAAATCTATCTCAAATAACCCTCCAAACTTTTTCATACGTGGCGGAACGATCTTTGTTTAGGTTGTTCACGCTCTGCCTACCCCATTAGGGATAATGGCTTAATTATATGTATGTATGTTGTTGTGGAGAGAGCAAAGCGTTTTCTTAAATAAGGAAATCAATCAGTTCAGTGGAAATCAGCACAAAGTATTTTTTCCGTCTTCTTTTGATAGACAGAAAAAAGTGTTATATATTCGTTTCTTTTTCCGCATTTTAATCAACGTTTGTGTAAATTTCATTTCATTCCAGTAGTTATAATGCTCGTTAAAATATTTCTTGAAAAAGCAATTCCTTTCTTGGAAATGGCGTCTCTACAAACAAGTTTAGTAACAAGGTGCGGTATAAACCGCAATAACGAGGAAGCTTAGCTGTGTTGTATGTTTACATTATTTACTGGGGCATTCTCCGGTTTATTTCTATTAGCATAAATGTATTGCGAAGAAACTATTGTTGTATCTGATGCAAATGGTAGGATTGAAAGTTGTGGAAAAAATACAGCTAAGTAGACGGCTACTAACAGATTGGAACACGGGCCTACCATAAAAAAACCCGGTGTTTACACGTATGATCAAGGAAATTAACCGCCCAAAACCACAACATAAATATAAAACTTTTACGATCGTTTCGGCTGAGCTTACAACAATATATTACCCAATCAATCGTATCGATTCTTTCAGATACAAAATAAACAATAACTTTGTTTTTAAGTTGTCATTGCTACAATAGTGTTTGAAACTGGAACAAGATCAGAACTGATAACATTGCAATTCAATAGTAGAAAAATAAAACTGGAATCGTAAGCAAATGTGATTCGGTAAATGTATCAGAAAACGTAAACGTTGAAAGATATCATACGCATTGCAAAATCAGCAAAGGTAAGGGATCGGTGGGTTTCGCAGGCATGAACATTACGTCAGAACCCTCCGACCCGCTCGACAAGAGGTCCATTATTTTAAAATATCGCCTATAAACGAGGGATCACTTTGCGAACACAGTAAAGACCGATTCCAAGCTCTTTTCGAGTGCCTTTAATGATAATAAATGAACGCGACTCTTCAGACCTGGGCTATAAAGTTACTTTGTGTCGTAGAGATATCTGATTTCATTTAAGAGTTCGTCACTAAAACGATATTTTTTGTTTCATTTAATGTAAAAGTATGTAGCTGTTGGCTTTAGGTTTATTTCAGTTTGGTAAATAATCCCGATATATCAATTACAACCTTTCTTTGTTTGTTATTTTTTCTTCCATGCTGGGAGCGAAAAACTTAGAATGTGCCAGCTGCATTTCCTCCCGGGCATGCTGTAAAAAACCAGCTAAGGGATCCGAAGGTTTCAGTATATTTTAATTTAGGCGATGGGCTGACAACCTGTCACTAAGCAATGTACCTAAGCAATATACCTTCAAATCTATCTTAAATAACCCTCAAACCTTTGTTAGACGTGGCGAAACGACCTTTGTTTAGGTCGTTTACGCTCTGCCTACCCCATTAACGATAAAGGCGTGAGTATATGTATGTATGTAATCTTTGTAAAACTACATCTCAATGCAAGCAAAAAATACTTGAAAACAAATATCAGATTTGTACAATTTGGACAATATTTTAGTTAATAGACATGAACCGGGTTAAAGGTTTACAGTGAGAAAATAAGACAAAGCAAAGTTATAATTATAAAGCAACTCTACAACAAACATGCGAGTATTTGAATAGTGTCTGTTACACGGTAGTTGCACAACTGTGACCTAATTAAAAGCGTGAGGGCATTTCACCCTGTGGAGTGGCAAGTTTGAATGGAAGCAGCGAGCAGCGAGGCTTCAGACGAGAGGTCTTTACATAGCGTATAGAGGAACGTTGTTTCTGCTCGTCGTATTCCAACATGTTGCAACGACATGAGTAATTCATATAAACTTGTTTTCTGAGGAAAAGCATTTTCAGTATTTGTAGGAACACAAGTAACAGTATTTGCAGTACAACATTATACTAATTATCATAAAAATAATATAACATATACATATATATGTCACTATTTGATTATTAATAATCACGCCGTTATCCCTAATAATATGCAGAGCGTAAACGACCTATACAAAGGTCCTTCCGCCACGTCTGAAAAAGTTTTGAGGGTTATTTAAGACAGATTTTTATGTATATTGCTGTAGTGACAGGTTGTCAGCCCATCGCCTGAATTGCAATATACAGAAACCCTCGGATGCCATAGCTGGCTTTTACAGCATGCCCGGGAGTAAATGCAGCTGGCACATTCTATGTTTTTCTCTCGTCCAGTCCAGCATGGAAGAAATAAATAACTATCCAGGACTAAGACACTAGCCGAGTTTCCCGTGGCCAGCCTGGAAAGTTTTCCTTTCATTTTCACTAATGCGTCGAGATATGAAAGGTAACTTACAAGTAACTTGAAACCTAAAAGGCGTTCCCTAATTGTAGGAAGGGTCAATCCACGTCTTGGCTACTTACGCTAAATGGGAATCGAGTGCGTATGGTTTCTGTAGCACGTTCTAAAGCAATCAGCCAAAAATCGTTTACATAACAAAGAATGACCTCTGCGGATCTACTGCGGATAATTGGCTCTCCAAGGATAAGACCAGAATTTAGTACTTTTCCGATGTTTTCCGACACAATACAGATATCGTGTCCAACATTTTTGTTATTTTAAATCTCAGCTCGAATTGATGTTAAAAGAGTTTCGATATAATAGCCTCCGGGTTTTTGGGAAAGCATCCTGTTTGATTTGCAAAAGCGGAAGCCGATTTTTTTTCTTTCACGCGACCTTGGTAGAACATCGTTTAACTTGGTTGGAGGGAGCGTAGTCCGAAATGATGGCCAATGAATGGATAATAATGGATCTGTGGGCTGGATCTTTGGTTGAAATAATTTAAACTCAGCAAATTGTCTAGAAACTTGAGAGATTGTGTAATTCGTCTATTAATTTAAATGTAGTTATTTTTTTAACTTCCATGCTGGGCTGGAAGTAAAAGAAAAAGATAGAGTGTGCCAGCTATATCTCCTCCTGGGCATACTGTAAAAACTAGCTAAGGGATTCGAGGTTTACAGTGTATTGTAATTTAGGCTTATCCATCTGAAATGACCCTCAAAGTTTGTCAGACATGGCGCAGTGACCTTTGTTTGGGTCGTTGATGCTCTTCCTACCTTATTAGAGATAAAGGCGTGATTGCATGCATGTGATTGTACCTACACAAAAACCCACACGATAGATAAAAAGTATACATACATACATATAATCACGCCTTTATCCCTAATGGGGTAGGCAGAGCGTAAACGACGTAAACAAAAGTCGTTCCGCCACGTCTGACAAAGTTTTGAGGGTTATTTAAAATAGATTTATAGGTATATTGCTATAGTGACAGGTTGTCAGCCCATCGTCTAAATTGCAATATACTAAAACCCTCGATTCCCTTAGCTGGTTTATACAGCATACCCGGGAGAAAATGCAGCTGGCACATTCTATGTTTTTCTCTCCCAGTCCAGCATGGAAGATAAAAAAGTATACATTATCGTTAAAGGTGCTAGACGACACGACATATCACAATCTGTTGTAACATATTGCCACCGTCGAGTGGTTTTCATTCTCGTATCATTTTACGACAGCGATTTATGTGTTAAACAAACCTCACAAAAAGGGTGTAATTTTCAAAGACGACTTGGTTTATGTCTAAGTTTATGTCTACAACTTTATCGAACCCTCATGTTTCATTTACATAGTCTGAAACAGTTCTTTTACCGTGTGGATTACAAAGTATTTGAAAGGTAATTTTAAGTATAAAAGATGTAAGATAAAAGATCTTTGAAACAAATATCGGTACACACAGTATCATATTCACAGTATCATAGTATCATATTTTACGATCTTTGACCAAACCGCAGCGGAATATGGAAACTTTCTCTTCTCCAGATAACGTATAATAATAGTACATTATGTAAAAAGAGTTATAATTATAATTCACTCCACGAAAATGGAACTATACTTTTAGTCTAATCGACTCACAGTCATCAACGCCATCAAACAAACACTGTAAGTTAACAGTTCATTTGTCATCCGTACATATTCCTTATTATCTACGTAATTAAGACAAACCACAGTGTCAGTGATTTGGAAAAGTTTAACCATAAACTTATATAGCTAGGCCACCCTTAAACGAGTCGGTCGATGTGGGTAGCCTACCATCTACCACCATTCATCATTCGAGGCAGCACCCTTTATAGACATTAATTTGTAACTCCACCCGTGGATGCGAAGCTTCGACGCCATCATTACCCAGAAAATTGGATTTTCATAGAAATCCCAATTGAGTCTTCCAATAATTCTATAAGACTATCGAAGGAGAGACATATGATGAGCAAGTTACGACTAAAAGTGAGTGGTAATAGAAGCCTAGAATGTTTTTTAGAAGAAACTATAACGTATGTACTAATAAAAAATGTCGGTACTAAAAATATTTGGTACCTATTGGTACCTTAAATGCATTGGAAATAAATTATCACAGGGGGAATGATGCGAATGGTCATTTAAATGTGAAACCGCGGAGGAAAAGCTAGTATTTTCATATGTTACTTGTAATTGTAAGGAAATAGTAACAAACGTGGTTTCCATATTCCATTAAACTTTATTTTTACCTCCTACAATGTTTACATGTTTAATGATACAAATCCATCTTGAATAACCCTCAAAACTTTGTCAGACGTGGCGGAATGACGTTTGTTTAGGTCGTTTACGCTCTGCCTACCCCATAAGGGATAAAGGCGTGATTATATGTATGTATGTGCAATGTTTACCTTACAATTAACAGTAATTATTATAATCTACCTTAAAGCGACCCCTAAGCGTCGATTTCGGTAACAAAATGGCTTCTTTCACCGTCGCCTTCAGTAACAATAACAACTTTGCGTGACTGACCGTATTACAGAGCCAGCTAGCTGCGTGTATTTGGTATTCAAAGCATAGGAGGTAGACCAAACTTTAGGGAAACTGTTAAATTAAATACGTTCATTATGAAACAGCATACGCTACCAGGGTTTACTTTGAAAGAGCAATACTGCATTTCTCAAACTAATAATAAGCTTACATACCTATTTACACCAATTTTAAATCAAATTTATGAAAGAGAATAATCATAAGACGGGTTATTTTTTTTAATGATTTGGTATTTATTGTGTTCCCAAAGGATAAGCGTTTTTTTTTTTATTAGAATTTTCTTACAATAAATGACCCTTATACAATCTATAAGACATCGCTAAACCCATAATAGGTTTGTCTCGATGACTATCCGCATACCCTGCCAATAAGTAATGACTGTTTAAAAACTTAAATAAAAATGTATCTTTTATTTTAGTTATGTTTTTCCATCACCCCATCTAATGAAGAAATAAAATCCCATGGTTCCTTTATCGCTCTTTGCTCCCGTTTCCCTAAGGGTTGCTTATTATGCGAGGGCTTGGAAGCATTTTTTTTATCCCCTTATTTTCCTTTTATTTGCGCCATTAAAAGGGTATTATGGAAAAACTGAAAATACAAAATTTCCCCTATAGAATTTTATAGAAATACCAGCAGTGCACACATTTTTTTTCATAATTCATTATTAGTAGGAATTGTTTTAGGTCAAACATTCTAGGAATTAATCATATTAATAAAAACAAGCGTAAAACAAAACGCCAATAAGCTTCAATGAAAAAGAGTCAGGTTTATTTACATACGTAAAAAGAGTCATTGAAGAAACTTAAAAGGTTTTACAGAATAAATCGTTATCATTAAAAATATCCCATTAAATCTAGTGGTTCTTTAAACATTGTTTGAACTTCGAAGAATTCCAAAGGTCTAGTAATAAACTTAACGAGCGTAATTTATATTTCTTGAAACATGAAGTCAATCGCCAGAAAACTAATGGATGTGGTTGACTTGGTTATGTACCTTCGTGCAACCACAAGTAAGCTTAACCTTGGGGAATTTTAAGTAAGTTTTGTGTTGAAGGCAAAATCACAAAGTTGAATATTTGGCTCCCGTACATTACCTGCATCAGTAGGTACACATTCGCACTATCCTCAAGCAAATGAGATTAGCCAATAAAGTTTTAAAAGGAGCAAATAGCCTACTAAAAGCTATCATTGATTGGAAATTAGTGACTCTCGTACTTTTATTGTGATATGTATCTGGTATCTATTAAAGCCTTATATCCTTGTTTCATATTCGTTCTAAGAAAATATGATCATGGCTCAGTCTACAGAACTAAGCTCAAATGGCTTCCCATTCCCTTTCATAGAGATTTAACTCTTTTATCTTTTCTTTATTCCATTCTCGTCAACCCTATGTCTCCGTCTTATCTTAAAGAAATATTACCTTCCCACTCTGTTACTCGCCCACTTCGCCCATCGCGTTACCTCTCTCTTACTATGCCATTCTACCAATTTTTTCTCAATTTTTTTTACAGTTCGCGCAGTTAGGCTTTGGAATCTATTACTTGCATCTGTAAGGCAAGCTCATTCATTAGATTCCTGTTTACCTAAAAGCTCACTATCTTTCTCTTCCTTAAACGCTTGTACTTGCGTATTTCCCGTATTAATTTTTCCTATCATTAATATTATGTTTATTTTTATATCTATTACTAGCTGTGCCCGCGACTTCGTACGCCCGGTTTGCATGGAAAACACGCAGTGTCGAACATACTGAAAACGCTTCTCCGCGCGTAGGAGTGGGACCTGCTAACCCGCGCGCGGAAGCGTGTTTCGCATTGTCTGATCTTTGTTTTTGTATGTTACACGCTGCCGCGTACGGGCTAGCAGATCCCGCTCCTACGCGCGGAGAAGCGTTTTCAGTATGTTCGACACTGCGTGTTTACCATACAAACAGGGGCACTTACTCAATATTAGAATGGTTTGCGTGATTATTTCTAACCTAGGCTGGACACCAGGTAATTAAAAAAACTCAGTCAAATAAAAAGTCCCTTTAAGATCGGTTGAAAACGATCAGAGATCAATTTTATGCCTACCCCTAAGTCAGTTGGCGTGGTTATTTGTATCGTAACTTTGATTTAAAATAATGTTCAGTCGAATAAAAAAAGTTCCATAAAATCGATTAGGAAACAGCCAAATTTCAATTTCCTGCCTACCCCTAAGTCAGGTAGCGTGATTTTAGGTATCCTTATTTGCAACCCGGGTAACACACAGTTGAATAAAAAAAGTCCCATAGAAATCGGATCAGCAGTTTTGGCGTGACGTGGTAACAGACAGACATAGACAGACAGACAGACAAAAATTTTAAAAAAATAGTTTTGATCTTTATATCGTTTATAATGACTGCTTCAATTATTTTTTGTATAACTATTCAATGAACTGACACGATCCTTCTAGAGATTTATTATATGTATAGATGATATATATTTAATTGTATTTCTGTCTAGGTATAAGGAATTGATATGTATGACTATTTATTGTTATTAATTTATTATATAAGAATATTTATCTACTCTCATATAGTAATTTTCGAATTATAAACTTCTAAACGAATTTATAATAGCATACTTTTTAAACAGAATGATAAAAAAATTAAAAAGTTTACTTTTCGTTGCATCTTCGTTTACTTTTCATTGCACCTGCCCTAGCAAATTCTAACAAAGATGCAACGAAAAGTAAAATTTATTTTCTGGAAGCAAGGAAAGATATAAATCACACAGTAATTACCAAAAAATCCCGGTTCCAAGCCAAAAATCTGTAAAATTATAATAATCTATGGTAACGGCGCATGCGCGGTGACGGTTTTCCTGCGCGCTTAATTTTGCCGCCATTTTCTACGGTGAAAGGTTTTTATTGTTTGTTTGTCGTGCAACTCAAGGAAGAATTAATTAACTGTTTGCTAAAAATGTGCGACTCTAGTGACTCTAGTGAGGAATATATTAATACTCCACCGGATATTTTAGATGCCACTACGGAAACTACCAATAATTTATTGTCCGCCAAGTCAAGAATTCTGTCTCCCAAGATACAGGTTCTAACCTAGTTTGGGAGGCAGTTTCACAGTCACTTAAACTTGTTCGTTCTTAAATGTTTTAAAAACCTATGTAACTAAATGTAAGTGCATTAGGTTTATTTAAATATTTTTTGCTTAAATAAAGCTTTTTTTATTTATTTTATTTATTTTAAGAAAACTGTACGAGAAATGCTACCAAGAATTCAGGCTATGGAAAATGCAAAAAAATGCGTATGAGATGTGTATGAGAGTAGATAAAATAGTGTATGCAACTGCACATAACTAGGAATTACAATGCTCGTGATACCATTGTGAAACGAGCGAAGCGATTGTAATACCCTTCATTATGTGCAATAAAGTATTTTCTTATCTTATCTAATATTTTAAGTCTATCATAGACGACCAAGAATTGGCAGCAAACTTTAATCTTCTCTTTTATTCACTTCAATAGGAAAATAAAAAGACGTAGAAACTCTACAGACAAAAGTCCATCATTACCTTTGGCTTCTATCATGTTTTTATGAACGGTTATCGTGTTCGAATATGCATTAGTGATGGGCGATTGTTGGAAATTCCGATAATTCGAATGATTTCATTACTAGTAATCGAATGTTCATTCATAATGATGAAAATTGTCATTTGCATAATGAGAATTTTCTTCCGAATAATTTCGGTTCATTCGAATGTTTATTTCTTTCGATTATTATTACCTTTTTTAAAGCCAATGAATCATTCGAATGATTGGTTTGAATCATCATGTGGATATCAAAGAGTCAAGTTGATAAAATTTAAGAAAATCATAAAAGTTTATTTCTATCTTCAATCCCCAGGTTCTCTGAAAAATTTAAATATTACTTGAAATGATTTTATTGGTCGCAGTACCATTGCACAATTTTTGATTAGTAATTTGCATTGAATTCATTCGAATGATCGTTTTGATTCGAATGATATATTTTCGTTCGAATATTTCGAATTTGAATAAAACACACATAATCGAATAATTCGAAAAGCGAGTTATTCGAATGATCTTTCGAATGAAACATTCAAATTCACCCTTCTCTAAATTATGCATTGTAGATATTAGCTTTGCTTTTCAATACTTATTGTACAGTCATCGACATACCAATAATAATTACTCACTTAGCTACCAATACTGAGGTAAACGATTTATTACGGATTTCATATCCATTAATAAGAGCTTCGTATTCGTAACCGATGTAGTGACCGTACTGTGAAATTCATTGGCTGGCTTTCAATGAGTATTCCCATGGGTATAAGCGGTAATAATGTAGCATACCCGTATATACCGGGTGTAAGGGACAGCGTCCCGCAAACTGATAGGGGATGCTTGGTGAACGAAACCTAACAACGTTCACAAGGAAATCCTTTCAGGAGATAAAAAAAATGACAATTTATATGAACAAGCAAATTTATTTTTTCACTTCCTGAAAATAAAACCTGCTGATAGTTGTTCAGTTTCGGTGACTGAGCAACACCTATCAGTTTGCGGAATGCTGTCCCTTACACTCCGTATCTCTACATGCTGTTAGAATGGCAATCTACAAGTTATTTCCATTAATTTAACTTGACGTGCTACGCTTGCTACGCCATAGTACTTTCGTAGACGAAGTTTTGAGCAATATAATTTGTGTAGGTAGATGGTAATCTACACAGTGTAGCATCTTTACAATATAATTCAAAGTATTCATAAACTACTCAATAGTCTAAAGGTAAAGTTGCGCTTCTTCTTCTTAGCGAGTGGATTCTCCCGATGAACCCTGCTGTCAGAGATTTCAAACCGCCTAGTAGCACTGCTATTAGGCCTCTGACATGGATTTGAATAATGACCACTATCAAAGATAGCGACCAGGATCTACGGCTTAACGTGCCCTTCGAAGCACGGAATTTCAGACAATCTGGTGATTCTGCCCGCAATGTCCTAACCAAACTGGGGAAAACCCCACAAATTAATAAATTGACAAATATCTACTTTGTATTCCCCCCTGGGAATCGAACCCAGGACCTTCGGATCGTAAGCCCATGGCTCTGACCACTAGACCACGGAGGTAGTCAAGTTGCGCTAATTCGCTAGTTATCCAGGAATTCAGATGGGCGTATAGTTACGGGAATAGTTAGGAATGCACAGTTAATTCCTCCCCCGCAGCTTGAATACCAATTGAATACCAATGAACCCTTTGACGTCACGAGGCTTTTAGCCAGCACTATCTATGATTGGCAGGTATATTTTTCCGATAATTTTAATAGTAGACGGATCTTTGATACCAACTGACCCGTAAAATTGTACGGCTTTAGCGAAGAAGACGGGAATTTTTCTTTTCGTGTTCTGCTCAAGTCTTTTGGAAAACCGATTGGCTTTTGTAGTAGAATTTATACTGTAGAGAGATAAACCAAACTATTAAAAATAACGATGCGTATAATATTACACTTTAAATAAGCCATTTGAGTGTTTATTGTAACCGTTTTACGGTCGTTAGGCAAACTTAATGCTTTCATCGCACTGAATTTCTAAAGTTATAGTTTTTGGAAAATACATACATTTTTATCATCAGTTTCCAGACGACTTAGTAAATGGAAATCACATTTGTTTTTCTGATTCAAACGAACCAACTTTTATACCTAAATCAAACGTTGATTTTGAACACGAGAGCCAAACCCTAACAAATCAAATTGATTTTCCCTCATTCTAAAAACAATGTCTCTCGCTAACCGTCTCCATCGACAAGTCTAACAGAATTAGCTGTTGGCGGGGATTCAGGCCATATCCCCCTTATCTGAATACAAATGGGCGCGTGACGTCCGTGGAATCTGGAGTTTCTAGAGGCCAATCGATAATACGAGCTAGTCAAGGATTCATCTCGGCCCTTGGCTAGACTAGATCGGGAGGTACCTATGTGTAAGTGCCGAGATATTAGATCATAAGAAGATTTGTGAGATAGTTTATCAAGCCTAGACCGTGCGACATTGAGTGCTAAAAGCGTAAATCATAAGAAGATTTTGCTAGGAACAATTTATAGAGTCTAACATAACCCAATTTTTAGTTACCGATATAAAGTAACGTTCTTTGGGAGAATGAGATTCTTGCCTTTCCAAACAAATAATGAAACACTAATAAAAATACTATAATAAACTAACACGACTAAATAATATAATGTTCTTCAAATTATTACATTATTTTAAACAAAGTTCTCTCCTTTAAATTCTTACCAAAAACCCTACCAAAGTAATATAATCTTAAACAGCCTTAACTTTTCGCAATGTAAACATTTAAAGTGGTTTATGTATGCGGAACTCCAGCTGTTTTTGTTCCTCCGTCTGACAAGGCATGGAAATGAGTTTTGCCATGCCTGTTCTGCATATAATAATGTCACGACAGTTTATAACCAGTTCCATTTAAATGTTGCAAGAAATAGGGGATACCATTTTCTTTTTTAAATTAAACTCCACGGACTTTTATTTTATTGCTCATTTGACGTAAAAAATGGCGACGTATCTGATACGCGTTAGGTTTCGTCTTATAAATACAATTTATGAATAAAAAAAATATTCTATACCGTATGACTAACATCTCAGTGGACAAATACTATGAAATGCTTTTTGGTGGAAACGGTGAGTCATTTTAAATATTTATTACAAAAAATACCACACTTCTTCATGTAGCTCACATCCCTTTTACAAACGGTGTAAATTCTCGAATGAAGAGTCTTAAGTAGGTTATGTATGTAACACACAAAACAACATACTTGAGTCAGGGTTTTCTCCGTTTATATAAACGTGAGTCAAAACGACTTCTTCAACTTTCTCAACATCCAGAAAATTACCCAATAAGCTTGACTCACGATATTTTAGAATTAGCCCTAACCTCATTTAAAATGAATGGTCTCTTTCCGAAGTTTCTTCCTGTTTCGAGAATTTGCTAACTTTCTTTTGTGTTACTTTATCGAAAAGTTTCCCAAGTTTGTGAAACCCCACAATGCTCAAAAGAATACCTGCCCTCTTACTTACCCTTGTTGGGGGTTTAGTTTATATGTACAATAAATGACTTTATTTTTAATCAATTTACTCGTCACTGTTCATATCTAGTTACTTATCGCAAGCATTTGCTTGACAGTCTTTATTTTCGTGATGATGTAAAATATAATTTATTTGAATGTAGCAATGTATTAATAGTATTAAAAGTAAATAATACCGCGAGTAAGCTGTAAGTTTCCATACAGGTAATTCCTATATTTTAAATCTGGGGGTTATATTACATTATAACCTTAACAGTTTAATCTCGCAACTTTCTAGCTACCTATAATACGTACTTATCATAGAAATGTGCACCAAAGTTTGCCATAAAACAAAACGATGTTTTCACACAATTTTCTGTGTTTTGTCGGCAGTTATACACGAATTCTAATATTACGATTTCATTTCAGGCATGAAAGCATGAGCTGTTGTAATAAGTTCTAGCAGACAATAATGAAAGCTCCTTTATTTCCGAACATTATAAAACAGAGATTAAATAAAAACACCATCACCAGAAAAAAAGACAGGAGTTTTTATATTTCCTTCTTTAAGGCTACTCCGGAGTAACGAATTTCCATACAGACCTACTTTCATTTTCGTTCACAAATTATAGAACCATTCTTAACCAAACTTTGTACACATAATGAAATGCAACATATTTATGTTTCTACTTAGTTTTGGATTAAAAATATTAACCCAGCACAAAATTAGAGAACAAATTTAATTGTGGGCGATTTTCACGCAAAAACGTTATTAACGATCTTATCTTGTTCATGATTTATTTACACATCAAAACTAATTAGAAATCTGCATCTGATTATGTATACAAAGTTTATTTAAGGTTGGTGTTACGGTTTAAAAATGAAAACGTAACTACGTTTGTATGAGATTTTGCACCTCCGGCAGACCCTTAAGGGAGGGGCAATTTTTTATACCATCGTTTACGATCCTCGCCGTGTCAGTACCGACAGTTCCGCCTGATTCATTCCCATTCGTAACGTATTTTATTTCACATGGATTATGTCACGTCATTAATTTCATTACAAATGTCACGTTCAGCTTGAAAAATATGAGGAATGGATTTGTCGATGTATCCCTCTGAGATTTGTCCCGAAAATTTATCTCATAAATAATCTATGTGCTAAGGACACACGTATCAACTCACACAAAAAACATTATATCTGAAAATGATAGCCATGGATCTATTCCCATTTTAGTATTGGTGTAATAGGTTTCTTTAGCCATTTTTCTTGTCATAGTAAATTGCGGATGGCGTGATTGCTCAAGGGGAAAACCCGATACCTTACAATTATATATTCGTGATATTCTACGTATATATACGTATTTAAATATTAAGTGTAGGGAAAACAAACAGGCCGACAGGCAAATTGAAGATGAATTCTTATCTCAATTTTAGACCAGCATCATACTCGTATCTGATTATAAAGTTCAAGAGCAAATATATTATTAATGATAAAAATCTATTTTATTTTGGCAACCGAAAGGATAGGAAATACCGCATTGAATAAACTGGTTTTGGCAAGGGTGCAGTGCAGGCGAGCACTCAACTGAATTTTCACTAGTAATCACATTATAAAGTGGTCAGTGCAGTTGATTGCATACGTATTTGTATGTGTGTAGACATACATTCTGAATTTTTATTTTATTTTAGATACATACATATAGTCACGCCTGTATCCCTGATGGGGTAGGCAGAGCGAAAACTACCCAAACAAAGGTCGCTCCGCCACGTCTGACAAAGTTTTGAGGGTTATTCAAGATAGATTTGTAGGTACATTGCTGTAGTGACAGGTTGTCAGCCCATCGCCTAATTTGCAATACACTGTAACCCTCAGATCCCTTAGCTGATTTTTACAGCATGCCCGGGAGGAAATGCAGCTGGCCCATTTTAAGTTTTTCTCTCGCTCCCAGTCCAGCATGGAAGTTATTTTAGATTGGTTATAAAAAAGTACAAATACGGGGTGTAAGGGACAGCGTCCCACAAACTGAGAGGGTTACTCAGTCAACAACACTGAATAACTTCCACCAGGAAATTCTTTCAGGAAGTGAAAAAAAATGGCATTTCCGTACAAATTGTCTGATCGAAGTGGAGATTTTGTATGGTAAAGCCAATTTTTATTTTCACTTCCTGAAAGAGTGTCTTGGTGGAAGTTGTTCAGTATCGTTGACTGAGCAACCCCTATCAGTTTGTTGGACGCTGTCCCTTACACCCGGTATATGCATATTGTTTAAGACACTGTAGTCTGTAAAAAAGTTACCGCACAGGCTACAGGGTTGCAAATTAACCATAAATACCAATAAACTATTATTATTATTAAAAAAATATATACAGATTTAAAAAAAACTTTTAACCAGAAGACTACAATAAAACTGTGCTTTAAAGAAAAAGGATCGCCTCCATTTCCTTCGTTCATATTTCATTCATTTTATGAAGTTTTATTAACTGCTTTGTGTTTTAATTGTAGTTGTTTTAGAATAGCACAACGAGGGCTAAAAGAAAAATTAATAGAGAGAAAACATCAAATTTTGAATGAAACAACTCTGAAATGCTATGCTAATGCTAGTCAAATATAAAGTCATATAAATGTTATGATATTAACCCCCACCACCGCGACAAAGCTAGCCCTTGCTGTATGACTTTCACAGTGATATTAAAATATCTATGATTCTATGAAAAGTTATTAATCAGATTCAAGTTAGCATAATCTAAATATTTGACAGAGAACGTCTGCCTGAATAATATACGCGAACAAATTTATTATAATAATATATTTTTTTTTACAGAATTAGTACTTAGTTATTATAAAGATATTTATTTCTGAGGCATATTTTTTGAGGGTAGGAGGTATAGTTACGTTATTTTCGTCCGTTCAGTTTTTGGTAAAACCAGCCTATCTGTCTCTACGTTAAAAAGATTTTTAAAAACATAATTTCTAAATATAATTATTCATATTAACGGCAATTTCTTTGCTAAAGAAAAGATTGTAATCACTCAAAGAATCGGCTCAAAGCGTTAAAAAACAATAAGAACTCGCACATAAAATCACATACATCTTCTCTTATCTACAAAACAATCAAATCGCGCGGTAAAATATCGCACAAACCAACTTTTTCTTTCAAATAAAAATAAGTAGATAAACCTAATCGCAGGATTCAAACTAGAGTTCTAAATTCAAAATAAATAATGCAAATTCTACTCACAATCCTACGCGCAGTCCTTTCTCCAATTGAAAATAGCACGTGATACTGTAAGCGGGGCGCAGAAAGCGGCGGCGTAGCGCAGGCGAGCGCATCCCGTAGGCAATGCGCCTCCACTGGCTACGAACCTGCGAGCCAGGCGCCCCGCCCGCTACGCCGCGTAGCAACACGCAGCTACGAAGCTACGGAGGCGGTGAATTCTAGAAAAGTGAACGTAGATCACTACATACTATAAAACATAGTCGCTTTCTCTGTCCCTATATCCCTATGTATGCATAAACCTTTAAAACTACGCAGCGGATTTTGATGCGGATTCTTTTATTTAATGGATAGAGTGATTCAAGAGGAAGGTTTATGTGTATAATACATGCATGAAATAGTAGAGAAACACTGATATTTTCCGTGCGAAGCCGGCTCGGGTCGCTAGTATTTCATATTTCTTAAATTATGGGCTCATTAGCGTTTTGTGTGTTTAACTTGTTGTTTCAACGCGGAAGTTTTTTATTCTTTAATTACTTGTCAGAGGACTTTCGAGCTATACAGCTATAAAAAAGCACTTGCCGTTAAAAACTTTGCACGTACGATTTTTTTTTTGTCTTGTGAAAAGTCGAAGGTTATTTTACACATCACTAAAGTTATCTATAGGACGCAGTGATTCATGCTGCAGCGTAGGATACGAGTGGGTGGTATATTGTACCTATTCCTATGAAAGCTATGGATGTACCTATTCTTATAGAATCCTTGGATATAGCGCTGTTGACTCGACAGTATTTATCGCTACGTTGTAACAAGTAGCTTCCATGCTAGACTGGGAGCGACAGAATAACATAGAATGTGCCAGCTGCATCTCCTCCCGGGCATGCTGTAAAAAACAGCTGAGGGATTCGAGGGTATATTGTAATTTAGTCGATGGGCTGACAACCTGTCACTACAGCAATATCCAGTTCTATCTTAAACAACCCTCAAAACTTGTCAGACGTGGCGTTTGTTTGGGTTGTTCAGGCTCTGCCTACCCCAATAGGGATACAAGCATGATAGTATGTATGTATGTATGTAACAAGTAAAAGCATGTTTACAGTATCTACATTTTTTATCACGTAATACGATTCCTACAAGATAATAGAGGTTTCAGAATTCTGGGTTTAGTAAAATTTCTATGTCTTAGAAGTATCTTAGGTAGATAGCGCCAAAGAAGTATAATACTATAAGATATTTTAATAAATTTTATTAATTAAAGGGATACGTCACTATATAAAGTCCATACCGCATTAATTCGTTGCTTTCAATATTTTTAGAAGGTTATGAACTCATAAATCTGATGACTATAGACTAAAATAAAAATTACAACAACTAACTAATTAACAAATATGACTAGTTTTTAGCAGTTATTTTTGCTTGGTAAAAGTAATTAAACAAAAATAAATTATTAGAAATTGGTGGTCATATTTAGACTGGTACCTATGCGTTAATGGTATTTTATTTCCTCTTATTTCTGTTTTTCCCCCCGATACGTGGGACACTCAGAAAGTTTTGCGACACTAAAAAAAATTGTTCTACAGGTACATATATTTTTATTTAATCTTTTCAAAGTACTCTCCACCAGCCTCTATACAAAGATTCATGCGTCTGAACCAGTTTTCAAAACACTTTTTCCAGTCCGCCGTAGACACCTCGTTTACAGCCTGCTCGAACGCAGCCAGCGCATCTTCCGGTGACGAAAATTGTATCCCCTTGAGCTGATTTTTTATTTTTGGAAATAAAAAGAAGTCACACGGTGCTAGATCAGGGCTGTAAGGAGGGTGACCCAGGAGTTTGACTGGTGTGCTGTCCAGGAAGTCCCTCGTTTTGAGCGCGGTGTGTGCAGGCGCATTGTCGTGGTGGAGCAGTAGTCCGCGGAGCCCTGTGTTTGGTCGCTTGTTGCTCACAACAGAAAAAAACTTCTGGTAAACATTTGGTAGTATACCATTCGGCGTTAATGCTTCTTTGATCTCGTAAGGGAATTGAGGCCAAGTGGCCAGTCAAATTAAAAAAGCTGGCGATCAAAATCTTCCCACCGCTTCGAGATCACTTCACTTTGGTAGGCGTTGGTTCATTTTGAAACACCCAAACTGTCGACTGGCGCTTGGTTTCTGGATCGTATTGATAAATCCAGGACTCATCACCTGTTACGATGTCGTAAACACGCCGAGACGAGCCTGCTTCAAATTTGTTCAGCATATCACGGCACCATTCCACCCGGGCCTGCTTCTGAGCGTCGGTGAGGTAGTGCGGCACCCAGCGCGATACTATCCTCCTCACGCAAAGATGCCCATGTAGAATCTCGTGAACGCTTCCCGATCCAATCTTTAATATGTGCTGAATCTCCTGATATGTAATTCGCCTATTATCTTGGATTAAATTTTTCACTGCTAGCACATTTTCTTCCGTAATAGCCGTCAAAGGGCGACCGCTTCTTTCTTCATCCCCCAAGGTTGGTCGACCGCGCCTAAATTCGTTATACCAACGATACACGGTTGCCTTGGAGGGGCTTTCATCCATAAATGCCATTTGAAGTCTATCGAACGAATCATCCGGTTTCAGGCGACACTTGAAATCGTAAAAAATCATAGCTCTAAAATGTTCCCGGCGCAAATCCATTTTTCAGTAAGACACGATACTTTGAATTGGCTCGCAAAAAATGTGGAGGGAAATTTTGAAAATGGAACACACATATTTTTACTTACAAGTAATCATATTTTCAAAAAAGATTCTAACCGGCCAGTCTGCCATATATAAAAACTATTTATCGCAATACTTTCTGAGTGGCCTGGTATTTATTTTTCGGGTTCCTTGTATATTTATATAAAAAAAAATATAAATATGTTTTGTTTTATGTTGTCTTGTTTTTTTTTATATACCTTTCCTTTTCATATCTAATTATTTTTTTATATTTTATGATCGTATAATTATTTTCATATTTGCCTACATATTTTTTATGCGTTAATGGTTTCAAACTCACACAGCATACAGGATTTACCTAAACGAAAGGTAAATCCATCGAATCGAAAACTGAATAATCCTTGCAGTGTCGGTATTAGAAGTGTAGAGTGTTTCCATCCCTAACCCACATCGATTCGGTCATTGACATCTATCCTTGCATGCGTTGGTAACTGTAAAGAAAACGTCGAGATTTGTCACTGGTAGCACGACTGTAGCTCTTAATTCTTAGACATTAGAGCCCAGAATCATGTGAGAAACTATTCCTAAAATTTATTAGTTTTATAATTTCCGAGCATTATAGAAGGTGAAATGGTTAATGGCACCTTACATCATAGTTATTTTAAAAACCTTTGCTGTAATTTATTTAACCCTGCTTAGTAAGTTTTCTCTTTGGGTTCAATACTTTAAGCCTATTAGCACCTGGAGCGGAAAAACGGGTGGTTTATATTTTGACGCCGCACTGCAACCAAAGTGTAGCGTTTACTGTTAAATGAGAACACTTACCAGCATCGTACTTACCTGTTACTAGCAATACCTACTACTACCACTTTTATATTCCATGCAAAAGGAAACAAATTGAAAGATTTAAACACAATTTGTATGCTATTCCTATTTCAAGATCAATTCTAGCAAAGCAATTTTTGCTTAGCTTTGCTGCAACACGGGCTCTGCGGTCTCTCAGGCGGAAATTCGAATAAAACCCAACTATTATAACAGTTTCTATTGTTGACAATTTATTTACTAACATTTCCTAGCTATTATCGTTTCAAGATCAATACTAACAAAGCAATAGCTAAACATTTTGCTCCGTCTATTTTCTACTACATCGGGCACGTAAGCTTAGCTGCGACACGGGCTGTGCGGTTTCTCAGGCGGAAATTCGAAAGCTGAGCGCCGGATTAGAGCCTCAAGTAACGAGGGTTTCGCTTCCAGCACGACAATCCTAGACTTACAGTTTCTATCGATGACAATTTATTTACATTTCCTACCTATTCCTATTTCAAGATCGACTATACTAATAAAGCACAATAGAAGCATTTTGATCCGTCTATTTTCTACTACATTGGGACGTAAGCTTAGCTGCGACACGGGCTGTGCGGTCTCTCAGGCGGAAATTCGAAAGCTGGGCGCCGGATTAGAGCCTCAAGTAACGAGGGTTTCGCTTCCAGCACGACAATCCTAGACTTACAGTTTCTATCGATGACAATTTATTTACATTTCCTAGCTATTCCTATTTCAAGATTAACTATACTAATAAAGCACAATAGAAGTATTTTGATCCGTCTATTTTCTACTACATTGGGACGTAAGCTTAGTTGCGACACGGGCTGTGCGGTCTCTCAGGCGGAAATTCGAAAGCTGGGCGCTGGATTAGAGCCTCAAGTAACGAGGGTTCCGCTTCCAGAACTATACTAAACTCGTAGTTTCTATCGTTGATAATTTATATATTAACTTCCTTTAACTTCTAGTCTAGAGTTCCTTAATTCATATTTATAAGAGATGATTTCTAATTTAAAGATTCATAATTTTCATTGATATACGGGATGTAAGAGACAGCTTACCGCAAGCTGATACCAGCAACAACCATTTAAACATGATGTCAGTTTCGAGTTTCTGAAAAGATTAATTATCTTAGCATTCTTATTAGACTAACTAACAGGTCAAACTAACTGAACTGCAAACTTTGACATGATTTTTGTATGATTGTAATTTAATTTTAGTGTACATGTATTTCAAACACAATATTATTGATTGTTATTGAATAAATAAGTTGAATTGAAACTGCAAGAGTGAAATTTAGCCTACTCCAGGAGTTCCGTAGTAGGCTCGATGAAATTCAACCGAGCGGAAATACGGATAGGGTTGGTCTCAGGACGGACGAACTGAAGGTTGGCCGGGTAACTAATGATGCACCCTTTCTCTATAGTTTCAGCTATATTTTAAGCGATTTAAACATTTGCAAAAATGTTATTCAAACGCGTGAAGTTTTAGGGTAGTGCATCATGTTTCTGAAATATTTTACCGAACTTCACAGGCCAATGCTGCAGTGTGAACTTTTGCCTTCACCGGAAGATTTGTATAGTAGTTGTCGATGAAAGCCAGCGGGGCGGAAACTCTGATAGGCTTGGTGTCCGGCCGACCGGAGGTTAGGCCGCCGCGCCGGGTAACTAATGATGATACGCCCGTTCTTTACAGTTCTAGCTATATTTTAGGCGATTAAAACATCCTGTTGTAATGCTTTTACGATTTTAGTTTTACAAATCAATTGATGTTCTTATCAATGTAGAATTCTATTATTGTTTTCTATTGAGAAAGATGGTCTGAACGTAAGAGTTGCTGATACTGGCTGCTAAGGTGAGTGCATCCATGAGCCGGCTCACACCAATCATACGTAAACGCAGTAAACTCTCCCTTAGAAATAAGGTGAGGCTTTACACCACATGCGTTAGACCCATCATGACTTACGCCAGTGTGGCTTTCAGTCACACTTACCCCACTTACTTGAATACCCTTCAAATAGTCCAAAACAGCTTCTTGTGGAGAGCAACCGGGGCCCCTGGTTCCTCCGCAACGCTGGTATTTACATCGATCTCGATGTTCCGACTCTCAAAGCATTCATGAAGCAAGTGGCCGAACGCTTCTTCGACTAAGCCCCTCACTACCCCGACCCGCTCGTAGTTAGCGCCTCTGACTACGTCCTGCAACCTACGACTCGTCAAAAAAGAAGACCTAGGTATGTCCTTACCTTCCCGACGGCGAAGAACCAATTACTCGTGCAATGAATGCTGCCAATGCAAGTAGAGCCACACTCAACACAAGCTCCTCCAGCAACCGCGTACCCACCCTGCCGGCGCCTACTTTGGGGTTTACCGGCACGCACCGGATTCTCTAGATTCTCTACGATGAGGAATTCCCAAGACAACGCCATAAGCCGAGGTTCGAGCCCTAGTGGGCGCACTTAGGCAGTTGTCATTTGCATAAGGGTGTTGATGGCGTGTAGCAACTTCCCGCCTTTAGTCCGGTGACGCATTATATACACACTAGTATGGTGCAGATAGGTCCATTCCGAAAAATAAATAAATAATAATAATAGTGAGTGTCCTTATCATGAAATAGTTTTGAATAAAAAAAAAATCCACTACTATTTGAGTTAATGTCAAAGTAGCTGAGTTCAGTTGTTAAATAAAGTTTAGCCAAGAAACAGTAAGGTTTCAACATTTTCCAACCTATATTTTACAGACCTAAATACTTTCTTCCGTGTCGGCCTGGGAGCAAGAGAAAAACATAGAATGTGCCAGCTGCATTTCCTCCCGAGCAGGCTGTAAAAACCAGTTAAGGGATCCGAGGGTTTCGGTAAATTGTGATTTACAACCTGTCACTACAGCAATATACCTACAAATCTATCTTAAATAACCCTCAAATCTTTGTCAGACGTGGCGGAATGACCTTTGTTTAGGTCGTTTGCGCTCTGCCTACCCCAATAGGGATAAAGGCGTGATTATATGTATGTATATAAATACTTTAACATAGTTTTCTGCGAGTGTTTCAGAGTGAAGACTCTGTGAAATGGGTCGTTATATCTGTACAGTCTCACTTCGGTTTCAAACTTTAGCCTGATGGCTCGAAGACGAATGACAGAATTTATGATTTAAGTGCCGTTATCGCAATTTGAGGCAAATCAAACTCGTTGTCCTTGTACGTACATATTCACGTTAGGGAGTTAAGGCGGTCAGAAAATATTTCTACATTTTCCAACATGATCAGATCAAGATCATACAACACAATACATTAACTTTCTGTCATCATTATCCATCACCACTATGATCATCAAATTTAAGAGTGTTGCTCCTCGTTGTCCGTTGCCACCTCTCTCCGACAAGGAATTCCCAAGGCAACGCCATAAGCCGAGGTTCAAGCCCTAGTGGGCGCCCTTAGGCAGTTGGCACTTGCATTTAAGGGTAGATTGCGTGTAGCAGCTCCCCGCCTTTAGTCCGGTGACGCAATATATACACTTTGTAGTATGGTAAAATAGAACCATAAAAAAAAAACTTTTACCACCCGGTGGAAAATCACCAAGTTTTCCGCATTCTAGAAGTTTTTTTCTAATTCTATGTAAACAGAGTGTCATACAAAAAAATATCACTTATCAACATCCTGTCGCTACCCTATCAAAACTGTCATCTACATGCTATACTTGTAGGATGATGTATCGTCGGTACACAATACAAATGAGAGTACAAAGCTCTACTAATCAATTCAATCAATCTTCCGTACAGCACCTACGCTCGTAGTCTTATTAAGCTGCCAGTCAACCCGTAGCTATATCTCATTATGTAGATGGGTATGTATGTGTGCCTTTGTGACGCAGACCCCAGAACATATGACGATTCCCGCGCCTTCCTGAAGCCGGAAACAGCCGGAAGGTCTATTCATACTGTGATATAACTTCATGCATTTCGTCGTCATGTAAAAGATCTATCATTTTATTAGCTTATGTTGCTCTTTTTACATGAGGAAACGGTTAATGGCTATTTTGTGAAGTGAAGTAATGCGTTTTATATACGGATAGTACTTAATTCAACTTTTAAAGAAACTTTCCTATTAAGTATTTATTAGAATAAATTTTCCGGTTTACTGCGGAAAGAAAGTACTATTTTTCTCGAGCATACGCACTTATGTTGCACCCTTTTGTTTTACTGGTATTAATTTATTGCTTGTTACATATTCGAAATACAGAGTGAACTAATTTTATTATAATTTGGAAAACCTGTCTAAACTTTAAATACCTAGAATAATCTTAACGCTAGAACAACAAACTCCAACTAGTTTCCTACTTGGCAAATGGCGTCTCACACAGGAGTTCCTAAAACCAACGGTCGTTTAATATTGTCTGGGTCCCGGCACTCCACTAATTAAAGTTGGGGAACCCTGGTTGGCCTCCGCCTTTTTGGGTAATTACTAGAAATATCCGCAGTACATGTGACGTCTAAAACTCACTCCGAAGGAAAGTTTTACAAAAATTCGAAGAAATAGTTATAAAGCGAGGTCCCATACAGCGGGATATTTAGACCTAGATACTCGTATAACTTACGGAATGTATGAAGTGGAGGTGTTTATAAAATTACAAGAATTCTTTTATAAATGTAAATAAGAAATATATTTCATAAATAAATCAATACCATATTAACAACAAGATGATACATTAGCTTCTTCAACAAGAGATAACACAAGTTGGTTGATAGTACCCATCAGCGCCCATCGAAAGTATCTGAGAAAGATGCACTTCCGTCATTTCAGCTACTCCAAAGTCGTAATCTGCGAATTTCTCCAGGATTCTTGACCCGTCGAAGGTGACCCTTGGTCGTCTTTCCCTTGATTGAGGCTCTTCATTAGTCGCCTTAGCGAGGTTAGTGCTCGATTCTTTACTGCGGTATTTCGAATTGATCAAAGTGACGTGAAGCTTTACGTTGTCTCGCCCGAATTCCTTTTCCATGAAACCTTGAAACGTGATGTTATACGAGGTGTAAGAATCAGCGTCCCGCAAACTGATAAGGGTTGCTTAGTCAACGGAACCGAACAACTATCAGCAGGTTTTTTTTTTCAGGAAGTGAAAAAGTCTTTATTTTTCATACAAATTGTCTGATTGAGGGTCTTGTCTCATTTTGTATATAAAGCTCATTTTTTTTATCTCTTTAAAGAATTTTCTGGTGTTAATTGTTCAATTTCGTTGACGAGCAACCCCTATCAGTTTGCGGGACGCTGTCCCTTACACCCGGTATTACAAACCTAATTAGACGCTTGTTTTACTTAATAATAATAATTAGCCTGAAGCAATATAATCTGGGTAACGAACGTTTCTTTGTAACCAAACTGTCTAAAATAATTTCTTCCATGCCGGCCTGGGAGCGAGAGAAAAACATAGAATGTGCCAGCTGCATTTCCTCCCGGGCATGCTGTAAAAACAAGCTAAGGGATCCGAGGGTTTTAGTACATTGTAATTTAGGCGATGGGCTGACAACCTTTCACTACAGCAATATACCTACAAATCTATCTTAAATAACCTTCAAAACTTTATCAGACGTGACGGAACGTTATTTAGGTTGTTTACGCTCTTACCCCATTAGGAATAAAGGCGTGATTATATGTCTATGTCACGTAAAATAATTTATGTAACAATGTCGTATTAATTAAATATTCTGTCTCTTAAGTCTGGAACAATTAATTAAGCGAGTAAACTCTAGAAGTCAGACAACCACCCACACAGACAAACACCCTGTGTAAGTTTTATTTAGGTTCGTACCTACCTACTCTAATAGCCCGAGGAGGAGCCCGATGGTGTAGTGGATAGGGCCGATGCCTCCTAAAAGGGAGGTCGTGGTTCGAATCCCACCACGTACCAATGTGTTTTTCGGTTTTCGAATTTCATATGTACGTTTATTCTTCGCTTTTTACGTGCTTCGGAAAGCACGTTAAGCCGTTGGTCCCGGTTAATATCGTTTAATACCGTAGATATTAGTCGTTAAGCCATATCAGAGGCCAGTGCTAAGCATTGGCGGCTTGAAAACTCTGACCTAATCTAGGATTGGGTCTGGTTTCCCTTCTGGGTTGCGGAGGTCAGACGGCAGTCGCTCTGTGTAAAAACCAGGACCCTCGTTCAATCCCCTAGATTAGGTAGCCGACCCCGTGATATACGGGATAAGGCTAGAGAGATGATGACCTACCTACTGTAATAACCACAGACTAGAATAATAACTACAGGTGGGCGATAAATAACGTCACGGTGAAAAAATCACACTGATCGAAAGTCACTCTCGACTTTTTCGAGTCGTCAATTTCAACTAGTTCCAAAATATCGACGTGACAAAGTCGTGATTTTTTTGGAACTGGAACGACAGTCACGGTGACAGGAAGATAATGACTTAGCCCATCTCTACCGCAGACTAATTATAACGGATTTATCTCAAATGGTATTTATTATACTGGTGGCAAACTGTTCAGTTTATTGTTACCGCCAGCATAATGCCCAAGAATACCTAATACGCCAGCATAATAGAAAATACAAAAAATATAGATATTCCAAATAGTAAATTAAATTACTCAACTTTTGGACAGTCTTGAAAATAAGTTTTTTTCTTTTTCACTTTTCGCGGTTTTTCTCTGTGTCGGCACATTCACAGTTTAAGATATCTTTCGGACATTAGTTAAAATCACCTCTGTCTGTACAACTACTTATTTACCTATACAATGTATTGCCCATTTCTTCCATGCTGGCCTGGGAGAGAGAGAAAAACATAGAACGTGTCAGCTGCATTTCCTCCCGGGCATGCTGTAAAAACCAGCTAAGGGTTCCAAGGGTTCCAGTATATTGTAATTTAGGCGATGAGCTGACAACCGGTCACTACAGCAATATACCTACAAATCAAACTTGAATAACCCTCAAAACTTTGTCAGACATGGCGGAACAACCTTTGTTTGGGTTGTTTACGCTCTACCTACCCCATTAGGGATAAAGGCGTGATTATATGTATGTATGTATGTATGTAATGTATTGCCTGAAATGTATACCAGCCCACTAGTTCAACTTTTATTTTCCTATGCCCTAAGGTTACCTGGAAGAAATTACTGCTTAGCAATACGGCCGCCTATCTGTACGACAATTTGTTTTATTTTCTTGTTTCTTTTCTGTTTAATAAAGTATATTCTTATCTTAACTACTATGCGCAAAATCTGCCTATATTTTTCTTCCATGCTGGCCTGGGAGCGACAGAAAAACATAGAATGTTCCAGCAGCATATCCTCCCGAGCATGCTGTAAAAACAAGCTAAGGGATCCGAGTGTTTCAGTATATTGTAATTTAGGCGATAGGCTGACAACCTGTCACTACATCAATATACCTACAAATCTATCTTAAATAACCCTCAAAACATTGTCAGACGTGGCGAAACGACCTTTGTTTAGGGATAAAGGCGTGATTATATGTATGTATGTAGATAAGATAAGATAATCGTTTATTCACCATTAAACAGGGTACATAGAAATATGGTCAGTTATCTATAAAATATAAGTCCTCCTGTTTAGCCATTCTTGTATCTTACCAGCCTTGTAGAAATGCTTGACTATAGCGTCGACCACTTGCTGAAGTGTGCCGGACGGAGCGTTCTCCTCCTGAACACACCCGTACAGTACATCGATCTCACGAGGATCGTCATTCATATACTGAAGTCCCTTCAGACGCAGTTTTAACGGTGAGTAGCTCTCGAGCATGGGCCTAAAAAAATATTCCATGTAAGGTAAAAGATTTCTATATCTTCTCTGAACAACATTATGATACATTCATTAAATCACGCCTTTATCCCTAATGGGGTAGGCAAAGTGAAAACGACCCATAGGTTATTCCGCCACGTCTGACAAGTTTTGAGGGTTATTACAAATGATAATAAATATAGAATGTGCCAGCTGCATTTCCTCCCGGGCATGCTGTAAAAACCAGCTAAGGGATCTGAGGATTTCTGTATATTGCAATTTAGGCGATGGGCTGACAACCTGTCACTACAGCAATATACCTACTATACCTACAAATCTATCTTAAATAACCCTCAAAACTTTGTCAGACGTGGCGAAACAACTCTGCCTACCCCATTAGGGATAAAGGCGTGATTATATGTATGTATGTACAGATGATTGATATTGCTATAGTGACAGGTTGTCCGCCCATCGCCTAAATTGCAATACACTGAAACCCTCCAATCCCTTAGCTGGGTTTTCCAGCATACCCGAGAGATGTAGCTGGCACATTCTTTGTTATTCTATCACTCCCAGTCCAACATGGAAGGAACGAATTATGATCCACCCGATTGAAAGTGGTCATTCTCAATGAGTAAGACACCAGCGTACGCCGATGTATAGAATCTTATATCTTGAACCAAAGAAAAGTAACATATTGATTGGGGAAATAATGCAGAACTTCTTGAGGCGTGATTTAGTGGATAAAACTTATTTTTTTTTAAAGAAATATTCTGCTCATGATGGCCTGGGAGCGAGAGAAAAACATAGAATGTGCTAGCTGCATTTCCTCCCAAGCATGCTGTAAAAACCAGCTAAGGTATCCGAGTTTCAGTTTATTGCAATGTAGGCGATAGGCTGACAAGCTGTCACTACAGAAATATACCTACAAAACTATCTTAAATAACCCTCAGAGCTTTGTCAGCTGTGGCGGACCGACCTTTGTTTAGGTCGTTTACGCTCTGCCTACCCCATACAGGCTTTAATTATATGTATGCGATATTGTGGTACAATACATACATGATTATCTTCTGTTTAGCCTCTGTCAGGAGCTCAGTGGCTTGCAACCTCTCCTCACTGTCCATCAAGCACATAATGCCTAAGGTCAAGTGTAGTTTATTTGGCTGAACAAATAATGACTCATCCAACCCTCTGTCTGGGCATTCGCGTAAGACGCTTTGCTAAAAACAAATAGGCAAAAACTTAAAATTATGTAAAACAAACAATAAAACTGTGTTGAATAGAATACATACATACATTCATATAATCACGCCTTTGTAATGGGGTAGGCAGAGCGTAAACGACATAAAAAGGTTGTTCCGCCACGTCTGACAAAGTTTTGAGGGTAAGATAGATTTATAGGTATATTGCTTTAGTGACAGGTTGTCAGCCTCTCGCCTAAATTGCAATATACAGAAACCCTCGGATCCCTTAGCTGGTTTTTACAGCATGCCCGGGAGGAAATGCAGTTGGCACATTCTGTTTTTCTCCCGCTCCCAGGCCAGCATGGAAGATAATTTAATTTGAATAGAAATTAAACCAGATTTAAACAGTATATTTAAGCAAAACTAAATTTTTCTAAAGTTTTTCATAATAGTTGTCTTCTACACATGTTGTACACATAAAGCACTTATGTTAAATTAACTTTGTTCTTACTTTAAATTCTTCAAAGTTCTTCATAATTTCAGGACTGTTCATTTTTATAGATATGAAATGAGTAAATTTCTGTTTCATTCTTGAAGATATCACTATAATATGAATTCTTCTTCTTGCAGCTTTAACATTCTGAAAAAAATAATTTTGTGCTTAGAACAATAAATTATACATACCATATGAGTATATCAGTTTGTGGGACAGCGTCCCACAAACTGATAGGGGTCGCTAAGTCAATGACGCTGAACAACTTCCACCAGGAACTTTTTTCAGGAAGTGAATAAAAAAAATGGCTTTTCCATACAAATTGTCCGATCGAGGTGAACATTTTGTATGAAAAAGTCATTTTGTTTTTCACTTCCTGAAATAAAATCCTGGTGGAAGATGTTCAGTATTATTGACTGAGCAACCCTATCAGTCTGCGGGACGCTGTCCCTTACAACTGGTATATGTGTGAAGTACTGTAAAGTTGGGAAATCAAATATATGGGATGTGATCATCACCAATATCCTACAAATATATTCCTTACATTAGGACTAGGGCCAAAGATGACTATGTCCCCAGTTTGTCCTTGCTTGGGTATTTTTATTTCTGTTTTTGTGTCTCTTTCAATTCTCATCTTATTAGCTCCCTTCTTTCCTATGATGGACCCTACATAGTGCCTAAAAATAAGTATAAAATTAATTAAATATCCAAGTTAATCATGTAACAACCAATTCAGTACTCAAAAACAAGAGTTGCCCTTAAAGAACGCATACTTTGATACATGTAAACTGGTTCTATATCTGGTCTCATCAATCATGGTAACTTCACAGTTTTCATCATCTTCATCCACATCAATATCATCAAAAGTTGTTTCTGAAATACAAGTATATTTATTATAAAAAAATGGAGGCAATTCATATGCGCACAAAATGATTCATATGCGCACAAAATTATTCATATGCACACAAAATCATTCATATCCGCAAAAAATGGCAAAATCATTTCTAAAATTGTTACCTGTCCTTTTCTATTATGAAAAAACATACATACATTTAATCACGCCTTTATCCCTAATGGGGTAGGCAGAGCGTAAACGACCTGAACAAAGGTCGTCCATCTGACAAAGTTTTGAGGGTTATTTCAGATAGATTTGTAGGTATATTTCTGTAGAGACAGGTTGTCAGCCCATCGCCTAAATTGCAATATACTGAAACCCTCGGATCCCTTAGCTGGTTTTTACAGCATGCCCGGGAGGAAATGCAGCTGGCACATTCTATGTTCTTCTCTCGCTCCTAGTCCAGCATGCCAGCTGCTTTCCTCCCGGGCATGCTGTAAAAACCAGCTAAGGGATCCAAGGGTTTCTGTATATTGTAATTTAGGCAATGGGCTGACAACCTGTCCATACAGCAGTGTAACTACAAAGCTATCTTAAATAACCGTCAAAACTTTGTCAGACGTGGCGGATTGACCCTTGTTTTGCTCGATTACCCCATTAGGGATAATGGCGTGATTATATGTATGTAGATGTTTCGTAGATACATTCTATAGTGCCCCGAAGGACACACTTCAACCGTATTTGACAAATTAACGCTAATAAAGTTTCTCTAAGCATTGGACAACAAACCATTCTCATACAAATCATGTTCTTGGAGAGCCGTAACTTCAACGTTCGGGTCGTTTACTCTGTAACACCTTCCTCCTATCCATAATAACTCTGGCTTTAGTATATCGTTCATTGTAGACATTGTAATCACAGATAAATCTGAAAAACAAATTGTAAAACACAAAGTTTTTTTTTATTGTTTTTTATTGCACCAAAGTTTTAAATGAAACATAACCTAAAAATTTCGTAAACAAATATTTTTTTATCTTGGTCTCTCTTGTGCCTTTTAGCAAACACATATTTTCTTTCTCTTTCTGATATCAGAGGCTTATGTCAAAATAATGTTGCCATATCTACTACGAATTATATTATACATACATAGATACGCATACATTGCTGGCTCTCAAAGTACTTCAATTCAACATGACCTCAACTTGCACAACAACCTTTATAAAATTATCATCATCATTCGCTTGCCCTTATCCCATTTACTTGGGGTCGGCGCAGTACGTTTTTTTCTTCCATTCATCCCTGTCAGCCGTCAATTCAACACTCACACCTGTTTTAGACATATCATCTTTCACGCAGTCCATCCATCTTTTCTTTGGTCGTCCTCTCCATTTTAAAATTTAATTAAGCAAAAGTATCCTTAAATACTTCGTGATGCGGTCATTAATATCACTGAAAATTTCACCCTGAATATATATGTTTAGTTCTAAAGGAAGTTTAATTTACTTTTCTCCCATTTACTCGGAAAAAGATATATATATTCTTTATTGTATTAAAAATTTACACATACAGTTGAACTTAAAACTAGGACACAACAGGCGAGCTTATCTCTATAAGAGATCTCTTCCAGCCAACCTAGTGGGGATGAAAGAAGGGAAAAACACGGGAACAGATACAATAACTAAAATTATAAAATCTGATAAATTATAGTAATACTAATACATATATAACAATAATAGAAAAAACTAATACATAACAAAATAATATATAAGATATATACGTATATTATGATAGATAAAAATATATATATATATATATATGAATATAATACATATTATTAACATCAGAGAGAGGTCATAAAATGCTCTTTGAGTCTCTTTTTAAAACTGAAAACTGAAGGACTGTCTTGAAGTGATTTAGGAAGTTTATTCCATAGTTGGATAGCCCGGACAGTAAAAGAATGGAAGAAAAAGTTTGTGTTTGAACCAGGACACTCAAGCACCTTTGTGATACAAGCGCGCCTGGACCGGGAATCAGGAGGTAAGAAACGGAATCGGGAACGGAGATATTCAGGAGAGGTAGGGTCATTAAGAATCTTGTAAAGGACGGTGAGGATGTGCACATCTCGGCGAAGTCGGATAGGGAGCCATTTTAGTTGAGCGCGAAACTCGGAGATGTGGTCGAATTTGCGAAGGCCAAAAATGAATCGAATAGCAAGGTTTTGTAAGCGCTCAAGTTTATTAAGAAGCTCCTCAGTGGCATCTAGATAACATACATCGGCATAATCGAGAATGGGGAGGAGAAGTGCTTGTGCAAGCATGATTTTAGTGTTAAAAGGAAGGAAATTCTGGAGTCGTTTGAGAGAGTGGAATGAATAATGCATACGCTTGCTAACCTCATTTACCTGTGCCGACCATGACAAGTCACAGTCTAAAATCAACCCTAGATTTTTGGCTTTGTTAGTATACGGAATGCATACACTATTATAAAAAATATTAGGTATATCAGCATCATTAATCCCACTTCTGAACCTGCTGCTACCAACAATCATAGCCTGTGACTTAGTAGGATTCACAAGCAGACCAAAACTCCTAGCCCATTCCTGCACAGCAGCAAGATCAATATTGACAGCAGCAACTGCCTCAGTGACGTCAGTTAAGGAGAAATGTCTGTAAATTTGTAAATCATCTGCATACAGATGGTAGGGAGAAGAAATGACTTTTGAAATGTTATTAATAAAAATAGAGAATAGAAGAGGAGAAAGAACGCCGCCTTGTGGAACACCAGCCGATAAGTTTGACCAGTCCGATGATGCATCGTCTGTCTTCACACACTGCTGGCGCCCATGGAGATAAGAATGAAACCAATCAATTACAGCAGGAGCAACGTTAAGAGAACGGAGGGAACCAAGAAGGATATCAAAATCAACAGAGTTAAATGCGTTGCTGAAGTCTAATAGAACGACAACTGTAAGTTTGGTATTATCCATAGCGTGACGGATATCATCAGTAACGTTCAGCAACGCACTAACTGTGCCGTGCGAGGGGCGAAAACCGGATTGGAAGGGGCATAGGAGATGACTGGAAGTGAGGAAGGAATATAGTTGATGGTGGACCACACTTTCAAGAACTTTTGAAAGTACGGGAAGGATAGAGATAGGACGGTGCTAAGAGAGAGATGTTGTATTGGAGGTTTTAGGCAGTGGGATAACAAAAGCTTTCTTCCAAGCTGTAGGGAAGACATTTGCCGTCAGTGAAAAATTTACAATGTGAGTGATAACTGGCAGAATATCAACCAATATGGGAATAAGCATATAAAGACTTAACTCATCACTTCCCACTGCCTTTGTGGAAATGGAGAGGATGATTTTCTTAACGCTGTCCTCAGTGACTGGTTGAAATGAAAAAGATAAACAGTCAGGCAGGTCAAGGTTAGAAAGATAAGAAAGAGATAAAGCTTTGGTAGAATTATCAAGTTTTACAGGGGGAGTAGAGAAGTGAGTGTTAAGAGCGTTTAAATCCATGGTACCTAAAGGGGTATCCATAGCCTTGCCAATGCCTAGTGACTTCAAAAATTTCCAGGTTAAAGCCTGTGAGAGATTTTCTAAGGAAGAGTGAATGTAGCGACGCTTTGCATCCCTACACATTCTGTTGCAGATGTTTCGAAGTTTTTTATAAGTAGCTAAATTTAAATCGGTAGGTTCCTTTTTAAATCTAGCTTTAGCTCTATCCCTTTTCGCCATGGTTCTTTTTATAACCGGTGTCAACCAGGGAGCTGGAATATGTTCAATACGAACACATCTGACTGGTGCATGTGTGTCGAATAGTCTAGTTAAAATAACTGTAAAAGCAACCACCTTGGCGTCAATACAGTTGGCAGATATAACTGGGGACCAGTCAATGTTCACTACATCATCTCTCAAACGATCCATATCCATGTTGCGAAAATTACGCTGAAAAGTTACTTTAGTTTTAACCTTAGGGGGACGTACTTTATACGTAAGAAATAATAGGTCATGATTAGAAAAAGACATTTGCCCGTGAGAAATTACCAATTTAGGTTTAGAAACAATTATGACGTCAATTAAAGATGGCCTACGATTTGGTACATGGTGTGTAGTAGAAAGCGGCAAAAATTCAAGATTTAGGGACGATTTAAGTGATAACAGTTTCCCGGATCTGGCCATGGATGAGGCATCGTCCTTTACTAAACATGTATTTAGGTCACCCATAATAATGATATGTAATAGATACATTATTTAAAAATAAAAACGAGGCCACAACAATGAAATTAACTTATTCTTTTTCTTTTTCAAATAGGTCCGTTGAAAATCAAACCTTATTTACTTCCGATAGCATTCTTTTATATTTTAAATTTCCACTCTATTAATATTTTCTTGTGTGCTTTGTCTTTTCTCATTTCTTTTTCTTTTTTATAAACATGTATTTCTTCACTCCGTACCGGTGATAAATGTTTGTTATTATAACGCTCGATCTGGACTCTCACGATATAGTCCGATAGCGCTAGGTTTTGAAGTTTCAAAACTCTTAAAGTTTTTTGTTTTTTGCATACAGTTTCCGGACCATTTACCCAACCTAATACATTATTTTGTGTCATTCTAGGTACTTGCATAAGTAGAAATTTAGGTATTTGTCTTTTCGATCAGTATTGGACGAAAAGATAATTAGAGACGCAAATATTACTTTCATGGTAATAACGAGATAGTTATTGATGTACATAGGCATTTTGTGCTATATATGTCCACGAGAATCCTAATATTTAACCAGTACCTAATACGGCACCAACTAGCTCTAAAATAATATTACAATAGGTAAAATAGGTGATACGCGTTTCAGAATACTGATATCTGTTGTTTAAAATATTTTGTGTCGAATTCATCCACGACGTTTATAGATATTATTTTTTTTCATTACTACAGCCTGTAAAATCCACAAAAGAAATGGCAAGTTATTAGAGTTTACGTGTTCTTTGTTATTATGGTGTAACAAAACACTATTCATAATTTGTGTTGTTTTTATCCACGAACTTCTAATATTAGGTCCTACGTACCTATATAAGAATGGCGAGCGTAGGGACCATCGAGCGCGCGGAACATCACGCGCGGGTGCAGGTGGCGGGGGGCGCCGGCCAGCCAAAAGCACGGACACGTGCATTTTGTTTACATTCAGTCTTCTTGGTGCAAGTTGCGACAAGCAATTAGTAAAAGTTAGTTATGAAACTGTGACAGACTTAAATGGAAATCGAAACTGAGTTATTACCCGACCGGACCAACGAAGAATAATGAGATTTTTGTTCGTTTTTTACTGTAGATCACGCCTGTTTTTACTAAATTGTTACTCCTGTGTTTGTTTTTTCGTAATTCCACACTGAGATCTCTTATAGGTACCTTATTGAATCAAATCCGAAAAAAATATATGTCACTCATCATTAAAAAATACATCAGGACTAAGTAGGTATGTACCAGTGTTGTTGCAATAACGATAGTTAAACAATGGATAGTTGACCTTGAAAAAAAGTATAAGTAGACTATCGCTATCGCAACAAAGCTAGTATGTGCTAAGTGATATTAAGGTAAAGATAGGTAGGTATTTGTTTGATACACTTCTTCTTCTCACTTACTATTGATAGAATGGATTAGTAGAATGTTAAAGTAGTAGAACTTAGGATTGGTAGAATGGGTAAGCCGAAAGAAAGGGGATTATCGGAGAGACTGAGGGATGGATAAGCGGATGGACGGATGAAACGATTACGGTTGAACAGAGGGACAGAGTGACGAAGGGACTTTAGGGTAGAACGTTAATGGGCTTGGAACGTGAGAGACCAGAGAAGCGGGAGTAACTGAGAGACGGAAAGGATCTCTAAATCATCTATGACTGAATATTCTACTACCTCCATGCTCGTCAATTTGTCTGATAAATGTAGAGAGGGTTAAGCAATTTAAAAGAGGTCCCTGGACATTGCCGTCTTCTGCAACTGTACTGACAAGAGATAAGGTTCTGACATATAAGATTGTTGCTGGCAATGCACATCTCCTATAACTACTGTTACAAGCCAACGCATGACCACCACTGTATGGAGCAGTGGCTACGCCCAACTATTTATTTCGTTTTATTTAAAAACTACTGTAGGATATTATAATATATTAAATATAATTTTTTCCTACATAGATTATGAACAGTTTTACAAAGAAAAAATATTGTATAATGCCAGCAGGGCACACTCCTTGATCATTTTGTCTTATTCCATACAACAAAAATTCAAAAGTTTTTTTCCAGACAAACTATCTGTTTTAGACAAAAACTTGTTATCACAATTATTCATCAGAATGAAAAACCGACTGCTGGGTATCTTAAAATTATGAAATTTAATAGTAAAAAACCCTATGTCCCTTATTTAGCTGTTTCGACCCACTGTGCGGCGGAATTCGAACCTACAACCTCTAGCTTCGTAGGCAGGAAGGCAGGGTCACTACCAACTAGGCTATCCGGCCGTAAAAATCTAGTGGATTTTTAATCGGCATACCGCTTCTCGTTACATCACTTGTACACACACCTATGTACTCTGATGACTACATAGGTACCTATCAGAAACTACTCCGTCAGACTGTTCAAAGTTGTCACACCACACAAACAAAAATAATAACAAAAATATTAAGTAATTCTTTTTAATTCGTGTATATTTTGTTTCACTGACTGTACACTACGTAACTACTCGAAGTGGGGCGCGGGACATCGAGAAGCGTTATATATAACGAAAAAACTGTAGGTAGGTATGCCGATAATTATTCAGGTTCTAATCGTCGCATCGTAAAATAATATTGACCATATTGACCGTCTAAGCATTGACCATTGACATACGTGTGTATTGAGATTGCAGGCGTGCGTTTTATAAAAATGCATTTAGAAAATTCGCACGTCCTTTCGTTATTTTATTTTTATATCTATGCTAGCTGTGCCCGCGACACCGTACGCGTGGTGGTTATGATTTTAAACAGCAATGTATTTTTTTGTTTTAAATTTTCTTTACTCTTACTTATTTGTGTCATTTTGAATCGCATTAGATAAGCCTAACACGTGTATAACACTATACTTGTGTGCGTAATACGACTTACCGTCCTTACCCTAAGTCAGGTGGCGTGGTTTTATACGTATATCTATAAAGTTTTACGTGAGTTAACATTGAGCCGAATAAAAAAAACATCAAATCGGAAAAGATACAATCAAAATTTAATTTTCTACCTACCCCTCAACTCAGGTGGCGTGATTATTTGTACCCTTTGTTTTTTCCTAGATAACAATCAGTCGAATAAAAAAAGTTTGATCAAAATCGGTTAAAAACAGCCAAATTCGAATTTCCTGCCTACCCTCTAAGTGAGGTGGCGTGATTTTAGGTATCCTAAGTTGCAACCCGGGTAATACTGAGTTGAATAAAAAAAGTCCCATTGAAATCGGTTAAGTAGTTTTGGCGTGATATGGTAACATACAGACATACAGACAGACAAAAATTCTAAAAAAAAACGATTTGGTCTTTATATCGTTAATAATGTCTGCTGCAGTTATTTTTTTGGAAAAATATTCAATGTACAGACACCACCCTTCTAGAGATTTATTATATAGATAGATATAACTGTATAAGGTCATTTTAAATCAAGTGCAAATATTAATCGTGTTAAACCCATGAAACTAAACAACTTTCCCTAAGGAACATAGGTCGAAAACCGAATAAAAAAATTGAACCTTCCATACAAAATGCTCCAGCTGATAGCGCACTTAGTATGGGAAGTAAATTTTTATTTTTCGTAATACGACCTATGTTTCTCAGGGAAAATTGTTCAGTGTCATGTGTAGATTCACACGTTTCAATATTTGCACTTGATTTAAAATGACCTTATAGTACCTACGTAGCGGAGATAACCGTACCCTATGAATGTGTGCGTGCGTATGCCCTCCTCCCCCTGCCGCCGGCCCGCGTCCGCCTGTTTCGACCGCATCTATTGTTTTTGTGTTTTATTCATTTAAATATAGTGCATGAAAGTGACACAAATTTAGAATGATGATTATTCATGCATTTTTGATATTGAATAAGTAAACTCTAATAATTGTAATATTTTTCTGGAGCTACGGAAGCTTGGAAAAACAAAATAATTAATAATCTTAAAAGTGCATGCCCTAATTTGGCACAAATTTATTTAATAGGCATATGAAAGTGATTTGAGTAAGGAAACAGTTATTTCATCAATTGTATTTTTTTTTGCACTGTTTTTACATAGTGACCCTAAGATGTCAGTTTGCACTGGACGAAGATGGCACAAACCGGGTTTGCACATTTCGCAGGCTATCCTAGATATGATATTATAGTTATTTTAAAGTTTAAATTAATTTTGCCAGTTTTAATTTGAATAAAAAAAAAAACAACTACAAATCATCGATTTACTGAAAATGCAAGTACCAGATGTGACACAAAATGCAAAAAATATGATTCATAAATACGACTGTATCCACAGGCAAGAAATAAGCAACTTTAGAGTTTTTGAAACTTATGGTGTCAAAATAGACCAGCGCTATCGGACTAATACAGGTTCGACCTAGTGCGAGGTCCGCTGGTATTTGTATCTAAGTTAAGTTCCTTATTTTAATTAAAAATTGAATTGAATTGAAAAAAAAAATATTTTCAGTGTCGTAGTTTGGTGAAATTGCTGGCGTCTAGCACATATCAGGACCGAAAAGAGTGAATGTGGGTTTTGTTTTTTTTTCTTAATAATGTATCTTTTTCCGACCACAGGGTGGAATTTTCAGACCGCTCCTCCAGGGGTGTACCCTAAATAATGAAGTTTGCAAATTTTACTAAAAGGAATCATTCGTTTTTTTTATGATCATGATCACTGAACGATCAGGGAATCGAACCTGCTACACCTACAATCGAATAAAATAACAACCTGTATTTTTATAATGCCAATACATAGGGTCATTAATAAGGAACTTCCTTGCTGGCCTGGGAGCGAGAGAAAAACTTAGAATGTGCCAGCTGCATTTCCTCCCGGGCATGTTGTAAAAGTCAGCTAAGGGATCCGAGGGTTTCAGTATATTGCAATGTAGGCGATGGGCTGACAACCTGTCACTACAGCAATATACGTACAAATCCATCTTGAATAACCCTCAAACCTTGTCAGACGTGGCGGAACGACCTTTGTTTAGGTCGTTTATGCTCTGCCTACCCCATTAGGGATAAAAGCGTGATTATATGTATGTATATATGTATTAATAAGGAAAATATTGTTCAAATAAACATTGCATATCGGAAGAGTATGAAATTTTAAATCAAAGCACTTTAAAAAATACTCAAAAAGTTACAACAAGAGTTACGATAAGAGTGCAACCCAAACGTTTTAATAACAACATTTCATGGTCATCCTTAGATTTACAATATAATGTTTATTGGAGATATTTGATTCTCATAATTGACCCTATCCATTAATCCACTAAAAATATACCTAAAAATACAGGCAGGGTGCTATATTTTTAAGTTTCAGCGGACTCGATTGCCGGGTATTGGTGACAATTCGTAGTTGCAAAAATCACGACTTAATTATTATAAGTCTATACATGCCATTTTTTGTCATGAGTGAACAGAAAGAGACGGCAAACATTTTAGTCAAGATTTAGTTAAGTGTGTGCTTTACAAATAGATAACAATGGCAGTCGTATTTTAAAAAAAACGCATGCATGTTTTTTTTCTTTTTAAAAAATAAGTGAATGTTTCTTTTGAGTTAAATTTGCTATATCGCAAACCGCGTCGCGCCAAATAAAGAAAAAAAAAAAAAAAAATTGCTATCTTCGTTATCTAGGGTACTTCTCCTGGAGGAGCCGTTAAAATTCCAAACTGTATATATACCTGCTTTAAACCAATTAACCGGTTATATTTTTTATTTAGTCCGTACTAGGTACCAGACTGGTGTGGGGTTGCAATTAAGCACAGTGATCACCCAAAATATCTTGGTGTTACGTTAGACCGGTCACTGACCTTTAAACGCAACTGCGAAAACATCAGAAAAAAGGTCAGCACAAAATGGGGAGCGTCACCTCAAGTGTTGCGGACAACCGGTCACACTCTTTATTTTTCCGCCTGTCTTTCAATCTGTTTTTCCCCTACAAGGTAGAGCGTCAGATGCCCGTTGTGATATTTGGTGTGAAAAGTACACTTTGCCGTCATTTATCCCGCCATCGGAGACTCTCCCCTGGGCATGATTTGCCATGGTCGACCTGGAAATCCTTAAGCCGGCTCAGGACTCAGGTCGGCCGCAGCAAGGATAATCTGTGCAGGTGGGGTTTCTCCGGCGGCGGTGTGGGTGACGAATGCGAGTGCGGTCAGTCACCACAGGCTATGGCGCACCTGTAGATCTGCCCTGCATGTCCCGACAGTTGCACTGTGGAGGACCTCTATAACGCCACAGCCAACGCCGTCAGAGTGGCGGAGTTTCGGTCATCGATAATTTAAATTGAGTTTGCCTCGAATCGAAAAGAAGAAGAAGACCAGACCTTGTAGTAATCTAACTAAGATTAATGATGTTTCATCTTGAAGTAATCTAGCTTGCTACTCACGTGGCATGTCTCAAGCTATATCATAACGTAACAAGAGGCGGCAATTCGCTAATTTTAATATGCAAACAAATTACATACATGAGCGACTTGGAGCGCTGCGCTAAACACACATACACAGATATACAAGTTTGTTGGAAAATAATGTCTGTGTGTGTAACCTATTTACTATGTTATGATAAGTGTTATTTATAAATGAACGTATTGACTCTCACACACGCACAACCGATAAAGTTTTATCATTTGTCATTTACTCTACCTACGTCTAGGTGCATTTGGAGTATGGTGCATAAAACGTGTTTTAGTGATTAATTAATGATCGTGTAATGTTAATAAGTTTAATGATTATTTAATACTACCAACTAAATAAGTCATGAATCGAATAACATTTAAATCTCCTAGCTCATATTTTAATTATGATTATACAACAGTGCACAACAAAGACAATGGTATGTAACGTAATATTGATATAATTTCATCGTATTTTTCTGATTGTTAAACTGTATTCCATAAGGCAGAGCTGTAACTGAGACGATAAAATATCATTTTAATTTAATAATACATATTATATCATAATAATATTCTCTGGTTAGACTTAATAATAAGTTGTAATGGTGACTATAGTTCATTTCCCATATTAGTTAACCTTGGACAAAATTAATGCACTTAGCGTGTGTCGAAACCATTTTAGAAAAATAAATAATATACCTATATTTTAATAATGATAAACAGCCATTCCTATATTAAATATAATATTTAAAAATATGCGAGATTGGATGTTTGAATATAGAAGGGCACAAATCATGAATTATTCATTTAAATGTTTAATTTGAGATAGTTAGTCAGTTATTACTTATGGTGACGCCACTCAGCTCATCGAACCACCTTAAATCGTTTCATTTAGAATAAATGAAACGTTTTAAGGTTCATCTATTTTCATTCTAAATGCTAACTTCCTATGTCATCAGGAAGTAGATAAAGGTTTTCACTACGAATAAGGGTTTTCATACATACAGTGCTACAAGGATCTTTTGGCACTTGGGTGACATTGAATTGACAGGAGAGCGTGGGTGTGAAATTAGGGTTACCAATACAAAACAAATACCTTTGTTTCAGGGAATTTAAGCTGTAAACCGATCTTTTTAAGTTCAAGTCAATACAAAATATGATTTTAAAAAATATATTGTATTATTTATTAGCTGTTTTATAGTGATCGATGAAATTGGATTAAGGAGTTAAGTTTCTCAATATAGTCTTGTTTGGTGTTAAAGGAATAGAATAGACAAATACAAACGCGACTGGTTTAGATGGAATATCCATAAATATGCGTATGTTGAAGCTTCCTCACACTATTAGTATTATCACAGTTATAGTTAATGTATCCATAGAAACTAATACCTTTCCTGACGCTTTCAAAACTGCAATTGTCAAACCACTGCCTAAAAGTAAAAACCCTGTTGAACCCAAAGATTTAAGACCAATAAGCATATTACATTTACTTTCCAAAATTGTTAAAAAAGCGGTGTGCATGCAAGTTTACAGCTTTCTTGAAAATAATAACATTTTACCTGTAAAACAATCCGGTTTTAGGAAGGGTCATAGCACAGCAACTGCATTAATAGATGTCGTTGACAATATTTTGGCCGGTCAGGATGTAAGAGAAGGAACACTGTTAGCTCTATTAGATTTTTCGCGTGCTTTTGAAACTATTAATACTTCTCTTCTTCTATCCAAACTTGCATTTTATGGATTTGATCACAATTCCATTTGTTGGTTTTCAAGTTACCTTACTGGACGATCCCAATTAGAAGAGATTCGTAAGAATGATGGATCAACTATGGTATCACAAATTGCTCCCGTGAAAAGAGGTGTCCCGCAAAGTTCCATTCTTGGACCAATACATACATACATATACTCTTCATCTTATATACCACTGATATTATAGAAAGCATTAAAATTGTAATTATCACATCTACGCTGACGATCTGCAACTATATATCTCATTTAAGCCTGAAGAAACAAATACAGCAGTCAACAAACTGACTGAAGATTTAAATCGTGTATCTAAATGGTGTGAGGAGAATTGTTTGGCGTTAAATCCTTCAAAATCCAAATTTCTAATTTTGAGTTCAAATAACCAAGTTGACGATATCAAAGCTAAAAATCCTCTAATCACCATAAAAGAAGACCCTTTACTATATGTTACCGAAGCGCGTAATTTAGGAGTTTTGGTAGATTGCATGTTGCACTTTGAAAATCACATTTTACAGACTACGAAATTGTTTTTACAGATTAAAGGTACTGTACCGAATGCGCAATTATCTAGATGTCGATTTACGTATTAAGCTCTGTGACACACTTATTCCATCGAAGCTTAATTATGCCGATACAGTTTTCGGGGAGTGCCTGCTTGCACGAACCAAAAAGGTTATACAAAGACTACAAAACTCTTGTGCACGTTTTTGTTTTCAAATACCGCGGCAAGCTCATATTACTCCGTTTCTAAATAACAATAGATTGATGAACATGTCATCACGACGTTCTTTACACCTTGCAACCCTACTCTTTGGAATCATTCAAAACAAACAATCACCATACCTATATCACAAACTCAAATTTTCAGACCGTCACGTTAGATTTGCGATTCGAATATCCTGCCCACAGCACAATACTGCTGCATTTCGTGGTAGCTTCCGCTATGCTGCCACGAAAAGCTGGAATAACCTGCCCCCCATCAGAAACTCGAAGTCAATTTATATGTTTAAATCAAAACTCAAGCAATATCTTTTACAAAAACAAAATATATAGTTATAGTAGTATATCTTAAAAATGGGTACAATTATTTTATTTTATAATAGAACATTGATCTCACTAGTTTTTAAGCAATAGTATATTATAATATTATGCTCCTACACGTATTATTATTTATGTATTCCCTACACTTAGGTATAAATAACATTTATTTATTTACACAAAATAATATTTTTATTTTCTAAGTTACGCTTATAAGTCCGAGCGTGAACTTGGTGTTTTAGGTTTCTTTGCTTTATCTTTCCTATTTGTTATTCTATTTTTAATTTTTAATCTGGTCTCGCGGAAGATCAGCGCTGTGGTGGTAAGCACCTCTGCAGCATAAAGCTGAGCGAGTCCCTTTTGTCGCCTTAATATTTTGTTTTAATAAAAAACGAATGTCTTTAGATATAAGTTTTATGTTAAGTTATGTTTGTACACATTAATTGGGTGACAAATAAACCATTTTCTATTCTATTCTATTCTAATAGGCTAAGTAGGTAATCGTTAATATGGAAATAGCGAGTTATTTATTGGAATGTTTTTTTTTTTTTTAAGAATTACGTTATTATCAAATTAGTTTACTATAATTATGTTCTGCTGCAACTTTGTCTAAGGATTGCATTGAATTAAAATCGTCATCACTATCACTACTCTCGTCGCTCTCTGAACTTAATTCAATTATAAATGGTTCATCCAAATATCCATCGTTTTTCCTATTGCTCTTTGTTTTTTTTAACCGGAAACCAATCTTTTTAATATGTTGTCTAAGGATTTTCCGACTGCCTTCAAAACCAATTTCTTCTTTCAGTAGACGGTGAGTTTGTTAAAGTTCGGAGTTTCTTTTTCATAACATAAAATTCGAGAATTCCTTGCTTTCGTCCTTCCTTGATTTTCGTTTTATAATTGGTGTAACTATTTTAGTACCTGAAACTGTCGCCAGTTGTCCTTCATTTCCAATCCGTACTATAGTTCGTGAAGATAGTCCTGAAATCGAAATAAAATTACAGATACAAAATACAAATTAGTGCTACAGCAAAGCTTTTCCTATAAATAATAAAAAATATCCATGAAAGGGAGTTAAGCAACGAGACATAGTATCACTTACCCGTTGCCGCTGCAACTCGCTCATTTACTTTTTGAAACGGTATTATTGGGGCGTTAGGCCGCTTTTCTTTCATAAAATACTCTCTTCACGTTCAAGACCATTTGTCTTACTCCAATACGTATCACTTTTGACATATTTTTCGTATTTTTATTGAATTATAAGCGCTAAATAAAATAACCACGACAAACAACACTCTGAATGATCCATCAATGTATGAATGACATTTTACAAAATAGCGGCGTCGTTAGTTCCGATTCCGATTTCCGCCATGTGCCAAAAGATTCTTGTAGCACTGTACATACAGACAGAGCGTAAACCATAAAGTGCGTAAACGACCTAAGCAAAGGTCGTTCCGCCACGTCTGACAAATTTATAATTATTATATTTAAAATAAATTTGTTAAGATATTTTCTGTAGTGACAGCTTGTCAGCCTATCGCCTAAATTGCAATATGCAGAAACCCTCGGATCCCATAGTTGGTTTTTACATTATGCGCGGAGGAAATGTTTTTCTCTCGTTCCCAGTCCAGCATGGAAGAAATAGAAGATTTAAAAAATACATTTCTATAAAAAATAGGGATGCTCAGGATCAGGTCAGACACTACAAAAGTAAACGGCAATGGACATCGATCTACATAAACGACGACTGTTATTAGAATTGTGTTGTCCGCAAATTGCGTTCGTAGACTTAAATCAAATTCACAAATCAAACTGTTTTTTACACTATTCAACGAATTAACGTGGGGAATTGATACTTTTTTCATGTCTATTCAGTAGTTATGTATTATGAAAAATCAAGGGAAAAGAATAAGCCTTATTATTATTTTAAGTAAGGTATAATATTAACGTCGCCCGATAAAAATAAATTAATCATTATAATCTTCAGAACGCACTTCATTTTCCTGTCATTTTTCTGGGGCGTAGAAATCGGATCCAAACCCAAACTTTGAAATAATCAAGGCTTTTAAAATGTAAAACGATCAGTAAACAATGTGTTGTCGTAGTGAGCAAGGACATGTGATCCAACTAATGTTAAACTGGTCTCAGGCGAAATATTATATGAAGTAAATCATTAATAATTACGTTCTTGCAGCTGCTAAATTAGTTTTGTAAGTTTTCTGGGTTCGGTTATCTCATGTCAGAACAGAATAGTTTGCATAAAGGCACATTTAAAGAAATCAGCATGTTTTAAAGCACCCATGGATCTATGGGGATAATTTTTGATTTCAATATCCTAAGGGTTTTGCATCAGGTAATTCAGGTATCATAATTATTTACCTTATTTTTTTATTTTTATTATTTATTACAGACGACCGTAAAATGCATGGATCTCGGCGTGTGATAACATTCTGCTTGCTGACAACTGTTCTACCAACAATGCTCATCATATTACCTTTGTACTTGAGGAACATAAAATATGCTGACGTCATGTATAAAATATCAGATTCAGACGTCATTCAAATTCACAAAGGACAGTCATCAATATTTTGTGAAAAACACTCACTACGAATGAACACTACATTTAATGCATTCCAAATGAAAGGGAGGCCTGAACTATCAAGCAATAGACGACACATAAGACTAAAGAAGTCCATGACTTTACCAGATGATACCTTAGAGTACTGGGGATTTTATTTGTTTAAAGGAGCCACAGTTGAACTGAAGGCTTGTTCTAGATACATAGGTTCTAAAATACTTGTTGTAAAAGGTGAAAAGATACTGAATACTTGTGGTATATTAGATGGAGATAAGTACAACAAAGACCCACCAACAGTACAAAACCATGGTCATGTTATAGTTACTATAGAAAACCCTGAAGACAAAAAGGAAACTACAAGCATTCCATTAAACCCTAAAGACAAAACCGAAAATACAAGCATTCCATCCCTAGATGATGAAGATCACAAAATATTGTATTCCATAGAAGATAAAATTGTTTATAATGAAACTGAAAATAATGCACTAGAGATTGATGATAGTATAGAAAATTTGGTAGATCTGAATTTTACTATTCGAAAGGGTCCCACCCAAAAATTTCAAAGAAAAGCTATAAAACCACAATTAAGAAAAAGGAGGCAACTACCTTTGCATAATCCAAACACTGTATTAGATGCTGGAGCCAAGCATGGAGGAAATACTGCTAATGGCACCACCTCAGCGCAAGACCCAGTGTCCAGCTTCGAGAACAGTCTACATGAATGCTACAGCAAAAACATGCTTATGAATGAAAACTTCCCCAACTCAGAACTGTGTAACAGCACTGACTATTTAGACAAAACAACTACACTTAAAGTAACTCATAATGTTACTGAAGATGGATATTACTACTATATTTTTTACAGTGACAATGATTTTGTAAGAAATGATATTCATGTAATATTTGATATTTATAAACCAACATTCGGCAAAAAAAAATTTTTGAATTTTTTGCCGTTTTCTCAGTAAATATTACACTAATTGTTGCAAAAATATTGTAAAAGTGTAGAAGTGGACACATTACCGTCGTGAAAGTGTTATTTACAGTGAAAACCTAAGGATTGTGGACAAAAACTCAAAAGAATATAACAGTACCAGACTCGAAAATATTTAACTACCCTCAAAAATTCTGATATTCCGCTTGTTTACTGTCTATCACCCAACTGTCACTCTGAGTGTTGCTGTCCCAAATTCTCAAAAATACTAAAATACAAGATGGATCTATCAGAAGCATCCTTTGAAAAAATCTTTTCTAGAATGAAAATAGAAAATGATGCACAAACACAACAAATACTTAATATTGTAAACCAAGAACTCAAAGATATGCAAGAAAAACAAAAAGCAAGTGACGAGAGAGTGGCAATGCTGGAAAATAAGCTGGAGAATATGGTAAATGCTCAGAAAAAGTGCAACATAATACTCCACGGCTTAAAACAGGAGAAAAAGTGGGAAAAAGAGACAGAGGCGCTAAACATAGTGAATAATGAAATGAATATTAAACTAAGTGAGGATGATATCTGCTATACAAAAATTTTGGGAAAAGACCGGAATGGACCGCTGCTTATTCAGCTTACAACACAAAAGAAGAAAATGCAAATCTTAAAAAATAAGAGAAATATCACCACCGAAGGGGTCTACATTACCGAAGATTTTTCACTAAAAGTAAGGGAGGAGAGAAAAGCTTTACAAGAAAAACTGAAAGAAGAAAGGAAGAAAGGAAATGTGGCTTTTATTAAATTCAATAAATTAATTGTCAAGGAAAAAAACGATCAAAACATACCTAACTCAAGAGAGAACAAAAGAAAAACTGCAGAATCTCCTAGCCAATCAAAAAACGCCAATAATATTAAACATTTCTTTCGCCCCTCAAAGATACAAAAACAATACTCTCCAAACCCAGAAGATACAAACCAGAATAGTCAATAACCACAAGCAAAGCACAAAAAGGGAGCAAAGAAAACAAAGACTAAATAAAAATATTAACCACAAAGATACCATTAGGTTAAGTGAAAATAACGAAAATCAAAGAACAGAATTATTCCCCAACACGCCTGGTCAGCGCGGGGAAATAGACCACTACCCTCCAGTGACAAGTGAAATAAACAATAATATTTATATAGCTACATTAAATACACTAACTTTGAGAACAGAAGTTAGCCTTCAGGAATTAGAAATGGCGATAGAGGATCTAAAATGGGATGTTATTGGAATCAGTGAGGTTCGACGAATAGGAGAGGCAATAGAAGAACGCTCTTCCTACATACTATACTATAAGGGAGAGATAGCCGGACGAAATGGCGTAGGCTTCCTAGTAAAATCACACCTGAAAGAAAATATTAAAGAATTCGTCGGCATCTCAGACAGAATAGCAGCTCTTACTATCAGTGTACCCGGATATAATAAAGACTGGGTAATAATACAAATTTATGCCCCAACCGAAGATGCCAGTGTCAGAAGTTTAGAGTGTTTTTACGAGAATCTATCCGACTGTATTGAACTTCATGATAAGAAACATATGATCCTCATGGGCGACTTCAATGCTCAAGTGGGATCAAAGCAAAATAATAGCGAGGTGGTCATGGGCCCATTTGGGTACGGAAAAAGAAGCTCAAACGGACATAAACTAGTTGATTTTCTACTAGGACATAACCTTACAATTTTAAATACTATGTTCAAGAAAAAGAGCACTAGCAAATGGACCTGGATTTCTCCCGGTGGGCTTTATAAGAATGAAATCGACTACATTATAACAAACCTTCCAAGAGCCTTCACAGATACAGGTGTAATACAAAATCTCAACTTTAATACAAACCATAGAATGGTGAGATGCTCGCTGAGGACCAAATTGCCTAAAATATCTAGATTTAAACTCCTAAAGCGAAACCAAACAGTAAACTTAGAAGAATATTTCTCAGTTCCAAATGAAGCTCTTAAACTTGCCATTAGAAAAACCGAAGAACATACAGGAGTACCAGAAAAGTATACAATATTCGAGACCGAAATGGTGAAAGTCACTAAAACCCTCACCAAAACTAAGAAAAAACCTCAAACAAGCGACAACACAGTCAAACTCCTACAGGAAAGAAAAAAAATACTGGCTAATCAAAATAAAAAAGACTATAACAGCAGAGCGGTGGCAAGCTTAAATAAGAAAATAAGGGAAAGCATAAAGAAAGATAGAACGGATAGAAGAAATAAGACTCTAGAGAAACAAATATTAGCAACAGGCGGCACCAGAAAAGCCCTAAAAATACTCAAGGAAACAGGAAAAGAATGGATTCCTAAAACGAACAAAAACGGCTCTATCAAAACTGAAAGAAGAGAAATAAAAGAGACTGCTACAGACTTTTACCGAACGCTTTACTCCGACCAAGAAGCAAACCTAAGGACTGGGACTACACCAAGGCCATGCAACACCGAAACGGAACCTGAAATACTTATCAGCGAAGTTGAAAAAGCCATAAGAAGTCAAAAAATGGAAAAAGCACCTGGGCCAGACAAAATCCCAAACGAACTCCTTAGGGGAAACATGGAAGAGATCAGTCCATTCCTGGCAAGAATCTTTAGTGACATATTAGCAACAGGGCTTATTCCAAAACAGTGGGGCGAGTCACATATAATACTATTACACAAAAAAGGAGATAAAGACAATATAGATAATTACAGGCCTATTAGTCTTATGTCGAATGTGTACAAAATATTTGCTAAGGTAATACTGGAAAGAATAAGTACTAAATTAGATGAACAACAGCCAATAGAACAAGCCGGTTTTAGGAAAAACTTCTCAACGATTGACCACATCCATACAACCAAACAAATCATAGAAAAATACAAGGAGTTTAATAAGACACTTTATATTGCTTTCATCGATTATTCTAAGGCATTTGATAGTATAAGTCACAGATACATATGGAAAAGTCTAGAACAACAAGGAATAAGTCATGTATACGTAAATATAATCAAAACAATATACTTAAACAGTAATGCAAAAATACAATTAGAACTACTTGGGGACGAATTTCCAATACAAAGAGGAGTGAGACAGGGTGATCCACTTTCACCCAAACTTTTCTCAGCAGTATTGGAAACAATCTTCAGAAATTTTCACTGGGACAACTACGGCCTACGAATAAATGGGAGACGCTTAAACCACCTTCGCTTTGCAGATGACCTAGTGCTCTTCGAAGAGGACGCAGACAAGCTGAAAATTATGTTAAATGAACTAGCAACTGAGAGCAAAAAAGTGGGACTAACCTTAAACACCTCTAAAACCAAAATGATGACCAACTCAACCGAAATAAAAATAAGTCTGGAGGAAACGACACTGGAATATGTTTCAGACTACACATATCTTGGGCAAATAATATCTTTTGAAGACCAGGCAACACAAGAAATAAATTCAAGAATAGCAAATGGATGGAAGGCATACTGGTCAATGAAGGAAATTATGAAGAACAAAGACCTAAGCATAGAGGTGAAAAGGAAAGTCTTCAACACAAGCATTCTCCCAGTTCTCACATATGGTTGCGAGACCTGGTCACTCAACAAAATTCACAGGGACAGACTAAATACCTGCCAACGGGCTATGGAGAGAAGTATTCTGGGAGTAAAGAAGAGAGATCGCATAAGAAACACAGACATAAGAAGTAAAACAAAAGTTACAGACATACTATCTAGGATCGATCAGCTTAAATGGAGATGGACAGGCCATACCCTACGATGCAACCAAGAAAAGTGGAGCAAAACAGTGATAAATTGGTACCCCATAGATGGCATTAGATCAAGAGGCAGGCCACTCAAAAGATGGGAAGACGAAATAAAACTAACAGCTGGCCCTCTATGGCGCCGCGTGACCCTCGATAGAAAACAATGGAAGTTACTGGAGGAGGCCTTTGCCGAAAGGCATACTGAACTAAGAGATTTTATTGATTTATGAATGAAACAACCTGAATATATTATGATTGAACTAATTTGAATGAGAGATTATTGTTATTTTAATTGATGTTTATTATTATTGGAATTAAAACTATATTGAAATATATTTTTACCATTTTTTTATGTAACTAAAATTATTGCATTGTTCAGTGAAATAAAGGCTATTTGATTTGATTTGATTTGAAACCAACATTCCAATATGTTAACATGGATGAGTCTAAAGTATGTGTCAATAAAAGTAAATGTGAGTTTAATGTAGGGTTTTTTAGTGATGAATTAGTTATAGTGGAAGTGCCTACTGAAGATGGCCTGAAGAATGATGATGTAGATTCTTCTATTTTGGTATCAGTGTGTCACCCAAGAACATCTATCTATGTCATCTTTCCTATAACAGTCTTATTAATGATACTTATTTTTGCATTTTTATGATACTTACTGAAAGTGTTACTCTATTATATCTTGATCAAAAGAAACTTTATGAGAAGTGTGATATTAATTTATTAAGGATATTATATAGCAATTTTGTTGAGACTAATAGTTGGTTGATCTTATGAGATTTAATGTTGTATTTTATGTATGTCCTATACATATACTTGTTGTGCATTAGAAATTATTATTAAATAAGCAAGCTTTACATGATTATTGATTACTTTTAATTTTTATCATCCTCCATCACTATCCTTAGCTAAAATAGGTAAATAGCCAAAAAAAAAAAAAATAACAGAAAATTTTAAATTCGAATTTACCTTGGGTATCCAAGTCTTCTTCTTTCGAGTGGGTATCGACCCGATGAACCCTGGTGTGTGTGTGAGTTTTTAAACCGCCTAGTAGCACAACTATCAGGCCTCTGACATGGTTTGAGTAACGACCACTATCAAAGAAAGCACACGGGACCGACGGCTTAACGTGCCCTCCGAAGCACGAAATCTTTTTTTTCTTTTCGGACAATCAGGTGATTCAGCCTGCAGTGTCCTAACCAAACTGGGGAAAAAATCACAAAGTGATAAATTCTCAAATATAAACTTTGTGTTTCCCCCCTGGGAATCGAACCCAGAACCTCCGGATCGTGAGTCCATGGCACTAGCCATTAGACCACGGAGGCAGTTGGGTATCCAGTAACTAGGAGGTTTAAAATTGAAAATTAACAAAATAATTAAAAAATACTCTAATATATTTTAATGAAAAAAAAGCTAAAAATCCTACTATTCAAAATTGGCTAAGACACCGCCTCCGAAACCGGCGCAGAGCAATGAGCCTTTGCTCACCCTTGTTCCTCGCGGTGAGGACAATGACCCGTTAAAGCACGGCGCTACGGCGGCGGCGGCGGCGTAGCCATCATTCATAATTATAAGTTACTAGCGACCCGCCCCGGCTTCGCACGGAAATTATCAGTGTTTCTCTACTATATTATGCATGTATTATACATATAAACCTTCCTCTTGAATCACTCTATCCATTAAAAGAAACCGCATCAAAATCGTAGTTTTAAAGATTTATGCATACATAGGGATATAGGGACATAGAAAGCGATTTTGATTTATACTATTTTAGTGATAATTATATATAAGTTTTTAGACTTCCACGGTTGTTCATTACATTATTATTTTGAACCATGCTCGTCACGATATCGCATGAAACTGCGATGAAATATCGAGGTAACAATAAATATAATCGTAGTAGTAATCCCGTTCATAATAGTAATCTTATAATTATAATAAATATCGTCAACTATCCTAACCAGCATATTAATTATTTTTAAATTAAGTAAAAAATTACAATGTATGTTGAAAATACAAATTCACTGAACGCCAGATTTATTATTTCTGAATCTAGAAAAACCGCGAGAATAACTGGCTTTGTGATCCAGTCTATTACATATTCTGTGATCCAGTGGTCTGAGATGAGCCTTTAGCTCTCGATCCGGGTCCCGGTTGTGTGTTTGAATCCCTTAGAGGAACTAAAATAGAATAAATAATCAATATAGCTATTTATACAAAGTAAATAAATAAGACATGGAGAGATTTTCCCCACTTTAGTTAGGACAATGCAGGCTGTATCACCTAATCTGATTGACTACCAAGAATGATTAAAATCAGGCTGAATCTGATTGTTCGTGGAACTCGTTATGGGAAATAGTAGACCAAGTAGACCGAGATAACCATGGAATAAATTAAAACTCTATTCAAATTTTTACTTCCATGCTGGACTGGGAGCGAGAAAAACATAGAATGCGCCAGCTGCATTCCCTCCCGGGCATGCTGTAAAATCCAGCTAAGGGATCCGAGGGTTTCTGTATATTGCAATTCATGCGATGGGCTGACAACCTGTCACTACAGCAATATACCTACAAATCTATCTTAAATAACCCTCAAAACTTTTTCAGACGTGGCGGAACGACCTTTGTTTAGGTTGTTTACGCTCTGCCTACCCCATTAGGGATAAGGACGTGATTATATGTATGTATGTATAAATTTAAAAGACGGGTGTAACCTGTATACGGTACCTTCTCAAGTTATCGACTAAATTGAGATGACGCTTTCTTCTTGTTGCTAATGCTGCCTGCCCTTCGAATGCCTGCCTGATAAATGTTATTCATCATGCATCTTATTTTATACACGCTTATTTCCAAGGTTTACTGGATTAGGTAGGTAGCCTAGTGTTATGCATGATAATTTGTTGAATATTCTACTTACGCAGTAGGATTATTTCATGGTAATAAATTAAATAATTCACAAGATGGGGAAGAATGGAGAAAGCTCGTGAAGGCCCTTTGTGTCAGTGGGGTATCCTGAGGACCACAACAACAACATAATCCACTGCTCCAAGTTTACTTGGGTGGTGAGTGAGCCGATCGTTTGGAAGCAGTGGCGGCAATTCTGGGCGCACTATTCCTTAACTAATTCTTAGCTAGCGCTGTCACTTTTTTAACTTTGACATAAAAACAGGATAGCAAATAACCTGGCTTTGACATTCCTAAGCTGACGTATGTAGTACTATTATATATTCTGTGCCTGACGTAAGACGCTTTAAATAAGAACTGAGCATAAAGCATGCTTCCTTACTTTACGTCAAATAAGCAGTCTTAGTCTTATTTAACTGCCTCCGTGGTCTAGTGGTTAGAGCCATGGGCTTACGATCCAGAGGTCCTGGGTTCGATTCCCAGTGGGGAAACACAAAGCTGATATTTGTCTATTTATCACTTTGTGAGGTTTCCCCAGTTTGGTTAGGACATTGCAGGGTGAATCACTTGATTGACAAAAAATAAAAATGATTCCGTGTTTCGGAGGTCACGTTAAGCCGTCTGTCCCGGTCGTTGTCTTTGATAGTGGTCGTTACTCAAACCATGTCAGAGGCCTATTAGCTGTGCTACTAGGCGGTTTGAAAACTGACACCAGGGTTCATCGGGTCATTCGACTCGAGAATCCACTCGTCAAGAAGAAGAAGCAGTCTTATGTCGGATTAGGAAAGTCAAAGTCATGTGTTTATTTGCTATCCTGTTCTTATGTCAAAGTTAAGAAATTGACAGTGCTATAACTACAAAATGACCAAATAGCAAAATGTCAAATTAATGACAAGTGTCACATTGTCACGTGAAATGGCGTTGTAGGGATTCAGTATGAAAATTAAAATTATGTACGTGGTGTCGTAGAATGATTTGATAATTCGAATCTTTGCGAAAATACCACGGATTGATTGACTTTTCCTCTGATTGGTCGACTTTTTAAATGTCGAGCATAAACGCATGTTATTTATCCAATAAGAATAAGATTAAAGCAGTAAGTAAAAATCTAGCCAATCAGAGTTAAGGATATTATGACAATATCAATTGTTACTACAATTACAAGTATTTTCCCAAAAATCCTAACTTTTACAAGTGAGATTTGACAAATATTTTTACTGTTGTCTAATTATCCGTGATTTCGCAAAATTTGCGAATTTTCAAATCATCCTACAACATACGTTAATTATCAACTTATGAAAATGTTATTAAATAAGTCTTGGATAGTATTTGTAAACTATACTATTTCCAAATCAGATTTCGAATAAAGGTAAACAAAGTTTCATGTCTTTCTATTCAAAAACACATTTCAAAAATAAATGATACGTGTTGGCAAATTAATTAAATGACTAAAACTACTATTTCATTATGTGGTCATATCTAATAGCTAAAACTATTTTTTGAAACAAGATCTTCCATTAATATCTACCTTAAATAACCCTCAATACTTTGACGTGGCGGAATAACCGCTGTTTAGGTCGTTTACGCTCTGCCTACCCATTAGGGATACAGGCGTGTCTATATGTATGTATAGACATGAAACTTTGTTTACCTTTATTCTAAATCTGATTTGGAAATAGTATAACTGAGCTGCAGTGCCACATGAAAAGTTGTACTGAAAATGTAGAAGTTTTTAAGGGGATGCTTGATTAGTCAATGAATCCTAAAAATTCCATCGTTGACTGATCAACCCTATTCAGGTTTTCATGACACCGTCTAAAAAAGGTTACCAGTCGCAAAACGTACCATTTTCGCATAATGTACCCATTTGTATTTAAGCAAGGGATGCGCCAGTGTAGCAACGCAGGAGATTTTTTTATCACTATTTTAGTGTTAAATTTTGTTGTTTTATTTGAAAAATTACGATGATGATATACCGAGCATGATGTAAAAACCAGCTAAGGGATCCGAGGGTTTTAGTATATTGTAATTTAGGCGATGGGCTGACAACCTATCACTACAGCAATATACGTACAAATCTATCTTAAAAAACCCTTAAAACTTTGTCAGACGTGGCGAAACGACCTTTGTTTAGGTTGTTTACGCTCTGCCTACCCCATTAGGGATAAGGACGTGATTAAATGTATGTATGTTTACCTTGTTTTGTGTTTTTTTTTGTCTTCGGTCGATAGTTTTAGACGCTTTTAATTTCGAAAAACCTAGTAATCCCAAAGGACAAAAAGTCCATTTTGCGAATAATAAGATTTTTTTGCGGTACAATTTGCAAAGGGTCCGTTTTGCGACTGGTAACATTTTACGAATTGTAGGTTTTTTAAGGTACAGTTTGAAATTTTACTTGTATGTGTAAGGTATTTATTTTTATGGTATTAGATGTTAAATTAAATTGAAATGAAAGTTACTAAATTAAATTAATGAATATAAAATTTAAGTTCCTCTTGATTAGTGTCTATTTGGTTACTTTAGTGAAATAGGAACCTTAATTATCAACTTTGTCAAAAGTCACTAATATTTTGAACAAAATTTATTCCAAAAATATAAATAATTTGAAGTGAACATAAAAACCATGTAGAAAACAAATTCAAATGTAAAATGCAAAAAAGCAAGGGAATACAGGATACAATAAGGACCTGTGTCAAAAGAAAGTAACATATAAGAGGAAATTTTGATTTATTATTTCCACATAGTTGTGTCCAAAGTGCGTTTCAACAGGCTGAGTAGGTAGATCTTCTGCAAACAAAATTTATTTAATTGAGTATACAATATCTGAGATATTAAGGTTCCGATCGGGAATGGAGTGCTACAATTCAATTATTAATAACAATACAATTAAGATATTTCATTATATTTATTTACCGTAATACAAAAACAGTTTACCATATTATGTACAACTGGAAAAAAGAGTTACAATACATTGTTTCCTTCTAGTACTTTTGTGATTGAAATAGCCTCTCCAGTACCCGATGAGACCTCTCTGCAGACGGCAGGGAGGTCTGCGCGGAACGGGGGCCATCCGGCCGAGCCGGGCTTATTCCTAACTATGTATATTAAACTTATATTGATACGTCTATTATAGAATAATGCATTCATTAATTAAACTAAAACGAATATATCGGTCCAAATAAAAAGAGTTCCAATAAAAATTCGGCACAGCGGTACTTAGGAGTCGTCTCCTAATACTCACACCTTATAAATATCGCAATAGAACGCAGGACACAAAGTATAAACCGGGAAAGCGTAGGCCCTTAGATGAGGTTGGCCACATCGCTGGGCATTTCAGTAATAGTGGTGTGGTAGAAGTCTTCAATATCCTTCAGTGCTCGCTTGTCAGCTTCAGTCACAAAGTTAATGGCGATACCCTTACGACCGAAACGTCCACCTCGACCAATCCTGTAACCAACGAAGCATACAGTCAGTACATTGAATAAATCATGCAGGATAAAAGGATGTGCCTATTTATAATACGAATCAGAGGCGTCGTCGCCGGGGTCGAGGTCAACAGCCTGCCGAAAAACGACCTTGGCTTTTATTTCACACTATAGGTATGGTTTAACTAGATTATCTGCAATTATTAAGCAAACTAATAGCCTCTTTACGTGACACAGCTCATTAATTATACTCATTACATTAGACACAGGATTCCTTAGTGAACACAGATAGATTAATAATCCGTAAGAAGGCAAATGAAACTAATAGTAACTTTATTTTCCCAGTACTCTGTTCTTCTTTGTAAAAGGATTAACCAAACCATAGTTTGAGTTCTAGGGCTTTGGAATCGTACCGCGTATTGCCAGGTGGCCAAAAGAAAATCCAGACGCCATGCAAGACTTCTCTAAACAAGGACATTATCAGAAATACTAGTATAGTGATACTGACCGATGGATGTAGTTCTCGCGGTTGGTGGGTAGATCATAGTTGATGACGCAGGAGACTTGCTGCACGTCGATACCGCGCGCCAACAAGTCCGTGGTGATCAGCACACGCGACGAACCGGTACGGAACTGCCGCATGATCACCTGCAAGCACAAGGCATTTGTTTATTACATTATCACAACACACACCTTAAAACTATTTGAGATTGATTTATGTGATCAGAAATGGGTATTAGCACAGCAATGCCATTTATAAGTAATCACAATGTTGTACAGCCACTAATCCACTGCAGGACATGGACCTCCCCTCCCCCACTTGGGAGGCAATTGTCATAATCGGCAGCAGATTGACGAACATTCGCCTGGCAGGCGGCGAATGTTGTTGTCCAATGATACACCATGTGCTCCTGTGCCTTAAATGTTGCTGTTTATTTTTGAATTTAGTCCTAACCGACCCTTTAGGACACCCGCGTGAAAACATGGGGTGCACCTATCCACAAACGGGTTAAATAATAGATAAATGGTAATTTACCTCACGCTCACGCTGATCCATGTCGCCGTGCATAGCGGAGACGGTGAAGTCACGCTCGTGCATGGATTCGGTCAGCCAGTCCACCTGGAAAGACAGACATAAGTGTTATAGACTAAGATTTAAGATCTAGTGAAGTTATAAAACATGTGTTCCTCAAGTCTAGCTTACTAAAGACACAAGATACTGTTTTGTTAATGAGTAATAAACTATGATGTAATAAAGCCAATGACTTATACTAAGTAAAAATCTGCAATTATCTGGGGATTTCCCTATTCGTTAGCAACAATGAGTCACTACTGTAAACTCACTGGGAGTAGGCACATAAAAGTTGTTCATAACAATATATTTTAACGAATTATAGATGCTTTCTACACTAGCAATCAAGTTTTAAAGATGTTACCATGAAAATCTTGTTTCAACCTTGATAATAACATAATCCCTTATCAATCTGTTCCAAATTTGACCTCAAGGCTAAATTCATCAAGTGTGGACATAATAAATTATCTAAGGCGATAAACTTTAGCCAAATCTGTTCCCACCATGATAGTACCCATCTTTTATAAGACTATATTATTTATTTAACTTTATGCACAAAAATGACGGCGGAATGGCGGACTTAACGCCAAAGGCATTATCTACCAGTCTACCTTTGGGCACATGGAAATGACAAGGCAGTATTTATTGTATTACCTTGCGACGGGTGTTGCAGAAGATGACAGCTTGAGCAATAGAGAGAGTGTCGTACAAGTCACACAGGGTTTCCAGCTTCCACTCCTCCATCTCAATGGAGATGAAGAATTGTTTAATACCTTCCAGGGTAAGCTGTAATAGACAGAAAGGGCACTCTTTAGAATTATGTATTTTGTGATAAGAAACAGCTGTAATAGATAGAATGGCACTCTTATGACACAATAATCAAAGAAACCATCTAAATAAATCATGTCATAGGCCTATTAGCTGTGCCATTGCCTGGTTTAAAAACTCTTTACATCAGGGTTCATCCGGTTTGACTCGAAAACCCACATGATAAGATTAAAAGATCAAAGAAAATCCTGCTAAAATTATTAAAAAAAAGTTAACACTGTGGAGACCTAGTTTCTATTCATCAGCAATAAAATACCAACCTCCTCCTTCTGCACAAGAATGCGCACAGGATCTCTCATGAAGCATCGAGACACGTCCAGCACATCATCAGGCATGGTAGCGGAAAGCAAGATCACCTGCACGTCGGCAGACAACATCTTGAATACATCGTGAATCTGGTCCTTGAAACTGAAAACATAAAACAAGATTCTGTTGTAATAAACAAGAAAAAACCACAAGGCTTATTTGTAATGTAACTAGATACAATTCCATAATGGCAAAATATTAACACTTCATAGAAAGGCTGTCTAATAACAATAACTGAAAGATGAGATCATATATTACATTACATATTCTGCACACATTTTGCATTTCAAGTACAGTGGGAATAAGGTCATGAATCATATCATACATAGATAAATTTGCATAATATTTTTCTTATGTTATAATCAAAAACAATTTTTTATCAAGGATTTACCTGAAACTCACTCACTCAACAATATGCAGAAAAAGTTGCTGACACTCAGCTTCTAAATATCAGTTATAGTTATGTTACATTCCACCCTTATATATCTGAGAATATCATCATATCAATGTATATTCCCTTTTATAAAGACCCCTTATACATACATATAATCATGCCTTTATCCCTTATATAACTTGAATATTAGGTAATAAAAAGATTCAGAAAAATAATGGAAGCTTACCCTCTAGACAACATTTCATCAGCTTCATCCAGCACGAAGAGCTTAATGGTGTTAGCACGCAGAGCACGACGGGTGATCATATCATATACACGGCCCGGTGTACCCACCACCACATGTACACCGCTCTCCAGCTGGCGAATGTCCTCACGTACATTGGTTCCACCAATGCAAGCATGGCATTTAGCGCTCAAGTGATCACCAAGAGCAATAACCACCTAAAATATTACAAAACTGTTAGCTTTCTTCCAAGCGGTATCATAATGATTATGCACACATGAATAATAATGATAAATAAACAATAATAAAACAAATCAAGTAAACAGTAGGTTTTCAGCATACCTTTTGAATCTGTTGAGCCAGCTCTCTAGTAGGGGCTAGGATAAGTGCTTGGCATTCACGCACAGTAGTGTCAATTTGTTGCAAAATTGAAATTGAGAATGTAGCAGTCTTGCCAGTACCAGACTGGGCTTGGGCTATCACGTCGCGGCCCTGGATGCAGGGCATAATCGCGCGCTGCTGAATAGCGGACGGCTTCTCGAAACCGTACGCATAGATTCCTCTCAACAACTCTTCTTTCAAGTTCATGTCATCAAAGCTTTCCACGACTTGATGCCAGTTTGTGTCCAGTGCGCCTTCGGGCTCCATGCCCGGAGGTCCGTCATAAACTTGGTCCTTAGATGGCCCATTTTTGGAATCCTCCGGCCAATCTTCTGATCTGAGGATAGATAAGCAAGACTTTATATACAAGTTTACTTTACTACAAGTCTATGAGGTTATAATTTTGGGGCGGGTTCATGTAAAACTCAGAAAAATCATTAAAATTGCAAGTGGCGCGACTTGTCAAACTAGCGACGTAATTTTTGGCTCAGCGTTGCATCTTTTATAATCATTACAAAGTAAATAACCACGAGAATTATAAAATGTCATACATGTCTTTATATCATACAAAAAACTGGATTTGATTAAAACACGTGCACTAAGCCGAACATAGTAATGTTCTGCCAGCGCCATGTTGGCAATCGGCGACTGAAGAGAATAAAGCCAATTCTGCGAGTACAGCAAAAAACAAGTAATATTGGAAGTATTTATGATTTTGTCGTCTAGTTTAGTTATTTGTAAACCAATTTTTCAGTAGAATAAGCATAAAATAATATGGAAACTCGACTTACCTTCTTTCAGGGGAATAAGACATGTTCCAATCGCGGTAGCTGAACGGAAAAGAACTAGCAAGGTCAAGTTGAGTTTCACAGTAGCTTTTTTTGAGCAAAATTCACAAATCGTATTTTTGAGACTTGAAATTTCTGTAACCAATTTTCTTATTTTTTTATATGATTTATAAAATTGCTTTAAATTTTGTAATGTGCTGTATCACGAGAAGATGAGTAACACTAAATTATTGGGAAATAAAACAACGGAAGTACGTTCACGTTCGTCAATTTTTGCAATTTGCTATGGATGCGTTCAAATAAAATTATTTAAAAAAGAAGGTTTATAGTCTATGGACGCAATAAAGGTTCCCATTCACCACTAAGTTAATTGAATATAAAGCGATTCACACGTTTCTTGGCAGTGGCTGTAGATATGCATGCATGCCCATACGTAAATTTATAGTCAGGAAGTCGTATTTTTGAATCACTCGAATTGAATTCGCATACGATAGAGCAATTTTCGCGTATCAAGTTGTATGAAAATCGCATGTGTACTTTACTCTCGTATGCGCATTAGCTTTCGAATAGTTCAAACATACGGCTCCAGAAAATTACGCACGGGCATGCAGATCTGCAACCAGTGTGATTTTGTAATAAGGTCCTTACAAGGTCCAGCGTTTATCGTTTTATTTGAATTTTGGCATACGTGTTAGTGGCGTAGCGTGGGTAGGCGCATAAATAAACGAACAAAAGAGGACTAACGCAACGCGAGCGAAGCGAGCTCGAATTTTTCTTTATTTTTTAGCAGGCCCCGAAAGAGGTGGCGTGTTGAGATTTTTTATGGACTGGATGCAAATTGCGCAAGACTGAAAAAAGTGGAAACAAAAAGGGGCCTTTGCCAAAAAGTGGGACAAATCAGGCAAAAAAAAAACTTACGACCTTTTGATACATACATACATATAGTCACGCCTTCATCCGTAATGGGTTGGCAGAGCGTAAACTACCTAAACAAAGGTCGTTCCGCCACGTCCGACAAAGTTTTAAGGGTTATTTAAGATAGATTTGGAGGTACATTGCTGTAGTGACAGGATGTCAGCCCATTGCCTAAATTGCAAATTACTAAAACCCTCGGTTCCCTGAGCTGATTTCTACAGCATGCCCGGGAGGATATGCAGCTGGCACATTCTATGTATTACTCTCGCTCCCAGTCCAGCATTGGAGAAATTGGCCATTTGATATACGCAATAATAATTAAGAAATATAGGGTAATATTTATTTGCGGGCAATATTTCCGTTCTTTATACACGTCTTCATTCGCAAACACTTTGTCCCGTATTTTATAAATGGAATTTGGATATAAAGGAATTATACGCTATTCGATCATAATATTAAATAAAATATAATTTGAAATCAATCACGGTTTGTTTACAATTCAAATCAAATTTGACAAATTTCAATTACCCTGATGTGCGCGCATCGTAATTTAGACTTACGTCCAATTTCATGATGTTACTTTTGTGTTACAGTGATCCGCGCGCATCGTAAAATTTCACTCTCAACAATTGTTCCGAACAAAGTACCTACCAAATAAGTATAACTTCAAAATTTGTGAACACTTACAAAAAGTGTTCTGTAGTATTTAATTTAATGTCATGGTCACCCGAAGATGGTCTTCTAGTTCGAGAGATTCAAAAATACGGCCGCAGGGCATAATCAAATAGTTGAGGATTTTTGATGCATGATTTGCGATGATTTTTAGCATCCAAGAGATTTTATTGTTTTATTATATTGGCATCATTAATTGCCCGATATGACCTCTTAGTTTCTACACACTGATGGAGTTGTTTGTAAAAAAGTCTATTTATATATATATTGGGATTTATGATTTTTTTACGTAGGCCCCCCACCGCTAGGCATAAAGGTTCTTAATTAATTGTTACTTTGAAAAGAGCTCAATAACTTCAAATTGTATGGTGAATGGCATTTCTACAATAAATGTGTTCAGACAAAACTGTATGCAAATAAAATTGGTTTGTGTGAACGGAGCTGTTAATTTTATTTTGTTGGCGATACTGCCTTTCCGGTTGTGTCTATGCACAAGCTGCCATTTTGGAACGGCAGTGCATTTTGTTCGTGTGGAGCGTTTGCTCGTTGCGAAGAGCAGGTCGAGTTTTAGCCAAGTGTAGTTTTATTTTAATTGAACTTAATCAAAATGAGCTGGCAAGATTATGTTGATAAACAGTTAATGGCATCCAGATGTGTGACAAAAGCAGCGATTGCCGGTCACGATGGAAATGTCTGGGCCAAATCAGAAGGCTTCGAAGTAAGTTTCTCGTTTTGTTAGGCATTATGTGGTCAGTGATAAGCAAGAAACAATATCTATTCGGTGCAAATGTGTTGATCAGTGCGTAATTTATGGTGAACAAGTGTTATCAGAACATACGGATGACGAATTCTCTCCTGCTGTTTTACAAGATGGCGACATGTGGTGGCAGTCTATTCAAATAAGAAAATGTGATTTTGCAGTGCAACGGATGCTTCTTTCGTATTATTATGATAGTATATGACACCCCCCGTCTGGACGTCATTGGTAATGGCTATGGAGTCGTTATTTTGATAACTATCGGCAGTAAAGATCAGTTTCTGTAAGCCGGCCGGTGTGTGACTCAATAGGATCAAGGCTGGTGACGCCGTATTGTACAACAAGTTACTTTTGTAAACCTTTCATCAACTCGCACTTCCAGAGTTTTCCAATTAGTTATACTGTAATGGAAATTATAACATTCCGAATTTGGCTGAAGTTGGGTGTGGACTAATTATCTTTATCAGCAATTTTATCGATATAGCTGCACGTCCGCACTTAGTCACTTGTACGTGATAGCTAAAGTTCTACGTAAACGTACACCTAATTTGTAGGATAGAAGTAGAAGGTTTCTTCTTATGACACTTGACCCCTCATAACCTCGAAATCTTTCAAACTACCCACTACGCAACTTACCACTCTACCCACTAATAATGAAATATTAATATCACATAGTTTTAGCTATCTACATACTTATATTTAGAAAGATAGCCGAAGATAATTTCTGCTGGGCGAAATTATAAGCATTAACATTGTCACTTAACTATTTTAGTAAATATGATCTTAAAATTGTTGACCAAAATATTAATAGTTTAGATTTAAAGTAATTCTCCATACCTGCCTGTTGCAACATGCAATAAAAAAAAAACTTTTGATCTCTACACTCTACTTATACATACATATAATCACGCCTTTATCCCTAATGGGCTAGGCAGAGTGTAAACTACCTAAACAAAGGTTGTTATGCCATGTCTGACAAAGTTAGGAGGGTTATTTAAGATAGATTTGTAGGTATATTGCTATAGGTCACTAGCGTTTAGGGTTTCAATATTTAATCCTGACAGGTTGTCAGCCCATCGCCTAAACTACAAAACACTGAAACCCTCGGATCCCTTAGCTGGTTTTTACAGCATGCTCTGGAGGAAATGCAGCTGGCACATTCTGTTTTCTCTCACTCCCAGTCCAGCATGGAAGAACTCTCTACTTATAATTTCAATATTGCACAGATATGTTTATGATATTGGTTGATGATATAACCATAGTGCTGTTCCTAATCAAATATTATAGGATAGCATAATATTTAATTCGACTGATGAATAATGAGTGATTGGTCATCTATTATGATAGCAGTACATAGTATAATTTTGTTTTAACATCCGAGTTATATATTTTTCATGCATAGTAAGAGGTTTTCATTTTGAGGTGTTCCTCCTTACAGGATCACCTGTAAAGTTATAGTATAAGTTGATTTTAACAAATAATATCAGCCTCCAACTGTTATACGAAAAAAAAAATGATTACTTCTCCAAACATTTAAGTTTATCCAATTTCTCACTTTACTTTTTCATCAAAACTCAATATTTGATTTTCAAACACCTGATGAGCACAAAATGTGTCTGTAGTTGATTAGGAATGGTACCCCTTACCTTATATTTTTGTCGTGCATATCTGTATGCATCCTTCCTTAATGTTCTTCACCTATTTGCATGAAATAATTTGTTAGAAGAGATCCATTATCAATTATAACATTACTTCGCAGAACGTCTCTTTCACAATATGTTTCTTTCGCTTAATGCCCCTTATTCGATACATTTATTTCAAACACTGGGCAGCTCGTGAAAAGACTTAAAAAAAACAAAATTTGCGAAAAGGGTTATCTTTTTATATTTTGCGAAGTTACCAATAACAATCCATACTTACTAATACAAAAAATACGAAAAACTATGCCTGTCTGTTTGTTTGTTGCTCTTTCACGACTAAACGGCTGAACGGATTTTGATGAAAAATTACCTGGTGATAGATGGCCTGGAGACGGACAAAGGCTACTTTTCACTAACTCATTTAACGGTGGTGTAACCGCGGGCGGAAAGTTAGTGTTAGGGTGAATCTAAAGTTAAAGTGTTATTTACCTATTATATTTAGGTAATATTGGACAAAGGTTATAATCCATGGTATACAAAGTCTATTCCACAGCTATGCTATTAATTTAGCTGAAATGGCCATAATTTCACTCCAATAAGGTAAATTCAAGCTATATTCATACTACGAAATAGGTTTTTGTAGCTACCCATTTGATATGCTGTGAATTCTAGCCAAAAATATTTTTGTGTAATCTAATATAGCAGGTTAGCTTTCCATCCGCGGTTTTACCCCCTGCTTAATAAATTCTCCCGTGGTTATAAAGACGTTGTAAAAAGTAGGCTGTTTTTATCTTACGACCTAACCTATACGTGTGACAGGTTTCGTACGTAAAAGTTTGTTAGTGATTGCGACGTAAAAGATAGGACAAACATTTTACTACTATTTACCAACAATTAAAACTTACGATATCATAGTAAGGATAAATTGCGTAATGTTTTTTTTTTATATAAATCATACTAGCTTTTCCCACCGTTTCACCCGTGTTAAATGAGTTTTCCCGTGGGAATGAGATATTTCTCGCGGTACAAAGTAGCCTGTAGTATAGTTGATAGTCCTTCCAAATTTCATCAAAATCCGTTCAGCTGTTTTGTCGTGAACGAGTAACAGACAGACAGTTACTTTCACATTTGTAATATTAGTAAGGACTCTAATAGACTCCTTAGGAAAACCCCTCCTCAACTTGGAGTAAATTTAGAATATCTGCGAATATTATCGACATTCAACTAACTTAAAACAAATTGGTATCTCTTGTCTTGTACAATATTGATAACATATCATAGCACTCCTTTTTAATACCTAATCACTGTAATTGTAAAATAACAATATGCTTTTTCATTTCTTTTCCTTAGGTAGTTTCAACCTTTCAACTAGCACTGAATTTAAAAAAAACCTGCCCCTTGTTTTAGAGACTAGTGTTTTTGCTTAGCTGAGTAGTAACTTTTTCGCAAGAAGGCGAGTATAATAATATCTATTTCAATTTACGTCTGCATTATTGGCTGCCTGATGGCAACCCTATACTAATTCGAGATTAAGTGGGAAAATAAAGCGCGTTAGGCACCATGACACCAAAATATTTCGTATGCCAGTATTTCCCTGGCTTCCGCGTCTTTCCGGCTGGAACACAGAAGTGTGAACACATGCAGGCTGAATATGCATTGCACACGCCCTTACCACCTAAAATGTAAATGCATTAATTATACATAATCTCGTAATAATTAAATATACACCGTCATCGTTCGACTTACCGCCCACTCTAACACGTAAACTATTTTCCAGTTCGGTCCTGGCTTACTTTCACTCAAAATCAATCGTATTCGAATTCTAGTAGGTTCTTCTGTAACTTATAATTTATAAGTTTATACTACATACAATTTCACCATCTTCGCGTTTAAACAATACAAATCTAGTCAGCTGTTAAGGCTTTCTACAGATTAGTCATATTACAGTTACACTTTCAGTTTTCATTACCTTTTAATGAAGAGGACTTGGGGCTATTAGCTGATTTCTAGTCCTAAGATTTTACACATAAGTTTGATGATAGTTGCCTAAGATTCGTCCAAAATTGCCAATATATTATCCTAGACGAATTTAGACGACTAGGTAGGATTAGGTATTGTTATTATGTTTTCTTAACTATGTCCTACTTGTAACAATAAGTTGCACTGCAGAATTTTATATTGGTAAGATACTCATAATCTCAGCCTCATCGTATTATTCTCCTTTGCTTTGACTACATTCCTGTGAAATCAAATATTTTCGTTACTCACACTGCCACCACGTAACGCCAACGCCATTCTTGATTATAATAGAGTAACAAACTTATGTGATGCCACTCTATTGTCTCGGTCGTATTTGCACAGAATACGCTATAGAAGTGTAGCTATAGAGTGCGATATTGTCCACAGATATCAAAAGATGAAGTGGCGAAAATAGTGGCGGGTTTTGAGAATGAATCACTGCTCACGAGCGGAGGCGTGACGATAGCAGGCACGCGCTACATCTACCTCAGTGGAACAGACCGCATCATACGCGCAAAGCTCGGCAAGGTCGGCGTGCACTGCATGAAGACACAACAAGGTAAGAACACTGCTAATATACCAACTCTGATACGATCCTCCCAAGTACCGATAAGTTCCATCTGCCGGCTAGAAATCTTTAGCAAGAAAAGCACTATGAACTTTCAAACTTTCTCGCAAGTCCTCTTAAATACTAAATGGCTTAAAATCTTGAGAAGATTAGTAGTGTCTCTACTATAGAGTTTGTAGCATAAGTTTCAAGTTACGATGTTTTATGACAAGTTATGCAACAGTGATGGTAATGAAAACCTCACGTAAGAATCAGATAAGAACATTAACACCCATTCTTATTCCAATTAAGACAATTTTGCATAGCTCTTATATGTCTACCTTGGCTATTATGAATCATCTAATTACGAGTGGACGTAATGTGCCCTCGCTACGCAATAGTTAGACGGAAGTACTATAGGAAGTAATTTTGTTGCAGCCGTCGTTATTTCACTGTACGAAGAGCCCATCCAACCCCAGCAAGCCGCATCTGTAGTGGAGAAGTTAGGAGACTATTTAATTACCTGTGGTTATTAAAGGTAAGATTTACTTTATATAAATCATCTCTTTTTTTACCTCCTTGACTTTTAAACAAGTTCTAAATCTTTCTTTTTTTTTACTGTTTCTCTTATAGAATTTCACTATTCATACTGTACTGTACAACAATTTAATTTAATAATGACTATACCGTTCCAATCAAGTGCGCTCGTGGTTTTCGTGATCAACGTCTCAGATAAGGTTTTCTTGTTTTCAGATCGAAGCGCGCCGTGATCTAAGATACTAAGATAATATTTTTTTCCACAGGGAAATAAGTAAACTGCATTTTGTATATTCTATAAAGTGATAAGGACCGTTCATTTGTTTTGATATTTGATAAATTATGGCGCCATCAGTGTCTGATGCGTTTAGCAACTGTGTGCAGGTGCAATTACTTTGCGGATTCTGGATCCTTTTTTATACGCTCACCGCTTCCACGGAGTAATTGTTGCTGTAGAATGGTTTAAATTTGTATTTTAAAATTGCTTTTATCGACCAGTATAGTGAAGCATATTCCGCTTTGCAAACAGGTCTCAAAGCATGATGTATAGAGATTTTTTTTTATATTTCTCTTCAAGCATCCTGTTTCTAATCCTATCTACTCACCATCTATCGAATCAAATCATGTACTGTTATCAAAATCCACTCTCCAACTACGTGAACACCGTTACATCTATCGTTACGTCTATCTGAGCGCGCGCGCAGGTGCTTGATGAGAAATTATAATAATCACGTAATGAAATTACTGTAACATTATACAACATATATATAATTACAAATAAGCATTCGTGTAAGGGCTTGTTACAATTTGAAAGACACTGTAACCCAAGTATTACGATTTTAATTTAAAGTCTCTAGTCCCACTGGAACCATCGTGAGAGTAATATCCGGCGCAGTTGCCGCGCCCAGCGGCTCGCTGAGCGGCTCGGCAGACGGTACGGCGTCCGTGCCGAGGCGCAATAACAGCCCCTGCGCCTATTTTCTGCTATGCTTCTTTTAATTATGTCGCATTTATAATCTTTTGTAGTAAATAAACATATTGCATTCTGTTGTATTGTATCTCTTAGCTGCAGAAATTAGAAGCGCTCAATTATACCCTGTATCCTCATTCATGGCTTGCAGTAAACGAAGGGTGCATATTGTTTATATTTGATATTACTACTATAGCTTTGTACATTGTTTCTGATAAGCGATGGGAACTGTGTCTATCTAATAATAAAATGATTTGTATTATACTATCGGGTTTCCTTCCAAAGTTCCATAAAATCTCACCTTCACACTCACATCACACCACACAGGACATAAAGAATTAAAACAATAAGTTGCTAATGAACATAATTTATTTTTCTTTTGACAAAATCTACATTAATAAGAGTTAAGTACACTCGAATACAAGGATTGGTATAAAATGTTAAACTTGTAGCAATAGCCTATCAAGTGATCTTGGTTCTTTAAAATGACAACACACGAGGTTCGCATCCATGTTTTCTAAATCCTACATAAAGTAATTAATGATGCTGAATATGTACTTAACCGAATTTTCTTTTCATCAACATGTTAAACTGCAGGTACTACCTATTTCGGTAATTATTAACCCTTTAAATACGAACTTTATTATTTTATTACACTGGAAAAATACTAAGTTTGCAATAACAGTAATGTTTCGAAACAAGTAGATTATAACAAAATCCTGATGCCCATACTTACTACGTCGTTATCTACATTTCTACAATCTATTTATACGAAAGGAAAGGTTTTAGTTGTGTGATTTGATAATTACCTTATAAATAAATTATGCGTTGATATATGTATTGTTTGATTAGAGAATATCGCTATACATTTGATTTAACATAAAGATAACGCGACTTAAAAGTCAACACGCTGAAACTATGCATTTTCTAGACGTGCTAACACGTTTGAGTGAATAATCAGTTATAAGTCATTTCGAATATTAAACGTCACTCCGTCACTTCCTCAAATGGAATGATCATTATTATAAAAGTAGGTAACTTTTGCGCATATAAACTTGTGCAAAAATTCATGAATTGGTACTCAAATAAACTACAGGCCTATGTATAAGTTTTACGTCCTTTTGCAAAGTGAAAGTTGGAGCTTTTATTGTAACACTTCTCTTGGCGTTATTACAGTGACGGTCAGTATTATCAGATTTTTCAAACATCGCAATCATTTCCTTCACGGGTGTTCTAAGGAGTAGTGGCGAGACTTTTTCCAGAGGCTTCTGAAGAATCCTTTCCGTTGTTTCTGGCCGGGATGCTCCTCGCCTGTTGAAAATAAAAACAGCTTTATCACTTTGTATAGGATCGTGTAGTTGTTTGGTCAACGCGGGCAGATAAAGGGTTTCCGTTGCCGCTCGGCGGAGATGATTAGGCATTTTCCTGTTCATATCACAGTTAACCAGCAGCATACGGAGCGTAGTCATATTACAAATACAATTATGTTTGTTTTGCTTTAGAGACTTGAAGTAAATATAAAATCAATAAAACAGTTACAGTATAATTTATGACGATCATTATTTTCTACGATACAAGATAAGGTGGGCGAAATGTAGCATCCTAATGTATGAAAATGGCTTAGTGAAGTTTTAGTGCGCCGTTGGGGTCGAGGACCCCTAGCCGGGGGCAAAGCAACGCGAATGTCAAGTGTACGGGGGTGTAGTCTGTCGGTACTCGGAACGCGTGCCCGCCGCGGTCGATACGGGCTCGGCAGCTCGGCTGGCTCCGAGCGATTCGCCTCATCCCTCTTCCGCATAGAGCACAGCCACAGGACGGACCTCCCAACGAAGCTTCTACATGCTTTGTTCAAAATGGACAAACCAGACTTTTACATTCGGGTATGTGGTAGGTAAAATTTATAAAAGTACTTTGAAGAGCTAAATGACCAGAAGAAACTTTAAATCAATATTTAATTTAAAGAAAAAGCTGTAGTACGTAAACAAGGAAGTGGAAAATATCTACTTCACCAACCGGTGAGAGCATAGATAATTTTGAGAATAATATCCGCTTGATGACGGTTATAAAGAAACGATCAATCTTCAGTTAAAAGACGAGCAAAGTAGCTGTCTACTGACATCTAAGGTCAATCTTGTTTACTGATTACGCGTCTGTTTTAATATAACATGACTCTATCAACGAGATAATGTTTAAAACAGTTTACATTGATGCAGTTGATCATTAAAACCAATAAATGCATAATAAGGTCAGTCATGTTGAGTCTACGCTTTCAAGAGCAGTTAAAACTTGAATGTCTACATTTACGAATAAATTAACAGTGTTAAGGTACCGTTACACTACTGGCGCGGTGCCATGCTAGACGAAAAACGCTAACTTTATGTTGCGGCCTGCATTCGCGCTCGGCCAATCTTAATTAGCTAAACTTTTTTAATACTGCTCTGGATAGAGACATGAATTAATTTTAAGCTCACGAGACCGTGAATGGTTCTCAAGAATTCAATAAACCCAACCGGTGCCTAAGATGTATGATCTAGAACTAGTCATAAAATCACAATAACTTCAAGATTTCTTGGAAACTAGCGATCCGTAAAGATGTTTAATCAGTCTACAGATTGAAATGAGAGACGTGGAATAATTTTCGGTCGATGAAGTAAGAGAGTGTTGTTTAGTAGGGCAGCCAAGAATAGACGGCAAGTATTTTCGGTATTTTCCAGCACACGCTCGAAATGCCTTGCGCGCTGCCCAAAATAGTCGCGGGATGCTGTTGGTGTTCTGACTTCTGACACTCTACCCAACCAATGAACAGGAAGATTAAAGGTACGCTTTTTACGACTAGCCACCGTAAGTTAATTGCAAAAAGTTGAGGCATTTTTACACATCCAAAGTACTTGCGTTGCTACTTATTATGTAAGGTGGTTAATGGGTAATGCAAACAAGAGCAGTAAGTATTTGAGCATAGAATGATTTAGTTCTGAGCTCTCCGGCGATCACGAACGTGGCTGGATGACTATTAATAGCTGCACAGCGGAGGTCTGCTCGATTCAAGTTCATCTGCTAGACTCCCCGCAAAGGTTGCATCTATTTTTGGAGTTTTCCTATAAGTACATGTCTAGTTAAAATTTCCTTATAAGAACAATCGATGGGAAAGGTTGTTTTGTCCAGAGAAAATATTCGTTTTATAAACGGCAGTTGGGGTTTCCCTGAACCATTAAAACTCTTGATCCAATTTATTACAAATTGCTCCCTCGAGTTTTATTAATTTTATTTAGGTATGAACGCAATTGCGAGGATTTAATAACGTCCACCGCGTAGCTTTCAATAGGAGTGATTATAAATACGGGGTCCAATCGGCAGATTTGCTGTCAGAATATTAACAAGCAGGAATCGATCCGGTTTTTTACTTGCCACGTTCCTGAGACAGCCGCGCCCGGACGGACTGGTTATGTTAGGACTACAGAAAAAAAAATGCTAAGTATAGATGGGAACCGGATATGACTACATTTTGAGCTTCTGGACATGACGTCATGCACCCTATCTTTGTAAAAACCTAGCTAATGAATCATAAAAATATTAAAATCACTTCCTTCGAAGTTATTTCTTTAAGTGAATCACGACGACCCAATGATTCACGCCAGTTTGGATAGGACGATTGAAATCGTTGGATGAGGGTTCCGAATAGCCGTTGAGACGGTGACAATAGAGTGTTAATCAGGTCAGGGAGACTGGAGTTGGGGAAGTACGAAGGGCTGATGATATGAGATGGAGGGGTGCGGGGTGGCAGGGGTCGTCGACTCTCCGGTGAAGGGCACCGAGGTCGCAATGTTCCCTTTCGTCGGCACGCGGCTCTCGGCGCGCAGAGCGGCGGCGGCGTCGGCGGCGAGGTATTGATCGGGACTACAGCCTCCCCGCCTCTCCACAGCCGCTACATCGCTCTCCTAAATGTTTATCGCTGTTTAATATGACTACTGCTTCCTACCCGTGCCGATACAGGCACATACGAACAAAGGATTTGTCGACTTGATCTCTCTGGCTCTTTTACGAAAGTACTAAGGTAGTATAGAAACCTCGTAATGGACATTTAATCAGCGATTCAATTAGCATGGATGTTTAATGCGTATTGGTGGTTAATTAATTAAGAATTAAGGCATGTAATATTAGAACAGTACCTATGTTTATGATGTTTGGCTGTTAATTAGAGTAGGGAATACACGCGAGCCTCAAATTAATTAGAGGGTTGTTTATTCCCATATTATTGGCCGTATTTCATCATTCAAAGTGTTGTTTTTATGAAATAGCTCGACTGGGATAGCCGCTAGGCCCTAGTACTTACATTAGCATAGCATTTGAAAAGTGTCTAACTAACCTACTCAGGATCTTAGACCAGGGAGGAAGGAGATACAGAGTATTTAAGTTTCAGGGTACTGAAAGAAATAAAAGTGGAAGCATAGAATTTCTATCAAATTCAGAACAGCTCGGGCTTGCTGCTTCAAAGGTGTATCTTGTAACTTAACATGTATTGAGAACAAAGGCGATAAAATATAATGACAAATTGTTATGCGCGTACTTCTAAACATGACTTTTTAAGACGAGTAAGTAAAGATAAAGAAATAAGTAAATACAATTTCTTTGTCTTTTGGTATAAGTAGTCAGATAGGTTAGGTACTTCATAAAAGTCAATAAATGCACCAAACATGACCTCTGATGCAAAGGAAATCAATACAATGCTCCGATCCAACTTGCCACGGATATAAATAACTGCATCGACGAGGATAATTCAATACAGTTGAAGGGACGACATAATTGTCAATCTGTGCAGTTTATTCATCGTAAATCTTTTACAGGCCATTGCCCGACGTTACTCGACCTTTTATCGACCGCTACATGCTATTATCGCCTTGTTTACTTCATTATGGTTCAATATTATAGCTTTTATTTTATGATAAATTTATATTTATTCCGGCCGTTTTCCCTAATCTTGTTGGTTGCCACTACAAAACGGGTAAATTTGTTGTATTTATGGGTCATCATAATATTGCGTTCCTTCCAGTTGATATAATAGGCGGATCCTCGTAGGCGTGCATGTCAAAAATGCTTTACGTTAAATGAAAATTATCTTGTGCCAAGTATGTTTTGGCTCAAATACATGCAATATTATTCTTGGTTGAATTTATATTTATAATGAGAAACGACTCTATATTTATTGAATTAATTACAACGGTAAAATAAGTCAGAATTTATTTTGTAGTCCAAAACATTGATCTCTTGTTTTCTTGTCATGGTGTCAAATCAAAGAATACAGTGAGTCGAAAAAAAACCTTCCTTCTTGAACAACTAACCTTCAAAGTAGATGTTGATAACTAGCTCTAACGTAAATAAAACACAAGAATCATGTTCAGAAGTCATAATATTATCACTGGGCAGCCATTTTAACTAGCTACCGTTACAGTAGTTATAATTAACTAACTTCTAATAACCAGTGTTTGCGGAGATAGCAAATGTGAGACTAATTGGGTTGTTAAAACGGATTTAACATGGCGTTCGCTGGTAGACGCTAGAAATTGCAGCCTGACCGTAAGTGGTTTGCATTGGCTAGTGTAACATTCATGTCAAACAAATCAAACCTGTCGTTTACGATTGAACTATAATCTTATCCGCATATGTCTTTTAAAATGCTTGTTTTCATATTTCTTATAAGTAAATATAAAAAAAAACATTTAAAAAAGAACCAGTAGGTATATTTCATTAAATTACGAACAGACTTATTTCTTTTCTAAACACGAAAATACCATACCGATAACTGTAACGTGTTATTACTTAGTTCGTAAAATTTTAGCATATAAGATCAATATTCGTAAGTATGATCCCCACATTTTTTACCCCGTATAACAAGTCTGCAAGACAACTCTCAAGTCATGTGGGTGAATATTGCAAGCGTGAGTCGGCGGTCGGCGGTCGGCGCCTGCGCCTCGCTCGTAGCACAAACTCGCTACATCGTCAATGCACAGGTCACCTTGACTACTTTCTCGAAGTAACGGTTCCATCGACACCGAACCAGTGGGATCCAAGAACCACCCAGGGCCGCGGCTCGACACACTTTGACAAATATTTATAACTAGTCAGTCATATCTTTATTTAAATACTGCACTTTGGTCGGTCGGAGAATGTTTTCGTTTGAGATACGTCAGCACAACATACGTTATCCATGTGTTTGTAATACTTGGTTATATTTGTTTTATTTTGTAGAACTTATAATTGCATTGTGCTATATATGTATTTATCTATAAATTTCTGTCAGACACGATTTTTTTTCGGTTGTAACTGTAATTTCTCATAAATTACCAATACGCCTTGGTAGGCAATAATTTGGTATTTCAATAAATATTTGGTGCAAATACTGTCTGTTGCTTTCAGAAATTTACCTAGTATTCTATTTGAATTGTTTGTTTAAGACTTTCGCGCTTTGTACACATTATAACTGTTTAACACTGGTATTTTAGCGCTTATGAATTACCTACTGCTGTAAGGTTTCCACTCAACGAATATTATGCGGATAATGTATCTTTAAGATCACGAGATATCTTCGAAGCAGCCATGTCAGTTGTCACAAGCTACGATACCGGCTTATTTTCTCACGTCACTGAACTAGAATAGGTATAAATAGATAATCCCAAGACAGGCTTAAGAACGACGTCTTATTCAACATGCAAACCGGCTTAGTACTTGAAACAAGTACTAATATTAATTTAAAACGTTTCTGTTTTCCTAGTCTGCGGTGACATTATGTAAAATGGGTATAATAATAGCGTTGTGGTTCTGAGCGTTCTATTCTGGAATTTGTGGTGCAAAATACCGAAGCTATAGGAAACACAGCTTCAAGTAGATAATGATAGGAACTCAGGCCGTAGTCACTTTCGCCAGCTAATGAGCAGTAATGAGGTAGGTAGGGCGTATGCGGGATCTGATGCGGTCTATGGTCACTGGTGTTCAACAATCATGGCATGGTTCCTACATTGTAACACCATAAAAACGACCTTCTCATTTTCTACAATGTACTAAAACGTATTTTATATTCACGGTATTTCATATGAATTCGCTGTTTAATGAACTATTCTCAAAAACATTGAATTCAACTGCCAAGAACACACTTGACGATAGCCTACAAAGAACGAAATTGTTAACTAACAAGTTTCGTGATGACTCATATAAAATTTTTGAAAGGCAGCTGTCTAGAAAGCTACATTACTAGGAATAAGTAGGTAATGTGAAGCGAGCTATATAGTTTAAGTGCTTATTTAACGAGTGCGAATATCATGGCCACGTCTAAAGCCAGAGGAAAAAAAGTGTTGGCCAAATGTGTCTGTCCATGATCCGCAGCATGAATTATTAATTGTTGTGTAGACAAGCAAGTTCATTGACTCCCAAATCCAAGACGGAACACTAACGAGCATTCCATAATTTATATCGATGTCATTATATTCAGACAAAATTCAATTTATGACCACGACACGTGTTGTGGTGATGTTCTACAGAACCGAAAAATGCCTCATTTTCGAGCGTAATTCATATTTTTCTGGCACTACACTTTGCTTCCGAACGGTAATGCACTGGAAAAGTGGAAATTTGAAACAGTGTCGTTACGTTATCGTAATGACCGCTCATTATCGTAGACATTCTTAGATAATGATGGACTTTAGAGTTACGGAGATGTTGTTACTGATGATGTCATGTTGTTTGTGTTCGAAAGGGCGTGGAGCGATGTATTTTCAACCGAAAAATTGCGCCATGAATTTACACACAGGGGTCATGTTACAATATCGAACCTTATTCGCTAGTTAGTTATATTGTGGTGAAATACTAAAATGTGCTGAAAACTGTATAACTACTGAACCTACTACGTAAGTTCTATAGTTCATTTGTCCACTGGAACAGGTCCAAATATTGCTCCCAACGAATGTTCACCAGCAGCTGGTGGCTAGGAATAACTGTGATATCGTTGGGCGGAGTATAGAGGAGAAAAACAGACATGTTTGCATAAACAAACCAAATGGATAGAGTTGCGGAGTTCTGTCCCTCGTAGTTTTACGAAGTACCTATTTGTAACCAGCTTACCACACGCCTAAAAGCCACACGCACTTAAGATATTGCAGGAAAGTAGGGTGTTGATCCAGTGATAGAATGGTTAACAACGTGATGAAATAAAGTGTCAAAGATAACACTTCACAGCTAGTCATACTTCGTGGGAGACTAATATTGACAGATTTGGACCTATTTGATTTTAACTAGACGGTTGATGATGAGCTTTACGATATGCGCACACGCAGGCGAGGCCGACAACCCTGGCGGAGGCTACCGTGAAGCTACATCCATCGCACATCACCGCCAAAGAAAATATAATATTAGCCCACCGCCGTGCGCCTCGCGATGTGCATCATTATAGGTAATTTAGTTTTTTATACAAGCGCTAACCCGTGTAACTCAAAAGTTTTGCTAGATTGCCACTTCCTTTGCACTACTTCGCTTATCAAGTGGGTTTTTGAGTTTGAAGCAACGACCATATCATCGCGCTTGGCTTATCGGTTCCATTCTTTTATTCGCCTCTGTATTCATTGGTTATAAACACAATTTAATTGAGATTGTTTGAGAAACTACTGAGTCATTTAATGGATTTCGTCGCGATTCAACGGCAATGACTCGACGACAAGGAGACGATCGAAACTTGAGGTCAATGAAGGTCAAATTTCACCCGCTATCGTGTAGACGAAATTATAATTCCATATATTAAATACCAATTCTCAATTGATAGAACTTACATTTACCGTCGTCATAATGATAGTCATACTAAGTAAATTTATAAATCATCAATTCTAAAGATGACATGACTGAAGATTTACCAGAAGAATAATGCTATTTTGGAAAGCGTGGAATGCAAAATGAAGGGTATCGTATTAATTTATTATCTAGGAATTAGCATATCTAAAGCTACGTAAAATTGGTTTCAATATTTATAAATAGAAAGTGACCTAATGCATTTCCATTTGTAATTCGTTGATAGATAACATAAAGTGTTTATAAAAAAACCGAATAATTGCCAGTCAAGACCAACTCTACATAGAGTAGATTCAAAAATAAGCCCAAGAGTACCATGACAAGTTCAGTGGTCATGTTATGGGATGGGAATAAAGACAAAACAATTAACTAGTTCACTACAGTTCGTTCTATTGACGTCAGCATTTTAAAAAAGTTAGAATAAACCAGTCCATGACCCCTATACTACTAAAGTATGTATGAGAGGTTGAGAAAACAGAGTTGCTAACCGACTTCAAAAAGAAAGGAAGAAGATCTCAATTCGTCGTGTTTTTTTTTAATGTGTATTTTCCGGTTTCTCAAAAACGCCAGGACCGATTTGTAAAATTCCTTTTGTTTGAAAGAGTTTACTCCCTAGGTAGACACATCATGATAGAATGTGATGATAGGACCTTGTGGAAATCAAGGGTACTCTTCAAATTGTATAGGTTCACTTAAAGCAACTGGAGTATTTGCTTTATAGGGACTCGTGCAATTAACTCCTTCTAGCTGTGTTTGAAGGCGGTTTCTTTTTCTTTCAATAAAATAATTTGATCAATGTTTTTTTATACGTAGGAAGTAAAGGCGGATGCTCACTATCTTCTGTTTGTTCGTTTGTTCCACTGATATGTCACGTCTAACGACGCGATGACAATGTGTTCCAACATCTATTATCATATCGTTTGAATGTTGTGATCCATTGTGCTTATTGGGATTATAATTTTATGCAGGAACATATAATAATAGTGTTTCTCATTTATATACTCGGTTATAGAGTAGAGTCGCCTTGTAATGCTTCTTGTAATGTAAACTCGCTCGAAGTCAGTTCATTGTTTTGCCTTCGGGCCTGTATCATGCTAGGTTTATTATTAGGTATCATCATAATGGTGTGATGGTAAAGTTAATCAAACATTTTCGCAGTGCCAAGGTAGGTGTTGCCGGTTGAAGCACTGAGGAGTGAGGATGCGATAATATAAATAAGGCGATGATATACCGTTTGGGCAAAACAAAGGTGACATTTATGTTTCTAATTTGTTAGGTACTTGAATCAAAGGGCTAATAATGATTGAAATGGCAGCGTAGCATAGATAATCGATCTATTAAGCCACTACAAAGCCATATTACGCTTATTGCAAGAATATTTTATGAGAGATTACCCGGAATGGGGTACTGAAATGATTGAATAGGCAGTTAAAGAGGAGAATTCCAATTTCTGCGAATGTATGAGCAGGAGGGGTGTTGTGAAAATCGTTGTCGCCCCTGCAGAGCTGGGCGGGGTGCGGGGCGGGCGGGGCAGAGGGCGCACAGGGGTGGCGGCGGCGCCTGCGCGCGGCGGCCCCCGGGGACGCGGCATGTGCGCGCTGGAGCCCCGCGCCGGGTCCTCGCCCCGCGCCCCGCCGGCTGCCGGCTGGGCGAGCCAAACTCGATTATTAGCACTCATTCAAGCTCGCTCCCGATTATTGCCATGGTAACGGGGTGCACAGGAAACTGCAGGAGATAGTGCGCAGCACTGTGCACGCAACGAGGGTAGTCTGGTCGATATCAAAGCTGTTTTATACTGACCGTTGGCAGAACGCGCCGCCGGCGATGTCGCCTCCTTGCTCCGCGGAGTTTCCTTCTCCTTCCCGTTGTTCCCTATGACAAAAGAAATAGATGTTTATTATTAGTAATATCATACTCTACTAATACACGTAAAGTAGATTCGAGATAGTGATGGTACGGCCATGCATGTTCGCTCGCCTTGGAGAAGGCACTTCCGTGCCTCCAGATAAATAAAAATAAGTATTAAGCCAATTCAAGGTATATGAAATAAGAAAGTCGTAACATCTACATTACTAGTTTTAGAAGCTGCAACTGTCTGAGAAAAACCTGCTATCGAATAAAGGAATTGCGAAATTGGCGAATGCTTGTAGGAAGAGCAACCAGTTCCATATAACATAAATTTGTAGAGTACATAGTATAAAACAAAGTCGCTTTCTCTGTCCCTATGTAAGTATGCATAAGTCTTTAAAACTACGCAACATATTTCGATGCAGTTTCTTTTAATGGAGTGAGTAGAGTGATTCAAGAGGAAGGTTTATATGTATGTATAATACATGCATAATATAGTAGAGAAACACTGATAATTTCCGTGCGTAGCTGGGGCTGGTCGCTAGTACCATATAAGATAAAAATTATCTTTTATAATATTATTTTATGTATTCAATGAAATATCTAGAACCTAATACGATTCGTGAGTTTTCCAGAGCCTGCGCAAAATCTTGAGTCGTATTGAGCCCTAACTTGTAATGCTCTTTCTATTTTTCCTGGATCGATAACTACTCGCAGACGTCACTATCCTGCCACGTGGTGGAATCTCCTCATCTCCAAGAATTTTCTCAAACAAATGTTAACCGCCATGATTGCTTAGAATATCCTTAGGCTTCATTTTGATTTGAGTAGGATTTTAAAGGAAAATTGTTGTAAAAATGATTTTGGTTATGGCCGCGTGGCGTGGATGGAGGCGCATTCCCGGGAGGGCCGGAGGATCCTTTTTGCGGTGCCTCCACCCCAGCCCCCCGTGCCCCCCTCCCCCAACCGGTTCCACCGATCGTTCACCCGAGCCTCGCAAATCTACTCCGATCGACTTTCCGCTACAATGTTACCAGTTAAAAGCGACAGATCTTCAGTGTTCATCTGTGCTGATTTTGTTATTTTGTTGATTATCTTCCATGCTGGCCTGGGAGCGAGAGAAGAACATAGAATGTGCCATTTGCATTTCCTCCCAGGTATGCTGTAAAAACCAGCTAAGGGATCTGAGGGTTTCAGTATATTGTAATTTAGGCTATGGGCTGACAACCTGGCACTACACTTCAGCAATATACTTACAAATCTATCTTAAACAACCCTCAAAACTTGGTCAGAGGTGGCGGAACGACCTTTGTTTAAGTCGTTTGCGCTCTGCCTACCCCATTGGGAATATAGGCGTGATTATATGTATGTATGTTTGGTGCATAATAGTGATCATTGTTCTGATCAGTCGGTTTTTTATTAGTCTTAATAACTATAAAAGCATTTTTGAGAACTTTTTGCAATTTATACTATCGCACTCATATAAGTACAATTTTATTTTTAAAAGATAAGAAAAAAAAAGAAAAAATATACACGAACAGTACTTGAACCCGCAATTGTCGCCTTTATTTTATTTTATACATATATTTGAAAAGTATTTTATCACTAGTATTAGTATTACGTGTATAAATAAAATATTATGAATTCAACCATACGCCCTATACCTATCATTTCCCCATCCATTACCTAAATTGTTTTATTGCGTTGCGCCTAGCTAGGCCGGTGGTTATTTCAAGTACCTAACTTTGCTAGGTATCTTTTTTTTATTTTACCATACATATAGTCACGCCTTCATCCCTTACGGGGTAGGCAGAGCGTTAAACGCCTCGTTAAATCGTCGGCGCTTCCGCCACGTCTGACAAAAATTAAGGGCAATTTTAGATTGTAATTTGTATTGCTATAGTGACAGGTTGTCAGCCCATCGCCTAATTTACAATACACTGTAACCCTCGAGTCCCTTTTGCTGACTTCTACAGCATGCCCGGGAGGAAGGACAGCTGGAACATTCTATGTTTTTCTATCTCTCTCAGTCCAGCATGGAAGAACTTTTTTTTTTACCAAGACCACATCAATATGGATATGGATATTGGGTTATACATGAAGCAGTTGCATTATCTCTTATACATATCTTTACAGTGTTATTCTTATCAAATCGACATTGCAAAGCCAGTTGTAAAAGATTATTACAATTTGCACGAAAGGCACAATCAAATATTACCGATATGCAATGTACCTTTTTATTTCAAACATGTAAGTAACATTAATTTTATGTAGGTACCTAAGTACATGTGTTGATTTGTAGTTTCATAAATCAAGATATTCAAACCATATCTAGAATTTCAAAATTTTAAACCGTTTTAATAAGTACTCTGTGTTCTTTTGCCACGGGCGATGTGTAAAAAAAAATATGTGAACCTTAAGCGTGACTCCTGCTCTCAAAGATTACACGAAAGTTTAAGTTTTCTATGAGGGCTGAAATCACGGATTTAGTAAGTCAATGTCTTTAAAAAGGTGCTTTTACGACATCAAGGCCGCTTCGAATTTCAAATTTAAAATCTACAATGTAAGCAAAATCTCGATGTACTCTACATTGACGATTGGCCTTCTATCTACATTGTCGTGAATCACATCAACGCCTTGATTGCTAAACACCCTCATGTAGATGTTTTTAATGATAGTCTTCGTAAATTTATTGAATCATGTGTTAGTTATTTAAGTTAGATTAAGAAACTGTAATGGAATATTTAGCTTAATGCACGCATTGGATGCATATCTGTTAGTGCATTTAAGCAATTAAAATAAATAAATAAATTGTAGAGAAGGGAAAATACCTACTTAGGTACACAATCGGGGCAATTCGTATGTACAACAAAATTCTTAAATCTTGACTAAAATCATTACCTGTCATTTTCTATCATGAGAGAACAGAAAGGGACGGCAACAATTATAGTCAAGATTTATTTTTTAAACGGTTAGACCAAACTTCACCTAACTCTGGTAGTGGTACCAAATTAGTACACATAATTAAATGTAAGATATTATCTATGCTTATAATTAGGTTCCGTTGGAAAATGTCAATAGATGGCATATGATTTTGCGTGAATATATGGTTAAAATGTTGATACCAAAAGCATTGATAAGTTTGCTGAAGTTCGGTCTAACCGTTTAAAAATAAGAACGAAACTACGTTTGCATGGGATTTTGAACCTCCACTCAAGCCGACTCTTAAGTAGTTGTCCTCAAGGAATCGGTACCAATAAAAATATTGTGACAACTGAGATCTACAATTCTACACAATGTAGAAATTTGACAGGTCTTTTTTATTATAATCTCATGTATGTACAAAATTCGTTAGTATGAATACTATTAATGCATCTGCTTGTCGGAGGCTCCGTGCTCCGAGGCGACCTTGGCCAGTGCCGTTGGCCCCACTGGTCGAGCAAATCGCAACCGTCGCGACGCGCCAACCACGTGGTCACATTACCACTAGAGTACCTATTACATACATACATATAATCACGCCTTTATCCCTAATGGGGTAGGCAGAGCGTGAACGACCTAAACAAAGGCCGTTCCGCCGCGGCTGACAAAGTCTTGAGGGCCATTCAAGAAAGATTTGTACGTATATTGCTGTAGTGAAAGGTTGTCAGCCCATTGCCTAAATTACAATATACTGAAACCCTCAGATCCCTTAGCTGGTTTTTACAGCATGCTCGGCAGGAAATGCAGCTGGCACATTCTATGTTTTCTCTCACTCCCAGTCCAGCATGGAAGATACCTATTACAATTTATATTACCTATAAGGCTATAAATATCTAATGGGGTAGGCAGACCGAAAACGACCGAAACGAAGGTCGCTCAGCCACGTCTGACAAGTTTTGAGTGATCGTATAAAAATAATATACACAACCATTTAAAACATTAGTTAGGATGGAGACATTTGTGTCAGGACTCTACATTATACATAAGATGCTCATATAGGATCGAAACGTCGAGGGCTAACCCTCCTTTCAATACAAAACAAGTAAGCCGATCAATTTTCATTACACATAAGTATTTATTACTCGTACATACGACTACTAACCTACAATCCTTTTTTAAATAAATGTTTCCATTACTAATTTTAAAATAAGTCATAAAATAAAATTTACACGAACTATTATTTGTTTATTCCTAGCATAGCAGAGGACTCAAGGAAAAATGTCGAACGAAGTGATGGATAACAGATGGAGTTTGCGTTCAGTTCAGTCAACAGGAAAACCAGAAACAGACTGATATAAATAATTAACCAACCATTATAGCAGTTGTGTATGTGTAAAATAAAACCACACGTAGCTATTGATGGGGAAAAAGCTTCGAATAGCATACCATCATGGACTATAATTGGGAATGACGCAACACGTTTAGCGTTTGCTACCATACACTGTATGTACCTACCTATCCATCAAATGTTTTTATAGACTTTATAAGCTACTTAAGGATGTGTGGCGATCAACTCAATCATTTAGCTTTATTCTCATTGGAAGGTTAGCCTTATTCAAGCCGAAGACAAAACTAGCTTTTGCTTCTAAGGAACGTTTCATTGTTGTAATAACAATTTAATGTTATGACTTGTATAATTGCAGTAAGATAAAAGCAAGAATATGTTGTCTGGGTGTCATGTATGTGTGCAATTATAACGTAGGTCTAGCATGACGTGTGACGCTATGAGTATACAGGTGTGCGGTATATAGTGCTATAGTGGCTCAGAATTACAGTGGTATGTGGGTGAGGGCCACGCTCATGTTACTTCTACTCTATACTCCTGCGCAGCGTGGACGGCAAGCCTGCGCCCGCGCAGCTCGCGTGAGAAACATCTCTCAGTCTGCTCTGGAGACGAATAAATTAAAATAAACATGACGCGCTGCTCTCCGTTCACACAACATAAATTGTACCGCGTCGACGCCTTTACTTTAATTTCTGTAATCCGATTCAGTTTAATTTATACGCCTATATTGACTTGAGCGTATCTATTTCCATGTCGGTATTAATTCTTATAAGATCTACCGACGCGATGAGGGAATTAAGCTCTCAGTGCTTCAATTAAAAGGCCTTATAAATCTTAGTAAGACGCGGAGCCCTGAGTCATGTGCAGTGGTAGCAATAAAATATCTATTTATAAGACTGCCCTACACTCGGCTTGTCACAAAAGAGCAATCATGCCTTAAGTCAAGCGTGACGCCTCGCCATTGGCCATATTGGATTACCACGAGGCCGTACTCTACCGTGTGATACGAAAGGATACTACTAAGGTTAAACTCTGTACAATCATGCACAATTACAGTAAGAAATTTGTTAGAGAGACTTATCGCTAGCTCGTGAAAGTGCCTCACTGAAGCGAAAACGTGGCGCGGAACTCGAAAACTGCGAGAGTAGCGGCACCGGCTCGTGTGACTCATACGAGTATTCGGCTCGTTGCGAATTCGACGCAGTTGATAAGAAGAAGACGCAGGAGATAGACGTACATATAATCACGCGTGTATCCCTTAAAGGGAAGACTGAGCGTCAATCAAAGGGCGTATTAGTCGTTAGTTTTGAGTGTTACTTTCTATTACGCTTTTTTCTTTCACCCAAAGGTTGCCTGGAAGAAATTGCTACCTTAGCAACAAAGCCACCTATGTTGTACTTGTCTTTGTGTTATCTATTATGTTGTATGAATATTTCTTATAAGCAATAAAGTATTTTTATATTATCTTATCTTATCCTACCCTGGAAATAACTAACCGTATTTTGCTAATAGTGATAGTTGACATCCTACCGTCTAAATTGCTATACATACATACATACATATAGTCACGCCTTTATCCCTAATGGGGTAGGCAGAGCGTAAACGACCGAAACAAAGGTCGTCCCGCCACGTCTGACAAAGTTTTGAGGGTTATTTAAGTTAGATTTGTAGGTATACTGCTGTAGTGACAGGTTGTCAGCCCATCGCCTAAATTACAATATACTGAAACCCTCGGATCCCTTAGCTGACTTTTACAGCATGCCCAGGAGGTAATGCAGCTGGCGCATTCTATGTTTTTGTCTCACTCCCACTCCAGCATGGAATTGCTATACACTGAACCAAAACCTGAAGCCCATGTTTGTCTACTGACTAATTCTACAGTGTCCGGGATCAGAAGCAGTAAAAACTTTGTAAGTTTTCCTATCGCTTCAGCATTGAAGTAAACATTTATAATGCTGGGAAACTTGGGTACGCGGTTGTACGGTGCCATATGGTCCGGTCAATGGCGGCCATGTCAAGTCTTCACCATAAAAGGTTTATGAAGCTTTTAGGCCTTGCTTGTGTAAAGGCCGGGCATTTATCAATACACGTCACTGTGTAGAGTTTTTTAGTAGCTCCATGTAGAGACAGGTTACACAAGATAAGATTAAATGTTTAACTATTTGTAGGACTGCGATCGGGGCGGAACGAAATATGTTTGTTGAAATATGCTTCAAGTAAAAACGACTGAATTGCTTTTGACACAACTTCATGCTAAGGTGCCTCAGCCATAATGGAGAACAGACAGGAATCGAAGATAATTATAATAAATTAGAGAAACCCTTCTGACAATTATCAAATCTCATCCCCATCCTTATTCTTTTTCTTTCATGCTGGACTGGGAGCGAGAGAAAAACATAGAATGTGCCAGCTGCATTTCCTCCTGGGCGTACTGTAAAAACCAGCTGAGGGATCCAAGGGTTTCTGTATATTACAATTTAGGCGATGGGCTGACAACCTGTCACTACAGCAATATACCTACAAATCTATTTTAAATAATCGTTAAAACTTTGACAGACAGACCTTTGTTTAGGTCGTTTACGCTCTGCCTACCCCATCAAGGATAAAGGCGTGATTATATATATAAATCTCATCCCTCTTTTCTTACAAATATAAATACACTTCTGTTAAATTCTAAAATTCCACGAAATAACTAATCAATATGCAATTTAATTCAATATGCTTCAATATTTTAATTACTTATTTATTACAAGTAACATTAAAATGAAGAGATACGTATTCATTTTTAAATGGTACGATGATAAACATTTATGTTGTCAATTAGCTGGTCGTTGCTCTTTTGATAATCCAGCAGTCAGCACATAGGTTTATCTAAGTACATAAATGTTTTTTTTTGTCTGACACATGTAAGTACCTACACCTACTGAAGAATTGAAGTCATACCCATACATTACATTAGTAATCTGTAAACAAGTGGGTTTTGAAGGTTATAAAAAGCTATTCGGCAAAGGCGTTAGACTAATTGACATTCAGTAGATACTGTACTCCTAGTCTTATGCTGATAAAAATCATCAACTACATAACAACCATTTTATACATACAAACATATAATCACGCCTTTATTCCCAATGGGGTAGGCAGAGCGTAAATGACCTAAACAAAGGTCGGTCATCGTTCCGCCACGTCTGACAAAGTTGTGAGGGTTATTTAAGATAGCTTTGTAGGTATATTGCTGTAGTGGCAGGTTGTCAGCCCATCGTCTAAATTGCAATATACTGAAACCCTTGGGCCCTTAGCTGATTTTTATAGCATGCCCGGAAGGAAATGCAGCTGGCACATTCTATGTTTTTCCCTCGCTCCTAGTCCAGTATGAAAGAAATTTAATTTTTTACATTTAATATCTTCATTTAAGTATATATTTATTCTTTCCTTAGTAGATAAGCATATTTGAAACTATTAATAATTTTCTTTGTTTTGTAAATTTATCGTAATTCAAACCTTGCTTATTTAGTTAGATGAGTCATTTGCCAGTTATTTAAATAAATACTTGTCAGCTATTATTACATCCATGAATAATAAAAGAATGGAAGGATCGAAGAACCCTATATGTGCATAACAAAAGTAGTAAGTACGTGCCAAGCAACAACATGATAGTTAAGTGCATATAAACAAAGGATAGGTCGTCTGAGTTTAGAAGTCTTTGTGTAAACTGTATTGGAAATTAATGTAAATGAACTCTATTCATTTGCTTACTCAGTCAGTAGGTGAGAAAGCTACATACATTTTACAAGGTTCATTTAATGATTCCATTAAAAAAAAGATAAATCTAGAGCCTTTTTTATATTGCGTAACGTTTCGCAACATTAAAAATCTTCTATCACTTTCGTATTTTTATCATGCAAAAATCGGTAGTAGGCAGATTTTTCCGTATCATCGTTTAAAATAGACTCAGATTAATTAAAATTCGGAAAGTATAAATAATATTAATATTATAATAATGGTGTAGCCGGTTTAGGCAACCGGATGTAGATTCGGTTGTCGCCAGAGGACGCCGGATGCGCCGCCATTTGTATGCGCGGTGCGGCCCGCGACGGTGCGCAATGCGAGGGAGCGAATGGCGCATGCGAAGGGAACGCTGGTTTATAATACGAGAATTATGGGCACTAGACTGCAGAGTGTTGGGCGCCTACGGGGTAAAGTCTGTGGCATACTGAACGCTACAACATTGAAATTGGAACAGAAAAGCTTGGCGAAATATCAGACTTAGTGAATATGAGGAATGTTAATGGTAGCAATAACTGCCTCCGTGGTCTAGTGGCTAGTGCCATGGACTCCCGATCCGGAGGTCTAGGGTTCGATTCCCAGGGGAACACAAAGTTGATACCTATTTGAGAATTTATCACTTTGTGAATTTTTCCCCAGTCTGGTTAGGACATTGCAGGCTGAATCACCTGATTGTCCGAAAAGAAAAAGATTTTGTGCTTCGGAGGGCACATTAAGCCGTCGGTCCCGGTCGCTGTCTTTGATAGTGGTCGTTACTCAAACCATGTCAGAGGCCTAAAAGGTGTGCTGCTAGGCGGTTTCAAGACTCTGACACCAGGGTTCATCGGGTCCATAAAATCTATACAGAAAAAGATGGTAGCAATTCGTAATTGCAAAAATCACGACTTAACTAATATAAGTCTATACCTGTCATTTTCTATCATGAGAGAACAGAAAGAGATGGCAATAATTTTAGTCAAGATTTAGTTAAGTCGTGCCCTCCACGAATCGATAGCAATATGAATGTCAATTAGAGATGTTGGTCTAAAATTCAGTAAGTAGTCTGGTAAGTAGAGTGTTTTATAATAATTGGGACTTTCTGAAGAAACTGATATTTTTAACCATGGACCCCCGTCCATGATTATCAGAGTTTAAATGCAGAGCAAGTAGCAAATATCAGCTTGTATCACTGCCTTCCGTTGCATGTCCAATGCAGGTTCATAATTGAAGGCAATAAGGCTAGTAAACTACTTAGAACTAGACAGAAACCCGTTCCTTCACAACTACTGGACGCATAAGTTCACCAGCGACTTGTTAGTGTTAGCTTTCCGTGATTTTACATTACCAGTGATGAGAGGAGAACAACTTTTAAAACACCTTTTTCTTTAGCTGTCTGGCAACGACCCAATCAAGCGGATAATAAACGGTAACTGATACCGGAATTTCTGTGGTTTTAATAAGCACAGATATATTTCTACTTAAATTATTCGTGTAACCGACCGCACAGTGTTACTAACCTTATTACAGGGGCTGTATAAAGTTACAAGAATTGAGTTTAATATACAAATAATAAGATTGATAGTTTGGTAAATCGATCACGAGCAGCATTGCTATTTTTGTATTTGATATTTTATTTCCCCTCAAAATGTATGAGACGCGTCGAATTACGAGTAGGTTTTTATTCGACAGTTGACGCTCTGCAAGCTGCCAGCTCCTATAAATTATAGGCGTGATAATTATGTACTTATCGATAAACATGATAAGTACAAATAATATTTATTCCTTTATAGTCTACACCCTTTTTTATTTTATTTACCCTTTCAAAATGCATAATGGAATAATAGAGTTGGTGCTTGTTGGCATTGCGATAACAATGATTAAGATGAACAGTCACTTGATTACCAGGTTTTATCGGTAGATAGCAGCAAACTGTCAGATAAGATATCTCTAAATATGAACAACAGGTAAAATAGCTCCAAATCCTTATATTGTCATGAACTAATAAATATTATTTAACATTCTGTAACTCTATCCATGGAACTTTTTGTTTTCTGTGAAACAGTTTATTTTTTCTCGGCTAAAGGATTTCTTAACAGCGCGAGAATTTTTAGCGTGAATGAAAGTTGGCAGCCGACCAAAGAATTTAAGATGCATTCGAGAATATCTCGAAATGAATAGTCGGTACAACAAACTCTTAACACACATTAAGACTATTAATAATTGCGGTTGCAATTTAATCTTTACAGTTGTCGGTCGTTCTAATAGCGACTTTAGGTGTTGTGTTTAAAGCTGAAGTGGTGTTTAGGTGATTGAGGTAAAAGGAGAATAAAGCTAGGCAGTGGCTAGGTCACCGTCGCCGGTTGTCGGTCGTGTCGTATGTAGATGTAGGGCGCCGCGGCCGGCCGTGCGGCCACGGATAGCGCCTTTGGTCTTGGCCCCAAGACCGGTTGCCATCTTTGGCCGCGACCGGTTTAGCCGGAACACTCGACTGTTGCCACTTTACTCTCACAAGCATAAATTGACGTCTCAACCTGGATCTTTGCGGATACGGTGAAATCTGTGCGCTATCCTGACTTATGACTTTACTTATATACAGGATGTTTTTCTGGAAAATAATTATTTATTGCTAGCAATATATCACGGTTGAGTCAGAGCGTATCTCGACTTTCTCGGCTTTATGAATGATGTGATAGGTGGGTATTGTCATCCACCCTCGCAGTGTAGTGAGTCACAACAGCAGCGGGTGCGTGTAGGGCGTACGACACGGCACGACGCGACTCGATATGCTTCGTGTCTGAATCACTGCAACGCGCCACGCCATACCATTATGCATGTCACTAGCAGTAAATGAATCAGTCGTTTCTCGAAAAGTCTGAGTATTTGTAATCTAATAGCATGAGGATAAAATATAAAATTGTCGCAAGTTAATTAATATCAGCCTGGAATAACAAGAACCTGAATCAGAAATACTCATAATTAGTTACTAAGTTTTCAAATCAATTCAGTGGTACCGATTTTGTTGTAGACACAACTTAAGTTATTTTAGTTTGATCCGGTCACTTTCTAAATTTTGAATAAAATAGAGACAGCGATACACCAGCTGATTATAATACTGTCAAAATGACGTATATTGCTATAAATAAGAAAAAACTATCTAGCATTCCGTCTTATTTATCATATAAATTTTTATCATTGGAAATTCGCTGACATAATTTTTTTTTTTTATTGTGATGTTAATTATTAATGGATTTTTTTATTTCTACTATGAATTAATTCAATATTTTTGTTCTTTTTACTGCCACTGATAAAAAGTTAATTTTTTTTAATGTATAAATTTATTGTGAATGATATTTTTTATGTTGTTAGTTGTAAGAAAATTGTCATACACAAATATTATTTTGTAATTGATTAAATAAATTGAATTGAATATTTTAGGCGTTAAAAGTTACTTTGAGATTACGTGTATAACCAGTTCTTGTTTTGCTGTCTCTATTTTTTTTTTATTATAGAAATTGTCAGGACCAAACTAGAATAAGTTAATCTGTTTCTTCAACAGAATCAGCATCACTATAGAGAAAAACATCCTTTATCTTTGCCCATGTATCAAAATAATGTTAGAACTAGGTAAATGCATTGTTTTGTGCACAGTGTAGGCCAGAGTGTAGCTAGGTCTGCTAGGTCATCTATCCAACCATCCATCATACTTATGTTTGCATGTGTTTTCGCCAAATATCTGATTTCTTCCCTTGATCGCGACTTATAGTATTTGATGTCGCTGTAACAGAATCGCTATTGTATGCTATCCGCCATTGTGACGCCCCAAACTTTTTAGGCCCCATAAGCGATTGTTAAACCTCATTGTTGCCAGGCTCACGACGGTTTATTTAAATACGAATAATAACAACATATTAGAACTGAGTCATAATGGATTCTGAAGACGTTGTTATGAATTTTATTCGGAGCAAAATCTGCGAATTAAATTAGCGTTACTTCGCGTACCTAATTGTAATTACTTATTATATTAATTCACTAAAATTACTTAATTAGTGCATACTTGGCTAATAACAGAACCTACCACATACCTACTTATATTTTTTCCTGGTAGCCCCACATACAAATAAGAAAAACAACCATAAAGAAGTCTTTATCATAATTTTATAATTTTACGTAGATTTAGCCGTAGATACGCCGCCTTCTTTGAAAGGTACAAGAGGAAAACGTGACACGTAACGCCATCTATCGGAGCATTATTGAACTAAACAGCTTATTGACCTCTTGATGACTAATATTTTTGGCCGTTAGCTTTGCGATAGAAAAACATATACATACTTAATTTGCCAGCTGAATGTCCTCCCAGGCATGCTGTAAAAACCAGCTAAAGGATTCGAAGGTTTCATTATATTGTAATTTAGGCGACGGGCTAACAACCTGTCACTACAGCAATATACAGTTCTATCTTAAACAGCCCTCTCAACTTGTCAGACGTACCGAAACGACCTTTGTTTTGGTTGTTGATGCTTTGCCCACCCCATCACGGATACGGGCCTGATGTTATGTATGTATTTTCCGTTAGTTTTATTTTTAATCATATTCATTTGATGAAACCAATTTTATGTTACGAAAAATAAGCATAAAAAAATAATGAAATAAGTTATTTCGTCTAATTATTGTTTTTATGTCTGGTTTTCCATGATAACTACAATTTTAAGTTAACCAAATTCCTACAATTTATTTTATAGATTAACTATCAATGTATTTATTTGACATACTCTGTAAAATATATTTGAATCAAATAATTATTAATCAAATTATTATGATTATTTGTAATATGCAGTCTAGTTAAGTTCTTAAAGATTGTAGAAAAAACATAAGATCCAGTGCAAGGACACATTTGGCTTAAGACATTTGAAGACGTCTTTTAATCTTCTTCTTCTGTCGTTTGGGTATAGAGTCAATCGACCCGATGAACCCTGATGTCAGAGATTTTTAACCGCCTAATTGCACAGCTAATAGGCCTCTTGAATCTGGTCTTCCCCTCGTTTGGTACCTATTTATTTAAGTTGTTTTCCCGTCCTTTTCTTATGATGTGATCAAATTGATCAATGATCATGCATGATAGAAAATTACAGCTTTAGAAATGTCTCTCGAAACGCGTTTGCTAACCGAATTGAAACCACTTGACAATTTACCGTTTAAGGAAAAAATAATCACTCTACGCTAACATAACAAGCACTTATTTCTAGGAAAATTTCAACAGTTCATTATTAACCTGGAAACTGTATTAACCAAGGACACGTCAACACATTTAACGAGCTTGGAGACGATCCAAGTGCTTTAATCTGGATAATATCTAGGCATGATCGGAGCAGCAGATCCGTCACAGATCAATAGGGAGCCGCTGGCAGTGTTGCCAAGATGCCAGTTTATTAAGGAGTGGTCATGGCCAAGGATACTCATACCATTTTTATTAGTTCTTTCGACGTGATGTCATTCTGCACTAGGCATATAGATATATCCATAAAATCAGGCTCGGGGCGGACAGGGCGACAAAGGAAGGACTTAATAACAGCCATTTTCGCCACATCTGACTAAATTGTAGTCATTTAAAATATTCTATATCGATTGCTTCTTTCTGTGCTGATGAGTTGTCAGACCATCGCCTATATTATATTGCAATAGGCGTGTTGACTGTAAGGCTAAAAAAAAACAAAACGTTTATACTGAAAACTGATGGCTAAAATTTTGTGAACAACATTCATAATTTTCAAAAAATGCATATTAAAATTTAATAATCGAGTTAAAAATTTAGAAGTTATAGATTTGAGTAGTCAAGTATTTACCAAGAAATTACGTCATATCTCGCTATTTTCTAGCTATTTTCATACAAAAGTGTTTTTGACATTTCATAAAAAGTTGCTGATTTGACTTGTAGGAAACTAGCGGATTACTACTATCGCTGGGTTGTTCTTCTTGCTTTTAGAGTATGTCCAGAAAGTAAAAGAGAAGAAGCAATTGCACGCACATGTTTCACATTTTATCGCTTCCTTATATGGAGTTATAGAAGTGTGTCATGATCCTCTATTATGTTTTAAATCCAAGATATCATTTCCATCATCTCCCAGCTAGTTTTATTTCGCATTTCGCGGGTCGGCTACCTAATCTAGGGGATTGATGAGGGAACTGTTTTTACACAGAGCTACTGCCATCTGACCTCCGCAACCCAGAAGGGAAACCAGACCTAATCCTAGATTAGGTCAGAGTTTTCAAGCCGCCAATGCTTAGCACTGGCCTCTGACATGACTTAACGACCAATATCTACGGTATTAAATTATATAAACCGGTACCAACAGCTTAACGTACCTTCCGCAGCACGGAAAAAGCGCCGAATACACGTACATATGAAATTCCAAAATCGAAAAACACATTGGTATGTGGTGGGATTCGAACCACGACCTCCTCGCCCAGGAGGCATTGGCCCTATCCGATACAGTATCGGGTCTTCTAAATCCAAGATATAAAATAATAAATTACCTAGTAATAATTTTATTATCAGTTACAAGAATGATGTATCTGCTGAGTCATTTCTGCGAATAGATAACTCGAGCAATGTACGCTGTTCTGCGAATTCGGGTTTTTTTTTTATTGATCAGTGTTTGTATGTCACCTACATAAGAGCGATTACTTGGACGAAACAACCTCAGCGATTATAACAATATGTGATGAGAACAGTGCATCAGAAAAAGTGGAACGAAATTATAATTTGTTGTTATTTTTATGGCCGAAATATAATATTTTTTGAGGATAGCGGTGTCGTATTTTTGAATCACTTGGAACTTCAATGCGTATACAAAAGAGTAACTTTCGCATGCGATTTTCATACAATTTACCATGTGACTGTTAGTTTTTACATACATACATACATACATATAATCTACCTAAACAAAGGTCGTTTCGCCACGTCTGACAAAGTTTTAAGGGTTTTTAAGATAGATTTATACGTATATTGCTGTAGTGATAGGTTGTCAGCCCATCGCCTAAATTACAATATACTAAAACCCTCAGATCCCGTAGCTGGTTTTTACAGCATGCTCGGGAGGAAATGCAGCTGGCACATTCTATGTTTTTCTCTCACTCCCAGGCCAGCATGGAAGCTAGTTTTTACATACATACATCTAATCACGCTTTTATCCCTAATGGGGTAGGCAGAGAGCCTACCTAATGAATGACCTAAACAAAGGTCGTACCGCCACGTCTGACAAAGATTTGAGGGTTGTTTAAGATAGATTTGCAAGTAGTTTTGTTTTGTTAGTTTTTCGTATGCGAAATCGATTCGAGCGATTCAAAAATATGGCTCCCGGCGCATGAGTGATTGTATCGATTACAAATAATACATCCATCATACTTTTACTAATAGATCATTACTTTATCGTATGGCATATACGAAATTGGATCCTATATAGTCAGCCAAATTTAGGTTTAACAGCAAATCTTTACTGCTGCAATCATTCTCAATGTGAGCTAAAGTATGATCGGGCTTTATTAATAGATTATTGATTATTAGTAAAGTGAGCTCACCTTTCCGTATTAGTAAGCTGGTGACCCTGCGCAGGGCCTCCCTGGGCGACTTGTGGAAGAACTTGGGCGTCAGGTTGGGGGGCAGGGTCAAGGGCTTCCGGGCCGCCGTGCCTCCCTCCCAGGGCGTGGGTTGGTCCGCTGAGATCTTCGACGCTGTTAGTCTGTCCAGGTGCTCGATGGAAGCGGGCCTGGTGGCAAGCGGGATGGAGGTTACTGCGTGAACTTGGTTAATAATTAAAGGTTAAGAATTACAAAGAACCCTGTAAATATTCTGACAGGAATACCTAGTCTGAAGAAAGTGAAGGCCTTTATGAAACTGAAAAAAAATATCTATCCTCAGGAAACATTGGCTTATTTCCATTGTTATCATATTTTTCAGCACGCCATTGGCATATACTGCAGGAGTGCAGTAGTACAAATTATTAGTCTTCAAATTAACGAATTAATGGGCTAGTCTTATTAGTTTAAAGTGGATTGAAGATGTTACTTCTCTACTTATTATACCAGGTGTAAGAGACAGCGTCCGGCAAACTGATTCGGGTTGGTCAGTCAACGACACTGAATTGTCTGATCGAGGTGAAGATTTTGTATGGAAAAGCCATTTTGTTTTTCATTTCCTGAAAAGAAATCCTGCTGATAGTTGTTCACTGTCGTTAACCGAGCATCCTCTATCAGCTTGCGGGACGCTTTCCCTTACACTTGGTATTACTTACTTACCGTTCTTTCACATATGAACATAACGCTGAACAATCACATAACAGGTATGTAAATGTACAAATATTTATATTAAGAAAAAAATACTTAATACCACACCACCACCGTAATGAAATAATGAGAGCAAAGAAGCGGAAAGCAAATCCAATAGTACCTATAAATTATAAAAAAGAAGAAATCTATCTTTTTCCAGATTGAAAAAGAAAAGAATGGACTTCAAGAAATTTTGAGAGAGATAAAAAGTAAAGAAGTCTCAAAGTGCGTCGTATAATCCATCCAGTTCCTACTTGATATTGAAAATGTTTTGTAACTTAAATTTTCTTACGCTGTTGCAGGCTGTGCTATAAATTAAGGAAGAGTGCAGATAGAGGAGGTGACAAAATTATGTGAATGTGCAGAAGATGATGTTGTGATGGTAAAGAAAAGTAAAAACTTAACATAAGAATAAGAAGACACAAAGCTGAGCAGTTTGTTTATCTTAGAACTAGTACCTACCTAGTATTAGACCTGATTGAACCCCGAACCCCGCACGTACCCTCAGGTGAATCTGTTTCGAAGTTAGTCTGGTTTCCAACCTCGTACAGGCCCTAAAGTTTCGCAGCAGGTCAGCTCCCGTGGCCACTTGCTGTCGCAGGACCTACTATAGACCCTCTGCCTCTGACCCTGCTGCCAAGTAAGTATGGTGTTCATCCTCACATGTGCCTCTGTCTCAGGTACCATCCCCTTGCTGGTCCGCCTATCCGCAGCAGGTCACCCCCGTGGCAACTCCCGACGCAGGATCTATTATAGACCCTCCCCTCTTAATGAGATACTGCTTCCAAGTTAGTCTGGTGTTCCTCCTTACCTGTGACTTTGTCTCAGGTACCATCCCTTGCTGGTCCGCCTATCCGCAGCAGGTCTGCCCCCGTGGCCACTCGCTGTCGCAGGATCTACTATAGACCCTCGCCCTCTTAATGAGGCACTGCTTCCAAGTTAGTCTGGTGTTCCTCCTTACCTGTGACTTTGTCTAAGGTACTACCCTCGCGCTGGTTCACCCATCCACAGCAGGTCACCCCCCGTGGCCACTCGCTGTCGCAGGATCTACTACAGACCCTCGCCCTCTTAATGAGATACTGCTTCCAAGTTAGTCTGGTGTTCCTCCTTACCTGTGACTTTGTCTCAGGTACCACCCTCGCGCTGGTTCACCCATCCACAGCAGGTCAGCCCCCGTGGCCACTCGCTGTCGCAGGATCTACTATAGACCCTCGCCCTCTTAATGAGGCACTGCTTCCAAGTTAGTCTGGTGTTAATCCTTACCTGAGCCTCTGTCTCGGGTACCATCCTCGCGCTGGTCCACCCATCCGCAGCAGGTCAGCTCCAGTAGCAACGCCTGTCGCAGGACCTACTATAGACCCCCGCCCGTATCCCCCTAATGTGGCACTGCTTCCTGTAACAAGGGAGTTCGAAACATTAGCTTAGATAGAGCTAGATTCTTAATTTTAGGTAACCGAAAAAATAATTAAATAGAATTTCAACGCCTTCACAAATGACGACGGATGGGAAAAGGGTAGCTCTCCACCTGGTTCGCCTTAAGTTCAACAGAAAATGTTTGGGCGCAAGCTTAGCGTTTCAGTACTTTCTGCTTCTTCCTGTAGCGGACAGATGGCGCCACAATATCAATGAAAAGTTAACCTACCTATTGACTGAATTGAGTTCATGGTATTGTTTCTTGGAGGTCCAGTGGAGTTCCTAGGAGGTGTCCGGGGCACGTCGCAGCCTCTCGCGAACACTGGGGTCTCCGGGAGGCTGGCTGAGGTCTGTAACGCTCCTCTGCCTCCTGAAGCCTCACGGTTTTGCCTTTGCAAAGTTCTGCGACGAGCGCCACTGGCTCCAATATCTGAAAATTATCAAATAGGGTTCTCTTGAATTAACTATTGATTAAATTTTATCACGGCTGTCAGTAAGTCTACGGTTATTCTTATTAATTTTATAAACTCAGTTTCCGATCGATAGCTACCTGACATAGGTACCACTAACGGTTAACGGGCTAAATAACAAAATTTGACATACTGGGCTTGATTCTAGATACCACCGGCTAAAACTAAAATTAATATCTATCTGTCACTTTCAAAATAATAAAATTGAAAAAGGACAGGCGATTTATACTCTATGGTTTTACATTTCGTCCGCTAAAATTTTACGCATTTTTGCACGTTTCCCCAATATTTCTCAAATTTATCCGCCATATCATATGACAAAAAATGCATAAAACCACCGACTATAAATAAAAAACCGGAGAAAATAGATCTCCTGTCCTTTTCCAATGTTTTTAGTTTGAAAGTGACAAATATATTAAAATTTTAGTATTGCGGGAAATCTAGAATCGAGCCCACAGGTGGGTAAAATCACGGGGTTAGAAGCTAACTAGCAAGGCAAAGAAATAATCAATAAATTAAATAAGGAGAAAGAAATAATTTATCTTTCACGCTACGACAAGCTAGATTTCTATTAGTGATTTAAATAAATAGGGACTCTTTTTTGGTATAAAAAAGTCTGGCTGGCAATGCAAGAAAAAGTATCATTAGAGTGCCTTTTAATAAAGATAAAAAAGGTTAATATTTTTTTTCCATTTTATGGCAATTTTCACGAAATTATTTTTGCAAAATCAGCCAGTATAAAGGTTTAGTTTTGATTTATTTATCAAAACTTAATACAGAAGACTTATTTATTTTATTTATCACAATAAAAACTCATTGTTCTATTAATTTCGAATTAAAAGAATAAGGAGTTTGTATTTTGAATTGAATATAGTTTTTAAAATCTGGAATAAAAGTCATCTTTTCTGCTTGTTCTCTTTATAACCGTTCTACCTTTCTCTCCTCACTTCTTCACTAAAAGTTCCGTTTCCCACCCGAGTATCCCGTCTCTTGATGTATCCCTTGTGATATTTTAACGTAATATCATCATTTATTTTATTAAATAACATAAAAATTTTGTATTGTATTTTGTAAATAATTATCTTATTTTTATTGAAATTTATATCTCCTGTTCTGACTATCCTTATCATTTGTCCTTTGATTTCGTTGTTTTGTATAAGCGCGTTTCGTTTCCCCACCTTTTACTTTAAAATAATTTTATGAAACTAATTTACTTGACACTGGCACAAAGTCCAACTAGTGCCGTTAACAAAAAAAACTTTTTACAGCTTATTGCGTCTACGTCATAGAGGTTTACATACATAAGTATTTGATTATTTAATTTTATTGTGCACGTGTACAGGTAAGTCATGTAGATATTAAAATATGATGTAAACAGTACCTGTAGGTAATGTTCTTCTATCTGTAGAGCCGCTCTTGAAATTACTGCTCCTTCTGTTTTTGTTGTAGCTGGTTTCCATGGACCGCGTCTTTAGGCTGTTTGTGGTGTCGCGATGCGGGGGCACCGCGGGGGGTTCTGATGGCCTAGAAAATAGAAAAATATCGTAAATTTAAATTAAATTTCAGAAATTTTTCAAGAGCAAATATTTTTTTATTTTGTCCTTAATATTTTGATCAATTGTTATACCGGGTGTAGTGTAAGAGACGGTGTCCAACAAATTGAAAGGGATTGCTTAGTCAATCAAGTAATCCTCTGTCGGGAATTAAAAAAGAAATGAGAGACAGAATTTCCTTGTGAAAGTTATTCACTTTCGTTGACTGCGAGCGACAACCAAATTTCAGTTTGAGTGAAACCGTCCCTTATAACCCCGGTAGAGTTTATGATAGTGAAAATATTTATAGAAGTAGAAAAAATGCTAAAATCAACGCTACCTTCTCCTCGAATCCATTGTAGCAGTTGTAGGTAGGGTATCAGATTTCTTCATGTGTCGTTTATCAGACATTTGCATGATTTCTGTGTACTCGTCTTCGACTTCTTGGACAGGAGATGGCGGTAAAGGAGGGAACTTTGGCGATTCTGGGGTTTGCGGCAGCGGTCCCAACTCGTGAGCCATACTCGGCGATGGTGGCAAAGGGTGGTGTCGGTATGAATGTTCCACTATCTGTACATTCAGTGGGAAATCTCCACCACTCGACACCGCAGAATCTGACGACGATGGCTGACGCATTAAACTAACTGGCACATCCTTGGCACTTGTCGACTTATGCATACTATTCGTTCTCCTACCCGAAGACCTGTCGCGACGCTCTATCGATCTCTGGTTCTGAATCTCGTTGTGACTCGACGACTTCTGAATATCGTGTCGCTTCTGTCTCTCTCTAGAACTATAACGGAAATGGTTTTCTAATATATCTTTAGATACTTCATCACAGTATTCATCCTTATGGATATTCCAGTCTTTAGGTATGTAAGGGGTAAAGTGTTTTTGGTCCCGACCCTGATTAAGTATAGCGCTAATGTTGTTTTCGATTTTTCTGAGGGGGGAGGTTTCTCCGCTGGACTCGGGTTCCCCGCTGTCCTGGCCGTCCTCCTCCTCCTCGACGGTGGTGATGAGCGCCTGTCGGCTGGCGCTGGTGCTCTCGTCGGCGCCGAGCGTCGGTAGCGACACCACGCGCACCATGCTCGGCGGCACCGTCGCCAGCTCTTTCACCGTCTCGTTGCACTCCGCTTGAGGGGTCTCTTCCACTTTACCTTCCCTTATCAATGACTGTATATTATCAAAAGTCGACGAATATTTCTTGAAATCGGTGAACCTATTCTGCGGGGACAGTTTGTTTTGGACTACGCCACTCTTGGGAGTGCTCTTATCGCTAGGTATTTTCCTACTTCTAGGACTGTGTGCGAAATATTCTTGACTTATATATCTATCCGTTCCATTGTTTAGATCTAAGCTAAGTCTCGATTTCGGAGAAGTCAATTCTTTGCTCAACTTAGAATTTGGTGTACAGAGATCTATACTAAATCTAGAGTTGGGTGTATTGAGTTCGCGACTTAACCGCGAGTTCAAGTCGACACTGTATCGGGATTGCGGTAGACTCAAGTCGGAACTAGGCCTCGAGTTGTACGAGCCCACTGACCCGGATCCACTTATCGATATACTCGATCCATCTATTGATTTATCTGTATCTATACTTCGGTTTAGGCTGTGATTCTGTAGTAGGCCAGCATTAGGTTTACTGTTTGTGTTTTTATTGAAACTGGGTAGCTGCTTTCTGTTTTTTCCTTTGCGTATGACGTATGTTCCACATGCAATGTCTTGTCGTCTGTCGGAGTCGTCTCCGGAGGTAGGGGAAGCGAGTGGTTCGCACTGGTTTGGGGGTGGAGGTGGAGGCCAATAATCATCGCCCCAGTCATCTTCGACCCGTTGTGGAATAGAACTTGTGCTTGAATGTGAGAGGTCCCCTGATTTTCTTCTTCGTCTGCCTATAACCTGAAATAAGGAACATTGAATATTGAAATGTATACGTTGTTCATCATACAATAAAATCATCAATATAAGCTTGGGAGGTGAGCTCTTTACCTTTGTGCTTCCCGGAGTGAGAAGAGGGTCATCACCATCGAGTGACACTTCCCAAGCTATGGAATTGCGTTTCGAAGGCGTGCTGGCTGCTGGCGGCGGCGGCGGGAACGACTCCTCCAGCGAGTCGTCTGAAAAGTGCTCGTCGTCGTGGCTCCTCGATCCTCTCGTCTTTATACTCTCCGTCACGTCCTCCGACGAACCTCTACACACTTCTCTATGTCGTTCCATAGAACCGGCGAGAGTCCGCGGAGGGATTTTAGCTTTCGGTGATAGCATTTCGCCATCGGACATGCTGTCTCGTTTGCTGTTCTTTCTTTCCGAGCTCTTGGTGTTCGATGGTGATAATTTTGGAATATTGAATGTGGGCGAGTGTAACTGTTTGCTGAATTGTTTAGTGGGCCCCGGGTAGATGGTGACCGGGTGCTCATTGTAGGGCTTGTCGTTGAACTCGCTGGAGAATCCCATGAAAGGAAAGACGGGTGGATTCTCGACGGAAGGAGAGCGTCTGGGGGGTGGATGCCTGGGAGGCAGCCACGGTGCGGTAGGGTCGGCGGGCCGAGCGCCGTGCTGTAGGGATGCAAATCGGTGCGCAAGCGCTGGTGGCTGTTGCAGTTCGAAACCTCCATTCGTCACGCCCTCTTTTTCCCATCCATAAGGCCGTTGGTGTTTTGTTTTAGGCTGAAAATAAGAACAATACACTTAAGTTCGTTTTTTTTACGGAAACACAAATAATAAACTTACATTTAAAGTCAATCTTATTGTTTAAGATAATTTGAAGCTTACAAAAGTAGTTTGTGTTGCTGTTGTGACGCCATTCACGCTTAAGATGGAGTCCAATCTTTCTTCCGTTACTTCACGATGTTCTTCAGTTGGTGGAACTGGAACTTGTTTTGCAGGAGAAACCCTGAAATTGGCATCAAATCTTGAATTAATTTCAAAAGAAAGTTTTGTTCAATATCTGTGACTTGGTAACATTTGTTTGACCGTCTATGACTCTATGATATGCGTTTTCATTTATCAAATATCTGCGATTCATTGCAGTTAGTTGTGAAAATAAATGAAGTGTCAAAGAATAAAGATGCATGAGTTTTGGTATACTGACTTAGGTAACAGAGTAGAGATGATCCGCTCGGCCTCTTCGGGCGGTGGCGGCGAGTGCGGTGTTCTTGGTGATGGCGGGTCCGGGGGCGAAGGCTCCTCGCGCTCCTCCGTCGGACGGAAACCCAGCGCGAATTTCGCCCTGGAAACATTACAATAGCATTTTAGATATCTAAAAGTAAGTGGGAACTTGCATCTTCTACGTGAAATCGCTCTGTCGGTTCTGCTTAGCGTGTTGACTCAAACGTTTATGTTTGTGCGGACCAGTACTGAGCGCTTGATAAAGCATTGTGGCGTTATTTATGTGGGATTGGGTCTCTGTGGTGAATGATCAATTTCCGAACGATGAAGTATGATAATTTTTAGACGAAGATGTAAGAAAGGGACGATGATAGAGTTACATTGTATGAGTGCGAAAGAGGGCACGAATCAAAGGCAGTTCAGTTTGGGTGGTGGTGGCATGGCGACGGAGGTGTTTTAAAGAAGATAAATAAAGAAGTTAATATAAGTTCAAGACGTGATTCCTTGCATCCGTGCCAGTCCTCCATCTTACATTTGTAGGTCCTCGCATATGGAAGTGTATCTAGGTGTATATACTTATACATGCGTTCTCCGAACTATAATCCGGGCAATGGTGAATATCGGGACTCGCCCTCGTCGTACTCGTCGTATCTGGCCCACAACTAACCTTCTCCCGTTCATGCTCATGTATCCATCGTCCTCGGAGGTGTGTCCGGCGAGCGGGGAGTCGTCGTCAGTGGCGGGTGTTGCGGGGGTGGCGGGGGTGCCGGGGGTCGCGGGGGGCTCTACCACCGCGCGCGCCTCTAGCGACCGAGGTTCACCCTCGTCGTACTCGCTCAGCACCTGGTCCAGCAGCTCCAGCGATCGCTGCACATCATCGCACCCGCTGGAATGAGGAAATGAGAACAAATAAGTTTGGTGCCGCCATGCCATTATTACTCGACTGTAGAGTCAAGACTTTGCGAACTAGCGTCGAAGAAAATTAGGCACGTGTAAGAATATAATTATCGACTGTAGAGTCAAGAAGTACAATGCCAAACTTCCTTCCTGCCTTCGATGAATAAATAATTTAACATGCTCTTGTCGTAAAGCAGACATGTGTAGATAGATCTCAACTCAGCAGTAGCGGAAAATCAGATAAGGAAAAGTTTTCCAATAGAACATATACCTACATGAAAAACTTCTAAATGGTATACATAAATGATCCGACTTGATCATACAAGACACAGCTTGTGCTATGCATTATTCTTAAGTGAGTTCAGTCCAGTGAGTCTAGTTCAGTCTTGCAGTGCAGTCAATCGGCTAGAAAATGGCGAATTGGACTCATTTCCGGAACCACTCGCCCTGATCACGTTCCTTGCCCATTACAACTGAATTACCCACGCCACTTACACTGATCTCTTCTACAGTAAGAACTAATACTACCCACTCTTTTGGATTTCATATTATCATTGGACTATAATTTTATTTAAAAGGTTTTCCACTAAGCTCCACCAATTGATTTCACGTCAAGTCTAATACAAAATATTTTCCCGTAATACCCAGCTCTGTACCTAAATAATTTATGCGAGATTCAGTGTCGGTAACACGATAACATTATGCTAACTTATTTATAAACCAACCTGACATTTATAGGTAAAAGGGTATTTCCGTTCTATTCGATAGCTCCGAACGAAAAACATTTTACGAAAGGTCAATAGAGTTTTGTAATTTAGAAGAGACTCTCCCAGGTAAACATTTTTGCGGAAATTGCGTAAATGCTTCGATAAAAATACACCGGTGTTGCAAAATATTAACTACGGAAGTTGAATGGGAAGGTAAAATCTAAAAGAACGTTTGTAGTAGGTGCTTGAAAGTTGCGCTGTTAGCTCGCCCCGTGGACCGTAGCTAGCCCGTAAGAGAATTCATTATTTAAAGGCAGCATGTTCTTGCGTAAAGTGGTTCTAGGCTCGGAGGGGAAGGCACAAAGCAACCCTTTTGAAAGAAGAGGCGTCCGCTCTCACGCCGTCTCTCGATAAGCTCTCGGCTAGTGCTACGCTGCTCTATATTTGCTCAATAAACTGCACCGCTCATTCACGACAAATTTATTTACGGCTACGAGTGTAAAGGCAATAAAAAGCACACTAGGCAACGTTTCTACTGCTCGTTTTCTTTGTCGTTCGAAAATCAACATTCAATTTTATTGCTCCAACAAATGGTAAAAGAGTACGTTATGCTGAAAGAGATAAACACCCAACAAGCTACGAGTGTTGTGATTCCGCACGTCGTAAAAGGCGAGTAGACATTTTATGAAGTGGCGGGACTATCGTGTTTGTAGTCGCCGTTACAAGACGGCGGACATCGTCGTATCTATGTTTGTATTGCACTTAATGTGCACGACTCGAGTGATGGACAAAACATTCAATCTCAATTTATTGATATGACACGTGTACGTAATCTCTGATAGGGCAAAATCTGATGACAACACGGAGGGGACCCTCATAACCGGCGTATTATAGGTTCTTGACATGTGGAGCCCAATATCCCGGGGCAACCCCCACCGCGGCTTGTCTCTGCCGGCGATCTGCTCCGATCGAGGGCTTCATTAGTGTTCGCCTTACTAATGATGTCTCCTGTATATCCGCGGAGATTTTTTGTATGATCCAAGTACGGTCGAGATTGACATCGAAGGGAATTCGCTTGAAGAAAATATTGATTGCTTTCTAAATGCAATCTGCTCGTAGAAGTTTCCGGTCGGCTTAGTCCTGGTGCATGTATTTCCAATAACGATATACCGCTATATTGCCGATGCCGGTAAAGCAATATCGCTTCCGCTGCGTGTGGCGGCTGCGAGCCTACTTACAACTTTGAGAGTGCATCTATCGCGACTCTACACTTTCTCAAACTTTGTTTTAGTTTAGAGTTCCGAGGCAAATTGAATGTCGATTTTTTAAAACTGAATTTTAACATTCATACATACATATAAGCACTCCTTTATCCCTTATAGGGTAGGCAGAACGTAAACGACTTATACAAGGGACTCTTGAAGGACTTCCGTCACGTCTGACAAAGTTTTGAGGATTATTTAAGATATATTTGTAGGTATATTACTGTAGTAAGAGGTTGTCAGCCTATCGCCTAAATTGCAATATACAGAAACCTTCGGATCCCTTAGCTGGTTTTTACAGCATGTCCGGGAGGAAATGCAGCTGGCACATTCTATGTTTTTCTCTCGCTCCCTGTCCTGCATGGAAGTTTTTTTTTTTAATATTATTAGACCAGCTTGTAGGTATTTCTGGCAACCATATAACAACCTCTCTCTTCCCGTAATATTTTGGTAGGTCTTTAGAGATCTGCATTGTTTCTTTGTGTCCCAGAAAGAAGATTTAATCTTAGTTTCTTCTCATTTGTTCAAATGGTAGCCGACTAGTGTCTTCCCAGTTTGAGCTGCGCAGCATGTCACATTGTGTCGCCGGCTCGCACAAAGCAGTGCACTCAGCAAGAGTGGCGCAGGCGGTGCGGCGCGCGGCGCGGTAAGCGCGTGCCGCCTTTGTTTTATTTCACCCACGCCACGTTAAGGGAACTTGCAGGGAGTATCAGCGAAACCCCACCTTCGACAGCTGAGCTAATTAGTTGGGGTAAGGCTCTCTTTGTCATATATTGTTCCCTGTTTTGCTAACCTTTACTCTTCTGAGACTTCATAGGACACAAAACTATCTTTTCAATATGGAAGTACCAATGCGGAAGAAATCCGCTAGTCGAGGAACATCCTTTATATCCGGCTTGAACAAGAATGCATATCTCTCAACTTCCTAAGCCTACCTACATCTTACAACGCAGGTACTATTTATGCGGAAATGAGTGCAGCGACGCGGAAGTGCAGAGCACCCCCATCCCCCTCCCCCCGGGGGCGACGACCCCCGCTGTATGCCTTGGCACACAGTTACAACTGAATGACGCCCTCTTAACAGCAATACGCGTTCGCTGCGTCGAAAAAAGTTGAAGATCATCGAACTGAACTGAAGTAGGTACTCCTACAGAAGTATAGCTTGATATAGTCCAAGCACAATACCCACAAGAGAGGGTTGGTTGCTAGCTACATTACGCTATTATTTTGCCCTTAGTGGTCGCTAAAATTGCAGTGGGGAAACCAAAGCGCTGGAAAAAGGCCAAATTGCATAAAAATCTGACTGTATTTCCGAAACTTTTAACAAAGGCAGGAATTTTGTAAATGAATTTAGAGAGAATTTTTTTTTGTCTGTGCTTGACAGGCGTGACTTGCAAGCCTTCAGAGGCTTTCGACCTGTAGGTAAACTAAGAGCCGCATTACTCCGCAAAAAATAAATCCTAGTTTCTCTACCAAAAGTTGTGAATGGTTCAAAATAGTGCAGCGCGGTCGGAATCCGTCTAGTTTTTAAAGTGCAAGAAACTTGGCCAATTAGTTGATGCTGGAAGTTCGTGCTATTAGTGTTGTTCGGTCTGGTTTAAAGATTTAAACGAGTTGAAATTGATTTACAGGCTTGCTCCTTCTGAGTTGAAGGCGAGTTTATATTAAAGACCCAGAACAATCTGTTAACTACAGTACAGACGTGTTAACCAAATCGTTATAGCCAACGAAAGTAAACTAGCTACAGTTTATAAAAATAAATCTCAGTTCTTCTTTCAGAAAGTCACGTAACTTGTGCCTTCAGCACAAAATTTTAAGAAACGTGACCAAAACGCGAGTGTCCAGCTTATCGTACGAATCTTTCATAAAGTGCTTCCTCGCCGCACTAATGTATACGTACACCTGGTTATCTACGAAAAGTTAGTTCACACCTTCGCCTCGATCCTCTCAACGGAAATTGGAATATGGTATCTGATGCAGTTACATAACTTCGTCTTGTACTAAGAGCTCGTCGCTTCCTTGAGAAAAGGTTTTTCTCATATCGTGAGTTTCATTGAAACTTGCAACCATTAATTTTATCCGTGCGAGCTAACCTCCAAAAAAGAATAACTTTGTTAATAATACTTTGCGGATTAACCCAGCTTGTTTCAGAGAGAGAGCTCGTGGCCAAATGCGTGTGAAAATGTGTTTAACCCAATTCCAGTAATTACTGTGCACAAATATTAGGATAGCCCCGATAGTTCCCAATTTGACCCTCAACTTGATTGGTTTGATTTCCCCGATGTCGCTAATGAGGCCGCTCAGCCCGTTTAAGCGGAGCCGCGGTCGAGTCAATATTGACTCTATAAAAGACCGACTGCACTAATGGCGTACACTCAAATTTTTCTAAATGTTATTGGACGGTTAAGTCTCGGCGGAAAATCCTCAGCGTCGTCGGAAGGAAGCTTGGGGACATGCCAATAAGTGCGGCGAGCTGTAACAACACCTCGAACAAACAAGCTCCCACCAATCTCACTCCTCGGCTTAAGGTATAAGGTCGGTATTTCCAATAAGGTTTTCTATTATCGACTGCAGCGGCTTAAAGCAATTTTGTGAGTCAATATTGAACTTTTCAAGTTGGAAGCGATGTGTTCCGTTGAAATAAATCAACTATAGCTATTTGCTAGTAACTTAGTTACGCGTATGCTTTCCTAAACCGAAAGGGTACTCGATAGAGTTGGAGGACCATGCAGTTCTTAACAAAATTTCACTAACTCGTCCACTGAGAAAGTGAAAAGTTCGTGTAATGAATACCAAGTTGATCACACACCCACACGAGTCGTTCGAGTGAAAATTCCTAGTGCATTTGCTGGAAATAATTCAAGCAAGATGGCCGGAGATTGGAGGTGTTAATTTAAGCAATCAAGTTAGGTCTCGTCACCGGGTGCGCCGGTAGAGGCTGCTACGAATCTTCGTTAGGGAATTAATGGTGGGCAGACTGGCTCTTAGTAGCTCATTAGCATTAATTTACAGTCTCTGAAATATACTGTCTGATAAGAAATGAGGGAAATTACTTAGCAAATGGTTCAACATCACAGGCGGGGGAATTTTATTGAAGATACCTTGTATAGCCGGGTTGCCAATGAGGGTATAAATTAATTAAAATACATGCAAAAACGGTAGCATTTTGCGTTAATGTGCGCGGTCAGCGGCGTCGGGGGCGGGGTGGTTTAATTCGCGCCCTAAATCATGCAACAGTCATTGACAAGGCGCGTGTGTAGGGAAGGGCGCGTAATCTGCAAATTGTGGTGTGTTTTAATTTTACCCGTGGACGTATATCTCAACCAAATTTACGACCGCTGCGATATTTAGATTAGAGATCTCGTTTATATATGCAAATATTACGAAGATTTATGCTCGATCTGCTGATAAGAAATTTGATTGTATTTTGTATATTTTTGAAGAGTCTTTTTTATAGCATCTATCTTTTGAGCGCTTTGAATTTCCCTTAATTAACAATTCCCATAAATAAACGCTATATGTGCCTAATATTGTTACTATTAAAATATATATTACAAAGATTTGTCAAATTATAGTTCAAGTTGTTCTGTGCTGTTTCTATCCTCTTCTGTACACCTGACGTAGGGTGGACTTAAAAACAGCCAAGCTGTGTCCACACCTTTTTCCACTTCTGTTAAATATCTATATGCCTACCTGTCCTGTTTGTTATGTTATTCTTGATTGTGTGTTTTTATTTTTTGTAATGTGTTTTGTGGAAATAAAGTGATTTGTATTTGTAATTACTAGAAGAACTAAACTCGGAGTTGAAAGTTAGGCCACCGCAGACAATTATAGCCCGCTAAGTTCCAAATGGAGATGCAATCCGTAAGACTGTGGTTGGTGGTTGGTATCGATCCCGGCGCCAGACGACGCGCCAATGAAAAACTATGCTTTTTGTCCATTCTACTTCTGCCAACTACTCGGATTGTTCACCGGGTTCATATTGTCAAAGGTAAAAAAAAAAAGATTTCCCATTATTCAATGTGACGAAACAGATTTTCATTGTTAGCTTCCTGTAATACATAGTTTTCTTAGAACCGGGAAAAGTCGGCTTCATCAAGAAAACGGTAGTCAGACCGAAGGACGATTTTCTCGATAGGAAGTTCTACGATTTTGTAAAAAGAAATAATGTTGGTTTTCTCAGAAATTAGGAATGTTGACTTCATAACGAAAACGTTATTGGACTGAATATTCGATTTTCGCCCACTGATATAAATACAAAATTCGCATTACAGCTTCGCGTACAAATACAGGTAGGTTTGTAATAATAACGGGAGAAATTACGACCCTCTGAAACAATTTACAGACGTAGGGAAGCAAGAAATTGGGTAACAGTATAACAGAATTAACGGCGTCGGGGTTTCCCGAATCTTGTAATAGGTGGGAGGAGGTTCCTTCGGGCAGCATTCGGTGGCTTGCTGGCTCGGTGGCTCGGTGGCGGTAGGGCAGGCACGGAACACGCGGTGTGTAACGCGAACCTGTGCAGTAATAATCCGATTATTATCCGACTCGGCTATGCATGGCTATTGTTTTGAATTATTGAATACCTCCAACCCCTGCACGGGAAAAGTTTCGTGAATGTTTTAGAAGGGATGAAATTCAAACGTCTAAATTCTAATATTAAACTTGCACCACAATACAATGTTTTAATTTGCGTAGCTAGCAACTTTGCCATAGAATATGCTTAATCATTCTATTTTGTAACGCTGGATGAGAATTACTTAGGAAATTGTTTTGCTTAGTAAACAAACAGGCGGAGGTCGTTTTTGTTGGCAGAGCATGATGTTGAATAGATAGACAAGTACAGGCAACAGTCAACCCCTCGCAGGCGAAATGAAATCGCGCTCGGTGCTTCAAAAACAATTCGCGAGAATTAATAAATTACAGCAGCGCCCTTCTTCCTGTCGTTACCATGGTACCACTGCGAGGGTGCCGTCGACAACGACAGTGCGACTGCGACACGGGCGACCAAACGGCATAGGGAGTGTCGCCGAGACTCCACAATAGTTGTCCCGCCGGATGCTGCAGCATTAGCTTCATGATTTATACGTCTGGCAGCGGCTGCGCAGCGTTAATTCCCCAACAATGCAAAGGGGTCGGCAATATCCAATGAACAACTAACAACTCGTTTCTTTTCCAGCAACAGTCGGCATATAAACAAAACGCATTACCCTGTCCATAAATATGTAAATGGTAAAGGGCGACATATCAAAGGAGATTATTCTGATTGCATGATTTGAATTTGAATATACGACTTCAAAGTGTTACGTTACATTACGGATTATCAGATTTATCTGCAAAATTTTATAAATTTACCATCATTGGAAAAAAACGGAAAACCACATATCTTCTTTTGAGCAGGTTGTCGGGTCGTTGGTAAATAAAAAGGTACAAATTACTTGCCGAACCGTGAGTAAAGAAGGGTTCGAAAAAGAGATGTCGTTTTAAAAATCAATATAATCACGGTCGTTTACCTAGCCACCCTAGCAAATTGTTCCAACCCTATCAGGCGGCGCACTCGAGACCACCGAGACCGACCCTGCTCGCGGCTGTTTTCAAACCAGTGGGTAAATTTTTGATCCCTTCCTTGGTGTTCCACGGTAGAGGCGCCGCCGGTTGCTGGGCACCTATCTGCAGTTAATTATCTGCGTGCAGGGGAAGGGGAAGACGTCGCAAACGCCAATTTCTCCCCCGTAGTAACCAACTCGGACCCAAGATTCATTTTGACGGTAAACCCCTGTAACTAGTTTTAATTAAAACCAATCGAGGATAAATGTGACTCGATATTAGATTTTATTCTGAATGGTATTTTCCGAGCGTTTAGTAGAAATTCCAGATTAACTAAAAATGAATATTCATCAGGTGTTTAGGAGATTTCGACAGTAAACCCATCCATTACGAGAACGGATGACGTCTCAGGATTATGAGAAAGAATAAAATCATTCTTTGGAAGGTGCTAAACATTAATGTGCTGTGAATCATTAAGGTGAGTGACGCGTAGAGACGGCGGCGGTGGTGGTGGTGCGGTGGGGGGTAGTGACAAGTGACGCGCGAGGGTTGCAGCGCCGAGAGCTGGTGGAAAGAACGCCGCTATTTGTCCCCAGGGTATAATTACCGGCACAAACAGACAAATTAGATTAATCACCTGCTTCTTGACGGCCAGGTGTTAATGGGTTTTCACGTTACGTCCTCTAAAACGTTAAGTGTTGACGTGCCCCGGACCTGTCGTTAAATTAAATACGGCTACGGTATAGAGGCGGGCTGTTTGGCTGAGGATGCTTGTCGTATATGATGTAATTAAAACAGCATAGTCGTTTCATCGCTTAAAATATACGTAGTTGAGTTTATCCAGGCGTGTGTTGCATCTCATCATGTTCCGGTTTGGAGGTTGAGTGTTTGAAAGGCGGGGTGTGTTGGGGTTGTGTATAAGCCACATACTAATAGTGGGCACGGTGAGGTCGCGCGGTTCCCCCTCTAGTAATTAGCTCTCGACGGCCGACGCGGCGGCCCCTGTTTGCTCACATCACTACCTCCGACGCCGACGACCCTGCCCCAAACATATACGTACGAGCGATCGCTTCATTAATGTCTGCTTATGTTATATTAGACTAAAGTAAAATCAGATTGGCTTTATAAGGTAGGTAATATCGGGGATCAACGAATTTTGGTATATAAGTTGTTAGCACATTATTACGTTTTAGCAACTACGTTAAAAGCTCAAAAGCTGGTGCTTGTCTTGCTTGCTAGCCTCAAAAATTTAATGTTCAATAATTAAATTCATGCTGCGAAGCGAAGGAAAAACATAGAATGTGCCAGCTACATTTCCTCCCGAGTATGCTGTAAAAGCCAGCTAAGGGATCCGACGTTTTAGTATATTGCAATTTAGGCGATAGGCTGAACCTGTCACTACAGCTATATATCTACAAATATATCTTAAATAACTCTCAAAACTTTGTCAGACGTGGCGAAACGACCTTTGTTTAGGTCGTTTACGCTCGGCCTACCCCTAAAGGGAAAAAGGCGTGATTATATGTATGTGTGTAATTAATTAAAAATAAATAGAGAATTTGTCTTCCATTTTATTATTCTAGACAAAAGAATCCCGTGCGAGTGAGTGGGGCGCATTCGCACAGTGCGTTCGCTTAGCTCGCGAACATAAACAATGTGTTACTAATGTCACCGGTGTAGTGACTAGTCGGCTCGCTCGCACGGCTCATTACCGTGAGAGCTTTACGCAAGTCCATTCAAATGTATTGAAGCTGCGTGAGCCTCCTCCCAGCAGTAAAAATGCTACCATTTAGTCACGTTGCAAATTAACTTGCTCCAACTTTCTTCTTTTCTAAAAAAAACATCTCGGAATTTCTTGTAACTTTGACGTTATTTATGTCCCAAGTTGAATTGTTTAGTCTCTTGGGAGTGAGATATAGCTGGTTAGTATTACGTGTTAGTTGTTAACGTGTTTCTGTATCAAGATCAAGAAGATGCTAGAGTCTTCGTCTTCGGAATGCAATGTTAATATGTTTATTCTCGGCAAAGCGCAAAATTACAAATGAACTCAGCTTGTTGAAGCTCGTTTCCAAAAGGACTTGTTGTTAGCACTGTGTGCTTCATCTCTAATTTTTCATCTACAATGTAGGCACTTAAGTAAGACTTAAGTATTTTTTTACATAATTTGTGTACAATTTGTGAGTACCTTCTATTACCATTTTAATAGGTATAGCTGATATCAAATTCTTAGTAGCGACGCTTATGTTGTGAAAGCTATCATAATATAACGTTTCTTATACTCTGTTTTTTCTACTGCCTAGCCTTGAATAATAAATGTCTGCTTATCGTGTCCTTGTGGTTCTTTAACACGGAACAGGCATTATCGGCGTGTGTTTTCGATGGTAATACTTTCGCTGCGCAGCGGGCGGTGGCGGACCGACCTTCACTTTCTACGCCACGTTGCCCGCTACGAGATGCGCCCCGCTACGGGATGCTACGCCGCGCCATAGTTCACTGCTTTCCGCAGTCTGGTGTCTAGACGAATTTATAATCTATATTTTCGTTCGGAACTTTTTATTTAGGAAGTTGGTAAAACGTTTTTTGTTTACGAAGTTTTTTTAAAAGTAATATTAAATGTAATGTTGCCTAATTGTATTGCGTTGTAATAGCCCGAAAGTAGGTAAGTTTCGATAAAAATTTGCATATGTTGTTCGCAAGTTGCAGAATAGAACCTTGTACCACCGAATATATATTGTACTATTCTTGTTGAAGGTTGTGGTTAGTAAACAACCTATGAATAAATTGAAATAATCCAACCCTGTGGAAATTTACTTTGGCTCATATTCTGCTTTGTTTTGAGACTCTATTAAAACATTCGCACAAAAAACACGTGCCGTCTTTATTGAATTTAACCGTGAAAATGTGTATCCAATTAGTAGCTCAAATAAATGCGACGTGTCCAATTCAATAATCATGAATCCGTCGTGTCAATTTTCGGAATGTAATAACTATTATTATCCGTACGTAAATATACATATTGTATTCCTACTTAATTAAAATTCGCGTATTAATCCGCAGCGCTAGGCACAATGGCCGCCATGTTTACAGAATCGCTTTCATACCCGTAGCGTGGACATGAGGGCAACAAAAGGCTTATGCAGGTGTAGCAATAACAGCTGGTCAGCGAAAAGCCGACGCTATTATGGAAATTGACAGCGAGGGACACGGGACTATGCGCATAATATTTACCATAATTTTATAGATTCGCAGTCGCCGCGTACATACAAACTCCTGGTTATTCTCCACCCTCGTGCTGCTCTAAATCATGTTGGACTATGTTTGCGCAGGCCTGTATATCCACTATCCGGAAATGAGCACAGCCAGCCTCTCCCTATGCTCTCAATGTTGCAAGTAGATAAACAGTTTCCTTTACGGGCCTTTTTTGAATAAATTACATTCACCAACACGCCCAAAGCATTCAAAATCTTACCATTACCATAACAAAAATGTACCATAATTTGATGTGAGTTCTTTCAGCAACGTGCCTTTTGTGTGCTTCTACAACACTTTTCTGATTAAGGAAGTGGCCGCTAAATCATAACACACCCCAAAATATGTCTGAGGCGTGGTTTCAAGTTATCGGAGGCATTATATGCATGAAAATTACTTACTTTAATCTAGTAATCGAAAGGCAAATGTGTGGGAGGAGCAGGACTGAAAATGTCGGCACGACAAAGTTATATTTTTGTGGCTTAATATTTCAGACAGATAAAAGACAGGTCTTGAATACTGAAATGTGTGCTATAAAAGTTACAAACTAAACTAAAAGAATGTGGAAATTTCAATTAAATTGGTCAATATTGAACGGAGTTTTAGTTTGCGTGAAGATGGACCGAAGCTGTGATCCTAAACAAATCGACCCGTGTTCAGTGGGCACATTTTTGCAGCTCTTTTCACCCCATGTAAACAAAGTTTGCGTATTTCAATTTAGCCGGCATTACCCTTTGTTAATAATAAATGAAAGATAGATCTTTTTTTATTTTCAAGCAGACGAAATTACATTTCGTACAATGTAAGGCTTTATTAAAAGATCTAAGGCAAAGTATGATTACTTTGATTGATGGAGGAACGCATTAAGCTGTATCAGCTGTCTGGGTAAAGCAAAGTAAGTATAGCAATAGCATTACAGTATGGGATACTAAACTGCTGGGTAAAATTGCCATCAGACATCGGAAATCACTCGTATGCAATCGCCGATTGGAAACGGCCGGACCGAGCCGTACCGCCGATTTTAGATTTTACGCTCCATTATGGAATTGAAGATCTATCTCAGCTGACAATATCAATTCTCTACGTGTACTTTGTTTTGCTTTGTTATTTGGATTCAGAATGATATCATTTTGCAAAAGTTTTATTAGTCTGGGTCCCAATTTGTGACTTGTCATCTTGCTGTGTAATAAAATTTCTTGTATCCGCATTTTGGATCGCATAAACGAGTAGGTACTAAGGTATGACAGCATTGAACTAATTTACTGTCAAATTATAATGTTTAGATCTAGATGTATTGGACACACGATACTTAAAAACAATTGTGAAAGCGCGATATGTGTCTAATCCGCTGGACTCCCTAGAGAACTTTCCAGTAGGTACAAGACTTTTTGTTTCTTTGCTGAGTTAGCGATATGAAGAAAGTTTCTCCCTAGAGTAATGCCAGAACCGTGTAATAGTGCTGACACGGGGCAATATCGAATCCTAAGCAAATTGTAGCAGTGGGCCGAATGCTCGCATTATTTACGTTTATCGCGGAATTGCGAACATTTTGTCAGGACACTTTTATATCCCGCCGAAAGAATTTGTGGCGGTTCGCCGAAACTACACGCGCGATATTCTGCGAACCCCAGTGATTCTACTTTATTTCTATTTTTGTAACCCTGTTTTTTTGTGAACGTGATACTTGGTCCTATTTGCAGGAACTCCAAAAATGTTAGTTTCACGTCGTTACAATATTTCATATCTGTCAATTACTGAAACTCAGTAAACGTCTACGGTGGAGTAAGGGTGTTTATCGTATAAACTTGTAATTGCTTCCCGGTGAGTCAACAAAATTTTGCAACCTTCTTTAAGGCGGTGATCGTCTATTTATACTCGAGATCTAGGTACGTCTGTAAAAGGCGCAAAAGTAGTAGCATTTTGATAATTAAAGTTTGCGTTTATTATTTAACATTTTAACCTCAAAGTTTAAAGCAAATGAACAATGTGATGAAACATTTTGAGAGCTGCATTCAACTCGTTTGCATATCTCCCGATCGCAATGACAAAACTCTTGGTATTTAGTTGATGATATTACGAACAGTGAATTAACAAAGTATTTCACAGTGGATGCTTTTACGGAGTGAATTCCGTATCCTTACGCCCGCGGGCAAGCAGGCAAATGCAGTGAATATTATACAGCCAGGCTTACCACTGCACCGAACACTAACTAAATTATCTGAATGTTGCACTGTGTCACTTGCAAGCCGGCTCGCGGCGGCGACACACCGAATTTATACTACAATGCTCGTGTGTGCAATACTCTTGAACATGTCTTGTAGAGGATCCAAGATAAAGGACTTCGTAGTTCGTGCTACGAACAATGAAGATAAACTTAAAAAAATGACTATCAAACGATCCTTTCCTGCAACCACTTGCGTTTTTGCTTTCTTAGTTTAGTGTCAGGAAGAGAATGAGTATCAGATTATTATGCATAAAATATAAGACGATTTATGACTCGTGCAGGCTCAGTTGGGATTCAAGTACTATTACAGACTATCTTTTGTTCGAAAATACAGGAAACTACGAATCGCTTTAGTTCACAAACAAAGAGATGTTGATGGTTAGTAAAAGAATATAGATAGTTTAACAAAACATGCAGTGTAGGTGCATATCTGAAAGTATTTTCATGTTTGGGTTCTATGCCTTGCGGCGGCGAACGGACAAGCGGGCAAATGGCAAATGCTGGGAATATTATACAGCTCGGCTCACCACAACGCAGGACACTAACTAAATTATCTCAGTGTTGCAGTAATGATCTGAACTTACTGCCTGGCTCTAATTAGCGACTCATTTTGACAATGCTTCATATTATCATTATTGCTTAAATTTCAGGTCAACAAGTTAGCTACCATTTAAAAATCTTATAATTATCTCGGTATACTTTCCTTCTTTCCTTGAATCGGAACGGAACGGAACTGCTAAAGAATACTCTTCTCAACTACTACGAAGTAGAAATCAATAGAAACTATAAATAGCTACAATAATGATAGGAATCTTCGTTCGTAGATATTTCAGGATTCTGAGGGTACTCGAGGCTGAAGAGCCGTTCTCTGATCAGCCGATAATAGGAACGCAAACCTATGGCTCTACACAAAAGCCCTTATGATTGAATTGACTACTAGTACTTGATAATACATTTTTACCTGGTTATGATCCTTTTATACGCAGTGGAGAGCAGTGTTCCAAAGGAATTAAGTGTCGAGGCCAATGAGGCCGAGGTAAAGGAGAGCCGAGGGTTCATACATACATACATATAATCATACCTTTATCCCTAATGGGGTAGGCAGAGCATACACGACCTAAACGAAGGTCGTTCCGCCACGTCTGACAAAGTTTTAAGGGTTCTTTAAGATAGATTTGTAGGTATATTGCTGTAGTGACAAGTTGTCAGCCTATCGCCTAAATTGCAATATACAGAAAAACTTGGATCCCTTAGCTGGTATTTACATCATGCCCGGGAGCAGGAATGCAGCTGGCACATTCTATGTTTTTCTCTCGCTTCCAGTCCAGCAATTAAGATGATTTGCTGACCACTTGTCACTATGCCGATATATTTGTCCAAGTGATACAAATTTTGTTTCTGAAATGACATAATGCATTAAATAGGCTGCTAAGGCTTTGCCTAGCCCCCATTAGACAAAGGCCTGTATGTATGTACGGTCGACCAAACTGTATGACCATATAGCCTTGCCCTACAGTTAAATGATGGAGCGGTATAAAACAAACGCGTGGCTACTGGTTTCCTGGGTTACCGAGAGCGCTTGAGGTTGCAAGGGTCCTCTCTCCCTGAGGGCCGGCTTTGATCTGCCGCCGAGTCAAAGAAAATAATATAATATTAGGTAATGCTAAAGAAGAATAATTCCCACCCCCGAAATGAAATGTTGCCTCACCTCGTCTCCCCCGCGCCGACGGGTAAGCAAGCCGTTTCGACTATGGCGGCACACACGCACAGACCCACTTCAAACCTGTTTGAACACGTTTTTGCGCATGTAGTACGAAAATCGGTAGCTTGTATGGAGTGCCTGCCCTGTGGCCGGGTGCCGACGGAAGCAGGACCACACTCATGGAAACTTTCACGGGACACTGACCCACTTCACAAGCAAAAGTAATCTATAACGCGGCCTCTCTTTAAGAATCATGGCCTCTAAACCCTCAAAATATGGTCAAGTCAAGATATTTAGTCTCCATTTGCCTGGAAAGTACCCTATTGATTTCAGATACGAAAAGCACTTTGATGTGTGGGCGGCATATTCCATTATGTTATTATTTCAGTGTAGGCAGCCAAATTCCTTTCAAACACACCGGAGTCATTTTTCCACATTCAAATTGAGGCCTACGCGGTCGTTAAATACGTAATTTCATTTTAAGTCTCCTATTTCAAGAGTTTTATACGAGTTCCGTAAATGGTGATATTAAAATGTTACCTTGTCATGGAGATATTATGGCTGGAACAAATTGTAAAGCCATTTCGCACGTAAGCTGTTTTGAAGGAAATTGCCATTCCAATGCTCTCACGAGTCTCAGCGTCGGAAATTGTAAAGCCGATCAGACTTATTGAGTGTCATATTTAAATGCCGGTGTTTTTGAGAGCAAAATACCTTTGATAGAAAGGCAAAAGAAATACAAACAGTATCACATTCATTTTAACGATGTAGCGTTTTCCAACATTAGCAGCTGCAAAAAGATAATTACAGTCTTTTAGAATAGAATAGAAGAAGAATTGACACTTAGGTTCACCAGCACATTATTAGTAGCTGTAAAAAGATATACCTACAGTTATTTTTTAATTATTTACGATCGCTTCTAATAAAATATCTACATTACAACTAGGCCTAACCTGGACTAAATTAACCAAAAATGCATATATATGCAATTTAGGAAATAACTGTACTTCCTACTACATCTGTAATGCTTAAGTTCACCAGCACATTCATAGACTTTCATACAATGGGATCTATCTGCCTTTTTCACTACGCTTGGAGAGCGATATTTGCGATCATAGTTAGTGGGATGGGATGGGATCTACCTTTTAGATCCCCCCCCCCCCAACATCAAGACAGGCTTGCCTGTGAATACGTCCGGCTGAACGATCGCTACAAAGCGGTGGTTGGCTCCGCAAGAGGCCGACTGGCTCGCGACCTCCCTCTTACCGGAGTCCGGCGCCAAACAGCTTGCTGTGTTCCGTTGATGCGTGAGATTGCCAGTGACATAACAGAGATTTTCCGGGTGAGCTCGCTCCATCGTCGACTCTTTGACTGTCATCCCTGATCTAGTGTCTAGAGTCAAGAGCAAACCTATTTCTAATAAAAAAAAAACAATAATGGTAGCCACCGCTGTGAATATTATATTCACAGTGTAAGTACACTGTTATTATGTTCTCCATATCTGTTACCAATTACAGTAGTATCGTGTAATAGCTACGGATAATTAGTCAATCTATTTCGTTGCGCACATAACATATGCCTAATTAATTGTTAGGCAAGTGTGCTTGTAATGTAAACTGTTCTATTATTGCATCTGGTAGTTAGTTTGGTTAACTGTTGAATAGTTCAGACAGAAATACATTTATGATTGATTTCTTCCATACTGGACTAGGAGCGAGAGAAAAACATAGAATGTGTCAGATGTATTTATTCCCAGGAATGCTGTAAAAACCAACTAAGGGATCCGAGGGTTTCAGTATATTGTACAACTTATGCCATTGATACGAAAAGAAGAAGTATATTGTAATTTAGGCGATGGGCTGACAACCTGTCACTACAGCAATATACCTAAAAATCTATCTTAAATAACCCACAAAACTTTGTCCGACGTGGCGGAACGACCTTTGTTTAGATCGTTTACGCTCGGCCTACCCCATAAGGGATGAAGGCGTAATTTGTACGTAATGTATGTATGTTTTAATACACAATGTAATTAGTTTACTTATGTGAATAACAAATAAGTACAAATAAAACGTTTACCTAAAAGTTACATTTTGCTACGGTGTAGCAATTATATTTTGGATGTAGCGTTATGGGAGATACTCGTAGCAGGATACTTATCAAAGGCGAATTTCTTTGATTTATTTTAGCATAAGGATGCACTCAATGACTGACAAGTATTTGACAGTAAAATATTGATCCAATTACTTTTATATATGACAAAGTTAAAATGATTGCATTTAGGCGCATATGTTTTTTACTATTTTGGAAAAAGTAGCACAGTATATAAATCAGGTCAGGCTGATCGATCAAAACGAATTTATATATAAAAAAATGCAATTCACAAGATATTGTCCCCACGATGACCCACAATCGTGGCCGCGCTTCGAAGGTTAGACCTCGCGGTCAGACGACCAATCAAAAATATGACCCATTTCCCTAATACGAAATCAGATACAGATTTACGATGGACTCGGTCGATCGTAAATTATACTACCTATTTGAAGTTACTACACAAGAATAGCCAGTTCCGAATATGTAAGTATGCTCGTAAATGCGGTCTGTGTTATTCGCTTTTGTTTGCGTAAATGCAAACAATAGGTAATATTGGGTTCAAAGGAATTTTGTTTGCTTCATAGAAATTGGTGCCTTAGATGTTTTGATGTTATAGTAGCTACCGTACTGTGGTTTCGCCTGTAGCTTATTTTCCCGTAGGAATGAGGTAAAGAGTACCCTTCTATTACTGCCTCCGTGGTCTAGTGGCATGGTCTCCCGATCCGGAGGTCCTGGGTTCGATTCCCAGGGGGGAAACACACAGTTGATATTTGAGAATTTATCACTTTGTGAATTTTTCCCCAGTTTGGTTAGGACATTGCAGGCTGAATCACCTGATTGTCCGAAAAGAAAAAGATTTCGTGCTTCGGAGGGCACGTTAAGAAGTCGGTCCCGGTCGCTGTCTTTGATAGTGGTCGTTACTCAAACCATGTCAGAGGCCTGTTAGTTGTGCTACTAGGCGGTTTAAAAAACTCTGACACCAGGGTTCATCGGGTCGATAGACTCGATACCCACTCGACAGAAGAAGAAGACTGCCTCCGTGGTCTAGCGATCTGAGCTACCTTGTTGTTGTTTTTAGTTTGGTTAGGACATTGCAGGCTGATCACCTGATTTTCCGAAAAGTACTCGTAAGATAATCCATGCTGTCGGATAGGTATGTAAATAGTCGGTCCTGCGCCTGATTTATCTCTGCTCGTGTCTGACAATCCGTCCCATCAGAATAAGAGATTGAAGGAATAGAGAGTGCACCTGTGTGTAGCGCAAACACTTGGGCACTAAAAAATTGTCGTGCGCAGGTGGTCCATCTCTAGGAGATTGGCCGCCATCACCGAACATCGGTGGGAGGGCTATTTTTATTATTTTACCCTTTCAGTGGTCGTCAGTAACGATTATACTTTCGTTGTTAGCTATTACAATTTAATTGCGATAAACGCAATAAAAAATCTAGCTATTTTAGAATTCCCCCTGGCAGTCAAAGAAGGAGTTAAGTTTCATATACGAATTATTAAATTATTAAAACCTTTCTTCCCTGAGGAGAATATCAACATCGGAAAGGTAGGTTAATAAGTACCTAAAGGGGTAGGTTACCTGGTTGAGGTAGACCGATTTGAATTAATAATATCTCACACATTACATATTACAGAGCAGTAAGGGAAGGTATAGTCGAACATAATTCATAGTCATAGGCATTTAAACCGGATATAGTACGCACCGCTTCGGCAGGAAGTGATGACTATGAATTACACAGGGCGGAACATGCGTGCACGAGATTCCCTAAGGGATTTAATAATGATGTCTGTGTAATGATAAGGAATACCTTTGCATAAAAATATAAGTAATTATAATTAATGAGTAATTGAAAAAAAACGAAGTATACAATACCCTTTTAGTGAAACTATAGATAAAATATACATACATACATACATAAATCACGCCTTTATCCCTTATGGGGTAGGCAGAGCGTTTAACGCCTCCTAAAAAGCGCTTTCGCCACGTTTGACAAAAATTGAGGGCAATTTTAGATTGTAATATGTATTGCTTTAGTGACAGGTTGTCAGCCCATCGCCTAAATTACAATACATTGTAACCCTCGAGTCCCTTTTGCTGACTTCAACAGCATGCCCGGGAGGAAGGGCAGCTGGAACATTCTATGTTTTTCTATCTCTCCCAGTCCAGCATGGAAGTATTAAAATATTATAGGTATAAATAAAGAAGAAAACACCTTATTGAACAAAGGATCTAATAATACGACAAAAACTTCAACGTGACGTACTTTTACGAACATAACCATAACATAAAACCAAAATGCTTCATGCTTGGAGTGTTTATGTAATAGAGAATATATATGTAATTTATTTATTGTATTTTACAAAGAGCTTTATTCATAGTAGTTATCTCTCTTACGTAGTAGTCACAAGATTTTCATCTATGCGTTACAATGTCATGGAATTTTGTCTAGACAACATTGCGCACCATAGATTTTATCATTTTGATTTATAGTTGCAGCCTCTTTTCAAGCTCAATACAGTTTCTGTAGCAATTTTTACGCAACTAGACTGCTAAAATTTTATCTAGATTATGGCGTCTTAAATGTTGTATGTAGCCTTTCGTTGTGTTAAGGTGAAGGCTGCGTGCGTGACGGATCACCGGCGTAGATGAAATCAAATATCGCCCCCCCCCCCCCGTTCCCGCCGACCCCCGAAGCCTCCACACCGAAAGAACAACAACCGCCTTCACTGCGCCACCTCTATCCTGTATTAAAATATTTCCCCCGTCCCCTGGAGATTGAAACTATGATTTCCAACGTATATACATCGTATACGCTGCTACTTGGCCTTTCATGAGATTTCTCTTTGTGTGCGTTGCTACAATATTGCGTTATATTTTTTCTTATATTTTCAAGAAGGATAACAAAGAGCTGCTTTTCGTGATGAGGTTTTATTGATGGTAAACAATCATTAAAGTTGCAAACGTCTTGCAATAAACAAATAAAGTTCATTCAAGTGCGAAGTGAACTTGCAGCTTAACAATTTAAAGTTAGTCTAGAGTCGTAGAGTGCGGGCTAGGTGAGAAAACGTGTCGGAAAACGAGCGTCGGGCGCCGGACATCAATGATAAAGTTGCACTGAAACCGGCCACGAGTTACTTAACCGACGACTGTCTAACTTCTCTATACTCCAATATTGTTCAAAATTTCATAGACTGAAAAAGTTTCGCAAGTTCCAGCGGTAACAGCGGTTCTGAGCAAATTCGTTTAACTCGAAACTTAATTTTGTAAAGCAGAGACATTATTTCTGAGCGCGAGAGAGGAGAGGGTAGTGTTAATATTTGAGTTGCATTATAAACATATCTGTGAAGGCGTCGGTGAAATTCCTAATGAACTGTGACCGCGTCAAAGGGGCTGTTGTGTCTGTGTGCGTGGGAGTCGCGAGGCGTCTGCAAAGTTGGCGCGCTAGTGTGCGGTTGCGGGAAGACGGATGGCGTCGCTCTGCAGCGCGCTGCACCGTTGCCAACTTGCCTCGGCTACCATTGTTACTGTTCTCTACAAACTTTTTCCCAGATTGCTGGTCTCCAGCGACCGTGTCCGCTAAGTTTCCGTAACCTTGAAGCATTTCCTACTACTGCTTCAAGTCTTGCCTTGGGAATTGTACACTTACCTAAGAAGTTTCTGACTGCATATCTAAGCACCTAAGTATATCCTATTTCCAGAAAATTATTTATATGTTAAATTCCACCCGAGATCGCAAAGACAATTTTGTTCATCCGAAATAATTTGTCATATTTGTGACACTTGAGTAAAAATAGCAATTTTGCTTGGGGTGAGAAAGAGGCTGCTTTGGGGACCGGCATTAAAAATATTAAAATAAGTAATTGCCCTATCGGGGCTACACCTGGTGCCCTCTGCCGGGGCGTAGCCACCGCGCCCTACGGCGTAGCATGTCGTAGCACTTGGTTCTACGAGATAAGGGCTACCGAAGAGAAAGTCTCTATGCTATAATTACATTCAACTTTATTTATGGCTGCGTAAAATTAACAGCGCGTACACGTGTTGCGTGTTCAAGAATTAACACTTCTGGGACAGTTTTACAGCGTGAGTGACTGCTCCGGTAGAGCATAATTATATCGAAAGCCATTTGGTCATTCCATAACACCTTTCATAGAATCATTATACCATAAATAGCAGCCAGTCGAAAGCTAATGGCAATTAGACAAATAACTCATCATGGTTGGGTAGATAAGTTTGTGTAATATGTCATTATGGCGGGGCGGACAACATTCATCTCCCGGAGATATTAGCCGGACAAATGGTTAATCTTCCCGTTACGGGTCGGCTAATACCCGCATTTTTTTCACTGCGTTAAATTAAATGCCCTTTATTAGCAGCAGCTTATCTTGATTATACCCTGTCTTTTACTCGTGTTTTATTTTTGTTAGAGTCCGAGTAACATTTCGAATTGAACTTTTACTATTTAACAAGTTTGGTTTGGTACCGTAGTTTCATTATAAAAGTTGTAATATCATTGCGCGAGTGAGAAAAATAGTTTTAATTTCGCTGCTCTCCACCACTAATAGGTAGCCCCGAAAACGAGTTTTTCCAGCACTATCCATATCCAACTCTGGGCGTTTTCCCACCAGACGGCACGGCAATAACTATATTGTCATTATGCCGTGTTTCTGTTTTTCCACTGGGACGGTAATATCGTCGACGATATCGTTCACCTATTTACACTACACACGCGAATGCTACGTATGTATACAAAACCGGTGGGAACCAATGCCCTGCCGTTTTCGTGTCGTTGCCGTGAATGCAAGTGGAAAAGCGTGCCATATATTTCCATTGACTTTCATACATTATCTCTCTCGTTGCCGTTCCGTGGACGTCTCGTCTTGTGGATAAACGCTCAGTGTGTGTAATGTGATTAGTTACTCACTCGGCAGTGTTTTTTCCCCTGTGCAGCATGCCCGCGCGCGCCATCTCACGACCGCGCCCTGCAAAAACACCATCCATTAACGCCGAAACATACGCCCTGACACCACTGTTTGTGTTACACCATCGATACTTCATTCGTCATCCAGTCGATACACACAGACAAAAAATAAACCCGCTTTTCGATCACTCTATCTGCAGTCTCCACCGTCTCTACACTTCCTCTTAAACTATTTTTTTCAGTTGCGGTTGCGAAACTTCAAATGTTATTGATGGCTTAGCGATAATTCATGATGTTATGTTTATTTTAATGGATACTGTCTGCACGTATGTTTTGTTTTGAGTTGCATTTGTGTTTCAACTGTTCAAAGCGTGTATATGTTTGAAGACAGTACACAGTCACACACACACAAACACACACATACACATACACACAATAATTATTTCTAAAAGATAAAAAAACTGTAATTATTTTGTTTGGTCGTCAAAATTGAGGGGCCTGGCGATCCGTCACACAGTTTATACTAGCTCGGACACCAGGCTCTCACACTCTTAAGTAACCACTGTTGTTAAAATACATAGTAGTTAAGTTCATGTTAAGAATGTGAGAGCAAATAAATACATTTTATTATTATTATGTTGGTATACTTTTCAGTATCACGGGCCCACAGGGACCCGGTCCTTTGAGGCATACGTGGGGCCAAAGCCAACAGCGCAGAGGCCTTTTTATACCAAATAATGTATTGTGATGTGTACATCATGCGGATACTCGCTCTGCTTGCACTATAGAAATACAACCAGAGCCAGCACCCGCCTGATGCAAGGACTATTGCAGATAATGGTAAGATAACTAGGTCTATGGGAAGGGATTTAGCTGGACCGGTTGCTGGGATATTGATCGAGACTACGGAACGCCTGCCAAATCAAATGTCTCAATCTCAATAATCTCGGCAGACGGTGACTCGCCAACTCACTATAATGGGCCCCCCAAAACGGCCTAACGCAAGGAACGACAAGAGGGCAACATCGTGTGAGCGACTAAGGTTGTCGAGAGGTGAGACTGCGGGCGCCAGATCGTGGTGTTCCAGTCAGCAGGCCCCCGGCGTTATGACATTTTACACTTCCAACCTGGAGCAAAGGTTCCGCTCTTGCGAACTCCACTCCTGGACGGCCAACGAAGGCAAGCCAGGAGGTGAGGGCCAAATGAATACCTAGGGCCCCCTCGGAGCTGGGGGTCCGGGGTGTCGCCACGCACCATCAGCTCGCCACACAAGCTGCCCCTCCGGGGACTGACTGCACCACATTATTATTATTATTATTAGTAGTAAACAACGCGAAGACAAACGTATGAAAGCACGAGGTAAGACGTATAACTTTGATGTTACACCTTCCGATACCGATGTAGAGATTGATATATTTAAATATCATACTATTAACAGGAAAATAAATGAGTACACCATATTATTGTGTAAATACACATAGGTGTATACCTGTAAAATCCTGTTCTTAATATTACACGGCAGTTCGGGTCTTCCATTCTTATATCAATGGTCCTTTTCTGACCCATGAAATCCTTCGTCCATGTTCGGAGTAATTTTCTTCTTCTTAAGGCTACTAATCACGGCTTAGATAGCCCTTATTTATATTAAAGGGACGAAGCGATACTGGGAATTATGCCGTCCGTTTTCCCGACTTTATTTTCTGCACATAAATAATGCATTTTCGCCCTCTCCAGGCGCAGTGAGTGCGTTCCTAAATTTAAATCTGAATATAACAACCTCATTAAACGAAGATGTCTTATTTGGAAGTAAATTATTCAGTAACAAAATTATGGTAATTTCTACACGAATAAAATAAGATACCTACCTATAACTGGTAAAATTTTAAAAGCTTTCTTTCCACAAGGAGATTAATGGCCTCGAAAACGCTTCGATTTGGTTGACATGAAATGAAATTGCTGCCTCCATTTGTTTCAAGATGGTTCATTAATTATATCCGTCAGATTTTTGAACACGAAAATCAATTAAACGAAGCCTTTTATAAAAGAAAACATTCTGCGGTAATTTCAAATAAAACTTGATATTGACAGGTTTTCACCAGTATTACCAATATTCCGGGAACCAGAAGCAGCGGTAAATTCTACCCTGTCGCGTTCACGTATGATTGTTCAAGCTTTGCTCTCAATTCAGAATGCAAGTAAAGTTAATACTAGGAAATCTGTAGTATCTATTAGCGTAAAGTATTGCTGTATTGATGCAAAATGTAGCGATTCAACAAATTAGACTAGATCTAGTTAGACAAACATGGCCTGGCGGATAGATGGCCAGTGAGCGATATTTCACTTGAACCGGTTTTCGCCAGTTCGGGGGGAAATTGCGTTGTCTAAGGAGATCGGTAGACAAAGAGTTACGTACCTAATTTATTGCCGACTGTTTTAAAATAATACCCCTTACTTTTAAACAGCTTTGAGTTGCTTAATTCTTCTTTAAAAGTTTCAGCGTTAGGTGCCTGGTTAGTAATTGTTTTCATCTGAAGACTCAGTCTTTAAATTATTATTTTCAGGATTTTAAATAAAGTTTTGAATTGTTAAAGGAAATATTTAATTTTTTTAAAGTCATAGAGATTTAAAGTATTTTTTTTCTCATACCTATAAACTTTCCTTAAGAAAATATACTTTCAGTTATTTGTTTTGTAAAAAAGAAAAGTTGATTTTTAGTGAGAAATTAAAATTGAAAATAAAATACCTATATGAATCCGAAAAAAATGTTTATTATCATGCGCACTCACGACTTTTATTTTGATCACTAAAAAAACTATGGATGTCCTGTTTACCTCCACTGATCGTTTGAAGTACTTTACAAAAATACCCTATCGTGTTTTGAAAACAATATGCCGGGGGATTTTCCAATACAAACAAATCCTTCTTTATATTCAAGGTAGCCGTAGCAGAACCCATAAAGTTTGCATGTCGTCGTTTAGAAATCTATTTTGTAAACTTTAGTAATGCGTTTAAAATCTAATAGTAAGAGAAACAGTAGGGCGTATTGCATTTCAGATTAAAAGCTCTAAACAGTGCAAAAATGTTATATTCTGTTCGACCTGTTGTCGTAAGCGGAGCAATGGATTTTTTTCATAACTTAAGACATACCAAAACGAAAATCTGATCAAATCCTTTAATTTTTAGAAAGGCTTTTTAGTCGTAGATATTGCATGTCGTTCCATATTACGTAAAGGGCGAGTATACATACGTGTATATAACTTTTAAGTGGATTACAAGTGTTATTAGCGGCCCACCATTCGTCTCAGTCAGAGTTTTTCAAAGTTTGCTGGACGCCCCACAGGAAACTTCCGAAAGTATGCTAAAGAACCACAAAAGAGAATAAAACTAAACACACGCACAATTACCTTCTTAGAAAAAAGATTACATAATAGATAAGAATACTGTGACGAGGGTTGCGTTGAGAAATGGCCTTACTTCAGCGTGCCATATTACTCATATTTTAATCTAAGACAAATCATGATAGGGCTTAGAAAAAAGCTTACTTAGATTAGATTTAAAATTCTTCTTCTTCTTTCGAGTGGATATCGAGTCTATCGACCCGATGAACCCTGGTGTCAGAGTTTTTAAACCGCCTAGTAGCACAACTATCAGGCTTCTGACATGGTTTGAGTAACGACCACTATCAAAGACAGCGACCGGGACCGACGCCTTAACGTGCCCTCCGAAGCACGAAATCTTTTTTCTTTTCGGACAATCAGGTGATTCAGCCTGTAATGTCCTAACCTAACCGGGGAAAAATTCACAAAGTGATAAATTCTCAAATATCAACTTTGTGTTTCCGCCCTGGAAATCGAACCCAGGACCTCCGGATCAGGAGTCCATGGCACTAGCCACAAGACTACGGAGGAAGTTAAAATGAATAGTTGCATATGAGCCAAGTAAACCATCCGATAAAAATAAAATAACTATAATCAGGACGAAGAAACTTTTTTGTCAATCTCTACCTTCCTTTAGAGTTTTAATGTTTTCGGAACATTAATGTCTCATAGGGGGTTCCAAAAACTTTGAGAATCCCTTCCAAATTAAGTATGAATAATATGGTTTGTGGTGATAATTCGGCGCGGCACGCGAGTCTGCACTTGTCGACATGTGTATCGCCACAGAGTAACTAATAGTACTGGCGTGTACATAGAGCGTGTATCACCGATGCTTCTGATTTATCACGAGTTAAAGCGCAAGTTTACACCAACCAGCACTTTGCGAATTATGGCTGTTTGATTCGGTTATGTTATTATGATACAAACTGGATAATGTTATTCTAAATTATGTGTGTTAATGATGTTTTCATGCGGAACAACATAGAATGTGCCAGCTGCATTTACTCGAGATTCGAGAGTTCCTGTATATTGAAATTTATTCGATGGACTGGCAACCTGTTACTACAGCAATATACCTACAAATCTATCTTAAATAACCGTCAAAACTTTGTCAGATGTGGTGGAACGACCGATGCTTAGGTCATTTACGCTCTGCCTTCCCCATTAGAGATAAAGGCGTGATTATATGTATGTATGTATTTATGTATGTGTGGTGATTGTAGAGCAGCGTGTATTTAATTTCATCCTTAGGAATTCATCCGTCATATTATTACGACTCTACACGTCGTCTTTACCAATTTAGCAACTTATTATATTTATTCTATTTCAGAAACTAGTTACGTTTGGCGCTTATTAATGTTAAGTATGCTACGTTGTTAAAATGATCGTGTGAAAAATAAGTATAATAATGGTTACTCTTCGTGCTCAGAAGTCGTCAGAATTTTACGCGTTGTTGCCGTGAATATCTTCCTGCTTGCGATAATTTCCGCCGTAGCATTTTCATAATACCAACAAAAATGGTTACACTCGCGAATCCTTCCTCGTAAATCATAGCAAAACAGAGTGCAATATAAAAACCAGCGAAGAAAAACCACTGAAAGGGAATAAGCAAGTCGTAAAATGCTGATTCCATAGTCGGCGCGGGGAGCGGAATAATACAAAAATAAATAAAAAAAACTTGCAAACTCGCTGCGGCTGTTGCGGCGTCGTAACCATGGCAACCGAGCGAAATAAACTAGCTCACTCACACGGAATCGTAAACTTTGCACAGCTTTGCGGAACGCTATTGGTTTAATTTTAGAATATTTTGTTTGTAATAAACTGTTTATGCTGCGGTTTCGACCTCGTTGCCACACTGCACCACCTAATTTTACAACTGCGTAGGATTCACAATTATTATGATCCAATATAAGTCACTTGCTAGGTAACCTGTATGTAGGTTAGCGTGGTTCAAACTAGTATGGAATAAAAAATTACTAATGCTAGAGATTTGGCCAGCCTCTCATATTGTTACAGTTATAAAAAAGACTCAAAACTTTGTCAGACGTGGCGGAGCGATACAGGCGATAAGATCAGGGATACAGGCGTGACTATATGTATGTATGTATAAAAAAGAAGTGGTGCGCAAAATTTCATAAAGATATCTTTAATGGAAAGGAATGCTCATCGCTAGACAAATTTTTGGATTTGTTTGAAAGGTCTAAAATAAAAGAAGACATTTTTTTTGTATAGAAAGCTGATTCAAATATGACAAAGGTTTGAATTCTCGAAAAACATTCAGTAAAAAAAATGATTTTTCGCCTAGAAATCGAAGTTATTTTCAATAAAATTTTAAGGAATATCTCAAAATTTCTACACTATATTTAAATGCAGTTACAACACCTAAAAGTTGCCTTGGACTACGTAAAATATGTATTTTTTTTATATTTTACTACAGAGACCTACTCATATCCCTATTTTTAAGCAGTAATGTTAGTAGACTTGAGTGAGTGTTTTGAAAAAAATATGAGCAGCCTCTTGCCTTTAGTTTAGGAAGCTGATATTTTGTAATAATAATAATATGGATATAATTATAATTCCTTATTATTAGTCCTTCCATGCTGGACTGGGAGAGATAGAAAAACATAGCATGTTCCAGCTGCCCTTCCTCCCGGGCATGCTGTAGAAGTCAGCAAAAGGGACTCGAGGGCTACAGTGTATTGTAACTTAGGCGATGGGCTGACAACCTGTCACTATAGCAATACACAGTTCAATCTAAAATTGCCCTCAATTTTTGTCAGACGTGGCGAAAGCGCCTTTTACTAGGCGTTTAACGCTCTGCCTACCCCGCAAGGGATAAAGGCGTGATTTTATGTATGTATGTATGGATATAATTAACAAAATAGGAGGGTGGCTAATACGAAAATTTAAAAAAGTACTTTTAGAACCACCCTAATGTAGGTACATGTAATAAGTATACCTTTTGATTTTGTTAGTGCACGGTTATGATAGTGCGTAGCAATAATGTATTATTTCCTTACCTGGACTTTCGATCGGGAGGGTGAAAAGGCTGCTTAGTTTGGTTCATTCCAAATATCTGAAACCAAAACAATCATCAATTAATTTAATTATAATATACATACCATAGTTTGCGTGCGTCCGGAATTCTTTACATACATACATATAATCACGCCTTTATCCCTTATGGGGTAGGCAGAGCGTAAACGACCTAAACAAGACAAAGTTTTGAGGGTTATTTAAGATATATGTGTACGTATATTGCTGTAGTGACAGGTTGTCAGCCCATCGCCTAATTTACAATATACTTAATCCCTCAGATCCCTTAGCTGGTTTTTACAACATGCTCGGGAGGTAATGGAACTGGCACATTCTATGTTTTTCTCTCACTCCCAGTCCAGCATGGAAGAAATTTTTTACCTAGATTTTTTTTTGTGCCAGTTACCAAAACTTGGTCTCAATCTCGAATGTCCTGTTCCGATACTGTTGAAAATTGTACCTATAGTAAAATCTGCCGAATCGATAGCAATTATTAATTTTGCCATACTCGAAAAGTATTAAATTAATTCCGCTCCAACAGTGGCCTAAAAAAGTAATTGGAGTTGAAACTCGATGGTCCGAAACGAATACGAGCGATGCACGTTCAGAATACTCAAATTCAAATTCAAATTCAAATTCAAATTCAAAATATCTTTATTACTCACACACTTAAAACAAAAACATATAATAACAATCACAATAGTTCGGTTTGAGAGTAAAAGGTGAGGGTCTCAGTATTTTGCTACCATGTTACTCAAAGCAACAGTGGTAGCACTGATTTTCAGCCCTTACCCTTTTCATACACCATTTAAAAAAAAACATCAAAGTAGAGGGCATATAGAATTAAGATAAAAACATTAAAAAGTAAAAGTCAAAATATAACATGCTTAAACAAAACATAATTTTGGTTATAACCCTATTTAAAAATAAAAACAAATAAATAACAATAATAGGTACAATCACAAGTTGCATACAAATAATTACAACCACTCAATCTTACGTTGTATGTAGTACTATTATATATTCTGTGGTTGATATCTACCTCGGTGTATGTGAATGTAATTGTGTTATATGTGTGTGTGTGTGTGTGTATGTGTTGTGTGTATAGTGTACAGTTATGATATTGTAGTTATGATACGAGTATGAGAAACACAAGACTGCCTTACGTACATTTCCGCTGCCTTAAAATAAATATGAGTTTTACATGCTTTTTGAAAGTAAAAATAGTCATCCCTTTTCTTAAAGGAGGTGGTAAGATGTTCCACACTTGGGCAGCCTTGTACTTAAAGCAACCCTTGAAACCCGCCATTTGAAATTGAGGAGCCTTTAAAAGATTTTGATGATTAGACCTTAACGAATGATTAGCATTTGGGTCTTTTTCAATCTTAGTATATAAATATGTTGGAGTTTTACTCCAAACAACCCTATGTGTCATACACAAAAAATGCAAATCTCTTCTTGCTTTCATCTTTAAAATTCCTCTTTCATTTAAAAAAGGTGTGATGTGTGCCCTCTTAGGTACATTGTAACAGAAACGTGCACAAGCATTCTGTACTCTCTGTATGGATCGTGCCACTTTCTCCCAAATTCGAGGACCATAAACAGAGTCACAATAATTAAGAGGGGACAGAATTAATAAATCTACAAGTAACTCCCTGATCCCAACACTCAAATATTTCCTGATTCCATATAATACTTTTAGTTTGTAATAAGCATTGCGAATTTTTGTATTGACATGAGTAACATATCTGAGCTGATTGTCCATAATGAGACCCAGGTTCCTCGCCTCGTCGGTTCTGGGAATATTCTGGCCATTTACTGTAATTGTTACATCGTTAGCCACCTTATCACATTGCCCCTTTGTGCCAATGACTAAGAAATTTGACTTTAGTGGATTCAAAACCAGCGAATTCTTATATGCCCAGTCAAATATCCCATGAAGATCAAGTTCAATTTTATGAATAGCCTCGTCTACGTTCTCGGAATTAAAGGAATGATATACTTGGGTATCATCAGCGTATAAATGATATCTACACGTTAATATTTGTCTAGGCATATCAGCTGTGTACAACGAAAAAAGGATTGGACTAAGTATCGAGCCTTGAGGGACTCCTCGAGATAACAGACCTACATTAGAAAAAGCACAATCTCCATTTGGTCTGTCAACCTTAACAATCTGTCTTCTGCCATTAAGAAAAGAACGAAACCATTCACAAGCCGACTGTGAGAAACCGTAATACTTAAGCTTAGATATTAGGAGAGTCTGATTTAGACAATCGAACGCCCGTGAAAAATCCAATAACACCAAAATGCTACTAAGTCCCTGATCAGAGGCTGTGAGTATATCATCAGTAACTTGCAGTAGCGCAGTTTCCGTACTATGTCCTTTCCTGAAGCCAGATTGGTACGTTGGAATGACGTTAGCTTTTTCCAAAAACAAATTTACCTGCCGCTCGACTACCCTTTCAAGTACCTTAGATAGAACCGGAAGAAGGCTTATCGGCCTAAGATCTTTTAAGCTATCCACAGATGCTTTTTTAGGAATTGGCTTTACAACAGCCAACTTCCAATCTTCAGGAAATGTGTTCGTAGAAATTGATTTATTAACTATACCAGTAATAATTTTAAGAGTCAAAGGCAATGTCATCAAGATCATCTTGATATTAATATTATCATGTCCAGTGGCGTTACTCTTAATATTGTTTAATATTTTAAGAACAGCATCTTCGCTAGTTGGTTCCATTTCAAACTTAAAATTAGAAAAGCAATTCCTGTCAAAATAGTTATTTAACACAACGTCGATATTACCATTGCCTGGTACATCAAGGAAATGGTTATTTATATTTTCAGGATTACTAAAATCGTCTGGAATAAAATCAAAATTTCTCGAACCACTTGTAATGGGCGATGTATCTCTAAAATTCTTCCACATCAGTGCAGGGTTATTCCTATTTCTATTCACGAAATGAGAAAAATACGCAGATTTTTCTCTTTCAATTGAGGTGTTTACAAAGTTTTTTAAAGTTTTATAATAGGCTTTGTCTGTATCATTTTTAGTTTTTATGGCTTTATCTAGTGCTTCGTCTCTCAGCGACATCATATATTTAATAAGATCAGTGATCCATGGTTTAGGTTTATCCCGTATCATACGTTTCTTCATTGGAGCGTGGGCATCAAAAAGATTTGTAACAAAGAAATTAAAAATAGTAACCATCTGATTAACATCAGGACACTCCATAATTAAATTCCATGGAATGCTATTTAAATCCTTTTCAAATTGAGTAAGATCTATATTATTAAGAGACCGGACTGTGATGTATTTTTTTATAGGCTTTGGTCGCTTTATTTTTAGTTCTACATTAATAAACGCATGATCACTGAGAGAACGGTTATGACGAACAGTAACAGATTTAACTTTATTTGGAACGTCTGTTAGAACAACATCTATTAGAGTCGAAGTTCCATCTGTAATTCTAGTTGGTTCCTGTACAATCTGAGTCAGATTTTGCTGAAGAGTAAACGTGTTAAACTGTCTTGACTTGGGCGTGTTCAAAAGTAAGTCTACGTTGAAGTCAGTTAGTACGAAAACTGAGTCACAATAAGAGAAAGAACTTATTGACTCACTCAGCTCATCTATGGCAGTTGGGAGTGGATAATCACCCGGCCTATAGGCTGTACCAATGGCGATTCGACAATTATGTATATTAAGAATAAGCCATAGCTGCTCTAAATCAGTTGCAGGATGTTGTACTATTCGTGCTTTAAGGCCATGCCGTAAATAGAAACCCACACCGCCACCTCTCTCTTTAGAGCTACGAGATGATCTAGGTACATGTTTCAAAGTGTAACCTGAAATTTTAGGTGCTACAACATCACCGCCGTCTCTCAGCCAAGTCTCATTTAGCGCCAATATGTCAGGAGAGAAATTGCCTATGGTAACTAAAAGTTCATCTTGACCTGTATTTATTGATTGCAGATTAATAAGACCCAAAGTCAAACTAGATTTATTTTTAGACATCATCTATGCGGTAATAATTGTAAGGTGAAATTAAAACTTGTCCTCATTACTATCCCAATTACATGCGTTACTTTACTTCTCCAGTGACGTGCAGTCTGGCTGTAGGTGTGTGTGTTTATTGTGTAAGTAATGTGTAAGTGTATGCATGTGAAAGGGAACCACTTCCATAAAAATAATAATAAAAGAAAATTATAAATATGAAATGAAATATTACATCCATAAGAATAATTATTTGTATTATTAAACACAAGCAACAGAAATATAAAACAGCATTTCAACATAAAATAGTTCAGTTTTTTGCTATATTACTACTATTTTCGAAAATATTTAGGTCTGAGAGTCCTTTGAGATGGTGTACTTTACAAATTCCTTCAGCTTTTTTAGCAAAAAGTTTCCCATTTTTAGTCCACACGTATTGCCATTTGGCTTTTTTCGCTTCTTCTCTAGCACGCTTAAATAGGATCCTATTTTGTTTCGTAAGTCTTTCGTTGATGTAAATACGCGTGCCAGGTGCTGGGAACTCCATATCAGTTGATTTTAGGTTACGTCGGACACGGGAGTTCTTAAGAAAAACATCACGAGTGGCGCGGCGGGCAAGACGTAGTATAATAGGTCGCGCGCCGGTCGGCTTCTGTTCTGGCCGCTGCTGGCCAACTCGGTATGCGTCAATAACATCATGCTCGTTCAGAGAAATCCCAATTTTCGTAGCCAGAACCTGCACAGTATGTTGTACATTTTCGCCATCACATTCCGGAATACCTGTTATCTGCAAGTCATTCAAAAGTAGTTCTTGCGAGGTGGTATTCAGCTTTTCCTCCAGATCTATTATTTGTGACTGCATCTGTGATGATTCAGCCTGCAAAGACTCAACTGCTTCAACTCTTGTTAGTAAATTCTTTACTTCGGTATTGACATCCTGAATTTGCTGTTTACACAATGCCACATTTGTATTAATTTCCTTCATCTCATCTCTGAAAGTCTCGATAGATTCTCGCATTCCAACAAGTTCTTTATAGATCTTGTTTAATTCTGCAAATATATTAGTACTTGGGGATGGCAGCCCCGAGCTCGTAGTACTCCCCTGTCGATACATATTATACAGGGTATTTTTAATATTTTTATCTACAATTTTATTTTTGTTTACATTATTGCTATTACAAGTTTTTTGACATATTTATTCATATCAATCTTAGTTTTTATTTTTATATTCAATTTAATGACAGTCCTCAATTTGCAGTGCGTCATATGTGATACTATCTGTAATATTAGATCTTAAGACACCATGTGACAGCAAATAAATGAATTATGAATAGAAAATTCACCCTGAAATACAGGGCTTTTTTGTCAATACGCAAACCGATATCTAGGATTTTAACAACGAAACAAAAATCTTTCAAAAAGAAATTACTCTGGGAAATTGAAAGAGAAGATTCAATTCTAAGACTGACTCAGATATTTCTTCCATGCTGGACTGCACAGAAGAGTAAAAGCTAGCGCGGTAGCGACTTCTCAAATCAGTGCTGGACTGGGAGCGAGAAAAAAACATAGAATGTGCCAGCTGCATTTCCTCCCGGGCATGCTGTAAAAGCAAGCTAGGGGACCCGAGTGTTTCAGTATATTGCAATTTAGGCGATGGGCTAGCAACCTGTCACTACAGCAATATACCTTAAATATATCTTAAATAACCCTTAAAACTTTGTCAGACGTGGCGAAACGACCATTATTTAGGTCGTTTACGTTCTGCTTACCCCATTAGGGATAAAGGCGTGACTATATGTATGTATGTATGTCAATCACATATTTTGTATGGGTAAGCAAATATTTTTTTAATATCTCAAAAGTTTCTTTGTCTTTTAATTTTTGGTGTATTCTGGTCCGATCTGAGCATCTCTATAAGTTTGCGTACTGAATAACAAACAACCCTGTATTTCGTGGTGAATTTTCCGCTGCGCCTTTAAAACATACCGCGACGACGAAATCACATATTAAAACTTTAATCAACGGAAAATAATATTAATGAGTGTGCGACGAAATATGAAATTCATTGGAATTTAAAATTCAATATTGGACCGAACCCAATTGGTAAGGTAAATACAGTTCAATTGCACATATCGTTACAAACAGTGGAATTTCATGGAACTAGTTCCAAAGGTTTCGAAATATTGTGGTTAACAATGTGGAAAATCAAATACCTATTAATATTTACTTATTTATTTATTTTCACAAAAGAGTTATTTACAAAATATATATGTTACTAGCTGTGCCCGCGACTTCGTACGCCCGATTTGTATGAAAAACACGCATCAGAACATACTGAAAACGCTTCTCCGCGCATAGGAGCGGGATCTTCTAACCCGCGCGCGGAAGCGTGTTTCGCATTGTCTGATCTTTGTTTTTGTATAGAAAACACGATTCCGCGCGCGAGCTAGCAGATCCCGCTCCTACGCATGGAGAATCGGTTTCAGTATGTTCTACACTGCGTGTTTTCCATACAAACTGGGGTACTTACTCAATATTAGAATGGTTCGCGTGATTATTTTTAAGCTAGGCTGGACACCAGGTAATTAAAAAAACTCAGTCAAATAAAAAGTCCCTTTAAGATAACTTAAAAACGATCAGAGTGTGTGTGAGTCAGGTGGCGTGATTATTTGTATCGTAATTTTGAGTTTAAGTAATGCCCAGTCAAACAAAAAAAGTTCCATCAAAATCGGTTAATAATGACCGAAATTCAATTTCCTACCTACCTCCTAAGTCATGAGGCGTGATTATTTGTATTGTAACTTTGATTTTAAATAATGCTTAGTCGAATAAAAAAGTTCCATAAAAATCGGTTAAGAAACAGCCAAATTTCCATTTCCTGCCTTACCCCCTAAGTCAGGTAGCGTGATTTTGAGTTGCAGCCCAGGTAACACACAGTTGAATAAAAAAAGTCTCATTGAAATCGGTTCAGTAGTTTATGCGTGATGTGGTAACATACAGACAGACAGACAGACAGACAGACAGACAGACAGACAGTCAGACGGACAGACAAAAAATAAAAAAAAATCGTTTTGGTCTTTATATCGTTAATAATGCCTGATGCAGTTATTTTTTTGTAAAAATATTCAATGTACAGACACGACTCTTCTAGAGATTTATTATATGTATAGATATTCTCGCCAAACTGCAAAAACAGTTTGTTGGCTAGGTAGCACTCGTTACATAATTGTTAACGAATACCTATATTATATTCTACGTTTTATTTAAAATAACATTATAGAGACAAGTTAAAAAACAAGGAGCTATGGAGAATGATGAATGTGACGCATTTACAATTTGAAGAAAAGTTTTAATTCCCCGATTAAATCCAAATTATTGTTTGTTAAATAAATTATTGTTGAGACCGCTGTTTCCTTTTAAAAAAAACTATTTTAGATATATTTTAAGTAAAATCAAAATTATATGTGTCACACATGAAGGGTTTAATTTAATATTATGCTTTATTAAACAAATATGTGCACGCCTAATCTGGCTCTCAATTTAAGTTTCACTTCCGTAGGTCAGCTGGAAGAAATTTCTTAGTAGAAATAAGCTGTTCCTATTGTGTCGTTATTCCTTGTGTAGATAAGATAAGTTATCGTTTATTCGCAATTAAACAAGGTACATATAAAGATGGTCAGTTATCTATAAAATTATAAGTCCTCCTGTTTAGCCATTACAAATAGTATGCAAATTGAAAAGAGTATAAAATAAATTAAATTACATGAAAAATAAATCGAAGAAGAAAAGATTGAAAGAATGTATTGTCTTTCTCATGTTACTTGTCTAAAATAAACAGTAAATAAATAAGGTTTCTTAATTCTAGGTTGATTGTACTCAATATGTGTTCAGTGTTAGCTTAGGAGTATTAGTAATCCGATTCTCTCGTCTATAGTTTATTTATCAGATTGAGGCCGGGCTCGGGTGGTGTCCTAATAACACGAATCTCGATGACCCATTTGCCTGCCGACCTGTTACCGACCACATATCTCGCCTATCCTTCGATCTACTGACGAATAGGCTAAATTAATCAACAATACCTATTCCACTATAGACTTAGTAAGACGTAGCGATATAGTGGAAGCTTTAAGCTTTGTCGTCTACAATATCCCTACCTTTTCGGGCTAGAACTTATAATAAATATTTCTTATTTAATTCTGGGTATATACTTGATAACTATGAAATAGTTTCTGTTGTCTAAAATATGATTTTCTTCTTTCAATCCCTTGCTAGTTCAGAAAATTGCATCGACTATTGTAAATTCCGTTAAGATTAATTTTGTTCAGTTTCATGAGTAGCACACGGTATAAATATATCTAAAAAAGCACCAGGTGTTTTGTTGGGCTCAAGATATTTAGTAATTTATTTCATACGACACTTTAGGGACCCAGCAATTTTAACACCTCGCCAAGTTGTGAAGGCAACCCGAGAAAGCGGTTAACTTTAAAAGCTTCCTTTGAAAAAGTTGGGAAATGTGAAAGGCTGTAAAGTTTTCCTGGTACTTGGAAGTCAGAGCTTGTAATGTAAGGAATATTCTAGGAAATGAGGGATTTCTACAACGCTTTAAGCCAGCAATGTGGTTTAATGGAATTAATTACTATCTTATTTAGGAAAATATCTTCCATGCTGGACTGGAAGCGAGAGAAAAACATAAAATGTGCCTGTAAAAACCAGCTAAGGGTTCCGAGGGTTCCAATATACCTACAAATCTATCTAAAATACCCTTAAATCTTTTTTAGACGTAGCGAAACGATCTTTGTTTCGGTCTTTTACGCTCTGCCTACCCCATTAGGGATAAATGCGTGATTATATGTATGTATTTCAGGAAAACGAGTTAAGCCAAAAATGTGTGAGATGAGTATGGCAAATATCACATTGATAGAGGAGGCATATATCCTTCAAAATACGAAGTTGCACCAAAATTTACCAAATTGTGACAGGAAAGTGATTTCGAGCCTAATGGGTAACCGAAGCTCGCCACTGCGAGCCCAAACGCGATATAACGCCGTTTATGATCAGTCAGAATTGCGGCTCTTCTCACCACACCTGTGGCTGCAGTAAACCACTTTATTGCCAACAACATTTGCCCACTGATATTTCAAGTGATTCGCCCTTTATGTCGATACGAATAAATTACAACATTGCGCGATACTTTTACTACAGATTTTTATTTAGCTTTATTTTTTTTAGTTTAAATTTGACGAACCATTTGTTGCCTTAGAACATGTTACCTTAAAAATGTTTAATGTTTGTAAATTGGTGGCAAATAAATATTTTCTATTCTATTCTATTCTTCTAACAATCAAGCATATTTCCTAAAAACAAAAATGTGTGTATATTGGTTCCACACAATAGCGCCGTAGATTGCTTATTGTCCAATCTTGTCCGCACTTTTCCGGCGCTACCTTTTCCGTTTCATTGCAGAACAGAACACTGCCAATGCGGAGTTATGAACGAGGCCCGGAATGTAGATAATTTACAACGGAAGTCGCAACAAAGCGTTCCCGGCATGCGACCTACATGGGCCCATTCGATACCGACTCCTGGTAAACTACGGGATGAAATCTATAACATTCAATTTTTGAGGATGAGCTCAGTCCACGAAACTGAACAGTTTTTCTCCGTGGAACATACGCCGTCAAATGAAAAAATAATTCTTTTATCATTGTCAGTTAGCTGACCGTGTCAATATTTTGTATGGATGGCTATTATTTTATTACGTCAGACCCTTTTGGAACGAAATGACCAAAGTGTCAAAATAAACTAAGTGTTAAAATGACCAAGGTACTAAAATGACTAGGGTCAAAATGACCAAGGTACTAAAATGACCAAATTGCTCTAATAACTAGGTGCTAAAATTACTCAGTGTACGAAGTCTCTCAGGACCATGGGGTTGAAATTACGTTCCATAAGTAAAATACTCAGTAAATTACTCAAAACAGTTCCTCAACTAAACTAACCCTCAAAATTTGTCGATTGATTATAATTTCATCCTGTAGTTATCCACGCGCGGATGTCGCGTTACCCACGAAACTCTACATATGCATATGTACCAGTTGCAGATATAGTTTCGGTATTTGTGTTACCCTTTCGGGTAAATATCCGGTTCAGAACATCTGGGATGTGAAAAGGTTCCTTTGTGCGAGGGTTATACGTTGATTCGAGTAAGATTATTTCTGAAGATGGTTCAATTTGTAAGTGGATTACATGTATCTTCCTTTTAAGGAGGTTACACTTATCTTCATTAGCTTCAAGTAAGTAGCCAAATAGCATGCCAGTGCACCATTCCTCACAATGTGTACTGGTTAGTTGTTGCACTATCGATGCAATTTATTCCCCCAATTAACAAGGAAAATCACCAGTTAAAAAGCGTAAAAAGCCGTCGACGTCCACTTTATCCACATGTTGCTTTACGGTCTGCTGCTGGTTATTCAACGGCGCTAACATGACCTTAATCCCACTCGGCGCTCGCGTGCATCCCCACAGCTCCACAGCTGGCCCAGTTACCCACAATGGAGAGAGCTATTACAGAACAGTGTTAACCAGTTTAGTTCCGAACAAAAAACAAAAACTACAACTGGCCAGTATCAATAAAAGTTCAATCGCCCTACTTTGAGCGCTTTTTCAAGCTCTGTTACGTTCTGCCTGGAGCGAGCCTCGTTCGAAAGCAGAAAAGCTTGATTGCAACATTAAATAAAAACTGGGTAATTTTAACGAAAATTTCATTCACCTGCCGTGGCGCTTCAGCTGCTGTTAATTAAATAATTTCAGCCCCAGTTACTTAACAAAATTTAATTCTCAAAGACTATAAATAGTTGTCGGAACGTTGAGTGCCGTCGATCTAATTGGTTTTTTTTTAAGAGCAACGTTTTTGTTTGAAATTCATATTGTCTGTCCTCTTTTACAGTGTTTTGTTGTCAAAGGAGGTCAGAATTTTGCGTTAGATTATATGGCCTTGTTTATTATCCTAGCCTCACCTTCTTAAATTTGGGTCAAGGACTGTTCTCCGGAGAGGGAATCGCTAGTGACGTCATAAATAGTAATACCGCCATGATGATATTGTAACCTACTTGAAATTGTGCTTACTTAGACCCACTTACCGTAAGTGGGCTGACAGCCAAATAAAAAAAAATGCATAATTCTAGCAACTTATGTTCCCGTATATACATAATATCTGAAGTGATCCGAGGATATCGCTGTATCGTGGTTTGGCAGATAGAACGGACACTACATTAACACGTTACTATTTCAAAGACGTCTTTATAATATATGGGATAAAATATGCTGTGCCAAAAAACATAGAATGTATCAGCTGCATTTCCCCCCGGGCATGCTAATAACCAGCTCAGGGATCCGAGAGTTTCAGTATATTGCAATTTAGGCGACGGGCTGACAACCTGTCACTACTGCAATATACCTACAAATATATCTTAAATAACCCTCAAAACTTGTCAGACGTGGCGGAACGACCTTTGTTTTAGTCGTTTACGCTCTGCCTACCCCATTACAGATAAAGGCGTAAAATTATGTGAAACGCGACGAAGAAATTTTTTGAAAGACCGTCAAAAGCTCTACCTACCTTGTAAAGGATAAAAGGCGTGGTGGCATGTAAGTAGCAATGTATGTGCAGAAATAATTTTGCAGGATACGTAACGGGAACCGGTGTATAATGGCAGTTTACGTTCAATTCGCTCTTCCTCATTGAGTTGTTCACGTATTGCGGTGCAGTCACATGTCATTGCATAGTGCAACTAGGGCTCACGGTAGAACTATAATAAACAGGATGACAATAAGTGGTCAACTGCCTCCGTGGTCTAGTGGCTAGTGCTATGGACTCCTGATCCGGAGGTCCTGGGTTCGATTCTTAACACAAAGTTGATATTTGAGAATTTAATACTTTGTGAATTTTTCCCCAGTTTGGTTAGGACTTTGCAGGCTGAATCACCTGATTATCCGAAAAAGAAAAAGATTTCGTGCTTCGGAGGGCACGTTAAGCCGTCGGTCCCGGTGGCTGTCTTTGACAGTGGTCGTTACTCAAACCAAGTTAGAGGCCTGATAATTGTGCTTCTAGGCGGTTTAAAAACTCTGACACCAGGGTTCATCGGGTCGATAGACTCGATACCCACTCGACAGAAGAATAAGTGGTCAACGAAAAAGACCTAATATATTGGAGGAAGGATTATATACGCGACAGTGAATATCTATAGGCAATGCAGGCAAGCCAGGTCAAAACACAATCGTCTGCGTCATCACTCTCACGTAAGGTGAGATGTTTGCCTATTAAGGCATTCCTATCCCTCTCGGCAAATGGTTGTTCTCAAGAGCTTATTTCTACATACATACATACATATAATCACGCCTTTATCCCTAATGGGGTAGGCAGAGCGGAAACGACCTAAACAAAGGTCGTTCCGCCACGTCTGACAAAGTTTTGAGGATTGTTTAGATAGATTTGTAGGTATATTGCTGTAGTGACAGGTTGTCAGCCTGTCGCCTAAATTGCAATATACAGTAACCCTCGGATCCCTTAGCTGGTTTTTACAGCCTGCCCGGGAGGAAATGCAGCTGGCACATTCTATGTTTTTCTCTCGCTCCCAGTCCAGCATGAAAGTAATTATTTCTCCTAAACAAATTATTGGAAAATTCTAAAAATATATAAATCTAAGAAATTAATTCATGGCCTGCAATTGTAACATTTAAAAATGTTTTAGTTCATAAATAAGTATGCTAAAAATACATACATATAATCACGCCTTTATCCCTAATGGCGTAGGCAGAGCGTAAACGACCCAAACAAAGGTCGTTCCGCCACGTCTGACAAGTTTTGAGGGTTATTTAAGATATATTTGTAAGTATATTGCTGTAGTGACAGGCGCTATACTGAAACCCCCGGATCACTTAGCTGGTTTTTATAGCATGCCCAGGAGGAAATGCAGCTGGCACATTCTATGTTTTTCTCTCGCTCCCAGGCCAGCATGGAAGAAACTCTAAGAAAATCTGTTTTTATCAGTAATAATATTCCTTCTTAACTATTAGGAGCCCTTTACGGTTCCTTCGGGAAATTATCCGTATTATGATTATCTAAAATCGCAACATTGCTTTTTTTAATCCGTCGTGTAGTTTTAATGGAATTAGCATTTTTGAGCGTTTTTCGCACATTTTCGCCACACCGTAGTGCGCGCTGATTTGAACGATACTCGAAGGCATTACGGGCGATGGTTGCATATTTTGAAATCTACCTGTTCATCTTGTAGTGGATTGCAGTTCGTCTACGGAATATACTACACTTCACAGTACAATAACTATCCTAGTATAAATTTATTTGTAGCATCAAAATGCTCGTGCAAGCCAATCTAAACTTCCTAATTCAGCCTTCCGCAAGTGGAACAGTGGCCTCAGTGCAGCGGATATAGACTGCAGCATTGCATTGTTAAAATTGAAACAGATAAACGAGTCTTTTATCAGACATTCTTCCCGTTTCATGTGGAATGTAGAATGGACGATTTCTCGTGACAGATTTTTTAGCTGCCTGTGCCTATCTGAAATGGTTATAACGATAATGGTACCGATTCCTTGAGGACACAACGTAACTAAATCGTGACTAAAATTATTGCCGTCCCTTTCTCTTCTCTCATGATAGAAAATGATAGGTACCGATATTAGTCAACATTTAGTGAATTTGTACGCATACGAATTGCTCCCACTATCTGTTAGATATTGGTACCAATTTACTACAATTGTTGCTGTCCCTTTCTGTTTTCTTATGATAGAAAATGACAGATCATCATAGTCAAGATTTAGTGATTTTGTAGGCATACAAATTGTCCCATTGCCGACTTCTCCTGACTTTCATTATAAATATGTAAAATAAAATGCCTAAGTAGGCAAGGCAGTTAAGTTAGCTAATCTCATTGGCCATTGACTATGGGAAATTCTATGAATAGGATTTAGCTATGGGCTCTAACTACATGTTTCAAGTATTTACTTGGCAATGGCGGAAGTAATAGGATGTTATCGTAGGCCTCCGTCCAACTACCGCGCACTGTTCCTGCAATCAGATTACGCTGCGCCCGCGCATCGCTGCGTATTTCCCACGCTTAGAGAATAATACCATCAACTCCAGTCCAGATACAAAGACAAAAGACCCCCTTGATATCGAGTAATAACCGTCCATACGAGTCAACTCTTTTGAAATTGCAATTTCAATACCTTTCAGACTGTTCCAACATTATATAATTATACTTACTTAGGCTGATGAAAGCAATTAATTTTAAAGGCATTCGGTAAGTATCCGAAAAGATGAGATTTCACAAATGATTATGTCCATTTGTAATTATTTTCAGACATGAAGTATTTAAATTTTAAATGCTTTGAAATAAATTCAATTTTATCAAGTTACGAACTAGCAGTTCTCTCTTTGGTCCGCGGTGGGAAATGCAAATGTAAGTTCTGCAGAGTCGGCGCCCCTTATCTGATGAGGAGACCGCCAGATGCCCGGTGCTGACACGAAAACTTATTTACTCGCCTTTGCCGAAGAAAATCGTTCATTTCACCGTGAGTGAGGACACCGCATTCTTTATGAAAGGAAAGTAAATATTTTTTCTCCCCGCGATAAAATGATGGAGTAGTTTCCAAAGTTCCTGAATGAAGTCAATTTAAAGGGGCGTCGATTTTTGTTGTGATTACCTTTCTTTTGAGAGTAAGCCGGACATAAACTTGGACATTTATTTCAAAGACGGCGCGTTAAATGCGATAGTAAAAGTTTTATGCTAGGATCAGAGCCTGGGGAGGGGAGGGGAGGTGCGGGGCTGGTTGGAGCAGGCCCGACTGCAGCACACTACCAACACGCTCTGGATTTACGTGCCTGCGTTTACTGCCTCTTCGTAATAACCATTATCTGTAAATAAGTTACCGTGACAACTTTATGGTATTTTTTTTATCGCGGGTTTGTGACTTTATGGCAGGGAACCAAGTGATAAATAGATTTATGGAACAGTCTATTCGTTTTATAAATAAAACTACAACTTGTTGTCACTATACGTAGGAGGCAGATATTTAATAGAACTAATTTTCCATGTAGAGCCAAACGTTTTAGGCCAGGGGGTAAACAGAGGTATAGTGCTATTTGTGCCTCATGTAAAGCAGACATCAAAAGGCGTATATCAAAGACGAGTGTTGCCACGCACAGAGGGAAGCGTCAGGGTGGCCACCCTCCACAGCAGGAGGGTGGAGCTAGTTCAAATTTTACAAGCGAACCCACTTCACCGCTTTGTGAAAGCCGAAAAAGTAAACCCCGTTTTGATAGCCTCGTCTCACTGTAATAAGCGTACGCACTGTCGGGGTGTCTGCGTCCCTGCTCTGCTCGTAAATCAATTTATAGACGGGGAAAGTCAATAGTACTTGCTGCCATTGGCTAAGTGGCGCCCCCATCAGTAAATAAATCGTAAGTAACTAAAAACATAATGAATCGAAAATCCAGTTGAACAGACTCAAGTAATAGCTATGAAGATAGTATAGACCCTTACCTTTTTTCTACCTTATTCGCTTATTAGCGATTAAGGTAGAAAAAATGCGATAAACGGCCATCGACGGCATTTTTTCTAGCTGTTACTAAAACGAACTAAGAATCGCTAATTTATAAGATTCTAAATTATCTTTACAACTATAACTTGAGTCTGTTCGACCGGATATTCGATTTATTGTGTTTTTAGTGAGTTGTGATTTTTTTACTAATGGGGGCGCCACTTAGCCTATATCGGAACCTTAAGCAAACGAGAAACTTTAGACAATTATTCCACCGACATCACAAACTAACAAGTTCGCAATGGCGGTTGCTATAAGAAATGCTTATCTTATATTAGCTTTCAGTTTATGAGAGAAACAGCTTTTAACGAAATTAGGGGCGTACAAATTAATGAATTCGGGGCAAGAGGAGTAACCACATAAATTCACACAAGCGAATATCTTAGTGATAGATAACAGGAGCGGTGTAAAGGATCGCTGAGGGTAGGAAATGTAGATGTATGCAAAAAACCGCATGAATAGTCATTAAACTCCTCCATTCATTGAGTAAACAATAAACGCTGTATCTTACATTGCCTGCAGTGAGAGAATTTATGATAGTCGATGGAGCAATTTAATTAAATAAAAAGACGCAATATTCTCGAGTGAATAGAAATTATTAGTCGACTGTATATAAGACTGTTGAATAAATGAAAGGGCATGAGAGCTCCGTGGGGGCAGCTGGGGCAAAAAATGCGGAACTGAAGTAATTCACTGTGAATAATAAACGAAAAATTTACGAGACGAGCCCTTAAGTTGAGGAAGTGAGGCAGATAAGGTCCCATTAGACCAACCTGAATATAAAATTATATGTCTCAATTAGAGTAAGCCCATGTCCGGAACCGCAATAAATATGAGACTTAATTCCGGGATATAAAATGAGACTTGATATTTTATGAGGAAATTTTAATTGTTGATTCAAAAATAGGTCTACTGTATTCGACAACATATGAAGTTACAGCGAAACAATGAGAGCGGAACGAGCGCTTTTCAACTTCCATAACGAGACTCACATAAGTTACTGTTTGAAAACAGCTCACACATATTTTTAGAGGAAACAATCAGAAACAATGTAACGGCAGAGAAGCTTCCGATACGGATCAAGTTGTTCGAATCGCCAACTCGAAGGAAAGTTCCGTGGAGAAAGTCTACAAATAAATTGTACTGGGAAACAATGCAGGTATTGTTCACTTGTAAATTGGCTGAAATAACTCAGTGGCGGAGTCAATATCAGCCCGATCACATAGAAGCTATAAGCAGCTATGTCATTACGTTACGACTAAGCGCTACGTACGAATTGCTCGAACAATAGCTCGTATAAGATATTTATCACCTCGGTAATATTGTTAAAGAAGATGCTGCAACTTCGAGTAACAAATAGGGCAGGCGAGCTGTGAGATAATATCCTGCATTTTCTCACTACGTTCATAAAATCATTCGGCAACAAAAAGGGTCAGGCCGTACGGCATGACTCACCCCTTTTCTTTCCTCTTTCTGATAAGGCGGAATAATTTCGAGTATTTCACTTCAACTTCAAATGGGCTTTAAACTTTTATTTAAGACTGTGAACACGATAAGCTGTGAAATGAAAAAGTAAGAGACAATCAGAAGAGGGATGTAATTGGCAATTACGGCAAAAAGTCCTAAACGAGATTTAAATTATTAGAACTGATAAAGTAAATGATAACGATCCTTATTTTATTCTGAAAGTTCTCCATTTAATCTGAAGCTCAATTTTCCTAACTAATTACTTATTACTTTTAATTACACACTGTTCCAATCACTTGATCCCACATGCATGCTCTATCAATTCAATATGTTTATTTCATGTACGATTGATTTGATTAGGTAGAACAAACATATTGATTGTGCGAGACAATAGAGGCAGCGGCGTGGCCTAGATACCGCCAGGTGACCTGGCATGAAGCCTGTTGGTTGTAAGCGCTCGGAGGCACCATTGTGCCTATAACTTAGGCACACAAAGCGCAGCTTAGGGCTTAAACTGATAAGGCCTAGGCGCCAAGCAGAAGCAAAGCTATTCACTGGTTTCGAAACTGCTAAAGAGAATTAAGTTTAAACGAGGCGCTTCTCGCGCGAGGTTTAAAATCTAAACGGATAAATCGTAATTTATTTTAGGTCTTACTTGATAAAAATAGGTTAAAATACTGTAGTAATTTAACAGAGCCTTTTCATTTAATATAATAGAGCTTTTACTCAACAAACGATTGTAAAATTTCCTTTGTTTCGCAAAACGGGAGTTATTTAAATAATAATATCTGAAAAAATAATGAACGTGTTCTCACCTGAAGAAAATTGTGGTTGGTTATTCTTTATTGCGTGAAGATGAACTTTACTTTCATCTGAAACAATTGAAACATAAACATTAAAACAGAAGTTGGAACAGGAAAACATTTCAGAAAAGTAGTCTAGTTTTTAATAGATTTGCACCATCTGCACATTCATAGATCAACCATTTCTTTTGTAAAAGGTCTTGACGACGATAGTGGTATGTTCCGAATTCCGTCTCAGAGAATAACGTTACGTAAATTGAAGTTCTCCGAAGTAAAATAGATTATCCACATTAATAAGCATAGAGTTGTGAAGCTATAGATTAGACAAACAGTCTAAGGTCCGCTGCAACAATTAACGTCCGCAAAGACAAACTAAACTGAAGTAATAAAGTCGGAACCGGCAGACAGTGCTTAGGGTTAATCCCCCTTTATAATTTGACGAGGGTCCTTTAGTTTAAATTTTGCGAGCGTATTTTACGCCGGGCGGCTCGTAGATACATATGACGAATTAGGAGAGCCATAGATAGAGGATGCCCAGACAGTGTGTGTGACCTCAGAATATTAAAAAAGAACACGAATAGATGATGGAAAATAGTCTCCTGTTGTGCGAACCTAAAAAGGAATACCTATTCATTCAGTCAATAATTGCGTAAATTCAGTCTGCTGTCGGTAGTCTATCTATCTGACCTTGTCGTCAAAGTTTTATGATTGATCTTCGAACACATTTTTATTTGTTACAAGCCAAGACATGTAAGAACAAAATTCTTACCAACAAATAAAGAAAACATTACTATTCCAAACTTGCGACCGAAGAGAAATTTGGAAGTACCCGAAAACAACAAGAAAAACAAATAGGAAAGAGAAATAGAACAAAATAGATAAAGAGTGACTGTTTAGTGTCCCGTTTACTTCAGTGGAAGGACCGCTGAGCGATTGGCGGAAGAATTCAGTAAATGGTAAGAACTAACAAGAAAACGTATCTATGGCGCCTGGGTTATGTTATATCAAGTAATTAAAATGGATGGGAAGGGAAAATTGCTGCACGTCCTAAAAAAGACGAACAATTAAAACATTTGAAACAAAACATATTCTTCTCCGAGGAAAAATATGTCTTCTATCTCAAATAAAGAGTTTTGTTTAGGTAGGCTTACTGTACAACAGGTACATTGGAAAGTAGGTAGACAAATACATCATATAAAAGCCTGTGCTAATCCTGTGTCAAAATAAAAGTTCAAAACAACAAACTGATAATAAAACTAGTTAAACTAAACGATTTAACTTCTAAACCGTTTTGTTTTATTGGAGTATCTTCGTATTCGCACAAATACAAACTTCTGACTCTGAATTTATTTTAGCCGGGAGCCATCGCACATAAACTAGCTAGATAAATAGAGCTAGTTAGACATTTTACCAAAAAACACGCAATTTTTCGGATATTAGTGATCTAAGGATATTATTAGTTTTATCCTTAGAAAAACCTTGCTAATAATTTTTTGTATCGTGAATTTCCAAAAATGGTGACGCAATTTAACGGGCAGACCGAGGCAGGGCTATTCCCGTTAGCTACAATTCGTTGTTGAAGTAAGTCGCGATAAGACTGTCTTTTGGAAATCTTCTTAAAGTTTGGGATAGAAATCTCGACCCGTAGCTGCACGTGAGTCGCATGCATATCCGCAATCAGGCTGATAAGGAAAGCCCCATATTCGGAGCTTCTACAGTTCTACCTACTTGCAATTTTATTGTTCTACTTATCTAGCTTTAACGAAACACATAAAACTAAATGTACTTTGATACTACTTTTGTATCCAATACGTTTTTAAAATGTGATTTTATTGTAATCATTTTTTTTTTCTTTTGCCATAAAAACATTTAACATGGCATAAATTAATCTGGAAGTCGGCGCTAGAAGCCTAATTAAATACTGATTTTTGTTATGTAATTATATTTTCGCTCATTTAGTTTTATATAACTTTATTGTATACCTAATAAATATTCAAAATCATCGCCTCATGCATCATCATCGCTGACCGACAAACCACAAAGCGATTTAAGTCGCTAATCACTGAGTCATATAAGTTTATTATGAGTTATTTAGTCTAATACTCTTCCATACAAGAAGATCATTTGCATATTCCGTGGTTCGGAAGGCACGTTAAGCCGTTGGTCCCGGTTAATATCGTTTAAAACCGTAGATATTAGTCGTTAAGCCATGTCAGAGGTCAGTGCTAAGCATTGGCGGCTTGAAAACTCTGACCTAATCTAGGATTGGGTTTGGTTTCCCTTCTGGGTTGCGGAGGTCAGATGGCAGTCGCTCTGTGTAAAAACCAATACCCTCGTTCAATCCCCTAGATTAGGTAGCCGACCCCGTGATATACGGGATAAGCCCAGGGAGATGATAACAAGAAGATCATTTGCATAAATAAAGATAAATAAAATCATGCTTACGTGATAGGCAGTTGGCAACAGTCTAGTAAAGTATGTTCGATACGTCTGACAGATATTCAGGGTAACTTCAGAAAGAAAAGTGTATTAATGTAGAGACAGGTTGTCAACCCTTTGTCTAAATAATACACTGAAAGCCTCGAATTTCTCTCCTGATTTTGACAGTATGTCCAGGAAGAAGAGCACCTGGATTATTATTCTATCAGTAGAACGCAATTACACTCCAAGGATGGTAAAAGAGGTAATTGAGATTTCGAAATACCCAAATTTCAATAGAGGTGATGGTTTCATACATACATACATATAATCACGCCGTTATCCCTAATAGGGTAGGCAGAGCGTAGACAACCTAACAAAGACCGTTCCGCCACGTATGACAAATTTTGAGGGTTAATTAAGATACATTTGTAGGTATATTGCTGTAGTGACAGGTTGTCAGCCCATCGCCTAAATTACAATATATTGAAACCCTCGGATCCCTTAGCTGGTTTTTACAGCATGCCCGGGAGGAGATGCAGCTGGCACATTCTATGATTTTCTCTCGCTCCCAGGCCAGCATGCAAGTTAACATTAATTTTAATTAGTTAGTTGTATGGTTTCAAGCTGTCAAGTATGTGGAATCCGGTGATAGGTATGTGCAAAAAACGCTCGCTGAATAGTGTACCTAACAATGATACTGTTAGTTTTGTGTGTCGTGAATGGTGAGTAGAGTAGTGTTAGTGCTCGTTTGGAGGAGTCGCGTAATACAAATACAAACATTCAAAAACGCAACCGAAAGAGGGTAGACCGATATGTCTGCCCATAGCCACCACATCGCTTGCAAGTTCCTCAGTAGCTCCGTGATGATAACGCATGAAACTGCGCAAAAAATTCGGTCACTCATATAAAAAAGGAAAACAACGGTAAATTTCCCGTTTTTAATCATTATAATGGATTATTATTGTTTATCTCTCCCAGGGTTTTGGGTTACATTGTATTGTAATTTAGGCGATGGGCTGACAACTTGTCACTAAAGCAATACATATTACAATCTAAAATAGTCCCCTTAATTTTTGTCAGACGTGGCGAAAGCGCCTTTTACGAGGCGTTAAACGCTCTGCCTACCCCGTAAGGGATAAAGGCGTGATTTATGTATGTATGTATGTATGTATCTCTCCCAGTACAGTAAGGAAGTTAACGTAAAACACTTATTATGCAACAGTAAACACACACGCCTATCGAATGTCTTTTCAATTCACGTACCAGTTTTAAAACGATTTACATAAACAAGCAATTTGAAAAAGCGGGTTAGGAGTCAAAGGCCGTGCTTGACACTGCCATATTGGGCGTACAGGGGTGATTAGCATATCAGAGATCTAGCACAGGTGGGATTTGCATATCGGCTTGATGAGTTTTCCCGCGGGAATAAGAAATTTCTACACCAATTACGTTTTTCCTTTACGGATAATTTTCTGTATGGTAAAAAAACTTTCGAAATCTGTCCAGTAGTTCCAACAGACAAACAAATACCTCATTTTATATTAGTAAGCTTATCATTACACATGTATAGCTAAACGCTTGCTACTGGAGCCATAATCAACATCATTAACTCCTCATAGACATGTCGCCGTAATTTGAGCCCTGTTCGAGATGGTAATGCGATATGAATTTGGTGATATTAACAGACAGTACCTACCACCTACCTATTACATGCTATTACCACTGATATAATTATAATTATGGTGCATATTCACCAGCTGCGGCCTAAAGAATGATGTAAGATAATCCATATTCTAGTGTGGTACTACAATATGTACATCAATACCTACATAGCTCATTCAAAATCTCACACTATTTGAGATAAAACAATAACATATTTTTGTACTTAGACTATGCATGATCATAATAATATAACATATATAACGTGTTTTCATTTATAACCATTATCTTATTTTTAGTTTTTGTTACACTGCAAAATGACTTCGCACATAAATCATTGAAAAGAACTTTGAACCTACTCAATGCAATTATATTTATAGAAATAAATATCAAAGCTAAGACGACAGGTGCTAGCTAAAACACTAGGCGGAAAGGAAACTTAAGCTATATGCGTGAAAAAAGCACTGTCTATATTCTAATAGTTCAATCGCTGTTAGATAAGAGACTCTTTAGAAGATTAAGGAGTTGGTTTGGAGGGTTTATAGCACTACTCGCCACGCTTGACAGGCGGTTTCAGGGAACTGGTCTGCCCCAATTAAAAAAATATCTTCAAGTACGATACGACACTCCTCGTAGATATGGGATGATCTTCTTCTTCTGTCGAGTGTATCGACCCGATGAACCCTGGTGTCAGAGTTTTTAAACTGCCTATTATCACAACTATCAGCCCTCTGACATGGTTTGAGTAACGACCACTATCAAAGACAGCGACCGGGACCGACGGCTTAACGTGCGCTCCGAACTACGAAATCTTTTCCTTTTTCGGACAATCAGGTGATTTAGCCTGCAATGTCCTAACCAAACTGGGGAAAAATTCACAAAGTGATAAATTCTCCAATATCAACTTTGTGTTTGCCCCCTGAGAGTCGAATCCAGGACCTCCGGATCAGGAGTCTATGGCAGTAGCCACTAGACTACGGAGGCAGTTGGGGTGATGTTCTTATGCCAGGTATCACATTAGCTATATAACATTATAATAGTAGCGCATACTGTATAACAGTGTTATAGGGTTCAGTCAGGCAGCCGTGTGCCCTAACTAATCACCATGAGCTCCTCGATTGATTGCTATCAATCAATTTGCGGAACTATCTATTAGTAGCTTCCTGTTACACCAATAATAGCCCTGTTATTAAATACTCACGCATTATATCGGCTGATTTGGATTATCCAAACTCTTGTAACATAATGTACATTACATAAAACTACACGTACGTAGTCAGTTTTTCATAATATCTGACAATATTGTAGGCAAGTTCAAAAAAGTCGATTTGTCAGGTACTGAAATCCACAGAAACGCGAAATGAATGTATTTATAAGTTTTGAGACTTACTCGGTTGTTCATTAATTACAATAAGATTATTATTTTGAACCGGTTTACTTCTACGATTATATTTGTTGTTACATCGATATTTCATCGCGGTTTCATGCGACATGGTCACGAGCAGACTGGCTAGGCGAATGTTGACATCTTCTAAGGGAAACCATATCGGCCTCTTTCGGATAGTAACAATAAATATAATCGTGGTAGTAACCCCGTTCAATTCAATTCATAATCTTATTGTAATGTATTTTATGTCACCCCAGTTCAACATGGAATTGTTTTCTTTAAATTAAAGTCTTAATGACGAAGAACTTTGAACTGTCTTCAGCAAAGTTATATGGCAGTACCGTCCTCACCGACGCGGCACAAGTACCACTAAGCTCACTCTATAAAAACTAATGGTGTCCCCATTGCTATTGGATTATTTCCTCGCTGATTATTTTGATCATTCTTCCTTTCATGCAGACTCTACCCGAAATGTTTTCTAGATATTTAATCTGCAGAATAACGGCGTCTTAATCGCCATTTTGGTGTCATCATCATACCATTTTGGTTTTAATCTGATTTTCTTAAATGATAAGTAAAACTTAAGTATTTGGTGAAATAGGTGCTTCATTTTCCTTGAATGCCGATGTTCGTTACGATGTCAAAGCAAAAAATTTCTTCGCACTATAGAATCATACATAAAGATATACCGTAGAGAGGAGAGAGGTAGCAGTACAAAGGCATGAATAAATCATCCGAAGGGAAGTGATGTGTACGTATTATACATGCTTACGTTCCTCCGAATATCAATGCAACAAATAAAATAAGAGGAAACGTGTCGCTGAAGACACGTAGAAAAAATAAATAAAGCGTGTCGATGGGGCTCTCAAAACAAAAGAAATTTTAGCTCTCAGTGTACTTAGTTGTCAATAGATTACGATTTAATATCCTATAAAGACCTTTAAAAGGAGGAACGAGCGCTGAAATCCTCTTCCGCCTTTTCGATGTCACATTATCAAAGTCTATAAACGTTTTGGTGTTTAGAACAGCTCCACTAGAACGCTCTCGTCTGGGGTGAGTTTGGACCGTTCCCTGCTTTATGTAGAGTTTGAAGTGTTTGTTTTATGTTAGGTATCTAGCTAGTATAGTAGAGCAGCCAGTATCAGAGCCTGACTCCGCGCCAGGATTGGCTTCCGCCTGGCAAGCGGCCAACGTCCCAACGGGTCACATCGCATACTATACGCAAGTAAAAATCCTCCATGAAAATTTATCACCATGAAAACGGTTTTGTGTTAATCATGTACTTAACTATCTTAATAATTTCGAAAAACACATGTACCTTAATAGAACCTTGCGGAGCAGAGAACCGGTTCATGAGTAAATTACTTATGCACTTAAAGAGATAACAAAACCTTTATAATTTTAGCCTACATAATTCCTTAAGTCTATAAAATACTTTAGGCTTTTAAAGTGTACCCCTTGGGTATTTCTAAGAGCGTCGGTAGGCGAGGGCGTGGATGTATTGATATTTCCAGGGCCCTCGACAGCTGTCGGGATTGGGCCGCCACTTCGAGCCTCCTTCAAGATACTGAGAAGCAGATTGTCATCCCGCTTTGTCAGGCGCTAAGACACCAAGTGGTCGACAGCTCTTGAAACTTTCACGGTGTTGCATGTCGGAAACAAGGCCACCAACTTCCGAGATTAGGTGGCCAAACGAGAAAACTTTTATTGTTAGAAATTTAAGATGTGAAACAGTTTTATATTCAAAGTTTCAACGATAATGCCTGAGCTGGTTAGAGATGGTGCCAGAATGAATTAACTTAGTAACCTATCTTCCCGATTCAATTAATCTGATCTCCAATCTCGTCCAAGTTTACTGCTGTGGCATATCTTATCTACGTCGTGTGCACATATAGTTGGAGCTTCCAATCTCTCAGAGGGAGGAGCTGCAAGCGAAAGCTGGGTTATTAAATTATCCCCAACTGATAAGACCAGCACATTAAAATTAACGGTACTCCTGCCTGGTCATGAGCAGATCAATGTTTAAAGGCATGTGTTACACTATAAAAGATCTTGGATCCAATACAATGCACAAATTCCATGTTTTTTTTTTTAATGATGAAACTCATCTTTGTTCTATCGTAGATTTCGTCTTGATCATCGCTTGTCTAGACAAGAGTCATGGAGCTGTATTTTTGAATCACTCCAAACGTATTCGCATACGAAAGACTATCATTCGCATGACAAATAGTATGAAAATCGCATGCAAATCGTGCTGTTTCGCATGCGCATTCCGATTCGAGTGATTCAAAAATATGCGCTATGACCATGAGCTAACTCATAGCAAATATGAAAAAAAAATATAATCATAAAGTTACATCATCCACAATTCAAATAGGCAATATAAATTACATACATACTTATAATCACGCCTTTATCCCTAATGTGGTAGGCAGAGCATACACGACCTAATCAAAGGTCGTTCCACCATGGCAGATTTTTAGGTATGTTGCTGTAGTGATAGGTTGTCAGCCTATCGCCTAAATTGCAATATACAGAAACCCTCGCATCCCTTAGCTGTGTTTTTACAGCATGCCCGGAAGGAGATGCAACTGGCACATTCTATGTTTTTCTCTCGCTCCCAGTCCAGCATGGAAGACAACATAAATTTGTTGCGTTTTACAGTGTAATATGTGCTTAACAAGAAAGTGATTGCATTGCAGCTCATTGTATGATACTATCTCTTACTACATTTATATCTGCAATCAGCAGTAATCGTTTTGGCTTGGTTTATGTTACGGGACTATAGGAATTATATTATGTGGGGTTTAAATAATGTACATTAAGTAAATTTAATCTATGATGTATAGTTATTTATTGCATTAAAAAAAGTACTTATCCTGTAACTTACTTCCATGCTGGCCTGGGAGCGAGAGAAAAACATAGAACGTGCCAGCTGCATTTCCTCCCGGGCATATTGTAAAACCCAGCTAAGGGATCTGAGGGTCTCAGACTCAGTATATTGTAATTTAAGCGATGGGCTGACAACCTGTCACTGCACCAATATACCTACAAATCTATCTTAAATAACCCTCAAAACTTTGTCAGACGTGGCGGAACGAACTTTGTTTAGGTCTCTGCCTACCCCATTAGGGATTAAGGCGTGATTATATGTATGTATGTATCCTGTAACTTCTACCTAGGCGGGGTTAACTTGAGGTTTATCTGGTCATCCACATCTTAGATGTCCACTTAAACCTCCGTCTAGTCTTGCGTTAAAGTTTATTCTCGAAGTAGTTCTTGAAGTTTTGACAGTCGCTTTAAAAAGATTATTACTGTTACTACACTGGACCCAAAACCAGCGTTTCCAGTAGAATTGTCATCCACCTACTATACAAACAGACAAAACCAACACTCTCAACTACCGTGTTAATATTTACCTCGCTCGAAACTTTGCTCGCTCCTATTTAGAATAGCAATGAAATGAACAGAAAATACGAACACGTTAGTGGAGTTATTTTTTTCTTTGTTTTGTGCAGCGCTAATGGAGCATAAATAAAACACGACCCTTCATCCTCGCAGTACAAAGAGCTTATACATTTAGCTCAGTTATCTTAAATAGAATAGAGGAGAATAGAGTACGCTTTCAGTAATCTAAGCAAACAATAGACATTTCTGCCCCGTCAGTGCGTACGTAACAGATCATCCGCAATATTGACTCAAATGAGTTGACTTGTTGACTCGAGTCCCGATGAAAACATCATCAATTGATACATGACATGCATCTTTTCACTTTTTTGAAAGCGTCAGTAATTAAAGCAAATCATCACTTAAATCTTCGCATCATCGCCTTACATAAAAGTCTTAAGTATTCATAAAATTATTTAATTTTATATATGCTAATTAATTACTTCCTACGAGTTTCATTGACCTAACAAAATTTGTCTAAGCTTCCTAGTGAAAGTTAAGTAATTTTTAGAACCACTTCCATATTTGTAAAGGACATTGAATGCATTTTAGATAGAGTATTTCGTTTTTCTGACAGTTTGATAGAAGTTTTAATGAAGTAAAGGGGACGAGACAATTATAATTAGGTACATACATATACGCGTTTATCCCTAATGGGGTAGGCAGAGCGTAAACGACCTAAACAAATGTCGTTCCGCCACGTCTGACAAAATACATACATACATACATATAATCACGCCTTTATCCCTAATGGGGTAGGCAGAGCGTAAACGACCCAAACAAAGGTCGTTCCGCCACGTCTGACAAAGCCTTGAGGGTTATTTAAGATAGATTTGGAAGGATATAGCTGTAGTGACAGGTTGTCAGCCCATCGCCTAAATTACAATATACTGAAACCCTCGGATCCCTTAGCTGGTTTTTACAGCATACCCGGGAGGAAATGCAGCTGGCACGTTCTATGTTTTTCTCTCGCTCCCAGGCCAGCATGGAAGAAACTAAAAAAAATACAATTTTAGTTTCCAGAATATACTACTACTAAAGCATTGACTTTAAATGTCGCTGATGCTCCCGCAGAACTATACCATCAAAACAATACTTAAATTACAGTAGATAAAGAGCAGTTCAACTGTCCAGGAGCATTATGATGACGTCACGGGCGCAGCGGTCCCCGGACGCGGCTGACGGCCGGGTAGCCGGAGACAGGAGACAGCCCTGGGAATGCCGCCCACGGCCGCTCTCACTGCAAATGACATTGAACGTCAATTGCAATGAACTTGACTCACTTTTCACACCACAACAATAAAGGACGGGACGCTTGCACGTGGCCACCTGAACAGGATGAAATTCTATCAGTTAATGAACAAAACTTTTAATCTTAACTTCAGGATCATGGTATCGAAAGTAAATAAAAAGAAACCACCCTGCAAGTATAAGAGTGTTCCTAAAAGTTGGTTAGAGTCAGCGCAAAAGTTAGCCTGCAGTTCATCGAAAATACTTTTAGCTCTGAGAGCTCTAGAACGAATACGAGAACTAAAATAGACGCCCAAGATCCTCCAGAACAGACTAAAAAAAATTACAAGATCATAATTTTCTCATTCGCTAACTTTCAGACGGAAAAAGTACAAATTGTGGGAGAAGGAAATAGAAATTTTAATTGAAAATATAAACGACTGGAGTTTATAACAATGTAAAATCGTACTATAGAAAAGTATGAATAAATGGAATATTCCTCCAGCGCACCTGTAATTGTTTCCAGGCAATAAATTTCTCTGATCGCAAAAGCACCTTTTAACAATTCCATCGATGCTCGTGACAGCGGAAAGGTGAGGGGTTGTGCGGTAATAGGACAAAGCATCGATAGCGATTGTTCCGGTCCACAGAGCCCGGTGCAATCGCACAATCAGGAATATTGCTTTGTTTTTTTACTCCCATATATTCTATTTCAACAAAACTAGTGTTCGCGGGTTCACAGTATCTGTATTGACAGTCTGCTGGATACTGTATGTATAGGCAAAAGCCTACAATGCAAAAGTGTTTGCGTAACATAGCCAACTCCGATCAATACGTGTGTCCTGTCTGGCTCTATTCATAGCGATTAATTTCGGTAATATTACTTTCCATAACGTCTGCTATTGTCATTTTAGAATAATATGATTTTCAACTTCTATGCTGGACTGGGAGCGCGAGAAACACATAGAATGTGCCAGCTGAATTTCATTGTAGAAACCAGCTTAGGGATTCAGGGATTTCTGTTTATTGCAATTTAGGCGATAGGCTGACAACCTGTCTCTACAGTAATATACCTACAAATCTATCTTAAATAACCCTCAAAACTTTGTCAGTCGTGGCGGAACGACCTTTGCTTATGTCGTTTACGCTCTGCCTACCCCATTAGGGATAAAGGCGTGATTATATGTATGTATGATTTTCACAAATGTGTGGCGAATTCGTGCATGGTAGCAATATTGTGGTCTGATAAAAGCGTCATTCGCTCGAGGCTAGATATTAGACCGGATATTGATATTCCCTATTTTCGAAGGAGAGCTCTCGGGCGCCGGCGAAGTACAAAGAAAAGATTTATCTGTCTTTGCAATCCCAATACTGCTATATGGGCCGGAAAGTCGTCAGCAAAAACCCCTCTTTTGTAAATTGATTTTACCGTTTCAACTTGATACTCTAATCCAAAGAAATGTAAATCTAAGTAAAAAAGTTGTGTACATAAAATAAAAGTAATAATAGAGTGTATGTTGGAAAATAGGGAGAGATTAGAATAGACCGTAGCCTTTGCCGCAAGGTATATGGATCATGTTTTCAAATCTGTAGTCGACGGATTTACCTAAGCCTGGCCAAACTCTTCCACTACTGACAAGGAGCTTGCAGATTCTGTCCGCATCCGCATAGTCAAAGGCAGGCTGAGAGGGGCAAGGCGGTTGAAATACGTTTAGTTTAGAATTGTGAGACAAGAGCACTTGCAGCCAACGATATCTTCAACCCACTGCGACTTGACAGTCAGCGCTCAAGCTACGGACAAAAGTTTAAAGAACCTTTTGCTTTCGGCCATTGCTCTCAACATAAAAGTGCACTTCGTTCGACAGCCACTGGAATAAATATCAAAGTCATTCACCAAATTGATCAAAATAAGAGAAAGTGTCCAATTACCGAATGGAACTATTGAAAAACGAGGATTATGTTTTGAAATAACACTGCAGTGCTTGTCAGTGAAGTAGCTGGTAAATAGTTGCGGACAGACCATATACCAACTTGCACAAGTTTCACTACTAATGGACGTGTGTATGTTTTGGAAAGGTGGGCCTTGTGATATGCTCTAAATGGATGTTTAGCGGTTCATTGTTTTCACGGTAAGTGGTCAAAGATTACTCAAATTGATGTTTGTGTGTTTTAAGTGAATGAAAGTGCTTTGTACGTGCGTGAGTGATTGTTTTGTCTCGCTTTATGTAACCGTATAATGTCTCAATTTTCTTCTTCATTGTAATTATTCAGTCAGCCCGGTAAAAGTGTCGAAGTCAGTCATTATACGAGCCATCATCGCTACGTATTAGCCATGGTCGTAACTTTCTTAACAAAACTACCTTCTTTTCTTCAAAGTTTAGCTGCAATTATTTTCAATGACATAATAAAATAAATCGATATTGTTGTAGAAAGTGATAGAAACTAAAGAGCACATAATAAATCACAATATAATGTCGATAAGATTTTATCTTATATGAAAACAGCAGGTAGCTATCGAAGAGTGCGCAACCAATTATCATGTCGATGCAAAACCTACGTACCTAAGTATGTTTGTCTTTTAGTCATCAGTGGATGATAAAGTGTCACCGCAAGGTCACCTACCGAGAGCGTTGACGATGACGCTCTAATGAATTCACTTAGCTTCACCGTGTCAACAACTACCTACCATGTTAAACAACACCCACACATTAAATAGATTACTTCATCCGGCTATACGTTCACTTAATAAGGGCCGTAGTTCTCCAAGAAAATATGCATAGTTAAGTTATACCCACCACGTCGAAGCGACGCAATTTATCTTTCAAGGATACAGCTCGGGCATTTTATACGAATCCAATAAAGCATGAAATTCAAATCTTGGTGTCACGTTTGTGTCCCTTGGGGTGATATTTCACGGTGTGCCGCCTGTAAGGGATCCTATTTCGGTTGATAGGATGTCAGTCTACTATGCACTTAAGGCGCACTCCTGGTTGCGGCGTTGCAGCCCCAAACGCGACGTTTCCATCGGGAGTCACACCTCCCTATCTGCATTTCTCGATTGGATCCGTTGGCAGACGGGTCTGGGAGGATGTAGGGTGCATCTAGGTAGTCTGTGGACTAGTCTAGCGCGGCGGTCGCGTCTAGACGGGTGGTGGATCCCTATCGGCTGCGCTGTAAAATTATGTGACGTGGGCGGATACGTCCCGCTGTAGGAAATCCGCCTGAATTCGATCCTGCTTATTTAATTTATTGAATACTATTCAAGTATCTGAACACTGAAAGCGCTTAGTGAAACTCTTGTAACAATATTATCGTAGTTGACTTAGAGTCGGGTTACCATATTGAAGCGTAGTACTTTCGATATTCCTCAACTTAAGTCGTATTACCTATATTCCTCCATTTTAAGATAGAAACAATTTTTAGTTTTAGCAGATAGAGTAAGGAAATCAAATTCAGTTCCCATATGAAAAACAAACAGATGCGTGTTCCGTGCCGGGCGAGACAGTGAGTCGATGTCCGTGTGCCGGTCGGCAACAGTCCGGCCACGTGCCGTCCGGCGGGGTGCAGGGGCGCCGGGCGCCGGAGCGTGCCCCGCTTGCTGATCGCCCATCACCTCAGTTAGACTAACACGCCCTGAATGGATCGTAACCTCCTGAATCTCGCCTCAATCCTTTCCTCCAACGAGAAAACACTTACTTTAGAAAACAACTATTTATGGCCGCACCCGTCCTTCGTAAACCATAAAACAACAAACGTGAAGCTCAAAACATTTAAGGACTCAGATAAAATTAATTAAGTTGTTTATTTATAAGTTTTCTTTCTCGAAATTACCATTAATTTCCAGCCTCCATAAATATTTTTTGTACGATGAACCGCAACATCAACAATAAGTTTTCAGTTTCATACAAAATTTTCGCCGCAATGTTGGTTAACGAAATATTTGGAGTTCAAGAGTTTTGAAATACGATAAGCGTGACAGGGGTTCGTGCTTTATGTTCGCTGCTTAATGAATTTTGAAGTTTCTTTACCGTGCCCGAGTAGAGTTGATGACACTAATTACAATCAAGGCAGATAACATTAACAAATGGTCCGCGGGTCAAACGAGCGATTTCTGTTTTCTTTCGTCTATTCGGAACAATGGGGTCGTTCTAGATAACCCATCGGAGATATGCGACGCAATAACAAAGAGATCTAGATCGGGCGGACAATGCGTTATTTACGAAACATCTCTAGTAATTTGTGAGTCTTTCGCCAAGTGAGAGAGAGAGAGTCGCTAAGTGGCGAAACTGGCGGACAATGGCGGTGCTACCGGCGCGCGCGCAGATCGCGGGATCTTCGCGGGTCATCGCGTCACCTTTCACCTGACATGTACAAAGACAAACACAAGCGGAGATAATAATTTCAAACAGAATGAGTCACAGACGCGATTATGTTATATCTATTTGAGGTAGAGATCGTATCGTTTGTGCGGGAAAAGTGCGCTTACATGAGTTGCGTTATCGCTTAAATTATGATGTCATCGCTACCTTGTTAGAATTATTTTTACTTCCAGGTAGGTGCAGTAAAAGGTGCATTCTACTCATAAAAATGAAGCGCTACTTTATTACACTACACTTAAAAAATACCTTAATTTTTATCCAACACCTATTAGTAAAACAAGTAAAAAAAAATTACAGTTTGAAAACGCAGCAAGTCCAATATAGATTTGAAAACTGTATCTTATTGAAGTAATAACTAATTTGCTGTTGTTTCAAATATATTGGATAGTACTTATTTGTTAATAGATTAGTATTGTATAAATGCCTACGACGTACAGATCTACAAATTCTAGTTCACGGGACAACACTAAGCAGTAAGCATACATACTTACCTACAATATGCAGTTTGTGAACAAAACAAACCTGTACGATAACGTTCTATCGCATTATGTATGCAAATGTATCTTTGACGTCATATTTACAGACGCTACGTTGCTCCTTTTACTTTGTATTTCCTTCGTTTCGCGCTCGTTAGCAAAACGTTTCGGAGTTTTTCCTCTTTTGTTTAAAGTATTTTTGAAATTGTCTGGGCGGTGAATGCTTTCAACTGCTGGCTGTTTTAAAAAAAAATATTTCTATTCTACACAATGTTGTTCAAATATCCACGTCATATACATTTTATAAGCTTTGATTACATCTAAATAATTCATCATGTTGACACAATATTTTATTAGTTGTTGAATAGTTTTTAACGTTACGTATATAGCTTAACCTTGTTAATAAAATCTTAATTAATTATCTATTCAACAACACTTCTTAAAAGGATTAATACTTTTATTATCTTAAATATTAATGTTAACCCTTAGACGTCTTCCACAAACATTTGGAATAGCCTCCAACTGAAATATATCTATCTATGTGTAAGGCGAACATAATTTCTTATCGAATCATTTGGCTCGGCCCATGACATAGGCAATGTTATTCATTACACGGTCAACGATTTTTCATTAAGGGTGCTGATTGTTTTCCTCATGTATTATATAGGGTGTAACGAAAAGTACAGCGGCCCCTTAAAACACATGCTTTACCCGTAATATAATGATCAACATTACCGAAGAAAAAATATATAATTGGTATAAATTACGACTACTTTTGTACGAGGACAATGAAAGAGCATCTGAGATATTTATTTTCTTTGGGAAGATAAGTACCATAAGAAGAACTACAGTAATATTATTTATACTTACACCCTGTATATAATTAATGTATTTGTGTAGAGCATGCTAGAATCTGTTATTTTACTGAAATAAACAGAAAACTAATAAAGTAAATACAAGTATTGACACGCCAAAAACAATTTAAATCGCCTCCCGGGTAACGGGCGGACGTGAATATGGAAAAACATGCATTTTTATTTATTTTCCTTGGATGTGCTTTTCAATTAGTAAGTTAAACAAAAAGTGTTTATTCATAGAATACTATAAATTGAGTTCCAGAAGTATAATATATAGGTACTTAACTACCGTAGAAATAAGCGTGATTATTTTGCGAAGCACAATAGACAGTTTTTCTATTATATTGTCAATTATTATGTGTTTTAATTGGTGTACATGAGTGTAATATGTTTTAGGCTTGCAGCACCAACAGTAAAGGTAAGGATAGATATGTTTATAAGATAATAAAAGATACACTAGTAACCAATAGTTGGTATATATCAGTTGCATACGAGGTATTTGAGTATGCAATTGATGTTTAAACCCGAAGTTTTTACTATGCTATACATATCGAGTGAAAGATAAGATCAAATAAAGAAAAAAAAAAACTAAATTATAATATGGAAAAAGGTTGAACAAGTAAGCAAAACCAACTCTCTATGAAGGATTTCATCCATCACAAAACATCTCCATTCGCGTATGAAACTTTACCTAGTGGGCATTTTGTACATCATACTAATTGTTTAAATATTTTGATGCTTCATAAGAAAATACTGAGTAATAAATCGACGAACTCTAATTTTGAGGTTATAAAAAACACAGACTAATACTAATACCATGTTTCTTTTTTTGCCGCCCTGTGCTATGCGACACAAATAATACTGGCCGGTTCGATATTTAAAATAACATTTTCGTAAATTCCAATACAAATACGTTTCGAATTTCGATTTCGATTAGAGTAAATATACGATTCCGAGAATGTAAGAAAAAGATAATAGGACTTTTTAAAATATAGTTTTAACATCTAGCGAAATGACTCTCTTTTTTGTTCCAATGTCATTAATGCCCTAGGGGAAATTGTATTTATATACATACATATAATCACGCCTTTCTCCCTAACGGAGTAGGCAGAGCGTAAACGACCTGAACAAAGATCGTTCCGCCACGTCTGTTAAGGTTTTGAGGGATATTAAGGATAGCTTAGTAGGTATATAGCTGTAGTGACAGGTTGTCAGCCCATCGCCTAAATTACAATACACTGCAACCCTCGGATCCCTCACTATTCGGGGAATTATGGCCTATAACAACCCAGCTTTTAAGGAAGCAATGGTCACTATAGATCTATAGATCAATCATCTTTATTTATTTTACTTTATGATTTTTTTATAGTGGACATATTTATTTTTGCATTTCAGATTCACTGACTAGGAACGTACAAAACGGTAATGTAATTTTATAGATTATTTTTTATTTAAATCGTTGTTATACTACTACTTAAAATAAGTTTATTTGCAGATGATATATTAACACCAAGCGACTTTTTGATAGTCGCAAAAAGGCTTCTGGAAAAAGGTTAGCGATACTTAACTCTGTTAAAGAAAATAATGTTAAAGTAAATACTATGTTATACAAAAAGGAAAAAGTACGGAAATGGTGTCATTAAAATGAATGTGTCCATACATACATATAATCACGGCTTTATCCCTAATGGGGTAGGCAGAGTGTAAACGATCTAAACAAAGGTCGTTTCGCCACGTCCGACAAAGTTTTGAGGGTTATTTAAGATAGATTTGTAGGTTATATTGTGTGTCCAAAGTGTGAATATAATGCATTCATTCAATCTTCATTCATTATTTTTACAGTGGAATATCCAGGCGGTAAGTAATTTTAGGCTTCACAGAGAGGAAGACTTTTCTACATATTACATGATTTCAAGTAACAAAATTTTTAACTTTCAGTGGGAAAAGGAATAGTTAGTTCTTCTAAAACCAACCAGCAGCTTGCGGATAAACTATTTCAGAGATTCTGTAAGTGCATAACACAATTTAAATAGTGTAGAACCCTATTCAAATAATAAATAGATCATACAGTATCCAATTCAAATAACATTTAATATTAAAATTTAATAGGTTATTTTTATTTTTATCGTTTGTAATTCCGTAACATATTATTTTTTCAGTTTTCACAAATGCAAGATTTTCCGCCGTGCGTTGTATGTTTGATTTTTATTAAATAGCAAAAAATCCTTAACTACCTGTTTATTATCTTGATTTTGCACAACGATTATTATTATATACTTATAGAGTCCATTTTTCTTTTGCAAAAATACCTAATTATTTAACGTTTTCAGTGTTTGATATACCAGGATTAGACTCAATTCAAGCTCTAGCATTGAGTGGCGATGGTAACCAACTAAATTTTATTAATACACATTTAAAAAAAATACAACATTTTCCCGAGCCAGTTGAGGTTGAAAGTGATTGAAATTTGAAACTTTAACTGCTAAAACAAATTAATTTAAACATTAAGGGCCGTATTTATAATCAGTTCTCATGAGGGACAGCGAGTTTGAGTTCGTATCAGAAATATCATTACAGCTCTAACTGGCCTGTCGAATCCATACTTAATATTGCTCTCAAGTTTGATATCGATTCATGAAAACGAGCCTTTGTATTTCCCTTTCAGAGTTCGAACCCATCAGGCAATTTTTACCACTTGAAAAGAAGGACTTCATAAAGGGCTTACCTGCACGATGCCGATACAAATGTGAGTATATGTGGTTCAGCCATACCTACTTATACCTATATATATCACTACATAGTATAAAACAAAGTCGCTTTCTCTGTCCGTATATCCCTATGTATGCTTTGATCTTTAAAACTACGCATCGGATTTTGATGCGGTTCCTTTAAATGGATAGAGTGATTTAAGAGGAAGGTTTATATGTATAATACATGCATAATATTGTAGTGAAACACTGATGATTTCCGTGCGAAGTTGGGGCGGGTCGCTAGTATATGTATATATTACTTAGCCTCAAATGTCCCACTGCAGGGCAAAGGCCTCCCCTTTCATTTTCCACTGGTCTCGATCTCCAGCTATGTTTTGCCAATCCTTTTCAAAAGCTAAGTCATTGCGCCATCGTTTCCTCGGTCTTCCTCTCCCTCGCCAGCTATCGAGAGGAACCCAATCGGTCGTTAATTTGGCCCATGTCTCTAGATGCATTCGGCATATATTGTACCTATATTACTAATATCTGCACGTTATATCCTTAATACTTTTGCAAACTATATTTCAGTAATGACCAAGAAAATCGAAAAGAAGAAACCTAATAAGGGGCATCACAAGAAAGGTAGGTTTGTAGGAAATGGTCAATGAATGCTTGTCATATTTTTCAAGTCTCATATTCATAATCATTCACAAATAAACACTATCATATATTGGAAAGACTGGACAGTTATATTATATAAATTAGTAAATAGTTTGTATTATATGTGACGTACAACATTTATTAGCTATCATATTTTTTAAATATATTTTTTTGAAATATTTTCAGTAGTCACAGATACAAGGAAATCAGAGAAGCAGAAAATTTACATCGAGAAATCGAGCCATATCAATCGCCAAAAAATTACACGAGAAATTGATGACACTGGTTGGTGAATTGTAGATTTTTTTGCATTTGGCATCAAAGCCGCTCAAAAAGGCATCTTCAATTAAGTTATACATACATATAATAATGCCTTTATCCCTAATGGGGTAGGCAGAGCGTAAACGACCTAAACAAAGGTCGTAACGCCACGTCTGACAAAGTTTTGAGGGTTATTTAAGATGGATTTGTACGTATATTGCTGCAGTAGGTTGTCAGCCCATTGCCTAAATTACAATGTACTGAAACCCTCGGGTCCATTAGTTGGAGAAAAGCCCAGGAGGAATAAACTGGCACATTCTATGTTTTTCTCTCGCACCCAGTCCAGCATGGAATAAAAAAAATACTGAATTCTGAGAATAGTATGAGAAAATGATATATTTAAGGAACTTTTACTTGCTCTACTTAAAAAAGATATTCATGCCAGTTCTGTTGAAATCAATGCACCAAAAAAAATACTTATCTTCTACATAAATATGGAATCTAAAATAATCAAATTTCTCTTTAACAGTGGAAAAACACAGATTAATTCTCGAGAAGAATAATCGTCACAAACGGGAAGCGGTCTCGGATAATTCCACAACAGCAGGTAAAATCAATTTTCAAACGAATTTGTGCTTAATTGACTTTTTACTAACGTTCTAAATTATTTCTAGCTCCTGTAACACAAAATGGCAGAAGAATCTGTAAGTTATTTTACATTTTCAATTCAATTAATTTTATTTATTATGCATCATCCCTAAATCTAGAATGTCGCTGATATACCTATATTTAAAAAAAACTTAATTTACAATACAGTCAGTCCTCACACCATTCCTCAAGCGAAAAAACTACTGAAAAACAGAATGTTGGTAATTAAAACCAATCGCAAAAAGCGGGAAGTAGGCTCTGAAAAGCCAAGCAAAGGTAAGCAGGTACATCATTCATTAGGGTACTAATTTTAATGTTATCTTGAGACCGGTTTTTTTTATAGAATCTAAGCATGCGTTGAGTATTAGTAAATTTTTACTGCTTCATTTTGTTACACAACAGCCTGATAGGTTTTTAGCAGATTCACATAATACATTCGAGATATAATTGCATAATAAACTTCCGAGTGGAGACAATTCCTATTAGATCTCGCAACAGTTATAACAGGCACCCGCGCTCATAGGTAATCTGTATTATAGGTGTTATGTTACGGTGCTGCTTACCATCAAGTGGGCCGTATGTTTAGTTGCAACTTTACCTGTAAAATAAAAAAAAACGTTAGTTTTAATTTTTTACAGCAAATAACAACACAAGAAGAGATAGCAGAAGAAAGTCCCACGAAGGTGGACATGGACACCACCGAGTTTCATCACCTGCTCTAGATACGACGAGAGATCCAGATATGGCAAGTGATGACAAAGACGGTGAAGACCCATATGAGTTTATAATGTATAACAAGATGAAACACGAACCCCCAACTACTATGGGTAAGGTGATATTTTTTATAAGGGTTACGAAAGCGCTGAGCAACAAAATAACATTTTTTTTATATTTTTATTTGTAAGTAAGTAGAGACATAAGCCATGAATTTTTCTATTTTTTTTATTTTAGATAAAGTAAACTGCTATTGGCGGTATAAATGCCCTGATAAGAAAATGCCGTTTTTCACGTGCGAACTATTTCCTGAGTGCGAGGACTCGAAATCGGATCATTTCATCAGAGATGGTAAAATATCTATAATGTCACAGAAATTGTTGAATACTATTTAGGTTATTTACTAGTGTTTTCTTTCTACAGATATACCAATAGCCCATACCGCAGATGAGCACGACGCCAATTTCCTACGATTTCGACGAGAAGGTGGGGTTATACTTTGTAAATTTAAAAGTAGACACTTACCTATCTATTAGCGGCTAAATACGGTTGAGGCGTGCTTTCTATTCCCTCATAGTTATTAATCATTTAAAAAACTTTGACTGATACTAGTTATCTCTTTACAGTGGGAGTTTACCTTGTCGACGAAGAGGTTGAAAAAATATGTAAATATAAATAATTTTATAAACTATTTAAGCATAATATTCATGCATTTCAAAAATGAGTTTAAAAAATCCTTTGATTTCAGTTGAACATCGATACCTCATTTTAATGAGGCCTAGGAAAGAGGCAAAACTGTTACCGGGGAAAAATATGGAAAAACAACATGGCACCGCAAACTTGCAATTCTATTTCCAAAATCTCATCCGAGCTGAAAAAGGTACGATAAATAAAAGAATATGTGCAATCTTTATTGGTGCAAAGCAAATTGTATATACCTAAGTAGCTAGAGTAAAATATTACACACTCTCGCCCTAGCTTCAACGTTCGCTGGAATAATAAAAGCTGTCTTACAGCAAATACTTATAATCTCTTATCTTTTACAACAGCAACATCTACCACTACGATGGCTCCACCACATAAACAGGATACAGATAAAAGGAAGAGAGAACACAACTACAAATATCTGAGGGCAAAAATTCCTTACAGTGACGTTAAAATGGTAACTAAATCGATAGTGTAATTGGTAGACTCAGTAACAAAGATAAAAAAGCAAAACATCCTTTATGTTTACAGCAAAAGCAGATTAAGGAAGCACAAGAGAAGAAGCTGAAGCAGGTTAAAAGCAGACAGAGGGAAGATAAATTCAGCTCACAACAGAAGGAGGCAGTGATTTCCATGAGCATGGCAGTCACTTCTCCTTTGCCCGACTTTATGCACCAGATGAAGAAGAAATAGGTGGATTTTATATCATTCGATTAGTTTAGATTCATTTTGTGGAAAAAATCATGGAAAACGATTTTAGGTGTAGCATGAAAACCTCCCGCTACCACAGTAAATTAAAGTAAATTAGATTTTAAATAATAAAACATGATAGGATAAAGTACATTGTCTATGATTCTGGTATGTCCAACAAATATGACAAGAACACCGTCCGACTGTAACTGCCTCCGTGGTCTAGTGGCTAGTTCCATGGACTCCTGATCCGGTGGTCCTGGGTTCGATTCCCAGGGGGGAATCACAAAGTTGATATTTGAGAATTTATCACTTTGTGAATTCTTCCCCAGTTTGGTTAGGACATTGCAGGTTGAATCACCTGATTGTCCGAAAAAGAAAAAGATTTCGTGCTTCGGAGGGCACGTTAAGACGTCGGTCCCGGTCGCTGTCTTTGATAGTGGTCGTTACTCAAATCATGTCAGAGGCCTGATAGTTGTGCTACTAGGCGGTTTAAAAACTCTAACACCAGGGTTCATCGGGTCGATAGACTCGATACCCACTCGACAGAAGAAGACCGTCCGACAGAAAACGGCTTTCTTAATATTGCGCTTTGTGTAAGACTAGGCGCCATTGGCAATAAGCGTGTGTGGAAATTCTTAACGCTTATAAATGTGAAAGGTTGCACGTGCGGTCTCGCATGGCGTCCCGATGTGGGACAAGGGCAGCTCTGTCCCGCCGTCCCGTCCCGTCCCACTATCGGACGCCATTATGCTCCCATCAAAGCGAACATGCCGATACAAGCCTTTGTCATAAACCCGACCATAGGCTGGCCGGTGTACTACATAGCATGTCATTTCCTTGTACGGTGAAGATTTGTTGCATGTTTGATTATGGAATGATAAACTACCTGTTATTGATTATTTAGCTTTAATTAGACCTAAAACGATGTAGGTATCTGTTAGGTTATCTGCAAAAGGAAAGCTTTTCGATTTCCCTAATGTTCTTTCAACTGAATCTCTTATTTCAAATCTTAATCGTAATTCAAAATAAATCATTATTCAAATTACGCCAACCCCGATATTAAATTCCGTCTTAATATTAGGAGCGACTTCATAGTAACGAATGAGAAAGCGATGGGGAGCTCTTCTGAATTTCAAATACTCGTAATCCATATTTTAGTAGAGGTGGCCGCGGTGGAGGCTTCCCAGGAAATCCTGCAGTTTAATCGATGGATAACAGTAAGGGGGATAGTAACCTATGGAGTAAGCATGCGGAGGCAAATGCGATCACCAAATATTAGCATATTTTGTTAATTGTTTCAATATTTCTGTAATTTTTTTAACACGCTCTTCTTATTCATAGCAAGTGGTATCTCGAGTCGAACGACGATCCGAAGAACCCTGGTGTCAGAGTTATCAAACCTAATAAAGCTTCTGACATGATTTGAGTAACGACCACTATCAAAGACCGGCGACCGAGACCGAAGGCTTAATGTGCCCTCCGAAGCACGGAATCCATTTTCGGACAATCAGGTGATGCATCCTGCAATGTCCTAACCAAACTGGGGAAAACCTCACAAAGAAATTGATAAATATCAACTCTGTGTTTATGGGATTCAAACCCAGAACCTCCGGATCGTAAGCCCATGGCTCTAACCACTAGACCACGGTAGCAGTTGAATATAAATATAAATTAACACACTGATTGGCTAGGTAATCAGTTGCCTTGCATCAGCCAATACTTAGCATCCAGGAAAATCCCTACCCCGCGCCGTAAGGCGGTGATTTGTGTCTCGAACAAAAAAGTATGAATGCTCACTCCATAGGTTAAATCCTCCTTGCTTACGAGGGAATCCTGCAGTTTAATAGATGGATAACAAGAGTGCAGATAGTCTTGATGCAACCGACTGGCGGCGGCCTCTCGACGAACCGAGTTTAATTACTGGTGCAACGCGACAGGATCTTAACTGACTCGCTGCAGTAAATAAGCGTAGTAATTTCCAAGTAAATACACAAAGCAAGAGTTGTCTCTTTACACCTGTATTCCGAATCGGTGGATGGTGATAAACAGCGAACTAATGAAGCACATTTTTTCATTAGAAATTTTCTCAAGAAGTTCTGATACTTTTTCTAGTGATATTATTACACTTTCAGAACTTCACCATGAATAAATGCCCTTAAAATGTTTAGCTAAAAGGGTTAGCTGGAAGAGATCTCTTCATAGAGATAAGTTCGTTGCATACCTTTCTGTAAACTTCATTTCTTGTGTATTAATGCAATAAAGAATATATATGAATAATGTCATAGGCTGGTATAAAGCGATCTTAAGATTGAAAGCAATATTAAGTATGGATTTGACGGGCCATATTGTACTGAAATGACATTATCAATATAGGCCCGTGACATCGTGCCCCAACACCTGATTTAATGGACGGCAGCTTACCCGCAAAACAAGTCCCTGATTTTTGGGCCCCTATGATGTAATTTCTCGTGTTCCATCGATACGCTAAGAAGAAGAAGAAAAGTAAGCACGTACGATTTTAAGTCAGCGACTGCTTATTTATCTGCAGCATCACATCTCATCATTCCCAAGTCTTACAGCTCTCATAACGCGAAGAATAAACACGGTAGCAAAGCGCTACGCCGTAGCACCAATTAGGCGGTAATCAAGTAAATGCTACGACGACGCTCAATCCAGCCTGCAGAGGTGCGCTGAGCAGTTAAGGTGTTAACCGGGTTACGGTGAGCGCGGGCGTGTTGGGAGTGTGTCGCACGGGTTTACGGGGAATTACCGGGCACGTGCTCCGGATCAGACGGGATTCAATAACACCTGGAGCGGGCACAAACAATCTTACTATCAGAAACAGATAATGTTAGTTTCGGGAACAGATCTCCTGCTGATAGTGTAGATATAGATATTTAAATATGGATGGAGAGGTATGCAAGTGAAAGGTCGATTGGTTCTGTTTGCTTGAGTCAGCAAATTAACTGGGTACTTACTAAATAGATAGAGAGATTATGCCTTTTGCAGGAATAGTGACTATTTTGAAATGGTTCGCTATTTTATATATTCCAGAGTTTCTACATTATATTCCAAATATAGAACGGTCAATAAACTGTTTAGCGTATAAATGAAGATGTAAAGTGTTTCTTTTTATCTCAGAACTGCTTGAAACCGCGCAGTTTCGTATCTCTGCAACGATTTTTACATTTGCATATTCAGCAGCTGATGCTGTAAGCAATCAACTCTTGTCTCGTGCGATACCAACCACCAACGTAGCAAAATCTTACATCTATATTTACTTACAATCTAGGCTAGAATACAGAACAAGTACGAACTGAAATCTAGAACATGAGTTATAATCGTGTTTACCGTTTAGTTTTTATTGCAATGGCTGTCGAAATACTATCAAGCTACCAATATTACTTACAATACAACTGCCTGCTCTACATTGTAAGATATTTATATCTAAATGGTTACTATGTACCTACGTAATACAAAAACTTCAAAATGAAAACTATTACTTCAAAATATCTGAAATACAACAAACAAATTGATTGAATAGTAACAAATTTATGCATCGCAAGCAAATCACTTACACCTGTTAGCCTTATATTATGAGTCGTCAAACTATAGAGCCTTTTAAAACAACCAATTACAATGTAATGATACGTCCTGCGATACAAAATTACATCAATTACGTGATACAATCTTACCTTCTCGTTTAAGTAACCTATGGTTAATATAGAGGTGTAATTGAAGGTAGACAGCTGTTATTAGATCTGGCGCGCAAATAGACTTATTTCATTAAACAGAAGTTACCACAAGGTTCTAAGAATTATATATCCATTAGAACAAGTAAAAAACTCTATTAATTTAAATACCTATAGAATATCTGAAAATAAAGAAAAAAAAATTGTAGAAAAAGGTTTGAAGCCAATGAGGAATTATAATTATAAAAATAATGACCACATAAGCATTTGCTTACTAGTAATTTAAAAATTATATATTTTGTGAAGCAGTTAAATCTGGCAACCACATAGAGAGATTATTTGGAAGTCTATTTTGTAGAAACGGTTAACCAAAACGATTGTCCCAACGTGAAGCTTTGTTCGTATAAACTTTACATTTTGTTATAAAATTGGGTGCAGTTTAGGGAAAGCGTACACGTATCGCCGTACAAATAGGTCACAGGGAAACAATGCTTGTACGTTGAACTGAGGTTGAACCACTGTGAACCACGTTGAGCGTCGGATGTTCGGATACACGGAAAGCCGAAAACCGCTGTGGAGTTCACTGAGCTATATGTATGAAGACACATCCAGTCCCATTTAACTGGTGTTTGCACCATTCTTCGAAGTAGTTGTCAGGCTCGATATTTTTTATAAAAAGGAGATAAATTGTGACAAACTGTGTATGTATTATAGCCCTGCCATGAATTAAAAAGACCTGTCACAGAGAAAGACACAGAAAGAATAAGAGAAAAACTTATGCATTTCCTATAAGACCTTCTCTATGGTACCTTTCATGCCTTTTTAATTCCTGACAGGGCTATTATACAAATATAACAAGTAGGTATAATTCCATAGTTAATTATATACGGATGAAATATTTTGCAGACGTAATTTTCTGGGAACATGTCTTACGTTCGTAGTATTTCTAGCTAGCTTTTCATACAATAGGCTAATTGTTCAGTGGTACAGTTGTAAGTTTCGATACACAACACAAGGCTAAAAACCACGTAACGTTCGGATACACTGAAGGGTGACGTTTCAATTTGACTTTGTATAGCGCGGTGCAATGCTGCGTATGACAGTATACGAGAAATGCTGCAGTACTTTAGTAACGTTGGATTGCAAATTAATTAAAGTTGTGATGTAATTAAAATGTGTGTGTAGTGTGTATTTCATGCCATGTTTAAGAACATGTGTTGACGATGATTTATTCTACGCTTAGATAAAACATTAACTACTAATTAAAAAGAACATTATCTTTAAAGTATTTTGAACCAGTATTTATTTTATATTCAAGCGGAAATAACGAGATTATCGTGTTAGCGAATTGAAAAATAATAAAAAATGTTGATTAAAATTCAATATCTTTGCTAACATTTCTTGTATATAAAATTAATTACGCATTTTAAACTTCAAGCATCTATTACTTCAACCATATTTTATCATACATACGAAAATGGCAAAAACGAAACGATAATAAAAGAAAAAAAACCAATTACCTAAATATCAGTAACTATAGTATTTCCAACTCAGTTTTAGAATAAAGGTAACAAAAAGTTTTATGTCTTTTATTCGGAGATTTAGTTTCTAAAATAAATTTTAGTTATTCGATATGACAATACAATGAAATAGTCGTTTATTAGTTATTTAACTAATTTGCCAACATGTATCATTTATTTTTATAATTGGTATTTTGAATAAAAAGACATGAAACTTTGTTCACCTTTATTCTAAAACGGAGTTGGAAATACAGTACATACATACATACTATCACGCCTGTATCCCTAATGGGGTAGGCAGAGCGTCAACGACCCAAACAAAGGTCGTTCCGCCACCTCTGACAAGTCTTGAGGGTTGTTTAGAAAGAACTGTATATTGCTGTAGTGTAGTGAAACCTGTCACTAATAATCAGCCCATCGCCTAAATTACAATATACCCTTGAATAACTTAGCTGGTTTTTACAGCATGCCCGGGAGGAGATGCAGCTGGCACATTCTACGTTATTCTATCGCTCCCAGTCCATCATGGAAGAAATACTATAGTACTTATTTTATTAGCCAGTGTTCCCAATTTGCTAGTTTGCAAATTGAAAATTGCTAACCTCGGGTCGGCCGCTCCCGCAGGTATCTCATTGGATAGTTCCAGTAAGCTCCAAAACGGAAATCCTGCGCTATTTACCTATCCAATTTTAATTTTCTTTGTAGGTAATTTAAAATCCAAATATTCAGAGTAGGTAGATCGTTATATATAAGGATGTTGTAACAAAATAAATTGGTAAAAAATAACATTATAAATCAATCTTATCAGCATAATACTCTTAATACTGTAAATACCGGGTGTAAGGGACAGCGCTCCGCAAACTGAGCTCGAATTGCTCAATCCACGAAACAGAATAACTATCACCTGGAATTTGTTTAAGGAAATGAAAAATAAATTGAACTTCCAATACAAAATGACAAACTCGATCACACAATTTGTATGGAAAAACTATTTGTTTTTCACTTCCTGAACAAAGTTCCAGCATATAGTTGTTCAGTTCCGCTGACTGAGCAACCCCTATCTGTTTGCGGGACGCTGTCCCTTACACCTCGTATATTTCTCTCTGCAGACTTACTCGATGTGAAATTTGAATATTATAAGCAACATTTTTATCCAATTAAAATTTTAATAGGCAGCAGATTAATGAGAAATAAATTTAAGAAGGTAAGTATAAATAAGGGGATTTAACGAGACAAAAAAATAGAGAAGAATTAATAGGGGATTAAAGAATTTTGAAGAATATTTGATACATTTTGGTGCACAGTGTAGCTGCCCTGTTAATCCAGGTCTCGTTTTATTTCATAAACCGCTCCAGCCCGACGACTCATCAGGGACTATCACAAAAGTGTACAAAGAGAGTTCTGCGCGATTCAAATTCAATTCGATGTCATTTAAAACTTGGACTCCTTTGACTGTATTTAGATTTGATTAACTAGTTCCTAGATCTAAGCGTAAACGACCTAAACAAATGTCGTTTCGCCACGTCTGACAAAGTTTTTAGGTTATTTAAGATATATTTGTACGTACATATATTGCTGTAGTGACAGGTTGTCAGCCCATCGCCTAAATTGCAATATACAGAAACACTCGCATTCCTAGATCTTGTACTCAAATATCGATAGAGATAATCTGATATTTTAACAATGAAATTGTAAAAAATAACTGTCATTATTTTTAATTCTTTTTCCCACGAGTGTCGTAAAGTTCGACTGAAACTTAAATCCAGGGAATGGGCAGTAGGTAGCGTTATAATAAAAGTCCTCCCACTGATTTTCAGTGATAGCGGCCAATTTCCCAGAGATCAGCCAACTGCGCAGGACTAGTTTTTAATGCCCAAGTGATTGCGCTACCCACAGGTGCACGTTCTGTTCATTCAATCTCTTATTTAGATGGGACAGATTGACTGACACGACCTAATATAAATCAGGCGCAGAACCGACTATTTACATCCGAAAGCATGGATCATCTTACTTTTCGGACAATCAGGTGATCAGCCTGCAATGTCCTAACCAAACTAGAAACAACAACACAAAGTCATTGTCTCCCGCCGGGAATCGAACCCGGGACCTCCGGGTCGATAGCCCATGGCTCAGACCGCTAGACTACGGAGGCAGTTAGATAGCGTTATACCGTACTATCGTTCATACCGCAGAGAAGCGTTATTTTACATACATACATTTAGTCACGCCTTTATCCCTAATGGGGTAGGCAGAGCGTAAACGACCAAAACAAAGGTCGTCCCGCCACGTCTGGCAAAGTTTTGAGGGTTATTTAAGTTAGATTTGTAGGTATATTGCTGTAGTGACAGGTTGTCAGCCCATCGTCTAAATTACAATATACTGAAACCCTCGGATCCCTTTGCGTTATTTTGATGTCATAATTACCATATTATTTACCTAACCAATTACTTACGTGAGGTCAAGACAGTTTTCTAACCCTTTTGCGCCAGTTTATGAACCCTGGTTAGGTGAGCTTGCCCAGATTAGTTTTCGATCAGGGCAGCGCCGCCGGCCGGCCGCTAACTGGATTACGTCACCTGGCTGGCTGATAACTCAATACCTCTGCATCAGGCCAGGAGTTGATCACATCACATACTGGTTTATAGTTTATGCTAGAAATTATAGATTAGATTTAATTAGGGCTTAGGATGTACAGTTTGACACTGTAAATATTCTTACGTTACCAAATTATCCAAAATCAAAGAATGAAATTTAAAAAAAACAGTCTAACGATGAAAAGTAAACGTGGTTGAATTGTGGGTGGTCGTTCACATAGATATTGCCGTAGCCGACCCCGTAAGATACGGGATAAGGCTAGGGAGATGATGGTTCACATAGATATTTTTCTATTCTTCGCTTTTAGGGCACTTTACTTTAAATTCGTAAAGTTCTGAAAATTCCAAAATACTTTAGTATTTTAATTACTATGAAACACCATTCAAAACATGTTTTTCTTAAATACTGTGGTGACGAGAATGATAAAAATAATGACTCTATAATGGGTTCGTTTGTGTGGTTGCGACGACAAACGGCAACGCTTTTACAATGGCGCGGGGAACTGCTAGGAGAGTAAAAACTACTCAATACAGTGAATCGAGGATTCCGTACTACAATTGATAAAATGCGAAATCCCCTTATTTTTATCGCTGAATACATACATACATATAATCACGCCTTTATCCCTAATGGGGTAGGCAGAGAGTAAATTACCAAAACAAATGTTTTTCCGCCACGCACGACGAAGTTTTGAGGGTTATTTAAGATAGATTTTTAGATATATTGCTGTAGTGGCAGGCTGTCAGCCCATCGCCTAAATTGCAATATACAGAAACCCTCGGATCCCTTAGCTGGTTTTTACAGCATGCCCGGGAGGAAATGCAGCTGGCACATTCTATGCTCTTCTCTCGTTCCCAGTCCAGCATGGAAGAAATCTCTGAATCGCTGAATCTGAGAACAAATAACTGCCTCCGTGGTCTAGTGGTTAGAGACATGGACTTACGATCCGGAGGTCCTGGGTTCGATTCCCAGGGGGGAAACACAAAGTTGATATTTGTCAATTTATCACTTTGAGAGGTTTTTCTCAGTTTGATTAGGACATTGCAGGCTGAATCACCTGATTGTCCGAAAAGAAAAAGATTCCGTGCTTCGGAGAGCACGTTAAGCCGTCGGTCCCGGTCGCTGTCTTTGATAGTGGTCGTTACTCAAACCATGTCAGAGGCCTATTAGCTGTGCTACTAGGCGGTTTGAAAACTGTGACACCAGGGCTCATCAGTCGATTGACTCGATACCCACACGATAGAAGAAGAAGAACAAATTCTGCGAAACGATAAAATATTTGATAAATGTTGCTACTATATTCAAAAACCTTGACTTATTTTGAACCTCGAGAAAAGCCGTAAGCCGGTCGTAACCCGTCGGCCATCGCATATTGACCTCGGTCACTATCGACAACGCAGCCCTTTCCAACTTTTACTACGAGAACCCTAAAAACGTTGTAAAATCATAATAAACACAGGCGGGTTGGGTGGCCAGCAATACTTATCAGCAATCACCTCGACCGGACGGGAGAAAATAACCAGAAAAAGTATTGCCGACGTTCACAAAAAAACTATAAAAAGAAAAAAAAAGCTGCTGCAGTGGCGCGGAAATTGTGATAAGGCGAGGCAGCTGTTGAATCACAGGGAACTGAGAATTAAAAAACCAAAACTGAGTATTAAAAAACAAATGATTGTCAGACTGAGTTTTACAAGGTTCTTGCTAGTACTAGCTAGGAGTAGGTAATTGCGTTAAATAAAGAAGCCATATTAAATTCAAATTGGAGGAGCGCTTACAAAAATCCTTCTGAGGACATGATGAACCAAAAAACGATGTAAGCTCACATTTACCATTCATTCCACCCCTACATCATCCCTTTAAAATTTAATATGGTTTGACAGCACTACTTATGTACATAAATACATACATATATATATATATAATCACGCCTCCATCCCTAATGGGGTAGGCATAGCGTAAACGACCCAAATACAGTTACGTCTGATCAAGTTTTAAGGGTTATTTAAGATAGATTTGTATGTAGGTATATTGATGTAGCGACAGATTGACAGCCCATCGCCTAATTTGCAATATACTGAAACCCTCGGATCCCTTAGCTGGGTTTTACAGCACGCCCTTCTATGTTTTTCTCTCGCTCCCAGTCCAGCATGGAAGAAACCTCAATACACCTAAAACATAATACTCGTAGGCATTATTACATATTACAATCTAAAATAGTCCCCTTAATTTTTGTCAGACGTGGCGAAAGCGCCTTTTACGAGGCGTTAAACGCTCTGCCTACCCCGTAAGGGATAAAGGCGTGATTTATGTATGTATGTATGTATTATTGATATAAATATTTAATCAGCTTGTAGGTATGTAAGTAGGTTTATCACTTGGCTTTCCAACGTTATATAATATTACTCGTCTATCATATTTACATTCGCGAGTACCTACATAAGTAGGTACATAAAAATCATAGCTTTACTCCTATAGTACGAATCATTCCGTGCTGGCCTGAAAGCGAGAGTAAAACATAGAATGTGCCAGCTGCATTTCCTCCCAAGCATGCTGTAAAAACCAGCTAAGGGATCCGAGGGTTTTTGTAGGCAGCAATTTAGGCGATGGGCTGACAACCTATCACTACAGCAATATACGTACAAATCTATCTTAAATAATCCTCAAAACTTTGACAGTCATGGCGGAACGACCTTTGTTTAGGTCTTTTACGCTCTGCCTACCCCATTAGGTTATAGGCGTGATTATATGTATGTATTCTAAAACAGACCTTGATTAATTTGTAAGCAATAGTACATTTTTATACAGTGACCTATTTTTAAAACAAATACAACAACATTTAAAATCTGTTACAACGGTGCTAACTAGAACATTTATATTCGTCAGGCAATTATATTAGTTCTGGAAATCGTAAAATCCGATATTCAGATATTTTCTGATTACAGCTGCAAGGCTATATAATACAAGGTGTTTTGGAGGGAGATTATTATTATCTGTCAATACAACAAACATCCAAACCTCTTAACATCAAATTTTATAAAATTATTTTAACACTAAACGATAAACAAGTGTTATTCATAAAGAACACTGATAAGCAAGTAAGCCGATCACTTTTCATAGTGGGATTATTGTATTTGATTCAAAGTTTCTTCATAAAAGTGTCTAGCTGCAACATTTCGACTGTTTCGAAAATGGAAGCTAAACACGGAGTAAACGTACTTCAAAGGATTATTCTGGTCTGAATATGATCCGAAACAAGGCCACAACCTAATTACCACGAAGATATTCGTGTTTGGAAGGCTTTCTACAAATCCCGCCTCGCTGTTTCCAAATGATATTCTCAAATATTTCTTACTGTAGGTGGATAATATAAACACAATACCTATCTAGCATCAAGAAGATTTAAATAACCTACTTTGAAAAGGAAGACACTTTAGCAAAGTAGTGGTGAAAGTTTAATTTTTCATTTTACGTAACCGCTCTTCAAGGAAAACTCTTGCCAAACTCGGTACCCTATACATTGTGGTGAAAATAAAAGTGTAACGTATCGTATACATTCTCGCAACAGTAGCGATCGAATCCAATATTTCATGCGGTTGGCAGGTCGCAGCGTGATTGATGATGTCCACACCGAACGAAAACTACAGCAAATTCATTTATAGGTTATCGAGCCACAGGCGAATACAATCCAATGCAGTGCTTATTTATTCCCAAAAACATGTTTCAATAAGATAGGGTAAAGTAGAAATAAAATCTAAAATATATTCAGTATCCGTCTATATTGCCAAACTAAAAAGACACAAACTAATTAAAAACTGAATCAAATATAAAGTGTAAATTCCGTTCAATGAAACGCGACTCGTCCATTAGGCACGTCCGATCTGGCTATTTACTTAACCTGGTTCAGGAGACAAAAACCCGGTGCCGACTCGATACTGCACTGCAGCCGGCCACTCACAAAGCGAATAAATGAATTTCACAGCGGGAAACGACAACTGACCAATCCCTGTTGTAATTTCTCCCAGTTTTTCTCTTTCGCTGCAATAGATCGGCTTTTAACAATTTTCGCGCCGGTTTCGCTGGAACGTTCCAATTTATCCCGGAGCAATTGTCCGGAAGACGCGTAAAGGGACGCGTCTCAGTAAAGTTGGTCGACTTGTGAAATATTCAGCTCTCAGGGGCGACTTTCGCCGCGCTCCCGTGAAATGCAAAACAAGGAAAGTTTACCCCTAAATCAGCGCAGCGCGTCCCGCCGCGCCGCGCGGCGACCGAGCGCGGCCGGCGCAACGCAAACATACCGGGACAACAAACAAACTTTCATTTAGCTCCGGAGGTGGTCGTCTTGGGACTTTCAAATTTCTTACCCAAAATAACGCTTCCTATCTTAATACTTTAAATCCCCCGCAGCGTTTGACATTACTTTATTAATACCTACAAACCCATTACGTGGTTTCAATGTAGCTACGTGAACATTGGGTGAGGTGTGATGTCTAGATTATAATTTAGGGGGTTTAAACCACACGAGAGGGTAATAAAAACGGAGGCGGCAGGTTGCGGCCCTCCGACCACAGGTACGTGGTAAGTGGTACCAGTCAGGTTCGCTCGTCTTGCCAAATAATAATATCCTATACATCGCGCACAATAAATGTTTGCTAATAAATACGAGCTGGAAGTCCTAGGGTGGAATTGTATTATTTTAATATACAGAGTGAATATAATAATTTATCAAAAATACGCGCATTTTTTCAGTTTATACAAATGATTTTGTAATATTTAGTTTTATGTAAGTATCATAAGAATATCAAAACCAAACAATCTGTCAGTTTATGTAGTTACCAAAAAATATTTTTAAAATATCAACGTGTACTGTCTGCGGCTGTTTATTTTATACTTTTTTTTACTGTAACTGGGTAAAAGCAATAATAACAAAGCGCTTCAGGAACTTTCAGCAAAAAATGCAAACATTGTTCACCTATTAACTCAGAAGTTTTTCGATAGCGGCACGCGGACGGCCGACCGGCGAACTACAATAAAGGCAGGCGCGTACGCGGACGGACTATTATTTATTTATTATCTCTGTCTAACCTAGTTGTGTGCAGCCAGGGAGAACTGAAACGGGGCTATTACATACATACATATAATCACGCCTTTATCCCTAATGGGGTAGGCAGAGCGTAAACGACCTCAACAAAGGTCGTTCCGCCACGTCTTACAAAGTGTTGAGGGTTATTTGAGATGGATTTGTACGTATATTGCTGTAGTGACAGGTTGTCAGCCCATCGCCTAAATTACAATATACTGAAACCCTCAGATCCCTTAGCTGGTTTTTACAGCATGCCCGGGAGGAAATGCAGCTGGCACATTCTATGTTTTTATTTCGCTCCCAGTCCAGAATGGAAGAAAACGGGGCTATTCCGCGTTGTAAATTCACAAATGAACCGTGCTCGCGAAAAAACGTACGGCGCCAGTCACGTAGAAATTGCGATAGCAGCTCCGACTGTCGGCTGACGGGCCTCGACTCAACCCTCCAGCGAAGCAACCACTTCAACTAGCCTGCTCTTTTACTATCTTTTTTTTCAAAGATGATATGGGATACTAGGATTTTTACATATTTAAGTATAAAATGCTTATTAAATTAGGTACTTATATACGGGGCGTAAGGGACAGCGTCCCCCAAACTGTTGCTCGGTCAACATAACTGTTTTCAGGAAGTGAAAAAATAAATTGCTTTTCCTTACAAATTGTATGATTAAGGTGGTAATTTTGTATGGGAAGGTAATTTATTTATTCTTATGACCATGCCTTATTGATAATAGAATCGTAGTAGCTCCCATGGCATTTAGCTAAACATGCACTTATCGATTCACGAACCTTATATAGAGCTGCAGTTATTCAATATTGCGCACGATCTGAAACAAAAGGAGAAATGATTCATAAAATGGGACAAATTCATCGCATTCCAATGGCACTGTCGACGAGAGACCGATATTAATAAAGACGGACACGAATGTAGGAGGATATCTAAATCGATCCAAGCTTCCTTTATCTTTTTATGGAAAGGAAATTTAAATCAGATACTGCACTTAACATACGAACCTCTTTGTCTTTTTAGTGGAAGCGAAGGTGGGAGCTATTTCTGCTTTAATTAAGCGAGCGATATCACTTTCGATCCAAATAGAACGAAGAGTATTGTTTGGTCTGTATTGTAATAGCTTTGTGCTTGTTGTGTAGCGCACAGTGGGTATATCGTCCCTACGGTACTTAATTAGTAATCATTAGCGCAGCATGCGCCGGCGGCGGTTCCGGCGAGCTCCCAGCACGCACTCCGATCACAATAGGCTCTCTTAACCTTTTTTTGCACCGCTCAAGTACCGAGAATAATATATTTTTCAATTCCGTGGGCCCTCGACGATGTCCTGTATGGATCCATTGGGTGTCCGTGCTCAAGGGCTTTTCAGCCGTAATACTCTTTTTGTTCCTTTCAACTTGTTTCGTGTCCTTGGACCGTTTCGAATTATCGCTGACATTGATTGAGCTGTTAATGGAAGTACTCGTGTACAAACGATAAGGAATTTTCTCCAATTTATTTCCGGTGATAAATATTCCCTAAATGAGTAGGAAAAGGCAACGGAAGTGAATGATTGTTCCGATGAACATGGAGAATACGGCGAACTCCGTTATATCTGGATAGAGGGAAACAAACTTATCGAGTACGCACATTAATTCCGATCATATTATCGTGGAGTCTCTTTATGATGCTGTCAAATAAATAAAACTCCCTGGCCATTAGGTCCGGGCGGCTGGCATACTGGTACACGAGGCTAGTAATAACGCAAGGGAGGCTGCGTGGGTCCATCCGACCCCATCAATATCTGTCATCAGTCACCGAGTAGCCAAATAAAATTATTATGAATGGCCGATAGCCGGATGATGCGAAGCGACGGCTCCCGTTTCACTCTCGTATTACATGAGGTGACCCAATTCGCTGGAAATATTTTCCGATTCATCGGGGAGCCGGCGGAAATATTAATTTATAGTGAACATATCCGATCTTTTCGTTTATTCTTCAAAGTATTCGTCAGAGTTCAATGTCCTTTCATCAAAACAAACCGGACAGAAAGACATATTAGCACACAATTTCTTACAAAAAAGCATTCACGTTGGCTAATACCTCGTTAGGCGTGTTAGGTATTGATTTCCTCACCCATTGTTGTGTTTTTGCTTATTGTTCCATCGTGCGTAAGGAGGAAGAAACGTGGTGTAAATAAGAAAAGAAATTTCTAACGAAATTGGTATAAACAAATAACAAGCAGCTACACCACGAATAACATATTGAATTGACTGGACCGGTAGCGATTGTATAGTATGGAATGTGTAGTGAAATATAGAGAAACCGGGCCACTACCTGTCTCCGGACCTACGTTCCTAAGGGTTTTGACTGCAATGTATTTACACCTCGCCATACAGGCATACTTTATTAGTGTAGTGACTATAAAGTAAATTGTATGATCATTATTGTCACACAAACATTGCTGAAAGAAAATGGAGAACGTTGTTGACGCTCTGCCTACCCCATAAAGGATACAGGCGTGAAGGTGTGTTTGTAGGTTTCGAGCCATACCATGCGTGGTAGTTAGTACCAAATTAAGGGCACGTACAATCCCGCAACCGTAGCAAGGATGATGAGCGGAAAATTACTTTTCGAAACAAGCGGAATACCCGTACAACAATACGTTTGTTGTTCCCAGGGGGTACATAACACAGATGAGTGGCTAATTCCCAGACGAGGAGGAAATGCGCTAAAGTGAGCAGAAATAAAACGAATATCAATACATATTACAAAAAAAATCGCCCTCTACGTCTGTCTGTTTATTCGCTAACTCGTTCTCCACGTAACGGTATTTGTTAGATATTTTTATTGGAAGGTGTTTATGTTTACATCATATCTAAATTGCATTAACAAGCAAGGACTGTTTACTAGTTGGTAATAATAAAATCGCATTTCTTCTTCTTCTCAGCAAGTGGATTCTCAAGTCGAACGACCCGATGAACCCTGGTGTCAGAGATTTCTAAGCTGCCTTGGGCCTATGCGTTAATACTCTACTTCCTTCTTACTTTCTCCTAATATCCAAACAAAACTTCTCAAATGTTTACACGACTGCAAATGCCGTAATACAAATTTATATTAGCTAAACCAACGAAAATTCATGCTAACCGTAAAATTAATGGCTTATAATGCAATAAATAATCCGGTAATGACTTCATTACCCGGTAGCATGGACGTATAATATCGGCGGACGTTTAATATTGGTCGACGTATAATTTCGGCCGACAGATTGGTCCGTATGGTTGAAGATTCCATCTATTCAGTATATATTAGTGGACATCCACTTTCATGTCATTGTGCATTGCTGTTTCAACATACAATAAATTAATTTAGAAGCGACAAAATGTACATGTATTGTAAAAAATAAAATTAAGCTGACTTATCAGATAAGCCCTCCTCTCAAGCGATCCACGATCTACCTATCCCGTAAAGGCTATACCTTTGTATATTTTGTGTAAGTAAGTACATACATACATACATATAGTCACGCCTTTATCCCTAATGGGGTAGGCAGAGCGTAAACGACCTTAACAAAGGTCGTTCTGCTACGACTGACAAAGTTTTGAGGGTTATGTAAGACAGATTTGTAGCTATATTGCTGTAGTGACAGGTTGTCAGCCCATCGCCTAAATTGCAATATACAGAAACCCTCGGATCCCTTAGCTGGTTTCTACAGCATGCCCGGGAGGAAATGCAGCTGGCACATTCTATGTTTTTCTCTCGCTCCCAGTCCAGCATGGAAGAAAGTATAAGTAAGTATATACCTACTTATACAACTACAAATAAAACTGTAATGGACATCAACTATAAATTAACTGTCGTCAAATTGTAGAGCTGGGTGGAACCAGCTGGTTTTACGAACGTAGCCCGCCCGACGTAACGACGAAAACGGTCTCTCAACTGAAATAGAATCGTTATCAAAACAGCTGCTTTTTAAAACAAAAAGATAAAAGACTTTAGGCGTTATTAATTTTCAAAGAAAAATAACGGTTAATGATTAAATTTGTACTCTTAATAAGTAGGATTTGAAAATTAAATCTTTCTCTACAAAAGCTTCTGAAATTTTTACATCAAAGATTAGGGGAAATCGCAAGGAGCATAATATAATAAATAGCTACTTATTACTCCGCCAGCTTAGTATGAACGCCCCATTCGTTAAAACTTTTTGCATTATTTAACGAGTGGGAGGCAAGGAATTGTTTCCATTATGATACAAAGTTTTATTTGGGTAAGCCACTGTATCGTATTAATAAAAGTTTCTGAACCATTATACTTTACCGGTTTAGGATTTTACTTAAATAGGCAACGCTTTAATAATGCGCATAAAGTACAATATCGAACGTTTTCATTGGATTGAACTTTTCATCGCAAAATCTCCATGATATTTAACTTTTCTCATTCTTTCATTGTTCATTATTCGCATCCCTTCAAAAATCTATGAGTATTTACTTGGGACACTCAGAAAGATTTGCGACACTAAAAAAAATTGTTCTACAGGTACATATATTTTTATTAAATCTTTTCAAAGTACTCTCCACCAGCCTCTATACAAAGATTCATGCGTCTGAACCAGTTTTCAAAACACTTTTTCCAGTCCGCCGTAGACATCTCGTTTACAGCCTGCTCGAACGCAGCCAGCGCAACTTCCGGCGACGAAAATTGTATCCCCTTGAGCTGATTTTTTATTTTTGGAAATAAAAAGAAGTCACACGGTGCTAGATCAGGGCTGTAAGGAGGGTGACCCAGGAGTTTGACCGGTGTGCTGTCCAGGAAGTCCCTCGTTTTGAGCGCGGTGTGTGCGAGGTGCATTGTCGTGGTGGAGCAGTAGTCCGCGGAGCCCTGTGTTTGGTCGCTTGTTGCTCACAACAGAAAAAACTTCTGGTAAACATTTGGTAGTATACCATTCGGCGTTAATGCTTCTTTGATCTCGTAAGGGAATTGAGGCCAAGTGGCCAGTCAAATTAAAAAATCTGGCGATCAAAATCTTCCCCCCGCTTCGAGATCGCTTCACTTTGGTAGGCGTTGGTTCATTTTGAAACACCCAAACTGTCGACTGGCGCTTGGTTTCTGGATCGTATTGATAAATCGAGGACTCCTCACCTGTAACGATGTCGTAAACACGCCGAGACGAGCCTGCTTCAAATTTGTTCAGCATATCACGGCACCATTCCACCCGGGCCTGCTTCTGAGCGTCGGTGAGGTAGTGCGGCACCCAGCGCGATACTATCCTCCTCACGCGAAGATGCCCTTGTAGAATCTCGTGAACGCTTCCCGATCCAATCTTTAATATGTGCTGAATCTCCTGATATGTAATTCGCCTATTATCTTGGATTAAATTTTTCACTGCTAGCACGTTTTCTTCCGTAATAGCCGTCAAAGGGCGACCGCTTCTTTCTTCATCCCCCAAGGTTGGTCGACCGCGCCTAAATTCGTTATACCAACGATACACGGTTGCCTTGGAGGGGCTTTCATCCATAAATGCCATTTGAAGTCTATCGAACGATTCATCCGGTTTCAGGCGACACTTGAAATCGTAAAAAATCATAGCTCTAAAATGTTCCCGGCGCAGATCCATTTTTCAGTAAGACATGATACTTTGAATTGGCTCGCAAAAAATGTGGAGGGAAGTTTTGAAAATAGAACACACATATTTTGACTTACAAGTAATCATATTTTCAAAAAAGATTCTAACCGGCCAGTCTGCCATATATAAAAACTATTTATCGCAATACTTTCTGAGTGGCCTGGTATTTAAATTTTCTTCTGGTTCCACCCAGCTCTACAATTTGACGACAGTTAATTTATAGTTGATGTCCATTACAGTTTTATTTTTAGTTGTATAAGTAGGTATATACTTACTTATACTTTCTTCCATACTGGCCTGAGAGCGAAAGAAAAACATAGAATGTGCCAGCTGCATTTATTATTATTATTATTTTTAGACGGACAGGCAGTTGGAACAACTGATAAATGCCCGCATCCAGCTTTACTTTGATGACTTTTTCTTTTGGTCAATGGTGTGTTTGTCTAGTGTTTTTGAATTTATTGACATTTGGCGCCGAAACCACTTCTTCGTGTAATTGGTTCCATCCTTTCACAACTCCATTTCCTCCTAAGTATGCTGTAAAAACTAGCTAAGGGATCCGAGGGTTTCAGTATATTGCAATTTAGGCGATGGGCTGTCAACCTGTCACTACAGCAATATACCCTAAAAAACACTTTGTCAGACGTGGCGGAACGACCTTTGATTAGGTCGTTTACGCTCTGCCTACCCCATTAGGGATAAAGGCGTAATTATATGTATGTATGTATTTATTTAAAGGGAGTCGACGGCAACAGAAACAGGAAAACGAAAGTTATAATGAAATGCTGACAGCGCGACGTGACCGTTGACCGGCGGCGTTTTAGGAAAACCTTACCATTTTGAAACCGACTTAAATAAGAAAAAGGTTCTCGAGTCGTCGTGATTTTGCTGTCTCCTCCGACTGCTCAAAGACGCCTGTATTGATTTTTGATTTTGATTCTTTAATTTATGAAATTCTCAGAAAAGCGAAAGGATTAAATTACTCATCAAAATGATTGGTGCATTTACCTTTACTTAAGACGTGTTTTGTAGGCGGTTTATTTACATTCAAAAGTAATTATAACAAAACACTGTTCCGGTTTTCGCTACACCCTTCCACATATTTACAAATACCGGCATATTACGGTGGCACGTGGAAAGGGCCGGTCAATGACCTGTAATTTCATCGTACCGTTAATCACTTTTGCACGAGACGGCTACAGCCGGAGCCACTGCAGTACTACCTACCACACGCAACTGGAATTGCCGCTAAAATCGTAAACAGGTCGTACTGTCACTTAGCCACGACGTTATGGTCATATAACAGGGTCAGGAGACGTATTTTTGAATCGCTCGAATCGAATTCGTATACGATAGACTAACACTTACTTACTTCCACTTTACTTCCATGCTGGCCTGGGAGCGAAAGAAAAACATAGAATGTGCCAGCTGCATTTCCTCCCAGGTATGCTGTAAAAACCAGCTAAGGGATCGGAGGGTTTGAGTATATTGCAATTTAGGCGATGGGTTGACAACCTGTCACTACAGCAATGTACCTATAAATATATCTTTAAAAACCCTCAAAACTTTGTCAGACGCGGCGGAACGACCTTTGTTTAGGTCGTTTACGCTCTGCCTACCCCATTAGGGATAAAGGCGTGATTATATGTATGTATGTATGTAGACTAACATTCGCATTCGCAAATAGTATGTAAATCGCAGGCAAAAGGTACTCTTTCGTAGCGCATTGAAGTTCGAGTGATTCTAAAACGCGGCGCCTGATCTGAAGCTTATTCGACATCAACGCGCTCGATATTTTGAATGACGAGGATGATTTATTGTACCAGCTTGACATTACTTAGCTATTCAGGTTAAATCGTTTATTTTTTTTCAGTGATTAATAGTACAAAAAATATGAATGTTTATTGCAATGCACACACCATTTGTCATGTTTGTAAAATGTATTCTAAAGTGCTGTTCACTCGATAAAACCACTAAAACCGCACTATCAGTTATATGAACATTACCTGTTGTGGAATGTAACTACAAAATAATTTGGAATACAGATTATTAAATTTTGGTATCAACATTATTAATATGCGGTGGTGTCCAACCGAAAAATGTAATTCTGAAAATAAAATTATTAATACTGTATTTCAAAATATAAGTGTAGTTTTTACATAGTCACACAATTTTACAACTTTAATATAGGTATGCCATAAATATTGAATACTTCCATGCTGGACTAGGAGCAAGAAAAAAAACATAGAATGTGCCAGCTGCATATCCTCCCGGACATGTTGTAAAAACTAGCTAAGGGATACGAGGGTTTCTGTATATTGCAATTTAGGCGATAGGCTGACCACCTCTTACTACAGTAATCTATCTTACATAACCCTCAAAACTTTGTCAGACGTGGCGGAACGACCTTTGTTTAGGTAATTTACGCTCTACCTACCCCACTAGGGATCTTCGTCTTAGTGAGTGGATTCTCGATTCGATAGACCCGATGAGCCCTGGTGTCAGAGTTTAAGTTCCACTAGGGATAAAGGCGTGGTCATATGTATGTATGAATAAATATTGGATAAAGGTAATGAATATAACAGCTATAACTGGCATCCTACTTTCACAGTAATATTCATATATAGGTTCTTCTAGTTACATACAGACAGGTCTTAAGCTTCACACCTCAGGTGCGATTCGAGTGTTTCCCTTCAAGAGGGGAGATCCTCGTGTTCCCAGTGAGAGGGTCTGTACCTCCATGGAGGCAGTGAGTGAGTATGAGGGGGGAGGAAGGCAAACGTGACGGGTTTTTATGATGAAGACAATCAGAACCTGTGGGTGCCACGTCCCGGCCATGTGCCGTTTCGCGCTTCACTGAATACATGACGCGTTTAAGCTTTCACTACAGGAAACTGCACAAAATATAAGCAACAGAAACTTGTTATACGAATTCGAAACTATGATTTCCGAGGAAGTGTTAGTTTTTTGCCAAAATTCCACTATTGAATTGAGTATCCGCAAATATTGAATTTCATTTCATCAATCATTTTACGAACGCAACATATTTCAACGACGTCGGTTATACATGGAAACTGTCCCTTACTCTAAATATAATTTTAAATGGTGTCACACTTGTTCACTTAACTCAATTTAGAAGACATTTATTTGAATTTCGTAAGTTATGATGGGTTTATGACGATGAGGCAATATAGTTTACAAAACGAAAGCAATAAACTTCTTGTCCTGATTCGACCTAAACAGGAACTGGAGAAAAGCCAACTAATAATGTCTTAGCTCAAAATGGGATAGATATATTTACTCAACCTACTCGACTTCAACAACTTCCGCGTACATCGGTGGTATACTTGACTCTACATTTAGATTTATTAGACGTATAATATGAACTCTCCCTTCGGCAATGTTTTGCTACTTTGCTGCAAAGGTTCATAAAATAGAAGTGACAAAAATAAATCACGTGCCGTACACGAGATAAAACAGATACGACAGGTGGATGCGACAACGCGAGCGCGCAGGGATCGGGCAGAACGTATGACGCCTCCGACTCGATATACGACCCACAACTCTACCCAGCACCAGAGGCAAATCCCGTATTATTTATACTCTGTTTGCTACTTTACAACACTCTGTTTCGCTGGTCGTACCTTAGCTCATTGTTAAAATAATATAAGCTGTCTGGAAACTGGTTTCGCAGGCAAATTTTATTCGGAAAACACAGAGTGTCTGACCGAAATTAGAGAACATTTTGTGCGACTTCATTACCATTTCTCGAACAAGATACTTTAGAGAACAACGACCTCCGGAGAACTATGCTTGTAGTGAATATTTTTTGTATGTAACGGGGTATTTTGATTTAAGGTGGTTGTGCAAAGTGGCGTGTGACGATCGCGCCCGCTCACGTGTGATAAATCGCATAAGCCGCGCGATATTACGTTACAATTACATCAACTTACGTCACCGTCATCTCGTTCGGTTTAATTCAATTCTCAGGTAAAGTAGAGTACATAAACATAAAATATATATGATCTCGCTATTTTATATTAGATACTTGCATGTTTCCCTATCCTAATGGGTTTTTAAAGCGGCATCCCATCTTATTTGTTCAAATTTTATCCCACTCCTAATTCGTAAACAATAATGGTTTTTATATTAAATTCAAAGTTTAAAGCGTTCTCCCGAGACGATATTAGACAAATAAGGAAAAGCTAAACGAAATTCCTCTCTCTTGGGGTCCGTGCTGCTTCCGGTTATTCTATGAATCATGCTGAAATTCAGGAAAAGGGAACTTTTACCTAACCTTTTCTCATCTCGGCGAATAAAAATACCTGTCACGATTTTCTCCTCTCCTTATCTTTGCGTAACTATTACTTTGTATAATATCCAAGTTGGGAATGGACTTTTAAATTTCGGCAGCTCTTGGGCCGTGCATTAATGACTGGCGCCGCCATTTTGAAGGGCCCGGTCGCTTTAAGAAAAGCCTCCCCTTGTAGGAGAAGGTTGGGGAAGTAATGCATTTTCCTTTATCGCCATGCGGACAGTTCCACACTTCTCGACAAGGGGACCGGCTTTTACGATTATTGCATGCGCGACGCTACATGAGAGCTGCAATGAAAAGACGCTGGATACGATCTTACGCCGTACGTAACGAATCCCCTCAGCAGCTGCTATAAAGCCAGCTTAACTTAGGAAACAATAATGGCGCTTTGCTTTCACTCAACAAATCAAATAAAAGACACAGAAATGCAATAATATAAGATCTTAGGTTTAGTTCAGCATTCTAACCACTTTCTATATAAGGATTGAGTCAGATTACAATGCATGCAATGTTGCGACAGCCGCAGCGGCATTTCAAAGTAGACTATGAGTGACGCAAGTCGCGGAGAGCTAAAAATGTCAGAGTCGTGCTGCATTTCGCCTTGGGAACGTGGTGCAGGCTGCGCCGGAAACCATTGCTTGCACAGCGTGTAATAATGCACCACATGTTGGATAACATTGGTAATTAATCGCAGAGGCGAAAGCGCAAGTGTTCTCATGCGAACGCGACGCAAAAACGTAACATTAGATAATAATGTTAAAGTATTATGCGTGTCGGTAGCATATGATTACACGGGTGGCGGGCGAGGGAGCTTGCTGTGCCCTTCTCGCGGTCGGAGTACCGCATGGCTGATTCTACTGCATGCAGCTGTGCACCGAACTCATTACATTTCTACTAAATTATTCCGGTCTGACTACTTCTAGCTTTTAAAAAAATATATTTTCCCCATTTCTCATAAAAAGTTCACAGACCCTTTACTTATCTTCAAAGATAAAACCTTGATAATACTGTTTACGTCGTCATCGTCACCCAAATCAAATAACTAACACCCGCTTATTATAGTTCACATCGTCCATTTTTAGATTGCGCTGCACTGAACCCGACACGGTGAAACATGTCAACATTTCCTGGGAATATTTTATAGAATCCAGCTTGCGAGACAGAGCTTATCGCCCTCAGTTATCTCGTTGTTACATTCATTAACCCAGTCAAAGCCAATTAGAAAGGTTTCCTCGTGTCAGCTGGATGAAAGTTTGATTTGTCGTTGTTTCGTAGGTGTAAAATAGGGCAGTCGTGCGGGAGAAAGTGCGCCGACGCAGTCGTGACGGGGCAGGGACGTGCTAACGAGGCGACGGGCGGCAGGCGGCCGGCTGCCGACCGAATACCCCGTAGTTCAACCATTCACAATTCCGAGCTAGTTAACGCAATCATAAATAACAATATACTTAACTGATCTAGCTGGGTGTCGAATCACAAACTTCTAAATCGTAGAACGTGGTGTCGGGTGATAGCGCAGACGTCGTTGATCTAGCCTCGATGCGAGGTCACGGCTCGCCGACCGTCCAGGATTTCTCAAGAGCCCTAATAACACCCGACACCTCCGTTAGAAACTCTAAATCTCATCAGCGTGAAAAGTAAACGCTTTCCACTTTGAGGGACTCGTGCTGCAAATGTCAATACGTACTCTGATTTAGCACGTTCAATATTTATAGGCGTGTCGGAGGCATTGTAAGAAATACGAGTATGACGCAATTTGCTCGCATGAAAATGTTTATTGCCACCGAGAAAATATAAACTGTCGGTGGAACAGTAAACATGCGTCTATTTCAGCCGCATTCGTTATTGTTTGAGGAATTCCACAAAAACGATAAACTCAATGTGGGCCATACTGTAACACGAAATGAAGAGCTACAAATATTTAATGCCCATTTCTTGACGTATGATTGCCGCCTGGCAGCTTGAGAGGAAACGTGTAATACCAAATAAAAGAATAGGAGCATCCGGTGGGAGAGGGCAATAAACAATCGAACACGCAGACTGGGCTGGGACCGCTCGCTGCAACAAGATAATTACCGACCTGTTTTTTTTATCCTTTTGCCTCGAGTCTACGAACGAAGATAGAGTGCCGACTGCCGACGTGACAGACAAAAACACCACTTGATAAAGTAATACTTGGTGATACTTGACTGATCGCTTTTCATAACAGCTTAGATTAGAATAGCGTGGGTTACTTAACTAACCTGACGATAATCGCACAGTTTTTGGAACTGGTTCAGCACGCCATATCTGCAATTTGATTGCGTATTCTTTATACTCAGTGTACCTAATTGGATGTCAAAACTTCCATATTGCACCAAAATTATTCCAGCTAATTTGGTAAGCAATATTAACCCTAATCAAAGGTTTTTTTCATCAATGCGAAATGCGTTAATTTGATTGCTGGTTGCGAATGGCGATACTGTGAAGTCTTTCCTTCGTAATCAGTTCAAGTAACTTCCTTTAGATCTTTACAAATGGAAGCTTTGTCCGCATTCGTTATATTGATCACGTACATTTGTCACTTGATTAGCTTCACCGTCGCGTTCTAAATTACTTTCCCTTTCAATATTCATGTTCTGTAATTGATGTTTTAATTCGCTATTTGTTCTATTCCAGTTTTCTTTAGAATGTTGTGTTTGATTTATGATTGTACTGGTTTGCGTTTCCTCGGTAGCATGTAGCGGGCATCGAACTGGCGGCACCGGCTTGGACGTGACCTCCGCCTGCACTGCACAACGGGATCCTTTATTATTCACTCCGCGAACGCTCCCCATGTACATGCATTTCGTTCCATTTCATATTTCACATCAAATTAGCCTCTGGCTCTAATAGCAAACACGCTAGAGACAACCTTTGTAATCTAATTTGTTGTAACATAATAACAGTGATCAGGTTATGTCAGAGTGTTCTTTGTTAGACAAGATGACTGGCCGTGTATTGCACAATACACTGTTCCACTCAAACGAGTAACTACCCGTGATTGTCTAATGATACCGTGAAAATAACTTAACAACTATCACTCACGCTACGTTCGCTAGGAAAGTTTCATAAACAATGCGTGAGTAGAACGAGCAATAAATTATTGTACTTAGCCAAGTCAGTCGATAGTTGATCCAACTAAACTAACGTTTCGACTTTACGACTGTTCGGAGCAAAAGCTTACTAACTGCAGCGAGATTAATCGTGTTATTTCCAGACCAGAGCCACCACAGTTCTCGGTTTTCAGTATTTTGAAACTCTACATTTCCTACATGGATTTATTTTAGAGCTAGTTATTTTTTACTTCCATGGAGGACCGGGAGTAATAGAAAAATATAGAATTTGCCAGCTGCGTCTCCTCCCAGGCATGCTATAAAACCAGCAAAGGGATTCCAAGGTTTTAGTGTATTGCAATTTAGGCAACAGGCTGACAATCCGTCACTATAGCAATATGCATAATCATCTGTAATAACCCTCAAAACTTGTCAGACGTGGCGGAACGAACTTTATTCAGGTCGTTTAAGCTCTGCCTACCCCATTAGGAATACAGGCGTGATCGTATGTATGTACGTATGTATATTATTTTTTAAATTCACTAGTAAAAAATATGAATACCACTTGTCACCTATCATTTTGAAGATATATACGTAGATGTTCTTTTAAATTCTCATTGGGATTCTTAAAGTAAAACGTTTACAAAAAGCCTTTTAAAGCACTTGAAATCTGAAAAGGGACGGCACATGACTTGAATAGCGCAAGAATGTTCCATACAGAGTTTTATTTTATTGCCAACATACATGATTGTATCGTACTAGTTAATAAAATGCTCTGCAACCGACATAAATAACACTATGAAACGTACAATTAGGCATCTAGAACTGTGCAATAAAATGTGCAAAGCCTTGTTTAATTCCAGTGTGCATTTTGTTATTTCTCACGTTCTTAATTTTATTGCTGCAAGACAACAAACCGATACCGAAGACGTAGAAAAGCTTCTTTGATGTATCTACTCGTTTGTTTATCATCAGGCAGGATTTAATTTCGTGAAACTTGACACTTGCCGAACATCCGGAACGAAAATAAAGAAAACCCATTTACGCCATCCGTTAAATCAACGTGATATCCTTTACAGAGAGGTAAAGCGTTTCAGAGAATCAAAATGGAACGTAAATTGTTCTCAGTACATCACAGGCAATTTCGTCTCACAGTGAATGCCTATTTTTTCGGTCTCCCACTGGGATCACGACAAGTGAAATTCGTTTAGAAGATCTAGGGCAAGGTTAGCAGTCCGAGAGTGATAAAAAAGTTTTTGTGGAAAAAGTGGTGGGTAAGATGGGCGGGGCAGGACGGGTCGCGGGTTAATCTTTGTTAACGTCCGGGCCGCGTCACCAGGCGTCACCCTGCGTTACCCACGGCACCCGGATCACTGGCAATTTGTCAATCACTGCGCCAATACCTTCTACAGACGCTTTCAATAAACGCCGACGACGTAATAATCGGGGCTATCAATATAGAGCAAAATGTGGCCAGTGGATTTTATCGGCCATTTCCATTGCACACATCTATAGTTAGCTGCAGTCGTGAAATATATAATTTGAACGTTCAAGTAAACGCTTTGCAGAGAACGCGTTAAAGTCCGTCATGTTATTAACTTTACGGCTGAAACGTGATGAAGTATTTTAATATTCGACGTTTATTTATAGACGCTAGAAATTACGTCGCAGCAGGTTTTAATCATAATTATTAATTACACACAAAATGGGCCTTTGATTCATTGTAATCATTTTATGTTTCTCTCCAGTTCTTAACGTGAAGTGTGAAACATGCTTTAATTCAAATTAGCAGTGCAGTGATATATACATTATAATATACAATGTTCCATCTGAGAACTGAATAAGAAACTGACGCAAAATTACGTCCCGTGTGCAAAACTTTAGGTACAATATAATATGAAGTATGGGTTCCTCAGGGCTCATGAGGGGTAAGGTGACGGCGGGACGGGTAGAGATACCACTTTCCTTGCATTTATCAAACTGCCAACGAACTCATGGTGTGCAACTTCTATTTATAGTAATATCATAAGTAGTTTCTTCCATGCTGGCCTGGGAGCGAGAGATAAACATAGAATGTGCCAGCTGCATTTCCTCCCGGGTATGCTGTAAAAACCAGCTAAGGGATCCGAGGATTTCAGTATATTGTAATTTAGACGATGGGCTGACAACCTGTCACTACAGCAATATACTTACAAATCTATCTTAAATAACCCTCAAAACTTTGTCAGACGTGGCGGAACGACCTTTGTTTGGGTCGTTTACGCTCTGCCTACCCCACTAGGGATAAAGGCGTGATTATATGTATGTATGTATCATAAGTAGCAGCTTATCACGTCATGGTTCGTAGAGTCATGGTCCACGCTCGATCAGGTTACGTATGTCGTCGTGGCGGTATGAGATCATTTCACGAACGACCTTGCCACGCCCCGTCATAATAAGTATCTTATAATAACAAACTTAACTAATATTTACATTGCAAATCTTTACTGCGTATGTTTGAAACGCATATGCGAGTTTATTCTTCCGCAATATCAAGGGCCTAATTTGCCTCTCATTTTAAGTCTCACTTCCGTAGGTAAGCTGGAAGAAATTTCTTAGTAGAAATAAGCTGTACCTGTTGTGTCGTTATTCCTTATGTATTATCTTTCTCATGTTACTTGTGTACAAAAAACAGTAAATAATAAATAAATAATAAGGGTACTTGTATAAAATTTATAAAATCCAATATTTCTGTCATACTTGTTTGAAATATTTTATAGTGCTAGTAAATGGTCCAATGGGTTATTGTTAGTTTCAAGAAGTCGCAATAAGAAACGAAGACGAGACGTATACATAACGTAACGTATATATTTTGTTTTCAGTGAGTAATAAATAGAAGGTACAGAATATACCCTTAATCTAAAGGCGATAGTAAATAGGATGCCCGGAGAATATTGAATGCTTTATTTTTACATAAATAAGTCACGCCTTTATCCCTAACGTGGTAAGCAGAGCGTCAACGACCCAAACAAAGGTCGTTCCGCCACGTCTGACAAAGTTACGGGGGTTATTTAAGATAGATATGCAGGTATATTGCTGTAGTGACAGGTTGTCAGCCTATCGCCTAAATTACAATATACTGAAACCCTCGGGTCTCTTAGCTGGTTTTTACAGCATGCCTGGGAGGAAATGCAGCTGGCAAATTCTATGTTTTTCTCTTGCTTCCAGTCCAGCATGGAAGTTAGTTTTATCCTTACGAAAAGTAGTTTTGCTTTATTTATATATTGAGTAGGTGGGCGGTGGGTGGTGGAAACTGAAATCAACTATTAGATTATTGAACTAAAATACCGAATTGAATTAAGGCCCTAGATTGCGGGGATAAACTAATAATCAATTTGGACTCCAACTCAAATTATAAATTTGGAAACTACAATTGGGGTTTTAGGCGGCCGCAACTAGTCAATTTATGTTCTAATCGGTTCAATGAAGATAAAAGCGAGTCTAGTGGTCTTTTGATGAATTTATCATATTTTCAAGCCAAAATGATATTGTCAACCGTTTAAGTTTTTAATACATACATACACATAGTCACGCCTTTATCCCTAATGGTGTAGGCAGAGCGTAAACGACCTAAAAAAAAAGGTCGTTCCGCCACGTCTGACAAAGTATTAAGGAGTATTTAAGATACATTGCTGTAGTGACAGGTTGTCAGCTCATCGCCTAAATTGCAGTAAACAGAAATCCTCGGATCCCTTAGCTGGTTTTTACAGCATGCCTGTGAGGAAATGCAGCTGGCACATTATATGTTTTTCTCTCGCTCCCAGTTCAGCATGGAAGATTTTCTTGTATTATACCAAAAATCTTCATCTGTGTTGTGATCATAATGAACAATGAAATAGCTGCATTAAATTAAAAAGGTAGGTGTGTTTCGTGACCACATTAGCCAGAGATAAGCAAATCCAAAGGCATCGATTCTAATCAGTTGGATTAAGATATCGCATGTCGGTGTGTCGGTGAAGGGAACAATCGATTTTAATTAAAGGCGTCTAAACAATGCGACCATTATCCGGTCGACTAGAGTCCCCGGCTCGGAAATCTCCCCGGAATGGCTCCAGACTGAATGTTGCCAACTGCCAACCGTAATAGCACAGAACTCATCTACTGCTGTTCACACTTCGCCCTTTGTCTCTTGATCCATTTGTCAGGCAACTCCTAGATTTTGCTGAGGACTTAGTCATCCGTCACGAACATAAAGGAATGCTGCAGAAAACATATCGAGTTATATGAGAACACTTGTTTAACAACCATCCATATCTCGCGATCTAATCCGATGAGAGTTACTCGGGCCTATGTTTAAGCACCTGAGTAGTGTATTTATTTTGCACGAATTCGAAGCGTGTGCAACTAATAAGTATGCATTATTATTTGTAATTTATAAGTTTCTTAACTGACGGTCACGATAATGGCCATCACGACACGTGGGGAACGCACTCTTAATCCCGTTAGTTCAACGACCCAAATTACAAACGCTATTACAAACACACGTGAAACTATTTTGAGCTGTAATTGATCGAAGCTGATCATTATGCGCAAGAGTCCGCTGATGTAAGAAAAAGCTAATAAGTTTACTGCGTTCTGTCTTGCGTGACAGTAATGGAGGAAAGTTAATTTGCTTGAAATGTTTCTCACGGTGAGGAAGAGTATGAATTACGAGAGATTGCTGTGATATACGCAGCAGTAAGCAGTCACTGGCCTTCAAGAGTGAGTGTTATTGCAGCATTATCATTTATTTGCGGTATGAATCCCGAACGCCACACATCAAGAAGACTGAGAATAATGGTGTCATTTATTTGCAGATGCGATAATAATATTCAAGTGGAACTATTATCTAAATGCATGTATTCTGGTTCTTCTATTAGCGAAGTTGTTTAGCAGCAGACAGACATTAAATGGAATGGAAAACAAACTTGGTAGAGTTTTAGAAACTCATTAGATAAACTTTTATATTTAAAATGTAGAGATGAGACTTGCAAATGAGACTTAAAATTAAGTTAATAAAAATAAGATTATTTAACAGTTAAATTTAGATTAAACCGCCACCGCACCGCTTTACTAATTACGCTAACTCATTCAGCTTTATCAACGTTGGCGTGATGAAAATTAATCACTCAAATATTGATCGCGTTACGTTTAACGTAATACTTAATGTAATATAACTAGAAACCAATTATGCCAACAAGTGTGTATATTAGCAACAATAGTGAGAGTTTGTTGAATTAAATCTGGGCGAAGGCGACACCTACGTGGAGTGAGTCAGCGCACAGCTGGCGTTGTGCAATGCTCTATGCTCAATGCTCCATACCCTGCTACTACTAATGCGACCGAACACCGAACGTGCCTCCAGGTCCAATATCGATTTCAATAATCGTATCAGTTGACAGTCGTATCGAATTGAAAATTCATCATTCCTACTTCCAATCATAATGTCCAATTTAGGAACCAATGGGCCCCGTCGTTTCCAAGAAACGGAAGCACGAAATGTATCAGCCAAATGTCAAACGCACTGAAACATGGAAATGCCAAGCCCTTTCCAGCACGAATAGCGTGTTCTATTTGTAGCCATTGTTTTGATCCGTGAAGTATTTATATCTTGGATAGTACGGCAGTAAACGAGCAGCTAAAGTGAGCGTGTTCGTCGCGAATGGCAACGAGCGTGAAATGTGGGGCGACGCTGCAGACCCGCTCAGTTGCTCTGATCGATACTTGATACGCACCGCGCTCTGAATGCTCCACCGGATTCAATTCATCCACGAGAAACTCTTCGAAAAGCAAAACCGATACCGGCTCCATACAATACTAGAAAGACGGGTCGTATTTGTAAAAAAATATATACTTGTTCTATAAATGGCTATGAACGAAGGCGATCTCGGATAACTGGATGGGTTTGTACTGATGAGTCAGCTAGCTAAACAAAGATCTTACTAATATTGATTTATGGTTTGAACGTTTCCCTTTAAATCGTGTCTTGTAGAGCAGAATTGAATCTACTTATCCAACTTTAGAGGAGATCCCTTTAAGAGGACATGTTTAGGATGCTAATCCGGGATTTACGTCCACTTGTCCCGCTGTTCGGGGTTCGATACAAAACAAAATAGAAAACAATCTCACCATCAAGAGAATCTGTTTACTGATTTCCGTCAGGGATTCCTTACGGTACAATAATAATCTGGTGGTGGTTTTCATGGCGTATTGAAATAATATAATGAAGTAAAAATAATGACGTAAACAAAAATGGTGCGCATAAAATATTATTGTTCAAAGAAGAGAAGGAAGATTTAATAACAGACATCGTAAGTTAAATTGCAAACGCTTTTAAAGTCAGTACAGAAAAAGTATAGTCCAAGTTCGAGGTCAGTCACTTATCATCATTAGATGGCGCGGCGCCGGCCGACGTGATTCAGAGAGAAGACTTTTACTGCGGACTGCAGAGCAAGCGCTTTACAGCCAGTGCCACTACGGCTAAACAACGGCATGGATAGATACAAAGCACGTTCACGACACTTTCACTTTTTACTCTTGTTAGCGCGTCTTGAGACGCTATTGTCACAAGTGTTCTGAAAAGCTACGATCGCACATTTGAAACAACCAACATCTGCGGTCAGATGGAATGTCGTTATTTTCTCTCACAAATATCGCAGAACCAACCAAAAAAATAACTCCATCGTTTATCATAATTGCTATAATTTTACAAATCTTTTTGCTAAGCAGAGAACTCTCCCGAATGCAATCCAACAAAAGTCACGCGATTTGTTACAAATATCGGTTCATTTCGTCAGTTTACTTTTTCGTATTTGTGTTGATTTTATTACAATTTCTTTGCTCTTGATTTTGGTCTAGACTATTTATAAATAACAGTAATCAACGATGGTGCGAAACAGCGACCTTTAAGCATCGAAGATTGTTGCAGGTGTCGATAAAATCGAAGTCAATCTTCATTATGCCTCGAACAGCCACTTAGCCAGATTTGTCCGATGAGCCATGACTACTCGCGGCTATTCTCCATAATAAATAGTTGCACCAAGTAACCGGCCAAGTCCGTTATCCGTCACGGTTGGACTCTACTTCTCTCGAGCAATCTCCGATCTATAAATCAATTCGTTTTTACTTTGCGATAAAACTAACGCTATCTTTCTGCCATCTATTTGGAGAAATTTCATTTGCATCTAGACGTGATTTATATGCAATTTAGTTATCTCGCAGTTTTGAATTTCTAATGCCAATTTTGAGGAGCACTTTTTGATTCGATGTGGAAGTGACTTTTGACTAAGGAGGTGTCTTTTTCAAATTTTGCATATTTCATATTGGAAGTAACTAACTATTTCAACCATTCTTAATCAAAACAAAGTAAAGTGACTCTACATTTTACTAATAGCATTTTACAGGCTATTTATAGACACATTGGTTTTAATTTCATACCATTTCATAGGACGTCTCACGCGGCATTGAAAACGTAATTTAAATAGGAATTTATTGTTATGAATATGTACGAGGATCTTTAACAAGCGACCTTGAGCGTGTTCGCTCGGCTGCACCCGCCGGTTCCGGTCTGACTCGGTCCAAATAACTAGCTACATTACTGAATTATGTCTTAATCTGCTTTTTTTCAAAGTTCTTTCTGAAATACCAGCTTAAACTGAACTTGATTTGTGCAATATTATAATGCCAGTAACTACGGTATGTATTGCCATTGCAAATTGTTCAGCTAATTAGGCACGCACGCGATTAATGTAATTACATTAGGCGGTGATTATGGCAACAATGGCCTTGATTTAATTCGTAAACATAAACATCTGTTCTGAACTAGCACTCAGTACTACTTTATTATGTGACTCAGTAAGTCTCGTACTAGTTTCTAACAAAGGAAAAGAAACGAGATTTTTCAACGAACTATTTTTAACAACCCTCTCAGCAGTTGGACACGACCGATCATTCTTTCCCCGCGTCTTGCCAGTCTTGCTCTTGCTCAAGACGTACAATAATCGTTCCGAACAAAAGAGGTAAAGATTTTCTGCAAGGTCGGCGAACTATTGACAAACTGGGTAGCTGCAACCAGTATCCTAGTCGGAGATTTAGAATTTATTTTCTCTTACGTAACGTCACCAAGATTTATTTAGAAAACTATATTTTGTCATATAGACAATATATGACCTAATGATATACAAAATGAAGTTCTGGAGCAATTATTACTAACGGGTCTGATCTAGAACACATTAGTCAAAGTAACGAGGCTGACCTCGACCGGGACCGGAGTGGGGAACACTCAGGAATAAACCCGCGTGAAAACTAATTAAACTTCGACCTGGCCAGTTTAATCTCATTACGAATATACCGCTTACCTTGAGCTCACTTTACCACTAATTACATAAAAGTCGCTGCGGCCACCTGAACAATAATATTATTCTTCTTCTTCTGTCGTGTGGGTTCGAGTCAATCGACCCGATGAACCCTGGCGATAGAGTTTTTAAACCACCTAATAGCACAGCTTAACGTGCCCTCCGAAACACGGAATCTTTTTTCTTCCAGACAATCAGTTGATTCAGCCTGTATTGTCCTATCCTTACCAAACTGGGGAAAATCGCTAAATTTACAAATATCAACCCTAAGAAACGAACCTCCGCATCGTGAGCCCATGGCTCTGACCACTAGACTACGGAGGCAGTTATTACTATTATTAGAACCCCTCAGCTTTTTAGTTATCGATGAAACTAAAAATACCTCAGAGTAAAGGAGTCCTTTTCAAAAAGATAAAGGGTGTGCCTTGAACCATAAATAATGTGATTTAGAAGGCGGTGGTCATCCTTTTTATCCCACAATGTATGGTGAGAGATGAGACAAACCCAAGGCGACTTACTTGCTTTAATCGAAATTGTGACCTTTTATTTTTCGCGACCTAACCGGTTTTTGCAAGTTCTCGTTGCTATATTACATCAATCATTGTATTAACGGTTATTATCAATTCGTTCTTGACATGAATAGAGATGCCATGCAGAGTAATACTATGCTGAATACATACATACATATAGTCACGCCTTTATCCCTAATGGGGTAGGCAGAGCGTAAACGATCTAAATATAGGTCGTTTCGCCACGTCTAACAAAGTTTGAGAGTTATTTAAGATAGATTTGTAGGTATATTGCTGTAGTGACAGGTTGCCAGCCCATCGCCTAAATTACAATGTACTGAAACCCTCGGATCCCTTAGCTGGTTTTTACAGCATGCCCGGGAGGAAATGCAACTGGCACATTCTATGTTTTTCTATCGCTCCCAGTCGAGCATTGAAAGTATGCTGAATACGAATGCAAATTGTAAAGCTTATCCCTCGGGAGGTCACGCACAGATAACGATTCGGGCAACTGAACTAACTATTCGGGAAACTGACTAACTATTCGCGCAACTGTACTGTCCCCGGAAAACGGTTAACGCTTAGACGTACGCTTACCTTTGTCAACCAACTTCATCCGGGGATACCCTTGAAACCATTTATCATTCTGTTGGACGACGGAAGAACCTATTGCAATATCAAAACTCCCTTCGGATTCAGCTGCTTTCAAAATATGCTACGTTTCAACACTACCTAGTGAAGTTTCGACACCAAACTAATTTAATTTTTAAATAAGATATTTCATAAATTATTTCCTTTCTACTTCAAATAAAATCCATTTATATGTATAATCCCACCATTTGAGGAAGAAAGGCACCGGGTTTTCAGATTGGCTTATCCACGCATTTAAAAAAAGAAAATGTTTTTCGCATTAAATTGAGAACGCTCAATTTCGATTATTGATAAAGATTGCCATCTACATTGAAATCAGAGGGAGTGAAGCGAAAAAAAATGATGAGATTTCCAGATTTGGGGACGCAGGAATATAATTTTAGAATTCGTTCTAATTTAACGATGAGAAACATGGTTTTGTTTTTCTACTTATTTCGGATATGATAATATCGGGGAGTCTAAATAATTCAAAGAGCACAACAGATTTAGGACAATGCCTATGATTGCGTCGAGAATATTAATTAATCGAAGGTTTATTCCTATAAATCATTCGTAAAAGTTGTAAAACCATAAATTAAACCAAAAAGCATTCATTTGCAATACACGCGTTACGTGTATGAGATAAAACTTTTTGCCGCCGTGATTTACAGTTTCTAGCGTCATATGTCATTACGCAGATAACAAAAGTGCCATAAAAGAGGTTTTTGTGAAAGAACTTCTTGTTAGCATAATAGGTAACAACATGAATGCTGCCCTGGCTCTATTCTCGTCTGACACGCACGTTGTAGGTGGGAGCGTATAGCGGGCTCATCCCCCGGGAGCGGTAATGTGGGACGTTAGTAGTCTTTGCATTCAGCCCACATTAGCCGGGACACGCTGCTAACGCACGAGGGGCGCTCTATGGAATTAATTTAGACATTACACGTCAGCTAAACTTGCTGACACGATCTTTTGATTAAAGGACGCGGAAGCCGGTAAGGAAACCGCGCAGAAAAGTGTAGGAGTGGCTGACTGTGTATAGGTACGAGTAGTTATCGCTCGTGCCCGCGAATTGATGGCATCATTGTGAGTCATGCTCGTAGGTACTCGTGCCAGCGCACGGAGCAGACATTTGTGTTTGTTTACAAACAGGGTTTGCTTCCCGGCGTCTCGGCGACGCTTTTCATAGTGCCACAAAGCTATTCGCATTTGCATGCAGTTTCCGCAGCAAAATCTTACACGGCACCGTAATTCCTTTCAAGTTACTTAGTAGCTCTAACTCGTAATGAGGCTCTTTACGTAGTGTAAGTACCTTCAGCAGGGAGGGTAGTAACGGCGTGATACACTGTATAATTCGTTTTAATTTCCCAAGGGACCAATGATATCCTTGAGAGTTGTTTCGGTTCCTCGCCCGTGTGTCGGCTGTCCCTGACACGATCGTTATTCTCTGTTATTCTGCTCTTCTAAAAGCTATCTGATGCTAATTACTCTACAAAGATTAAAATTTACAGTCGTCTGAAGATACTTTTGCATTTCGAACTTTCATAATATCGAGATGCTTTTAAGCTTTTAGTATAACTTTAGCGAAGAACATCACTGCGCTTCTAAAAATAAATGGTATGAATAAATGTAGATGGTAAACCTGCCCACAAATCCCACAGTAAATTTCATGGAACAATAAAAGCAATCCTACTCCAGCGCACTGCCAATATAATCCAATTACTCGGTATAAATCAGTTGAGCATAAACTATCATAAAAATTTACTAGGCCCACACGATGCAGCAAATTAACAATGTTTTTCTTCGATATTTGGTGCCGTAAAAAACTTATTGTTCGCTTGTATTTAAGTACTTCTTTCATAACCTCGTCGCTGATACAATAAAAAATATATTTGGCAACTGTCCGGAATGCTCGTAGCCATGGCCATGATATGGATATGTAATGGATAAGCTAAAGTCAGGCTGAGCCCGTTCAACGACCCCTTGCGACACCATTGTATCCCGGTTGGAGCTCATGAAATATGAACGCAGTAGCTGAAAGAACGCGCCGCTGCGCCAGATTCCCGACTAACGCTGCACTGACCAACATATAGACAGTTTAGACAGTTTCTCTTTGAAAGCCGTACTTAGACTCACAAAAAGATAGTTGTGGCTTTCGTGCTTTCTCACGTATTTTATCAAACTCGTCTTCATTGTCGACCACTTCTCTGTAAAACCGGTCAGTCACTTACAATGGAGCTTGCTTGTCGAGTTGTCAGCGCTCGCATCAATCCTGCGATCGCCGGTGGCCCCTCGCTTCCAGAGAAATTTGTGAATCAAATTCTTGTTGTTGCTCACATCGACTCAATCATTAGCATCACAAAGAAACAAAACATTTATTCTTTACCAGAAATAAAAACTCCCATACATATCGACGTCTAAAATCGTGTTCATATTTGGTATCGTCCGTGATGTTGCGTTTCTTTTATAATATTTATTGTGTGTAATCGCTCCATCAGTATGCGGCTATTGTGCTGAGATATCGCCGAACTTCTTGATCCCACGCAAAACATTTCACTTACCAAACGTGGGATGTGGACCTTTTCACTTGTGTCCAGTGTTTTGATTCAATTAAATGTCTCTACAAGATTATTTAACTAAATTGCAATTTAAACAAACAAATTATGGCACAAGAAAACAAGACAAGAAATTATTAAAATAGAAGCTTATAAATAAAAATAAATTCTTGCAACTAAATACACAAAACTTAAATCTAAATCGTTTATACAAAATGCTCATGGTCATGATCATAAAATAAATATTACATGCTAAACCAAGAAGGTGCTAAATAAGAGGATGCAACTTAATAGTTTGTAAGGAAAACACAAACTTGAACATCAGTTAAGGATGTAAACAAACTGTTATGCATGCACAGAAAATTTTCTCACCATATCAGCAGCAGCTGGAAGGTGATGAAGTGTCGCAGGAGAGAGGAACAGTCGCAGCGGGCTAAGCACAGTGCATATCCCCAAGGTAAACAAAGATTACGTAAACGCAATCCCACGCACGCACGTCACCCGATCGATTTTGAAACTTTCGAATACGCCCACTCAAAATTACAAGAACGAGGCTAGACCCACTCGAGCAGCTCTACAACACCGCATCCAAAGCACAAACTGGTAGAGGGCTCCCGACTCCCGTGCCCTTGAAGCCGTACAGGTTATGTTATCGATAAAGCACAACACGCGCACTGACAGTTCGGAAAAACAATCACAGGTCAAGTTCGACGCCGGTTTCAATAAAGTTAAATGAATGAGGTTGTGATTTGGGTATAGTCTGTGTGAGGTTCCTGTGAGGAACCGCCGCAATCGGTGATCGCGAAGATGCGATGTGTATGAGTAGCAGACGTGGTGCGGGTACGAGCGCGGCTCGGCCCCCCGTGGTCAGACGGTGACTGAGGCTCGAGGGCGCCGCCGACCGAATGCGAGGCCGGAGCCCCGCGCCGCCGCCGCCGCGCGCCCCGTCGCCGATTGCGCGCGCCTCTTGTGAATCGCAAAATACCACATCCATTCAAGCCTAGCATCAATTTTAGAAAAGTGCCACATCCTTAACTATATTTGGAGGAACTTCATTAACAAATTCATAGAAATTTTAGAAAAAGTTAATGATTGTTTCAATCATCCATATGATGAACAGTGGTAAGTTTGATATTCTGGCATTATATTTACTTTTTGAGATATTTTGGGTTCCACATTAGGGACTTAAGGAAATGTAGGTAGCTCTGCTTCAAAACTAAAGAATTTAGTTTCATAATGATGACGTGAGAATCGCCCACTTCCCCTGGTGCAGACTAGAGCAAGCAAAATATTTTATGCAAGAGAAGTCTAGACTAGACGGCACAGACGCAAGGAGCAATGAAAGACTGCATGGGAATTATGACTTTATGAAATAGGAAAAGCACCCAAGTTGTGCACGCTAGTACTAGTATCCAGTGTGTCCGTGTTTGTGCAATGTATCTCTCATGTCAGCGGCAAACTGTAACCTGCCTGTGCGCCAATAATTGCCCTATTCATTATCCAACGTCGTTCACATCACATGGGGTCAGCCGGCCTATCGACTCTGAACGCAACCCATATAAGGACAGTCGTGCATTTCCTTTTTATTCCAGTTTTATCAGATAGATAAATGTATTCAAATATTACTGCGTTTCGTGATGGTTTCGTGACAACCTTTAAAGTTTCGATTTATTTCCGATAACAACGTCAATCTGGGCTCGGCAGCTATAAAAAGAAATTGTCCCTATTGGAGCTTATCGGGACAACGCACTCCTTGCATAATAATGGATGATAAATATTATTGGTTAGGTAAATTCCTTGATACCCGAGGGTGCGGCGGAAGAGTCACTCGGGCTGTCAGGGACAGGTGATTGAGTCTTTATCGCCCGTCAGTGGAGCCCGAGGGTGCAGCCTGCGTCTGTGTCCGCGTCACTGTCACTTCCTTGCTCATCTATCATACTGAGAGCTTTCATGACCCCCAGAAAACGGGGAAAGTTAAGTGGCAAGTGGAAGCCCCATGCGTTTTATTTCCTATTTTAGTGTAACGAAACGGAAGATAAGATCAACGAAACAATGTGCTATTTTAAAAATGGAATTGCTCTTTCTTCGTGAATGGTCCATAAAATTTCACGTTAGTGTTTTGTTTTTGTGAAGCGGCAGAGAATGGGAATATTAAGGCAGGTAAGAGGGAGGCGGCAGGTAGGGCTAGCGGTATTGCAGCGTCGACGAGGGTAGCCCACTGACCCGCGTTCTGAGAAGCGGACACTCAGCGCGCGCGCCGACGCCGCCGCAAGCTTTGCGCTCTGCCTTGATCAACATGAAAATAATACCTTTTGTCAGGCGTTCTTTATGGTCAGTCTACTTTATGTTTGACGCTCGATTTACTCAAGCTGCTTTACCAGCACAAATATCTCGAAAAAAAACACAATCGGTTCGTTAACAATCGAATCATATTGCGTAAATCAGCGTAGCTGCGCTACCAAGAATGTACTGTTATGCCACTAATAAGGCGTTACGAATATACATTGACACGATTCTTCGAAGCTATGGCTGATATGCCGACCAGGCGCCAGGTACGAGCTAGCAGACAAATTGGCTCCACGGCATATCGGACACGCAACGGTTCCTACTACCGAATAGGCACTAGTGGCACCGGGTTAGGATTGCGATCGTTTGTATTCTATTGCGCACCTCAATTTGACGAATCGAACACATAAAGGCTGTAAAAGATAACTGTAATCCAAGGAAAGATATTAGGTACTAGAATATAGCGTCTCTAGGCTCCTTCTGAAGGTCTTAGAGGTCGGTTTTGATCATGTTTTGATTGGTGATTTTACCCAAGATTTTGACAGTAGCAGATAATACCTAAGAAAGAAGAAGAAGAATATTGTATTACCAAAAACACTTAACAAGTACAGTTACATTACAATAAAAACGTTTAACATAATGATGGTATGAGAAGCAGCGGACCGTACACTAAGCAAAGCTTGTATCGCAAGGACCTGATATTGATTAACAATTATATTTACTCCATGACACCGAGCTGTTAATCTTTTAAAACTTATTATACAAATACAAAATAGTAGGTATATAAAGGTGAGTTACCCAAAGATAAGGTTAGAGTAATTGAAATTTAAAATGACCAAAACTAATAAATCTTATAATAACAAAACCTCTTTTGTTCGATATAAAAAAATCTAGAATATACTTATTTACCAATTATTTATGTACTTTCAAATGTTAGCTTCGCATACGCAATCTATTATTTTTTTGTCTACGATACAGTCTGAGAATATTACAAGAATGTTCTACGTAGATAACGTAAATATCTATGTAATAGGTTCATGTAAAGAGACATAAAAACAACAATATTAAATTACGGACGTTCGTAGCCCAAGGTTAGAGTATATGAAAGGATTCGCTTACAGCAACGCTACAATGTTATTTGGCCACCTTTGTTTCAAAAAAGAATGGCTGGAAACATGATACTGTAAACAGATAGTTGGAAAACAAGGTATTGCCTTTGTGATGTTATACCTTCACCAACTACACGAGGTTATAGAATGGTACCAATTCGTAGTTGCAAAAATCACGACTTAACTAATAAGTCTATACCCGTCATTGTCTAATTTCAAAACTAACACTAATTTATAAGACTAAATTAGTGACTAGTATATTGTTAATTAATATTTGTCTATAATTACAATTTTGAACATCTTTTTGATTACTAGTGTGAGATACCTAAGATATTGAAACACAAATTTTCAGATCTTATATATATAAGATCTAATACCGATATGTATGTTAAGTACTAACTATAATTATATAGCCAATTGTTTACATACCTATTTTTTTCTAGTAAATAATTTAATGAAATAATAAGTTATTTGGTAGTTTATATTAGTCCGTAAGTAATAACTGTAAACAAATTCAATGAAATAAAAAAATATTATTATTATTATTTTTCTGTCATGAGAGAACAGAAAGGGACGCCAATAATTTTATTAAAGACTTATTTAAGTTGTGATGTGAAATTATATCATTAAAATCTGGAAGCTTGCCATATACATCCGACTTTTACGCGAGAAAGTTTTCGGGGCATTAAATAAATAAAATGTGTATTTGATACTGATGCCGTGTCTAAAAGACGAACCTGAAAATAAACTTTTCCTAAAATAGTAAACTAATATGATAATGAACCAAGGAATCTTCCATGCTGGACTGGGAACTAGAGAAAAATATACAATGTGCCAGCTATATTGCCTCCCGGCCATGCTGTAAAAACCAGCTAAGGGATTAGAGGGTTTCAGTATATTGTAATTTAGGCGATGGGCTGGCAACCTGTCACTACAGCTATATACCTACAAATCTATCTTAAATAACCCTCGAAACTTTCTCAGTCGTGGCGGAACTACCTTTGTTTAGGTCGTTTACGCTCTGCCTACCCTATTAGGGATAAAGGCGTGATTATATGTATGTATGAACCAAGGAACTGGCTGCTTTGGTGGTGAATAAAGCATTCATCAGCTCGTTTTCCAAGACTGGAGAATATGGCCATTATGGCCATTTTCTCACTGGTTCAACTTGTTCCATCCATATATTTTCTATTGCGCATAATTTACAAAATAAGACACCACACAGGTTACCGACCTTATTGTAAATATTCTATCAAATTACTTACGTATTGCAGGAAAATCCTAACACAATTAATTTAACATTTGATAAAAATCTCCCTTCCGCCTTTCAAAGGTAATTGAGGAAAAGCTAGCAAAACAACATGCAAAGAATTAATTTATGGATATTTTGATTTACGATGGAAGATGAAATAATAAAGCTTAATGATTCCGTGTTGTAATTACTTTCAAAGGCGCATTTATTAATACTGTAGAATGTTAGGTGTAATCAATTGAACTCTACATAATTAATAGTAAACATACATTCATACATTGTATCTTAATATGCGCAAAGGTGGTTTTATCCCTCCCAAAGAACAATTGCTACAATTAGAATATCACCAGGAGACCACCCAAAGTCGTAATTACTTCCAGATATGAAATGCAGACGGGTGTCTATTTGTAAATTAACATGTTAAACATCATAGTAAAAGCCATGTTGCAAACGCTCGCAGTGCAGTAACCCGTTATGCGATCAAGTCATAGTCGGCTATGCCTGCCCCTGCACTAATAACCATAACCAAATGATGTAAAATGTTGATAGCTCCGTCTGCCGGCCCGCCAGCAAGCTCAGAGCGGCTGTCACATCTCATCTGTAGCCCATTTCCTGCACAGACGGATTAGCCATACCCATACGCGTTGTAGGTACGCATACGTCTAAATTAATGTGTGTACGGGGTGCCGTTAGCTCCGGCACAAACTCAGGTACGGTCTATAAAGTAACCGTAATCGAATTCAAATGTAACGTAATGTAACTCGCGAGGTAGAGTAGCACGCTCCGAGTTTAATTCGCGCAGAAACGTGTGAATAGCGAAATGAATTAAAGCGCTAAATGTATGTAAACACAGTTTCGCAGACAAAACGCAGACTGTTTACTAGGGCCGGAATAAGTTTGTAAGCTGGTGCATTGTGCGCGCTGCACGCCGCTCATTCATCTTAAACCTTTTCAGAAGCAAGGTTTAATTCTCGGCGAACGAATGCATCACCGGCGCAGTGGGAGACATAAAAACCTTCATTTGCATTGGAGCTCCCGACCCGCCGGTATTTATCCAGTGTTACCGAAGCTGCATAATAATAAGAGAACTGTTTCATTGCTACCGGACCCCTTTTTAACCGTGATCCTTTGAATGGAAAAAAGTCACGAGCACTCAGCATTCAGAGTGTACACGCTAATTAAGCGAGTATGAACCTGGGTAATAATGCTTTAACGAATGATAATTGCTGACGTGTAAGGTGGTTGTTTCGTGCCAGTCAAAACATGGAGCGCAATTGTATTTAAACGTTGTCAATTTCGTGTTCAGAAGAACAACGCTTTCGTTTTATTTTTCTTACACTGAATTATGCTGAAATTTTGTTTATTCTTGGCAAACACAGTACGATTTCCATCCCCTATCTAGTTGTAACGTTGTTATCAGTTTCTTAGAACATAATATTTTATCGTACTGTCCATCGCATGTCCGGACTGGTTGTTAGCCGCCCCTGCTTTACCGCCCCGGCTAAGGTAACACACGACAATAACAACTTATCTTCATAGCAGTTCGTTTCCGTGTCCAAACTTATCGCCACTTTTCAGGCTCTACCCCTCGACTAATGCACATAATAAACAACGTACTCATCTCGTAAAGTTGTGTCTAAATTACGGGTTTGCGTTGGCTTAATGTTTCGTAGGGGATCTATTGCTTTATTATAAAAATGTTTACTGGATACAGTTTGCACGAACTTTGCAATTATGGACTGTTTTCAGGCTGATGCAGCTATGAATTTAAAAGAAACTATGTGATACCTACTACTTCAAGAATACTATTAATGTTCCCCTCAATGTTCGTAAATGCGTCGATCTTCACGTCCCACCAATCTCTTTACTCGAACTTGATAAACGACCACGGGGACACGTGATACTCGTTGCATTCAGTTAACTCTACAAATGGCAGTCGATTCGAACAACAGTCACCGTTGAAGTCCCGTACGTGATGTAGTTGTCGAGACTCGAGACTCGAGATCCTCTATCGCAACACAGTCGGCGGAAAATCGCCTCCTCCCACTCCCGTGATTTAGTGGCCGTTTTTCATGTAGTGCACGTGGGCCCCACACCCGAATTGCCCTCACTCCGGCCCGTAATCAATTGAATAGTTTTTATTGCCCTATCCTCAAAATATAGAAGGTTTCCCAAAAAACATCGAACTGTATCTGTAGAAAATAAAATACTTAACTTAATTTATGCTCTATCAATGGTTCAGCGGAACTTTTATTGAAAATAGCAACGAATCAAATAAAATACTTGTTGTTGTGCATTAATTGGATATACTTTTGGGGAAAATGATTAAAACGCAATGAACCGAAAGTGAGTGCGTATAGGTAGCTATGGGCTGGGTTCTTTTGTCTCCAATACCCTAAATTTGGGAAGGGACCTCTGAATAATGAACAACTCTGAAAGGGGATTTGTAAAAAAATGCACAAGTGAAATTCGTTTGGAGGGAAAAATAAAAATTGCGTCTGTTTCTGGAACAGCCCGGGTGTGAAGGGGCGGAGAGGAGAAAAGGCTCCGTTAATGGCAGGCCCAAACGCCAATTATATCAATTAAATACTTTACGACTGTACCTCGCTACTTTTTGTTCCACTGGTTTTATTATCTACTTAGGTATTTTATTACATCACATTCCACCTCTAACTGTAAGGTCGGCTTTTGTTGGCAAGAATTGCTAATCTGCCTCTCTTATCAGGAAAATTGGCAAATATGTACTTACCGCTAGCAATAAAAAGCGAAACCGGAAATAATTATACCGTTAGTATGTCCAATGAAAAGAACTTGTTGGTAAGATGGTGGCCGACATTCTGAGGGGTCGGCTAAAGTATTTAATTACGAGAGATGCTCGACTTGGCCGTTTGCATCCGCACAAGGGGAGCGTTTAACTTTAACCTCCTAGATTCTCTACTTTCCTGCTTTAGCCCACGTTATTTTGCAATGTAACGATCTTTAAAAGCCCGGTGGAGAATATAAACGAGCAATCCTTACCGCACCTATTTATTTAAATGTTTTACGTCAAAATATTAAATTCCCTCATTTCCTGGCAACATTTTCAACAGGTTCAAGCTTGTTGCATCTCACGTTGCCCGATGACAAATTCGATATCATAACCTGGGGTAGGGTCGGAGAGGAAAACATGGCCACTGCGGTAGTACGAGAGCCGCTTTCTACCGCGCTCGAGCGACCGCAATCTGACGCCACCCTAACGGAACCCGATAGATTGATTTCATCATTTAACTAGAGTAGGTAAGTACGGCGCACCACAAAACACAATTGCAGGTAAAACGAACCAAAAGCACCGCAGACGAGCCATTCCCCGTTCATTTTACGAGAATCAAATCCAATTGCGTCTAGCCAACTACTGGCTAGGTAATTCGCCACAATTCGTTTGTGTCATTAGCTAGCTTTCTGTTTCTTTTGAGGTACGCCCGAGACCATTAGTTATCTCGTTAGGAATATTGCGAGGTATCTTCCAGCAGAAGTGTGGAGTTAAATAAATAAAGATTACTCAAAGCGAAGGACGGTGCTGGTATTGAGACGAATGTCGTCACACCCGCTCGTTACTTGCTGAATACCGCGTAATTGAGACTCCTCTCTGGTTCTTTACAAAATTGCACCCTTCCCTTTAGGTGACCGCTGACGACGCAAATGACGACTATTCTCCTTGAACTCAAATACATAATATGAACTTTAAACGAAACGAAAAGCACTTTCACGAAATTCGTATTACATAACTAGCATTTTGATGTTCCACATTTCCCAGTTCGTGGAAACGATGTATTATTCAGACGAGAGCATGAATATAATTACGGCTGAGCTGACTGTTTCACGCGATTCATGTATTTCTCCGAATGACTTAGTTCATCAGCTGTATGTGAAGGATAGATTTTTAATATGCAGCTGTTGTTTGTGTACACAAAGCAATAAAAATACGGGGCTTTTGCAGTTCGATGGCCGTGTCTGGATTTTGTGGCGCGCCGCCGCCGCTACGTAGTCATTTACTCGTATAATGCGGTCGACCTTTAGCACCTGCGGTAAGCCTGTCTGAGCACTGTTCGTATGTACACTCAGAATAACTACCGCTATGTCCGGTTTATAAACAACACGTATTATTGTGTACATATGTAGAGCTCTCGCTATAGCATAGCTCATATCATTAAATTCAGGATGCTTTCCGCAGACTTTTCTTCATTCAACTCGCATATGCAAGGACGAGCTGACGAGATTACACATGAGATTGCGAAACGGAACAATGGTCGTGATATTCAGCAGGACAACGACTCAGCACATTTTCTGCCGCGCATTTCCCCATAACAGACTCGCGTTCTGTCCGAAAAGAAAAATATGGGGCGGAGGGCTCGAGCGGTCGACGACCCCGCTCCGGGGCTTCGGGGCTCCGGGCGCTGCACCTCCGCAGCTTCAGTAATCTTACATTATTTAGCGCGATCTATGATAACTCGCACTATATTTTCACTAGCCACGATAACATGCCCATTTTGCGAGGGAGATATAATAACGACAATAAAGAGGGTAGCAGGCGCCGCTGGAGCGCAGCGCATTTTCCTTCAAGCCGAATAAACAGGATAACTAAATGGAGTTTTATTTTAAAAATGTTGGAAATAAAGGGGTGTTCACGATACTGGGGTAACCATAAATCTGTCCCAGGAGACTTCTTGCAGCCAACACCATCTATTATTCAGATGGACAGCTCGCCACCGCCGCCGTGCCGTGGAAATATAGGTATGACGGGTGATGAATAACAGGGCCTGCCAGGTGAGACGAGATGAAACTACGTCGCCCTGATAGCGAGACGAGATAGAGTTATCGAGACTACTTAATTTTCGAAGCCAAGAATGGGGCTATAAATAACTCGAGCTTCAGTAAACATGTCTCCTAAATAACATAACTGTTAAGACATGACTTAGAATAAACAAAGATAACATTTTAACCCTGAAAGAACATATTGTTTCAGAGATTCATAAAATTGGCTTTCAGCCATTACGGTGAAGAAAATTGGTAATATCCCCAGAACCCCAGAAGCAACCAGGGTTGCTTATCATTATCAACTGTTATCGACAGATCAAACAAACTTAAGCAAGTTACAGACAGGCGACAATCAGCTGTCAAGACTGTCACCCCCCACTCTTCCAATCCGATAAGAATGCCGGCGCGGTTTACAGAACAGACACTTTATAACACTTTGGGTTTTAATTCCTTTTAGCGGCACGGATAGGAACGTTCGATACCATAATGATACCATCCCCTGAACACAAAGTCGATATTTGTCAATTTATTACCATGTGAGATTTTCCCCAGTTTGGCTAGGAGAATGCATGCTGAATCCACCTTATTGCATAGAAGAAAACGGATTTCGTGCTTCGGAGGGCACGTTAAGCCGTCGGTCCCGGTCACCATTTCTAATAGTGGTCGTTACAGGTCGATATTGCTCTACGTCCGGAGGAAGTACCTTAAAAACCCTACACGTGACCCCGGGTGGTGCTAAAGGTGCAACAAAACCAGGTGCTGAACTGTCCTCTGGTCCTCGCAGCAAATATTTCCATACGATAAATAAATAATAAACATCCCCTGTAGACGTATCATATGATGAATTCGTTACATTCTATTTATCGGGTATAATTTTCTTTTTGCCCAGAAAAACTACTATCTGGTTGTAGATTTTTCATCGATTACGTCAATTTACGTCATAACTATTATTACACTACAAAACGACGTATGTAATATCGAATTTCTTTCGGAACGTATTTATATGGATTGGCATATCATACACATTATAGGAAATTGGCTGCTTACCGTCAATCTTATACCATTACATTGCGATATCTTCCTCTAGGCTCGTCAGCCTATTGGCGGTCTGAAGATTGATTCTACAATAAGCATATCTATTGTCAAGAGAAATCTTCAGGAACTTTATTTCTTGCAGATAGAGTTGAATTTTGCAATCCAGCTGCAGATATTCACACGTATTTTGATGACAGCCGCAGTGCTGGTCAGCGCCTCTAATTGTCAATAGCTTTCGCTCTCGGTGACGGATGCGACGCGCTATTGCGAACCGCAGACGGGCAAACCATTTGCGGTGACCAACCAAAGTGGGCTGAAATTCCAACATCCAACAATCACTGGTTTCACATTCGATTATACAATTTGATGGGCAAATATCCGCAGATGTAACGTTAAACAATATACATACATATAATCACGCCTTTATCCCTAATGGGGTAGGCAGAGCGTAAACGACCTAAACAAAGCTCGTTCCGCCACGGCTGACAAAGTTTTGAGGGTTATTGTAGATCGATTTGTAGATATTGCTATAGTGACAGGTTGTCAGCCCATCGCCTAAATTGCAATATACTGAAACCCTCGGATCCCTTAGCTGGTGTTTACAGCATGCCCGGGAGAAAATGCAGCTGGCACATTCTATGTTTTTCTCTCGCTCCCAGTCCAGCATGGAAGATAAACAATATGTTGGAACGATATCGGTACGACTAAGAAAACTAGGCAAGTAAGCAATGCAGTACGTTAGTCTGCTCGCTTCTCCGCATCAATATCCTTGCCGATAAGGGTACAATATGAAAACGACTATACATATAATTTTGAAATAAATGTATGAGATTACCGTCTGAGCATCGATACAACAATTATATCTCTTTGTTATCCTATAGTAATTGTATCGTCCTGCATAAAAGTGCCAAATGAAAATACAAAACCTATGTGTAGTATTTTTTTTTCAATGGTTGCTGTCAGACTCTCTTAATTTGTCAGACAAATTAACATCTGTAAGCAAACCCTTGTTAAAAAAAATTAAACACCTGATAATTGCTTTACAAAGTGCCTTTACAATTTCAGTCATACCCACTTCCGAGTGTAGTTGAGACGCGTACATACGCAGACAAAACGTTATTCTCCCCTTGAACAATACACGTGTTACAAAGATGTAGTGCATATGGTGCGTGTCGCCACAACACATCGCCCAAGGCGCCTGGGACTATGGGAGGGCCCATCCGAGACATTTTTCACTAAGTTACACGCTGTACATTGCTTCTTTATTTAAACCAGTAGACGAAAAACGTCGGCGTTACCCAGCAATGTAGGGTACATTGTTGTTACCGCATGTCAGCGAAGAGGGTCTGTCTTCTGACTCTATGCGAATCACGCTCCATTCCCATATACCGTGAGCATTTTTCATCAGGGACTGTCTACCCTCTCGGACTCAAGGCGCCATGTTTCATTCCATTCCTCAATGCCTTCCAATTATTCGCGAGAAATGTTTAAATTAACTGAGTTCCAATTCTTAGGTAAATACTGAGGCAAATAATAACCGACTCTGAAAGGGACGATTGCTTTCCGAAATTCCCTAAAGTTATCGACTGTGGGAAATCAGCGAAGAGTTTGAAGTTGAAAATAAATAAGAAACTTTTCTTGTAGGCTCAAGTACTTTACTGTAATCAAAATACTATTAAAATTCTTGTAAAAACTGGAAACAAAAAGTTCACAGCTTTCCTTTCCGTCATTAGACGCAGGCTGTTATGGCACAACTTAGAAAGACACCGTTTTTATGATAACGACCATTTATGCAATCCATTCGATAGAGGAACGTAAAAAACCAGTTTGAAGATTCTACAAAACACCTGACATAACGGTGTTATTATCTGTTTTTGTTCGTTTCTTGATTGCGAAGAATTTTAGACACACTTGAATAACTCATAGGTATGATACTGGTTGGAGCTAGGTAGAGAATCGCTAGCTATTAAGTTTATAACTGGACTTGTGATGGTATGCAGTGGGTGCCTCACGATCTTTAATTTATTTTTCTTTAGGTAACTACGTAAATATTATTCTGATAGGTGATAAACGAATCATACATTTAGGATACATTCTTTGAAGTTCCTTAAATTAATTTATTTATTTAACAATTTATTTTACTCAATAAAAGACACGAATAAATGTTTGTTATGTTATTCTTGATTGTGTGTTTTTTATTTTTTGTAATGTGTTTTGTGGAAATAAACTGATTTGTATTTGTATTTGTATTTTTATAAACACAAACAAAAAGAAAAAAGACACAACAGGCACTGCTTATTTCTATGAAGATATTTCTTACAGCAGACCTACAGAAGTAATATTTGATGTCGAGAAGAATATTATTAATTTATTTAGAATATTTTCTATTATAGTATATATCCTAGAAAAATTACGTGAATTATAATGTAACTCTATGGCCATAGCGTAGTTCTTTCAAATAACTCTTGACATCGAGTAAACTTCAGTATGCATTGGTTAAAGCTGTTTGAGTTTTGAGCTTAATTTCAGAGCTGGGGAAAAGTTTGTTGGAAACATAAATTATTTAAAAAGGAACTCAAAACAAATCAACATGACTGATTTATTTCAGGAGGTATACTCTTTAAAAGTACAAGGAGGTTTAATTAATATCAGATAATAAAAAAATGTATTTCTGTGGAGTATTTTGAATTTAGAATAAAAGCTCCTTGGTACGTTTGAAAATTAGTCTTACTAATTAAAAGTAGGTTTGTGTAAGTTTTAGTGTTCTTTTACAAAAAGTTCTGATAAGCAATCCAAATCTTTATCCTGGCTGATATTTCTAGATTAATTTCGTGAAAATTACCATATAACGAGCAAAAAATATATTGATAAAACATTTTTTTATTACAAAGCAATGTAATTATATTTTTTCGAGCATTGCCAGCCAGACTATTCTTATAGGAAATCAAAAAGAATATTTAAATCTGAAATCGAAACTCTGTGATGACTTTACAATACAAAAGAGATTAATCGAAAGAGATTGTTCGTAACAAGTATTTGATAGCAATGATCAATGTACCCATGGTTGTACCGTGGTTGTATACATCCACACCGTAGTTTATGAATGAATTGAATTTCACCAGAAAATCACCGTAAACAATTCACAAAGTCTTTTTATTTTCAAGCAATACTGGTAGAGACCGGTGACGTCTTTATAGAAAAAAACTTATTTCGAATAAGTTAGAAAATGTTTTGTAATCCTTTGATTCACCTAGCAGCCTCTACATTGAATGTTCGTATTTTTTCAAGGTACTAATTCTTATTCCATACACACGGTGCCGGGTTGACGCACCCTCTCGAGGTTGTCTAATTCGCGGCCTCTAATAGATTCCCGAAGGAGCGCGGAGATTACCACAGCCTGTACAAGGCCTGGAGTCGTATTTCTGAACCGCTCGTATGAAAACTGAAAACGCATACGAAAATCATTCGTGTACGAAATCAAATTCTATCACACACGAATTTACGTATTTTTGAAGCAGTAGAAATCTGTGTTGCCAATAAAGTCTAATCCCAAAAAATGTTTTCGTTATACGCAGAAATACACCTACTATACCACCACTACCACTAACAAAAATCGTTGATTTGAAAAACCGGAAATGAATCGCAGAAAAACGAAATGTAAATTCAAGTATATTAAAAAGTTAAAATGTCTCTTGTCAAATGATTGTCTGTATCACTGTCATGATCATAGAGTACTTAGGTTTCGAGTAGTAGAAAAGAAAACGAGTGGTTTGGACCACTCGTTGCAGAGTCGCATACGTATAAGTATTCAAAAATAGTGATTTTGGATTTCGTATGCGAATGTTGCTTTTTCGTATGCGAATTCGGATTCGAGCAGTTCAAAAATACGACTCCAGTACTGCTTCCAGCCCGCCTACTCCCACTCGCTGCATATTACCGAATTCAAATTAAAAATGTACAGGTATTTTTTGCTGGTTCTCATTTTGATTCCATACACGATACCGGGTTGACGCACACTCTCAAGCCTTGTCTAATTCGCGGCCTCCAATAGATTCCCGAAGGGAGCGCGGCGATTACCACAGCCTGTACAAGGCCTATACTGCTTCCACCCCGCCTACTCTGACTCGCTGTATATTGCCGAATTCAAATTAAGCAGCTTCCCCGATGTTTCACACGTCGCACAGTGGGATCCAATTACTTGGGTGCATGTGGAAGACGTAACATGAGGATTTGAGATCAATGTTTGGTAGTCTCTCAGTGATAAAATAAATAGAGATTTCGATCCCGTTATACGTCATGTTATACATTTTGAATATTGCTACTTTTCGAATATTTAAAATACTTCTTTGAGCTGCCAACCCCATTCACGATAAGGGCGTGATTACAACTCACAAATCTTTCCATACGTATTAGATGCTAGTTTTGACCTAATTTTTTGACGTCCCAGTGGTATAACTTTTCTAGCAAGTTTAAATTTGAGTTGTGACGTTAGTTTTTAAAGTTACGTAATTAATTTTATGGCAGAACATTGACAAAGAACTTTTATATTCTGAAGCAGACTATTACCTCACTAAACTACTTTTAAAGATCTTGGACAATTGGCGAACAACTTGACCTCAAATCGTTCAGAAACAGAATTTAAAAGAAAAAGAAAATGAATCAATCCAGTTTATCCCGGTATAAAATGAAATGTCTAAAGAATCTCCTTAATCCGATAACAATCGAACAATCTAACTTGGGAAATCTTTAATTACAGTGTTCAGTTGAGAGTTGGAGTCAATCGGAGCTCGACATCGCATCAGAATGAGAATTTGACAACTTCAGCACAATCACAGCAGCACTGCAATCTATGGCACTTCGTCGTGTAGTGGGTAGAGCCTTAGGCTGGCAAATCCCTGGTTGTAGGTTTAATATCCGTACTATCCTATTGTGTGTTATGGCAGTTTTCGATTTTATTTTGTGGCAATCACATTTTTTTTATGGTTAAGCATGTTCCAAGTACATTTAAAGAGCGCTTTTGTTTTTAGAAACAATAACGTGGCAAAATAACCTTTACCTTAGATAGTTTATGCTCTGCCTACCTCATTAGGGCTAAAGGCGTGATTATATGAATGTATGTATCAACAGTAACTGCAGCGTACTATTTGCCAATGAATTTATTATCTTATCTCTAATTATAATTCACTACGAGTATTTATTGGGATTGGGCAAGTTTCCTTTAATTGCTGTGTTCAGAGTGGGATGGAGTCAATCGGAGTTCGACCTACATCTGCATCAGAATGAGGAGTCTGACAACTTCAGCACAATCGCAGCAGCACTGCAATCCTTAGCACTTTGTATTATATTTTCTTTGACTTCGTGGTGTAGTGGTTAAAATCTCGTGGTGGTAAAAGGAAAATAAACATTTTCTTTTTCCCTGTTGTGTAAGTTCATTAAAGCTGTTTTATATTAGGATATTTTATGGAAATCACTTAATTTCAATGGTTAAGAATGTTCTAAGTAAGTTCATTTTAAGAGCGCTTTCATTTTTACAACTAATATCTATAATAGTGTGTATGTATCAGTGGCGAGGGGTGTAATTTTATCGAGGGTAAGACAAAGCAAAAAAAAACATTTAAATACTTTATAGTTTCGTCGTAATTCCGGATTTCGGAATCGGCTTGTATGGACACTACGCCACTGGTATGTATATCGATAGTAACTGCAAGATTATTGAATTTATTTTATCTCTAAATCATTATTGGGAAGGTTTCCTTTATTTACAGTGTTCAGAGTGGGATGGAGTCAATCGGAGCTCTACCTACATCTGCATTAGAATTAGGAGTCTGATAACTTTAGCTCAATCACAGCAGCACTGCAATCTTCGGCACTTCGTGATGTAGTGGGTAGAGAACCTTAGGCTGGAAATTTCGTGGTTTCAAATCAGGATTCAAAACCGGCATGGCACTACTGTTCATGTTACATGGCAATTCAGTATTTGTCAAAAATGTTCCATCTCAGAAATAATGATAAAATCTATAATAGTTACTAATTAAATTTCTGCCATGCTGGACTGGGAGAGATAGAAAAACATAGAATGTTCCAGCTGCCCTTCCTCTCGAGCATGCTGTTGAAGTCAGCAAAAGGGACTCGAGGGTTACAGTGTATTGTAATTTAGGCGATGGGCTGACAACCTGTCACTAAAGCAATACATATTACAATCTAAAATTGCCCTCAATTTTTGTCAGACGTGGCGAAAGTGCCTTTTAAGAGGCGTTAAACGCTCTACCTACCCCGTAAGGGATAAAGGCGTGATTTATGTATGTACCAGGCCACTCAGAAAGTATTGCGATAAATAGTTTTTATATATGGCAGACTGGCTGGTTAGAATCTTTTTTGAAAATATGATTACTTGTAAGTAAAAATATGTGTGTTCCATTTTCAAAATTTTCCTCCACATTTTTTGCGAGCCAATTCGAAGTATCGTGTCTTACTGAAAAATGGATCTGCGCCGGGAACATTTTAGAGCTATGATTTTTTACGATTTCAAGTGTCGCCTGAAACCGGATGAATCGTTCGATAGACTTCAAATGGCATTTATGGATGAAAGCCCCTCCAAGGCAACCGTGTATCGTTGGTATAACGAATTTAGGCGCGGTCGACCAACCTTGGGGGATGAAGAAAGAAGCGGTCGCCCTTTAACGGCTATTACGGAAGAAAACGTGCTAGCAGTGAAAAATTTAATCCAAGATAATAGGCGAATTACATATCAGGAGATTCAGCACATATTAAAGATTGGATCGGGAAGCGTTCACGAGATTCTACAATGGCATCTTCGCGTGAGGAGGATAGTATCGCGCTGGGTGCCGCACTACCTCACCGACGCTCAGAAGCAGCCCCGGGTGGAATGGTGCCGTGATATGCTGAACAAATTTGAAGCAGGCTCGTCTCGGCGTGTTTACGACATCGTAACAGGTGATGAGTCCTGGATTTATCAATACGATCCAGAAACCAAGCGCCAGTCGACAGTTTGGGTGTTTGAAAATGAACCAACGCCTACCAAAGTGAAGCGATCTCGAAGCGGGGGGAAGATTTTGATCGCCAACTTTTTTAATTTGACTGGCCACTTGGCCTCAATTCCCTTACGAGATCAAAGAAGCATTAACGCCGAATGGTATACTACCAAATGTTTACCAGAAGTTTTTTTCTGTTGTGAGCAACAAGCGACCAAACACAGGGCTCCGCGGACTACTGCTCCACCACGACAATGCGCCTGCACACACCGCGCTCAAAACGAGGGACTTCCTGGACAGCACACCAGTCAAACTCCTGGGTCACCCTCCTTACAGCCCTGATCTAGCACCGTGTGACTTCTTTTTATTTCCAAAAATAAAAAATCAGCTCAAGGGGATACAATTTTCGTCGCCGGAAGATGCGCTGGCTGCGTTCGAGCAGGCTGTAAACGAGGTGTCTACGGCGGACTGGAAAAAGTGTTTTGAAAACTGGTTCAGACGCATGAACCTTTGTATAGAGGCTGGTGGAGAGTACTTTGAAAAGATTTAATAAAAATATATGTACCTTTAGAACAATTTTTTTTTGTGTCGCAAATCTTTCTGAGTGTCCCACGTATGTAGTTACTAATTGACTTCACTTCTACGATATAATTCGTAGGGTGTTGGTGTCTGCAAAAGTGTCGTGCGTCCTAGAGTCTCCAGGCCTTAGCATGGGAAAAAGGCCGTTCCCTTTTGTGAGATGCTACCGATGTCCACACACTGTAAGGAAGGCAGGTTCCGCCGCTAAAAATGCTGCAAGGCAGAAAATAATAAAGTACGCGGATTTGCAGCAGCAATATTTATTTGTTCGGTCGTTACTCAAACCACTACGCGACGGTCTTCTTAGTTAGTGGATCTTGAGTCGAACGACCCGATGAACCCTGGTGTCAGATTTTTCATACTGTCAGTGGTTTGAATAATATGTAAGTGGGATCGACGGCTTAACGTGCCCTCCAAAGCAAGGAATCCTTTTTCTTACCGGACAATCAGGTGATTCAGCCTGCAATGTCCTAACCAAACTGAGAATAACCTCACAAAGTGATAAATTGACAAATATCCCCCCCCCTGGGAATCGAACCTAGAATCTCCGAACCAGAAGCCACTCTACATACCCCTACCCTATTTGGGTTATAATTACGTTGTCGTTGATCAAAGAAGAATAAGAAATATTGTTGATTACAATTGTAGTCCTCTAGTATTATTACACTTTACGTCATAATTTAAATTTACTATGGTTTTGATGATCTTTCGAGGCGACAAGCCATCGATGAAGTGCATCGTCGAGGCAAAGACCCGTCGAGGTAGGAATCCTTCGAGGTGCTGATCTTTCGAGGTAATGACCCACCGGCAAAACGTACTATCGAGGTAGAGACATCGAGGTATCGAGCATCGAGCCATCGTCATTCGGAGTTGAGTACCAAACCCGATGACGAAATGGGGATACAGTGACAACACAACTTGCAATTGTGGATCTGTGCAGACAATGTCACACCTATTGGAATGTAGTGAGAGCCCCAACACCTGCACACTACAGGACCTGTATGATGCCACAAAAAATGCTGTCGCCGTGGCGGAGCACTGGTCAAAATATATTTGAACCATCGACACGACAGAAGAAGAAGAAGTACCAAACCCGATGTGACCCCCGTTTCGGTTCATACCTGGTTCAGCACATCTCGCTGGCCATTCAATGCGGCAACGCGACCTGCGTGATGAGGACATTTGAGCCAGGTAGGTATGCTCCGAGGCGGGCTGTTAGACTAACTTTAATTAAAATTAGGGTGATATATTTAAGTAATGACATGTATAAATTATTTCTTAAAATGTTTGATGTATGTACCGGAATTTATAAATGTTTTAAATTGACTTCCCATTAGTAGGATCTACACAACAATCTTAAAACTAATACCATAACTTTTAGTACTTACATAATCTTTTAGATTCACTTGTATTTGTAGGACTTAAGAAATTATATATACTCACTACCTAGAACCTTAACGTTTATCAGTACTCTCATTATTCTATCCTATTCTAATATTTCTAGCAGTTACAGTTCTTCAGCAAATCAATAACAGAATGAAGTACCAACAACGCGGACTAGTCCCGTCTTCAGCACTTCAATCAAACTGTGAACACAACATTCAAACTAGACTGATCATGGCTACATTGATCACGAAACGAATACTTATGGTTATACAGGTACATACATACATATATATATTTCTTCCATACTGGACTGGGAGAGAAAGAAAAACATAGAATGTTCCAGTTGCCCTTCCTCCCGGGCATGCTGTAAAAGACAGCAAAAGGGATTCGAGGGTTACAGTGTGTTTTAATTTAGGCGATGGGCTGACAACCTGTCACTACAGCAATACACATTACAATCTAAAATTGCCCTCAATTTATGTCAGACGTGGCGAAAGCGCCTTTTAGGAGGCGTTTTACGCTCTGCCTACCCCGTAAGGGATAAAGGCGTGATTTTATGTATGTATGTCTGTACATAAGCACGCCTTTATCCCTAATGGGGTAGGCAGAGCGTCAACGACCTAAGCATAGGTCGATCCGCCAACAAAGCTTCGAGGGTTATTTAAGATAGATTTGTAGGAATATTGCTGTAGTGACAGGTTGTCAGCCAATCGCCTAAATTACAATATACTGAAACCCTCTGATCCTTTAGCTGGTTTTACAGTATTCCTGGGAGGAAATGCAGCTGGCACATTCTATGTTTTTCTCTCGCTCCCAGGCCAGCATGGAAGTAATACAGGTACAGCAAAGAATATACCTTTTATGAGAAAATGCCAGCGTAATTTGGAGCAAAACATCAATTGAAACATCAAATTGAATCTAAATTAAAAGACGAAAACTATATACTTTAAACTAAATTCAAATTTAATTCTGATTAGGCAACAAAACTTCTCTTCAAAGTTCAATTTAAAAGAGCTTTTGTAGGATATCTCTAAAAATAAATACACTTTTAAACTAATCAAGTATTTTGATTGGTATCTCTGAGAAGGCTGGTAACAATCTAAAATCTAGGAGTCGATGTAGTATAGGGAAATTTAGCTTGAAGGATAAACGTAGGTAAGGTGCCGTTTTCATCAAATGTAGTCTTTTGATTAATATTACGAATAACAAAATCTACTGCGACCGTAGTAATAATCATATAACTCAAGCTAAGTTAAGTTAAGACAGGAAGGCTGTCTAAAAAGACATGGTTTTTATTATATTACTAGCTACCTATACATACATACATACATAAAATCACGCCTTTATCCCTTACGGGGTAGGCAGAGCGTAAAACGCCTCGTAGGCGCCTGTTTCGCCACGTCTGACAAAAATTGAGAGCAAATTTTAGAATGTGATGATTTGTATTGCTGTAGTGACAGGTTGTCAGCCCATCGCCTAAATTACAATACACTGTAACCCTCGAATCCCTTTTGCTGACTTCTACAGCATGCCCGGGAGGAAGGGCAGCTGGAACGTTCTATGTTTTTCTATCTCTCCCAGTCCAGCATATACCACCTATATTTGTACGAGTACATATACCAGAGGCTACATACTATAGAAACATTGAAAGATACAAGACATGACTCGTATTATTATTGACCTGATAAGTTCAAACCACTTCTGCAGCTGCCTTTGTTAAGCCTCTGAATGATAAGAGTGGTAATTTGACAAAGTTCCTCGTCTTAACTGGTTTAAATGTAACTTAGCACTTGGCAGTGTCGGCGGGAGCCCAGATCACATCAGCTACTGCCGCTAAGACTCAAAACTAGGACAAACTTACAACTTGACACATATTATATAGTAAGGATACCGTGTGCCAAATATCTTGGACTTACGATCGACACACTTTCTATGTAATATCACTTCCAGGTAGCACCGTGAAAGCGGTTATTACTGCAGCTTTTGCTCGTAAAATTAAATAAGCGTTTATTTATAGTAATAACTAACCGATCTTAAGCTTATCCCGGCTAGTCGGACACTAATGCTGACGTCCAATTTCCTATCAGGGTCTCGGACTTTCTACGCAAAGCTATCTAAGCTTCCATAATAATCTTCTGAAAGTAAGGTAATGAATATCTTCCGAGCGACACCAAAGTTTGATTGATCGCTCACATCTTCCCACAGCTATACGTATACGATGTAAAGTTTTCTCGATCGATTCGTAAATAACCCCTCAATCACGAACTCTTCGTTAAAGATATGGCGCAATCTTGAATAGCCAATAATGCATTCCGATCCCCGATCTATCTCGTCCGAGTCGTAAAACTTTCCGACAGAAGATAGCTGGCATCAAGTTAGTCCAAGTTTTTCCCCGCGTTATACGAGCCTCCAGTTTTATCACTCCAGATACCGGATTCGAGGGTATTACGTACTCACTGGGCAATAAATGAATTTTCTTTTCAACTTTTTCAAATTAAATAAAACTCTAGCCTTCCCTCGTTAGAGCCTTCACTGGCCTCGTTAACCTTATTACTGTGAGTCCTGCTGCTGCTAGTATGTGGAGCACCTACATTTCCTGCTTCAAGTGCTAACCTACATTTCTCCGTATACATTCAGATGTAATTTTGCTTCAAATTATACTTTTGTTAATAAAATTATGGGGTCAATTCTAGACATCTCTTGCTAAGACAAAAATATTATGACTTGGATTTTAGAAAAAAAGGGCAAGATTTTATACATTATTTGATATCATATCCCGGGGTCACTTTGTAAATAAATAGGTGTCAGATATCATCATATACTGATCAGAGTCATCCAGGATATAGATTTGGTAATTTTAGTCAGCATGTCATGTCCTGGTATTCTAATCCAAGAAGAAAATTCACCAATTTTACGGACAAAGCGTAAACAATCATATAGAAAATGTGTAGTTATCAGATTTAATTACTTTGAAAGTGACAGGACGATATTAATTTTAACTTTAGTGCATGACACATAGAATTGAGTCCAATCTACCGGCGCAGCTGCAGATCTGACCCATAGAATAACTTTTTCCGACCCACGTCAAAAAGAATCTATGAGAGGCCTGAAACGTGAAATTAAATTAAAAACCCGCGCATGATTCAGCTGTTCATTATTTTCTTTAATCCAACAACAACTTGGAAATTAGATCCGGGATCAGGAACCCGGCCAGTACTGTTCTGTTTTAATTTTAGAACAGTTTTACTCGAGGAAGGGTTTTGTATGATGGTGGCTTTCAATGGCGTTTAATGGAAATGGGAAAAGCGCGCCTTTTTGTGTACTTATCCTTATGCGTTACATTATCATTACTTTGGTCGCAGGTGAAAATATGAATTCTTAAAGAGACGTATGCAATATGCGTATGCAGCTTCCATGCTGGACTGGGAGCAACAAGCTTCCATGCTGGACTGGGAGCGACAGAAGAACGTAGAATATGCCAGCTGCATCTCCTCCCGGGCATACTGTAAAAACCAGCTAAGGGATTCGAGGGTATATTGTAATTTAAGCGATGGGCTGACAACCTGTCACTACAGCAATATCCAGTTCTATCTTAAACAACCCTCAAAACTTGTCAGACGTGGCGGAACGACCTTTATTTTGGTTGTTCACGCTCTGCCTAACCCATTAGGGATACAGACGTGATAGTATGTATGTACGTATGCAATTTAACTATAGTTAACTAGACTCTAACTTTTAACACTTTAACTTCCTCGCAGACGTCGCATTCATTCACTCGTAGTTATTGTGCAAAATTACTACGCCGTAGAAACATTTTACAATTAAAGAGTGTACACTTATTTTATTTAAATCAAGTATGCTGGCCCGTAATTATAAACAGCACTTGAGGCTCACAGCTAGTTTGAGTCCGAATCAGAAATGTCATTTCAGTACAAAAGGACCTGTTACATACTTAACATTACTCTTAATCTTGAGATAGCTTTATAAATACGAGCCTAAAGAGCCGTATTTAAAAAAGCTCTCATGAGTGATAGTGAGTTTGAGTTCGTATCAGAAATGTCATTTTAGTAGAAACTGGCCTGTCAAGTCCATACATAATATTGCTCTCAAGTTTGAGATCGCTTCATAAATACGTGCCTTAAATACATTACCGTAATTAATAAAATTAGAGTAATATGTATTACCTACCGATTTGTACTTAATATAACATTTTCAAGTTAGTAAGAAGAGAAGAAGATAGACCAGTAAATTAATCTAAATGAGAATATAAAAATACCACCGACTTTAGCTTATTTAAAAAAAAACGAAAGGTACGGTCCGCTGATATTGCAGGTCCATAAAGGAGTTGGGACATTTATTATGTACACTCGATAAAGGTCCAAATTGTTCATAAGACAAAGAAAACTTTTAAAATATTCTTTCCACGAGTGCACCTGCGGGTTCCCTTAAAAGTTTATTTTCTTTGTTTGTTTACAATTTCTTTGAAAAGCTGTCCCTCAGTAAAAAATAATGAGTAAATTGGAAAGGAAATGATAAATAAGCACGGTGCCCAATAGGTATATACAACGTCAATATTTATAGATCTTCCATGCTGGCCTGGGAGCGAGAGAAAAACTTAGAATGTGCCAGCTGCATTTCCTCCCGGGCATGCTGTAAAAACCAGCTAAGGGATGTGAGGGTTACATTGTATTGCAATTTAGGCGATAGGCTGACAACCTGTCACTACAGCAATATACCAACAAATCTATCTTGAATAACCCTCAAAACCTTTGATTAGGTCGTTTTCGCTCTGCCTACCCCATCAGGGATACAGGCGTGACTATATGTATGTATGTATGTATATTTATAAAGGAAATAACAGAAAACCTTCTGTAGATAGTAACTCAGATCCTTAAACTTTTATTTTTTATTAGAAATTAGTTTGCTCTTGACTCTAAACACTAGGTTAGGGATGAACGGGACAGAGTCGACGATGGAGTGAGCTCACCCAGAGGATGCCTGTTATGGCACTTGCAATCTTACGCATATTTGCTCGTAAATACCACAAACAATTAAAACGACTGAAGTAGGTAAGTAAGTACATACTTAGATATAACTAGCAGCCGCTTATTTCGATTCCGATCTATCACCGGTGAGGACACGGCGTTTTATTCAATGACTGCAGGAGTCCATCCATCACGACGGCTTCGGGTGGCTATATCCAGGGAACTATCTATATACCTGGATGAAGATAGCCAGGGGACTATCTACATCCAGGTATGTTGTATTGTAGATACAGGAGGACTAACTCTGCTATTAACATATTTTCTGAGTTCTCAGCACAAATCATGCCTCTGGTACTCCAGGCGTCCATAGGCTACTTTGCCGCTTTCTATTTCTTATTTATACATACATATAGTCACGCCTTTATCCCTAATGGGATAGGCAGAGCGTAAACGACCTAACCAAAGGTCGTTCCGCCACATCTGACAAAGTTTTCAGGGTTATTGAAGATAGATTTGTAAGTATATGGCAGTAGTGACAGGTTGTCAGCCCATCGCCTTAATTATGATAAACTGTAACCCTCGGATCCCTTAGCTGGGACATTCTTTGTTTTTCTCTCGCTCCCAGTCCAGCACGCAAGATTACGGAATTTCTATTTCTTTTTTTTTAATTAAAATTTATCTACGTTCAAAACGGTAATAGGATTTAGGTATTAGGAGTGAAACATATCTTCTAAATTAAAGGATCACACGAGAGTTTGTTGTTCTTTTCACACCCTGTGTTATCATAGCTAAAGCCCTCGCCACTACTGCGGTAACGAGATTAAGTAAGAGGCTGCGCTGTCTTTGTACGAGTACCTACACAACACGCTGCATAGCTAACGTAAACGCGGCGTTTCACGTCTATATTATTTCCAATTCGGTTTTAGAATAAAGGTAAACAAAGAAGTAATATACGTACACATCTTTCTTGAATGGCCCTCAAGACTTTGTCAGACGCGGCGGAACGGCCTTTGTTTAGGTCGTTTACGCTCTGCCTACCCCATTAGAATAAAGGCGTGATTATATGTATGTATGTATGTAAACAAAGAATCATGTCTTATTCAAAAACACATTTAAAAAAATAAATGATACGTGTTGGCAAATTAGTTAAGTTACTAAAACTACTATTTCATTATGTTGTTACATCTATGAAACTTTGTTCACCTTTTTTCTAAAACCAAGTTGGAAATACGTTTAGTCTTGGCACCATTCATTACATGTCATGTCATTGATAGGTGATAATTATGATACTGTAACCAATAGCTATGATCAATAGAGAGTGCCGCCATCCAAAAACTGATCTAGACCACTAAATCATCGAAGCAGATGGTAATTTCCTTATCAGGTTTACCTTACTTCCATGCTGGCCTGGGAGCGAGAGAAAAACATAGAATGTGCCAGCTGCATTTCCTCCCGGGCATGCTGTAAAATCCAGCTAAGGGATGCGAGGGTTTCAGTATATTGTAATTTAGGCGATGGGCTGACAACCTGTCACTACAACAATATACCTAGAATTCTATCTTAAATAACCCTCAAAACTTTGTCAGACGTGGCGGGACACCTTTGTTTAGGTCGTTTACGCTCTGCCTACCCCATTAGGGATATAGGCGTGAATATATGTATGTACGTATGTAGGTTTACCTTAAACTGGAATCCTACTTACAGGAGTACGAATACGATATTTTGCGAAAAATTGGACGCTATTATTGCGATTCTGCTATGCTCGTGGAAGTCCCAAGGGATATGCAAATGGACATCCTTGCCTTACCTACTTACTCATGTTATGATGCCCTGCCAGAGATACTCCGGCCCAGGAGGTTTGCTGCCTTTTACGCGCTTATGGAATGAATTACATATTTAAAACTATGAATAACTGGGATCATAGAAATATTATTCTGAGCAAAATAATACATGAAAATGGATTGTGCCGTTCAGCGTGAAATAAGATGAGTGCGATCTTCTTTTTTTTTTTCAAATAATGTTTAAGGACTTTTTTGCGATTGACTTTTTTAAATTATTATTTTATGACTTTTTATTTAAAACGAGCTGTGTCCGCGACTTCGTACGCCCGGTTTGTATGGAAAACACGCAGTGTCGAACATACTAAAAACGCTTATCTGCGCATAGGAGCGGGATCTGGTTACCCGCGCGCGGAAGCGTGTTTCGCATTGTTTGATCTTTGTTTTGTATGGAAAACACGCTTCCGCACGCGAGCTAGCATATCCCGCTCCTACGCGTGGAGAAGCGTTATCAGTATGTTCGACACTGCGTGTTTTCCATACAAACTGGGTTACTTACTCAATATTAGAATGGTTTGCGTGATTATTTCTAACCTAGGCTGGAATAATTAAAAAAACTCAGTTAAATATAAATTCCCTTAAAGTTCGGTTAAAAACGATCAGAGTTCAATTTCCTGCCTACCCCCTAAGTCAGGTGGAGTCATTATTGGTATCGTAACTTTGAGTTTAAGTACCTACTGCTTAGTCAAACAAAAAAAGTTCCATCGAAATTGATTAAAAACGACCAAAATTCAACTTCCTACCTACCTCCCAATTCATGAGGCGTGATTATTTATATCGTAACTTTGATTATAAATAATGCTCAGTCCAATAAAAAAAGTTCCATAAAAATCGGTCATGAAGCAACCAAATTTCAATTCCTGCCTACCCTAAGTCAGGTAGCATGATTTTAGGTATGCTAAGTTGCAACCCAGGTAGAACACAACTGAATAAAAAAATTCCCATCGAAATCGGTTCAGTAGTTTTGGCGTGATGTGGTTACAGACAGACAGACAAAAATTCTAAAAAAAAATCGTTTTAATTTTTATATCGTTAATAATGCCTGTTGCACTTATTTTTTTGTAAAAATATTCAATGTACAGATACGACCCTTCTAGATATTTATTATATATATATATATATATATATAGATCATAATTAGGTAGAGCCCGATGGTGTAGTGGATAGGGCCGCTGCCTCCTGAGCGGGAGGTCGTGGTTCGAATCCCACCACGTACCAATGTGTTTTTCGGTTTTCGAATTTCATATGTACGTTTATTCGGTGCTTTTTCCGTGCTTCGGAAGGCACGTTAAGCCGTTGGTCCCGGTTAATATCGTTTAATACCGTAGATATTAGTCGTTAAGCCATATCAGAGGCCAGTGCTAAGCATTGGCGGCTTGAAAACTCTGACCTAATCTAGGATTGGGTCTGGTTTCCCTTCTTGGTTGCGGAGGTCAGATGGCAGTCGCTCTGTGTAAAAACCAGTACCCTCGTTCAATCCCCTAGATTAGGAAGCCGACCCCGTGAAATACGGGATAAGGCTAGGGAGATGATATAGATCATAATTGTACGGGTACACAGCTCTAACTATCGTCTAAATTGCAGTTTGAGATTCTCAAAAGGAGCGGCTTGAGGGGCCTCTACAATACGTCCAGTTCAGGACCCAGGACGAGAAGGTTCTGGTTTTTATCGTTCACAGTGTAAAATGAAAGTACAAACAATACATACATACTTACATATAATCACGCCTTTATCCCTAATGGGTTAGGCAGAGCGTTAACGACCTAAACAAAGGTCGTTCCGCCACGTCTGACAAAGTTTTGAGGGTTGTTTAAAATAGATTTGTAGGTATTTTGCTGTAGTGACAGGTTGTCAGCCTATCGCCTAAATTGCAATATACAGAAACCCTTGGATCCCTTAGCTACTTTTTACAGCATGCACGGGAGGAAATGCAGCTGGCAAATTCTATATTTTTCTCTCACTCCCAGTCCAGCATGGAAGTACAAACAATAACCAAAGTAATACCAATTCAGTAACGATTGATCAAATCCCTTACGCCTGCAATTGGAATTGAAGGCCGCCAGGGGGGACTCAGTAACCTCGGTGATAATTTATCGTCACCCCAGGATCATACGGATAAACTCACAGATAAATCTTCACCTTTTATTGCCTATCTATCTGTTATATTACAAATCGGCAGCAGATGTGTTTGTGATGTAATAATTTTAAAATAGGATGCTAATACATACATACATACATACATATAATCACGCCTTTATCCCTAATGGGGTAGGCAGAGCGTAAACGACCTAAAGAACGGTCGTTCCGCCACGTCTGACAAAGTTTTGAGGGTTATTTAAGATAGATTTATAGGTATATTGCTATAGTGACAGGTTGTCAGCCCATCGCCTAAATTGCAATAAACTGAAACCCTCGATTCCCTTAGCTGGTTTATACAGCATGCCCGGGAGGAAATGCAGCTGGCACATTCTATGTTTTTCTCTCGCTCCCAGGCCAGCATGGCATTTGCTAATACAGTGTCACCAAAAATCTTTCGTCCTATAAAAACTGTAACTACAAAGAAACCACAGATTTGATCATGTGTAGGTTACTAATGATCCTATTAATACATACATACATACATAAAATCACGCCTTTATCCCTTAAGGGGTAGGCAGAGAGTAAAACGCCTCCTTAAAGGCGCTTTCGCCACGTCGGACAAAAATTGAGGGCAATTGTAGATTGTAGTGTGTATTGCTGTAGTGACAGGTTGTCAGCCCATGGCCTAAATTACAATACACTGTAACCCTCGAATCCCTTTGCTGACTTCTACAGCATGCCCGGGAGGAAAAGCAACTGGAACATTCTATGTTTTTCTTTCTCTCCCAGTCCAGTATGGAAGTTCCTCCTATTAATAGGAACCTCTTTATTAATATTTGTTTTATTCAAACACTCTACCATGATTATTTACAATAAGATTATTATTTTGAACAGTTTTACAACTACAACTACAATTATATTTATTGTTACCTTAATATTTCATCGCAGTTTCATGCGACATGGTCACAAGCAGACTCATGAAATATCGGGGTAACAATAAATATAATCGTGGTGGTAATCCCGTTCAAAATAATAATCTTATTGTAATGAACAACCGCGAAAGTCTCAAAACTTACATGATTATTGAGGCCCGTATTTATAATCAGATCTCGAGACTGAGAGCTAGTTTCAGTTCATATAAGAAATGTAATTTCAGTACATAATCGCCTGTCAAATCCATACTTAACATTGCTCTCAAGTTTGAGATCGCTTTATAAATACGAGCCTTAGTCAACTTACAACATTTTTTGCTGTATTTATGTGAAATGATCTTGAGATTCGTGTTTATTTTATTTTCAGCATCATATAATCAATACCTATATTTAAATTATGCCTATTAGCGCTTGCTGTTGGCCATTTATAACATCTGTCGAAGAGTTATGGAATATTGATTCATATTCATTCGCCGCTTCGTTGGTGTAAAAATTTAAAGCTGTATAACCCTTTATCACGAACTACCACCCCGCGTCGTGAAAACTGAAAAGTGAAGTCTTTATCATAAAATACAGTTAAGCCAAAACCTACAGTGTTTCACTTAGTATAAGCCAATATACAAAGCCATTTATCTATGCTACCTACTTAATATTATTTTAGAACAGGAAGGGTTTGTATTTTGGTATGGTTTATCGACAATTGACATCGTTATGAGAGCATTTTGAACTACTCGTAAGTACTTATTCGTTTTGTTTTTTTTAAAGTTCAGAATACAATCAAAACCATTGACTTGTTAGGGCGGTTTTGTACTGCTCCGTATTCGTATCCGTATCCGTGAAAAATATATGAAAGCTGTCAAACATTTTCGCGCCAATCCATAAAAAAAAACGCAGATACGAACCTAATACGGAGCAGTGCAAAACCACCCTTATGGTATGTTATTTTTCTTTTTTACTTCCATGCTGGTCTGGGAGCGAGAGAAACACATAGAATGTGCAGCAGTTGCATATCCTCCCGGGCATGCTGTAAGAACCAGCTAAGGGATCCGAGGGTTTCAGTATATTGTAATTTAGGCGATGGGCTGACAACCTGTCACTACAGCAATATACCTACAAATCTATTTTCAATAACCCTCAAAACTTTGTCAGATGTGGCGGAACGACCTTTGTTTAGGTCGTTTACGCTCTGCCTACCCCATTAGGGATAAAGGCGTGATTATATGTATGTATGTATGTATTTTTCTTTTTCAACATAACCAAAAGAATAATAATCATACACCCGCCATAGGATAAACAATAGTCGGTACACTGTGATCGATCATCCATCACCATGTAGTCATAATCAGTCATCATTAGCTCATCTGTGCAATGTCAGTTCCTTTTCCAAACTTGGTGGAACTATATCCAAGAATGGATGTTCATTATTGTTCATTGTCCAGTTACATTACCTACTGCCATTCATCATAGACTAGTATAGTACAGGTTATACTTAATAGAAAAGCTTTCTAAGTAGTACAACTTTTACAATTGAGTGCTTGAATAGAGAACATTGCCAAATAGGCAAAACTCTATCTGCTTTAGACATCTAAGGCTCGTATTTATAAAGCGATCTTAAGATTGAGAGCAATATTAAGTATGTATTTGACAGGCCGCTTTTGTTTAGATCGACTGTGATTTTTGTTCAGCTGTCTTCAATCGCTGTCAGTGTAACCTAGACAAAATTTAGTTCCTAATTTCGCCGCCTGAACAGTAATGGCGGGCCCACTAAACCTACTAAAATGGCATATCTGATACAAACTAAAACTTGCTGTCACTCTTGAGAGCTGATTATAAATACGGTCTTAGTATATTTTCATACTAGATGAGTAAGTACCAAGTAACAGCTGTACGAGCTTATAATTTTGCTCTATGCAAATATAAGAGCCCGTTAATTTATGAAAACAACTTTAAAACTTCTGTACTTGAGATATTATTTATAGTCGTAAACTGTTATAAACTTGATTAAAATGTTAAAAAGTGGGCTCGCGATAAGAATGCAATAAAAAAAGCGATGGAAATATTTTCGCACCCGCTACTGCATAATTTATTGGTGAACTTTTATCTCGAGAGCACTTGACAAGTGTTCGAGTTTCAGCGCTAATCGTTCGATACTGGAATATAATGTACATTCCTGCACTACATCTATTCTGTTTTCAAAAAGGTGTTCTGCTGCAGCAATGAATATCAATTTTTCGATTTACGTGCAGTGTGGTTTACAACGTTTTCAATATTCCTCGTAATTGAAAAGTGTGGTGCAATGTGAAATGAATCCCAGGTTTTCAGATAAGACACGATTCGTTTCAGTGTTATTGGTATTTTGTTCATTGCTATGATTATGTTTTCTTATTACGATACCAAGAAAAAGTTAGCTGATTGACTTGCATCTAAAACTAGCAGTAATTTCCCAAGAGATCAAAAATACTGAATGCAGAACGCAAGCACTGGCAATTCCATATTTATTTTTAAACAGAACAAAAGAAAACTTTTACAAAAGAAGCACCAAAACAAAATCATGTTCATTTCACGTAAATACAACACCAAAATCATCGAAATCGTACCGCCTTCAAAGATTACATCGTTAAAGTAAATGTAACACTGGATAAGCCTGCGAAGGCGAACATTTGCGAGTAATGGGATGAAATATTTAATGGTATTGGATGTAATGTAACATAGTAACATATTGTTGTCCTGGCGAGATGAAACGAGAGGTACGAGCAGCTTTTCCAGGTAGAACCATCAGTTTAATCAGTCATCCCGAAATGAACCGTATACAAAACTATTACAGTATAATTTCGGCCTTCAATTTGATGAGGAAAATGAAGGCTGTTTAAGGGAAACATAGAGCTACATACAATTTTCACGTGACTGCTTCGAAAATGCGTGTGTTGTTTTCCTATGTGTTTGTCTGTACACGTCGAAAAGGTCCCCTTAAAATATGCAGCCCATCTCGTTTGAGTATGGCGTCCTTCCGTTTAAAATGAAAAGATTTGTCAATGACGCACTGTATTTCGCTCCCTTGTTTAGGAAACTAAGCAATAACTTTAAGTAAAAACGTGAATGTTTTGTGATATCAGTCTAGTAGTAAATTCGGCAAATTTTGATTTCAAGACCACCGAACATCTAGGTAGAATGATTGTATGTAAAGTAAGTTCAACAAAGCCAGCTAAATTTTAGACAAAGCAGAGGCACGCGGGGCGGAGCGGCTTATCTTTCGACAGCCAGGGTGCAGCGGGGCGAGCTGAAGCAAGGCACAAGCTCCACTAATATGATAAGCTGCTGATTCTATGAACACGACGTTCACGTGAATATAATCGCGTAGGAAGGCTTCGGTAAAGTGGAATAACCTAGAATGGTAAGCCGAGCTAAATTGTGTTACTAGGTCTATTGGCTTAAGGTGCATATAGGATTACCCAAAAATATATATTTTCGACTTAGATTTTGTTAAATAACAAATTAAATTGACTAGATAAATTTTATCGGCTATCATTAAAAAAAAATCTTAGTTTTATTTTATTGTGTAAAGCTTTATAAGGAACACAGAGGTGCATTCCCTGAATTTGTCCCTAGTTCACGGTAAGAACATCCACGGGATGTAATGGGGTGATCTAAAATTGTCTACTAATCCCCCATCACAAGGGCAACAAACTAAAACTATCATCGGCACAATTTTATCCATGCCAAAGGCAGATACATATTACATTTACAATGTAATGGTTTCTCATTGCATGATCAGTCGTAAACACCGTACATTCGATCTGGAACAACCAGCCGCCACGCGTCTATTTGCGAATGATGAATTGAAGTTTCGACATAAATCTAAGCAAACGCGAGCAGTATTCGTATGTACATGTTCCCTGACTGTTAAGATTTAGGCCGCTTTTTATACTGTAGTTTTGTTTTGTGCTGTTTCGACATTTCTTGTCAAATATCAACGATCAAAGATTTGTTTACTCATACACTTGACATTCACTTGACAAGTAGCTCAAAAGTCTAATCATAATGACATGATTAGATTTTTGAGTTACTTAAAGTTAATGTCATACTTATTGTTGAGCACGGTAGCTGCCAAATCTAGGATTTTGTCAGAAAAGCGTGTTTCATAATTTTTGTAATAGAATATCGCGCTTTATTGGAAACTTCAATAAACCCTTTGCGTTTAATAAAATAAGCAGGATTTAAACGTGATAGTGTCCAATATTTAAGATCAAATTCTACGTTAAATTCGTAAACGGAATATTTAGAATTGATTAACAATCAATGATTGTTCAACGTTTTTCAATTCATGAGCTTCAAATGGAATAAATTTATTGTCAGGATTTGAATTCGTGAATAACAAATTGAAAGTTAGTGAAGACTCTACCAATAAACGTTGTTCAAGTACGGTAGTTGATACTTATTTTGATAAAACCGGAAAATATTAATATATTTTGCTTATTACGGTAACAATGGGCTCGATTCTAGATTTGCCGGCTAAAACTAAAATTAAAATCTATTTGTCTCTTTCAGACTTAAAACATTGAAAAAGGTCAGCAAATCTATCTCTCCGGTTTTTGATTTATAGTCTGTGGTTTTATGCGTTGTCTGTCATTTTTATCCGCCGTCATATGATACGGCGGATAAAATACATACATACATACATACATAAATCACGCCTTTATCCCTTACGGGGTAGGCAGAGCGTTTAACGCCTCGTAAAAGGCGCTTTCACCACGTCTGACAAAAATTGAGGGCAATTTTAGATTGTAATATGTATTGATACGATATATGATACGGCGGATAAAATTGCTAGAATTAATGGGGAAACGTGCAAAAGCGCGTCAAAATCTAGCAGACAAAGTATAAAACCATAGAGTAATCGCCTGTCCTTTTTCAATTTTATTATTTTGAGAGTGACAGATAGATTTTAAATTTAGTCTTAGCCGGTGGAATCTAGAATCGATCCCAGTGTAAATTTTATTTTTTATGTTTTTACGCCATATTTATAAAGATGTAAGCAATTTATTCGTTACCTATATTTTCGTGCTCCAATTTCGTCGTCTCATATGAGACTACTCTACACATACTCGTTGCAATCAAACCAAATGTTAGCATAGCACAGATATCCAGTGATATTACGTTTTCTCCAACTAGCGCAATTTCGAAATCAGAATCTTAATGCTATTTTTCATTCGAGCGGATTTCGACTCGTCACTCGTTTAGGGAAGTGTTCATTAAATTACACGATTGCCGTCCAGTTTGTCGAGCGGATTGCACTGACGAATGAAATTCCTGCGAATTCAGCGAAAACTGGCGAAAACTGGTGAAAACCAGTGAAAATCCTCCGGTATGTACGTCGCCCCGAGCACGGCTACAGTTTTAATTGAAAATAAACGGTACAAACAAGACCCATTCGAGACGCCTGAATATTGTGTTTATTCAAAGTGAAAATACAAACTGTTTTGTATGCAAAATGTTGTTTCATAAGTTAAGTTTTACGATTAATACCCATTTTACATAAAACCCATTTTACATACAACCCATTTTGAATAGCGTGATAACAGAAACAAGCTAAAATGCTAGACAACGCGTCCTTTTGATTCAAAGCCGACATCACCCCACGTAGATAGGATTGTGAATTTTTCAAAATAGTTAAAGCAAACATTATTCCGCTGCGGCGTGTAGTGGACAAAAAAAAGGAAAAATATGATAGACCCGGAGGCGCACGGAGTGCACGATGTTAATTGAAAATCCTGCAAATTCTATTCAGTCGGCGGCCGTCCGAACTGGCAACTACGATAAAACAAATATTACCTAGCTCACTTCCCCAACTTAATCGAACGAGATTATTTTGGGTCAACATTTTGTTCACTCGATTTAAGCACAAACAGTCGTAACTCGAGGGAATCGGTGAAATTATTTAATATTTACTTCATCGCCGAATTTCACTTATTCTAATAAGTTTGCCTTCAGTCATGTTGCTCGCAATGAAAATGTTAATGAAACGACTGAACACAAATATCCTATCAATACAGTATTCTTTATTTATTGTTATCGGTCTCATATCGCTTTCATTTTCATTCGTAATTTAACGTTGAGGGCGTTCTCCTATCCTACGTCTTATAAGTATTTATAAGTCTCCGTTCTGCTGACTGTTTGTCGAGATATTTTATCGGAATGTTTTTTCTTCGGCTTCGGGATTCCAATATTGTCATGCAGATATTGAGTTTATTATTGTTTGTTATAGAAATACGATAACAACGCCTTCTGAGTTAGTTCTCTGGGATTAGATTAGTCTGGCAACACTCCAAGCCACCCAAAGCTAAGTATGTATTTAAAACAATAGCTAAGTAAGTTATTGTTCCAACTTTACACTTGCAGCTGTGATAAGCTGAACTACATTGTAATTAAGGCTTTTATTCAGAGTCAAAGTCAAACATTTTGCGTAGTATAGTATGCCACTTCTTAAACATAGTCAAATGCCTTTGACTATGTTTCACTTCTTAAACATAGTCAAATGCCTTTGACTATGTTTAAGAAGTGGCTATTAAAAATTCTGGTTACTTATTGTTTTTATAGTGTCCAAGAATTCATGACACATAAATTTTGAGAAATTATAACAAGTTAAGTTTACAAGTTTAAATTTAAGATACGACTGACATTTGTTATTGTTTAATGTTTTGAAAATTAAAACTATGACATATTTTATTACTGTGACATTTTCATATTTGTATTTTTATATAATTTTATTGACTTATATGTAAATTAACAGTTATATTATTTTATTAGATTTTAATAATTTGTCCAAATGATTATTTAGTACAATTTTTTATATTCGCATGCCATTTGTTATAGGCGCTTCACGCTTGTTCTCCACATTGTGTATTTTATAACCCATGTCGGTACAATTCAAATAGAATAAATAATATTTGAATTTGAAATAAATATCTCAAATACTCTTGATATATATTTATTATAATAATGTATTATGTACATAAATGCCAAATATATATGTTGCGGCCTTACTTGTTTGATAGATGAAAAGAAAATAAAATTAACGGTGAATGGCTAATAATGGCTATTCTAGAAACCAGCCGTTATTTTAGTCCATCCGATGAGGCTTCCTGATGATGATGTGAAAAGGGGTAAAGTGACCGATCCGGCTATTTGCGTGGCACTGTCACTCTCCACGCATTATCCCCAACCCGACCCTTTACCCTAAAATAGACGACATTTTCCATGGAACCATTTCACACGTTCATCAGATCGGCTGATCCAAAAAGAGCTTGTCATTTTCAAAATTAGCGGCTATTTTCTCTGTTCATCTATTATGCATCTTTTTGGTAACACCAAATACAATGAGGAGACAATAACCATTTTGTTATAGTACCTACCTACCTACTTAGCTGTAGTTTTTTTGTAATAATGAACTATTTACAGGAGCTGTGGTCGCTCAAGAAGTCGAGTTTTAAAAATAAACAAAACATTGTCTCGATCACCGGCTGGTCTAGACTAAAGACAAACAAAACTAACTCGTTTAAAAAAATCTGGCCAAGTGCGAGTTGGACTCGCGCTCGAAGTGTTCCGTACCATTATCTATACAAAGACACTATATTTTAATAACATGTTGCCAATTATCTTAATATAAAGCAAAAAGCATATTAAAAATAGCAACAGGTAAACGCTTGAAATATTCACAGAACATTGAGTTGTATAATTACTTTGAAAATATGTAATTATAATAAAATAAACATTTAAGGGGGCTCCCATACAAAAACGTGATTTCTTTGCCGGTTTTTTGCTTCATGTTTATAACGGTAATTCATAACTAATGGTTAAAATATAGTATCGAATATTGTATAGAAAATGGTATGGATTCCGCAAGTGCGACTCGCACTTGGCCGGTTTTTTTTTTCTATCTTCTTGGAGTTCATATTTTTGGGAGAGGTTTAGACGGTTAACCCACCGTACGTACATACGTGCGAAAATAATTGATGGTGGAAATAAGATTATACTGAACTTAAAAACTAATTCAAAACACTTCATGCAAGATCGCAATCAAATAAATATGCTTTTTATGATCCCTGCTAAACTGATTTCTCCCTGGGCATTTGTTCCTGGAATAAAACAATCCCGTAAACCCTTTTAGCGCTTTTTTCATTGCTCATGATTGCTCCAGCTCTGAAAGCGTCGTTAACCTCTAACAGGATTATTCTGAGATATTCTATACAATATTTTCAAATAAAGAACAGCATTCAAAACATAAAGTTAAAATTTCGAACAAAGAAGAACTAGTGGACTATATTACTGCAAGCGCGTTGTTGGATTCCAACTCGACAGATCAATAGTAAAGTTTGAGCTTTTCAAACACAATGTTGCAACATTCGTTCGACGAAACGAAACAAAATAGCTCTATTTGTATTCTCGTTCTGAATTCATTTTACAATGATATTTCCGTTCTAAAGCGGAAACAAGAACAACAAAAACGTTTCTATTTAACTTAAAGTTTTCAAAATATTCCATTAAAAACATTTCTATTTAACTAAAAGTTTTCAAAATATTCCATTAATTCCATGAAAATTAAAATTGAAAACTCAATAAATTTCAATTAATAAAACTGAACAACTTTCCGATTAAAAATAAAAAAAATATATATTAAGGTACTTAGTTACATAAAAATTAGTAAGTAGTAAATAAAAATATTTTTCTTGCCTTAAATCTTTGATGACTTGTCATAAATCCATCATTGATATTATAAACAGTCAAAAGATTGTATACCATCTAGAATACATACTACCTAGAAGTAAGACATTTATTTTGTAATAACTAGGTTTGATACACAGGCTCTTAAATAATGAAATAAATAAACTAAGTTTGATAAGACAGAATACTTCCTTATGAAAACCATCATATTGAGAGCACTAATTAATTCAAAAGGTAAATACGAATGATTCAGAACTAAATAACGTCGGAATAAGGACTCACAATATTACACAGACATCTAGTAAATAGGTTATGTTATAATGGTACTTTTGTAACGAGAGGCTATGCTTTATATTAAACTGAGCTTGCTCCAGTTTAAAGGAAATGTTACTGCGAGTTTAACCACCTATAAATAACTGGATTTCTCGTTCCATTACCTGTTTTTTATAGATGATATTGCAATTTAGGAATGAGACATCTTACTTCAAAGTAAAAGGAGCTTCTGCTCTTATTACTTTTTCCGTGGTTGTACCATTTGTATAACAAGGAACTATTGATGGAATCGTGTAGTCGGCCTGCAACTTTTGTTCACAACTTCCTCTTTTGTTCGCTTCTCTTTTCAGGGACTTTCAACATTATTGGTGAACTAAAATTAAAACTGTTTATCTTTTGTAGTAATTGTTAATCAACAAGCTGGATGAAATTAAAATTATATTATTTATTACAAAGAAGAGAAAAAACTCACTGCACCCGTTTCACTGCAAGCTGTTATTCACACTCCATTTGAAGAAATTCTTAAGATTTTTTAACTTATTTATCTCTACTGTCGAATCGCGTCGCTTCTCAGTGTGCTGAGTGCTTACCCTTACACAAACAAACTACGTAATAGTTAGGACCACAGCATCCAGCCCTATTGACTGACACTAACCCGACGAGGATAATGAAGACGTATGCGGCACTTAATATCGAACTTCGGTCAGTTGGGGGCTCGAACAATTAGCTTTTGGTCGGAATATGTCCTAGGAGACCCCTACATCTAATACACGTTTCACTAACAGCGTTACAACCCGAATATAGGACCGATAGCTTTCCTAATCCGCTTTGTTAGCCTGAGAATGATAGGCTGGGCTGGAATAAGATGTTTTCGGTACATTGTCAATTGTCATAGAAATATTAAAAAAAATATCGTATATGTGTAATATTAGGTGGTCTGTGTGAAAAACTACTTGCTAGTCTGTCGCTCGGATATAGGACGTCAACTTTGGTCGTTTTAAGCTGGTTGAATCCGTTTGGTGTAAAATCTTGTACTACCCAATGAAACAAGAACCTCTCCTTTATTCACATTATAGCAGATTCGTGAAATAGCGGAAGAACTGTCGCAAAAAAGTGGGTTAACTTCGATTATTTTATTTAAACTATTTAAAAATTAAATATCAGCCTATCTTCATAGTTTTACAGTAATATTATAAGATAAATCTTTGTACATTTACCCATATATATGTTTATTGATTGTAATCAAATTGTATCAAAATAAATTAAAAGCAAATGAAGACCGTAAAACAAAATGAATATCGAAAAGAAAAACAAATGAACGCTAGAAAAACAAATTAAGATCGTATGGAAAATACGCACGGCTCAGTATACTAAAAAACAATCTTCCCGGTCTGTTGATTTCACAGAAATTTTGGGAAATGATTGCCTATATCACATGGATAAAAAGTGTGAAAGCGCCGTTTCAAGTTTGACAGCTGCCATTAGAAATAAAGATCTCGTCAAGACCTATCATTTGTCCATATACACGAACAGTCTAGGATCGATAGCTTCCGAAATATGGCCGTTTAAAGTTTGACAGCTGTCATCAGGAATGAAGATCTCATCAAGACCTATTAATTTTTTTTTTTAGCTTCATTTATTTTCATTCATTTGTATTTTCCAGCATTCACTTGATTTCTGTTATTAATTTGTTTTTCTGACATTCATTTTTTTTCCGGAGTTCATTTGTTTTTTACCATACAAAGGAATTAAGTTTCAGTTCAATCAATCCATTTCAAGGGACAGCCGATACGAAAAAATATCTGACCTTCACATCGTATTGTAGTGACCCACCTTCAAAAAAATTGTAAGAAGTAAAATGTACTTTACAAAGTGACAGTCGAATTTCCGCTATTTCGCGGGTCTGCTAAAAGGCGAATCTGCTATAATTTTTTTTTTTTTTTTTTTTAATATTTGATAGGCAATCATTTGTCCGCCATCTCACGTGATGGTAAGTGATGATGTAGACTATGATGGAGCATGATTGCCTAGAAAATGCCTGTTCACTCTCGCCTTGAAAAGGCCCAGGTTATAACGTTCCGGAAATAGATCCGCAGGCAGGGAGTTCCACACTTTGGCCGTTCGCATTAAAAATGTAGAAGCGTACCGCTTTGTGCGAAAACTTGGAATGTCGACAACATAAGGGTGGAATCCCAACCGGCGTCTCGTACCCCGGAGATGGAATGGGGAGGGGGGTATCAGGTCATGAAGCGATGCTGCACATTCTCCGAAATGTATCCTGTAGAACACAGACAAGCAAGCTACTTTGCGACGATGTTCGAGGCTCTGCAGCTTTTCCTCTACCAGTGACGGGTCGGCGATGAGCTTCTTGGCGCGTTTTTCAATAGAATCCAAGGTTGCCAGTTGGTATTTGGCAGATCCGTCCCAAAGGTGGCAGCAATACTCCATACACGATCGGACTTGAGCTTGGTAGAGCTGTAGTAGCTGTCCCGGTGTGAAGTATCGCCTAACCTTTGAGAGAATACCAAGTTTTTTGGCTGCAGTCGAAGCCAAGGATTCTATATATCGTCCAAAGTTCAGGTCCGACGTAAGGCTCATACCAAGAAGCTCGAGGTGATCAGAAATCGGAACGGATACATTTCGGAAAGTGGGAGCTAGATTGAAGGGACTCAATTTGGTCGAGAATAGACAGGCCTGTGTCTTAGATGCATTAAACTTCACCAGGTTGGCATCACCCCATTCGGAGATTGCCTTAAGTGTTAAATTTAAATGATCTACTACGGACTCTCGACAAGACTGAATAGCTTCCTTGCTGGACTTTGCACGGGACAAATATCTACCGACAACCGTACTGTCGTCTGCATACCCAAAGGTGTCGGGTGTCAGCATATCGTTGATATGCAGCAGAAATAGAGTTGCGGAAAGTACCGATCCTTGAGGGACCCCGGCATCAATTGCCTGATGAACAGAGGAGCGGCCTTCTAAGACCACCCGTATCGATCGTCCTCTCAAGAAATCTGTGATCCAGTAGCAAAGTCCATCAGGGAGCCCATAAGCGGGAAGCTTGTTAATAAGGCTGCCATGCCAGACCCTGTCAAATGCCTTAGAGATATCCAGAGACACAGCGAGAGCTTCACCGTGCCTCTCGATAGCCTCGCTCCACAAGTGGGTGGCATGCACCAGGAGGTCACCCGTCGACCGCCCACGGCGGAAGCCATACTGTTGGTCGCTGAGGAGATCATTATCCTCCAGGTAAGCCAGGAGCCGATTATTGAGCACACGCTCCATACTCTTACAGAGTATAGAGGTTACCGATATAGGTCTATAATTGACAGGGTCCGAACGGCTGCCCTTTTTGGGCACAGGTTGCACGTTTGCAAGCTTCCACGACTGGGGGACTACACCAGTCTCCAGTGAGAGTCGGAACAGACGCGTCAATATCGGAGACAACTCTGGCGCACAGTTACGTAGGACTATTGCAGGGATTCCATCTGGTCCACTTGCTTTATTCACGTCAAGGTTTCGCAGGGTTTTTAGTACCTCTTTTTGGTAAATGCGAATGGCTGGCATAGTACAACCAACATGAGGTAAGCTGGGTGGAACTCTAGCTGCAGTGTCAAGTCGTGAATTTTCAGCAAAAAGGGAAGCAAAGAGGTTTGCTTTTTCTTCTGCAGTGTGAGCAAGTGAGCCGTCAGTTTTCTGCAAAGGCGGTAAAGTGGGTTGACAAAAATTTGTTTCAACTGCCTTGGCAAGGGACCAAAATGCCTTACTACCAGATGGATAGGATGCAAGTTTGGCGCCTACTCTGCCGATGTGGTGAAAATGTGCCCTACGTAATTCCCTTTTGCAAAACTTGGAGGACCTATTGTAGCTTTCCTTCAGATCCCGAGTATTCGAAGCTTGGCGCAGTCGAGCATCAGCCCAAGCTTGATAAGCCGTCTGCTTTAGCGCTTCTGCACGGCGGCAGTCGGCATTATACCAGGGGCGAGCTTTACTACCCGTGGGAACGTCCGAGTACGGTATGAAATACTCCATACCCTGACGCAAAACTTCAGTAATAGCATCTGCGGAGCTCGACGATTCTCCTGAAGAAAAACAGACTTTCCAAGGGTACGATGCAAAAAAGTGTCGCATTTCATCCCAATCTGCTGACTTGTATCGCCACACCCGTCTCATACCACAAGGGCCCTGATTAGGTGGTGAGTATACAGATACAGATTTTACCAGACAGTGGTCAGAAGAGCCCAAGGGAGCCACGACTGACACTGAGCAACGGTCCGGATCAGTAGTCAGCAGAAGGTCTAAGCAGTTTGCTGTATGAGACTCTATATCAGGAACTCTAGTTGCACAGCTTACAAGCTGGGAGAGATTCAGCGATAACGCAAATTTTCGCGCCTCTTGCCCAGCATGATCGGTCTTCTGGTATGGGAATAACCACTCTTTATGGTGGGCATTAAAATCCCCCAGAATTACTAGCTGTGCCGACGGGTATCTCTGCAGAGCTTCATCAGCAGCCTCACTAAGAAGGTTAAATAACTTGGTCGTCTCCGAATCTCCACTATGTGATCGATATACGCAAGCATATACAATTTGAGCCAATCCAGTATCGACCAGTACCCATAAAACGGAAAAACTAGGAGCCTCAAGGTTTTTGAGACGCTTGACGCAGATATCATCGCGAGCGTACAGACAGACTCCAGCATTAGATAAGAATCTATGTTCCAAAGAATAGCCGGGATAGCTGAGGTACGCCGCGTTAGTTGGAGATCTGATCTGCGTCTCAGTGAGGAACAGCAGGTGTGGCTTTTCGGTCTCAAGATGGTGATGGACAGAGACGAGATTTGAGTGCAGGCCTCGAATATTTGTGAGGTGCACCTTAAGAGGGAGGACGTGCAACCGCTGTTTAACGTTTTTCCGTTTTCTTACTTTCATTTTTCTATTTGTGTGGTGTGGGGAAAAGTGAATAGGCAGGAGGAAGGCAGTTGTATGAGGTACCGCGCTGCATTAAGCCTGGAAATGGAATCGATTACGATCGCACGCGATTATAGCTGGCTTGGAGACTGCGGGGACGCCCGAACCCCCCCGGGGAATGCCACCTGGTCCTCCCATCCGGTCGCCAACCGGCAAGGTGGAGCCTCCCGGGATTTTTCGTTGGGTGGCGGGGCAGCCTTTCACGGGTGGCTTTCCCGCTACTTGGGCCCCCAACTTCCCACGGTCGGCCAGCGGTGCACCGTGCTTCGGATCCCGCTAGCCTCCAGAACCAGCTACTCGTTGTCAAAGCAATCGATCATTCCGATCACTGCTACTGCCGCGGTACTACTGTACAGACCCAACCCCCATTATGGCTACTCCTAACTGCATGCCGGAACACGGAAAACCGCTTGGCGACATGATTTAGTTAAGAGGGTGGTAACCAGCCACGGCCGAAGCCTACCACCGGAGAAAGTACTATCCATTTAGCACTACCCAGGGGTCACGTGTAGGGTGTCTAGAGTCATGAAGCCTATGATAGGCTTCGCCTACGGACGCGGACAGTATTAACCCCCAAATGCCAATAAAGGTCAGTAGTAACTAGCGACTAACCATTTTGCAGTTCTTTGTCAATTACAGCGCTGTGTTTTAAATATCATACATGTAGAGTTACGTTCATATACAAAAGAAAACACAGCTCGGGCGGAGCACTTATCGTACATATTTCGTGTAAAACTTTTGAGACTGTGTCATCAAAGCGGACATTTTGAAGAATATGAGAACTAGCGCAGCTGTACAAGCGAGCGAGCTAACTGGAAACAACACTTTTAAAGAGCCTGGGGTTGCCAAATGTGCTGTATTAAGGGGCTTTTTGTAACACTTAGATGAGGCTCGTGACCAGTGTTTTGTACTTGAGTTGCTATGAACTAGATATTTTTTCTGGCAAGTCTAAGCAAGTCAAAGTTTGATAAATCAAAACATGGATGTGCTGCTATTTACATACATATAATCACGCCTTTATCCCTAATGCGGTAGGCAGAGCGAAAACGACCTAAATTAAGGTCGTTCCGCCACGTCTGACAAAGTTTTGAGGGTTATTTAAAATATATTAGTACGTATATTACTGTAGTGACAGGTTGTCAGCCCATCGCCTAAATTACAATATACTGAAACCCTCATATCCCTTAGCTGGTTTTTACAGCATGATTACGGGAGGAAATGCAGATGGCACATTCTATGTTTTTCTCTCACTCCCAGTCCAGCATGGAAGTAATGCTGCTATTTGTATATAAATATAATGAAAATTCAATCATATTACATTACTATTTGTTACGGTAAAAAGCTCTTACAGACTGCGTAGTCTACTATGAATTACGCAGTCCGCTACGTACTGCGTAGTCTGCTACGAAACGTAGCCCTTTGCTACGAACACCCCGAAAATCTGCTACGAGAACATCTATAATATCGTTTGAACCCAGCAGAGTAGGACACCCAAGTAGTGTCAAACGCAGGGACAAAGCGGGCTGCAAGAGAGACGAATATCGCGATCTACTACGAAATACTACTAGATCGGGCAATCTGCTATAAAAAACTCTACGACATTCTGTCAGCCCTTTTAGGTTGGAAACCCAGGAAGTATCAAGCGCTAAGGCAGCGTAGGCTGCAAGACAGAGTGACAATTAGCGAGGCTGGCCCTCAGACAGCCCTCCGCCACGAGAGGGGCACAATGATGACAAAAACACCCCACGAGACTCTTACAACAACTGCTGCTAGTTATTTGTCTCACCCACCTACATAAGGAACGTGTGTGGCATTCTTGAGAAAAGTGTTTAGCTTCAAAGATAAATGTACCTATAAAATTTTATAATGCATTTCATCAAACTTGTTGTGTCAAACTTACAATTTATTTGAATAATATAAACTGCACGATTAAACTATGATCAAAAAGGTTAAAGACTAAAGACAATATTTGGCTCGATTCTAGATACCACCGGCTAAAACTAAAATTAAAGTCTATCTTACACTTACAAAATAATAAAATTGAAAAAGGACAGGCGATTTATGCTCTATGGTTTTACACTTTGCCCGCTAGATTTTGACGCGCTTTTGCACGTTTCTCCAGTATTTCTGTCAATTTTATCTGCCATATCATATGACGACGGATAATAATGTCAGATAACACGTTTAACCACCGACTATAAATCAAAAACCGGAGAGAATAGATATCCTGTCCTTTTCCAATGTTTTAGTGTACTGAAAGTGATCAATACATTTTAATTTTAGTTTTAGCCGGCAAATCTAGAATCGAGCCCATTAACGATTATTCTTTTTAATTTTATTATATATTACTACAATAGTTACATTTATTACAGTTTTTTTTTTATTTACATAATGTTTTAAGCATAGATTATCAACAACGTTATACGGGATGAATGTAAGGGACAGCGTCCCGTAAACTGATAGGGGTTGCTCAGTCAATGGAACTGAATAACTATCACCAGGAATATATTTCAGGAAACGTCCAATAAGACAATTTGTATGGAAAAGCCGTTTTTCTTTATTTCCTGATTTTTTTTTTCCGATAAAAGTTGTTCAATTTCGTTGACTGAGCATCTCCTATCAGTTTGCGGGACGCTGTCCCTTACACCCGGTAGGTAGCGCACTAGTACATGGCTAGTACAATTATAGTATATTTAATTATTCTGTGTTGTTAGTTGCTTGCACGTTCTCTGTACTATAATTAGAAAGAAGTTGAATTGTAACAAAAATAAAAGTAAAACCGTTGGGTACATAGACTGCCCCTCAATTAATTAACGTACACGAACAAAGAAGGGAATTGAAAGTCTGCTCAGTATTACAATTGTCCTTTAATATAAACACAAAGAACAAAAATGTTTGATCCGGCACAATGTCTATTGTTGGGCTATGCATTTTAATCAGGGTCCTGGGACCGCATGACAATAATTTGGGACTGGCGGAGACTTTAGGGAAATTAAAAGATAATTTATGTCCCTTTAAGACCCGACTTCGATGTTTCGTGAAACAGATGTCTGGGCTTTATGCTTCAGTTTCGTACAAGTAATATATACGTAGATGCCCTAACTCTTTGTTTTATTTCTTTTTGATGTACAAATAGATCGACGATTATTTTTTTTAATTGGGGATAGATAGAAAAATAAAAATCACATCATATGCAGGCGAAACTATAGCACTAAGCACCTAAATATTTGTGTTATCTGTAAATAGGTTCGAAGCTACGGTAGTCTAGAATAAACTACAAAAATACCGCAGGTGACAGCGCAACAGTTATTTCTGGAGCCAAGAACCTCGTTCCAAGAACAGGATATATTTCTTGAACTTAAAATAAGTACAATCGTATCCGGGCTCTAGGATATTTCGTCGTCAACTTCTGCTGGCGCTATTCCTAGCCGGTTGAATATTTCAGTGTGTTCCGCTTCTGTTCCGTGGTGCCACGGAAGACGGGGAGGAAGCAAAGAGCCCGCCATGTTCCGGCTAAATCTGGAAAATTGGAAACTAGATTCCAGGTAATTGGACAGCAACAATGTTGCACTATCTTTTATATAAGAGTATCAGATACTTTAAATAGGTTAGTAAGATATCTAAATATAAACATTGTTTTTATGGCGAAATACATAACCTAGTCACTAACTTTTATACCTCAAATTCTATGTCATACCTAGTCATAGAATATAAAAAAGGAGAAATATAGAAGTTTATTTGATATTGATGATGATTAAGTATTATCTTGTATCCGATAAAACACGAAACTAAACCCCACTTTAAGACTAACAGCACCTTTTATCTTCCATAAATTGAGAATGTTCTCATCCTACGAAAGTAATAAGGTGTATATTTATAGCAAAAATGGTACCTTAAGAATATCCTTCTTACCTTGAGAAAAGATCAGAGAAGCCATTTCGCGCACGATCGCGCTCAATCATACTTGCTATCTCGAATGTTGCTGGGAGATATTAGAAAAAGGAAGAATACATAAGTTATGTTCTAGTCTAGTGCATATAAAGTCGTTTCATGAGTAGGAAGAATATAACTAAAGTCGTTTGCTGCAGGACACTCAGAGTCTAACGGAATTTTAAATTAGCTACGACTGGGCTCCAGTAGGACAAAGGATACTACGGTCACTATAATATAGGCATAGCTTCAGTTTTTTCACGCAATAACGTCGGAATAAATATATAAAGAATTCTCTAATTGCATTACGTCGAGAACATATTTGAGATTATTGTAATATCAGCAACATTTTAAGAAGAAATCATAAGTTCCCCAATATTTAAATAAATTGCCGTAGGATTGTAGGGTTGATATTAAATCACGGTAACGCATCTCCGCCGGAAAAATACTCCACACCGCGCGCGAAATTGCCGAGAATCAAATTTTACGAAAAATCTTGTTACGCCGCTCTCCTACATTATGTATGTAGATACCCATATGCTGGAATGGAGTAATTTCCACGTCTCTCCCCGTGTAACCACGTCTAATACCATTACCATTTACGATATTATTTCGGCTAAGATTTTCAATACTTTCACCCCTTCCATATGGTGCCTTTATTCGTACAAATGAAAACACTTGGATAAAATGAAAGCACAATCCGTCGACTAACACCTGTCTGTCGTTAGGTTCCACCTGGTGCGAAGTTCAGATTTTACGAGCATACGACTTGATGTGCACAATGTTGCAGATCGTCTACATATTCATACCGATCGACTGTTCGATGTAGAGGGGTTGAATTCAACGGAATTCTGAAATAAGGTACATTCATAAAATACACACAATTTAACTATGAGGCATTTTACTGGTTTCTTACCGCGATTTATTATTTTCTCACTCAAATTATTTGATGAGTTCCCAATATTTAGATGCTGTTACAAACATTATGATCACGGGTAGACTGGAGAGAACTGCGGGTGGATTTCGGGACAGACATATCTGTCTACCCTTAATCTTCTTCGTTTTTCCTGTACACTAATGACACTGCTGGTATCGGCTCACTAACGGAACTCACTCGAAAGTCATCTCGATAACACACACTGAATACATCATTCGTATTTATTGTAGGTTTGGACCGGATGTTCTTTTTACACAAGTTTACCACTGGATTCCAAGTGCTCGACAATTTAAACCTATCTTCTCTATTGAAATAATTAATAATAATGAATCATTTAAATCGCTGTAAGAAACCCGTAAAAGTGTCTATAGTGAAAATAACCGCGAAAGTTTAAAATTAAGTGTTACGCTCAATTTGCTGTACTTACTCGTACATAATACTAAGAATTTCTATGCCGAATTTTCTAGTAAATTTTATTACTAAAGAAGTTTCTCAAAACATTGCTCCTTGTAACATGTTCCAAGGCAGGTTACAATGTACCACTTAAAACTCAGTGCACTCTCTGTAAAGACCATAAAACGTGGCAGTGATGTCCCGTTGTTCTAATGGAAAGCATTTCCCCTTCCTGACTCTTTGATAATTTGACTTGAATGCTTGCCAAAATTAATTCTAATTATGTTTCAAGCGAGACTTTCCGCTGCAAGGGACGAGTCATTTCCAAGCAGCGGTGACAAGGCTGATAGAGCCTCACGTAAAGTGCTATTAAACTGACAATGTTTCGGGAAACTTTTAGAGCCGCTTTATATAAACGTGGCTTTCTAACTTTTGACAATATCAAAACAGAGGCGATCTTCCGCTCCTTGTTCTACTCGTTACTTTGCAAAGTCAAGTGCTGTATTATTTTCGTAAACCTATCATTATGGCACAGATAATGGTACAAAAATGACAAATAGGTAACAAGTGAAAACAATATTCCTAGCTGAGCTTAATGAAAACCAAGCTCCAGGTTAATAGAGGCCACAATGACCCCTTCCAGTTGACCAACCTATCCATGCTACAAACAATCTAATGTACATTGACCTAAATTTCATATTTAAGAATCATATAATAACTATCTAGATCTGATAAACTGATCCTCTGATGTCGTCTCAACTAGTTTGTAGCTTGCATTCCTAGGAGCTGAACCACGTTACCACTTATGTATGGTAACCATAACCTTACTTTGGATTAATATATGTTTATTGTACTTGATATTTTTACCCTCGATGACTGTAATTGGTACGCCGTAGTTATTGAAATTAAATAAATAAATATAAAGGACCGAAAGTGAACGATTCTCCCATTAGCCAATTTTTTATCCACCTAAATAGAGCACGGCGCCTAATCAAAGTCAGGCGCCGGTGGATTGCAATTGGATCGGCTAGGATGACCCCTTCCAGCCGACCTGTTATCCAGGCTGCTACCCAACACAACATAACATGCACATTGAGTTGACCCAATTGAGGAAGTATTCAATTCAAAACAGTGATCACTCTTTAGCTGGGTTAAAGAAGGGCAGTCGACTATAAACTGTTCATTGTTCTGCGTGCTAGACTGTTTTAATAAAAAAAATATTCTTATTTTTTTGTATCCAATCCAACGTATCTAATCTTTTGCACCTCTGTTATGTATATCATTTGAAGTAAGAAAAATTATAAAGTATATAAATGAAAAATTACAAATGTACAACACCATGTGTTACGTTTGAAACTACAACACCATAAGTTACACTATAATTCAAATAAGTGTAGCAACTTCACCGCAGGCGGTTGCCAACTTGGTAACCGCGGTAACATTCTAGCTGCGTACGTAGGCACAAAGCGGTTGAAATTGGCTCTCTACGCCTCTCCACAGTTCATAAGTTGCTCTAAACACATTCCCCCGGTAGTTCAGCCGCTCGATATACGCAATAAGCGAGATTTAGAGCGCAATTCGCGACAGGTGAGACAGTGCGATGTGTTTTCGGTATTCCACTCGCGGCAGGCGTTTTGATGTTGTTTAATAAAAGGATTCTTGATGAAGCGTATATTTTTGGACTCTTGTCAAAATTATGGCATGAATGCTTATGCTGAAAGGTACGCACAGTCATGCCATCATTTTCTCTACATATTTTTTAAATCTCTGAGAAGCTGTGTTTTTGGTACACAACATAACACCAATCTACGAAAGTAGTAGTAGTTGGTTAGTTTTTCGCCGCTGCATTGGATTTTTTCCCGCGATTCAATAACCTTTTGTACAAGCTGTGATAAAAGTGGCTGATAAGAAGAAAATTAGTCACCGTCTCATCACCGTTTCATGATCGTTATATTTGTGATGAGAAGTCCTAATTTAAAAAAATATCCGCCAGTTGGATTAAAACAACTTTGGTTTTTAAAATCCTTTCTCGTGAAAGCTATATATTTTAACTTACTTATTTTTTGCTTTTTAACGGCCACTTTTATCACAACTTTTACAAAAGTTATTGAATCACGGAAAAAATTCTAATGTAGCGGCAAAAAACTAACCAAAATGGAAAGCCACTTTCTCCGCCGCCATCACGGGGAAAATTATGGGCCCGTTGAAAAAAAACACGCTCTGCCTTCGCGTTCATATTCGCCATATCCGGTACTGTCAAAATTCGAAATACCTTCAACACGCTCTACCGGGATTAGGCTCGTAACTTTATTTACATGTAGTAGGTAGCTTTAGGTCTATCTAGCTACACACTCATCATACAGTTTATAGGTTTCAGGAAAAGTAGTCCAGATAAATCAAAAAAGCTTAGGCTGCTCGTAAAGAAAATAAAACGGAAAGTTTTTTTCGTAAAACGCGGCTGTCACTTTGCAAATGTGTTGGTTATTTTGAGAAAAGGGCGGAAGCAGCCTTCCACCTCATATCGAGGAATTTATTTTATGGTGCACTCGTAAATCCGAACAGCTGAAATATTTTGCGGGAGGCGATATCAAACAAAAGGGTAAACAATGCAGTGTTTCATTTGTGCGTAAGGGAACAATGTGCTTACAGCTATTATCTTAAGTTTAAAATACCTCGTTTACCAGCTGAATATCTAGATAAATAACAATAGAATACTTCCTTGCTGGACTGGATGCGTTGATAGTAGAGTAAATTAGTAACCAAAGGTTGTTGGAAATCAATTGCATACGAGAAATCTATACATATAATAAATCTCTAGAAGGGTCATGTCTGTACATTGAATATTATTACAAAAAAATAATCGCAGCATGCATTATTAACGATATAAAGATTAAAACGATTTTTTTAAATATATTTGTCTGTATGTTACCAAATTACGCCAAAACTACGGGAACCGATTTCGATGGGAATTTTTTTATTCAACTGTGTGTTACCCAGGTTGCAACTTAGGATACCTAAAATCACGCTACCTGACTTAGGGGGTAGGCAGGATATTGAAATTTAGCTGTTTCTTAACCGATTTTTATGTAAACTTTTTTTTATTCGACTGAGCATTATTTAAAATCAAAGTTACGACACAAATAATCACGCCACTTGACTTAGGGGCAGACTAGTAGGCAGGAAATTGAACTCTGATCGTTTTCAACCGAGCCTAAAAGGACTTTTTATTTGACTGAGTTTTTTTTATTACCTGGTGTCCAGCCTAGGTAGTAGGAGGAGCGGGATCTGCTAACTCATACAAAAACAAAGATCGGAAAATGCGAAATACGCTACCGCGCGCGTATTAACAGATCCCGCTCCTACGCCCGGAGAAGCGTTTTCAGTATGTTCGACACTGCGTGTTTTCCATACAAACCGGGAGTCCCGCCCGAAGTCCCGGGAACAGCTAGTTTTATAATACAAGTATGCAATGGATGCTTACCGAGGTAAGTACTATGCTTTACATATCGAGTGAAAATAAGTTCAAATAAAGGAAAATTTTACGAAATTATCTTTTAAATAATTGAAATAATCATAAAATAATTTTACGTCGAATTATTTAAAAAGTTAAATGGCAGTTTTACAATATTTTTGTAGAATTCCTTCAATTTTCGTTGCAATTGAAGTGCATATATCCATTTTTGTCCCCTATATAATATCAGCCCCCGCCCTGCGGGTTCGGGCAGCTTATAATTTCGGACGGGAATAACATGTTTTGTGCACTTGTCGTAAAATCTACTATTTAACATCTAGCGAAATGACAGTTCTTTTAAATGTCATTAATGACCAAGGGTTTTTATGGTATATAACAACCACAACAACAACTCAGATTTTAGGGAAGCAATTACCACTTTCATACAGAGCATGAGCTATGTAATAGTAGGTAAATTACTCCGAGGCCGTAAAAAAGCAATATATGGTGGACTGAAATTGGCAGGCCGAGACACAGTCGAGGCCAACCAATGTAAACAAGACCATATATTGCTATTTCCGTTGAGAGAAGTATAGTACTTTTGCGAGGCATCAATAACGATATATTTAAAAACAAACATCAAACTTGCGATTCCTCCATAATATTTTGACATTTAAAATTTGCATGGCACCTTCAACAGACGCACATTCTATTCATTTATTCATTCCATTTTGAATTCAAAAAGTTGTATACGCTTTCAACGCGCTTTCGCTTTCAGGAGAGCCCGATGGTGTAGTGGGTAGGCCCGCTGCCTCCTGAGCGGGAGTTCGTGGTTAGAATCCCACCACGTACCAATGTGTTTTTCGGTTTTCGAATTTCATATGTACGTTTATTCGGCAGTTTTTCCGTGCTTCGGAAGGCACGTTAAGCCGTTCGTCCCGGTTAATATCGTTTAATACCGTAGATATTAGTCGTTAAGCCATATCACAGGCCAGTGGTAAGCATTGGCGGCTTGAAAACTCTGACTTAATCTAGGATTGGGTCTGGTTTCCCTTCTGGGTTGCTAGGTCAGATGGCAGTCGCTCTATGAAAAAACCAGTAACCTCGTTCAATCCCTTAGATTAAGTAGCTGGCCCCGTAAGATACGGGATAAGGCTAAGGAGATTATGTATGCGCTTTCAGCTTTTAAAATTATCAATAATGTGAACTAAAAAACACCTAAACCATACTACTTAGTGTGTCCGTAAAGACTTCGTGTAGCGGTCGTTAATGGTCATTGATATCGTTTGGAGAAATTACTGGCGTCTGCGAATTTGAGGACCGAAAACAGAGAATGTAGAATTTTTTTTCATGAAGCTTTTTCCGAGCAAATAGGAGAAAAATATAGTGTCCCAGGTCAAGGTCACAGCTTCTTCTCTAACCGGGGTTGACCAATGTGTGCAACATGCTTAATTAATTACAATGCAATATGGAAAGGAATTATGCATTATTTCCCTAACACCCCGACACGTAAACTATTATTTCCATAGCAGTAAAGACGATTAATTTCCTTGATCATTAACAATTTGCTCTACGCTCTGTCGTTAATAGATTTACAAAGTACTTGGTTGAAAGCTGCCACCGTCAATTAGCTTGCCGGTTTTCAACCATAAAATAAACACTAAACAACTTTGCTACAATATGTTGCAGATTTTATTATTTTATTAAATATCTTCAAATAATACAAGATCTCATTACTTTAGTCTTTATCATATTTTTAAGCGAAGAAGCGAGCAAATGAGCATAATTTCGGCGGGTAGTCGTAAATCTCAGTTGTTACGTTCCTTTTCACTCTTTTCAACTGAAGACGGGCACATTATTATAGCGTTAGGTTTTTATTAACAGTACCGAAATGGAAATAAAAGAATCTCCTGCTTAATTTTTTTCTGCTGCTACGGCGTAGCCGATGCGTAGCGTATTAAGTAAATTAAATTTTGTAAGAATGTTTTTCGGTCTTTCGTGCTAAATTGTGAGATAAATGTTCGACAGATTTGACAAAAATTGGCTGGTATAAAAAAAAAAAATATCTCATTCCCAAAGAAAAGCTGTTTTAAGTATTTGGCTATGGATAAAAGCTATAATGCAGATATTTGCTGGGAATTGTAAACGCTTCATCAAAAGGTCTAGGTACACGTAACTTTACACAGGTAAAGGGTATAATTAGCCGGTTGCTAATACTTTAAAGATAATCAAAAACAGAAGTGACAATCAGTTTACCATCGCTGATTGATTAGGCAGGCATCCCTGAAGTTAGCGGGAACAAACTCTGATCAAAGCCTTCGATCCTTTGAGCTCTCCCTTCATTAAAAACTTTAGAGAGACGTCAATAAACAACTTTTCAATTTGTTGATTCTCCGATAAGTATCGCTAATAGGGTTAATATTCTGTGTTTGGTCTGCAAAGACCATACCTTTTTGATAAAACTTGGCAACTGGTATTATTTGCTACTTATAATGACGCGGATTTGTACAGATCGACTGTCAAATCTGTTCACCTGTCACGTCGCTACTACATTAGCTATTAGCTGTCATTTTGCTTCAATCGCTGTCAGCTATGGTTACAATAGCCAAATTTTCGTTCCTAATATCGCCGCCAGAACAGCTTAGATGGTCGCACTGTATAGGTGGAATGAAAGCTTTACTATGCCAAAACGATACCATTATAATAGTCATCAAATTTCCAGATATTTTTGTCTATGTAAAGCCGTGACTCTTGCTCTCAAACAAAACAATACCAATACCCTTCGACATCCTTTAAATATGAAGGTTTTCTGATACGTAAAGACGAGTCTCCAGCGCATAAACAAAACACGAAACATACCCCTGCGGAGTAGAGGGGAAGGGAATTGTAACCCCTGCGGGGGTATGTTTCGTGTTTAGTTTATGCGCTGGAGACTCGTCTTTACGTATCAGAAAACCTTCATATTTAAAGGATGTCGAAGGGTATTGGATCCAGAGGGTATCTAAAGGTATCGATTTCATATCCTCCAGAAATATTTAAATCCACGTTACGTAATACATATGTAATTTTGCCACCTCCAACCTTCAGCTATACCAGAAATAAAGCAGATTCGAAAATTACACTTCCACTTTTTTAGTCTTAAGTATAGTTACTAGCTTAGGTATCAGATGAGCGAGACAAGGAATTTGAAACTCCAGTTAAATATTGGTTCGTTAGCGCCAGACGGGGTCTGGAGCTGAACCGACCTCTAAATCCAATTGTATCCCAGTCTGTTCGGTATTGACGTGGAAAGATCGGACACTTAACCGATTTGCATACTTAGATATATTACATCGTGGAGGGTAAGTAGTTTTACCAACTATGGAAAATAAAATAAACTTTCGAGGATGTTTTAAGTGAAACTATATAATTGGGAATATAAGATTTTATTGTACAGGCGTAGTAATTAATTCTATCTAAAATGAGCTTATTTAATCGTAATTTTATAAGATGACTTTTTTTTTACTATATAGCAATGACACGGGTCATCGCCGCGCTATCACCAACGTCATTGCCTCTCCGTCATACGGGCCTCTACGATACTCCTGCAAGCTATCAATATAATCAACATTTGCTGGATGTTAAGTGCTTATTCTTTCTTCTATCTCCTAACTATCGGGCTTACATGGAACCTATCCCTTGACAAGTCCATATATTATTATTTCTTATGTACTTATTAGGTGTTGTGGGGTTTAAATTTTAACCTTTTAAATGAGTGGTTCGTCCGTGTTGACATTAGGTTTGATGCCAGCTTATTAGGGTATTTCTTTATCGTATAGGGTCATACATAAATAAAAATGATATATATATCCTAAACTGTCCCACTGCTGGGCAAAGGCCTCCCCAGTCTCCTTCCAGAGTACACGGTCCATGGCTGTTACCGACCAGTTCGGGTCGTAGTCGACCAGATCATCCCGCCACCGCTTCCTCGGTTTTCTTCTCTCGTCTCAAATTCAGTTGTTAGTTTGGCTCACCTCTCCGGGTGCATTCGGCATACATGGTCAGCCCACTCCTATTTAAGCCTTGCTGCTTTCTTGCCCACGACAGTCATCTGATTTTGGGAGGAGGGTCGAGTTTCTGACGCAAGTTAATCCATTTTACACCTAGAATACTCCGCTCCGTTACTCTTAGACATGCCCCAAATTTTAAATTCTGTAAACGGTCAGGGAACACGTCAGTGCGCCGTAACTTAGAGTGGACAGGATACAGGTGTCAACGAGTTGTCGTTTTAGACAAAGAGAAAAGTCATTCATTAGATCCTTCATGGACCAGTAACTCCTCCAGGAATTTTCTATTCGGTGAATGCTGGAGGCTAATATAAATAGAAAAAGCTTTATGGTTCTAATATATATTTTTTTAAATTAAATTAGTCGTGCGATTTTTTAAATATTAACGTTTTCGTTCCATAATATAATATTATACACGTTCTATCTCCAGCTCACAGATAGAACGTGTATTCAGCGGGTTTGTCTATGAGCAACATCGAAACGAAAACAACCATAAATTTTTGACAGTTCGCAGCTGTGCGTTGCAAGATTGTTTCTGTTATGGATTTTTGGTCGCAATAGTGCAGATATTGTGCAAATCCAGTGCAGTTACAAATATAAACAATCAATCTTCACGTGTTTTAAACATCTTTCCTTGCTACAAGGTGATTTTACAACATGATCAAGGTAAATCATTCTGCCATTGACCGATTTGAACTTCCGAAAAAATGCGGCGAAAATGTAGTTTGTGAGTAAATTAGCATGTTATTTGCAACAAAATAGAGATCGGATGCAAGATTTTAACGAATTCTCATGAGTAATGGTGATTTTTATTCCTCGCGTCGATAATGTAACCTGTTGACAGTTTTCAATATGGCTCGCTTCGATCATTTCGATACGTACTTCGACGAGAATGTTTATATTTTTATGAGCAACCTCTAGCGTTCTGGTTATCTGAAGTAAACTGGCGAAAAAACAAGTGCAGTGAACTCTGATGCCTGTTGGTCTGGGTTACAAAGGAAAATTGGCTTATCAACGCCCTCATCACCTGGGTAGGTGATGCAGTTCCACCTTGGATAGTAATATCTATATATATGCTGCATCTATAGATCACAAACTTTAAAGTAAAAGGCTCAATAAATGTTTAGGTCACAGAGTCATCTTTAAGGTTATTCTTAACTCAAAGGTGCATTTTTTCTAATAAGATTTTGAGTTGAAATTGGCTAACAGTTTCCTGTTCAACTATTGTAGAAAACTGTTATTATTTTGATTATTACAAGGTGCGTGAAATTTCTATTAAAATAGGAAGTATTAGCACATTTCTTCTTTTCATCAAATATTTTATTTTTAATTTCAGATTGAACACAAGTTTGTCACATTATAATACAGGTAATTAGTTTTATTTTCTTGTTTACCAATTATCTTAACTTAGTTCTTGTCAAATATGAATCCACTTAGACTCTTAATTGTCTTCTTGGTTTCTTTCTTGTGCAAACAATGCAACAGCACCTTAATTTTTATTCATATGTATTCAAATTTAAAGGAGTATGGATCCAGTCATAGACAATGAATGGCTGACGTGTAAGAATGATCCGATCGATGAAGCCCAGAATGTTGGCAATGTGGCCCGGAGCTGGCAGTGGAGGGAGCGCGGCATCAACCCCCCCCACAGTCCCAGCAACAAGACCGTTCTTGAGAACATTGCAGAGGATATCCTGGTGCAGAAACCTTTGAAAATAAGAGTAAGTCACATATTAGTCACATATTCTTCCATGCTGGTCTGGGAGCGAGAGAAAAACATAGAATGTGCCAGCTGCATTTCCTCCCGGGCATGCTGTAAAATCCAGCTAAGGGATCCGAGGGTTTCAGTATATTGTAATTTAGGCGATGGGCTGACAACCTGTCACTACAGCAATATACCTAGAATTCTATCTTAAATAACCCTCAAAACTTTGTCAGACGTGGCAGGACGACCTTTGTTTAGGTCGTTTACGCTCTGCCTACCCCATTAGGGATAAAGGCGTGATCATATGTATGTATGTATGTATGTATTTTCCGTGTAAATTATATCTCTGTTGAACTAGTGTTGTTCACAGCTATTTATGTAGACACAATGTTGTTTGAGTAATGTAGTAATGTGGATTGTATATATATATACATATATTTAATTCAGAATTGTCTCATATTCTTTGGGTTGGTTACCATATATGTTCTACAAATTAGTTTTAATATTAACAATGGCACAAAAATAGGTAAAACCACAACATAGTTAGGCCTTATTGCTGTGGTAGCTGGTAACCCTGGTACCAGGCAATCTTTAGATATAGTTTAAAGTGAGATAGTGCAACTATGATTCACTAAATAAATAAACTAATATATTAATTCATAGTAACAAACTACTATTACATCTGTATGAATACATCAACATGTGTGAATGTTAATCTCAAAAAGTGTAGTTATTTATACTGTGAAAAACAATTGTTTTCTTTTCGTGTATAAATTTTTATTTATATACTTTCAGTGCTGTGACCTGCCAGGACATCCAAGATCAACATTTTTGATGGTATTCAGTCCCGATGGGTAAGTTGCCAAATTTCATTTGTGTAAATGTGAGATAACAAAGCGCACTATTTTGTCTTTTTTACAGTCAGTTGATATTTCTTACCACATTCACCACATAGATTACATTCTATTACAATGATAATGGGTAGTTACAACTTGTGGTATCAAATCAAATAAAAATTAATGAAAAATCAAATAGCCTTTATTTCACTGAACTATAATTAATCATTTAAGTTACATGTAAATTTGGTGAAAATGTATTTGAATATAGTTTAAATTCCAATAATAAGAAACATGAATTAAAATAACAATAATGTCACATTTCTTGGTTGTTTCATTCATAAGTTAATAAAATCTTTTAGTTCAGTATGTCTTTCGGCAAAGGCCTCCTTCAGTAACTTCCATTGCTTTTTATCTAGGGCCACGCAGCGCCATAAAGGGCCGGCTGTTAGTTTTATTTCGTTATCCCATCTTTTAAGTGGCCTCCGTCTTGATCTAATCATCATAGATGGGTACCAATTTATCACTGTTTTGCTCCTTTTTTCGTGGTTGCATCAACTTGTCAACTTGTGGTATATTTTGTAATAACGCTTGCATAAATGAATTAAGCTGTATTCCTGCCTAGAGCCTTCCTATAGCCTAAGCTGTACCTGGTTAAAAGTTCCATTCAGGTCTTGGCAGAGGTGTCACAATGCAGGCCACGCCCCTCGTTTGAGTTGCATCACTGCTTGGATTGAAAAGCGTTCCATACAGTCGCAACGTCGCAGGCATCGACTGCCAAGATCTGAATGGTAGGTTAAACTGTGTCTGGCTAAGAGTTAAAACTGCCCCACAGGACGAAAGTAGCATCAACTCACGGCAACCACAACGTCTACGTGTCAGAGTTGGCGAGTGGCAAGCACGTGCGTATTCTGAAAGGCCACCCGCGCACGCCCTGGTGCATCGCGTTCCATCCTTCTCACACTCAGCTCATCGGCTCAGGCTGTCTTGGCGGACAGGTTCGGGTCTGGGACATATCTAGTGTAAGTAACATAGTTTGTTACAAAAAACTTTCTTATAAAAACAAAAAATAAGTAAAAAGTTATCCGTTTTTAGGGTATATAATTATACGTATATATTTGTGTATATATAAATAACTCATCATCATCATCTCCCTAGCCATATCAAATAAGTATAAATAACTATACTTATTTATTTATTTTTGATTATGTATGTAAATGCAATATTTATTTATATATTGTTTATATTTATGTTATAGATTTACATTATATAAGTATTTTACAGTAGTAATATTTTAGGTCGTTTACGCTCTGCCTACCCCATTAGGGATAAAGGCGTGATTATATGTATGTATGTATGTAATATTTTATTAGTAGGTATAAAATTTTGTACATGTTTTATCCGCGTATCATTAAAAAAAATCACTTCTGTAGGTCTGCTGTAAGAAATTTCTTTTTAGAAATAAGCAGTGCCTGTTGTGTACAATAAATTGTTTAATAAATAAACAAAATACAACAAAAACATGTTTATCGTTCTGTAAACGTCATTTTAAATTCCTTTGTTTACCATATTGGTTTATCATTAATTGGTTTTTGTATAATATTATTTCACAAGTCTAAAAGATCGATAATCGGCAGGGCGGCAGCGAAGTATGGAACGTCCACAAAGAGACTGTGATAGCCTCTATAGCATTCCATCCTCGTGAACAACTACTAGTGATTGCGACTTACAACGAGCTCTACTTCTGGGACTGGAGCCAGCCGGCGCCCTTTACTAGAGTCTCCACAAACAACATCAACGAGAAAGTTAGGTAAGCGCCCTTAACCCTTTCAATATTATTTCCGTACCTATAACATCGCGGTGGATAGGGCACACTCTCCGGCGTAGCGAGACGAATGCCGCCTCGATAGCATTTGAGTGGCAGCCGAGCGGCAGAAGAAGACCTGGTCGACCCGTGCACACCTGGCGACGAACCATACAGAGCGAACTCAAGACCATGGGATTGACGTGGGAGGAAGCCAAGAGGAAGGCACAAGATAGGGGAGAATGGAGAAAGCTCGTGAAGGCCCTTTTTACCAGTGGGGTACCCTGAGGATCACAACAACCTATAACATCGGACAGGCTGATTTGCGCACCACGACATAGATTAAAGTTTCTTTATCTCGTGGGCTTTATCGCTTCCCAAGAGGGTTATAGTCGTTAAATTATTGCCGCGGTGCGCATGTTAGCTTTGCAAGTCTGTGTTACAAAAAGTAAGTAACAATCAAAGCAATTATTCTTATTAAATAACAGATCAAAATAGTTTTTTTAAAAATTAATCTAGACTTTACATTTTTATATTACTCCTTCCAGATACGTAGCTTTCGACGCCTTAGGCTACAAGCTAATAACGGGGATATCTCTATGGGCAAGCGCTGGCACTTCCAACGCGGCTTCCATCCAACTGCTTCCAATGAGTGCCATGGGTGGTCAAACCATGCGCCGTGATGACCCTGACGAGAGCCCCGGGCCCAGCCGGCCTCCTGAGAACCCTGGCACGGCCCAAGACATGATTGTGAACTCCTATCAGAACCTGGTCCAGAGATATGACAGTTTAGTGAGGAACTACCAGCGGCTGTTCATGGTGCGGCATCGACTGACTAACACGCCGCCTCCTCCGAATACCGTGAGTATATTACTTCTTCATCTATGGAATTACCGATGATTTTGCGAAGGTTCTCAACTTTATTCTACCCACGAAATTTTCCCTATGGAACATAGTTCTTGTCTTGTCTCGCCGTTAATGTCCCACTGCTGGGCAACATAGTTCACATTAAAGAATATTATCGCTACTTAAACTTATTCCCATACAAAATTCCCACCCGCAAATATATTTTTTTATGGGATACAGGCTAAGTAAAAAAAAAAAAGAGATACAGAAAGAGAGGAAGGCTGAAAGAGATATAAGGTCAAGTAGATGATAAATATTTTTTTCTTTCAATTTTACCTATACTTCGCTGACTCAGCGGCCCGAAGTGGATCTTGTTTTGAGCGGCTTGTCGCCATTCGGCTTAGTGACGCGCTCCCTTGTCTTTTTGGACTTCGTCAATCCAGTGATACCTAGGACGCGCAACTGGACTGTTTTCATCCAGACTTTCAAGGTATACTTGTAGTTGTTCTGTGTCCAAGATGCTCTTTAGGCCGCACGATCTTCCATCAATAAAATATAAATCACAAATTATTAGCCATTGCATTTAACATAAACATAACATAAAAATACTTTATTGCACGTAAGAATACAAATCATACAACACAACAGATAACAACAACATAGGCGGCCTTATTGCTAAGGTAGCAATTTCTTCCAGGCAACCTTTGGGTCAAAGAAAAATGCGTAGCGGTAAGCGGGATATTGCAAATCTAGTAAAATATGTATAATAAATACATTACATATAATACATAAACTAGTTACAAAAAAGTTGTTTTTGTCCGTACTCGCAAAGCCTCCTTGATACTACCCCATTAGTAGTTAAATGTTTTTGTTGCTTAGATTGACCGCGGCACGGATCCAATGGAAACTGATATGTCGCCGAGCACTTCTGGTATGACGCAGACAGTCGGCGCCACCGTCACGCAACACGACGTTACTGATGGTAAATCCAAACATTAATATAATGTAGGTAGCTTATTTATTTTTAAAAAATTAAAGGGAACGTACACAGGCCCATTAAAATGAATTATTAGAGATGGGCCCGACTAGTCGCACACTAGTCGGCATATTTTGCAATCGGCGACTAGTCAGCGATTAGTCAGCAAAACGAGCGCCCATTTGTCGGCAAAAATGTATGTAAGAAAAATAAATAACAATGACTGTATCATGTGCTAAGTGTTATTTTTCCTTTATTTATTATTGTTTAATAAAACCGAAGTAAATCAACAAAAATATTCATTTTTACCACAGTAATCGGTCAATACTAACTGTTATTTTTCCTTTATTTATTATTGTCTAATTAACCGAAGAAAGAATGATCAGCACTGCCGACTAGCCGGCAATTTCAGAACCGACTATTCGGCTAGTTGGCAAATACCATAGTCGGCCCATCACTTTTAATTATTTACCCATCATCTTCTTCTTCTGTCGAGTGGGTATCGAGTCTACCGACCCGATGAACCCTGGTGTCAGAGTTTTTAAACCGCCTAGTAGCACAACTATCAGGCCTCTGACATGGTTTGAGTAACGACCACTATCAAAGACAGCGACCGGGACCGACGGCTTAACGTGCCCTCCGAAGCACGAAATCTTTTTTCTTTTTCAGACAATCAGGTGATCCAGCCTGCAATGTCCTAACCAAACTGGGGAAAAATTCACAAAGTAATAAATTCTCAAATATCAACTGTGTGTTTCCCCCCTGGGAATCGAACCCAGGACCTACGGATCAGGAGTCCATAGCACTAGCCACTAGACCACGGAGGCAGTTATTATTTACCCATGATATATTGTTTGCTAGCTACCCCACGCCCAAGCACGTCGCGCGGGTCCGGGACTTCGGGTGCAGACAGCGGCGGGGAGGGGCGCGAGGGCGGGGAGGGGGTCGAGGGCGTTGCGGCGGACGAGGGCGGGGAGGGGGGCGAGGGCGGGGAGGGAAGCAGCAGTAGATTGCTAAACCTCGACGTGCTGTCTTTTGACACTCAGCCCAGCAGGTAACTACAACTCAAAATACATACATACATATAATCACGCCTTTATCCCTAATGGGGTAGGCAGAACGTAAACAACCTAAATAACGGTCGTTCCGCCACGTCTGACAAAGTTTTAAGGGTTATTTAAGATAGATTTGTAGGTATATTGTACAACTCAAAATCCTGCAAAATATTTATCCATACATACATACATACATATAATCACGCCTTTATCCCTAATGGGGTAGGCAGAGCGTAAACGACCTAAACAAAGGTCGTTTCGCCACGTCTGACAAAGTTTTAAGGGTTTTTAAGATATATTTATACGTATATTGCTGTAGTGATAGGTTGTCAGCCCATCGCCAAATTACAATATACTAAAACCCTCAGATCCCGTAGCTGGTTTTTACAGCATGCTCGGGAGGAAATGCAGCTGGCACATTCTATGTTTTTCTCTCGCTCCCAGGCCAGCATGGAAGAAAAATATTTATCCAACCAACATTATTCTTGTAACTAGTGTTTTTATCTCACGACTGCCGCTCGGCCATACTTGTGGTTGTGCGTACGGACACGCGCGCGTGTGTGCGTACATGTTTACTATAACGAGATCACGCACACTAAGAAAATGCACACACAAATATGACAAAGCGGCAGTCGTGACATAAAAAGTCTATACTAGTCTAAGAAAATAACGCTTAGTTTATTCTATTCTATTCCAGACCTCAAGATTCGCATCAAGAACATTCCATATTCGGATCGAGGTCGTCGGCGTTTCAGCCTCTAACCGAAGGCAGATCTTTCCGGACGGTCGACCAAAACGAGCGCTCAACCAGACTTCTTCCAAATCCATTCTCATCGATCAGTACTCGGTCCAATAGGGGACATTTTTCTGGTGTCTCACAAAATCCAGAAAGTTCCGCTAACACATCACGCACTAGTATATTCACTTCTCTTCGTCACGCTGTTTTAGAACGTAGGAGGAACTCCACTCCAGGACAAAATCACACGCAAACTCAAAACACATCTGTCTCTACTGATGACGTTTCCCCTGTGACGTCACGGAGGGCAAACGAAACTGCTTCACCCCGACAAGGGCCTTCAATGTCCACCAACACGCCTCATAGACCAACCATGACCAACTCTTCCACGCAAATGAGCCCTATAACCGGACCTGTCGACGCGCAGACAATCAATGAAAGTCTAGATTTGATTAGAGATATTCTTAGAGATTCAGGGACTAGGTTATTGAATTTGATCACGAATATGTCACTGTCGACGTTGGCCAGTGTGGAGAGAAGTATGCCGCGTCGAGGAGGGGCGTCCAGAGCTCAGTCGGACGATAGCGAAGGCGCACATCGCAACCGCGGCGGCAGACCTCGCGTTCGACTCATCTCCCCGAGGTCTACCCTCCGCCACGAACTTCTCTCATCTAGCTCGGACTCCGATAGCGACCAATCCCTAGAAGTCAACATATTCAGAACGAGAAATTCCACCTTCCAAGGCGGTGAAGAATCTTCCGAAAGGGAACGCAGCAGTACTGATCCGAATACTAATCCACTGCCGACTGAACGAACCGTTTTCGAATTGGACAACGCCTTGCGGAACGAAGGCCGGACGACGACTTCCGGCGAGTCCGGCAGGATCAACGTCACATTGGTAAACGATAGGTTTCGGGTCCGGACTCAAAACGAGTCTGGCAGTGAAGACACCGCTTCGGACAATAGGGAAGGAGCCGCTCCTAGTAACGCTGATCCAACTCCTGATAACACTAATCCTACTCCCGGAACCTCCAGAGATTCCAATCCTAGACCTTCGACTAGCAGAGACAACGACAGCTTCTGGAATACGGGAAACACTATGCCATCTGAAGAGGCTTACAGGAAAGTGAAAAGTGGTGTGAACGCCCTGCAGAAGCATACGATACATCTGACGGATATGTGGTTGCGTGGAAACCGCATCACGATGCGTGAACTGCGGAATTTGTGGGAAAACCTTCGGCGACGTATCCTAATGTTGCAACGAGATACAGGGAGACAAAGCGGGTCGATGCCGAGCCATTACACCAGATCTCTTTTAGAGAGATGCATGATGTTGACCGACATGGCTGACAACGCGCGCATATCTGCAAGACACTCCAGAGGAAGCACTAGAAGCGGGGCAAGTGAAAGAAACGCGGAAAGTAGAGACGCTTCGATGAGTGCAGATACCAGCAACAATAGCAATTCAAATCTCAACGAGAGTGACATGAACACAGCGACCGAAAGCGTCGAGAACAGTTCGACGACCCCGGGTCGGTCACCACAAGCTCGTCCGTCTTCCGGAGTCAGGTCTTCCCCGTCCCTCAGGCGCCGGCTGCAGTCGAGGTGGAGACTGGACGACGAGCTCCGAAGGCGAGCACGAAACGCTGCAACCAACCGGATGTCCCCGAGAACTAACAGGTCTCGTCGGGATCTCGCCCGTGCCATTGAAATCAGTGCCACCAGACACGAGATAAGGATGCGTGCCATGCAAGTCCTGTCCATCATGTTCAACATGATGATGATGTGCCTTGAAGAGCGTGGACTCAGTCAGCTCATAATTAGCATGCTGCGAACGCTGAAGAAAGCGTTAGCTCTGACCTGTCTGATGTTGATGATGAATAGAAACCAAGCCCGACAGGGTAACACCCACACTCTGTCGCCGCAACGGGTCGATCCTAATATAGTTGTACGTATCCAAAACGTGGATGATGCCGGTCCAGTCAATGTGGATGAACCGGACGAGCCGACGGCAAGGCCCGCTGCAGCGCCAGAAAGCAATCCTGGAAGCATAGTAGGTATTAATAAAGAAAACACAGATAATGATAAACCTCCAGTTGCTCAGCCAACACCCGCAGTAGAAAGAATGCAAGAGGAACCCGTGCCTTCAACGTCGACAGGCGTAACCGCGACGTCGCTCTCTAAGAGATGGAGCAACCGACTAGCGGTTCAAATAGCCGAAGCTAATAGAAATCATTCTGTCACAGCAAGAAATAGAAGAGAAATATATTTAGAATGCAAACGACAAAAAGCGCTGCACAAAACTAATCCAAAGGCCCATCCTATCATCAAGCGAAGGGCTTTACCACCGGTCACAAATCACAGGATACCTGCCTTACTCGTGTTTCCATGTAATCGGAATCAGCCGAGGAACGCGACTCCTAGAACTGAGTCGCGCAACGATCCGGAGCCAGTAGCCGGACCGTCCAATGCCAATGACAATTTCCCACCCGACTCCAGAGACGAAATGTTGAATGAATTCGAACATAGGGTAAATCTAATAAGACTGGCGCATCTGCAAGCCGTAAGACTGAGGACGGCGGCGAGGACAAGGTTTAGAAGACTGCAAACTATTCGACTGTATACGCCGTCGTCCGTGCGTGAGATGTTCGCGCTACAGACTAATAATAGTGATAACCAGCCGGGGAGTCGGTCTCCTTTACAAAACGGTCCAGAATTAGGTAGCAGGCGTTCGTTCGCTTCATACCGGCCGCACATTCTGACGCCGCGAACGGCGGAGAGTGCCCGGGCCGCGGAGGAGCCGGGCCACTTCCACACGGTGCTGAACAACGTCGCCATGCCGCTCATGCAGGTCAACGACCTCCCGGCCAACTCCACTGAGGCGCAAGGAAGCCAACCTCCCTTGCCCAGCCGCTTGCCAAGGATCCATGAATACTTGCAGCCCATTATTTTGGCTCAGGTGAGTTAAGTTTTCAATTAACGTAATTCAGACCGTCATTCTTAATAATTAATAGGACTACCATCACACACACACACATATATAATCACGCCTTTATCCCTAATGGGGTAGGCAGAGCGTAAAAGACCTAAACAAAGGTCGTTCCGCCACGTTTAACAAAGTTTTGAGGGTTATTTAAGATGGATTTGTACGTATACTGCTGAAGTGACAGGTTGTCAGCCCATCGCCTTAATTACAATATACTGAAACCATCGGATCCCTTAGCTGGTTTTTACAGCATACCCGGGAGGAAATGCAGCTGGCACATTCTATGTTTTTCTCTCATTCCCAGTCCAGCATGGAAGGATAAACTTAACTTCCATTGGTGTGTTTAATTTTGTTCTATACAACTCAAACTCCTATAACATTTCAGAACGCGATGGTAGTAGACGACGAGGGTGGTGAAGGGGGCGGCGGCGGAGGGGGAGGGGGTGGGGCGCGACGCATCAGCGCGGGGATGGCGGGGCTTTTAGACGCAGGGATCATCTCGGACACGCTCCCGGCGCCCTCGCACCGGGTGCAGGCCTGGGACTTCACTACAGGGGACACGCCCGACATAGCTAACAGTAAGCATTTGTAAAACAAATGTTGATAAAACATTATTTAACAATTTATTGTACACAAAAAAACATCATAAACACAGGACATTAAAAACAAAGACACAACAGGCACTGCTTATTTCTAAAAATAAATTTCTTACAGCAGACCTACAGAGGTGATAATTTTAAAGATACGCGGATAAAACGTGCACAAAATTTAATAAATATCAATAAGATAATACTAATGTAAAATAATTATGTAATGTAAATCTTTTACATAAATATTAACAAGAAATAAATAAATACTTCCAATTATATACATAATCAAAAATAAATAAATACTTACAGCTACTTATATACAAATATATACATAAATATATACCCTAAACACGGATTACTTTGACAGGGAAAGATAATGCTCTTAAACTCGCCTTTTGAAGACAGCGATAGACGAGCTATCACGAACTGTCGGTGGAAGAGAGTTCCATAATCTGAACATTGGTCAGTTTCACCGGCCTTATTTTTTACATACATACATACATAAAATCACGCCTTTATCCCTAATGGGGTAGGCAGAGCGCAAACGACCTAAACTAAGGTCATTCCGCCACGTATGACAAAGTTTTGAGGGTTATTCAAGATAGATTTGTAGGTATACTGCTGTAGTGACAGGTTGTCAGCCCATCGCCTAAATCACAATATACCGAAACCCTCGGATCCCTTAGCTGGTTTTTACAGAATGCTCGGTTCTATGTTTTTCTCTTGCTCCCAGACCGGCATGGAAGAATATATTATTATTATTATTACCTTATTTTTTAAAGTTTCCTCTTTCGATTCGCTTTTCACTGTTTTGTGTTCTTTCGTCATCAGGTACCAAAAACGTAGTGGTGCAGCGCTGTAGGATCCACAACGACGCCAGCATAGACATATCCAAAGATGGAAGACTGCTCGTCGCGCTCCTGCCCGTGCCGCGTCTTAGGAATACTAACCATTGGCTAGGTAAGTTAACCTTACAGCATGCTCGGGAGGAAATGCAGCTGGCACATTCTATGTTTTTCTCTCACTCCCAGTCCAGCATGGAAGAGAAACCAGCTAAGGGATCTGAGGGTTTCAGTATATTGTAATTTAGGCGATGGGCTGACAACCTGTCACTACAGTAATATACGTACAAATCTTTCTCGAATGGCCCTCAAGACTTTGTCAGACGTGGCGGAACGGCCTTTGTTTAGGTCGTTTACGCTCTGCCTATCCCATTAGGGATAAAGGCGTGATTATATGTATGTATGTATGTAGTTAACCTTAAATTCCCTGTTTTCTGGGACAAACCTAAATCAGTGAATATTAATTATAACCCGTGTCTAAATTAAAGAACATGTTTATCATCAGCAACCGTTAGTCGACAAGTAGCTTATTTTATTGATGAAGATTGACTGATTGCCTGACTTTACATAGTTATTCGTCCATTTATCCGACCGGTAGGAAGAAACGTGGTCTCCATTCCAGAAGCTTCCGTCTCCAACGATCATATACTGGTTTTCGTTTACATACTGGTTGCATTTTACCTTTGGACTTTAGACACTAAGATAGCCTAGCTGGACACCCCAGCCATGATTCTTACCAATTTTTTGACGTGACAACGTCTTGTAATTCGATGGAGCCGGCTGCACGCACGAAAAAACATGACTCATGCGGCGTTACCTCGCTCTGAGGCGTTCCATTTAAGGCTTGAAGTGCAAGCGAGAGCGCGGAACGAGCGACAAAGAGGCACAATCGGCCTCCGCGTTCGACATCTGTCTCTCTCCTACTTGAGAGAGCGATGCGTCCGCGTGGACAGCTGCTTTACAATAATACATTTACATGTTTTCGTGCAAATCAGTATTTTCTTATGACGTTGTCACGTTCAACTATCGTCAGTAAACCGTCTTTACAGACAACCGTTTTTTTTTGTTAGGTGTATACTCCCTGGAATGGTCCCGGCTGGGCCAGTGCCTGCACACGGCCGTGTTGGAGCACAGCGCGGTGTCGGTGGCGCTGTCGCCGACCGCGCGCCACCTGGCCGTGGGGCTCGGCTCGCGGCGCTTCACCACCACTCCCCACACGAGGAACAACGTGTTCGCGCTGTTGTACCGCCTCGAGCCGCTAGGTGAGTGGTTTCTTATTTGTACTGACTTAGCCGCTAGGAGAATGGTTTCTTATCTGTACCGACTTGAGTCGCTAGGTGACTGGTTTCTTATTTGCACTGACTTAGCCGCTAGGAGAATGGTTTCTTATCTGTACCGACTTGAGTCGCTATGTTATTGGTTTCTTATTTGTACCGACTTGAGCCGCTATGTGAGTGGTTTCTTATTTGTACTGACTCGAGCCGCTAGGAGAGTGGTTTCTTATTTGTACCGACTCGAGCCGGTATGTGAGTGGTTTCTTATTTGTACCGACTCGAGCCGCTATATAAGTGGTTTCTTATTTGTACCGACTTGAGTCGCTATGTGAGTGGTTTCTTATTTGTACTGACTCGAGCTGCTAGAAGAGTGATTTCTTAATTGTACCGACTCGAGCCGCTAGGAGAGTGGTTTCTTATTTGTACCGACTCGAACCGGTATGTTAATATGTAGTTTCTTATTTGTACCGACTCGAGCCGCTATATAAGTGGTTTCTTATTTGTACTGACTCGAGCCGCTTGGAGAGCGGTTTCCTATTTGTACTGACTCAAACCGCTATGTGAGTGTTTTCTTATTAGTACTGATTCAAACTCAAACAATCCTTTCCTCCACAGAGAGCTCAAGTCGCACAGGCCTGTCCCCCATCAAGGAGCTGGAACAGAACTGGGAGCAAGGCTTCACCAGCCTCAACTGCTTGCGCTGGGCGCCGCAGCCAGGACAGGGGCTCGTCTACGCCAACAACACCGGACAACTCATCATCATGAGCTAAGTGTACCGACAACTCATCACCATGAACCTAAGTACAGCGTGATTGACGACTATCGTTGGATAGCATTGATTATGGAATTGATTGATTAGGGTTGGGTCGCCCGCCGCGCTTATAAGTAACATGTGGTTGGGCGTTGTGTTGACTTAATTTTTTTGGTTGGTTGTTAAAAATAAAAATACTGTTTTTGGACTTACTAGTTACAATTACAAGTTAAAAGTTTGAATTTTCATCAGTTCAGCCGCGCGGTGAATGAATCAAATGAATTAAAAAGTATTTACGGTCACCAAGTTACAAATTTTACTCTCCACAGCATGTCACTTTACGTTACTACAGTATTTTGATATATCCAAGCTTGATCAATTCCAACAAATACTGACCCAACGTTATTGGTAACAAAATTGTTACAAGAAATTAGACGAGTGGTGTTCTAGAATGTAACAGGCCCGATTTGTGTCGCAGAATGTAATATAGCCCAAAGTCACACAGCCACAAAGGCACTTTCTCAATTGACTGACGAAGCGGAGTTTAGCGTGTATAAGAAAGGAATGTGGCAAATTTGTGTACATAAAAACTACGCATTATTTAGTTGATAATAGGTAGGAATGTTCCATTTATTGCTATAGCTCAAACAAATGTGTTTCACAACCCATAGAAGTCACTGTAATATTAACTAGATATTTTACCAAATGCTATGAACCCCAGACAAGTTGGAAAATTCTTAGCCTTACTCCCATATTTGGATAATATTTGTTGGAGGTAATCTGTACAAGCATGCTTGTCAATTCAATATCTGCTGATATAAAAACAATAATAATTTAAAACAGCCAGGAATTAAAAACACCTGTCATAGAGAAAAATAGAGACAGATTATGAGAGGGACTTATGCACTTCCTATAAGCCCTTCTTCCATGCTGACCTGGGAGCGAGAGAAAAACATAGAATGTGCCAGCTGCATTTCCTCCCGGGCATGCTGTAAAAACCAGCTAAGGGATCCGAGGGTTTCAGTATATTGTAATTTAGACAATGGGCTGTCAATACAGCAATATACTTACAAATCTATCTTAAATAACCCTCAAAACTTAGTCAGACGTGGCGGAACGACCTTTGTTTGGGTCGTTTACGCTCTGCCTACCCCATTAGGGATAAAGGCGTGATTATATGTATGTATGTATGTATAAGCCCTTCTCTATGGTACATCTACGACAGGTATTTTTAATTCCTGGCAGGGCCATATTCTACATTTGACATGCGTTAGTAAGTTAATCTATAAGAATTTGACGTGCTTATATAGTAGGGGGAATACTTGCCTGTTTTCTTTAATTCCATAAAATATTAGTAAAATTACTAAACAAGTACACATGCGAGTTGCATTAATCACTTCCAAATAGTGATCAAAATTGTTTGACAAAAGTCAAAAAGCGATGCATCTCTACATAATTGACTTACTTCCTTGTTCTCATATCTCCTGTATTACTTTATGAAATCAAATATTTTTTGTGTATGTACGGTAACGTACTTAGATACATAATCAATTTTATCACAATTTCTAGTAGAATGCTCTGTTGTATGTGAAACACATTGAGAACGCCTAATAAGCTTATACGAACTAATCTAGTGATAAATCAATGTTCTATGTTTACTGATCTCCTTTACAATAGACTTTTTAATTGGAATTTAGTAGTAAATTATGTCGTATGAAAATCAATTGACTACTGTTTTTACACAAAACTGGTGTTATCTAAGGATGTTATAGATACATGTTATACTTTAAAAATGGGATGATAGCTGTGGCCCTGCTGTGACAGATGAAATTCCTATAGATTTCAGGTACATTTTTTTTTGTTTTAGTTCGGAATGGTTGAAACTGTCGCAGCCATCATCCTAGGTTTTACAGAGTATAAGACCAAATTGATTTTATAATATTTATGTATTTATATTATATTTCTAAATGAAATGATATGATACCGCAGCCGCAGTAACGACAATATGTTAGATCTTAGATCGCATTTCTGATATATTTTTTGAAATGTTTGATGTAATATTTGAAGTGTCCTATTTATCCTTGCTTATTATTTATGTCTTAAAACACAGCTATTCGTCCCGTTATCATTTTTTTCTTGTCTTGTCGATTCTCCCGTTTTGTGTAGAATTAGTTACTTACTTACTTATCTAAATCTAGTGTACCTATAATAACTTATAGACTATTTATTGTTAATGATCAAGCCCCCAGCTACAGAGAATCACTTACTATATTAAAATGAACACATCTGTACATGGGAGCAATCTATCACAATAAAATTAGGAATAATTTGAATAAAAACTGCCTTCTTGAGGGTGAATATTTGACTGTTCTGGATTAGACTTACTGACGAGAATTTGAGGAAAAAGGTGTACAAAATTCAATTAATTTAAGAAATAAAATTACTTTTTGTTTTCAGTTTGCTCAAAGCTTTGCTCTCGTGAAGGCAGGCTGATTTTTGAACTTAATTCCCTGGTTTAGTTCTTCCATTATGTTAATAACAATGTATTTATGATATTTAAGTTTTGGTTGAAAGTTTTACTTATGTTATTATTGATGGCATATTCTACAGCCAATATAGAATATTCAGTTCTTTATTATTCTTATTTATTTGCTAATTAAGTTGATGCAAATTATTTTATGAGGAAGACATGGATCAAACCGAGCAGACATTGCGTTCAGACTGATTGTTTCATCCAGGATATGGTTAGGTTTGTCCTTTAAGTCGTGTTAAACTCTCCTAAGAAGGATATATAAACCATAAATTATTTTATTAATTTATTAACAACAGGTCAACCTGTACGTGCGAACTCGTTAGCATATTATTATGAAAATAGTTCCCTCTAAATTATTAGCGACCCTCGCACTAACTCTAGGCCGTACTGTTCTCACATTATCTCTTATTATCATAGGACTGTTGTACTACGACTATCGAACTAATATTTATCCTTCTTCGGATAGTTAGTGAGAGATTAATATGTACAGATTACCAATAAGAAAAAGTGTACAGCGGATTACACTATGCTTGTGTCTTTAAAATAAAAATCTTAATGTAATACCTACTCGTTTTCTTATTTGACTCCCTCAAAAAATAAAACAGTTTTATTGATATAAATATCTTATTTTATTCAGTTTCGATAGAGTATAATTGCATTAATGACGCCGACAAAACAAAAAATGTTACACTTTATATTATTGTAATTAATTTGGACAATTCTGAGTAGATTCTGTACTTTTGCATGTCAATAAAAATAAAATACAATTTGAGTTTTAACAACTTAACAAGCTTGAAAACATTTTTTAGAATAAATATGTTTATTTACGATAAAAAAAATATGTAATACATAGAACCTATGGAATATGGAAGTGTAACTTAGGAATACGACTGTGGAATAAATATAAAATTACGCAACCAATACTGACGTTGTATGTATAAAATATACTCCCTTCATATTCAACAATTTATACTTCTGATATTGATCTATAATAAAAAAGAAACACAAAAATTAAATATAAAGGCATAATATACAAATTTTATAAGATTCATAGATTTGGGATGCATTCAATAACTGATCTATTTTCGTAATTTCTAAAGACCGTAAACTTAAGAGGAATCGTAGGCTAACGCGACAAAATTATTATATTTCGATTGTGACTGGAAAATGTCACTATACACATCATAAAACTAAAATGGTTGTAACAAGTTACAAAAACAAAGTCAAACCATAATAAGTAACACTAATTCCTACAATCTTTATTAAAAATGTTAATTTGCTCGTAGCACAAATACCTATATACTTTCTTCCCTGACTGATCACAGACCAAAATGTAAAATCCGTTTAGAATTTCAATGTTACTGAACTTAGCAGCGCCGTACAACACCCCCTGGTGACTTAGAAGCGTTTAAATATAATAGCATCTATAACTAACTTGTAGTCGAGGAGGAAGTGGCGATAATGAAATGCAACAGACGTTAGTGATCGACCGGCTTTAGCTCCTTGATTTGTTTTATAAGGTAAGCCTTCTCGTCGTTGAACTGCTCGTCCTCGGAGCGGTCCGTGTGGAACTTGGTCAGGAAGTCTACCAGCTTGTCCTGATTCCTCAGCAGGATGTCCAGGATGGGTTTTGGTTTATTTGGATTGGCTACGAATACCTGGAACAAGCAAAACTAAAACTTTACACAGGATTCAGATTCTATATATATAGAAATCAAGCTGTCACACACCGGGCGCACGACGCCGACAAGATGCACGTGTTCTTTGTTTTAGTTTTCAATCTCGATGCCTAGCGACGGGGTGCGGTTTTAAGGCCCATAGGCATACTTTCAAACTGAAAGTGCCCAAACTATCTCAGCATTGCTTAGCCAAGAACATACACAGTTTCTACATAAACATAATATTCAGTAATGAAACATATAAACAGTAGGGGTTTGAGCGCGCACACACCGGCACTCCCGAACATGGAACTGTATATTGCGCGAATTCTTTAGCATCCTCATCCATCTTGAGTTTCAATTTATCTGGGTTTTTAATATAATATAGCGCTTTATGAACGGTCTAGAAGCAGCTTAAGGCTATTTACCTTAAAAAAGACCACTCACCTTGAAAACATGGAAAGCTTCAAACTGAATATTGCGGGACTTCTCCTTTAGCATGTTCATCATGAGCTTCAGATTATCCGGGTTGGTGATGTAGCGCGTCATGATGGAGAAGTTGTGGCGGTCCAGGAGCAGCTCGCCGAGCAGCTTGAGGCTCTGCCGCCGCGTCACGTAGTTCTCAGAGTTCAGCAGCCGTTGGTAGTGACTGAACACTTTGTCGTAGTTCGCTTCTAGAAACTCCGCGCACAGCATTTTGTGTCGCGTTAGCAATTCCTGCGGGAGAAAACAGAGATGTAATAAATATTAGATTAGATGTAATAAGTATTACTACAAAATACAATAAAATAAAGAGTGCAAGGAACCGCTGCTGTCTTCTGTCAACGAAACTGAACAACTTTATTTTTTTGCCGACCATAACAGATGACATTCATGTACAAAAGCATTGTTCGAAAGTTAAGTATGAAAGGAAACCGTCCAAAGACAGACAAGAGATATTGATTTTAGAAGACTATTGTACAAACCTTAAAAGTAGAGAAGGCATCTGAGGCGATATCAAAAGTGGAAACTTCTACGTAACGGAAGAAATTGTAAAAATCGTCTGAATATAGCATTATCTTCGCCAGCGCTTCGTACCGCGCGCATTCCCGCAGCATAGTGCCGCAGTTCGACGCTATCTCCTGGTGTTCGTACCTGGAACATTGGATACGTTTGATATCAAGTATAAAATATAGATAAAATTTGTTTTTATTGTAGGTAATATTTTTCCTTTGAGTGGGTTTATGAGTCGATGAACCCTGGTTTCAGTTATTAAGCCGTTTAGTTGCACTACTATAGGCCTCCGACATGGTTTGCTAATAGCGATCGAAATCGATGACGGCTTAACGCGTTCTCCCAACCAAGACATCCTTTCTCTAAACAGAATCAGGTAATTCTGCCTGCAATGTACCAACCAAACAGGGTAAAGTCTCAAAAGTGATAAGTTGACACATAACAACTTTGTGTTCGCCTTGTGATCAAACCCACGACTCAGGCGACCGCGCCGGCGCCGACTATTAGACTACAGAGGCAATAATACATACATATAATCACGCCTTTATCCCTAATGGGGTAGGCAGAGAGCAAACGACCTAATCAAAGGTCAAAATTTTTGAGGGTAATTTAAGATAGATTTGTAGGTACATTGCTGTAGTAACAGATTGTCAGCCCATCGCCTAAATTACAATATACTGAAAACCCTCGGATCCCTTAGCTGTTTTTTACAGCATGCCCGGGAGGAAATACAGCTGGCACAGTCTATGTTTTTCTCTTGCTCCCAGGCCAGCATGGTAATAATAATCTTAAATTATAGTAAGTAACAAGATTTTTTCAAGAGATCCTTTTTACGGATAGAGCAGCTGCATTGTCCTGTTAGAAGTTGGTGCTATTGAAAACTTACCCTTCTTCTGTCGAGTGGGTATCGAGTCTATCGACCCAAAGGACCCTGGTGTCAGAGTTTTAAAACCGCCTAGTAGCACAACTATCAGGCCTCTGACATGGTTTGAGTAACGACCACTATCAAAGACAGCGACCGGGACCGACGGTTTAACGTGCCCTCCGAAGCACGAAATCTTTTTCTTTTTCGGACAATCAGGTGATTCAGCCTGCAATGTCCTAACCAAACTGGGGAAAAATTCACAAAGTGATAAATTCTCAAATATCAACTTTATGTTTCCCGCTGGGAATTGAACCCAGGACCTCCGGATCAGGAGTCCATGGCACTAGCTACTAGACCACGGAGGCAGTTACAAACTTACCCTGACATCAAAGTGAAAAGTATCTCGGGTTTGGTGCAAATGTACTCGACAGTGGGCGATCGGGTGCCGATCTGACGTCGGAGGACGTTGTTGAACACCTGAGCCACATCCTTCTTCCCTTCGAAGTCGATGCGGTTCAAATTCTGAAGATAATACAACAATAGTTAGTAATACTTCCATGCTGGCCTGGAAGCGAGAGAAAAACATAGAATGTGCCAGCTGCATTTCCTCCCGGGCATGCTGTAAAAACCAGCTAAGGGATCCGAGGGTGTCAGTATATTGCAATTTAGGCGATAGGCTGACAACCTGTCACTATGGCAATATACCTCAAATATATCATAAATAACCCTCAAAAGCTTGTCAGACGTGGAGAAACGACCTTTTTTTAGGTCGCTTATGCTCTGCCTACCCCATTAGGGATAAAGGCGTGATTATATGTATGTATGTATAGTTAGTAATGGTAGGTTCCAAGATGATTAGGTTCTGATAGTTACATAATGGAAAACCCTAACTCAAGTAAGTAGAATAAGGAATATATCGCGTAGCGACAAAATTGAGGTATCGTCACTAACTGCATTTCACTACATAGTATAAAACAAAGTCGCTTTCTCTGTCCCTATATCCCTATGTATGCATAAATCTTTAAAACTACGCAACGGATTTTGAAGCGATTTCTTTTAATGGATAGAGTGATTCAAGAGGAATGTTTATATGTATAATACATGCATAATATAGTAGAGAAACACTGATAATTTCCTTGCGAAGCCGGGGCGGGTCGCTAGTTTCATAACAAAATAATCCTTTCCTTTCCTTTCACATTGTTAAAAGTGCAGCAACTGAGATAATCCGAGTATAGGAATAATCCCGTGGCAATCACCCTGTTGACCATTTTTTGTTGGACATACATACATATAATCACGCCTTTATCCCTAATGGTATAGGCAGAGAGTATACGCCCTAAAAAAAGGCCGTTCCGCCACATCTGACAAAGTTTTGAGGATTATTTAAGATAGATTTGTAGCTATCTTGCTATAGTGACAGGTTGTCAGCCCATTGCCTAAATTACAATATACTGAAACCCCTTAGCTTTGTTGGACACATTTTAAAAATACACAAATTAAAATAAAAGATGTTCTTTTTCTTTTCCACTTATTTCAATCATCTCTCTATTCTGCAAGAGATCTCTCTCAACTATATATTGTATAAGAAATAGACCACAATGATCTAAATTAATACATACATATAATCACGCCTTTATCCCTAATGGGGTAGGCAGAGCGTAAACGACCCAAACAAAGGTCGTTCCGCCACGTCTGACAAGGTGTTGAGGGTTATTTAAGATAGATTAGTAGGTATATTGCTGTAGTGACAGGTTGTCAGCCTATCGCCTAAACTGCAATATACTGAAACCCTCGGATCCCTTAGCTGGTTTTTACAGCATGCCCGGGAGGAAATGCAGCTGGCACAATCTATGTTTTTCTCTTGCTGGGAGCAAGAGAAAAACATCCAGCATGGAAAATAAATTAATAGTTAAATCAAATTTATGAGAAACTTAAGGATCTAAAAAATATTAAAAGTGAAATAGCTAGCAGTATTGGAATATAATTTCTAATCTCAACTGTCTTCTGTAATAATAAAATTTATTTATTACCATAATTACTATTGTCCAGTGTTTACTCATATTAACTTATGTCTAAAATTGCAATAAACATGTGTAAAGTATGTACAGGATGTACGAAAAAGTAGGATCCTTTCATACATTGCAAATTTACAAGATATTTATCACGCCTTTATCCCTAATGGGGTAGGCAGAACATCAACGGCCTAAACAAAGGTCGTTTTGCCACGTCTAAATTACAATATACTGAATCCCTTAACTAATTTTTACAGCATGCCCTGGAGGAGATGCAGCTGGCATCTCTATCTTTTTCTATGATTTTCAATCGTTCCATCATGGAAGTACAAGATTTTTATTGAAATTATCACATTACACGGGTATAACAACACATTACATTCACATCACATACTATTTAGCCTACATAAGATGATGTGAAATACAAAATATTCTATATCTCTATGGCTTTCTTAGATAGTAGATCATTAGCATTTATGGTTCCACCTTATGTAATATAAATAATATTAAACTGCCTCCGTGGTCTAGTGGCTAGTGCCATGGACTCCCGATCCGGAGGTCTTGGGTTCGATTCCCAGGGGGGAAACACGAAGTTGATATTTGAGAATTTATCACTTTGTGAATTTTTCCCCAGTTTGGTTAGGACATTGCAGGCTGAATCACCTGGTTATCCGAAAAGAAAAAAAGATTTTGTGCTTCGGAGGGCGCGTTAAGCCGTCGGTCCCGGTCGCTGTCTTTGATAGTGGTTGTTACTCAAACCATGTCAGAGGCCTGATAGTTGTGCTACTAGGCGGTGTAAAAACTCTGACATCAGGGTTCATCGGGTCGATAGACTCAATACCCACTCGTAAGAAGAAGAAGAATCATATTTATGACAATAAAGAATATTTTTTGAAGGAAGAATATCTCATTTAGCACTGATATTTAGAACACCATTAAATGCATGTTTTGTCTTTTTAAAAGGAAATTATGTGTTTTGTTTCATTTATTATCTTTTTATCAATGTACTAAAAACTATAGGATCAATGTCCTATGTAATTCAAGAGTAATATTAGTCCTTATCATTACAGAAAAATATTCCCATATAAAACTCTTTAGACTGGAAAGAGTATTATTACATAAAATAAAAAAGGGCAATGACCACTTGACCACTGAATTAACTTCCTCAACTAACATTCATTTTCCTATTTATTGTTTTATGCTAACCTACTATACAAGAGGTGACAATTGGAATGAGAATTGTGCGAACATTATTTCTTTATTTCCCCCGTGTTTCTTAGACAAAGTGGTTTGTTATCATGAGGAAACACATACCCTTTTCAAATTCTCAGTAAAGCTGTTTCACTTTCTTGATAAATGTATAAAATTGGGACAATTATGTTCCTGAAAATCATATACAAACTGACCTGAATGAGCAGCAGCAAAAGATTTGTGTTATACATCTCCTGAGCCAGCTGGGCCACAATGATGTCAGTCTGTGGCTCTGCATCTGATGTGCCATACAGCATGTTCTTTATCGCGACCTACAACACAATCAACAATCAGACCATGCTTGAAACACCACTTGTAACTTGCACTGATAACATTTCAAACACTGACTCACCAAATTCTTGCTCACATCTTCTTGAGCTTTCTCGGCCTTCTTATCGCCTCTTTCTAAAGCCGTAACTGCATCTTTTAGTGATCTCACAAGCTCCGCGGGGCTCTTCTGAGACTTACCAAAAAGAGGCATAGTATTTTTGTGATATTTTGGACAGGGCCTAAGCAATTCTGTCTACATAAGATTGTACCTGAAATGCAAGCAACAAACACGTAAAACATAAACCACAATGTATCACGGAGACCACAGAACTATGCATGTACTACTTGCATTCGATATTCACGAGAATGCAAGAGAAATAAAATGAGATTTGTCAAATTTATAAAATCCTTGCCAACCTGGCGCAGAGTCACTGAACGATATAAAACTTTGTGTCTTATCGTTTTATTCTATAAAATAATGGAAAGTACACAAATAATGCGGAATATAACTCACTTTCAGAATAAAAATTACAATTTTCCCTAGCAAGACAGACCACAGGCAAAACGAACAGCTGTGATGTCAATTCAATAGAAATGTTGCTATTTTACAAAAATACGTTAAGGTCACGTTCCGAATTAACCGACCGATATCATTCTTTTTTTTAATCTATCGTCATCGTCAAGTGTAGATGGCCCTTTATTGAAGGAAATCATTCCTTTCATTCACTCGCGAGCCGCGAACGTGTCAGTGACTCGGTCTAAAAAAGTTTTGACAGTACAGTTTTTTAGGTTATATTGTTCATATATCCACGTTATTAGCCCAAAATACGAATTATTGGTGCGTAAACGACATGGCAGAAGCGGCCAGTGAAAAGTTATCAAAAAAGTGAGTATTTGTGCCAATAAAAGATTTTATAAACATGCTCGCATTCAGAACTCTAACGGCTGTGGCTGGTGCATTTCGCTCTCACGTACACCTGAAACGGGTCACGAATTACTCCACTGAATTAAGCAAACGGTTCGTTGAATGACGTTTAATTTTAATTTATGACCTGTTGGTACTTAAATCTCATCTCGTATTATGTTTTAGTGAATTGAAACGGCGATTAAAAGCTGAACAAAAGGCAAAGGAGAAGGCCGAGAAAGCCGCGGCCCAACCAGCCCCTGAGGCCTCAGAGAAGAAGTCTTCCAAGGCCGCTGAGGAGGAAATCAGCCCTAATGAGTATTACAAGTTGCGGACTGCTGCAGTTGCAGCCCTCAAGAGTGGCCCTAAGGAGGAGCACCCCTACCCCCACAAGTTCAACGTCACGATCTCGCTTGAAGAATTCATAGTAAAGTATAGTAATCTAGAGAGTGGGGAAGTGCTGGACAGTGTTACTGTATCATTAGCAGGCAGAATTCACTCCATCAGAGAATCTGGAGCCAAGCTCATCTTTTATGATTTAAGAGCAGAAGGAGTCAAAATTCAGGTTTGTATTCTTATTCTGTTGTGGGGGTTGATTGATTGATTTCATTGTTCAGCTTATCAATACTTTTTATAGATTGACAAAATTATATTGAATTTTTAGGTGATGGCAAATGCTAAACTGTATGAATCAGAGGACAAATTTGCACATGATACGGATAAACTAAGGCGAGGAGATATAATTGGCTGTTTGGGTCACCCTGGTAAGACCAAGAAAGGAGAACTCTCCATTGTACCCCAGAACATCAAACTGCTCTCACCATGCCTGCATATGTTGCCGCATTTACACTTTGGTCTTAAGGACAAAGAAACTAGATTTAGGAAGAGATATCTAGATCTTATTTTGAATGATAGAGTAAGTAAATAAGAAATATTTTTTGTAAATTATATACTTTATAATATTTAAATATCCTTTTAAAACTTTGCATTTTTATAGGTAAGGCAAACTTTCTACATAAGAGCAAGAATCATTGCATATATCAGGAGGTTTTTGGACAACATGGGATTCTTAGAGATTGAAACGCCCATGATGAACATGATAGCTGGAGGAGCGACAGCAAAGCCCTTCATCACCCATCACAATGACTTAAACATGGATTTGTACATGAGGATAGCTCCAGAACTATACCACAAGATGTTGGTTGTTGGTGGTCTGGACAGAGTTTATGAGATCGGACGACAGTTCAGGAATGAAGGCATTGATCTGACCCATAATCCTGAGTTCACCACCTGTGAATTCTATATGGCATATGCTGACTATCATGATCTGATGACTATCACTGAGACCATGATTTCTGGCATGGTCAAGAGTATTCATGGTACTTACAAAGTGAGTATACAAAGGTGCCTAAGGAAAGCATGAAAATCACAACATATATAAATTATTAACCTCCTCACAGCCACTGACCTACATTAAGTCCATGAAAAATAAATTTATATACTTATTGTTTTTATTTTTAGATCAAATACCATCCAGATGGTGCTGATGGTGAGGAAGTTGAAATTGACTTTACCCCTCCATTTGCAAGAATGCCAATGATATCAACCCTGGAAAAGGCTCTGAATGTTAAACTACCTTCCTGTGACAAGTTGGACAGCCCTGAAACCAATGCTCTACTTAGCAAACTTTGTGAAAAACATGAGGTGATAAAATTATCCAATTTGTAAAATATATGTGAAATTGTAAGACATTGCAGTATTTTCTGATAACAATAAGAGATAACATTGTGATCTGCATGTTATCTTTTGCATTATCCATCACCTTGCATACTGTTATTGTTATTTTGTTCTTCTTAAATTCAATTTAAAAGTATTTCTGTGAAATACGAGATAAATTGTAAAGTACATTTCTTCTAAACCAAATATTTGTCTTACAGGTAGAATGTCCTCCGCCTAGGACAACAGCTAGGCTACTGGATAAGCTGGTTGGAGAATTCTTGGAAGAAAAATGTATTAATCCTACATTTATAACTGATCACCCTCAAATCATGAGTCCTTTGGCTAAATATCATCGGGATACACCTGGCTTGACTGAAAGGTGCACCATCATAATAAAATTTATGAATTGTTAAATTTTATAGATTTTTGAAATGATGTTTTTCCTTTTAGATTTGAGCTTTTCGTCATGAAGAAAGAGGTGTGCAATGCTTACACAGAGTTGAATGACCCAGCCACCCAACGTGAAAGATTTGAGGAGCAGGCTAAGAACCGTGCTGCTGGAGACGATGAGACTCCTCCCACTGATGAAGCCTTCTGTACTGCCCTGGAATATGGTCTACCTCCCACTGGGGGCTGGGGAGTGGGTATTGACCGTCTCACAATGTTCCTTACGGATGCTAACAACATCAAGGTTTGTAGAATCATTTACATAATGTTTGAAAATTCGTTTTTTTTTTTTTACTGAATTACATATCCCTAACTATAACGAGGATGGAATGTGGAATGGAGTATGTCCCTGATTTTAAAATATTTCATCATCATTATTTGATTAGATATGTACTGAAGTGACTAAAAAAAATCATTACAATTTTGTTATAATTTTATTTTGTCAGGAGGTGCTGCTGTTCCCAGCTATGAAACCAGATGACCCCAACAAACATAATGCTGAGGAGGAGAGTGCTGAGAATCCCCCAGTTCAAAATGGAGCATGATGCAATAACACAATAGTATTAGCAGTGCCAGTGAAATACCTACTGATAACTGAAGTTTATTGTTATACTTCCTTTACTAACAAAACCCGCTATCCACTTTTACTTGAATTAAATTATTCTCAATAGATTTTTTCTTTTATTTTCTACTGATTATTTGCCATTTTTTAATACAATTATTGTAATAGATAATAATTACTCAGGAATCAGATCAAATACTCGGGAATAAAGAAATGCAAAAACTTATTATTTATTAAAACCTTACAATACATGAAAATGTATGAACAAGCTTAAAAATACATAAATGCTTTAAAGTCAAAAAGCCTTAATCCTCTTCATTGTAGGTATTAGGACAAGTTGAATTATAATGTTCTCCTAAACTATACATGTGTCTGTGATAAGTTATCACCAATTGGGGACCAGGGAATTCTGTACCTTGTTCTATCGACTCTGGTCCTGTAGCTTGGACTATACTAATAGGGCATTTCAAGGAGTTAGATAGTGCTCTAATCTCTAATTGTCCACCCCACACTTTAGTAGTAGCAATTTTATTACAATAGTCTTCAAATTCTGGGTCAGTCAACATATCGCAAGTCTCAGGATTACTCATGAATGGCAAAAAATCACCTTTGTGATCCTTTATGTATTTAGAAATATTTCTCCTAAGGTCTTCTATAGATAGTGTTTGTTGTTTTATAATTTCTAATTGATGTGCTACAGCTTTGTAGAGACAGTCTCCATCTGAAGGTACAAGGAATATCTTCAGATTTTTCTTTTTTAATCTCTCACTAATTGCTTGAATTTCTGTATTTCTTGGACCATTAATGTTTTCTTTTTCTTGTAATTTAATCTGTTCTTCTCTTTCCTTTTCCTGTTGCTGCTTCTTTTCCCTCCGTTTCTGAGCTTTCGATATCTTCAGTTTTGGTAGTTCGTTTTCTATTTCTTCAGCAATATCTGCAGCATTTTCTGTAGGTATCTTCTGCTCCAAAGCTTCTAGTTCTTCTTTGTGTCTCGTCTCCTGTTCAGCCTCCAATCTTGCAATTTCGGAAACAAGTTCTTTCTTCTTAGTTTTATCATTCTTCGCAGCCTTCTTCAGTGCTTGAATGTGGGCTTGCAACTCCTTCTTTTCTTTTCGGTGTCTGGTTTCGAATGAGGTTAGTTCGTCATCACATTCGTCCATTTTTTTAAAAATACAATGTAAGTAAAACCCTTCACTTCTTTATCTCCTTTAAATTGTTTGAATACTTTTAATTAATACGCAAAAAACAATTTAAATAACTTATTCGGAACAAATAGTATATAGTAAAAAAAATGACAGCGTTTTACCTAACAATAAAACGCTTATTAAATAACTTACCCTATTCGAAACCTAAAAACATTATTGAGAGTGGCAACACTGTTCTTCCCTACTAGGTCGGTGGCGTAGACAGAGAAAACTATAGACGACGTGATAGCATCTTATTCATTCACACAAGACAAAGAGATACTTATGCCTATGACGTGTAAAAAAGCGGGACAGAATGATAAGATGTTTTGTTTCGCGGCGCGTGCCGGTTTTTTCAAGGCCAGCAAACTACTTTGCTAAACAACTTTGACGTTTGATACAGAATTTTGTTTGTCATTGTTTAAATTTGGAAAAATCTTCGATACCTGTGCACAGAAAGAAGTACCGTTGATCTGAAAGATCACTGATTAACTGTTCTAATGACAATTGCATAAAACATGGTTCGGTGTAGTGTTTTAGAGTGCAAAAGTGATAGTGAAAGAAAAAACCCAGACATATCATTTCATTCGTAAGTACTCACTGTTTTGACATCGTTTAGCCCTTAGTTTTGGCTTCTTCTTGTATAATTTAAAGTACTTTTCAAAGTTCTTTGTACGAAATACACACAGAGTACTTAAACACAGTGTTTTTAATGAATTAACAAAACATAACCTATACGCCAATATTGCCAACTTTAGAAGGCGTATTCTCCCACAATTGTGGGTAATGGAGAATTTCCATTTATCAGGTTCGACAGAAATAAAATCTATTTCAGTTGTCTGTAATTTTAAATGTAAATAAAATAAATATTTATTATACTAACTTCTCTTAATCGATGGCTAATAATAACAACAAAATATTGCCTTGTGAATTTGTTCAGGCATTACATTTTTTTCAACTATTTTCATATAAAATATATATACATCACGCCTTTATCCCTTGTGGGGTAGGCAAATTGTCAATGGCCCAAAAAAAATTGTGGTTTTCGTCATTTTTGATATATATCACTATAATACCAAAACTCATTACTGTAATATTTTTTTATATTCTGAATCAATAGATTACAACATTTTGTTTTTAGCCGCCGCCTATTGGTAATTTATATCTACTTTGTTAGGCAAAATATTATAATAATATTCTTTTCTGTTTTAGCTTTCCAGATGATGATTTTTTGCGTAAAAAATGGATTCTTCTTCTTCTTTTCGATTCGAGGCAAACTCAATTTAATTTTTTGAGGACCAGAACTCCGCCACTCTGACGGCGTTGGCTGTGGCGTTATAGAGGTCCTCCAAAGTGCAACTGTCGGGACATGCAGGGCAGTTCAACAGGTGCGCCATAGTCTGTGGCGACTGTCCGCACTCGCATTCGTCACCCACACCGCCGCCGGAGAAACCCCACCTGCACAGATTATCCTTGCTGCGGCCGACCTGAGTCCGGAGCCGGTTTAAGGACTTCCAGGTCGCCCATGGCAAATCATGCCCAGGGGGGAGAGTCTCCCAGTAAAATGGATTGAAGCCACAGGACGAACTAACTGGACTCCAAAAAAGTCGTCTAAAATCTGCAGCAAGCATTTTGCTCAAGATATGCTATTTAAAAAGAAGAAATTGACTATTCTTCTCCCTAATGCTGTGCCTTTACCCTTTAAATGCGTTGCATTCGAATTTATTGAGTTGTGTTATGTACTTATGTAGATTTGTTGTAAAGTTAAGAATTTAAGATGTAGAAAGCGTATGTTTGTGTTATTAAATGTCACCATGTTTATGGTGATCCTGAGATCAGTAGACGTAGAGCAGAAGAAAGCTTTAGGACAGACATGGTAATAGTGTTATGATGGTTACATCGGTATGGAAATTCTGTTGCGCAATAGCGACTGATGTGAAGATTAGGATCTTGATGCTTTTCAAATAAAGATTTGGGGACGACATGCTGGTGTTTTTTCTTACCTGCCCCCTACAAATAAATCTTGATTATAAAATTTACGAATCTAAGTAAGTAGTCTATTTAAAAACAATAAAAGTCCTTTGGGGAAGACAATGCTGGTGTTTATTCTTAGCTGCCCCCTACAAATAATTCTTGATTATAAAATTTACGAATCTAATTAGTATTTTAAAAAAAAAACATTTAAAGTCCTACGAATCCTACTTTCTGTTATACTATAATTATACAAATTTGAAAGTTAGGATGTTTGAATTTTTGTTTAGTATTCAACGGATCAGGATGAAACTTAGAGCACCTGTAGGTTAGGTTCAGAAATAGGCCATAGGCTAGTTTTCGAGGAGGGAAAACCTTCGCTTCCACAGGTAAAACTAAACAACGCGGGTGAAACCGCGGGCGAAAAGCTAGTGTGAAATAAAAAACATGTTAAGTATTTACTTGCGTTCTTTAAATTATCTAACCAATATTTATCCAGATAAAAACACCACAATTTATAGGTTGTCTTTTTTTATTGTAAATCAGATAAAACACCATAATCCATAGATTGTGGCTGTTTTTGTTATGTAATTCCACTAAAATAATCAAAATGCTAAATGTGGGGATTTTTTTCTATGGAGGTCAACACTTGCCTATCAATAGTGCTATCTCATGTGGCCACGCTATGCCCTTGTCTATAGTTTTCTCTGTCTACGGTCGGTGGTGACTATACCTGTCCCTTTCCAGCATAACATGCTGTCTCTTTCTTAAATATCACTTGGCTCCATTTTCACCAGGCAGGCACGCAGCGAGTCAAGAGCGAGTGCTCCTAGTTTATGTTTTGCTTTGTGGCCACGCCACCAAAACCAATTTGAACGACATTTAGCACAATAAATGTCGGTGAAATGTCGATTTTTATCGATGCTTTAAAAAAAATTGTCGTATAAAGTTTTAAGAGATATCCATCAAAATTGGTGGCGTGGCTAGAAAGCATACTTTGCGGCCGCGCCACTCTAAAAATCATATTAATCAACAAAATTGTACACTTACTTATTCTTAAAAAATTGTCGGTTTATTGTCTGTTTTAACTAGTATAAAAAATCTTACTTAAATCGATTAATATTGCAATGAATAACTTATACTTTTCCGCATATAAACTGACTGTACTATGAGAAAAAAAGTTTGCACGTGAATTTACTCCACAAACCATAATAAAAGAAATTAACACACATATATTTATTTTTAAGTAATTGTCTGTTTATTGTAGGTTTTACTAATAAGAAAATATTAAGGGCCATTTTACCAAAATTGGTAGAAATCTGCGAAATTGTAAGAATTTGACGTCGTTAATCTCAATATTGGATGCATTAATCCAACCTTTATTAATATTAAATTATAGGAAAACATTTGTTGTAGTTCTTTAATGCATTAGAATTTTGATAGATATAATGTGAATATAATAAAATCACTTTCAGTCGTTGCCTTTTCAAGTAAATGCACGAAGAGTATACTTTGGAGTCCAATGATTCGGTAATCTGTATTATAAAACTGTTGTAATTATTTTTAAAATTTAACTTATAGAACATATTATGTTCTTGTTGTTCCATGGTGCATTATTTTTTCTTAAAATAGTAATAAGACTGTTAAATAAATTATTTATGTACACTCTCAAATCGAAAAATTGTCGCAAAATTAACTAATTTTAGTTAATAAATTTCTTTCTTTAAAACAGTAAAAAAAATTACAGACACTGCCTGAATGATTTAACTTTCGAATCCAATAAAAATATTACAATTACCTATTCATTTCATATATTTTTTAATAAATATTTTCAATGCGTATGTATTCGACTGCTTCGGCCGGCCGTATTTTGATTATGTTTGACTGGTTGCTATTCAACACATTTTCAACAATGATATGTCATCTATGCGAAATGAAAAATGGTATTCTATAATTCGTTATGCTTTTGAAGCATGTTTTCTCAAAATTTGAAAAAATTCGCGAAAAAAGCTAAAATGGCCCTTAACAAAATTATTGAACAATATTGAAATCTTAAAATTAGGTGTGGTACATAAGTAAATGACAGTGTATTATTAAATCACATTTCGTTTTCGAAACAGTTTTTAACATGTCATCAAAACATTCCCAATAGCTATTTTTTGTTGCTGTAATACGGTGACAATGTACTTTGTAATGACCCAAACCTACACTTGATAATGGAGGGATGAATTCAATTACTGAACCAAGTGTAAAAACTTTATCACATAACAAAATTTCAGCAGGAATATCCTTTAAACAAAGATCGGTGTCTAATTCAAAAAAAATTAAATTATCTGAAATGTGAAATTTGGTAACTTGTTTTCCTGAACATTTATCAGTTTCACAATCACATTCAGTTTCTTCAATCATTGACGAAGCTGCAAAGTCTAAGGCGGATAAGCCATATTCGGCTATTGTAAGTAAATTTAAGGGAATTATTGAACAATTTCTTTCTAACACGCTGTTGCACGTCAAACAAGATTTTGTTATGTTCCCGCTGAATATCTCGCTAGCTAAAACTCTTTCTAAAATATAAGTAACATTGCAGCTACAGTCGATTACTTCAATGTTACCTTTCCAGGTGCTTTTGAAAAAAGGTTTTAGAAGCTCTGTTCTCGTTTTATAAATATCAAAAGAATAATCCTTGTATCTCAAAGCACAGACAATTTGTGCAAATTTTGTTCCAAGTGAATTTACAAACATTGAAATTTTAGATTTTTTTATACAAGCATCTACAATTGCCTGAGTTAACGCGTCAAATGCGCATGTGTTAGATATTTTCACGCCTTTTATCCCAGAACTAGTTATATCGCCGTTAGACAGATAATCAAGTTTATTGCGTCGTTTTTTGGGTTCCACTCTGTCTCTTAACGGTAGCGTTTTGTCTGACTTTTCGGCTTTGTTCCGCCAATTTTCTAGAAACGTAGGATTTTCTCTGAATACTGATTCTTTGTAAAAGCTGTCTTCTTCGGTACAGTTAGTTTTTTCTTCATCTACATATAGTTCTTTGTTTTGACTTTTATTACTTATTTTGTTCTGTTTGCTGTCTCTTTTTGTTACTTCTTCTTTTACCGTTTTATCACTCTTTTTTTCATTAAATGACTCATCATTATCTTTATCGATACTTTTAAATAATTCTGGATAATCACACTGCGCAGTTTTAATCTCGGCAGAGAGAAACTCAGTATGCTGTTTTATGAAGTTGTCAACTCGCGTTAATCCATAATTGTTAGATAAAAGGAGATCCTTTATAGTTTTAAAATAGCTCTCAATGTTACTACTAGAAGCGGTGTCAAAAGATTGTTTAATATATGGCAGCATTAAATTCGACCACAGAGGTAATTTTACCAATAACTTTCTTAAGCTATCAATAAAAACTGGCAAGTAAAACATATTATCATATTTAGTTTCAGTCAGTTCAGATTCAACATTTTCGGTAGCAACAATTTTATCATACCAAGTCATTATTGAGCTATCTTCAAAATCTTCATATATTATAGTATTTGCGTTAACAGATTTAACATCATTTTCGAAATCGTCAATTATGCTGTCGTAACTAACTTTTTCTTGATTAAGCTGCTGTTTGACTTGTTCACATTTACTAATGGTACCATCCTTTAAATTTCTATCGTATTTATGTAATGCCACTACTACTAGTTGATGAATTAATTCCTTTGCTTTTTTATAGTCGGTTGATTCTTTTAAGCGTAAAAGGTGTTGAATATAAAATTGCTTCACACGTTTATCTACAAACTTGAAACAATCAAGAGCATACAGTATTTTTACAAAATGTGATGTGTCCAAACGAATAATACATTCAGGCAAAAGTGATTCAGAATGGTCCAATACTTCAAAACAATAATTAATTTAATCTTTTGTTGAGGTAAATCTTGTCATACTTTTTACAATAGCTCCAATCAGGGCAGCAGAATCGTCGACAATCACTTCTTTAGGCCTTGTCATTGTACCTATCCAACTACGTAGCCAATGATGTATGGTTTCCAGAGTTTGGCTGCCTGATATCATTTGTGTTATAGGCACCGAAGAAGTTTTTGTTCTTAGCATGACTACGTATAAGAATAAATGTTTACTTTCATAAGAATTAGTAGGATCAGAAGGTGGATAATTTTTTTAAAACATTGACCCTGTCGCATCTATACTCAAGACAGTATACAGCTTAGAAACATTTTTGTAAAACCGTTGCTGGGTTTCTGTCCAATAATGTACATAAAAGGGTGCAACGGATACAGCTTTTATGATAGTGTCAAATGGCTTTGTGAAAGACATAATCCATAAAGCAATAATTACAATTTTATGATAATATTTATTGTTACTTCTTATATTTTGAAATGATTTTAGATTCGGAATGAAAGGAGGCTCTTGAATATCATCTTCGTCCATGTGTTTGTTTATCATTTTGTTTTTTAGCACCACTGGATACTGACTTTTTAATTTTTTAGCCAATTTTTGCTTTTGAAACAAAGTGATCTTGTTTTTCGAACTGTGTATGAGTTCTTTATCAACATTTTCAAATATACATGTTATTTTTATTGAAGACGCAGTTTTCTTCGTAGAAACGGTAATATTGCCACCACAATCTTTACATGTACCCGTGCATTTAACTTGATAAGTATCCGTTACGTTGCTATGTTTGAAACTCCATACGCATCGGTTATTCGTATATTTCCAAATCCATTTGGAAAAAAAATATGTCCATTTAAACTTCGGCAGTACTTTTCTAGTGTGCTTATGATTATTTGGTTTCTTTGAATCATTTCTAATGTAAGAAGCTAATTGAGGCTGAACAGATCTCCAATGTTCTAAATCAACATTAAACGATTCAACATTTTTTGGTTTATCCTCATCTGTACTTATACTACTTTCCTGGTCGGAATCGGAAATACTACTTGATACCTCAGTCTCAATACTTCTTTCAGATGCTTGTGAACTTTTTTGTGTTTCGCTGTCCTTAGATGATTCGGTATAATCACCAAAAAATTCGGTATAATTTCTCCTTACTGATATACGTAACGCATCAGATGTCATTCGCAAAGAAAGCTTTTTACTCACATCCTTGTAGATAGTACTCGAGCTGGGCGGCAAGTTTTCAATATCACGAAAGTGATCCTTATAAGCATTAAACGCAGTTTTCTGCTCTTCGAGACTCACAGATAATCGTTTTCCTCGTTTCATGGTTCAAAACTTCACACTACTTAATTATAATTGCAGTTTTAACTACTGATTACGCGCATGTGACCGGAAAACCGCTATGAAATAAAAGCAATACTACCATATGACAATATTAAACCAATGCGGGTAGGTGTAAATAAATATCACAACAGATATAATAAAAATGCATCATAGTGCCTGCGGAAAATTTACGAGCAAAATTTTAGTCGTTTTGTAAGGGAAATGTTTATTATTAATAATTACAATAATATGTATTCATAAGCTCGGTTTTTTATATTATTTAGAACCGACAATAAACCGACAATTTTTTAAGAATAAGTAAGTGTACAATTTTGTTGATTAATATGATTTTTAGAGTGGCGCGGCCGCAAAGTATGCTTTCTAGCCACGCCACCAATTTTGATGGATATCTCTTAAAACTTTATACGACAATTTTTTTTAAAGCATCGACAAAAATCGACATTTCACCGACATTTATTGTGCTAAATGTCGTTCAAATTGGTTTTGGTGGCGTGGCCACAAAGCAAAACATCCTAGTTTCATTGGGTCTCATAAAAAGTAAAAATGATAAGATAAGTAATGATAATAATATTATCATTTTTAATATCACCAGGCAGGTGAGAAACTTTAGGTTTCGAATAGGGTAAGTTATTTAATAAGCGTTTTATTGTTAGGTAAAACGCTGTCATTAAAGAACTGTACCGCTATTCGAAACCTAAAAACATTATTGAGACCTGTTTGTTATCGCCTGGTGGACTAATCGCCAATGTGATAATAAAAAAAGTACCCACATTTGTTTTTAAGATTATGTATAATCTGTATCTCGTAAATGTAAATAGAGGTAAGTGATCACAGGTTGAAAAAGAATAACACAGAGGTTAATAATTTTACGAGTTAGATGGGAATGATAAAAATTTACTAAGTTGTCTAAACATATTATTCAAGTATGAGCATTAAGTTGTTGAATTGAATAAAATAGAATAGAAAAATTGACTGCTAAACATTTTAGGTAATTTATTTACTTTAGTTAGAACAAGTACTGTTCTATATAATGTAGTTATAATTAAGTGTTGTATAATTTTGTAGCTTAGCAATTCAGTAAAATTGTGAAATTTAAATATCAATATTTTATTACAGATTTTAGATAACATTTTATCTTGAAGTGAGCTTATTATTATGAAGAATTGAAAACAGGACTGAACTTGATTAGTGTATATGTGTGCCAGTGAGTATGGAAAATAAGGTAAACAGTGTACCTACTTATAACAACATAGGTTGAATAAAAGATAATAAATAATTTTACATGAACATTTGTTTTATTGTTTAGCATAATTACAATCCAGGCAATTTTATATAGGGCCTGATAATAAACATTAAGTAAGACATTGAAATCAGGGCAAAATAAAGTATATTGTTTCTGTTAATTTGATTCTGAATCCCAACTAGATATAATTAAAAATGATAAGAAAACATTCAATAAAAACAAAAAGTTAAGAATATATTTTGATTATACTGGTTGAAATAAATTAGATGTCACTGATGCTTGCGTTTCTTTGATTTCTCGCTGGTAAAACTTAGAGAACGTATTTTGAGATTTCCAGTTACCTCTGCTCAGTATGTCATCGATAGGATAGTTGAGTACCCAATTTTTTGACGCTACCGCGGGACGCATGCTCCCAGCAGTAGCTTCTATTCCTGCTTCTTGTAACATGTACTTCACCCAATTTGCTATAATAGTTCTGGATGCAGCTTTAGGAGTACCTCGGATAGTTAAGAACAAGTTATTTACATTGCAAGAATTTCTTCTAACTTTAGATAATTCAATTAGTGATTTAATCCAAAAAATTGGGTTTAATGCATCGTTGTCTGGATTAGAAAACAATTTCCAACCAGATTGTCTGTTGTCATAACCATCTGTTTTTGATCCAAATAATGGCCAAAAAATTGCGTGATCATCATTAAGAGTAAAATGATCAGGGTGTATAGATAGAAGGGTCAGATCATGAACCCTCCTACCTGAACATAATAAAAGTAAACAAGCTGTTCTTCGAGAACATTCATAGAGACTAATATTACGAGAAAAATTGTCACGCAGCCATGCGGAAAACTGATCTATATCCCATATTGGTGGTTTTTCTGGTTTGGGCTTTAAGACTGATATGGCTTTCACGATACGTGTTACTAGTGGGTGAGAGCTAATATGATTATTAGGGTTACTTAGGGTTGCAACAACTGATCTATGAAAAAGAATAGTATTGTAAGAGAAATTACCATAAATATGTAGGTCTGCTAAGAACTTTGCAAGTTGAGAACCAGTTGGGGAATTATATGCAACTTGATGCTCAATGGCCCAAGTACACCAGCGCCGCCAAGCAGCTTTGTATGATTTTTTTTTGTGGAATCACGCCAGCTACTTTGCAAGAGGGAAACTTGCTCTTGAGACCAGTCTTCTAATGAGTTATCCCACCCCCACATTTCCAGATCTCCATTTCTATCTCGTGCACTTTCGGTGGAGGGCGGTGCGTTATCGTGTCGATGAGCACGGTGTCGAGGTTCTGGACGGTGAATGGAGCTGCAACTGCTCTCCTTTTGAGGTCGGCCCTCCAGAACGCTTTTTCCCAACGGGGGACTACTAATAAAAAGAGACCTTTCGACTGATTCATGTGAGTCAGCACCTTGGGAATTAGGTATGGGGGTGGGAACACCCAAGCTAGGTTGTATTGCCATATTTGGGAGAATGCGTCTATGAATACCGCCTGTTTGTCCGTCATGTCTAAGGACACGTACCTCGGAACGACATGGGCTCGTTTGGACGCGAAGAGGTCTATTTCCGGTGTGCCCAATTTGGCAAAGACTATTTCGGTCAGAAGTGGGAGGAGGTGCCATTCCGACAGCTTCTTTCCTCGTGACAGAGTGTCCGCTTCGACATTGTATTTGCCGGGTAGGTGATAAAGGTTTAATTGAATATTGAAAGTCTGGAGAAGTTGAAAGATGTGATAAGTTATTGCCATCAGGGTTTGCGATCTCGTACCTCCTTCGTTCCTGAGGTATGATAAGACTGTCATATTGTCCGATTGAACGGATACTGTTGAGCCTGCTAGGTTGTGACACTGACTCGAAAGAACTTTCAAAATTGCTATCATTTCTTTTTGATTTGAGTGTAAACATTTCTCTTGAGGGTTCCACAACCCGCTGAACTGTTGATTGTTCAGGGAAGCACCCCATCCTAGCCCTGAGGCATCGGTTACGAGGAAATGAGTTGCTGGAGGTGTGTGTATTGGGGAACTTGTCTTGTGAAATTTCAGCCACCATTTTAGTTCCAATATGACGACTTGTGGCAGTAAGTACCTTATCTGTGGATTCGACTTTAATAATTCGTTCGTGAATGATAGAAGGTTCCGAAAGTTTAGCCTGCCGTACGGAACTAAGATGCTGGCGAAGTTTAATATACCGGTAAGGCTCTGCGCTTCTTTTAGGCATAATTGTTTCTTTTGAAGTGCTTGAATAAGCCGCTCTTCTGTTTTTAGATGTTTCTCTAATGGGAGATATTTTACGTTCTGAAATGTGTTCCACACGATGCCCAAGAATGGTAATTCCATTTGAGGAGTTAGGATTGACTTCTTTAGATTGATTTGCCAACCTAATGAGTTTAGAGTCTCTACTGCGACATTTATATGAGTCATTAGTACTGTTTGGTCCTGGTGGGCTAAGAGAAAATCGTCTAGGTATATGAGGATGCGTATACCTTTCTCTCTCAGTATTTGCCCTGTCCAGTTTGTAAATGTTGCAAATATTTTCGGTGCTGTGGCCAACCCGAATGGTAGGCACGTCATTTGCAGCAGTTCGCCTTTGAATGCTAGCCTCAGAAACCTTCGGTGGTTTGGTGCCACAGGAATGTGGAAGTATGCATTGGATAAGTCTATTTTTGCAAGCCAATCGTTTGGTTGTAGGAACGACACAACTTTCCATTGATTTACTAATTTGAATTTGGTTATGTAAACAAATTTGTTTAACCTCTGCAAGTTTAGTATGGGACGGTGAGACCCGTCTGGTTTTTGTCTGAGAAACATGCTTGACAGAAAACTTGGTGATAACTGAGCCGTTTCCAGTACACCCATCTGTTTTAGAGATTGGATCTGCGATTTCATTTCCTTTGAATTTAGGGTGTTCAAATTTAAACAAGTCAGGCTTGGTATGTATAGTGGAGGTTTGCTTAGAAATGGGATTCGATATCCATTTTTTATTATTTTCGAAATTGATGTGGGGGCCCCTAAGTCTACCCATGTCTGGTAAAAATTTGTTAGGCGCCCCGCTTGGAATTGCGAGTCAGTAGTCGCGTCGTGTCTTTCCCCTACGGGATGAAGACTTTGGTCTGATTGAATTATCGACGGGCTTTGGGCCTCGGAATCGAAATTTACCCTGCGCGGGTGCACGGCCAAATGGCGGTAAGGGTAACATGGGTTGACTATTATACATAGGGAAATGTAAAGCTCCTTGCGCAGGAGTAAATAAGGGTTGAGGCATGCCATGCGCTAGCGCCATTGGTCGAGTCATAAAGCTGTGAGTCATAGGGTTTTGAGTGTTTTCATTAGCACCTCTCGAGGATGTTTTTGCTTTTGTAGCCGATTGAGGCTTTAGGGGGTAAAATATTTTACTCATACCTCCAAGTTTTTCAATTGAGGACGTGAAAGTTTCAGGATTAAACAGAAAGCCAGTCGAAGGGGGGATTTTACGAATATTTGCTCGAACATACTTATCTTTTACAGATCGCAAAATTACATCTCTTCTTTGTTGTATTAAGTCGGCACGGTGTCCACAAGACATTTGCAATAAATCGTTGGAGATTTTTTGAAAATCGCCCGAGAAAGTATTTTTAATTCTATCTTCTAGTACTTGCATATCAATGATTTCGCAAGTTTTTAGCCAACTTATAAGATCACGAAATCCCCCTTCAACGGCTTCTTGTTGTTTTAAGAGACCTTGTGTGATGGCAGCAAAGCCCCTTTCAGTCAGAGCAAGAAAGTTTTGTCTATCATAAGGTTTTATTTCGGTATTACACTCGAGATTAGTAAAGCCTGGCGTAGAACAAAACCGTTTCTGAGCATCATAATAACGGACATCTACCCAGTCCTGGGAGTCTAAATGTTGGATAGATTTAAGACGTTCTAAAAGTCCTGAGTCCGATTTCGGTATAGCTGGCTCTTTTAAAGTCGTATTGACATTAAATAAAAGTTCTGATTCAGGGGGTAAAGGACCCGCCTTTTGGGTAATTTCCGTAGGGACCGAAACACCGGGTTCCGGTTCCGGAGCAACTTCTTGAGAACGGTAATCATAAGCATCGTTAAGATCGTCACTAGCATGAAGCGAAATTACGTCCTCATCGTGTTCACTAGCTAGGCCTGGGCTATGATTCAAATGATTAGCACTTTGATTTTGGCAAATGAGGGATTGTAAGCAATTTTGTATATTACTAACCTGGTTTGCCAGATTTTCTATAAAGTTAGCGTCATATTGACGCTGAAGTTTCTCTGGAACATGCTCTATTGGTGAGCAGGGCCGTTTTGAAGCAGCTCGTGACGGTTGCTCCATGTTTACCCGAAAAGTAGATTTTCTTGCACGTTATCTAGATAGAGAAGAGAATAAGTATTAGTAAAATATTAAAGTAAGATTAAAATAATATTTTCAAGAAAGGAACAGGTATATTTTTATCTAGAAAAAGAAAATTAATTATTATTTTCTATTATTTTATAACGAACGGTAAAAGGCCGTTAGATTTTTAAAATTCTGAAATTGTAAAGGAGAAAATGATTATAAAATTAATTAAGAAATAAGATTTTTAAACAAACGTTAAAAACCGTTGGAAAATTTAAACTTTTGAAGTTAAAGTGTGTGGTGGGATAAATTCTCACCACGACCGCTCGGCACGAAGAACAAATCGCCAATGAAACTAGGAGCACTCGCTCTTGACTCGCTGCGTGCCTGCCTGGTGAAAATGGAGCCAAGTGATATTTAAGAAAGAGACAGCATGTTATGCTGGAAAGGGACAGGTATAGTCACCACCGACCTAGTAGGGAAGAACAGTGTTGCCACTCTCAATAATGTTTTTAGATTTCGAATAGCGGTACAATTCTTTAATAGCCGTGATTTACAGTTTTGACATTGACACCTTTTTTTGTGATTTAGAGCTTGGTTTGCACAACATATCGCATAGTGTAAATAGCTCTTTTTGAACGCTACCCTTTGAGTTTGTCATTCATTCTGTTAAAGCAGGATAGCAATACACCTTACTTTACAAGTGCGAAAAGGACAGCAAGATTATCAATCGTTCTTTTAATTTGACAGATTGCAATCAAGAAGCCGCCATTTTTAATCTGTAATTTATTCCAGTTGGACGAGCAAATCGCAAAAAGAAGAAAAATCACTTATTTTTTGCCGAATTTTCATGTTGAATGTAATTAAACATTGGAAGTAATCAATTATTCGTAATTATGAATCCGTGCGCTGTACCAGCTCCACAAATAGACTGTGAAGGCGATGGTAGATGGAACAGCATTGTAAGTTTTCAGTATTTTCCTTTCGTGACCGTATTGAATCTACGTGGTGCGGGAATCTGCATAATATTTGAAAATTCTTTCATCGATGCGCACGTAAAGCAACATTCTGAACTTCTCTTATATATTGGTTTATATTTTAGCACAACCGGTTTTTGTCTGATGCGAAGGGTAAAGATGCTGATGTGATATTTATTGGAGATTCTATTCTGCAAGCTCTAGAACACACAGAAGTATGGAATCAATGGTTCTCTCCTCTACACTGCCTTAACTTTAGTATACACAAAGATCAAACCCAAAATGTGCTCTGGAGGATCAAAAATGGAGAGTTAGATCATGTTGATGCTAAAGTAAGTTAAAAAAAAAGCTGATAATTTATTTAGACAGTTTGCTAACACATTTAGGCACACACTTTGGAATATGTTGCATACTTCACAACATGTTTTGGAACATTCAAGAGTCCCTTCATTAGGTTGAGTATGTAAGTTGCGGTTTTGTGTACCCGGCTGCTCTCTTCCTCACACTGCAGATCTGAGCTCATAGCGCTCAACCTGATGAAGGGACTACGAATGTCCCGAAACATGTTGTGAAGTATGCAACTTATATTGCAAAGTGGGTGCCTGTTATTACATTTTATTTAGAATTTCTCACATAAGCTTCAAAATTTTGATGATTTCACCTATTTATTTTAGGTAATAGTGGTGCATGTTGGTACCAACAATGTTGAAAATTCTGCTGAAGAAATTTGTGAAGGCATTCTAGAAATTATAAGAACTATCAGGGAAAAACACCCAAGTGCTTACATAGTTTTACCTGTAAGTATATATTTTGTTTTACCACTTATCTCATAATATTTTTATAAGAATCTGAAAAAAAAATAACCAAAATATTATGTTTTAGAGTTTGTTGCCTCGTGGTCAGCACCCTAATGCCTTAAGAGAGAAGAACGCAAAAATCAACCAGCTCTTAAAGGAAAGAGTCACCAACATGAACAAAGTGGAACTTGTTTCTATTGACAAGGGCCTTGTCCAAACTGATGGGACCATCAGCCACCATGATATGCATGACTACCTCATCCCAACTAATGCTGCTTGCCGTAAGGCTTTTGAACCAATTTATGATCTTCTACAGCAACTATTATCTGAAGGTGAACCTGAAAAAGATTTAACACCTTCAGAGTAAATTATTATAAGGTACCTACTTAAGATAAGCATACTGGTAGCTTTTTATGCAGCAAGCTCATTGTGATGATATTAGTACTTATTACATTAGCTTTTTTATCTTAGATTTAAGTGTATCCAAGATTTTTAATTATATTATTACTTAAATATGTTACATTCCAAATTATCATGAAAATTCCTGACTTTACTTGAGACAGGGTTTCAGTACTTACTGTGAGATCAATTAATTATGTTAAGGTGGTATAAGGAAAATTACTTACTAAGTGTGAAATCTTTCATTGCAATTTGATGTTTCCAAAAATTATCTTAAAAGTTTTAACTATTTGTAATGCACCACCATGCATCACTTGCTAATATGGATTTGACTGCAACCAAAGATTTTCAAGTTTTCATTACCAAAGTTTTGATTGTTCATATTGCAAGGGCTACTTAACAAAGAAGTTATACTTATAATAAGTACCTAGTGTATTTTTTACATAATATAAGAATAACATTTTAAAGCTGCCATCTTCTTTGTGTAAAAGTAGCCTAATAGGCAAAATCTATTTTTGATACCAATCCATAGGACATAATTTGGATTAAAAATAAAAACATTTTCAATGAGATTTGTTATTTAGCTAATACTAATAAATGTTATCAAATAGGTATATAGAAAGTATGTAGAAAGCTAGCTTGCAATAAGTACATCTATTTTTTTCCACTGTCTGCTGAATACCCAGTTTGAGTAATAAATTAAACATTTTACAACTAGGCAGGCAGGTGATTTGTTAATATATTTTAGTCTTTATTCTTTACATTTTTTGTTAAAAAGGTAATTAATAATATTATGTAGGTATAGTGTCCTAGTATCCATAGATTATTAGGTACTTTATACTCAGGTTGCCAAATGAAATATTGCTTGAATCTCGATAGTTAAGAGTATTTATTTATTTGCATGATTATGCTTGAAGAACAGTGCAATTTTTCTGAAATTGTTGTTTTATTCTTCTATTCCAAGGTTCTAGTTTTATTCACCTGTAGGGATGGTAGTTATAAAAGAAACTAACAGCTTCCTCTTGTGACTATTTTATTGCATAAGATTTACCATAGCATATTTACAACATAAAACTTTTACTACTTATCAGCTTAATAATTACTAATATTTATTTACAAATCTTTTAAAGTAGTATTTAAATGGCAATGTAGGACTGCGCTGTTGTAGGTTTTTATCAAAGATATTGAAATTAGCCTTTTGGAGGTTCTTCAGGTATGAATCAACGGCTATTGCTGGGAGAAATATTTGATTTGCTAGTTTAGGTACCTCAATTTTTCTAGCCTGAAAAGACAAGAAATAATGTAAGTCACTAATATCAAGTAAATTTTCTAAGAAAAGCCACATCTCAAATATGACAGTATGTATACCTTTTCTAAGTGACTATTAGCTCGGCTAGCTACTTCAAATATAACATTTTGCATATCTGCACTATCAACTCCTCGCAGTACCATTTCTTGGCTCACTTTATTCTTCATTAGGATGTCCATTGGTAAGGAAACCATTTTATGTTGATTTGAAACATGAACAGATCTGGAATAAAATTTCAGTGTACAATATTTATAACTAATAATTTTCATTTTTACATTCTCTGGTAAATGGTTATTCATACCTTAGTATATTGGCAATTCCTTGAGCTTTCCCTAGATGAGATGCAGTATGGTCTGCATGCACATCTTTCACATTGGCTACAGTCAACAATAGGTAATAAATGGGAGAAACACTATCCTCTGCATACTTCTCAACATCCTCTAAAGACCGAAAGAACTTATTCTTCATCAAATCTCTCCTGGATGTGATCAATCTCTCAAGATGCCTCTTGGATAGATTATAACAACTGCAGATCTGTTGAAAAGTAAAAAAGATTTCGCTATTAGAATAAATCAATGTGAAAGTGGTAAGAATTCTACTTGAATAAAATAACTATACCTTGAAAAGTTCTTGAGTTACCGGGTTGGCAGGTATATTTTGTAAAGACTGATCTTTCTTGTAAATGCTTTTCAAAGCATCAAGCCAGAACTGATGCCGAAAGGCCGCAGTCTGCACGTCAGATGTTTGATCTTGTATCCTAGCCACTTCTACATTGAAAGCTCGAACCACCAGGGCTGGAGAACGTATTGCATTGGTCAGGAGAAGAGTCGCCAGGAAATTCTCATAGTCGTGCTGTCTACACTGAAAAATAAGCACAAAAGTACCGGGACTCGTATAAACAACAACTCAAAACCTCAGTTTTACAGACTATTGGATTTGTATTATTTACCTTACAATGTTAGAGCAGTAATCCAGTGCGTTTGTATCAGCACTGGCTTTAGTTGTGATAGATCTTAAAAATTTACTTCTAAATACGACTCTCTTTAGATAAATCATTTTCATTTAATTTTTCTTCACTCACGGAAATAAATAAATATTTGAGTTTTGTTTTGAGGTTAGAACTTATGTCACATTTGACAATTAATGACAACTTAAGCTGCGTTTATTATTGCTGGTATCCCACAATCCAAACTATCCTTGTTGGGCCCAACGACCTATTTTTAGGACATAACTTAATATATCTATCTTTCCGTCCTACGGTTTTACTCGTAGCTATATGAGTTTCACCAATAAATATAAGTATATTCTAGGTTTTCCCGTGGTAATAAGTTAGAATTTGAAAATAAATCATGTTATACGTAAACTTTCAAAAAACTACTCCATGGTACTTTATTATGTCCATTTAGATAAGTTTGCATTAATAATCTTGATTTAGCTATATTTATTTTTATGATATTTACGTAGTAATAGAAGAAATACTTAAGACAGTTCACTTTAAGTTTTTATTTCTAATAAAGTAGTTATTTATTGAAAAAAAATTACGCCCAAGGGCTCTTGGGTAAAAAATTAAAGTAGGGAAAATATAAAATTTCAATCAAAGTTATGAATAGTCTTGGTGAAGAGGATTGGTCATCCAAAAGACAAAATATCACCAATCCTAGCAGCTTAAGAGAAATACAAATATTTTCTTGTAGTAATTTAGATGATTATGGGCTTTTATTATATACTAGATTTTTACATACATACATACATATAATCACCCCTTTATCCCGAATGGGGTAGGCAGAGCGTAAACGACCAAAGAAAAGGTCGTACCGCCACGTTCTAGATTTTTGCTTACTTAATTAGTTTTCCTGCAGGAATCAAATATTTTCCCGAGATAAAAAGTAGCCAGTTGTTACTAAGGGTAAATATAGCTTTTTAATGGTGAAAGAATTTTTGAAATCGGTTCAGTTGTTTTTAAATGTATTCGTTACAAACATACATACGAAAAGAATTAGTATTAGTATGGAAAACACGCAGTGTCGAACAAACTGAAAAACGCTTCTCCGCGCGTAGGAGCGGGATCTGCTAACCCGCGCGCGGAAGCGTGTTTCGCATTGTCTGATCGTTGTTTTTGTATGGAAAACACGATTCCACGCGCAAGCTACTCATAGCAGATCCCGCTCCTGCGCGCGATTAAGCGTTTTCAGTACGTTCAACACTGCGTGTTTTCCATACAAACTGGGGTCTCAATAGTAGAGTGGTTTCCGTGATTATTTCTATCCTAGGCTGGACACCAGGTAATTAAAAAAACTCAGTCAAATAAAAAGTCCCTTTAAGATCGGATCAAAACGAACAGAGTTCAATTTCCTGCCTACCCCCTAAATCAGGTGTCGTGATTATTTGTATCGTAACTATGAGCTTAAGTAATGCAAACAAAAAAAGATCCATCAAAATCGGATAAAAATGACCGAAATTCAATTTTCTACCTATCTCCTAAGTCATGAGGCGTAATTTATTGTATCTTACTTTGATTTCAAATAATGCTCAGTCTAAAAAAAGTTCCATAAAAATCGGTAAAGAAACAGCCAAATTTCATTTTTCTGCCTACCCCCTAAGTCAGGTAGCGTTATTTAAGGTAACACACAGTTGAATAAAACCGGGTAACACACAGTTGAATAAAAAAAAGTCCCATCGAAATCGGTTTAGTAGTTATGGCGTCATGTGGTAACATACAGACAGACAGACAACAAATCTAAAAAAACGTTTTGATCTTTATATCGTTAACAATGCCTGCTGCAATTATTCTTTTGTAAAAATATTCAATGTTCAAACACGAACGACCCTTCTAGAGATTTATTATATGTATAGATTATTAAATTTCATGAGATTCCATATCTCGTCTTCATTATGTCAAATGTTATTGAGATACAGTAGGTAGAGCGTGCAATTTCAAGAGGCCTTATGATACATACATACATATATTCACGCCTGTATCCCTAATGGGGTAGGCAGAGCGTAAACGACCTAAACAAAGGTGTCCCGCCACGTCTGACAAAGTTTTGAGGGTTATTTAAGATAGAATTCTAGGTATATTGCTGTAGTGACAGGTTGTCAGCCCATCGCCTAAATTACAATATACTGAAACCCTCGGATCCCTTAGCTGGATTCTACAGCATGCCAGCATGCAGCTGGCACATTCTATGTTTTTCTCTCGCTCCCAGACCAACATGGAAGTAGCGGCCTTATGATGATGATACTATAATAATATGTATGTAAGTTAACCTATGTAGTTCTCTTTACACCAATTGAATGTATTCATGGTTCGTAAATGAAGACTGGATATATACTGAAATGGATAAAATAATGGAAATTCTATAAAACTAATAATATTTTTTATTGACTAAGTTGTATTGCGTATCAAATGGGTGCGTATTTGTATCTTACATACAAACTATATATAGGTATACTAAAATAATTGTTGTTAGTTTGTTGTTGTTTTTCTGTTGGGACAGTCATAATATGCCTATAGATTTTATGTAAACCGAGTGTTTACAAGCACAAACCCTGTAACGTTCCAACGATAATGGTATGGTAGTGCGCATTATTTTGTACTAAGTAGTACTTAAATCATTAGGTACATTACATTTCCAGTAATACTTGTCAGGAATACATTAAAATCTTGATCAATTTACTATTGAAATAGATTAAGGCATTTAAAGTAATCTTCTAACGCATTTTTTTTATTTAGACATTGTAACATTAGCAGAAATATAATAAGAAGAACAGCGCTGGTAGTTTTTAGTGAGAGAGTTAGAGTGAATCTGATGAAATTCTAAGATTAAATTGACCACTACGAATTTATATCAGACAAGTAAAGTAGATGGAATTTATATAAACAAGCTCCACTGTCGTCATCTCATCTGCATTTTCAAACCAGTTCCGCCACTTCGAGCTTCTGGTCAGGCCCACTACAGTTCCTATACAAAAGTGAGCCGTATCGAAAGGCGAGCACTATTCTTATTTCAAGTTTAAGTGTAGCCGGAGCTTAGAATTTTCCGTATCTTGGTGCTCATGTCGCGACGGTCACGAGGCCTGGAGTGGGACGTGCGCGCTTCTGCGCTAGCCCGGAACACCCACAACCTCATCAGAGGAATCGTGGAAAACCTCAACGTAGAGCCCAACCCTGAAAAACCGTTTATTGCGCTTTCAGTTGGTGAGTTTGTTTATGTAAACGATGCGTTATGTTTGTTTTCTGGTCCTGTCGTCGGTGTCGCTGCTAATATATTTGTACATAATAGAAATAAATAAAATAATAATAAGTGTTTTTCACCATCTAAGTTTTACTGTGAAGTGGGTTTTAAAGTATGGATAAGTAAGTGGTCAAGTAATTTCTAGAAAGTTCCTTCCATTCTGGATTAAGTGATAGATCGTGAGTACTTCAGGATACCTTTGCATGTGCAAGTGAAAATGGTATACGCCTAGATCATTTAAAAATAGGCATATCGTTAATGGTAATCAATCCAAAGTAAGCATAAGATTTCTCATTTGAATAACGAGAATTCCCGCATAGACACGTGACGGAAAATTCAGAACAATTATTTAGGTATTTAATATGTCAAGGTAAACTGGATTAAGTTAATAATTTTACGAAATTAAGACAAATAGGTACCTACGCAAATACTTATCAGAATTAAAAAATACACGCCCTGTTTCCAAATCTCAGAAACCAGTTTAAAAAAAAATATAAAATTATACGTCCTAACGATAACAATGAAACTTTAAAATCTTTCAGGTGACCCAACAACTTTCGGCAACCTCAACCCGCCTGAGCAAGTGATACAGGCAGTTCGAGAAAGTATCGAATGGACAAAGAGTCGGAGCTATGGTCCAGCTGTGGGGCACATGGACGCGCGTGAGGCCGTAGCCGAGTATAGTGCGCATCAAGGCAATGTCTCTCCCGACGACGTCATACTCTGCAGCGGTTGCTCTCACGCAATTGAAATGGTCATCGCTGTGTTAGCTGACTCTGGACAGAACATTTTGGTGCCGCGACCAGGATTCATGATTTATAAAACCTTAGCAGAAGGTCTCGGAATCGAAATAAAATATTACAATTTGTTGGTAAGTAGTAATGATAGCGACGCAATCAGTAATTTATAAGAACACAAATTTTAGATTCTGACTTATCTACTTAATTAAAGCTTAATAATATGATAAATAAAACATTTTTAGGGAAAGACAAAGTCACAAAGCTAGTATGTAAAGAGGAGATACAAGTTTCTAGAAGCAGAACAAGTTTCCAGTTCGTTGTAGACTACATTTGCATATTGCTTATTTACGTACCATATCTATTCCTTTAGTTCAACTTACTACGCGTCTTATTCTTACCCTTGCTTGGAATGCACGTTTTAATTATAAATGTCCTTTGCAGCCTGATCAACAATGGAAGGTCGATCTTGAAGATTTAGAAAATCAAATAGATGACGATACAGCATTAATAATTGTGATAAATCCATCTAACCCCTGTGGTTCAGTGTACGAGAAGGAACATTTACTCGAAATACTAGATATTGCATCAAGAAACCGCGTGCCTATATTGGCCGATGAAATCTATGAACACTTTGTGTTTTCTGGACACGAATTCACAGCCATATCGTCTTTATCCAAAGATGTTCCTGTATTGACTTGCAGTGGTCTGACTAAGAGGTTCCTAGTTCCTGGATGGCGGATGGGATGGGTGATAATACACGACCGTAACAACGTTCTTGGGAAAGACATCAGAAAAGGTTTAGTGAACTTCTCACAAAGAATTATAGGCCCTAGCACGTTAATACAGAGGGCATTACCAGCTATATTGAAGTATACTCCTCAAAGCTTTTTTGATCAAGTCGTGTTCTTCATTGAGGTAAGTGACTTTTTGATGATGTTGCAGATAGGTACTAATTGTGTTGTTAGGACTCTAGAAAAAATTACCAATTGTTTTCTCCACCTTACAGAACCAGGCAAAGATGGCTTATGAGGAATTAAAGCGAATTCCAGGCCTTCGTCCAATCATGCCACAAGGTGCCATGTACATGATGGTCGAGATAAAAATGGCATTGTTCCCTCAATTCAAGACTGAACTCCAGTTTGTTGAATCCATGGTGTCAGAACAATCTGTGTTTTGTTTACCAGGGCAGGTTGGTATAAGATATAATTAAAATATATGTCTTCCATGCTGAACTGGGCGCGAGAGAAAAAAATGAATGTGCCAGCTGCATTTCCTCCCGGGCATGCTGTAAAACCAGCTAAGGGATCCGAGGGTTTCAGTATATTGCAATATAGGCTAACAACCTGTCACTACAGCAACAAAATATACCTACAAATATATCGAATCCTCAAAACTTTGTCAGACGTGGCGGAACGACCTTTGTTAAGGCCGTTTTGACTCTGCCTACCTACCCCATTAGAAATAAAGGCGTGATTATATGTATGTATAAAACACAACATTTTCATTCTCATTCATTAATTTTTGGACTTCGCAAATTTGATCACGTCTCAGAATTTCGCGCTCAACTTTAATGGCTTCCTATCCGACTTCGTCGTGATCTGCACATCCTCATCGTCCTGTATAAAATCCTTAATGAACCTTCCTCTCCTGAATATCTCCGCTCCCGATTCCGATTATTACCTCCTGACCCTTGATCTACGCCCGCCTGCATCACAAAGGTGTTGGAGGTTCCTGGATCGAACACCAAATTCTTTTTTAATTCTTTCACTGTACGAGCCATCCAACTTTGGAATAAATGACCTAAAACTCTACAAGAGAGTCCCTCGAGTTTCACCTTTAAGAAGAGACTTAAATATCATTTTATGAACTCTCTATGACATTTATATACTTAGATTCATTACAGTATATTTTATGCCATTTATTTATATATCATATCGATATTGTTATGTATTAGTTTATTTTATTGAATTATATGTGTATTAGGATTACCATAACTATTAACGTAATTACGTTTATTGTCTTCCCGTGATTTTCCCTTTTTCATCCTTATTAAATGGGGTGGAAGAGATCTCTTATAGAGATAAGCTGTCGCCTATTGTTTTATTTTTAAGTTTACTTTTATGTTTAATTCTTAAAACAATAAAGAATTTAATAATAATAAAATGTATAGATTTTAATAGAATCTCTACGATGCCACCTGCTAACTAAATTGCCTATTATTTTTACAGTGCTTCGCGTATCCTAACTACATGCGCTTAGTCCTGACGGTTCCAGAAGAGATTCTGCGTGAAGCTTGCGTCAGGATTGCTGTTTTCTGTAAAGAACATATTGTAACGGATAAGTTAAAAGAAATAGAGAGTAATGTTGTTTCCGTTGCGTCAGAAACTGAAGTTCTTTGAAGAATTTGTGTACCTACTTTGTACGGCAGAAGTTCTTACATAGGTATTGCGATATTTTCGTTCGTCATAATTTTTGGACTCGTATGCGGTAAAAGTTTAAGTGAGTATTTCATTTATCTTAATGACAAGTTGTTTTATATTAAGTATTTGTTAAGCGTGTTTATTTACAAGAAATAAAAAATATTTTACAATCATAAATGTATTTTTTTTCTTACCTGCGCAGTGAGGGCCTACATGCACTATCGACTAAACTATGGATCGATTGTCAGATCTCTCTTTCTTCACGTGAGTACGTACGATGGAAAGATACGACGACGACTGATAGATAGTTTAGTCGATATCGTGCGCATGTCCTTAGATTCCTTTAGCCTCCTAACAGCTTTTGTCCTACGTAAAGGACATAAAAAAGCAAATAAATGGTTCGATGATTAGAATCTTTCTTCTCCTATTTTTGCTGTCTATTTTCTGGTCTAGAAGATTGACTAGAGAAGGTAGAAAGGTACTAAAACAGTTCCTTTAGATAAATACTTACACCAATAAAGCTAAAGAATTTATCAATATTTTTTTTATATATGAAACTAGTTTTATCGAGTACCTACTACCACAATACCTAAAAGCCAAGTGTGAACTCTGTTTGTTGACGTTTATAACAGCAAGGAACAATTTCCAAGAAAACGTACAGGAAGGAACGGCAAAGCATCTACTTTATTTCTGATTTTTACTATTTCTACCTGATTTCCACTTTAAGCTTTTTCCACAGCACGGACACACATCATCAGGGTCTCGTGTTAAAATACGTGTACCTCAAGGTTCGATATTAGGTCCATTTCTATTTTTAGTGTATATTAATGATTTGCCCTACATTATAGAGAATTTGTCAAAGATTGTATTATTTGCAGATGACACATCTCTTATATTTAAAGTTGATAGACATACACAAAATTATGACAACGTAAATAACACTCTTAGACAAATTCATAATTGTGTTAATAATTTAGTTCAGTGTTCAGTGTGCCTGATAGTTGTGCTACTAGGCGGTTTAAAAACTCTGACACCAGGGTTCATCGGGTCGATAGACTCGATACCCACTCGACAGAAGAAGAAGTTCAGTGTTAATAATTTAGTGTTGAATGCGAAAAAAACCAAATGTATATGATTCACTTTGCCTAATGTATATTCTTCCAATAATTATGTTGTACTTGATAATGATAATTTAGAGTTCACCGAAAGCACAGTTTTCTAAGGGATTACACTTGACTCGAAACTTCAATGGCTCCCTCACATTACATATTTATCGGGGAGACTAAGTTCAGCCGCATTTGCTGTGCGAAGAATCCGAGAGCTCACGGACGTTGCTACAGCAAGTCTTGTATATTTTAGTTATTTTCACAGCATTATGTCCTATGGAATTTTGCTGTGGGGCCGCGCTGCTAACAGGAGCCCGATGGTGTAGTGGATAGGGCTGCTGCCTCCTGAGCGGGGGGCTGTGGTTCGAATCCCACCACATACCAATGTGTTTTTCGGTTTTCGAATTTCATATGTACGTTTATTCGGCGCTTTTTCCGTGCTCGGAAGGCACGTTAAGCCGTTGGTCACGGTTAATATCGTTTAATACCGTAGATATTAGTCGTTAAGCCATGACAGAGGCCAGTGCTAAGCATTGGCGGCTTGAAAACTCTGACCTGATCTAGGATTGGGTCTGGTTACCCTTCTGGGTTGCAGAGGTCAGATGGCAGTCGCTCTGTGTAAAAACTAGTACCCTCGTTCAATCACCTGGGTTAGGTAGCCGACCCGGACAGATACGGAAAAAGGCTAGGAAGATGATGGCCGCGCTGCTAACATTGATTCAATTTTTGTTTTGCAAAAACGGGCTATTAGAGCAATTTACAAACTCAGATGTCGTGATTCCCTAAGAAAATTGTTCAAAAAGATAAATATTTTAACTGTACCATGTCAATTTATATATGAAAATATTATGTATGCAAGGAAAAATATTTATAGATTTACCAAAAATGGTGACAGGCATAATCGGAACCTGAGAAGCAGAAATAAAATTGATCAACCCCAGTATAGGTTAGTTCAAGTTAAAAAAAAAACATTTTTAGGTCTAAGTATACAATACTATAACAAAATACCTGACTGTATATTAAATTTGTCAGAAAATCAATTTAAAGTTACTATTAAAAACACATTATGTCGGAAAGCCTATTTATAAGTTAAATGACTATACTAATGACAAAGATGTATGGAGCTCTGATATATCAGTGAAGCCTAAGAAATTGGCACACATTGCTGTCACAAACCCTATTTTGAACAATAAGAAGGATAAAACTAAGAATAAGATCAAACGAAGGGAGGGGCGCAAAGTGCGAGTTTCTCATGCTTCTTCTTCATTGTATATTCTTCATAGTTTTATTTTATTTTGTGACACAGATATAATTTTCTTTGTAATAGACTCGCTTGTGACTTTCTAAAAGTGTTCTTAGGAATCTATTTAGAAATAATTGATTTGACTTTGACTTTGAATCTAAAAAAAGTTCCTATTGGAGTCCTATCTTGTGGTAAAAAGACATCCATACACGGAACAGTACCTAACCATATTTGGAACACAAAACTTTTTTATTTCCGTTACACTGGGAAACATTCGCGCACCATGTGCGAATCGTGCTATTTCGTGCCTTTTGCGGTGGAGGTTGCGGTCTCTTGGTGTTCTGAAGCCAAAGATTTTATTAAGGAACTGGGGCGGCGGTTAAAACGAAACGGATCTGACCCCCGCGCCGAGTCGTATCTGGTTCAGCACAATGCTGCTGATGGGTACCTTCCCACCAGGTACGATTCGGGGCGGTCTATTTGACTGAGTAGGTTTTAGTTTTAAGTTTTGTTTGACATTGTGATTTAGATTTATTGTGAAATTTGTAATTGACTTATTAATAAAAGTTTTAAGTCACAATTCTTAATACCAATACTGCATTGAGAATGCAATTTGGAAGCAAGCTATGTGTAGTACTATTCTAATATATTTTGTGCAATTTCACAATTATTATCATTATTATTATTATTTATTTTTTTGGCACTAGTCGAAGTTTGTGCCAGTGTCAGGTATAAAAGGTAGGGAAACTGATTAGCCGCGAAAAACTAATTTGTGTAGAAAAGAAAAGTCTAAAAAATAGACTGTGTAGTTCTTTAAGGTTCCCGCGTAAAACTCGTAGGCAGAATGATCTTTATCTTGTGCCTGTCCAAACTGATAGAAGAAGTAAGTGTGCAATGCGTTTTTAAATCATTCTTACAGCTATTGTCAATCGTAACGAAAGAAGTCGTAAAAAACTAATAAGTATCAGTTTTTCCTCTTCCAACGTACTGTTTAGCGGTAGGTATTTATTTAAAAACGCAGCTGTCAAATTCACTGTCAGTCATTCATCAGACGAATTTAATTTTCCGTGCATTATTCTGTATATTTTAGGTTTTTCCTACTGAATAATCAATAATTAAAGTGTATTGAGACTAGTCTTACTTACCTGCAATCAGAATGTCGCAAATTAAGTCCAATAAGAAATTCAAATGGGCTTTGGACTTCAATCAAAAGTAAGTACTTGTGCTATCGATTAATTTGCTTATTTCGATACCTTTTTGCTTGTTCATATTCAATGAGATACTTTTGCATATGAAAGACTTATGAAATTGTTGTGTTTAGCTTATATTCCAGTAATACCGATCATTTATAACCCTCAAATTCCACAGGAATAAAGCATTGACGACGGAGTTGCCATCTCCGCCCGGATACAGTCAATCAGCCAGCTCAAGTTACACAGAATCCTCAAAAGACGCAGATTCAAACTTGCTTCTAATCAAAAAGTTATGGGATGTTGCTCTTGGGCCCCTCAAGCAAGTGCCAATGAACCTTTTCATTATGTACATGGCTGGCAATTCTATCTCTATATTCCCAATAATGATGGTTGGTATGCTCATCGTCCGACCAGTCAAAGCCCTATTTTCAACCCAAAGCACGTTCAAGATGGTGGAAGGAACACAAGCAGCAGGACAAAAGTTTGTTTATTTCATCGGGAACATTGTGAATATACTGCTAGCTCTTTATAAATGCCAAAGTATGGGATTGCTTCCAACACATTCCAGTGACTGGCTAGCATTTGAAGAACCGCTCACAAGAGTTGAACACATCGGAGGAGGACTATCTTTACTATAAAGTAAATAAAACATTATAAATTAATTGATGCTACATTTATTTATAGCATTTGTATAGGACTAATAAATGGTATTTACACTATCGCACTTTTTTATTGAACATAAAAAGCAAACTATCCCAAGTTGGGGCAAAAGCAAAAACTTATTTTCCTTCAGTTTTAGATTTTATGAAGTCTGTTAGTTTTATAACCAGGGCCTTAGGGTCTTCCACCTTGTCAATCTGCAAAAAAAATAAAACATTGTAAATTTCACATACAAAATATGGTGATACAACTAACCACTAAACAACTAATAATAACCTACAACAAAACTACAATATAAATGTAGAGTAATTGGGTTGATTTTAAAATAGGCCATAAAATGTACATGAGAGAGATCCGGCGGCGGCGGCGGGGCATTCAGACAGACAAACAGGCAAGATACTTTGAAATCTGTCATATCATTACAGAACCCTTACATTAATACTCTTCATAGACTACAATTTTTTGAACTGGGATAAGTATACCTATTTAAACATCAAATAGTGAAATTATCAAGGGCCAAATTGTTTACAATGCACTGCTCACAAAATAAGGTAAATCACACAGACTAAATAATGGTATGTACCTACTCAAATACCTAATATAAAAGTTGTGAGATCTAAAAAGGGAGCCAAGTCTAGAGTTTATCATAGTAATTCTTAGCTCTTCAATAAGGTCCAATTCATGTGACTTGGTCGTTGTACAGAATAATTCGATCTGTCACCTACAACGCCACTCTACAACGGCCAAGTCACATGAAATTAAGCTTATTGAAGAGCTTAGAATTACTTTACCAGGTGTAAGGGACAGCGTCCCGCAAACTGATAGGGGTTGCTCAGTCAACGACACTGAACAACTATCAGCAGGAAAACTTTGCATAAAGCAAAAAAAAAAACTTGCCTTTCAATACAAATTGTATTTTGTATGGGATGATGATCAAATTTTTCTTTCATCTCCTAATTGAATTTCCTAGTGAATGTTGTTGAGTATCGGTGACTGAGCAACCCCTATCAGTTTGCGGAACGCTGTCCTTTACACCTGGTAATAAACCCTAGACTTGGGTCCCTTTTTAGATGTCACAACTTTTTGTGCGCACCATGAACTTGGCTTACACTTTTACATTTATGTTTTGTGGGAAGATAGCTTATAATGATATCATAAGGGAAAAATAAAAAAATGTCTTATTTTTTGGACGCTTTCCCATACAAGGGTTTTTATTACCCACAAAATTTAAGTAGTGTGTCATAGAAAGTTAAAATTCAATTTGAATATACATGGCGACTCAAAGAGTGACGTTAAAAGGCAAAAATCAGATAACTTAGGTAAAGTAGTATCCAAATCACAGCCATGTATGTTCAGCGATTTTAGTAGTTAAGGAGAAAAATTGACCTGAGCGGCTTATATTTTTTTTTATTAATTCTTGGGTTGAGTATTTACGCAAGTTTTTTTTTAGTGGTGGTGGTTTGGGTATCCCTTGACCTAAGGAATTTATTTTTTGTTGTAGGACGTTCCTGTTTGAGCCACCCTGTAGATTATAATTTTCAATAGAGAAAAATATAATATGAATCAAATTACCTACTTTACTTACCTACAAAAAGTAATGATATCCCACCAAAAACATATATGTAAAAGTGTAAGCCAAGTTCATGGTAGTCTTAGTGCGCACAAAAAGTTGTGTCATCTAAAAAGGGAGCCAAGTCTAGGGTTTATTACCAGGTGTAAGGGACAGCGTCCCGCAAACTGATAGGGGTTGCTCAGTCACCGATACTGAACAACATTCACTAGGAAATTTTATTAGGAGATAAAAGAAAAATTTGATCATCCCATACAAAATGACCACCTTTGATGAATGATCAGATAATTTGTATGGAAACGCTATTTTTTTTTTATTTACGCTAAATTTTCCTGCTGATAGATGTTCAGTGTCGTTGACTGAGCAACCCCTATCAATTTGCAGGACGCTGTACCTTACACCCGGTATAGTAATTCTAAGCTCTTCAATAAGGTTAATTTCATGTGACTTCGCCGTTGTAGAGTGGCGTTGTAGGTGACACGTCGAATAATTCACTACAACGACGAAGTCACATGATTTGAAAATCTAAGAATTACTATAATAAACTCTAGACTTGGCTCCCTTTTTAGATCTCACATCTTTTTGGTATCATTCTCCCCAGCTGGACATTTTTACGTACAAAAATAATTCATAACTAGAAAAAAAAAATGGAAATTGTAATAATTTGCAGACGAGTTTCAGAAATTGTAACCGAATACTTTTGTGGCAATCATTGATTTTTGGTGGTGCTGCTGGGGAGTATGCTTTTCAGTACCTGCATAATTAAACGTACACACAGATGGTACCAAAAAAATAATAAAAATTGTAATATCATTTAGCATAATATTTTTTACAATAGTAAATACGATAATATTAGAACCTGAAAGTTTTACCGGTATGCCTGCGGTTAAGGTCCTGTCACACCGTTGTGGATGTCGTGCTTTTTACTTAGCAGGTATAAATACATAAGTTACACTAAGTAGGTGTTTTTGATACCATTAGTGTATATATTGTACGTTTAATAATGGAGATAGCGCAGTATTGCTGCGGAGTAGTTTTTTTTTCAGCAGCACCGCCTAAAACCAATGATTGCCACGAAAGTATTGGGTTACAGTTTCTGATACTCGGCTACAAATTATTACAATTTTCATACATTGTTTTTAGCTATGAATAGTTTCTGTACGTAAAAGTGTCCTGCTGGGGAGTATGGCACACTTTTTGTGCGATTCACGCACCACGACCACCATGAACTTGGCTTTCACTTTAACATTTATGTTTTTGGTGGGATGTACTAAATACGCCAAATGATTAATCGATGAAATGACCTGTACATGAAAACTATGCGATGCATGAATACCGCTAGCTATAGAGCCAATGAATACGTAGACTTGAGTCAAGTCAATGAGCGTTTTCTAGCCAACATGGCATCAGCACCGGAATCTATAACTTTGACTCATCTTTTCCTTACAAAGTTAAGGAACGATGTGTTTATCCTTTATAATAAATGAGGTCTTGGATTCAGAACAACAAAACAAATACAAAAAATAAACTAACCAATAATGATCGGTTTAATCATCATCACATACGCCCGATTTCTTTATCATCTTACGCACGACCTGTGTAGGTATTGAAAGCAAATAGAAAATAAAATTAAAATAAATTAAAACAGGCAATTGTTATGTCAATCTTTTCCCCAACAAACTAACATGGGCGAATAAAACACCTAGCTAAGAAGCGCGTCTTCACTACATAGTATAAAACAAAGTCGCTTTCTCTGTCCCTATATCCCTATGTATGCTTAGATCTTTAAAACTACGTAACGGATTTTGATGCGGTTTCTTTTAATGGATAGAGTGATACAAAAGGAAGGTTTATATGTATAATACATGCATAATATAGAAGAGAAACACTGTAATTTCCGTGCGAAACCGGGGAGGGTCGCTAGTTCATTATTATATTAATTATGCCGTTATCAAATTTCCTTATTTCGAGAATTTTGCTCCAGAAATTCGTCTGTCTGTATGTCCGCGCCTCCTCTGTTATACTTATAGATTGCACCCGCGGCTATTTATTTCCCGTGGAAATGAGGTATTTTTTGTTAAAAGTAGCTATTAATCCACATATGGGCAACCTCCGGCCCTTTAACTTCCAAGGCATTTCATCCGGCCCGCGGAAGGATTTTGAAAAAGCGTGCGAAGCCTGTAAAGTTCTCTTGTCATCACAGAAACGTAATTACGATATTTGACAAGGCCTTTCAGTTCTGTTAGTAACAAAAAAAAGGGCCTATTTGTAACAAAAAAAAATCGATATACTTTTACCATAAATATGCATAGCGCGTGTCGTACGGGATCGGGCGATTAAAACGCAATTGTAAATCATTTTGGAGTAGGTACTCTGTTGAATATCTCCGGGTACCTACCGCTGGCACTGCAGTTCTAATATGATGTTTGTTTATACGGCCCGCGAATTCATTAATATCCTCCAAACTGGCCCGCAACATTCAAAAGATGCAGTTTATTCTGTTTACTTAATTTCACCCAAATTAATTATGCCGTTTTACGCTTAAATTAGCAACAAACATCCGAAGGCACTACTTCAGCCCTTTCCCGCTTTATTGAGTCTAGATTCCGAAAAACCGTTGGCCTTAACCACCCTATGCCGCCCTACGGTTTTTCAGTCCACCGGTTCTACTAATAAATATTCCACTTGCGAAAGTTGGTAAGTGAATGAGTACGTATGTACGTATGTTCTTCTTTCACGCTGAAATGGCTGGACAAATAAAAAAAAGAGAAAAAACATAGGTTTCTTTTTAGCGCCAAAAAAATATCTCATTTCCGAGTATATTTAGCCGCAGGGCGGAAAGCTTGTTATTTCCATATGTTGGTTCTTCGGGAATTTCAAACACTAGGTCAACAAAGAACATTAATGTAATCAACTATTCAGAGACTATAGAATTTTCATCTGATCTACCATCTGCAAACTAAATCAAATACTATTAGCTACCTAGAAACAACGGCTGTAACCAAGAGTACAGAATGGTATTTTTTTTTGGAAAAATTACTAGGTTAGTTATAACAAAATGATCTACCTACCACTAGGGATAAGGGAGTCATCAAAATCTTATGTCCTTTGGATTACGTAGTCCTCTGAACACTGATATGATACGACCACAGTGGAAAACGGCAGACGACCAAATCTTCCTTAACTCAAAAAGTGCATAAAGCAAATCGTCTGCAATTAAAACTTATACTTATACTATGAAACTTTCATAATGAAAGACATATTCATTGTCAGTTTTGTCTCTAAATTCCTATCTATAAGAAATGAGACGATATTGGGTCCAAGTATTGGATACTTTATATATTTTAAGATTCGAAGACCCTCTCCCAAATGGTAGGTAACTAACTGATAAGTATCTACATAATCTACTTCTTTTATACATTATTAATAGTTATTGATCAACCGTTAATTAATACGAAGTAAGAATTATACTATTATTTTTCTGCATTAAAAATCTACAAATTACGGTGTTACTTCTTGCCGGAAACACAAAAAAGAAAATAAGTATACAAATAAGTACGTACGTACGTCTTTTCTTCAGATGTGCCCTAAATGTATTTCTTTACGTAAGTTTGCTAACTGATCCGTCGTTCGTACATTAGTCGCAACAGTCAGACTGGGTGTTCTTCATTTTATTCTAAAAGCACAAATTAAAAAGCAAAGTAAAAATAAAGGGTATTCTTAAAAAAGAGCTAGGAATTTTAAATTGCTCTTGCCAATAAAAATGCTCTGAAACGAATGTGTACATATCTTGAAATTGGGGACTTCTCTACTACACGATGATATAAAAATCTCGGCCATATATATTTTGTGACAATTGGGGCAAATTCAAAGCTAAATATTTTCTTGCGTAAATATATTTTATTTTGACGGTCGATCAATACCTACAATGATGCATATCACAACATCTATACGATAAATGTTTTATGAACTAAAGGGACGGACTACGAACAGCTATATCCTAAAGTACCTAGTGACAGTGTATATCAATAACTAATCATCAATGCTAAATTGCTGGTGAAAACAAACAACTTCTCCAAGAAACATACCAAATAGCTTTATCGAAAATTTCGTTAGAAAGGGCAACAATTTTATATTTTATTATTATACTCGTATTTGTAGTTGTTTTGTTCCACCCTACGTCTACATGAATCGTTCATAGGTAGGTAAATATTTTATGCCCAACACTATTGTACTTTTCATGAAAGTGTACCAATATCTCATGAAAAATATACAATTAACAAAAAATCACCTTGTTATAACCGGTAGCTTACAATAATTATTAACTGTTTAACTATGGGTTAGTCGGCGGGGATGGCAATTGTAATCTCTTCAAATCAAATTAAAGAAACGTAAATTAAGTTATATTCATTAAAGTTTGTTATTGGTAACATAACATACACTTTAAGATAAGTAGAGAAAATTAAATCACAAAGTTCGAAATATTTTGAAAAGCAGTGAATTTCGCGGTTTATTCGAGGATTAGGAAATTTTAACTCGGACACGGAGATGCAAACTTACGAAATTAAGCAACAGATCTAGTATTTTTTAGTCACTTTGCTTTTATTCAATTAAATGACAATCATGTTAAATTGAAAATATACAACACAGTATCATAATTTAACGAAAGGCGTTCCCGCTTTCATTAATCATGGCTAGATGTACCTTTAAATTATTACTAAAAACACGAAGCTAAAAATTTCTACCCTCAACACAGATTTCGCTTTGCGTTGTATTATCAAATAGGGTAAAAAATGTATTCGATTTCATGAATACGTTTAATATCAAACGGGAACGCGTTTCGATAATTTATTTGTGTTTTTTGTAGTAGTTGGCGTTTTAACGATAAGACATTATTCTTTAGTTTATCCGCCCACCAACCCCTCCGACGAAGCCGCTAAACAGCGTGAAAACAGCGATCGTCCAAGCTCATCGATTTCCACCGAAGTAATCCTTTGGAGAGGGTACTCGCGGTATATCCTATACAAACGAGAATACATAAATTGGATAAACGCCTAAATTCTACAGAAGATTTGGACTCTTATTACAGTCGCTGTTAGGGCCACCCAATTTCATATACTTTCGACCGTAGTAATAATTAGATAGTCTTAAAGTCCATAAAGAAAGGTCGTAACGCAGAGATTGACAAGCTTTGAAATTGAAGCAGATCAGGAGTCGTATTTTTGAATCGCTAGAACAGAAATGCGCATACGAAAGACTAACTCTCGCATGGCAATTTGTATGAAAATTGCATACGAAAGTTACTCTTTCGTTCTTACCCTTTCGCAGTTCGAGTGATTCAAAAATACAGAACCAGCTGATGAGCTTTGAGTAAAAAAACTTACGGGTGCTTAAATGCTAAAAGGAGATATTGCTTGACGATTCTGTATCAACCCCTCAACTTAATAGTACTCGTATTGTATGAGATGGATGAATCAACCAGCGTTGGATGGAAAGTGTGGACAAAATAGGAAATTAATCTTATTTTTCATGAGATTTTGGTTTAGTTACAAGAAGGTTAGAAGTTATAATAAACAATACATAAAATAGTTACCTGGTAGTTTTGTGCAATGTATACGCCAGTATAGACACCAGCTCCGAATACTATCTGAAAAGACAAATAAATACAAGGTAAGTATTTTGAATGGCAAGATATTTTTTGGTTTTCCTATCAATTGAGTGTTCAGGCCTGTATCCGGTAGAAAACTGCGAGGTTGAGGCTGATATAGAATAGAAAAACTTGGTACAAAGTTGTTTTTCAAGTTAAAATATAGCTTGTGTCAGTAATATTACATTAATTTGATTGGCCACGTTATAGAAACAGAGTTTAGGGCATTTAAATTAAACTTTACAAATACACACTGTATAATTTATAATCCTAAAGCAAGATCGGACGCTACAGCCACAGTGCATTATTTTTATTGTGTTCAAAATAAATGTCTACAAAACATATAAACGATCAAAATCCTGACTTCGCGACCAACTAGAAACTTACCCCGTTTTTCAGTACAAACAAAATAAACCCCATCCTCAATGACCCCTTCGGCGAATTACTACAAGGAGACAAATTCTTGGTGGGACATACTGGAACTTTGACCCTAAGGGGCTTGCAAGAATCGCACATTACCACTCATGGTTTATTATTACAAAACTTTAATTAAAATACACAAGAATTTTTGTCACTGTAGCATAATTTCCAAGTTTTGTGACTTTCCAATTTTGAAATTGATAATTATTGTCAGTCTTTGTCAAATACTCTTTATGGTGTAAACAAAATAAAACTTGTGATCTATGGGTATCTAATCCAAAAAGTTCTGAAAAGTTACTTTTTCAGTATGTTTCCAGACAATATTTTAACGGTAATAGGACGAGATTTTTAAGAGGTTTGCTATCCTATTCATCGCATAACGCGTTGTTTTACAAAAATAAAAATGCGTTAGATCTACTGGATCATTCAAGCATAAGCCCCGGATTCGATTTGGTCTTTTAAACAACAAGAAACTTAAAACTGTTTATTTTGAAAATAATCTGATTTATCCTCATGAGATATATAACAACTGTTTCTACAGATAAGAAACGCAAGGTTAAGTTAAAAATAATAAATAATGCAGACATTTCAGGCAATACATGCCACTACCTAGAATAAGTTTAATTTTCGTACTATCTTGTATTTTCTCTGTGGTACTATCAGTAATTTATCTCGTCAGTAGATAATTATTTGCATACATACATACAAGCACGCCTTTATCCCTAATGGGATAACGACCTAAAAAAAGGTCGTTTCGCCGCGTCTGACAAAGTTTTGAGGGTTATTTAAGATAGATTTGACAGATTGTCAGTTCATCGCTTAAATTGCAATATACTGAAACCCTCGGATCCCTTAGCTGGCTTTTACAGAAGAAAAAATGCAGGAAAATAGAGGAAATGCAGCGAGAGAAAAACATAAAATGTGCCAACATTTTATGTTTTTCTCTCGCTTCCAGTCCAGCATGGGAGAAAAATGGAGAATCATTTAGAAGCAACAAATTAAAAATTCCAGTTCCTCTATCTAAAGTTTTGTTTCTTTACATGACATTTCCGGAGATTTTTATATCTCATTAATTTCTCCGAATTTTCACTCGCTCCGAATTTCCAAATAAGTTTAATTTTCGTGGTGTTCTCAGTTCGGCTTTTGTAAAGCCTCTACGACTGCGTAGGCGTATTCGTAACATGGTCTACGAAAAGTGCACAGAAATTTATTATAACTAAGTTAAATAATTTATATAAAAAAAAAACCTTTTGTTTATTTGCATATATTTTTTAAACCCTTCGTAGCAGGAAAGTGGAAATTATTGTGCGTATAAAGCTTACTTCGATTTATATTCAGTGATATTCAAAAACTGAAACAAGTCTTTCATATGTCGAAAAAAAATCATGAAAAGAAAACACATTCCTTTTTATTTTCTCGTTAACTATGTTCAATATTGGGGGTAAAGCGGGTAACTTCAATTAATATAGCTTAACTGCTATAGTAGGTATCTTACAAACATACTTTTACTTATATATCTGTCACATTCTAACAGTGTTCATCTCCCTAGCCTTATCCCGCATCTCACGGGGTCGACTACCTAATCTAGGGGATTGAATGAGGGTACTGGTTTTTACACAGAGCAACTGCCATCTGACCTCCGCAATCCAGAAGGGAAACCAGACCCAATCCTAGATAAGGTCAGAGTTTTTAAGCCGCCAATGCTTAGCACTGACCTCTGACATGGCTTAATGACTAATATCTACAGTATTAAACAATATTAACCGTTCTAACAGTGTTGTGCATACAAAAACAAAAAAAATAAACATTGTAATTTTTTTAGTTTATCCCATATTATTAGCCTATACAGCTTCTGGTGTCAGGTTAGGTTAGGCTGCACCTAACAAACCTATTTTTTGCCCTATATTTTCATCCATTTTTATGTTAACTTTCATTGTGGTCACAAGTCTAAGCTAACCTAACCTGGCATAAGACTGCACCTAACAAACCTATTTTCCACTAAATCTACATACTGTTCTATTTTTGGGATATATGTTGGGATGTATGTTGTCTGTATGGATTGACACCATTTGCCTAAGAAATATTTGCTGTATTGGGTGTTTATGATTTAATCTGTGCTGTATGGGCTGATTCCTTTTGCCTTAAAAAATATTCAGTTTAGTTGAACTTGAAAAATGTAACCTCAAAATTGTGCTCAAATTTCATCTTTCAATCTTTAAAGCAGTGTAGAGACCGTGGTGAGTTAATCGAAACATAGAAGATTTTAAATGGACACTATGACTTTGAGGATTTTGATAAACAGATTCTTCGACGAGATAACAACACTTGCTTGAGAGGACACCATCTCAAACTACATGGATGGAACCAATTACCCGAAGAAGTGGTTTCGGCGCCAAATGTCAATAAATTCAAAAACTTACTATACAAACACACCATTGACCAAAAGAAAAAGTCAACAAAGTAAAGCTGGATGCAGACATTTATCAGTTGTTCCAACTGCCTGTCCGTCTAAAAATAATAATAATAATAAATTTATGTAGTTATTATTTATTTAGGTGTGACCAGCAAAAAATCTTAATTGTTATAAATTAAGTAAAACATGGACTATCTTATGGCACCAAAATAAATACAACTATCCTGTATCCTTAATGAGCATCCCACCCAATTATTTAAAAAAAATAATTGAGAAAAAACTTTCATTTATTAAATATTCGTTTAGTCTAATAGGTGCATAGCCTCATACTTATTTGCAAGTACTAAAGAGTAAATGACATGCAAATGTTTCATGGGTTAATATCATTAAAACGTGAAAAAAATTACTTGAAAGTATTCCCCGTCTCTTGCCAAAACATACTAAAACAAAAAACTCGTCGCGTAGAAAAATATCGTGTCATAATCTATTCTTGGCAGAAAAAAACTTACACAAAAGATATTGGCAAAAACTATTTTTTTCGCGCAAAACAATGATGAGTTTAGAAATGAAAACAAACAAATTTATACTTACCACTCCCTTGAACATGGTTAAAACTAATTGGGTGACAACGTGGCTTAAATATTACGATTATTCTTAGTGGAATACTTAATATTTAACCATTTCCTCTTTCACAGTTTTGTCCGCTAAGCAAAGCAGCTGACTGACATGACATTGACGTTGACGTGACGTAATATTTTTACGGTCCTCCCATTAAGGAAGGCAAAAAGCATGAGCCCATGCAGCCCAGTATTCAGTATTTTTTTTGTTAATGGCACTAGTTGGACTTTGTGCCAGTGTCAAGTAAATAAGTTTCATAACATTTTTTTTAAAGTAAATTCTTTAGCTAATTCCCTTTATACGTCTGTGAGCTAATCTTAACCTATGCCACAGAATATATAATAGTACTACATACAGAATGGAGATTCACTTCCCTTCCCCAGTCCAACATACGTCACACTCTGCGCCGGATTGTGGGCTATATTGAGCGTACGCTTAGCGTAACGGAAATAATAAAGCTTTGTGTTCCAAAGATGGTTAGGTACTGTTCCGTGTACGGATGTCTTTCTACCACAAGATATGACTTCAATAGGAACTTTTTTAGATTCCACAGTGATGAAAGACTGTAAATAAATTCATACAAAATATGCAACCTTCCAACAATACATATCCAACATTCTAACTAAACTTTAAAACGTTGGTTTAATCAAGAACCAGATTAATGAAGTGATGATTATGACCGGTATAACAAAATTTGTCAACCCTTATAACACGCACACAAACGCATGTCAAGTGAAACATGCCGTCTGCCGATGTGTAACCAAAATGACATTATAGTTAGGAGTGTCCGAGCTGTGCCTATGCTTAAAAAAGTCATTGAAATTGTCCCTAATATTGTCTATCATCTATGATTGAAATGTGCCGGTGATTCCCATTTCAACGCTCAACAAACTTTGCGCAGGATAGCAATTCGAATCATACGGTAGCGCCTTCCTTTGTTTCTTCCTCCTACTACATTGTCCTTCGCCAACAGATTATTATTATGTTAAATCAACCACCTTAATACAATAAACACTACGACATCATCAAGAGCTTTGTTTTAGAATATATAATAGTGCGCTTTGATCAAGAGATCCCTAGTGTCATTCAGCGTCCCAGCTGTCCTTGAGATGCCGTTTAGATGTCCGGAGGTCGGACGGCATGACTCTTATTCCCTGGAAGCAAGGCAAGGTCCTAGTGTGGCACGCTACATGCGTAGACACTTTCGACCCGCCCGCCCTCACACGCCGGTGCCGCACGCAGTTCGCTCCACGGAGATGCTGAAAAAGCGGAAGTATGTGGATCAGGGTGGAATGTTAACTTTCTTCCCTTTCGCATTAGAAACAATGGGCCCCTGGGGCCTAGATGCCATTTTTTTTAAAGTAATTACAACGCGCCTTATTGAGGCAACTGGCGACCCGAGGGCCGGCAGCTATTTCACTCGCGATACACTATACACTTCTTCTTTTGTCGAGTGGGTATCGAGTCTATGGATCGATGAACTCTGGTGTCAGAGTTTTTAAACCGCCTAGTAGCACAACTATCAGGCCTCTGACATGGTTTGAGTAACGCCCACTATCGAAAACAGCGACCGGGACCGACGGCTTAACGTGCCTTCCGAAACACGCGATCGTCTTCTTTTCGGACAATCAGGTGATAAATCACCTGCAATGTCCTAACCAAACTGACAGACAAAAAATCTAAATACGGTATTTTTTACTTCTATAGCATTTATAGACCCTTAAATTTATTTTTTCTTATTTATCTCCCATGTCCAGACATCGACCTGTTACATTTTTATTATAAGTATGTAGATATAATTCTGCTGTTGTCGTTCTGCCTAGCCCAAAAGGGATAAAGGTATCCACTGTTCTGGAACTTGATTTTTAGAAATTGAAAATCTTCTGCCGCTCCTCTGAATTGTACCTACCTACCTACTATACCGTGTGCTGGTACCTTTTATGGTTCTGTGTACCCCGCAATAAGAGAGGGGTGATTTTATTTACAGTCAGGTGCAAAATGAGTAGTACCTAATAAATTACCCAGGGAATTTAGGAAGGAAACTAGTTTAAAGTAATAAAACTCCATCGTAAAATAGCAAACAACAATTATTTAATTATTGAAATTAATAGCGATATTTACAAAAACAACAGTTATTATGGTGATGGATGATGACAATAAATTACTTAATTATGTTTACATAGTTCCGAAAAAATCAAAACAAGCCATTATACATTTTTATCTAGTAAAAAGTATAAACAATTGATAAATTAAGTTTATTTTGACATGAAATATTCTCAAATTGGATTTGGCAGTGTATGGAATATTAATAATATATTGCCCATATTTTTATACTCTAAATACTTATCACAGGAAAAGTAATAATTTTCGACCTCTTTACACAATATCTCGTACCTACACTAATGTAACAATTAATTTCTACTTAATTACTAATAGACGAATATGTACATATCTTACTTGTAATTCTAACTTAATCCTCACTCTATCTAACATTAAATAATTAGACATTTCCTGAAATCTATACAACTACAGGCATTCAAATTGCTAGTTAAAGTTTATATATTGTATATTGAAATAAAAGAGCTATGTAGGTATAGGTGTGGTATAGATAATACCAAGTAATACTAATAAAATAAGGCAATTTGTCTTATGATATTGAACAACCATGAGTGCATTTATCACATATACTGTACTATCATACGAACTACCTACTTATTCTGTTCATTGTTCTGCGTTTCTAAAGAGGTATTGTATGTTTTCTTCATGAAGTGCTATTAGCAACATGATAATGCCGCCGGTGAGAATGCCTAATACCGCGAGGATTAAGTTAACACTTTTCCCGTGATTATTTTCATTTATTTCTGGTACTAAATCCGCCAGGGCAATATAAAAGAAGGTGCCCGCAGTCGCGGCGTAGATCCACTGTGAGGTGGACTCGTGATCCTCCGCGAGCCAAATGCCGCCCGCCATACCCATGAAGCTGAGTATAGAAGACAGCAAGTTGTAGTACAAGGCGCGCTTGATGGTCATACCGGACCGCAATAACACCGCGAAATCACCAAGCTCGTGCGGCAGTTCGTGACAGAACACAGCTAAAGCAGTAGCAAAGCCTGTCACCGGATCCCCACTAAATGCTGCACCGATGGCAAGACCATCAGTAAGATTGTGCAAACCGTCACCCACTATCACCATTAAGGCAGTAGACGTCATCGGTCGCTCAGCCGGCGGCGGAGGCGAACCAGGCATCATAGCACCCAGTTCAATAGGTTCTATTTGTTTCGCGGATTCCGTTTTGATTTCTTCCACCGTTTTGACCGAATCGTGAGAGTGAGCGTGACCTCCGTTCATAGTTTGCATGACAGCTTCGACGGTGTAAAAGAGAAGGATGGTGAGAAAGGTGACGCTGCATTTGAGGACCACCTCTGTTTCTTCGTCGTGACTTCCGGGGGGGCCGTGGGACTTGATGGCGTGGGGTAGGAGATGCAAGAGGGCGTCGCCGCAGAGAGTGCCCACTGCTACTGCGACCAGGAAGTGAAGCACGTGGCTGAATATCACGGACTTGAGAAGAGGCACCACAGCTACACCTAGCAGCCCAGTGGCGCTGATCACCAGGATACTCAAACTGGCGTAGATCCAAGCTGAAAAATAGAATAATTTTACAGTTAGACTAGGATTTCTAGCAATTTAGAAAGATAGGCGATAGATTATTAGGGAGATAGCAAGTTTGTATGGACAGACACTTTTGTGGTCAACGGGCCGCTCACTACTGGTCACGAAATGGGGCTGATATGCCCATGCAAACTATTAATGGAAAAATGTTTAGATAGAGATGTGTAAAACTTACTCCAATATCTCTCAAGTTTGGGCGTAGGCGCCTCGGTCTTGTAGCAGGATCGCTGGTCCAGCTGGTACACCAGCGCAGGACACATCTCCAGGAAAGTCTTCTGGCCGATGGTGATGACTCCCGGCTCGTTCTCCATACCGTATACCTCCAGTATTTCCTTCGGCGACAGGCATGATTTCTTCAATATTGGAGCAGCTGGAATTATGGAAATAATATCATAAATATTTGTTTATACATTTTCAGAAAATTTATGTTAAAATATTAAGAAAATTTTCTTTTTGTAGGATTGGGAATCGAACTCGAAAACTTCGGCAACGGTTGCGCATGCGCTGTAGAGGAGTTTGAAGGCTACATAAGTACTGTAGATCAATCTGTAGATAGATTTCTGGGTTTCGAAGTTATCAATGCGTAGGTAAAGCCGTGACTCCTGCGCACCAAAACATACAACTGCCTCCGTGGTCTAGTGGCTAGTGCCATGGACTCCCGATCCGGAGGTCCTGGGTTCGATTCCCAGGGGGGAAACACTTTGTGAATTTACCAGTTTGGTTAGGACATTGCACGCTGAATCACCTGATTGGCCGAAAAGAAAAAGATTTCGTGCTTCGGAGGGCACGTTAAGCCGTCGGTCCCGGTCGCTGGCTTTGATAGTGGTCGTTACTTAAAACCATGTCAGAGGCCTGATACTCGTATTTGTGCTACTAGGCGGTTTGAAAACTCTGATACCAGGGTTCATCGGGTCGATAGTTTCGATACCCACTCGACAGAAGAAAAAGACCAAAACATACCCCCGCGGGGCAGAGAGGGGAAGGGTTTCCCAAACATTTTCGTTCCCCTCTCTGCCCCGCGGGGTATGTTTCGTGTAATCTTTCAGAGCAGGAGTCACAGCTTTAGTAGCCTAATGTTTATTGCACTTTGTATATTCCCTTGAATATTTTAACCTTGATCGCAAAACAGAAGTCAATAACGTATTATAAGTAGGCACTTAGATAATTTATTTATCAGCAGTCAACACTTAAAAGGATTATTTAACTATCACGTAAATAACACTGTTAGTCATTTATTACATAAATTATATTTTTTACGCATTAATAAAATCTTTTAAATCATCTAACTGGTACATACATACATACATATAATCACGCCTTTTTCCCTAATGGGGTAGACAACGCGTAAACGACCAAAGGTCGTTCCGCCACGTCTGACAAAGTATTGAGGGCTATTTAAGATAGATTTGTAGGTATATTGCTGTAGTGACAGGTGTTGCCCATCGCCTAAATTTCAATAAATTGAAAACCTCGGACCCCTAAGCTGGTTTTTACAGCATGCCCGGGAGGAAATGCAGCTGGCACATTCTACGTTTTTCTCTCGCTCCAAGGTCAGCATGAAAGTAAACGAAGACTTACTGGTACACTGATGTATAACCGTACCAATCAGAAGTTGTAAGTGTAAAAAAAGCATTAATTACCACCACTACTAAGCTTTCAACGCTCTCCATTGTTTTTATTGGGAAAAGAATCTACTGAATAAGACTGTGAAAAAAAAAGAACCCAAGTATAATAAATATTTCAGTTTTTTTCCTTTCAGCCTTTCAGCTATGTTATGCCTATCTAGTTTTTTACGTCACGATGTACACAAACTTACGTATAAACACACACGATCACACTCACAGCCCCCACTAGGATTCCCTGTATCAGGGTGCCATGGACAATACACAGAAACAACCACAAAGAACACCCAGACCCAGAAACAGACATTTAAACTCATCATTCAAATGTCCGCCCCGGCCGGAAATCGAACGCAGAACCCTCTGCGTAAAAGGCAGGTACACTGCCAACTAGGTCGCGAGGTCTATATAGATTTTAACTTAATAATGGAAAACCAAAATACTAAATCTTTAGTTAAGATGTGCCCTCATTCGTAGATATGGGCTTATCTAATACCTAATCCAATGGGCAGATTTCTAATGATAAAAATTATAGAGTAGGTACTTAATTAATACTGTGATGGAATTATTTATGAACACGTGAACTACAAGAGATTATTGTAGTATGAAACACGTAAAGGACAAGGCTAGATAAGAAATGAGGAATCTATTACGGTAGCTTCGTCATGTACTTGGTACAGTGGGCTCGATTCTAGATACCACCGGCTTAAACTAAAATTAAATCTATCTGTCACATCCTAAATAATAAAATTAAAAAAGGACAGATAGACATTCTATGGTTTTATACATTGTCCATTAGATTTTGACGCGCTTTTGCACGTTTCCCATTTATTTCTAATCAGTTTTATCCGCCATATCATATGACGGCGGATTAAAATGACAGATGACACATAAAACCATCATTTCCCTAGCCTTATCCCGTATCTCACGGGGTTGGCTACTTAATCTAGGTAATTGAACGAGGGTACTGGTTTTTATACAGAGCGACTGCCATCTGACCTCCGCAACCCAGAAGGGAAACCAGACCCAATCCTAGATTAGTTCAGAGTTTTCAAGCCGCCAATGCTTTCTCTGACCTATGGCATGGCTTAACGGCTAAAATATACGATGTTAAACGATATTAACCAGGACCAACGGCTTAACGTGCCTTTCGAAGCACCGAATAAACGTACATATGAACTTCGAAAACCGAAAAACACATTGCTACGTGGTGGGATTCGAACCACGACCAGCTCAGGAGGCAGCGGCCCTATCCACTACACCATTGGGTTCCCTAGATAACACATAAAACCTAGATAACACAGACTATAAATCATAAAACGGAGAGAATAGATCTCCTGTCCTTTTCCAATGTTTTTAGTCTGAAAGTGACAAACAAATTTTAATTTTAGATTTAGCCGGGAAATCTAGAATCGAGCCAATTCTGTCTACAAAAACATAGAAGGAATTTCCATGTATACTAATTAAAAAAAACAAAAGTTTAGAAGGTGACGAAGGTTTCAATGTATTTCTATTTAGATGACAGGTAGCAAGCTTTTGTTATTTTTTTTCTAAAATATCCTTAAAACTATGCTATTTTTGATTCACATGGTCTATCTATACGGTTAAAATATCAGTTCACCTTAGTGCCAGTTAAAAACAGTTACTATAGATTTGTTTGACTAAAATTATTGCAGTCTCTGTTCTCTCATGGTAGAAAATGACAGGTATTTTTTTTTTTTTAATTTTCTTCCAATAATTATTGAGTACAATTTATATTTAAATTAATAAGACAATTCGGAAGAACAGGAGCCTAAACTAGGAAAACCCTGTATCTTAGGACTCCTGGACCTCCCCATCGGACATGGATCCATCATTTTACTATACAGTAAGATGTAGGTAATTAATAAATTTCACTATAAGGAAAAACTAAATCAAAATAAATAAAAAAGAGTCAATAACATAAAACAATAAAATGATTGCAAGATAGAATGTGTGCGTTCGTGTGTGTGTGTGTGTGTGTGCGCGTGCCTGCGTGTGTGTGTGTGCGTGTGTGTGTGTGTGTGTGTGTGTGTGTGTGTGTGTGTGCGTGTGTGTGTGTGTGTGCGTGTGTGCGCGTCCCTGTTGGTTCATGTCGTAATTAAGAGCAGTTGATTAATTCGTGACTTTCGCAAGTACGAATTGCTACCAGTATCTGTTTTTATGTAGAGGAGGCTACGAAGTAGGAGGTCACAATACGAATGAACTCCTTACATTGACGCAGGACCTTACGAATGGGCCTCGGCTGGGAAGGGTCGAAGATGTACGCCCGCGGAGGAGTCTGACTCGTAATAGGATAATAGCGAGTTATCATGGAGTTATCAAATGACCATCTCAATGTTCCTCGTATTGTTGCGCATTTCCTCTCGATCTGGATTTACCGCGTCTGAGAATCGAACTATACCTAAGTATAAAGTTGCTTTTTTTGTTAAATTTTATGTTTGGTGATCTCACAGCAGCGGTATTAGGATACGTTACCAAAGTAGCAATAGTGACAAAGGTACATACACGCATATAATCGCACCTTTATCCCTAATTCCCATCCCTTTCTTCCATGCTGGCCTGGGAGCGAGAGAAAAACATAGAATGTGCCAGCTGCATTTCCTTCCGGGTATGCTGTAAAAACCAGCTAAGGGATCCGAGGGTTTCAGTATATTGTAATTTAGGCGATGGGCTGACAACCTGTCACTACACCAATATACTTACAAATCCATCTTAAATAACCCTCAAAACTTTGTCAGACGTGGCGGAAAGACCTTTGTTTGGGTCGTTTACGCTCTGCCTACCCCATTAGGGATAAAGGCGTGATTATATATATGTATGTATGTATATCCCTAATGGGGTAGGCAGAGCGTAAGCGACCCAAACACAGGTCGATCCAACACGTCTGACAAAGTTTTGAGGGTTATTAAAGATAGATTATTAAGTATATTGCTGTAGCGAGGTTATCAGTACATCGCCTAATGTGCAAAGTACAGAAACCCTCGGATCCCTTAGATAGTTTTTACTGCATGCCCGGGAGGAAATGCAACTGGCACATTCTAAGTTTTTCTCTCACTCCCAGTCCGGCATGGAAGACAAAGGTTTAACTTGTCTTAAGAAACAAAGATGCATATAGCCCTATATGCTCTTTTCGGACTTATTAAAAGAAAGCATAGCATAGCGTAATGTTTAAAATACATAATAGTAACGTCCTTGTTTTTTAACGTTATTCACGATAAACGCCGGAATTCCGGTTAGACCTTGCGGATATTCATTCATTCACACACACACCACGTTTACACCACGTCCTTCAGTGTCTACTGGTAACTTGTATTGTTGCCAACAATTGCGCTTATTATTGATATATCCTATTTCCGTATTTATTACTTTCTTCCTCAAGACGGGAAAACAAAGAAAAAGGTATGTGAAGTGGTACTCAAAACTTTAGTCTATTCCGATTGTCTGGCTCTACATTATTGTGTAAACTGTGGAATTAGGAAGAACTCGTGTTGTAGTCAAAAAATGCTCTTTCGCGGTTCCGTTCATCATTGTACTGTGACGATAAAAAAAACGACAAATTCGAGAGCATCTTCCATTGGTGTGCAAAAAGAGGTGCGAATCCGTAAATAAGCAAAAGATCATCGACCTACAACGAGGATGAAGGCAATCTGAGCTGATTTGTCACAGTCTCAGCTCTGAAAACGTTAAATCAAACCTGCTGAATGCAAGCAAAAACGACACATTGCACAATAATAGGCACTTGTCCGCAATTTAAATGAAACAGTTTTTTTTCAGCACTTCAGAAAAACTATTCTTTCAGCTGTAGTAGAGTTGAGTCGATAGTTTTTTCAAGTAATTATTACGTAGGAACTGGTTTACCGTAGTAGGCTTAACCAACTGCTTACTGTATGATTTATGTATGTAGATAAAGTAATAGATTGTTTTTTTTTTTAATATTGAACAATCAATGCGTGAAGACTGCTTTTTTATGACATTATCACAAATGTCATGAAAAATGACATGAAATGAGTTTAAAAAATGTTTAAACTTAGTCCATACTTATAAAAACTTTTCATGTAAACAGTAAAAACAATTAGTTTTGTAGAGTTTACAAAAATAACACGTCTAGGCAATACAGAACAATTTCACGCAAACACCAACAGTATGACTAATAAATTTGGTACAACCGTGAAGGTCGATAGACACCTAATACTCGTAATGACAATGAAATTGAAATTCAAGGATCCAAGCAGAGATTTCAGTACTAAAAAACTACGACAAGAAAACTTATAGAAACTTCCGCCTTTCACGACAGCAATTAACTAACTACCTACCTATCTAAAGGGTGATCGACTGGTGGCCAACCTGTCGCCTTCATACATACATACATACATAAAAATCACGCCTTGATCCCTAAGGGGGTAGGCAGAGCGAAAACGACCAAAATGTCATTTCGCCACGTTTGACAAGTTTTGAGGGTTAGTTTAGATGGTCATGTATATTGCTATAATGACGGGTTGTCAGCCCATCGCCTAAATTGCAATATACTGAAACCCTCAAATCCCTTAGCTGGTTTTTACAGCATGCCCGGGAGGAGATGCACCCGGCACATTTTATGTTTATCGATCACTCCCAGTCCAGCATGGAAGTTGCCTTCAAGGATGGCATAACGAATGCATATGATACGGTGTAATCAACAAAATAAATTAAATAAATGAATTTAAGAAATAACTTAGTCATTTATACAAGAACAAGACCTGACTATCCAGGCTGTTCTGTGGTGGTGGATGTTTCAGGGCAATAAAATGTATCTACTAAAGTAAAGATTATCTTTATTGTACCGAAACATTTATACTCATTTATTGTGAGTAGATTGCTAAAAAATACTGATCAGATCGTGTTACTAAATCATCGATTATAAAAAGTTTTTAAAGAGTCGTAGATAAACCGACTTTAACTCTTTGACGAAGAATCATTTGTAGAGCGATATTGAAAAGTTTACAAAATTAGTGATTGAAGCGAAAACTTTGAACAATTTAGTTATGTGTTTACTCCACTCTACATCATTATCTATCTCATGATACTAAGCTGCCGATGGTAAAAGGATTTCTGAAGCCCTGAATTATGATTATAATTTGTAGGTGGTAGGGTTTTGTCCCGGGGAGTACCACCCTGTGGCTTATTTCTGCCGCCAAGCAGAAGTATTCGCACTCCTGTATTTCGATGAAGAGCAAGAGAGCCAGTGAAATTACAGCCACCAGAGATATTCTACCTTAGTCGTTAAGCCAACTCAGATTCCAGTGCTAAGCATTGGCGGCTTGAAAACTCTGACCTAATTTAGGATAGGGTCTGGTTTCCCTTCTGGGTTGCGGAGGGCAGATGGCAGTCGCTCTGTGTAAAAACCAGTACCCTCGTTCAACACCTAGATTAGGTAGCCGACCCCGAGAGATACGGGATAAGGCTAGGGAGATGATGAGATATATTCTACCTTAGATCTCACGTTGTGCAACGTTTACTCTGCTACTTTACTAGGATCTAGTGGTATACAGTAGGTGTTATAGGCTACTGTGTTTTTTCATGCTGGCCTAAAAGCGAGAGAAAAACAAAGAATGTGCCAGTTGCATTTCTTCTTCTGTAAAAACCAGCTAAGGGATCCGAGGGTTTCAGTATATTGTGATTTAGGCGATGGGCTGTCACTTCAGTAATATACCTACAAATCTATCATAAATAAGTCTCAAAACTTTGTCATACGTGGCGGAACGATTGTTTAAGTCGTTTACGCTCTGCCTACCCCATTAGGGATAAAGGCGTGTTTATATGTATGTATGTAAGTGTTGCTTACCATCAGGTGGGCCATAGGCTTAGTTGCTACTCCAAGTTGCCACTTTATATCATTTAAAAAAAAATTATTACTTACCGGAAGTAGGAGGGGAACGTCTGTGCCGATGTAGAGTGTCGTGCAGTTGCCGGAAGGTGCCGTTCACCCGATGTACGGCGATGTCGTGGGGAGAGTTGAACACTCTACCTCCCAGGCCCAAGTTGTCCAGGAGGTGCTCGAAACCCTGTAATGGGGAAAGCAAAAATGCTGCAAATTCTTTTGCGGTGTAGGTTGTCGAGGACGACCCTGATGAACTCTATAGATCTTTGACGTGGTTTGTGTAACCGACAGTCAAAGGCAGCGATAGTGTTACGGTATCGAAACTATTTTGTAATGGTATTTTATGTGAATTTGTGTAAAAGGAGTTTATTTCCACAAACCTAAAATATTATTAATTAACAGAAAACGTTAGCAGACCAAAAATAACACTCGTAAGCTTAAATGCAGTAAGCAAACGTAGATATTTATTGCTTTGTGGTAAGCAATCGGATGTACCTTCATTATTTTTGTAATAGAAATCCTGACTTCAAAAAAGTATCGAGAACTAGTAAAAGTATCAATACCAACTGGGTATCAGTAGAAACAAAAGTATCGAGTACCGAGTAGTATCGATATTTTTTTCGTATTCCTAGGCAGCGATGTACCGAAGGATAAAAGACAGTCAATATAAAATATACAACAACTTTGGGATTAAATCTCGAGATTAGGCTAGATTTCCAAATACATAACATAACATAAAAATACTTTATTGCACGTAAGAATACAAATCATACAACACAACAGATAACAACAAAAAACAAGTACAACATAGGCGGCTAAGGTAGCAATTTCCTCCAGGCAACCTTTGGGTGAAAGAAAAAATGCCTACCTAAACCTAGTAAAATATATCCTAAATACATTACATATAATACATAAACTTGGTACAAGCTACTACATAGATATTGTAAAATAAACTAATACCAAATACCTAGGTAAGAATCTCTAATCTTATTAATTATTCAAGTCAACAATGTAATGGTGTTATTTATCAATAATTGAAAATCGTGGGAATTATCTACAGACAGGTATTAACGAATGTTTATTTATACTATGTTTGATAAATACCCAATTCTGATAAAATGTAAATATTCTGAGATAAGTTTTTAGTGATAAATAAGGAAAACGACAATTTGTAAAAATAAATTAATAGAAATAATCAATCAGTTAATTAATAAATAAAGAGGCCCGACTGATTGACCGACTTACCATATATCAATGGAGCGTTACAGAAATAAATGAGCAGTTGGTGTTATTTTGCATTTAAATAAAAATGCATAACAATAAGATATTTTATTGCGCGAAAAATGTCACTATCGCGGGTTAAGGTGAAAAGTCCAGTCCTACGAGAAAATCCATTAAGCAGGTGAAACCGGTGGGCGGAAACAATAGTTTACAATATTTTTTTTAAATATAGATAATGAGAAAATGTATTTATGGAATATTTATAAAGGAAGGTAAGTGGATATCAAGTAATAATATACTGATAAAGATTGTCTAAATAACAAAAAAACAGGCTGTTATATTATATTACCTAAACGATGTGATTAATTTCAGATTAGATTAGATTTTTTATGCAATACATGTTTATCTATCTAGTTATTTAATCTTATTCCACGGATTAATAAGAGACAAGATGATGAGAGTAAAGTGGAACTAATTAAATAGAGTAAATGACGTATAGAATATAAAAAATATTCAGATATATAAAAAAGTTTATGTATTTTTTTATGGCTTTTTATACGTAATTACTTGCATAGGCGCAGAAGTTTTCCATCTGTACATTTAGTAAGTTGGACACGGAAATCTAATGCCTACAACGCCAAGAGATATAAAGCGGGAAGTTCTGAGTGTTAAGCATTATCTAATCAAAAGCAGCGGGTAGGGATTTAGATGTACGTAGTAGTAAGTATGGCTAGAATCTTGCAGGAAGAGAAACTGGTTTTGACTAGTTCATGTCTCTGGAAGACTGAGTTTCCAAACAAGCTGGGGAACTTTAATAATCTAAGCATTTAAGATGTTTTAAACGTCTAAGCTCTTTCTGCTGCCCATGTATCTTGAAGTTGTAATACATACATACATATAATCTCACCCTTATCCCTTATGGGGTAGGCAGAGCGTAAACGACCTAAACAAAAGTCTTATCTGCCTCACTTATGCACTCTCACTACCGTAGGTCAGCTGGAAGAGATTTCTTTTTAGAGATAAGCTGTACCTGTTGGGCTATTGTTTTTTATATTTGTGTCCTATGTATGTTTATGTGTGCAATAAATTGTTAAATAAATAAATAAAAGTCATTCCGCCACGTCTGACAAAGTTTTGAGGGTTATTTTAGATAGATTGATTTGTAGGTATATTGCTGTAGTGACAGATTGATAACCCTTCGCCTAAACTACAATATAGTGTAACTCTCGGATCCCTTAGCCGGTTTTTACTGCATGCCCGGGAGGAAATGCGACTGGCACATTCTATGTTTTTCTCTCGCTCCCAGGCCAGCATGAAAGAACGTTGAATGCAGCATGAATGAAGTTGTAATTGAGGCATAATATATTTTTTTACGGGATTCTACAAAACATTATACCAAACAGTATATTGTACTGTTCTCGTATGTGTGTGTACAGTCCAGAAGTGGATCCAATTCAAAATATTTAAATAAAAAGAGCAGACTGAAGTCTGAAATTAAGTGTTTTTACTTTTTGTTTCACTCTGGCATCACCTTCATGTCTAATAATCGTAAATCACATTTCATTTAATTTTCTTCCATGCTGGACTGGGAGCGAAAGAAAAACATAGAATATGCCAGCTGCATTTCCTCCCGGGCATGCTGTAAAAACCAGCTAAGGGATCCGAGGGTTTTAGTATATTGCAAGTTAGGCGATAGGGTGACAACCTGTCACTACAGCAGTGTACTTAGATATCTATCTTAAATAACCGTCACAACTTTGTCAGACGTGGCGGAACGACCTTTGTTTAGGTCGTTTACGCTCTGCCTACCCCATTAGGGATAAAGGCGTGATTATAGGTATGTATGTATGTACATTTCATTTAACTACGAACATGTCGTTCAGACGTAATAATGGTAATAGGTAAAAATCTTAGCCCGATGGTGTAGTGGATATGGCCGCTGCCTCCTGAGCGGGAGGTCGTGGTTCGAATCCCACCACTTACCAATGTGTTTTTCGGTTTTCGAATTTCATATGTACGTTTATTCGGTGCTTTTTCCGTGCTTCGGAAAACACGTTAAGCCGTTGGTCGGTTAATATTGTTTAATACCGTAGATATTAGACGTTAAGCCATATCAGAGGCCAGTGCTAAGCATTGGCGGCTTGAAAACTCTGGCCTAATCTAGGATTGGGTCTGGTTTTCCTTCTGGGTTGCGGAGGTCAGATGGCAGTCGCTCTGTGTAAAAACCAGTACCCTCGTTCAATCCCCTAGATTAGGTAGCCAACCCCGTGAGATACGGGATAAGGCTAGGGAGATGATGAGGTAAAAATCTTAGTAGCCGAACGTAACACAATGTAACACTAGAATAAAACAGGTATCTACTGACTTCAACAGATGAACATACATACATAGAATCACGCCGTTACCCCTAATTAGGTAGGCAGAGCGAAAACGACCTAAAAAAAGGTCGTTCCGCCACGTCTGACAAAGTATTGAGGGTTATTTAAGATAGATTTGTAGGTATATCGCTGTAGTGACTGGTTGTCAGCCCATAGCCTAAATTGCAATATACTGAAACCCTTAAATCCCTTAGCTGGTTATTACAGCATGCCCGGGGAAATGCAGCTGGCACAATCCATGTTTTTCTTTCGCTCCCAGTCCAGCATGGAAGAACAGATGTGACTTAGGAATATAAAAGTTGTTCCAAAAGAAATGAGATAGATACAGAAATTTTTGACTGAAGAAACAAACAATGTACAAAGCTTTTCTCTTCTTAAATCCTTATCGTAGGATGTAGCAAACGATAGAGGACACTGACATAGCTGATACTAAGAGTGTTTTTGCACTGCTCCGTATTCAGATCGTATCCGAATTGGCGTTCCTAGTAAATGTATGACAGTTTGCGCTGCGCACCCATTCATATCCGTTTAATATGGAAATTTCACGGATACGAACCGAATTCGGAGCAGTGCAAAAACGTCCTTAGTGTCAGCCATGTCAGTGTCTCCTAACGTTTGTTAAGCTACATACCAACAATAAGGATTTACCAAGAGGAAAGCTCTGCACGAGTACATTGTTTGTTTCTTAAGTCAAAAACTTCAGAATCAATTTCATTTCTTTTGGAACTAGCGACCCGCCCCGGCTTCGCACGGAAATTATCAGTGTTTCTCTACTATATTATGCATGCACTATACACATACACCTTCATCTTGAATCACTCTATCTATTAAAAGAAACCACATCGAAATCCGTTGCGTAGTTTTAAAGATTTATGCGTACATAGGGATATAGGGACAGAGAAAGCGACTTTGTTTTATATTATGTAGTGATAAGAAAGCTAGGTAAGTACTTATAATACGTATTTCTACCACGGAAATTAATTGTCTTATTTGAAAATACTTTAAACGGTAAATCGGAGGTGACACCATGGTCTGAGAAAAACAATTAAGTAAATATTTTCATATTTTCCAACCTCGTTACATAAATTAGTATTAGTTCCGGTTTGTGTATTTACTGGACATATCTAATGGTTGTTTATTTCTATCTATGTAATTGATTGAATTGAACCATTAGCAATCGTGAATTACTTTTTATATTTAAATTTGTTATATTTTATTTTAGTAATTATAATAATAAATCATTTTATTTCAGGCAATATTTACATTAGTAGATGTTAAATAATGTAAACAGAGGCCCATAGAATATATACCTTACAGACTAACATACATATGTTAGTAATAATAATAAGTTAAAATAAGTTCTTTCATGCTGGCCTGGGAGCGAGGAAAACATAGAATGTGCCAGCTGCATTTCCTCCCAAGCATGCTGTAAAAACCAGCTAAGGAATCTGAGGGTTTCGGTATATTGTAATTTAGGCGATGGGCTGACAACCTGTCACAACAGCAATATACGTACAAATCTTAAATAACCCTCAAAACTTTGTCAGACGTAGTGGAATGACCTTTTGTTTAGGTCGTTTACGCTATACCTACCCCCTTAGGGATAAAGACGTGATTATATGTATGTATATTTAGGTTTGATATTTTTTTATTTTAGTAAAAATATATAAAATGGTTTAATAAATTTATAGAATGTTCGCGAACTTCGAAAGTGGACTAACTTAGCTAGTTATTACTTAGATAGTTATTCATCTGTTTACGTTTGCTGACAACAAATGGAGCTGCCTACAGAATTAATGATCTCTTATATAACTAACTAGCGACCCGCCCCGGCTTCGCACGGAAATTATCAGTGTTTCTCTACTATATTATGCATTCACTATACACATAAACCTTCATCTTGATTCACTCTATCCATTAAAAGAAACCGCATCGAAATCCGTTGCGTAGTTTTAAAGATTTATGCATACATAGGGATAGAGAAAGCGACTTTGTTTTATATCGCACCTTTACAAATAAAGTGACTTAACTCAAAAATTTGGGATTTCAAGTTTCTGCAATAAACCGACCTTTAAAATTATAACTTGCAACCCTAAAAACTTGAAATATTTTTTAGAACATTATCTATCACACTTTTACTGAGAAAAAAATACCCAAGTATATAGGGTTGTAAGGTTATGCTTTCAAATATAGTTTTATTGCAGAAAGTCCAAATCCCCATTTTTTGAGTTCAGTCACTTTATTTCTAAAGGTGCGATATTATGTAGTGATAAGAAAGCTAGGTAGTACTTATAATACGTTTTTCTACCACGGAAATTAATTGTCTTATTTGAAAATACTTTAAACGGTAAATCGGAGGTGACACCATGGTCTGGGAAAAACAATTAAGTAAATATTTTCATATTTTCCAACCTCGTTACATAAATTAGTATTAGTTCCGGTTTGTGTATTTACTGGGCATATCTAATGGTTGTTTATTTCTATCTATGTAATTGATTGAATTAAACCATTAGCAATCGTGAATTACTTTTTATATTTAAATTTGTTATATTTTATTTTAGTAATTATAATAATAAATCATTTTATTTCTGGCAATATTTACATTAGTAGATGTTAAATAATGTAAACAGAGGCCCATAGAATATATACCTTACAGACTAACATACATATGTTAGTAATAATAATAAGTTAAAATAAGTTCTTTCATGCTGGCCTGGTAGCGAGGAAAACATAGAATGAATGTATGTAATGCATGCTGTAAAAACCAGCTAAGGAATATGAGGGTTTCGGTATATTGTAATTTAGGCGATGGGCTGACAACCTGTCACAACAGCAATATACGTACAAATCTTAAATAACCCTCAAAACTTTGTCAGACGTAGTGGAATGACCTTTTGTTTAGGTCGTTTACGCTCCACCTACCCCCTTAGGGATAAAGACGTGATTATATGTATGTATATTTAGGTTTTCTTCCATACTGGACTGGGAGAGAAAGAAAAACATAGAATGTTCCAGTTGCCCTTCCTCCCGGGCATGCTGTAAAAGACAGCAAAAGGGATTCGAGGGTTACAGTGTATTTTAATTTAGGCGATGGGCTGACAACCTGTCACTACAGCAATACACATTACAATCTAAAATTGCCCTCAATTTATGTCAGACGTGGCGAAAGCGCCTTTTAGGAGGCGTTTTACGCTCTGCCTACCCCGTAAGGGATAAAGGCGTGATTTTATGTATGTATGTATGTATATTTAGGTTTGATATTTTTATATTTTAGTAAAAATAAGTAAGGCCTTTGCCCAGCAGTGGGATGATGTGGGCTAAATAAGAAGAAGAAGAAAAATAAGTAAAATGGTTCGATAAATTTATAGAAATTTCGTGAACTTCGAAAGTGGACTAACTTAGCTATGCATCTGTTTACGTTTGCTCACAACAAATGGAGCTGCCTACAGAATTAATGATCTCTTATATAACTAACTAGCGACCCGCCCCGGCTTCGCACGGAAATTATCAGTATTTCTCTTCTATATTATGCATGTATTATACATATAAACCTTCCTCTTGAATCACTCTATCTATTAAAAGAAAACGCATTAAAATTCGTTGCGTAGTTTTGAAGATTTATGCATACATAGGGATATAGGGACGGAAAAAGCGACTTTGTTTTATACTATGTAGTGATAGTGAAGAGAGCGAGGCCCGCTTCACTTTCTGTTTCACTATCAAATCTTGAATTTTAAACCTATGCAAATTACTATTTTGAGAAAAGAAATCTTTATTTATACAAACAAATAAACATAATAAAATAAAAAGAATATTAACACTGATTTCAGCTTAAACTTCTTCTCTTCTTCTGTCGAGTGGGTATCGAATCTATCGACCCGATGAACCCTGGTGTCAGAGTTTTAAACCGCCTAGTAGCACAACTATCAGGCCTCTGACATGGTTTGAGTAACGACCACTATCAAAGACAGCGACCGGGACCGACGGCTTAACGTGCCCTCCGAAGCACGAAATCTTTTTCTTTTTCGGACAATCAGGTGATTCAGCCTGCAATGTCCTAACCAAACTGGGAAAAAATTCACAAAGTGATAAATTCTCAAATATCAACTTTGTGATTCCCCCCTGGAAATCGAACCCAGGACCTCCGGATCAGGAGTCCATGGCACTAGCCACTAGAGGCAGTTAAGCCTAAACTTAATAATTTAAACCTAAAAACTGAACAGGCGTCTCCACCAGACATGTTCCCAACATGGTGGCAGCATTTCCCCGTTGTATAGTCAAGACTTAAAATATATGAAAAGTCAAAAATCCCTTTTATCTCGGTAATTAGTAATATTTATTTTTTATATATTATTTTTCATTAAAATATCACAATGATAGATGTAATTTTTCTTTCAATTTATGCTATCAATTTTTTTTCTTTAACCTTCTAGTTCTAGACTACACCAATATTTCTTGTACCTAAAACGTGTATTCAAAATGACGTGATACTCTATCTTTGACAAAAAGAGCATTTTTGAAAAAATACGACTACTGTACCTAAACCTTACATATTTTAAATTATAGTATTATCATATTTAATAAAAGTTGAGACGCAGTTAAGAAAAACGTATTATGTTATTATTATTCTTATAACTGGAAATATCATTATATAAATGTCATATTGTTACGGTTTGATATAAAAGTTGTGCATATGCATATCTTCCATGCTGGACTGGGAGAGAGAGAAAAACGTATAATGTGCCAGCAGCATTTCCTCCCGGGCATGCTGTAAAAACTAGCTAAGGGATCCGAGGGTTTCAGTACATTGTATTTTAGGCGATGGGCTGACTTCCTGTCACTACAGCAATATACCTACAAATATATCTTAAATACCCCTCAAAACTTTGTCAGATGTGGCGGAACGACCTTTATTTAGCTGGTTTACGCTCTGCCTACCTCGTTAGAGATAAAGGCGTGATTATATGTATGTATTTATGTATATGCGTAGCACAACCCGCATAGCAAAGGAGAAGTTAATTAATTTTCTTCGAAATGTCCATACGAAAACACCTAAAAATATTGAGGGGATATCATAAATAGCTTGTGATTTGTGTTTGTGATATGTGTGAAAGTGGAAAAGTTACTCATTGGGCTTAATTCTAGATTGAACCGGATAAACCTAAAATTTAAATCTATGAGTCACTTTCAGACTAAAAACATTGGAAAAGGACAGAAGATCTGTTTCTCTTTTTGTTTGGTTTTTGATTTATAGTCGGTGGTTTTATGCGTTATCTGTCATTTTTATCTGCCGTCATATGCTATGGCGGATATAATTGACAGTAAAACTTGGGAAACGTGCAAAAGCACGTCAAAATTTAGCGGACAAAGTGTTAAACCATAGAGTATAAATCGCATGTCCTTTTTCAATTTTATTATTTTAAAAGTGACGGATAGATTTTAATTTTAGTTTTAGCCGGTGGTATCTAGAATCGAGCCCATTGATAAACCGAACAATAAGCATTAACGTAAAATGTAGTAGTAAACATAAGTTGTTTACGAGCATACACTACCTTTATACAAATGTAATTGTTTACAAATAGCCTTGACATAGGATAACTCAGACTAATATTTTGTAAGATTAACTGGTGAGTATCTCACATCATTCAAATCATTGTTTTATCTATACACATCGAACAACAATTTAACCTATTGTCTTGCTTGCGAGACTTAGGTGCATTAGTACATACATACATATAATCACGCCTTTATCCCTAATAGAATAAGCAGAGCGAAAACGACCTAAACAAAGGTCGTTCCTCCACGTCTGTCAAAGTTTTGAGGGTTATTTAAGATAGATTTGTAGGTATATTGCTGTAGTGACAGGTTGTCAGCCCATCGCCTAAATTACAATACTTATACTGTAACCCCTGGATCCCTTAGCTGTTTTTTACAGCGTGCCCGGGAGGAAAGGCACATTCTATGTTTTTCTCTCGCTCCCAGGCTAGTATGGAAGAACCCAGGCCAGCATGGAAGAAGTGCAACATAATGAATGTAAATGAGGAGATTTACTGTATGATTTTAATCTGAAATTAAATCCACATGGAATATTTTAAATTCAAACCTTTTTCCTGGTGATTGACCGTTCACTGACCCGTGCAAAGGTAAAGAAAATATTATCCTGGAGATAAGATCTTGATTATAGTATCCTCTTCAGATAAAGGAAATAATATTATATGTTTTTTAAATATATTTAGATAAATGAACCTAAAGGTTATTGTTCTTGATGGAAATGGAATCTTAGGTATTAGACAAATATAGCCCTTGTCTGACTACAAATACATACATATATTAAATCACGCCTTTATCCCTGACGGGGTAGGCAGAGCGTAACACGCCTCATAAAAGGCTATCACCATATCTGACAAAAAAAAATGGGTAATTTCAGATTGTAAGGTGTATTGCTGTAGTCAGCCAATCGCCTAAATTACAATACACTGTAACCCTTGAATCCCTTTTTGTAAAACGCCACATAATTTCATAATTTAGGGTTAATTCGTTCGCACAAACACCTGATTATTGCAAAATCGGATACAATTTCTAGCATAACAAGCCATCAACCATGATCGTTCTTTTTCGTATCGCACAAAACATCTGTGGACTCATGTGTGGTATGTGTTTATCTTTTCTGTGTGAGAACAATACCTAATATACCCATTAAGTATAATTTGCGCAGCATAATGGACCTGGCTGCTAATTTAAAAAATAAAAGATACACCGAGTGTTACGTAGCTGATAGAAGATCCACAATGTTTGATTGTTGTTCTAAAGTGTAATAGATAATTGTAGTATTGTAGCTCTAATACATACATACATACATATAATCACGCCTTTATCCCTAATGGGGTAGGCAGAGCGTAAACGACATAAACAAAGGTCGTTCCGCCACGTCTGACAAAGTTTTGAGGGTTATTCAAAATAGATTTGCAGGTATATTGCTGTAGTGACAGGTTGTCAGCCCATCGCCTAAATTACAATATACTGAAACCCTTGGATCCCTTAGCTGGTTTATACAGCATGCTCGGGAGGAAATGCAGCTGGCACATTCTATGTTTTTCTCTCACTCCCAGGCCAGCATGGAAGAAAATAGATAATTATAGTATTGTAGCTCTAATACTAGGTATTAATAAACTGGACGATCTTAGATTCACACGCGTAATTAATTTCTTTTGCAATGCTATTATTTGAAATCTTGAGGATAAAGTAGGCTGACTATTGAATTCTTTATTACCATTTTTATGACACGAAGACATAATTTTAGCTTCACGTGATACTCAATCTATACATAAATATACGTACGTATGCATGTAAACAAATCTTTTAATTTGACAACCATTTATGTTATTTTGATGACAACGCAGTATTTTGTTGTATTGATCAGGATTTTTAAATTATGATCTAGGAGCATTCCACGGATTATACAACTTTTGAATGACTTTCTGAAAATGTTAATACGTGTATGTGAGATGTAAAAAAATCAAGATAATTCTTCGAAATTTTACGCTGATAAAAATATTTTTTGATAAATTAACCCTAACCCTATAAATTCCAATTTATTTCAAAACCATCGTTTTCGTCGATTGTACGCGGAGAAGTTACCTATATTTCTGTAGTTCGTTTTAGGAAGATCTTGAACTTTCATCCCATTTGTAATTGACGTTTCGAAAACTAGTAAATCAAACTCTTATTTCAAAGCAAAATTAAAGTAATTTTTTCCTTCAATCCAGAATTATGATGTCAGATATGATACCCTACTATGGCTGTCCCGCACAAGACGTTTGAATGTTTACATTCACTTTTGCAAGATATGAGGGTAGATTGATCTAATATTTTTACGTAGCAAACAGGGTTTATTAGTGACTATCCACTGAGCTAACCAACACCCAGTTTGTAGTTTTGATATTTTGTATATTGGAATAAATTATCCCTGTCCCGCACAAGTCGCGTGTTTGTGTGCTGTGTTTATGATCGTTGTTAAGTATGGCGGACCAAAGCAAGTCGAATAGAAATAAAAGATATTACGAAAAAAGGAAGGAGGAAGACCCTGAATACCGAAATACCGAAAATCAACGAATTAACGCTTTAAAAAAACGAAAGAAGGATTCCATGACTAAAACAGAATTAATAGATATGAGAACATATGAAAGAGAAAAGAAAAGAAGACAAAGGGAGCAAAAACGTATTCAGAGTAATACTTCGAATTCAGGTAAACATTTTTTTTGTTGAATAGTTTTAGATAAGAGCTACAATTATTATCCTACTAATATTATAAACGCGAAAGTTTGTAAGTACTCGTAAGTAGGAATGGATGGATGTGTGTTACTCTTTCATGTCTAAACGGCTGGAGCTATTTTAATAAAATATAGGTAGGTATGGAGGTAGCTGACACTCTGGATTAACACATAGGCTACTTTTTACCTCGGGAAAATGTCTGATTCCCACGGGAAAACTCAGTAACCCGCGGTTGAAACCGCTGGGCGGAAAGCTTGTTTCTTTATAATTATGTAAATTATAAAAGGTCATCTCATATTATTTTTTAGATTTGCCCACCACATCATCGGCCTCTCAATCCCAATCACCTTCAGAACCATACAAATGCCAAAAAACAGCTTCAAAAGCTATCAAAAAAGCTATACAGGCTCTGCCAACTTCGCCTTCAAAGCGTGATTATATTATAAAGGGTTTGTGCCGCCGTTTTGAAATCAAGCTAGCTCAAGAAATGGAGAGTAATTTGGCAGATGTTGATGAAGAGGATACCCTAGAGGATGACGATCTCATGGTCAAGATGTTTTATTTTCGTCCAGATGTAGTATACACCTGTCCCGGGATGAAAGATTGCATTACGTCCTGGAAAACTGGTAAAAAGGTGTCACTGCAGAAACATTATCTGACTATGTTTTTAAGGGAAGCATTCCATGTTTTTAAAGAAGAGAATCCTTCGGCAAAGATCGGATTTTCCAAATTTTGAGAACTGCGTCCAGAAAACGTACTGCTTTTGAAAGATACTCCCTCCGAACAATGCAAATGTAAGATTTACGAAAACTTCACGTTAAAATTAAAGTCATTACGTATCAAATACGATTCAAGCTTTTGGGAAACAGTTTTGTGTAGCTCTTCTTTAGATTCACCATGCTGGAAAAACAATTGTGAAGAGTATTGTAATCTTCAAAAGCTGATTTTACCAGAAAACATGCTGCAATCCATCGTTTGGAAGCAGTGGGAGAAGGACGCAAATGGAAGGTTAAAACTGGTCCTTCATGAAGATATCACTGCTGCAGTTGTCGATAAGATCAAGGAAGAGTATCCAAAGTTCATTAGCCATGTGCATTTAAAGAGAGTACAGAGCGCTGAATTTGAAAAGGATAAAAAATGTATTTCAACAAGGATTCTTCAAATAGACTTCGCAATGTCATTTTCTTGCGAATATCAAAATGAAATACAAAGTGCACTCTGGGCACGGTCAAGTGTACTATTGTTTACAGCTGCAGTTTTATGTAATGGTCAATGCAAAACCTATTTGATTTGTTCAGATTGCCATAACAAAGATAAGGACACTGTTTATGTTTTTGTGAATCATCTCTTTAAAATTTTACTAAACGAAGACAACTCTGATTCCATTCAAAACGTGATATGGAGTGATGGGCCTGCTTCAGAATTTAAAAACAAGTTTATGGTCCAGTTGCTGCATTATTTGAGCCTAAAATATAAAATAAAGTTTACTTGGAAATGTTCAGCGACTTCCCACGGGAAAGGGGTGGTAGATGGTGTAGGAGGGAATGTTAAAAGACTAGTTAAGCAAAAAATGCTCAGTCAGGCTGGAATCGTAGTCTAATCCGCACAAGATTTTTTCGAAGTTGCTTCAAGTGTGATTAAATCTACTAAAATAATATACATATCTCAGTCGGAAATTACTTCACAAATAATTGCGGATAAACCCTGGTTGCAGGTTAAGCCTATTCCAGGCATTTCAACCTTCCACAACATCACCTGTGCCACTAATGAAGTACGCGCCAAAACACACGCTCTAAGTGAGGAAGTTAAAACTTTTCTTATATAAATAAACTTTTATTTTGTTAATTTAAGAGGAAACTTTTGATTATTGTAAGAATAAATGAGAAAAAACTCGTGATGACTGTTATTTTACTACTTGGATTCGTACTCGTCCCGCACAAGACAGGGCTGTCCCGCACAAGACGGCGCAAACTTTCTTCATTATATACTCGGTGTTTATAGTAACTGGTTGTTTCTTCATTCTCACATACTCTTTAGAGCAAGACCTACTAGTCATATAAAAATCGTATGGTTATTCCTTTCCAATTCGCTAATATATCCATTCGAACATGCTCTTGGAATAGGGCGGTAGATTCGATGTCCCGCACAAGACACATTTTTGATCCTTTATAAATATTTATTCCCACAATATTTTTTGTAAAACATGTTATCATCATATTTGCAATTGTATCATTGTTCAGAAATGCAAAACTATTTTTACGTGTTCATGTCCATTATAATTTTATAGGAGCTCAAACACCAAAATGTCGTACGACTGTCCCGCACAAGACCGTGGAATGCTCCTCTAAGTATTTTAGTAAACAGTAATTTTAGGTGCCACATTCATATGCTACTCAACGCATAGACTCTATGTCATTCAAAAAGACCTGAAAGGTAGCAAGGTGGTTTTCCATTTGTTTTCCATCGGCGTCTACATCGGTAATACGAGCAAATGAAAACGAAAGTTCCCCAGCATGTGTTTGACCGTAATTTGAATACAGAATAGCAGTGCGCTCAGGGCCCAGTGGATGAGAAAGTTCAAGGGCATAAAATTGTCTGATACTTGGTAACGGCCATTAAAATGTAGTACTATCATATTTGTGGCCGTAGTACAACATGGGTCATAATCTTCCTAGCCTTATCCCGTAACTTACGGGGTCGGCCACCTTATCCAGGGGATTGAACGAGGGTACTGGTTTTTACACAGAGCGACTGCCATCTGACCTCCGCAACCCAGAAGGGAAACCAGAACCAATCCTAGATTAGGTCAGAGATTGCTTAGCACTGGCCTCTGACATAACGACTAATATCTACGGTATTAAACGCTATTAACCGGGACCAACGGCTTAACGTGCCTTCCGAAGCACGGAAAAAGCGCTGAATTGACGTACATAAGAAATTCGAATACCGAAAAACACATTGGTAACCGCTCAGGAGGCAGCGGCCCTAAACTACACCATCGGGCTCTTCTTAGTACAAAATGGGTATGTTACAGTTTTTTGTTTTAGTTTTTCGTAAGAAAAATATACGTCTATTAAATTTTAATAAAGATGGTAAGAGGATGGTCATGGGTAGATGCAACGGCAGTTTGTAGTAATTCGTTCCATGCGATTGAATCATGATTTATGATTAGAGTAAGCAGTTATTACTTACACATAAGTTATTATGTAAACAGTTAATAAGAAAAAATAACTGTAACCATTGAATTGAAGTGGATACAGACTGCATTACATTACATTACACATAATACATGATAGGTAATTAAAGCATAAGACTAATATCGTGATTTACGTTAGTTTGGATTATTTTATACGAAAATTGAATATTTTGAACAGAATACTTCAAAACGGTCAAAGGGCACACAAACTGAGGCACTATACACAAAACATTAGAGTCTGTATGAAAAAGTGTTAATTCCAGGGTATCAATAAGAGAAAGATCCAATTTAGAGATGTCGTTGCGCGGGATTCGAATCTGCAATTTCCGGTTCCGCTATCTTAGTAGTAGATACCCACAACAGTCAAGCACATGGACAACTTTTCATTTATTCTATGCAAAAGTAAACTCTATCGCAAAGACACTGGATATGTTGGAGCTGACACTACACGCTTATTGCAGCTGATAGCTGGTCATTATATGCTGGAGAGCGTCCATCTTTCTTAATGAAGTGTATCCTTTTCAAAGTTGCTGTCCGGAGGTATCAAACAAATATAAAGTTTTACTATGATTAGGGAGGTTTTATTCGACGAAGAAAAATATTGAACTTAGTACACAGAAAGAATACGTATCTACACAATGCACTGCATACACTTGCGTTTAAAAAAATCTGTAAAAACTGAGTAGTTAGGTAAGAATGATTTCAAACATACCAGCCTACATTATAAATATTATAATTGATGTTTTTAAAAAGGAAAATCAAGCAAAAGACGCACGAAAGGCACGTGGATGATGCTAATGTATCGGGCGTTATATCAAAGCAGTTAACAAAGGAACCAAAAACGAATTCAATTGTGAAATATGGTTTGGCACCGTTCATCTATCAATGATTGTAGCATTTAACGATGCTTGACTGAGTTACGATAATCTGATATTTTCGATTAAGATAAGGAAGCCATTCGATACTAGTGTTTGCTAAGTAGCCAAGCTGCATTAGTTCGATGAACTTCCGTTTACGAAATAGGGAAAGGTGTTTTAGAAAATGTTCTGCGATGGAAATTTCCCTTTGCGACCTGAATTATTACAACTAGGTGCAATATAACGTGAAAGAAAAGCATATTTTGATATTACGAATGTAGAAAGTTTACTTTCCAATATTCAACGAACGATCGATAGTTATTAATTATCGACCACCAGCTTTAACGATCCGTGTTTTTATAACTACTTAACCGAAGTTACTAATTGAACATTATCTTGAGAGTGGATTGAATTAAACTTGGGACTCACCTCAAACGTGATGATTCCTTTGTCGCCGTACTTGTCGAAGATCTTGTCTATGAAGTATTGTTCTGCCGGCAGGGTGTTGTTGGTGTCGTCGGCGACGGCGGTGGCAGAGAGGGCGGTGGCGGCGGTCAGCGTCGCCGCCAGGACTACGACGGCGCTCGGTGTCAACATGGTCGCGACTGAGCGCCCGCGCCGCTGCGCTCGCGCCGCCGGCGGTCCCGCGCCTCCGCACCACACTATCAGCGGCTCGGCCACGACACCGGCCCGCTGAGTGCGATCACGACGCGTCATCGCCGACAGTCTAAACATTGACAGACTGAAGCGTTTTGTTTGTTTATTTAAGATTATCATTAACGTTGCGAAACGATTGCGAATGGTCGCGCGACTGCAAGCGTGCTAGTCTGGCGAAGCGAGGAGTGCGTCTGACTTTCACCCGGCCGATGGTGGCTCGGAGACTCAGCCGGTTTTAACACCGTTACTGATAATGGAGTAGGTATTTGCGGAGTGATCTGTGGAGCGACGAGAGAGCTGGAATGGACTAGACTGATCGCGAGCTGACCAGACAGCAAGTGGCGGCGAGTGCCAGGATCACCAAGGCTACTCGTACTATCGGTTCCACTTCAATGAATAGGCCAACTTCTAGCTCCGTTTTTTTAAAATAATTAATATTTTTTTTTAATGAAACAAGTTTTATTGTTTTTTTACAAACAAAACATACACCCGTAGGTAGGTAAAGAGAGTTTTCTAATTTATAATCACAAAACAGTCCTATCTAGGTAATTAGTTAAATTATCTACTTGTCCAAACAGAATACAAACACTTAGCTAATTGCATTGCATACGAATTAAAAGACTAAACCAAAGTCTAACTATGGCTACTTAGTACTAGGCTGATTCTATTGTAACACCTGGGCTGAAGAATAACACAAAAGTAAAAGAAGTGCGAAGATTTTTTACGACTTTTCTTATTTTTTTGCATTGTACTTTACCTAGGTTTCCCAGCTGAAAAGGTACCAGTTAAAAAGTCTATTCTATACCGATAGATTGAAAAGATAGGATGTCGAAACAAAAAGTAAAAAAAAATATGGATAGAAATGTTTTTTTTTAATAGTGGTTAGCACCTTGTAAGTTGAGTAGAAAAAGCCGTAAGGCAGACCCCAGAATCAGGCCGGGAAAACGCTAGGCAGAAGAGAGAAGAGAGTGGTTAGCACCTTAATGGTCCATAACCAACATTTTGGTTGGTAAAGGAACGCGTTGAAATCTTTTAGTCGTGACGTAGGATTGTCTTAATTTAAGTGCCATAATTAACTTTATATTATGAAATAAATGGCAAATAGGGTGTAATTGCCAAAATTGTACCAGCGCCTAAATTGAAACTCGGCAATATCTACACAACTACTGTTTTTTTTTATTAAATGTGTACGACTTAATTACAAGTCAACCAACACAAGTTCATTTAAACTAGGTTTTTTTTATTTGATGACGTTGCGCTGCAAGCTTTAAAATTTAAATAAAAGATTTTATCAGGTTACCAAATGCATTGTATGGGCTTAATCGAAGTACGATTTAGGAAACCCTGTGGTTTTATTTTGGCAACCGGTTACTAAAATAGGACCGTAGGAAGGGTTTTAAAAAAATTAAAATTGCACTCACTGCGATTTTGGTTTTTGAAGTAAATACAAATGAAAGACAGATAAATAGGCTTCTTGTTTCAGCTTATTTTATTTCTGTAACATTTGTAGTTTTCGAGATATTAAGGGAAATCTCTTACGGGTATTACCAACTTCACCCTGTTTGTCTTATATTTACAATGTTTATACAAATAGGATGTGTAACTAAAATATAATTTTATTTCAAAAGCACGTACAATAAATCACATGTGATGATCACAACGTAAATGGACAGAAAAAGGACCCAAACGCACCCCTACAGTATTTCCCCATACCAGAGATAAATAAAATACCATAAATATTGCTGATAGGTACTTCAAAAATAAGGAACTCGCATTCATCTTGAATTAATTTATAATTGTAGGTACTATTCGTTGAACAAAAGTACATTTAATTAAATTGGCACACGTTGATGCAAAAGTCTTTTGTTTTTCGCGTTTCGATATGATCAATTTGAGTGGTCATGTCATGCTAATATCGCATTATTATTCGGACCATGTGCGCGTTACGATTTTATTATTCGCACGTGAATGGCGCACGCGCAACATACCTTCGCAGCTTCCTACTACGCCATTTGGTTGACCAGAAGTTTTGTAGATTCAGAATTCTATTGTACTTAGGTGCTTAATTTTTGACCAGGGTGTTACATCATGAAATGTTTAGTATGTGTTTGTTTGTGTTGTTATTCTAACTATGGTACCTAATACCTATACCAGGTGTAAGGGACAGCGTCCCGCATACTAATAGCGGTTGCTCAGTCAACGACACTGAATAACTTTCACCAAAAAAAATCCTTTCAGAAGGAGAAAAAAATACTTTATATATTATAAATTTTCACGACGATCAGACAATTTGTATGGAAAAGCCTTTTTTCCCTTTCATGAAAAAAAAACCTGCTGATAGTTGTTCAGTGTCGTTAACCGAGCAACCCCAATCAGTTTGCGGGACGCTGTCCCTTACACCTGGTATGCCCCACTGATATACAGAGGGGTAGACGTTTCTTGAGATGTTATGTAAGGTTATAGTATTTGAATACCTATATCTTTTTTAAATATGCGCTGTTATATTTGATTCGAAGTACTAACAGCAGAATTTCACTAAATACTTGTAAAATTAGTCATGTATATGCAGATAAGTACACACACGGTTTGTGTAAATAAGAACAGTTTTAATTTGTTCAGCCGTACAATTTTGTATGATCGATCATGGTCGTCTCCTAGGTACAAAATATTGTAAGCATATTGTGGTAAGTAATTATGCTTAATATGGCTTAATTATATAGAAAGGTATGTGATATCGCATTTGCTTTTCAAAAAAGTTGCATTAGATTACAATGTACGAGCGTTTAGTAATATGTACGAGTATTTACTAGAAACAATAGACTCTTCCTTCCTTACGGGACTGGAAACGATAAAAAACCAAGAAAAGCAGCTTTTCAAGAAACCCATCAGGGTTTGCTCTTGATTCTAATCTAAGCCAGAAGAGCCTAAGGTGTGCTGAGGTGGAGTTTGCTGAGAGCTCACCTCACCCGAAACAACTGGGATATACAGGGTGTAAGGGATAGCATCCTGCAAACTGATAGGGGTTGCTCAGTCAACGGAACTGAACAATTATCAGCAGGATTTTAAAGAAATGATTTTCCATAAAATTGTCTAATCGAGGTGGTCATTTTGTATTGCAATTTAATTTATTTTCATCTTAAAAAGAATATCCTGGTGATAGTCGTTCAGTTTCGTTGACTGAGCAACCCCTATCAGTTTGCGGGACGCTGTCCTTTACACCCGGTATTATATCACACATCCAAGGAAGCTATTACATCGAACGAGACGCTGGAATCCTTGGTTTGAAGGTACCATCATTGCCGAGCCTTCCACTCCTAGGCTGGTCCTCTATCAATAAATAATGGAAGTCTTCGGACACCTTTGCCTGGGGTGGAACGATAGGAGATATAAGATTCTATACCACCAAACCTAAATCAAGTTAATTTTATGGTTCATTGGAATAACGTGAACTGAATTAAAGGTAAAAAACTTTGTGTTTACGCAAATTAGAAAGTGAACGGTTAAAATGAACAAACTGTAAAAAACAGCCTTCAAATGAATATTTTAATGAAACTTTTTTTTATTATTTGTTTTTCTTTATTGATTTTAATATCAGATGCAGCATAGATAGTGGAAAACCAGTTTTTTTTAAGACAATATATTTCTGATTTGCATCGATCATAAAATATTACTTGTTATAAGTGCGATTAGTTAATTATGAACTCGATTTTAGATGCCACTTACTAAATTCTGAATTTAAAATAGTCCCATAGTTCTAACTTTTTCTATTTCCTATCGAACTTAGATACATCAAGTTTTAGTACTTTTGGTCTACGAAATGTATAAAAAATATATTTTTGAATTTAAAGCATAAATCATAGCGAAATAAACCTAACTTCTGTCCTTTCCCAATTCTACTTTACTAAAAGTAACCTAAGTAGCTTAAATTCTGCTTTAGCAAGTGGCACCTAGAATTGCGGTCCAATGTAGAATTAATCTATCACCGACGAAAGTGATTATTATCAGGGGAATCGTTTTTATATTTATCAACTGCACCCACCATGGTGTACAGTCAAAACATCAAAAATTTGACAGTAATGTAGCTCGTATATATTTAACATTAAGGATTTAAGAAAATACCTCTTCAAAGTAGCATGTTTTTGATCGTACAGCGATACCCGACAGATATCAAAAGTAAATATGTATTATGTACGAGTATCTAACGGTAAATATGTGGTAAGTACTCCTACACTTGCGTTTTAAATATAATTGATAAGTAAATTTCATATCGTAGAAAAATATCGATAACTTTGTTTACTATACCAAGGTGTTTGTTTATAAACCTATTTGAAAACAAGTGCACCCAGTGAACGAAACAGATATTGAGAACGTACTTAGTGTTAGTACTTACATAAGTATTATTTAGCGATATTATCACATTAATAAATAAGAAAAAATAATTGATAAAATAACAATTTCACGACCAGCATGCTCAGCTGTCAAACTATGACAAATTGTATTAGTCTAGAAGAGGTAGTTTGAAATAAGCAGTGTAGTAGATGGAAAATATCACCTACTTACAAAGTAAGCACCGGCATTCACAAGTGCTACTATTTTGATAAGCGGCACCTATTTATTTATTAGATGGCAAATAGAACTTATCAATATCATAGCGGAAATGTAGACCCAGCAAGATACGACACTTGAAAATATTTTACTACCTACCAACTGAACACGTTTAAAGCAATCGCCAAAGTAGTAGTCACAAAAAAGACAATTCGTGTTATTGACTCAATTTCCGCAGAACGATACAAAAGATCTGTCTCTGCTGGTCTCTGGTATATTATTATCCTATCTCGATACGGTCGACAAAAAAATGTAATAAATATTGAAGATACGTGTCGGCTGGTGGCTGGCGATTGACCGTTGCCAGTCATGCTTGACTGCTTTGATGTCGGTCTCCCATAGTCGTAGAGTACGACAAGGTTTTAAGTGAACGTGTCGAAAAAAGTAACAACGCCTCTGCCAACGCCATTTTTATTTATCACTTTGTGAGATTTTCCTCAGTTTGGTTAGGACATTGCAGGCTGAATCACCTGATTAGGCGGTTTTAAAACTCTGGACACCAGGGTTCATCGGGTTGATCGATTCGAAACCCAAACGCAGAAGAAGAACGCGATTTTTCACAGTTTTTAAACAATACAGCGCCTCCCCCAAGTTCATTTAAATAAGTAATAAAATAAAATTAAAAATAGTTTGTTTTCAGATTATTTGTCCATAGAATGTTATTAAAAAAAGCCTTGTCAGAAAATATGAGAAACAACAAATCAAAAATTTCAACAGACATAACTTAGCACTGTTAATAAAATAGCCCTGAAAAAAAAATGCATTGGCGAATTATAGTTGCAGATATGACGCATAGATTGCCTGGCGCGGTAGGACAGATAATCGTCAATATAAGGAAGTGCGCGATGCATTGCGTATCAATTAGCTTCGATTAGGAATGCTAAGGAATGCCTTCGCCGAAACATACCGCTGTTGGCATGCTGTCTTCTATTCGTTTTACGATTTTTTTAATTATTACATAAGTTTGCATTGCAAGTGCAGCATTCCTTAACATAAAACTAATCATGTACAAGTTTTTTTTCTTTTTTGTGGAAATGGTGTACCTAGTAAGGTAGCAACATTTAATATTCCGATCTAGCCTACTAAGGCTAATGAGTAATTTACATCTACCTAACTTATTTTGATAGGTTGAGTAATTCTAAGAATGTGTCCATTAACACTTTTCTTATTGTCTCTATTAAGAGGAACACACTTTGTTCTTGTGTTCTTTATGGATAGTAGCACTCACTATTGTTGTAATTGTACTTTTTTAAACTAACTTCACTAAACTAACTCAAAAGGTTTTGTCCTCTTCAGTCTTCTCACTATGTCCGTGTTATCGAGGAGCTGGATGGCCTCGACATTCACATGATGATGAAGTATGCGTTCGTGAGCTTTGGCGTTCTTTTTAATTATGTCAGTGACGAGGTCTACTTTGAGGTCCCGATCGTCATTTCTTATGTACCAGGGAGCATTTACGATTCCTCTGAGTACATTGTTTTGGAATCGTTGTATGATACTAATATAACTTTGTTTGGTGCAGCCCCAAAGCTGGCTACCATAAGTCCAAACCGGCATGAGGACTTGTTTATACAGAAGTATTTTGTTCTGAACTGATAATGAAGAGCGCTTTCCAATAAGCCAGTACATGGCATTGTAGCGAAGTTCTAGCTCGTCTCGGTTTTTTTTGACATGTGATTTCCAGCGAAGCTTCGCGTCTAATGTCATTGCCAGGTATTTGGCTTTATTTTCATAAGGTATTACATGATTGTTTATGTAAACCGGATGATAATTGAGATTTTTATTTGTGAAGTCTATGTGGACAGATTTTGTTTCTTTGAGTTTTACTCGCCATTTCTTTGTCTAGTCAACTTGACTAGACAAAGAAATGGCGAGTAGACTACTTGCAATTCAATGCTTCAATTATTTGCACCTTCTCCACTGCTTCTTTATGATAGGCACCTGTAGCCATTATAGCTGTATCATAAGCAAATGTTGCGATGATGCATTTTCTAACTCAGGAATATCACAAGTGTACAATAAGTACAGGACGGGACCTAGGACGCTTCTTTGCGGTACTCCAGTTTTTACAATACAAAGTAGAAAGAAAAAAGTTTTGTTAGGTCATTGCAGGCTGATTGTTTGAAAAGTAAAAGGATTCCGTGCTTCGGAGGGCACGTTAAGCCGTCGGTCCCGGTCGCTGTCTTTGATAGTGATCGCTACTCAAACCATGTCAGAGGCCTTTTGCCGGCCGCTTTGACACCAGGGTTGTTCGCCTCGAGAATCCACTCGCTAAGAAGAAGAAGTAGAGTTCCATAAAACTTCAGTTTGCAAAATTATAGTTATAATAATTTTGTTCAGAGGAGGTGCTTTAAATTTTTATTAATGGTCCGTATATAATTCGCGAAACGATTAACACAATTAAACCGTAATAATTATTTATGATATGACGTAGCGTCGCGCTTCACAACTGTACAAACCTGGACAAAAAGAACTAATGGGAATGATGAATAATAAAACACGTCAATTCGTATAAAACAATTTAATACGAAATTTAATACAGTTTCATACTTAATGTATTCTTAAAATTACGAGTAGGAATCAATATTGTCAACTTAATTTCTAGCTAGAACCAAAAATATTATGCTACAAAACTGTTGCAATAAATAACAGGAGTTGCCTGAAATCAGATCTTAGTTAGATGCCATGGTTAGATCAATATTTAATACATTGTAATATGTATGCGCACAAATCTTGAATAAATCGTAACCTGCCTTTTTCTATCATTAGAGAACAGAAAGAGACGGCAACAATTCTACAAGCTTTAGTTAATTTGCGACCTCAAGGCATCGGTACCATTCGACACTATTTTAAAAACGAGTTGACATTGACATTTGCACTATTATTAGAGCCCATGTCGTGTACATATAAACTGGGCCTCAAAAATCCACGCCAACTCATTAAAATGACAGTTATATTTAAGTGTAACAGAACTATAATTATTAATAAAGATTAGGACTGGTCGTTGGACCAACAATAACCACCTATTCGGCAGGAATAATTGCTTTCGTATTTTCTTACTTTCGTAATGTTCCTTAGGGACGTTTCTACAGATTCATGAGTCCGTACCTCCGGACCTCCTTTAGGTTTAGCAACCAAGTAAATACTATAATATGCAAAGCGTGTCGAAGAGGGCGCCACTGGCAGATACAAAAAGTTTACAATAAATAAACAATCTTAAATTTAGTTCACAAAGGTGAGCTTATCTCTATAAAGAGATCTCTTCCAGCCAACCTGTAAAACTGAATATGAGATAACAATATATACGGGACAAGACTGTACACGCATACACATATATTACTTAAATAAACATCTAAAATATATAATAATACATACATATAAAGAGCCCGATGGTGTAGTGGATAGGGCCGCTGCCTCCTGAGCGGGAGGTCGTGGTTCGAATCCCACCACGTACCAATGTGTTTTTCGGTTTTCGAATTTCATATGTACGTTTATTCGGCGCTTTTCCGTGCTTCGAAAAGCACGTTAAGCCGTTGGTCCCGGTTAATATCGTTTAATACCTTAGATATTAGTCGTTAAGCCATATCAGAGGCCAGTTCTAAGCATTGGCGGCTTGAAAACTCTGACCTAATCTAGGATTGGGTCTGGTTTCCCTTCTGGGTTGCGGAGGTCAGATGGCAGTCGCTCTGTGTAAAAACCAGTACCCTCGTTCAATCCCCTAGATTAGGTAGCCGACCCTGTGAGATATGGGATAAGGCTAGGGAGATGATGACATATAATAAAACATATACCTACATACATAAATACTAATTTTGTTGCGATAGGAAGTGCTTTTTCACTCTTTTTTTGAAAGAGGATATAGTTTAGGATTTTTTGAGAGTGCATAGTACATTTTGGAATGTTTTTCAAAGTACATATTTTTTCAGTATTATCAAAAGGTCAGTGGCGCCCCAATGGCGAACAGATGAAACATTGCTTTATCTATGATTTTAAACCCGTGCAATTTTGATCATAAGTCTTTGAAATTTTCAGGCTGAGACAAGAATAGTTTAGAACACATGATGTTGAAAGATTCGCAGGCGTTTTGGAGCCACATGGGCTTGTTCTGCCATAAGACGAAGATGCAATAGATCGGTACTCCAAGAGCTATTAAAACCACGCCTATTCCGACTTCCATTGGGTGCTCGAAGCAAGACAAAATAACCAAGAAGGTGCAAATGATAAGGAATGCTATTGGCAGCAATATGTTGACTTTGATAGGCCGTTCTCGCTTAGGGTCGCTCCAACGCATCCATAGCAGACCGGAAACGGAGCAGGTGATGAACATGGCTTCGACGGAAGTGACGTAGACGATCAGGCTTTCTACGTCGGGCGCCATGAGCATTACCAGTGTTGCCACACACTGCAAAGAAAGAAGTGTGAATTATTGAATAGAATTAAAAATCATGCGCCTTGCAGAGGCGAGGGGTGCAATTCTATCGAGGGTAAGCCAAAACAAAAAAAACATTCAAGTACTTTATTTGATGATGATTTGGTGGAGGTAGAATTCTTGAAAGGGAAGCCGATGGGAATCAGCTTGTATGGACCCATCGCCACTGATGCCTTGAATATTTTGCAAAACATACATACATACATAACGTCACGCCTCTTTCCCGGAGGGGTAGGCAGAGATCACATCCTTGCAAACTTCTTTTTTTCTTTCTTTTGCAAAACACCCATTTACTTTTACATTTTCACTAAAACTAATACGAGTACGTACGAGTATTACGCAAATAATTTGCAAATCGTGATCCGAGTATTCTTTTATTGGTATAGATTTGTAAACAATGAAAATTATGTCGATTTCGGCGGGCATTCTTTAGAAATAGAAAATTCTGCTATTCAGGGTACCGACACCCAAATGATTCTGCCATTTACAAAATTAAGATTGGGAATTATTTTATACAGGGTGTAAGGGACAGCGTCCCGCAAACTGATAGGGGTTGGTCAGTCAACGAAACTGAACAACTATCACCAGGATTTTTTGTAGGAGGCGAAATAAAAATTACCGCCTCGATCAGACAAGTTGTATGAAAAAGCAAACATACATTTTTTAATTCCTAAAAAAGATGTCCTGCTTATATTTGTTCAGTTTCATTGACTGAGTATATCAGTTTGCGGGACGCTATCCCTTTCCGTACGGGGTGGGACAAAAGTAGTCACCCGATGTTCTTTTCCTGTAACTTTTTTATTTGACAAAAATCATTGGTTCTGCTTGTGAAACATGTTTATTTAATTCATTAGAGTTTATTCTTTCAAGTCGAGAAAATTATATTGGCCATGTGGCCGCCACCAGAGTTAACGAAAATAAGGGCGTTTTGTATGTATTTTTTAATCACATATATATAATCACGCCTTTAACCCTAATGGGGAAGGCAGAGCGTAAACGTCCTAAACAAAGGTCGTTCGCCACGTCTGACAAAGTTTTGAGGGTTATTTAAGATAGATTTATAGGTATATTGCTGTAGTGACAGATTAAATTGCAATACACAGAAACCGTTTGGACCCCTTAGGTGGTTTTTACAGCATGCCCAGAAGGAAATGCAGCATTCTATGTTTTTCTCTCGCTCCCAGTCCAGCATGGAAGTAATTTTTGGAAGAAGTTTATTTATCACTCCTGCCAGAATTGCGGATGACAGGTTCTCGCATTCCAAGCAGGCACTGAGGTTTGATGACATTAATCCAAAACTTCAAAATATCCCATAAATAGAAGTGTGAAATTTTTAAATCGACTGATTTGGCCCCCAATGCAAATCACCAAAACGAGTGAAAAAAGCGACCCTAAAATGGATTAGTAGGAAATCAATTCTGACGATAGGCCACTTGGCCAATATAATTTTCCCGATTTTATGGAATAAATTCTAATAGCTTCATTAAACATATTTCACAAGTTTTCTTAACAAGTTCAGTAAACATATTTCACAAGTTTTTTATTGCATGAAAAAAATACAGCATAAGAACATCGGATAATTACTTTTGCCCCACCACTATTTATCTGACTCCTGTAACGTGTTCTTAACCGATTGTCTGTTCTAAATTTTCATGTAACCATTATCTTACAAGAAAATTTGGTACAAGCATTCGGAGTAAAACTACTAAGCTGTTCAGTACCACTTAAGGGTCTGCCGTAGTAGTGAAATCCCATACAAACGTCGGTTTTATTCCTAAACAGTAAAAACTTAACCAAACTCCGTACACATGACCAAATGCATCATACCTATGCTTCTAATTACGTTTGGTTATTAAATATTAACTAAGTACAAAATAAGTAAGCAAATTTAATTTTAGCCAATTTTCCCACAAAATCGTATTGTCGGTCTTATTTTGTTTATGCTTAATATTTTCAAACCAAACCTAATTAGAAGTATAGATATGATGCATTTGGTCATATGTACGAAGTTTGACTAAGTTTGGTTTAACTGTTTAGGAATTATAGCGAAACTACGATTGTATGGGATTTCACTACTCCGGCAGACCCTTAAAAAGACATGAAACCTCTTTATTACTTACCATGAATATCAATGAAGGCACCGGAGTCAGCCTCCTGACATCGATCAGCGATATGGCCATGGGCAGGTGTCCGTTCCTGGCACCGACGAAGAAAAGCCTCGAGGACGCATAAATAGCCCCGTTTAAAGACCCGAAGGTGCATAAAGCGACGAAGACCGGCATTATCCAAGCCATGTATCCAAGGCTGGCTTCGGCAAACTTGACGGCAACAGCGTCGGAGGATAGTAAAGCTTGTGTTGGCAATACTGCGAAGTATGCCACGTTGGTCAGTGCGTAAACGATCGTGACCACCGGCATTGATATGCAGATCGCTCGGGGTAGGTTCCTGGAAAAGGAGAGGATTATGTTAGACTTTTATTTAATATTAAAAAAATGCAAATTAACGTAGCTACATAAATACAACCTATTGCTATAAGAGATCAAAATTCGTATGCCAAAGATCAACGCTGTGGTCAACGCAGACTTTGGTGGCTGATTTCGAATATTATTTAACTTCGGTAAGTAAAAAAAATCAGCCTTTGTTGCTTTTTTTCAGAATCAGCTCATAATATATGTCCCCACGACCAGGACACGAGCCTACCCTGAATTAGGATGACTAAGCCTTAATCGACCACGAGCCGTATTTTTGAATCACTCGAACTCCAATGTGCATACGAAAGAGCACCTTTCGCATGCGATTTTCATACAATTTACTATACGAATGTTAGTCTTTCGTATGCGAATTCGATTCGAGCGGTTCAGAAATACGACTCCAAGTCTTTTACTTTACCGTAAACATCCAATTTTTATAGATAAATTGTTCAGAATCTTTATGAACCAACCTGTAAGGATCCTTCAGTTCTTCCGTGACAAAGTTGAGGTAGTTCCAACCGGAATAAGAGAACAGTCCGTTATAGAAAGCTATGGCTATAGACGAGGGGTTCGATTTCGTGTTGTCCATCATGTTTTCTAGGTTCTCCGTGTGACCATGGAATAAGTACATGAGACTGGCGCCGAAGATCACCAGCAAAGCGCCGATCTTAGCAGCTGTGAAGGAGTCTTGAAGTCGTGTCACCCATTTCACGTTGTAGCAGTTGATGACCGTCAGCAAACCTGAAAAGACGACGCCATATTTCATGAGTTAAAAGTATAAAGTATAAAAATGTTTATTAGCATAAAACATTATTACATTAGTTTAGATAGCGCACTGACACCCACACTAGGATTTCCTGTGTTGTGGGATATCTGCCTCTTCCGTGTGTGTGTGTGTGTGTGTGTGTGTGTGTGTGTGTGTGTGTGTGTGTGTGTATATATATGTGTGTGTGTGTGTGTGTGTGTACGTGTATGGGACATGCTTATTTGATTTATTTTAACTAAGTATATCCTAAAGGCCCTCAGTTTCAGAGTAATTTCAAGTAAGTAGCCATTTTTTTATAGCTTTTTTGCAAGGAAATCTGGTGAGTTGTGCAATACTGAGTTTGAGGTTAATTTTACTGTACAGGTTTATGAGTAAATCTTTGAATTAATTGAACAAATGTTTAGTTGGGAATATGTTTTGATACATTTGCGAATATTTTAGATACATTCAACTCTGTTTCAACATACCTATTATTACTTTCTTCCATGCTGACCTGGGAGCGAAAGAAAAAGATAGAATGTGCCAGTTGCTCTCGTCCCGGGCATGCTTTAAGAACCTAAGGGATCCGAGGGTTTCAATATATTGTAATTTAGGCGATGGGCTGACAACCTGTCCCTACAGCTATATATTTACAAAGCTATCTTAAAGAACCCTCAAAACTTTGTCAAATGTGGTGGATCGACCTTTGTTTAGGTCGTTTACGCTCTGCCTTCCCTATAAGGGATAAAGGCGTGATTATATGTACGTATTTATGTTCAACATACCTAATTGGCAGTTAAAGTGTGGCTTATTGAAGCAGTTTGCAATTGTTCTATGATGTTGGAGCTCTTTAAGTTGCATTGACCCCGCTGATATTATGGTCAATGATATAAGTAAATTGCTTTCGCATTCATAATTGCATTTAATGTATTAATTCTAGGCCAATTCACAATTCAATATGAGCGTAACTACATAAAGGCGTTTCGTCGATTATGTTATTGTGACGACGGCCCGATAAAATGTCTCTGACGATTTTCATTACGTGACTTTAGTACGTAACTCAAATCAATGCACGTTTTAAAAAGTAGGTACTTATAGTATTACCAACTCAGTTTCAGAATAAAGGTAAACAAAGTTTTTTTGATCGAAAATCTTGTTATTCAATTAAGTTTTAGCTAGATATGACTACATAATGAAATAGTAGTTTTAGTACGTGTAATTTAACTAATTTGCCAAGACGTATAATTTATTTTTGAAATGTATTTTTGAATAAAAATATATGAAACTTTGTTTACCTTTATTCTAAAACTGAGTTGGAAATACTATAGTCAAAATATCTATACCCCTTTAAATGTTTGATGTAAAATTGCCGTAAAAGATTTCGAAAGACACATTCAAATCTTCAGGTCTTCAAACCTCCGATCATCTGGACTGGTCCCTCATTAAGTGCCCTTAGGTGAGACGTGTGTTTAGCAAGTTAATTCCGCGCGAGTGTGTGTCAGACTCAGAGTGGTGCGGGAGGAAGCTCTCATTATCCTGTCAGGCGCAATCAGCACGCCAGGCCGCGCCACACCGAGACGCGACGGCCACGGCACTACATTGTAGGGTCATATAATACGCCAAGAACTCTAGCAAAGGACCTATTGAAAATAAATAGGTCAAAGATGGAAGTTTCAACACACGATGGCGCTTTAGGTACACCAGACGAGCGGCGGTGCTTCATATTCGTTGTCCTGATGAAGGACATAGTAAATTGTCGAAGCATCGAGGTCAACACCTCCGTCAAACCTACGAGTTAGGTGCAGAGTATTTTATAAATAATTATATATTTGTGAGAATCTGAACAAACTACCTGAAAGGCGCTTGTAAAGTTTTTAAAGGAAGCCTGTTCGAACGAAAGTAATACTGCCGATTTGAATTTTGACTCTTCTACAAACCCGTGTCTTATGGCCTCAGACTGTTAACCCTCATTGTTTGACCACACACGTATAGATCAATTGGTAACCAGCAGGGATTTTTTATGTCACAGCTATACGGGGTCAAGAATACCTGGATGCGGGTCTGTTTACCTCTCGACCTAACAGGAATGCCGCCCTGAGGCCTCCGCTCTATTTCCTTCTTAGAGTGACACAGTTGAGATTGATGATCATGACTGAGATCTCTTGACCGATACCTAGTTCTTAGTGTAATATCGTAAGGCACGCCCACGGCTACCATAATAGTTATATTTATACTGGTCAAAAATTTCATGCTGGACTGGGAGCGAGAAAGAAAAACACAGAATGTGCCAGCTGCATTTCCTCCCGGGCATGCTGTAAAAACCAGCTAACGGATCCGAGGGCTTCTGTATATTGTAATTTAGGCGACGGGCTGACAACCTGTCACTACAGCAATATACAAATCTACAGCAATATTAAACCCCAAAACTTTGTCAGACGTGGCGGAACAACCTTTGATTAGGTCGTTTACGCTCTGCCTACCCCATTAGGGATAAAGGCGTGATTATAGGTATGTATGTATGCAAATAATCTACGGCAACGTAGACTCTGCTCTACAGTATGCCATCACATTAAAAGTTGTTTCATGCAAAAAAGCTAATAAGAATAAGAAAATAATTCTTTTCGGCAAATAAAAATCAATGACAGTCGTTATGGTGGGAGGAACTTGTCTTAAATTAAATTCCTGTTTGTCAAGTTCATGCCCAATGCCCTTATCAGATTCTGGGAACCAGCGAAATAATAATGGACTGGGTACGTAGCAATGGGCAAATTACTGCTGAAATATTCCGGCGAAGGAACGGGTTCCCAACACGCAACTGTTTCAAGGAACAGAACAGAAGCCGTATTTTTGGATCGCTAGAAAGCTAATGCGCATACGAAAGAGTGAAGTTCGCATGCGAAAGTTGGTCTTGCGCATGCGAATTTGATTCGAGTGTTTCAAAAATACGGTTCCAGGACGTTTAGTATGTAATTTATTTCTCGCAAAAAATAAAAATTGCTCTTGAAGAACGATGTGCGAGAATTTGTAAGGAGTATTCGGAATGACAGCGAGTGAAGCGCAGACAAGTTTCTTGGTAACGAGCGTCGTGCTGCGCAGGTTTTGATTAAAAAATCCGATGTCAACTTGCTGATGGCCAACAATCTGCATACTTGTCTTAGCTTGCATTGTATTTTAGAAATAATAAAAAGAGGTTTTACTGTGGTCATCTGAGCCTGTTTTGTCTAAATTTTGATTCAATTTGCATACAGTGATACTCGAATCTTCTTAGTATGGATTCCTTATTACATACATAAAAACATACATACATATAATCACGCCTATATCCCTAATGGGGTAGGCAGAGCGTAAACGACCTAAACAAAGGCCGTTCCACCACATCTGACAAAGTTTTGAGGGTTATTTAAGATAGATTTGTAAGTATATTGCTGTAGTGACAGGTTGTCAGCCCATCGCCTAAATTACAATATACTGAAATCCTCAGATCCCTTAGCTGGTTTTTACAGCATGCTCGGGAGGAAATGCAGCTGGCACATTCTATGTTTTTCTCTCACTCCCAGTCCAGCATGGAAGATTCTCACTCCCAGTCCAGCATGGAAGATACACATACATATAATCACGCTTTTACCACTAATGGGGTAGGCTAAGCGTAAACGACCACAAAGTTTGTTTCGCCACGTCTGACAAAGTTTTGAGGGTTATTTGAGTTTTATTATTGACAGTAATTTTCTTCATACTAAGCAGTTCCTAGTAAGTACGTACAAAATATCGATAGTGGATACTATCATCTCTCATCAGTCATCATATATACGAAAAATTGTTTTATTTTTACATTTGACCTTGAATAGCTTATATTCCTGGTTGGTTTTTATAAGGCACCATTTCGTACGCCGAAATAAATCTGTGAAAAGTCCTGGGTTCGATTAAGATAAACCGATGCTTTTAATAAGTTCCCCTTAGTCAAACATTGATAACAACGCCGTAAAGAGTATGATATAAAACACACAAAGTAATTTTAATTGTTAGTAGGCTTGCACTGATAGTAATATGCTTTTAAATAAGTGCTGTTTATTCACAAATAAACAAAAAATTCGTAAACAAAGCGATTAAATAGAACTACACAAAAGAAGCTCAATTGTCAAAAAAGGCTTACACTAATTATTTTTACCTGAAAAGTGATTCCAGGTAAAAAAAAAACACTGAAAAAACACGTGCTGTAAATGAATGGCATTTGTTTCCGAATTTCGAACCGTCAACTTTGCAAAATTAAATCAAATGCAAATAAAGCAAGTCATAAAATAATCGAACAATAGGAAATGAAGCTTGAATTTATGCATTTCTGTATTATACGTGACTATACGCCACATAATAGAACTAGTAGAGGAATAGTAGGCCCTTTTTGACAGGTTATCTATGGCCAAACGACCAAATCGCAATCTTTAGATCAATGTGTCTTGGTAATGTAATATTTTGTTTTATATTTATTTCATGTTCAAACGTCACACGGTTGATCGTACGCCAGCCAACTTGAACCAAATCTCAGTTAAATATCGGCAAAATATTTAGTATGCCAGATACATCTTTCGAAATATGAATTTTGTTTTTTGTAGTTTTTAATGATAAAAATTAAATTTGTTTTTTGTTACTTAAGGTATAAATCAAAGAACCTTCAAAATGTCTTGCCCCTAACTACTAAAATTTCGCTCTCTCAAACTTTACTTCTCCCTATTTTAGATTACGCCGACACTTGCTATCTGGACGCCACAGAGGAGCTATTAAATAAACTTGAGCGACTTCAAAATCTGTGTATACGCTTCATCTTTGGACTGAAGAAATACGACCATGTCTCTCAATTTCGTTCCCAACTCAAGTGGCTCCCAATCCGCTTCCGCAGGAATACTCATATCCTTTGCACCCTTTATAATGTCCTCTACAATCCTTCTTCCCCTCCCTATCTCCGTGAGCGTTTTACATTCTCACGTCCCTTGGATAAGCCCTGTCGTTCAAACGTCAGGACTCTTCTTTCCATCCCCTCCCACCGAACCGATTTCTATTCCTATTCCTTTACTGTTCATGCAGTCAGATTATGGAACTCTCTTCCACCGACAGTTCGTGATAGCTCGTCTATCGCTGTCTTCAAAAGACGAGTTAAAGAGCATTATCTTTCCCTGTCAAAGTAATCCGTGTTTAGGGTATATATTTATGTATATATTTGTATATAAATAGCTATAAGTATTTATTTATTTTTGATTATGTATATAATTGAAAGTATTTATTTATTTCTTGTTAATATTTATGTAAAAGATTTACATTATATAATTATTTTATAGTAGTACTATCTTATTGATATTTATTAAATTTTGTGCACGTTTTATCCGCGTATCTTTAATATTATCACTTCTGTAGGTCTGCTGTAAGAAATTTCTTTTTAGAAATAAGCAGTGCCTGTTGTGTCTTTGTTTTTTATGTCCTGTGTTTATGATGTTTTTTGTGTACAATAAATTGTTAAATAAAATAAAATAAATAAGAACCAATAAAAATTAAAATAAAGCTTATTTTTATTAAAGTAGATAATTATTCATGTAATGCAGTCCAAAAAACTTGATCACGTAAGGTACATCGTAAACGCGATTAATTTAACTTAAAAAATAATATATTTTATATGTCGTCAATGTCTTCGTCTTCAGTGACAGAATCTGAAGATACTGACGAAATATTGCTTTCTTGCAGGGAATTGAAGTAGATGAGCATTATTTTTTCTATATTTTCCGGTTTAAGTCTATTCCTTTTTACACTTAAAATCCACTAATAGGTGTAAAAGGACCTTTCAACATCTACAGATGTAAGAGGAGCATATTTAAAAAATACTTCGTCATCTACTTCGATTCCCTTTACAATTTTTTCACTTATTGTTGTAATAAAATCGTAGTCCGGAATTCTGTTTAAAACTTTTTCAAATTTATTTTGAATTATCTGATTTTTTGACCAGCTTAAAACATAACTAACATCGTCCATAATATGAAAACTGTCAGATATCGTTAAAACGGTTTTTCGTAAATATCTTGGTTTCTATAACTCCAACGATGTTGACACCTATAAAGAAGTTATAGAACACAAATTACGCGATAATTTTTTCCCTTAACATTTTTTCCTACACACAGCCGTTTTAAAGCTATAAAGTAAGAGAATCTTTAATTCAAAATATCTAGGCAATGTGACACTGTGGCCGAAAATCACCAAGTATATTTTTAGCTTGTATTTGTCCATAGAATTAAATGCCATGGTTCAAAGTATATTTCTAGCTTACTTATGTGATGTCCCGCAAGATGTCCCGAAAAAGTTTTAGTAGTAAGGAAGTCTCCATTTTCCTCTCTTCTTTTTAGAAGTTTAGGTAAATATACTCTACCTATTCCGATCACTGCTGATAACATTTCCTCCCAGCCGAATTTCCTCCCGGGCATGCTGGAAAAACCAGCTGAGCAATCCGAGGGTTTTAGTATATTGCAATTCAGGCGATGAGCTGGCAACCTGTCACTACATGAAACTGCCTAAAAATTAAAATCTATCTTTAAATAACCCTCAAAACTTTGTCAGACATGTCGGAACGACCTTTGTATAGGTCGTTTACGCTTTGCATACCCCATTAGGCGTGATAAAGTCGTGATTATATATGTGTATATATGTATGAGTGACATAGCAACAGGCAAACCGTTAACGCAGAGAAATACTTTATTTCCGCGAGAAAATTCATTTAATCGCAGGTGAAAACGCGGGGCGGAAAGCAAGTGAGTTTTATAGATAAGATACAATATTTATACTTTAATTTTTGTTTTATTGTTTTTTTTCATAATTCAATGTGCGAGGGTCTCTAAAAGTAAAGTCATAACACATAAACGGCAACCGCTCGATGTAGGTATATTAATTTCATCTGTGGATCGATAATTGTACCAGTGACATCTATTGGTGAATGGTTGGTACTACCTGTATGTGTTTAGGGTTTGAGCGAAAGTCGAAAAACTTCATATCCTTGACACTCCTGTGTGGGTGTCGCTAGAGTAGCCGCTGAAAAGAAACTTTTAATCTAAAACTTTTTAAAAATGAGCATATTATACGATTTTTAATGCTCAGGGTAATCAGAATTATTTATTAAACAATATATTTGCTGGCTTTAGAAACAAAAAACTTGCTTTATGTAAACTTTTATTTAGAATGACCTGCCCGTCTTACCCTTAGCGCCATCTGCTGATATTTTTTAGAAGCTATTTACTGTTCTTCGGAGTGAGACCCCATGACGTCTTAGAATGTGCCAGCTGCATTTCCTCCCGGGCATGCTGTAAAAACCAGCTAAGAGATCCGAGGGTTTCAGTATATTGCAATTTAGGCGATGGGCTGACTACCTATCACTACAGCAATGTACCTACAAATCTATCTTAAATGGCCCTCATAACTTTGTCAGACGTGACGGAACGACCTTTGTTTAGGTTGTTTACGTTCTGCCTACCCCATTAGGGATAAAGGCGTGAATATATGTATGTATGTATGAATCTAGCTTATTAAATTTAATCATTATGATACGAAATGTATTTTCTTTTATTATACGATAATAGCTTTAGGAAACGAAAACACTTGGAAGAGCTACTGGTCAATGAACCTTATGAAAGGAGATCTTTCTCTTACGCTAAAGCGTAAACTTGTCGACATGTGTGTCCTGCCCGACCTACCTTATGGTGCACAAAGTTGGTCATTGACCGATTTTCAAAAGTCCAAACTGGCGGTCTGCCAAAGGGCCATGGAGCGCAGCATATTAGGTGTGAAAAGGATTGATCGAAATAGGAACACCACCTTGCGCTCAAAAACCCGTATCAAGGATGTAGGAGAGAAGGCTGCCAAGCTTAAATGGGATTCGGCGGGCCACGTCTGTCGCATGCATCCAGATAGATGGGCCAAGATCGCTACTGACTGGGTGCCCAAAGATAGCCGTCGAGGCAGAGGTAGGCCCCGAAAGAGGTGGCGTGATGAGATGAATGCCTTCGAAAAATACTGGATGCAAATTGCACAAAACCGAAAAAAGCAGAAACAAAAAGGGGAGACCTTTGCCCAGCAGTAGGACAGACCAGGCTATGACTCCCGGGCATGCTGTAAAAGTCAGCTAAGGGATCCGAGGGTTTCCGTATATTGCATTGTAGGCGATGGGCTGACAACCTGTTACTACAGCAACATACCTTCAAATCTATCTGAAATAACCCTCAAAACTTTGTCGGACGTGGCGGGACGACCTTTGCTTAGGTCGTTTACGCTCTGCCGACTCCATTAGGGATGAAGGCGTGATTATATACATACATACATACATATAATCACGCCTTTATCCCTAATGGGGTAGGCAGAACGTAAACAACCTAAACAAAGGTCGATCCGTCACGTCTGACAAAGTTATGAGGGTCATTTAAGATAGATCTGTAGTATGATTATATGTATGTATTTATTTGTTACGCATTTAATAGAGTAAAGTGAATGGACGCGTCGTTGACTTCTCTGCGATTAGACGCAATTCCATTACTATTAAATATGACATCGGTAGATATTGTCATCATTAATTAATTACATAATGAACACGTGTGTTAATTTAATTAATTATTTATAGGTGCGAGCAATAAACTATTATTCTTCTTGTATAAACTATTAAGATGTAATAAGTTCTTCCATGCTGGACTGGGAGAGATAGAAAAACATAGAATGTTCCAGCTGCCCTTCCTCCCGGGCATGCTGTTGAAGTCAGCAAAAGGGACTCGAGGGTTACAGTGTATTGTAATTTAGGCGATGGGCTGACAACCTGTCACTAAAGCAATACATATTACAATCTAAAATTGCTCTCAATTTTTGTCAGACGTGGCGAAAGCGCCTTTTACGAGGCGTTAAACGCTCTGTCTACCCCGTAAGGGATAAAGGCGTGATTTATGTATGTATGTATGTATGTAATAAGTATCAGTGTACAGTACTCCTGTACAGTACAGGAGTAACAAAACGAGGTTAAGCATTACAGTATTCTAAATTTTAAGCCGAACTTTGAATGGGCGCGGGCGTTGACTATCCATGCTGGACTGGGAGCGAGAGAAAAACATAGAATGTGCCAGCTGCATTTCGTCCTGGGCATGCTGTAAAGTCAGCTAAGGGAACCGAGGGTTTCAGTATATTGCAATTTAGGCGATGGGCTGACAACCTGTCACTACAGCATTATACCTACAAATATATCTGAAATAACCCTCAAAACTTTGTCAGATGTGGCGAAACGACCTTTGTTTAGGTCGTTTACGCTCTGCCTACCCCATTAGGGATAAAGGCGTGACTATATGTATGTATGTTGACTATGACCCGTGCGTCTTTGGAATACCGAATCCATGCTTGTCAGAGAAGGTTAGTTTCACGAATAGAATTCACTTTTCACGAATCGTGGTCGTTACTTAAACCATGTCAGGGGCCTGATAGTTGTGTTAATAGGCGGTTTAAAAACTCTGACACCAGGGTTCATCGGGTCGATAGAATCGATACCCAATCGACAGAAGAAGAAGACGAATAGAATAAAAACAACTTAAATAGTGCTCCTATTCTATAAAAATAATATACTCACACGTGACCACAGCGGCGATAAGTCGCTCCGCATCGGTCGGCGGTTCACACTCCGGCCAAAGAGGTTTCAGTATATTCTTGGCGAAGGTGAGCGCTGTGATGGCGTTCCCCGTCGGCACCAGGATGAATAGCGCCACCCAGAGGTACAGGAACGATGGCAGAGGCCCGAACGCCTCACCGATGTAAGCGTAGTCTCCTCCCGATTTCGGGATCATTGTACCTGCAATGTTAATGATGGCGTGATAGATATTTCGTTACGGACATGAATGATTAGGTGAAATAAAGTATTTGTGCATGTTTCTTGATTTGTTAGGCCGTGACTCCAGCGCATCAAACATACCCCCGCGGGTAAAATAAAAAAAACAGTGAAAGAGCACTTCCTATCGCAACAAAATTAGTATTTATGTACGTAGGTATTTGTATTTATTATATGTATGTATTATTATTTATTATAGATGTTTATTTAAGTAATATATATGTATGTTTATGTAGGTTCTAGGTTATATGTATAGATGTTTATTTAAGTAATATATATGTATGTTTAGGTAGGTTCTAGGTTATATGTATATGTAAAAGTCTACAGCGTGTACAGTCTTGTCCCCGTATATATTGTTATCTCATATTCAGTTTTACAGGTTGGCTGGAAGAGATCTTCATAGAGATAAGCTCACCTTTGTGAACTAAATTTAAATTTGTTTATTTTTTGTACGCAATAAAGAATATATATAAAATGTTTGTGAAAACCTTCCCCTCTCTGGCCCGCGCGGCTTTACGTGTAATTACACGAAACACGTGTAATCTTTCAGAGCAGAAGTCACGGCTTTAATTACACCATTTGAAAAGTAAACAAATCTTTGTAGATGAGTGTGGTAACGTGGATGTAGGTCTTTATAAACTTGTTTCAAAAGCCTGAGGAGGAACACCACGACTTTTGCCTTACCTACAGTTTTCTTGTTCAGTTTTCATTTTTTTTCTTTTAATCATGTATCTATGCAACAGTATCTATATATTTGGAGGCCATGTATTAACTTTAATTAGTTTGAATTTATTTTTCTTTTTTGTACATATTACTCGTTTTTTGTAAATAAAAGTATTAAGTATTTCTTCCATGCTGGCCTGGGAGCGAGAGAAAAACATAGAATTTGCTAGCCGAATATCCTTTCGCATGCTGTAAAAGCCAGCTAAGGGATCCGAGGGTTTCTGTATATTGTAATTTAGGCGATGGGCTGACAACCTGTCACTACAGCAATATACCTACAAATCTATCTTAAATAACCTTCAAAACTTTGTCAGACGTGGCGGAACGACCTTTGTTTAGGTCGTTTACGCTCTGCAGACCCCATTAGGGATAAAGGCGTGATTATATCTATGTATGTAAAAGTATTACCAACCATATTGTCGTATAACTTGGCTTTTCCAAAACATCTAACTTTATGCAATCTGTTGTAAATATTTAGTACTTTTCTTATTCCCTTACAATATGATGAATGGAATGCCTATCTCGGCATTAAAGTCGCCTATTGTACACTTGAAGTGCTTTTGTATTCATTGTTTTCTTTGTGCCTGTTCCTTAAAGAATACCAGGTACTTTTTTTTTTTACTAAAATTCGGTCAGAGAGTCCAGTTAGGAATCAATTCTTTTAAATTTAGCGGCATTTAGGAACTAATTAACATACCAACTCGATACCGTGATACGATTCTATTGTATATTAAATACGAAATAATAAGTATTTAATTATCTTCATCTTCATTTGTCGGCGTATATTGCTAGTAATTGGTTTTTGTTTTTATGTGGTAGACAATTTGGGGCAACGTAATTTTATTTGTTTTTATAACATCTTTTAACTTAAGCATTAGCATTACCGTTATAATAGGGTCGCAAATTGCCTTGTCTTTGTGGTTATCATGAGAATAAATTACTCAGACAAAAATGAGGCATCTGATATTTTGGTATATTGAGAATATTGGTAAAAAAAACACCCGTATGAAGCATCCCATCATCTTTAATCGGTCGAGAGGCTACCACCGGATTGCGACCGTTCCTGGGCAGGCTAGAAATCTCACAAAAAACTTCGGGCTGTTGTAAGAAGGCCGCAAAAAACCATAGTGGAGTGGGGTTGCTCGAGTGATAATAGTTGCGACTGTTTGGCCATCCAAACAATGTATCATACATTTATTGTGCTGCGCTAACTTGACTGCCCCATTTCATGTTCACAAAGGACCTTCTAGAATCCGTAGGATTATTGCTATAGCCGCATAATATTCTAAATCCATTTACAGTTTCGTACTCTCATACAAAATTGATACCGAAAATACATAGTAGACATATTTATCGCGGTAAGAATTTAAGGGCTAGGAAATCCTACCTTTTTAGGATATGGTAAGATGGTAACCGATTTGATTGGCTTGCCTATTTTAAAAAAATACTTTTTTGCATTAGTAGGTCGGTACGTAAACTTAAAGATATTAGTAGACTTTCACTCTGCAAACGTATCAGATCTACTTACGAGGCAATAAGTACTGAAGTTTATGTTTATTTCAATAGAGGTCATTTTATGAACTAATGACTTTGTTGAAGTTGGTTAATTCAGAACTGAGATAGTTTATTTTAGCTATAGGTATATATCTAATCAGTCTTAGCTATGCCGTAATTAATCGTAACTATTGGATGAAATTTTCAAAAGCTAATATTAAAAAAGCTCGTAATTTTAGTTGAATAAAATAAAAAAATACAGGGTTGTTTTTAATTTAGAATTAAAACTTAATCTACCTCTACAGTAGCTCGTATCGTATCCATACATATACCTAAGTTGCTAGAGTTTAATTTATCAGCGTAATCTTACATACATACATACATATAATTACGCCTTTATCCCAAATGGCAGGTACAGCGTAAACGACCTAAAAAAAGGTCGTTCCGCCACGTCTAAAAAAGTTTTGAGGGCTATTTAAGATAGATTTGCATGTATATTGCAGTAGTGACAGGTTGTCAGCACATCGCCTAAATTGCAATATATTGAACCCTCTGATCCCTTAGCTAGTTTTTACGGCATGCCCGGGAGGAAAAGCAGCTGGCACTTTTTATGTTTTTCTCTCGCTCCCAGTCCAGCATGGAAGAAAATAATCTCGTAATAAAATCACAGGATAAAATATCGCGCGGTATTTTGTACTTGTTACGCTGTCATATTTTATCGCAACAGAATCGGAGCAGTGCAGATGCACATGCATCCTATGCAGGTCGGTGCAACGGGTTCCCCCACGAGGATCTATAAAAGTCATAAACAGAGGTCGGAAATTCGGGTGCAAAAAAAGTAAAAACCCACTGTTGGAGCTACTGAGAGTTGCTACAACCACCTTTTTCAAGATGTTTAGGGCCCCAGTTTATTTTTCTTTATTAAATTGTTTTAGTAATGCCAATGTGTTCTTTGCGTCAATATAAGTCGTAAGTGTTTGCAATTTTTTTTTATACTTGTTTTAATTTGAAAGATATAAGTAGAAATGTGTTTTCAATGTACTGAAAAATATTAAAAATATAAAAATATCATTTGATTGTTTGATATTTTTATTGAATACCATTTAGAAATGATTTTTACGATGCTTTTATTATTTTTACACAAAAAATTGAATAGGGCCCTCGGGGGCCCAAAAACGTTTTATTTCTTTAAAAAAAAAATGCGGAGTAAATTAAAATTAAAATTCGTAATTGGCAAGGTTAAGACAAGATAAACGCTTTTTACTCTAGTCATTTTTTCTCTACGATTGATAGTTTCAGGGTAAATTGATGTTCAAGTTAGTAGGACACAATTGTTCAAGACCAAGCCAAGTAGTTGTTTTTATGGTGAAATCAGCTAGGTTAAGAAGAGATAGGCACTTCTCTTTCAAGAAAGATTTTTTTCTCTACGGTTGACAGTTTCACAGTGAATTGATGTTAAAATTCCCTGGACACAATTTTTGGTCCTGGAGGCCCCAAAACGTTTTACTGCTTACACATTACTATACTTTTTTCTTTCGTTGTGAAACTATTAAGGTTCATTGTAAGCACCTAAATCCTTAAAATAAGACCAGTCAAGCACTCGCATATATATATATATATATATATATATATATATATATATATATATATATATATATATATATATAAAAAGAATTTTACCGGATTCGTCTTTATTTTATATTTTACAAATAAGTACATACATACATATAATCAGGCCTTTATCTCTAATGGGGTAGGCAGAGCGTAAACGACCTAAACAAAGGTCGTTCCGCCACGTCTGACAAATTTTGAGGGTCATTCCAGGTGGATCTGTATATTGCTATAGTGACAGGTTGTCAGCCCATCGTTTAAAATACAATACTGAAACCCTCCCTGGGTTAGCCGGTTTTCAATAAGTATATCAGAGAAAATACTTGATACTAGGTTACATGTAATACACTTTTGATTTTGTGTACTTGCCATATTTTACAAACCAAAAATTAAGACAATACATCCTAAACGCACTTAGACAGATACAGTCAATATGCTGACCTTGTCGCACATACTCAAAGAGAGAGATAGACAGGGACAAGGATAGAGAGAGACTGGGATACACGGTCGAAGTGATAAATTTCCTAGAAATATTTATTTGAAAGACACATACATGCTGGTCCAATATACTCTCTCTCTCTCTCTCTCAGTATATGCGACAAGGTCAGCGTATAGAGCTGCATCTGTTTCAATTTGTGAAATGTTGAAAGTACACAATATTATGGTCAAATTTTATAAAGAAAGCCAAAAGTATTTCATGTAACTTAGTAACAAGCGTTTAATTGTTAATTTACTATGAAACTATCAACCGTAGAGAAAAAAATACAGGAGCAAAAACGTTTATCTTGTCCTAACCTAGCCAAATAAGAATTTTAATTTTGTTTTATTCCGTAATTTCTTTGTTTAAGAAGTAAAATGCTTTGGGCCCCCAGGCCCAAAAATTGTCCTAACAACTTTAACATCAATTCACTGTGAAACTGTCAACCGTAGAGAAAAAATAACAAGAAAGAAAAGTGCCTTGCCTATCTCTTCTTAACCTATACGATTTCACCATAAAAACCACTACTTTGCTTGGTTTTGAATGATTGTGTCCTGCTAACTTCAACATCAATTTATCCTGAAACTATCAACCGTATAGAAAAAAATACAAGAGTAAAAAGCGTTTATCTTGTCTTAACCTTGCCAAATACGAATTTCAATTTTAATTTTCTCCGCAATTTTTTTTAAAGAAATAAAACGCTTTTGGGCCCCCGAGGGCCCCATTAAAATTTTTGTGTAATAATAATAAAAGCATTGTAGAAATCATTTATAAAGGGTATTCAATAAAAATATCAAACAATCAAACGATATTTTTATATTTTTAATATTTTTCAGTACATTGAAAACTCATTTCTACTTTTATCTTTCAAATTAAAACAAATATTTAAAAAAATTGCAAACAGTTTGACGCAAAGAACACATTGGCATTACTAAAACTATTTAATAAAGAAAAATAAACTGGGGCCCTAAAAATCTTGAAAAAGGTGGTTGTAGCAACTCTTAGTAGCTCCAACAGTGGGTTTTTACTTTTTTTGCACCCGAATTTCCGACCTCTGGTCATAAATATAACCAGACAACCCGTCTCGACCGACTGGGTAAGAAAATATAATTTGTGTACCTATAGTATGTCTATCTGTACGAATGGATAACATAATTCAGAAGCAAATAGGGTTGGGGTGCTGACCCCTTTTTAGATACAAGTTGTTTTGCCTTGCATAAATTAGATTTCGGTGTGATAAGTAGAATGTATGTTGGTATAGAATAGACTTAAGAATTTACTTTGGAACGTGTGTTTGGCATAATTAGAGTATCAAGAAGACGTGTAAACTATGCTAATTAATGAAAGATAAGGTAAAACAGAAAATCTAACTTACCGAGTTCAGCATAGCAGAGCGCGCCAACCATGGAGAGAATTCCTGATAGCACCCATACAATGAGGGCCATTCCTTTTGATCCAGCATAAAGCAGCGCATACTTGGGTGATACGAAAATACCAGATCCCACGATCACCCCAACGATGATAGCCACTCCATTTACCAGCCCCAACTCCTTCTTCAACCGTACTCCTTCTGTAGACTCCTTGTCACCCTCGCTTCCAGGCCCCACTTCCATCGGCTTGGGCGTCAGCCCTTCAGAAGCCGAAACCTTAGCCATGTTCAAAGTCTTTAAACTAGTCAAGTTTCACACGATATATCACAGAACGTTGCGCTAAATGGTCAACTTCAAGCACATGGTCTTATACGAGATCATTGCCGAAACTCGGAGCCTGTGTCATGCAAACATTGCATCATTCGAAGTATCGGCGGCAACCACGTGTGTCCACAGAAACACCATGGGCTGATAAAAGAATTGCCACCGCACCGACCAACACCGTCACTGATAACAACTTGTATAATTTAGCGCCAGTTTTTTTCTTGCGTTTGTAGGTTAAAATATTCACCACATTATTATACACTTTAAAACAATAATGAGGTTCGCAGTTAACTAAGTCAGTTTTTTAACACAAAACTATAAAATTTTAAAGTTTACTTTAATTTAGCTACTGAACGGTGGGAAAAGTTTGAAAGTTGATGTCATAGAATGCCGGTTTCGCTCGAGTTTATCTTGCGTTGAGCAGATTTAATAACACGTTGCGCGTCTGCTTTGCTTTCCACTTTACTGGCAGCTTCCTACCGCGACCGCGTCCGTACACTGCGGCACACGGCCTGCCGCCGCGTCACACCTCATGGCCAAAAAGTCATTCGTGTCACGCATATTTAAACCATACCCGACCGTCTCTCTACAGACGTAAAGCATATTTTCCTATTCAACACAACTTTATGTGAATCCACTGCCAAGTTTGAACAACTGGTTTAGTATACTATCTCTGTCCTGCGCACCACCACGTGTAGATTTGGCATACATTTCACCATCATAGTAAATGGGGGAATAATGCGTCGTACGATGATAATAAAAGTAACCTTACTGATAAGTGAACACATTGACTGCCTTACAAGATGAATGCCTCTTCTCTTCGTCTGTCGCAGGATATGAGCAATTCATTTATAGCATTTACTACTTAGAGGTCAATGACAGAGTCACAAGTCTGGGATCATAAAATACAATACAATACACACCTCTAGAAGTGTTTTTAATATCGGACCCGCTACGTCTGATATTTATGTATGTTTTATCAAGCGTATTCGATCGGAATGTATAAAATAAATTGCCAAATTCGGTAATAAATTGTCTTAATCTCAATAATATAAAATTAATTTACAAATAATGTAACAATTCAATTGAGTAAGGTCATCTTTTAGAAAACAACATAACTGTATCTGCCAGAGATGTGATAATAAATAAAAAAAACTTAGATATTTAAATATCATTCTTTATCTTTTACTTCGTACTTAAATATCCTCGCCGTGCCGTCATCAGAAGTGCTTAGAAGAATATTCTCTTTGCCGTTGAAAGATAAGTCTAAAATCTCTGACCTGTGGCCAGTGAGAAGGAGGCTACGTTCTCCACTCCTTCCCTCAAAGGCTCGCAAGCTTCCATCGAGGCAGCCGGTGACAAGGTGGTTCTTTACCCAGAACATCTTGGTGACACCAGCGTGGTCCTCATCGGTGGTTTTCATGCACTGGTGTCGGACCATCTGTCTTGCCACGTCCCATATGCTGACAGAGCCGTTGAGAGTACCTGTGGTCAATGAATACAAATGAGTATTTTATTGTCGAACTTCATAGTTCGATAACTAAATAAATTATAGAGTGCGTAAGGGGGTCTTTACTTAGGGAAAAATTGGAAGACCCTAACTTTAAATTTGACAGTGTTCCATACAAACTTCCATCCCCTGTTTAGCCCTCTAGGGGTGAAAAGTCCAAAAATCCTTTCTCACTGGAAGATTACATAATAAAAGGAACCTGCTGTTCATTTTTCATGATTCTAGCTTTAGTAGTTTAGGCTCTGCGTTGATGAATCCGTCAATTACTCAGTCAGTAAGGAAGATTATCGGTAATTTTTCTCTCACCATATCTTTTTGAGTATTGATCCGGGAAGAAAAGTTTGTACCATGATTTTGTACAGAAATTTATGAGCATTTGTTTGGCCATTGCAAGTTTTCTCCTACAATGCACCGTTTTCGATATATAAGCGGAAAGGCTAAAATCGGGACCTAATGTGGGCCCACACCCCTCCGGCAGGCCACCTACATTTCGGAACTTTTAGTATGCTTTCTCCTTAAGCACTCTGAACAAGTTTTTGAAGAAATGGCTCGCCTACTCCTTCACGCACTCTACGCCCTTGGAGTACTAGGGGGGCTCGAACTATTAGGAATTTTCCATGCAAGCTAATAGCGATAAATGTATGTAAAATAAACCAGTAAAGAAAGCGGTGTTTTTGCTTCTTCTATTAAGAATAGTAGATGTTACAACAAGTGCACAAAACAAGTCACTTTCGTCTGAGATTTTTATCTGCCTGAGACAGTAGGGCGAATTATCTCGAGGGCAAAAATGGTTTCGTGCACGAGTTATAAACTCTGCTTTTCACTTCAACTGCGAGGAAAATTGAGGAAATTCACTATATAAACTAAACAATTAATTATATATATTCTTTATTGCAGTAAAATACAATAAATTAAGTGTACAGAAAGGTATGCAAGGGCGAACTTATCTCTATGAAGAGATCTCTTCCAGCTAACCCACTGGCTGTTGATTAGTTCCCGCCATTTACGAGGGGTGGCTGATAAGTAATCTACCTAACTATGAAAGAAAAGACTTTGATGGCTAGTTTATTTTTTATTTTTCTATATAGTCTCCTGCAAGTGAAATACACTTATGACATTTGCAAATAAGTGACATCATGCCGTTATAATAGTAATTTTAATTTTGCTCGTCAAAATGGTCAGTCACAGCCTCTTTCATTTCTTCGTCCGTCGAAAATCTGCGACCCCTCATTTTTTTCTTTAAATCTTTGAATAAGAAATAGTCACAGGGAGCCAGATCTGGACTATAAGGTGGATGGTTAATTTCTGTGAAGCCGTTTTTGCTCAGGGCTGACCTCGCCGTTAAGGCTGTGTGGACAGGAGCATTGTCTTGTAAAATCAGAACACCTTTGCTGAGTTTGCCTCTCCGCTTTTCTTTGATTTGTTCACGAAGCTGGTCAAGCAAGTTTGCATAATATTCAGCATTCATTGTTGTATTTTTAGGCAAATAATCTATCATCAAAATCCCTTCGACATCCCAAAATACGGTGGCCATTAGTTTTCCAGCCGACGGCCGAACCTTGAACTTCCTTGGCGGCTTTTCTCCTTTAAATTTCCATTGCATTGACTCTTGTTTGCTTTCCGGATCCCACTGGCGAATCCAAGTTTCATCACAGGTCACAATTCGAGAGATTGTCTCTTCTTCTTTACCTTTGACCAGGTCTAGAAATGCCTGACAACATTCTACTCGCCTTTGTTTGTCAAAGGAGGTCAACATTCTAGGGACCCAACGCGCGCTCACCTTGGACATGCCCAAATGTTTGTGAATAATTTCATGAACTCGTTCCTTGCTAATGCCCACATCTATGGCTATCTCCCACTGCTTGATTCGCCGATTTGCAAGAATCAGGTTCTTCACCTTTTCAACATTATCTGCGGTAACAGCAGAAATTGGCCTTCCACTACGTGTGTCGTCTTCCAGGCTCTCACGGCCATGTTTAAATTGCTTCGACCAAAACTTTATGACGAATTCAGAAGGACTTGAATCACCAAAACAAACACCTTTAACATGCGCTCTCTGATCTGCGTAGGCGTATTTCCTTCTTTACTTAGGAATTTAATCACTGCTCGATGCTCAAATTTCATCATCTGCAATTTTCTTTCGACATGAAAGCCGCGCCAAAAAAACAAAAGCAAGCGAAAAAAAATAAGCGTCATAATTTTGAAAAAGGAATAAATATAGAATATGATTTTGCAATGGCCAGTTCGATTTTCAAAACTTTCTTTAACAAAGTAGATTTTATATCAGCCGCCCCTCGTAACTTTTAAAATCTTTCGACATTAAATATTAGGCTTGGGCTGGGTCCTATACAGCCTACCATTAAATCAATTTCGTAATAATAAATTTAAAAATACTATCGTACTTGAATTTACTTTTTAATATCTATTTATGTCATAAAAAACACAAAAGGCAAATAATATAAAGTAAATATTATAAAATAACAAGTTCTATCTATGAACATTATATTATGTTTGGCAGTATGGTCTAATTTTCTTTGTCTAAGAAGAGATGAATTTATGAGTAGATACGTTATTAACTTATTACCCTTGTGCACAAACTTCAATTTTGTGCAGCCTACACCCTGCACAAAATGGCGCTAGCATTAGAAATGAAAACTTCTTTATCATCATGCAGTTTTCTACCACAAAAATTAATGACTAATTACTTAGTTACAACAATTCAAACTTAATATTGAATCTTGATTTGATTACCAATAAATGATTATACACTTTTTACGAATGAAACATTTCTACGATTTTTTAAAAGTTTGCGTTTTATGAATGAAATGTTTTTTGAATGGTACGTTTTACGAATGATACATTTTGCAAATGGTACGTTTTACGAAGAAACCTTTTAACGAATGGTACGTTTTACGAATGGAATATTTAGCAAATGGTAGGCAGGTTTTATTGTGGTTTAACGGAAAAAAAAAATTAGTGAATAGTACGTTTTAGGAATGGAATATTTAGCATATAGTACGTTTTACGAAGGAAACATTTTTTTGCGACTGGAAAGTATTACGAATGATACAATTTGCGAATGGTACATTTTATATTACATTTAACGAATGAAATATTTTATTAATGGAATATTTACCGAATAGTACGTTTAACGAATAAATGGAACATTTTGCTAATGGTATGTAAGGTAAGTTTTACGAATGAAATATTTAGCGCATGGTACGTTTTACGAATGAAACATTTTGCAAATGTTACGATTTACGCATGAAGTACACTTTGCCATTAAACGACTTTTACGCTAGAAACGTAACGCAACTCTCACTTTGGCTGAAGGGTACTAACAGGAAATCATTCGATTTGTTTGGCCAACACAAATTCAATTGGCAATCTGTAAAGGTCTGCAGATAGAGTGAGAATCGCGTAAAGCAGTGTGAGCTCGACTCTGTCTCAATCAGCATGACCCCAGTCTAGACTTAAGTCAAAAGCATACCAATTATTATAAAAAAATTGTTTACCTGTAGCAAGGTATCCCAACTGAGGGTCTTGTGAGAATGCCACTGATTCCAGATCTGTTTCAGTCTGCAGTTGTCCCACAACTTTGCTATTCACTGATGTAGTCAGGACCACTTTTCCTGTTAAAAGAATATAAATGAAATGATTTTCATTTTTTTAAGTACAAGTGTTTTTCAATACCAAACTATGATAAGTTGAATTTTGTTAAATATTTCGATGTGGTGAAGAGTGCTTCCATGCTGGACTGGGAGCGATAGTCTTCCATGCTGAACTGGGAGCGATAGAAAAACATAGAATGTTCCAGCTGCCCTACCTCCCGGGCAGCTGTAGAAGTCAGCAAAGGGGATTCGAGGGTTACAGTTTATTGTAATTTAGGCGATGGGCTGACCTGTCACTACAATCTAAAATTGCCCTCAACTTTTCATCAGGCATAGCGAGAATGACTTTTACGAGGCGTTTTACGCTCTGACTACCCCGTAAGGAATAAAGGCGTGATTTTATGTATGTATGTGAAGAGGGAGTGTCCCAAGCTTAGAAGGACAAATATTTACCATCAGTAGAGATAGACACCATAAGATTATTTTCAGGGTGAGTATCTATGGCAGTCACTCTCATTTCATGACCGGTAGGACCACCAGGCTGGATGTGATGCAAAACTGCGTTTGTTTTCAGATCCCACACTTTGATAGTTCCATCGTCATAGCCTGCTGCTAATCGGACTCCATCTTTAAACAGCTGTAAAAGAATGTAAAAATTAAATAATGTAGAGTATTTAAAATACATAAATATAAAGTGGACAAAACTGTAGCTCAGAACATTGAGACATAAATAGGGAATTCAAAAATATTTATTAAAAAAATAATAATTTTGGAATAAACCAGTTAAAGTGTTTGAGATGGCTTACCTTTGCACATTCTAATCTTATATTATGTCCTTGCAGTACTTTAGTTTCTCCTGATGGTATTTTGAAAACAAATATGTCTCCATTTACTGTTCCACACAATAATACCCTGGCTCCAAAATGCCACTGGCCCCAAGTCACATCATCAGCTTCATACTCAAAAGCCAAAGTCCACGGGTCATTGTTATCTAGATTGCATTTCCATACTTTGATTTCACCACACATATCCGCAGTGGCTACAAAGGCTCCATCAAAGCTGAATCCCACAAAAATTACTGAGTCCTTGTGTCCTACGCAGTCTAAAACTACATCGCCAGTCTCTACAGACCACACATAGGCTTTGTCATCTTCGCCGCCAGTGATGGCTAGCTTCCCATTAGGATGTATATCACAGCAAAAGACTGAGCCTTGATGTTTCTGGAATACCAGGGAAGCATGATCCTCAGGAGGTTCCATATCGTCGTCTATCTCTTCCTCCTCGTAGTTCATGTCTTCTCCTTCCATCTCTTCGTCGAGTTGTATATCATCCAAGTCACCGAGGTAGATAAGTTCGTCCTCCATGCCTATAATTTCGTCGTCGCCGTTCACTGATGATGGTGGCGTGTTTTGCTCGTTTAACTTCATGTTTTCTGGTTTTGATCTGTAAGGAATAGAATTTTAAGTTTGTGGAGATGTGTTATTGCAATAACTTGTGCAATGTAAATTAACAAGATTATATAGAATGTTAATAATAAAACTAACCTCAACTTGTAACTCGTACTACACCTGCAGGACTTTTGGTTTCGCTCTGGACTTCTTGTTAATAAAGACACAGCTTGAAATGCACTTTTTATTACGAAATATTGAATAAATACAGGACAAAATGCGCTGTAAACAGTAATACAGACTCACATGTTAGGCAAACCTGTCACTGTCAGCTGTCTGTCAAATCAAAAACTTTTTTACGCGTTCCATTTGCATGTTGCTAATTTTACCACAGATTATATTTGTATATTTTGTCTCTCTCATTTATGTAGTAGAGTGTTATCAAACCTTCCTTTTCTCCAAAGTTTCGTTAGAATTTTCTAAATGAAACGCAATTCAATGGTGGATCTTTGAGGTTATCTTTTCTATTTCGATTTAGATTTGTTATTACATTGAGTGTAAAAGGGTAATTGAACTGAATTCGTGATTTCCAGAATGGCATCAATAAATAGAAGTAAATATTTTTATACATTATTCAACCACCCAATCATTACAGTGACTAGTAATTTGATGAAATATTTATTTTCTGTTTTCATCCGATTTCTCTTTATTTTTCAGCACTTTTACAGACTCCTGCTACATTTCTGATCGCTAGAAGGTTTCGGGGAAAGATAAATATTCAGAAACCAAGAAAACCCCATTTCGAACGCCAACTTTTGATAGACCTCAGCAAGCCTTTTTATGGTCCACCAAAGAATAAACTTCCTGATTATGCATTGTGCGATAGAGGTGAAAAGATAGAGTTTGTGAAGGTGGTTGACAATCCATTTGAAAGAATTCTCGCAAGGGAGTGTCTGGACTGGTTCAATAAATCTAAAATGGTTGTCTTCTTACATTTGAATTCAATAAGTATGGAAGACAAGACGCCTATATTTGCTGCCCTAAGGAAAAACAACATGCATTTACGATCTTATGGTAAAAAGATTGTAAGCATGGCAACCACAGGCACTCGCTATGAAGCTGTTAATTGTTTGTTCACCTCACATCAGAACATCATATTTGGACAGCCGGAGAATGCTGCTAAAATGTTTAAAATCCTTAAAAAGGCACCACAGCTTGTTGTCATGGGTTAGTATTGTTCAGTTTTCCCAATTTCAATATAAAATCACACTGTTCAAACAGTTTTTTTCATGATACTGTTTTTTTTTTGTATATTTTATGTATGTACTACATACATATAATCACGCCTTTACCCCAGAATGGAGTAGGCAGAACGTAAATGACCTAAATAAAGGTTGTTCCACCGAATCTGACAAAATTTTGAGGGTTATTTAAAATAGATTTGTAGGAATATTGCTCTAGTGACAGGTTGTCAGCCTATCGCCTACATTGCAATATACTGAAACCCTCGGATCCCTTAGCTGGTTTTTACAGCATGCCTGGGAGGAAACGCAGCTGGCACATTCTACGTTTTTCTTTTGCTCCCAGTCCAGTATAGAAGCATTATGTATGGTTCAATACATTTCTGAAGTAATTTTCAGGTAAACTAATGTAATTTTCCTTATTTTTTAGCTGGCATAGTTCAAGACAGGCTGATGTCCAAAATTGAATTGGTTGAGTTCAGTCAGATGCCCACACTTGATGTGGCCAGGAGTCAGCTCTGCAATGTCCTACAGAGTGCAGGCCAGTGTCTTGTAGGCCAGCTGACACAGGGTCAACAGGCTCTAGTAGCCCACCTTGATAAACATGTGGAACTTCAGAACAAACCAGAAGAAACCAAGAGTTGAAATAAATAAGTGAAATGTTGCTAGAACTTATGTAAGATATTTTTAATTGATATTGTAGTAAATGTATTTGTTACCCATTTATAAAAGCATTATTTTAGATATAAATTTCTATTTAGTAGAATACTTTGATATTTTAATATCTATTTATTTTTATTTATTGGGTGTGTTTTAAATAATGAAAAACTTGATGCATAAACATCTACAAATCTATATTTTAAACATTTAAAACACAATCTTTGGTATGTATAGTATCTTATAAACTAATTTATTATTAAAATAGAGATCAGTTAAATTTAACATTAAGTAATAGGATTTGAGCAAGGTAATTCCTCATTGATGCAACTTGTGAGTAGTATAACATACATACATATAATCACGCCTTTATCCCTAATGGGAGTAGTATAACATAGATAAAAAATCTTATTAATTAGTGGCAGTACAATAATACTTACTACAAAAAATGACATTGTACTTAATTATCGTTTTTGGGGAAAAATCCTTAAATAAGTAGATCAGGGTGCAGTGACGCGACTAGTAGCGCAAGCTAACGCAGTAAGCGCCACTGCTGCCTCCACCTCGTCTCTACCATGTCGAGACGCCGCAAATGTATGCTTTTGCGTCTTGAATTCAGGCTTACGGCGCCTCCCGTCCCATAAGGAATAGTTGCTCTCGCTAGGCTGGAATCTCGCCGCACTCTCTAACCACTTGCTCAGGAGCAGTGGACTGGTAATGCTCTTCGATTCTTCTGGCGTGTTTCTGATCTCAGTGAAACGTTCGTTGGCATAGTTGTTGTTCTCGAACTGCTCTTTGAAGTTGGACGACGTGTCTGAGTCTGGCGGGCTCTCTGTTTGGTCTGGACTGCCACCCGAACCTGTATCCATATCCAGCCCGTGGTCAAGGCTCATCTCTGGCTCGCTCCATATGCTGTCGTCGGAGCAGATGCTGAATTGTTCCACGTTTCCATGAGCTCTGTCGTTGTAGGTGCGAATGAGATGACCCCAGTTTTGCTGATTACGATCTGCGTTCACATTCTTCAACTTTCTTCGCCAGTTAGCGAACCAGTTGCAAATCTGCAAGTCAAAGGGGTCAATTAATATTCTACATTAAGATTTCTTATAATTTCTTTATGTATTTGGATTACTGTTCACGATAGTTGTTTACGGAATTTACGACGTAAAAAAAAAACCGACATCCGAACCGTGTTGAGTAATGTTATTAGAAAAGTTCAGTAACTATGATAAATACAGTTTAGGATCCGATCCGCAATTAAGTAGTTTAGATCACTGCAAGTTGAAATAATACGGTCGTTAACAAGCGAGTGTTAAAAATAGTGCCTATTTATGTGCAAATAGCAATTCTTGGCAGGAATCCAATTAGGTTGGTGGTAGGCACAAACATGAAACATTATACGAACAAAAACACGGAATTTGTTTATCAAGAAACATGAACATGTTTCATTGTAACTTACTTGAATGTACGTGAGTCCAGTTTCCCGTGACAGAAATTTCTTTTCATCCCTGTTAGGGTAAGGGTTCTCACGTCGTCGCACCAGCCAATCTTTCAAATAGCGTTTTATTTCTGGCGTGAACAGCCTCTTCTGTGGCCGCTGGCCTGCCACCAAGCTCCTCCTATGAACGTAAAACATGTTATAAAACATCAGCAGAAAACATGTAAACACGTTGTTAAGATTCGCGATATTTCACGGAGTGTGACGGGTTTGCTGTAAGTTGTGGATAAAGAGCGTTCATGTTTCAATTTTCACGAGTGAGTGACGCACAAAGAAAATAATTTCTTAGACACTGAAAGTAATGACTCATGGACTATCTGGACTAACCGTGTGTATCGTCTGTTTCTGACGGGCCGTGATGATTTTCCACTGTCCTCTTTATTCGGGGAGCCATCCATGCCTTCCGCTTGTGTGTCGCCGGATTTTTGTATAAAGGTCATCGGAGTATTGTTTTGTAAAACAGCAGTTTACTGGAGCGTGTGTCACCGGGGCCAGTAGCACGTGCGAAGGGCACCGCAGCTCGCAACAAGACTCGTGTCTCGCAACGCTGCCGCTGCGGGGGATGTTTAGTAATCTATTAAAAAATAAGGACATGATGACACAAATAGATTGTCTTTAGAACACAGCATAGCACAGTCTTACAGTGCACTGTAGTTGTCTGTGCGTTGATGTAACAGAAACATGACGGTCACATTCCTCTAGACACATTTAGATGTTATTTATTCACAATAGAGTTTAATCCCGAAAAACATGTCACTTGTTCGGTTTGCAACGAGCTAATGAAGTGATCTATCATTCCGAACCAAGTTTTGTTAATAATTTCAATCTAATTGGTTTAAAGAACAAAAAACATGTTGGTATTACGTGTGCTCGCGAGGGTCAATGTTCTTGTTTTTTGTTAGCGGAATTAAAATCAGTGCAGAACATAATTGTTTTATCGTTTATTACATCAAACTTCATTCTCTACGGTACGTTTTTGATACTAGATGTTATTTTACTGATAAAGTATGGGAAATAAAGATAATGTACGTACCTTGGTGCGGGAAAGCTCGCGGTCGGTGTGAAAATGGCGGATAAGCGCGCGACTACAGCGCCGCGGCGCGTGCGGCGTGCGCGCGCGCATCTCTCGCTGCAAATTCATGTTATTTCAGGATGTCTCCCGCGACGGCTTCAAAAACAAGATTACAATAGGTAAGTAAAGAGTAGAGATAGCTTGCTAAGTTTGTTATTGTTTCTTACACTTTACTCGGTGAGATCGTTTCAAAAAAATATGTAGTTTTAAATGCTAATGATAATTAGTCCTAATAATAATGATTTTGTTTAGAAAATGTTTTTGTCACGCATAGTTATACCGTTTTAAGGTGATATGTCCGAAATTAATTAATTAATCAATCATCTGGTATACGATATGCGCATAGGTATTATTATGTAGAGAATTATCCCAGCTTATCTCCATATTTGTGAAGTTTAGCTAACACGATACCTATTAGCAATATAGGAGTAGTAGGTAATAATTCAATACAATTGTCAACTTAACGCTAAAACTAATGCTTATTATAATATCGTTGAGCATGTGGTGCCGTGGAAATCTTCCCGCAGTTTTACTACAGCTTAACCTGTGGTATGCTCAACTGTCTACCGACTTACCGCATTTGCACACATGACGCTCGCACACATCCCACCCAAGTCTAAAAGCCACTGCTATCCTCAAAGTGCCGCCATCCAGAATGGTACCCAAGTTTGGAGAAGGAAACGTATGTAACCAAGCTCCAGCCTCATACTGGAATTAATTATTATTGTTCTGATTTTATGCTGTTGTTGGGTCTGGGTCTAACATGAAATTGAAGGTAGCCAAGCTAAGCAACTTTGTGTTCTCAAACAAAATCTAGAGTTTATAAGATGTATGAAACTTTTGAATAACTTTTAAACATTATTTAAAAAAATATATACATTATTTAAACCATATTATTAACGACTGTTTTCTCTCTTAATAATATTTTTTCGACGTAATGTTGCATTCGCGTATACAGCGCGATCGGCGACTCTACATTTCGAACCGTATTTCAAACCACTGGCCACTGCACTGCTCACCACCGACCTGTGTTGTGAAAAACCTTTACGAATATTTTATATTGCGGACGATTAGTTAGTAACATGAATTACTATTCTGTCCTAGCTTTCCTATAGGTGAAATTTCCAAAACTAAAAGTCTACTACTTCTTCTTGGTGAGCTCACTCTATTATCAGCTCTGATGCTCTGAACTCTGAACTCTTGTAGGGATAACATTTAACACTCAATGTTATGGGGTTTATAGTACATTTACGCACCTACGAAAAAAACAAAAGGTTGTGTGTGAAGTGTGTTTCTTCCATGCTGGACTGGGAGCGAGAGAAAAACATAGAATGTACCAGCTTCATTTCCTCCCGGGCATGCTGTAAAAACCAGCTAAGGGATCTGAAGGCAGTATATTGCAATTTAGACGATAGGCTGACTAGCTGTCACTATAGCAATATACCTATAATATCTTAAATAACCCTCAAAACTTTGTCAGACGTGGCGAAACGACCTTTATTTATGTCGTTTACGCTCTGCCTACCCCATTAGGGTTAAAGGCGTGATTATATGTATGTATGTATATTAGTCGTTAAGCCATGTCAGAGGCCAGTGCTAAGCATTGGCGGCTGGAAAACCAGGTTTCCCTTCTGGGTTGCGGAGGTCAGATGACAGTCGCTCTGTGTAAAAAACAGTACCCTTGTCAATCCCCTAGATTAGGTAGCCGACCACCGTGAGATACGGGATAAAGCTAGGGAGATGATAATGCTGGTTCCGGTAAGCTACACAATGCCCTGTTTGTATCAATCAGATTAAGACCCATGTTTGTTAATGTTTATAAAGATTATTTCGGTAGAATCCCATCTAGAATATTTACAATCATATAAGGTGATAACTAATTCAAAATCAATAATTTCAATTTATTTTAATTTTATTTCATTTGGGGAGCTTACAGCAACATTTACAAATTATTCAAGTATACATAATAAATAAATGCCAATTACAAGCTTCCACATATAGAAAGAAAATTGCTAGTCTAACTTAAAAATAATGAATAGGTGAAGTAACACATACAAATATAAAAACAGTTACTTCAGTGAAGGAATCCTTAACGAGCGCATTTTTCATTGATCTGATACTACCACTAAATAAATAAAATCGGCTATCATCATTGTACTTATTGAACAGCTTTGTGACGAGTGAGTGTGGTATGAAACTATTTTTTCTATATTGAGAATGACTGGGAGGTACAAAAAGTAAACACAACGAAGCTCAAAACATATAAACAAACTAAGTATTACAAGAATTTGTTGTACAATGATTACTTAACTTGATGCTTGGTTGGATCTTTTAAACTTTTTTAACATGTGCTTATGTCTTATACTTAAGGTGACGATACTAGCCAAGTGGCGCCCTCATTAGTAAAAAAACACAAATCACTAAAAACAGTACAAAACGCTGAATATAATTTAGAACCTTATAAAATAGCGTATTCATAGCTCGTTGTAACAAGATGGAAAAATGCGAATTGCAATTGTACACGCCTTATCTGCTTCAATTATGCACTCTCACTACCGTAGGTCAGTTCGAAGAGATTTCTTTTTAGAGATATGCTGTACCTGTTGTGCTATTGTTTTTTATGTGATTGTGTCCTTTGTGATCATGTGTGCAATAAACTGTTAAATAATAACAGTAATAACTATGAATCGCAAATTTACAAGGTTCTAAATTATCCTTATTACTATAACTTGAGTCTGTTGGACCGGTTTCTCGATTCACTGCGTTTTTAGTGAATTATGTTTTTTTTACTAATGGGGGCGCCACTTGGTTAGTATCGTCACCTTAACGATCGGTAGAAGTATATATCTCAGTTATTTGCTTCCCTAGTAGTCCCTGTAGTGATAACAATGCAAACTTAAAGATAAAGATGAACATATTTATAAGACCTCTAGTTGCATTTTGCACGAGGTCTTGAGACTCTCTTAATTGTGTTTTAACATGGTTAAGTCCTGTACTTGGCCATGGTGGCCTGGGAGCGAGAGAAAAACATAGAATGTGCCAGCTGCATTTCCTCCTAGGCAAGCTGTAAAAACCAGCTAAGGGATTCGAGGGTTTTAGTATAATGCAATTTAGGCGATGGGCTGACAACCTGTCACTACAGCAATATCCTACAAAACTCTCTTAAGTAACCCGTTAATTGATATGTATATAAGTACTAACCAATAACTGTAGGGCTTTAATTTAGCGATATCTGTAAGGAATATTTACAATTTACAAAGTTATTCCATGCTGGCCTGGGAGCAAGAGAAAAATATAGAATGTGCCAGCTGCATTTCCTCCCAGGCATGCTTTAAAACCAGCTAAGGGATCCGAGGGTTTCAGTATATTTCAATTTAGGTGATGGGCTGACAACCTGTCACTACAGTAATGTACCTACAAATCTATCTTAATAACCCTCAAAACATTTTTCAGACGTCGCGAAACGACCTTTGTTTAGGTCGTGTGTGCTCTGCCTACTCCATTAGGGATAAAGGCGTGATTATATATATGAATGTATGTAATATTAACAACCAATTGTAGTTAGGTGCCCATGATAACAAACTCTACTTAAATTGCATAATCGGACGTGGCAGCATCACCCTTGATCATATTTCAGCCGACCAGCAATGTGTCTGTTTGTTTGTTCATCATCATACATACATACATACATATAATCACGCCCTTATCCCTAATGGGGTAGGCAGAGCGCAAACGACCCAAACAAAGGTCGTTCCGCCACGTCTGACAAAGTTTTGAGGGTTATTTAAGATAGAATTCTAGGTATATTGCTGTAGGTTGTCAGCCCATCGCCTAAATTACAATATACTGGGCAGACATTTGAATGATGAGTTTAAATGTCTGTTTCTGGGTCTGGGTGTTCTTTGTGGTTGTTTCTGTGTATGTCCATGGCACCCCGATACAGGGAATCCTAGTGGGGGCTATGAGTGTGATCGTGTGTGTGTGTGTGTGTGTTTATTTACTGAAACCCTCGGATCCCTTAGCTCTAGCTCTTACAGCATGCCTGGGAGGAAATGCAGCTGGCACATTCTATGTTTTTCTCTCACTCCCAGACCAGCATGGAAGTCATTGTTCATCATCATTATCATGAATAATAATAGTTTCATATCATGGTATGTAGAGCGTTAACTTAACAGCTTATTAAGACGCGTTTTAACTTAAGACTGATTTAGAGACATTTTATTGTATTGCGCATAGTAAAACGAAATATCTATTTATAATCCTGTTTTTTCCATGCTGGACTGGGAACGAGAGAAAAACATAGAATGTGCCAGCTGCATTTCCTCCCGAGCATGCTGTAAAAGCCAGCTAAGGGTTCCGAGGATTTCAGTATATTGTAAATTAGGCGATAGGCTGACAACCTGTCACTACAGCAATATACCTACATATCTATTTTAAATAATCCTCAAAACTTTGTCAGACGTGGCGAAACGACCTTTGTTTAGGTAGTATACGCTCTGCCTACCCCATTAGGGATAAAGGCGTGATTATGTGTGTGTGTGTGTGTGTGAGTGTGTATAATCCTGTAATAGTTCATTGTATTGTACAATAGTATGAATGAGCTTCTTCTACTTCTTCTTTGTGTCATCCTCGTGTCATAATTCGCTACAACGTAGTACTAATAAGGCACTTTAAGGGGGAGGGTAGAACGTTAACTTAACAGCTTAGTAAGACGCGTTTTAACTTAAGACACAGAATACATAATAGTACTACATACAGAATGGACATTGACCTCCCTTCCCCTGTCCGACATACGTCACAGTCCGCGCTGGATTGTGGGCCACATTGAGCGTACGCTTAGCGGGCATGGCGCGCGCAGGTTTCCCCGTTTAACGGAAATAATAAAGTTTTGTGTTCCAAAGATGGTTAGATACTGTTGCGTATACGGATGTCTTTCTGCCACAAGATATGACCCAATAGGAAGTTTTTAAGATTTCACAGTGATGATGAGAGACGGTAAGTAAATTCATACAAAATATGCAACCTAATCTATTCTAACTATTCAGTTACAGTGAACTACTTTAAAACGTTCGTTTAATCAAGAATCAGATTAATCAAGTGATGATTATGACCGGTATGCCGAAATTTGTCAACCCTTACAACACGCACACAAACGCATGCCAAGTGCAACATGCCGTCTGTCGATGTGTGACCAAAATGACATGGCAGTTAAGAGTGTGCTTAAGATTGATTTTGAAACATTTAATTGTGTTGTGCACAGTAAAACGAAATGTCTATTTATAATCCTGTAATAGTTCATTGTATTGTATACTAGTATGAATGGGCATCCTCGTGTTATAATTCGCTACAACGTAGTACTAAAACGCGCGTGCGTATTGGTTCCGAGCGGTGGCGCCCTCACTCGTTAAAAAATCATAACTCGCAAAATATAAATATATTCAAAACTCTTCTTTGTCAGTTTCGTAGATTTAGACCTAAGGATTTCGTAAGAGCAAATAGTAGGTATTCTAGAGTTACTATCGAAATCTCCGCCAAAAGTGGCCATTTTTAGCAATAATTCGATAGTAACTGCCCGGTACTATTTGCTCCTTAATTCATTACTTGTAAAAATCCTTAAGTCTTAATCTAAGAAAGTGGCAGTTGTTTTTTTAAATGTCTTTATTTTGCGAGTTTCTTTTTTTTAACGAGTGAGGTCGCCACCGCTCGCGGAGAGGCCTCTTACAAAATGATGTAACTCTGTTGCACGATGTCATCATAGCAGGGTTACCCAGAAACACCGCAGAAAAAAACATACACGCAGGTGGTCCCTATGTCTGTAGAACCCTCTTTACTTTAGTTGGAAAGGGAGAAGGGCATAAATAAAACGGCTCTACACAACTTGTTCTAGGTCAATAACGGATATCTTAGTGTTTGCCTTGAGGTAGGACGTAAGAAAGTCTATTAGCTGTCTGTAAATTGCGATTTATTGCAGAGAATATGTTAGTAATTCTAATTAGTCTCGTTACTGTAAATGGAGACTGTGTAAATAAATTACCAAAGTTAACGTTGCTGTTAAGTCTTGGTTGTTCTCAGATGTAAAAGTTTTGTGTAGAATACAATGGTAGTAATTCGTAGTTACAAAATACGCAACACTAACTAATATAAGTCTATACGTCATTTTCTATCATGAGAGACCAGAACGGGACAGGTAGTAACTATTATCTTATCTGTGACGGGACGACATAAATTTTAGTTAAATCGTGTCCCCAACGAATCGATAGCAGTGTTGTGTCTCTGTTTTCCGAATGGGGCACATGAAACGTCATCCTTGTCGAGCCGGCTGGGGGGCACGACACGACTCTCGTCGCGCGACGGACGTCCGACACCGGCTCCACAAGTGCTCGCACATGCGCGCGCCGGCGACTGCACGCCTCACGCCCGCCGCCGCGCCTCACCACTTCTTGACGTCAACACGACTTCGCCTATTCCAGTTTCGCGGATCGTAAAAATGGTAACAGAAAGTGATTCAGTCGTGTAAAAGATATCGTGGCGGTCTGACGGAACAGAGGCTCCAGTCGAGGAGCGGCGTGAACCACGCGCGTGTATACTGTCGGCACACGGCCCACGTGCGTCGCGAACACCGGTGTGCGCGATTGATTTTTTGCGGAATGGGTGAAGAATCTCAAGCCGGGGACGGGAAAGTGGTTCTGAAACGTAAAATAACACTTTTCAATGGAGTGGGAATCATAATCGGGACCATTATCGGCTCCGGAATATTTATTTCTCCAGCTGGAGTGTTTATGTACACAAAGTAAGTAGAGTTTTCGAAATTCCCGCGTACAAGTGATAACTGATAACCAAGTTTATGCACGTGTTTTATGTTTTTGTTATTACTTCATATGGCTACATTGTGGTTTCTATCACGGGAATCATGTTTTCTAATGTTCTTCGAAGGTTTATCGACTTTCTTTCCATGGTTGTGTAGGTCGAAAATTGTAGTTAAAATTTCATTCGGAATCTAATTTATATTTTTATACAGATATCAAATAGATACTACAATAAATAAATGTACGTATAGACCACCTGAATTTACCTTTAGCTAATGTAACATTGAAACAATAGAATGTCAAACGTGGTAGAGCTGCTAGAATTGAATCTACGTACTATTTATTGGATAAGTATCTACTGCGAAGTAAAATAGCATTTCTTTTCGCTTCGTAAACTAAATTGATGTTGATTGAATTAATTCCTGATACAATGAATCGAATTGATGTCACGATCGAGACCTGACTATTTTATTGTCTCTATTTTTAGGCATTTTAGCTTCTGTACTTATGAGTCGTTAGTTTTTATTTCCAAATTCTCAGTAATTTGTAAGCAAGTTTAGGATCTAATCTAAAATTTATTTGGCAATAAAACAGTTTTGCTAACCTAAATCTATGCATGATGGCCTTGGTTAATAATAATTATTTTTAGAAAACGGATGCTATCTTAGATGTGACTGCATCAATCATTTACCTACATTATTTTCCAGTAAAGAACAAATTTTCTATCTAGATCTCAACTTTTCGTGACAGCTTGCATCTGCACATTAATCATCAATCATCAATCCTTCATCATTATCATTTTATGTCGATGTTTAATCGTAATACTTAGATACTTACCTATACAATTACTTGTAAGTTCGTATATCAGAATATGAATCAGAGATAAAAGATAAGTTTCGGAATAATTAACTCGTAAAAGGGTGTATTTTTTTGTTATGTAACACGATGTAACATTCTAAGCATGCATCTGGTTCACAACTGCCAGGACGTTTCATACATACAATCACGTATATAATCACGCCTTTATCCCTAATGGGGTAGGCAGAGCGTAAACGACAAAAACAAAGGTCGTTCCGCCACGTCTGACAAAGATTTGAGGGTTATTTAAGATAGATTTGTAGGTATATTGCTGTAGTAACAGCCCTCGGATCCCTAAGCTGGTTTTTACAGCATGCCTCGGAGGAAATGCTGCTGACACATTCTATGTTTTTCTCTAGCACCCAGTCCAGCAAGCAAGCGTTTCATAAGGCTTTGCAAATTAGTGCTAACATGAACCAAGTCGCTTGTATAACCACTTGAGACAGAGACAGGTTGGTGAACGTGTGCATACCTACTCCAAGGCCAAGGTTGCAAAAACGGTTATATTTGGAACACGGAATGCTGATATATAGAGCCTGTTTTTAGGGCTGGCTGGTATATAATTTGGGATTCGGTTTTGTTCTACTCTTTACCTAAGCTTCACGGTAGATGACTTCAATCTTTAAACTATTCATTTCAATCATTTGATCAGATAAAAATCCTGTAAAACAAAACATTTGTAATATAAGCGCGAATACAATACTATTCATCAGTTTGTGTTGCTATCATGTTATGCACAGTGATTTTGTAGAGTAGAGCACTCATTTTGCTAACGTTACATTACTCAAAAACTCTGAACGAATCAAATGCACTTAATTTTTAAAAACTATATAAATGCTATTGATTGATGCCGTCCCTATCTGTTGTCTCAGGATAGACAGACAATGACAGGTAACCATTTTAGTCAGGATTTAGTAATTTAGTGCACACGGAAAAAAAAACTTTGAAAAATTTATTTAGGAACTTTTTTACATACGAGCACATCAAGTAATATGATTGAGACAATAACGTTAATATTATAATGGTTAAAAACGGAAAATTTCGTCCGATATCGGACATTTATACAAAAATGGAAAACCACGATAAATTTCCCGTTTTTAATCATTATAATGTTGACAACTGTGAAAGTTTGAAAAAGACTAATAACGTTAATGTTAAGATCAATTACTATGTTGATTGAAATTATTAGGAACTTGGTAGTGGTTATCAACTAACTTGATTCATTTATTTTTTAACATTATTGTCATAAACACCTTACTTTATGTGCTTGTATTTTAACAAGTATTTTTACAGTGTACGAATCGAAACCTTATATACTTAGTGCTCAACATTATGCAATAACCGACCGCACAAATCATGTGTAACTGATATCAAGTTTAAGACCATATAAAGGTATAAGAGTAGTGGACCGTGTCTGGCCCTGAAACCTGTATAGTGTGGCGTGGACGTATTAGCACAGAATATATAATAGCATACAGAAGGCTCACTCCCTAAGAAACAGCAAGTTTAGGTATGATTAGATACCTACACTTCCCAGCGCCGCTTGCCTGCAAGCTAAATTGTACCTTATGTCAGCGCGCGAACTGTGAATGTTGTTTGCGCGCCGCAGTTCAAGGACGTTGCCGCCGGCGATCGCAAAGGTTGTCACTTGCGAACTTTTTGAATCTTATTCATAAATGCGATTTTGATTTTAAACTAAGACATTATTATGTGTAACTAAGAAAACTACGAATCATTAAATTATTTAGCATAATAAATACACAACGAATCCATAACCTAGCCTTATTATGAATACGAATAAGTAGGTACAGTGGGCAGCAGGTCGAGTTATCTACTTGGCGGACCAATATATACTGGTTGTATCTACCTGGTTATACTGTATAACCAGTATAAATTTCCTTAAGTAATTTGTGAAACTATAATTATTATTGACAAAACCCACGACTCATGAAGTCACGCATTATAGTTCTAATAATTATATTATTAGATGCCATATTGCTTGTTGATTTTAGCAGCAAAATCACGAAAAAGAAATTGACGCAACGCGACTAGCGTGCGAACTGCGTGCCGCGCGGCAGCCCACTGACATTAGCCGCTCTTAGCGGCAGTTCGGCCGAACTTACCTAAACTCGCGAGTGAACCAGGCCTGGTATTAGTATCAGTTTCATATGCCACTCGTTCTAACGGGACACCCAATTACTGGCATACCGCGGTAAGTTTCGCGGACGGAACCATAGATAGAGGATGGATATCTATTGGTGCGTGTTACGTTACGTTTAAGATCGTAATCTTATTTACTAAGTCAGTTCTTTTGTTGTCTGCCATCCTGGTACCAGTCTTATAAAAAATATGATTTGTTTACACCTACTTATGTCCAGTGGCAATGTAGGATCAAAGTACCTTCTCACGCAGAAAAAAAATGTTTTAAGTTACTAGATTTGAGTTCATTGACCGTGTGTAATCTAGCTAAGTTGCGAAACTAGTAGGAATACCTTGAAACCAGATTTTAGCACAACCTGTCTAAATTATATTTTTTACTGTTTCCGCCATATAAATATACCAGGTATGTTACCTACTACCTAGTGCAGGTTTATCTGTAAAGGAACACTTCGTATGAGTAAAAATTATACGGGGTGTAAGGGACTGCGTCCCGCAAACTGACAGGGGTTGCTCAGTCAACGACACTGAACAACTTCCACCAGAAAATTCTTTTAGGAAGTGAAAAACTAAGGCTTTCCATACAATTTGTCTGATCGAGGTGGACATTTTGTATGGAAAAGCCAACAAAAGGACAAGAAAGAAATTCCTGGTAAAAGTTGTTCAGTGTCATTGACTGAGCAACCCCTGTCAGTTTGCGGGACGCAGTCCCTTACACCCCGTATAATTTTTACTCATACGAAGTGTTCATTTACAGATAAACCTGCACTAGGTAGTAGCTAACATACCTGGTATATTTATATGGCGGAAACAGTAAAAAATATAATTTAGACAGGTTGTGCTAAAATCTGGTTTCAAGGTATTCCTACTAGTTTCGCAACTTAGCTAGATTACACACGTTGACTGAGCAACACCTATCAGTTTGTGGGACACTGACCCTTACACCCGGTATAAAAAAGCCAGGTATGTTACTACCTAGTGCAGGTTTATCTCTAAAGAAACATTTCGTATGAGTAAAAATTATATTACACTAGATGAATTACCACTATCTTAAGGGTCTGCCGGAGTAGTGAAATCCCATACAAACGTAGTTTCGCTTTTATTCCTAAACAGTAAAAAGAAACTTAACCAAACTCCGTACACATGACCAAATACATGATATCTATGATTCTAATTAGGTGACACATGACCAAATACATTATATGATTCGTTTGTTTGAAAATATGAACCAAGTAAGAAAGCAAATTTAATTTTAGGCTATTTTCACACAATATCGTATTTTTGGTTTTATTTTGTTTATGCTTAATATTTTCAAACAAAACCTAATTAGAAGTATAGATTTGATGCATTTGGTCATGTGTACGAAGTTTGACTAAGTTTGGTTTTACTGTTTAGGAATAAAAGCGAAACTACGTTTATATGGAATTTAACTACAACGGCAGACTCTTAAGTCAAGCAAGGGAACTAACGGACAGCAGAAATAGTTGGTAAATACATACATACATAACATAAAATCACGCCTTTATCCCTTACGGGGTAGGCAGAGCGTTAAACGCCTCGTAAAAGGCGCTTTCGCCGCGTCTGACAAAAATTGAGGGCAATTTTAGATTGTAAAGTGTATTGCTAATGTGTAGTGATAGGTTGTCAGCAAATCGCCTAAATTACAATACACTGTAACCCTCGAGTCCCTTTTGCTGTCTTCTACAGCATGCCCGGGAGGAAGGGCAGCTGTAACATTCTATGTTTTTCTATCTCTCCCAGTCCAGCATGGAAGAAAGTTGTTAAATGGTTTTACAAAATGTAGCTATGTAATATAAACATTTACTTGGATAGGTCGGTACTCGTTTTCTATGTACGTAGTTACCAAGACCATAATATTTATATGTTTCTGGAATGTGTTATGGATGCAGATGCATAAAACAGTCAACCTTGAGTCTCTACCTACTTCTGAGATAATAGGTGTGAATACATTAAGTAGAGTTTTATGTTTTTATTGATTGATGCGATAGGTTTTCTGCCAAGATTATATTTAATCTCAGATTGATCTAAGAAAATAAAAAATTGTTCATCAGATCAAAATCTACTAAAACCAACTAGGTAGGTAATAAGGACGATATTAAAGAGAAAAAGTATCTTTATCGTATTTTTCTGCAACATAATATTAGTTTACAAATCCGAAAGGTCGATGAAAAAAACCGCAACACTAGAGGCATCACGTGCTGTAGAGACTTAACTAATTTCAGGACTTTCAGGACGCCTCTTTTCAAACTGCGTTTCAGTAGGAAAACTGCCTCCGTGGTCTAGTGGCTAGTGCCATGTATTCCCGATCCGGAGGTCCTGGGTTCGATTCCCAGGGGGGAAACACAAAGTTGATATTTGAGAATTTATCACGTTGTGAATTTTTCCCCAGTTTGGTTAGGACATTGCAGGCTGAATCACCTGATTTTCCGAAAAGATAAATATTTCATGCTTCGGAGGGCACGTTAAGCCGTCGGTCCCGGACGCTGTCTTTGATAGTGGTCGTTACTCAATCCATGTCAGAGGCCTGATAGTTGTGCTACTAGGCGGTTTCAAAACTCTTACACCAGGGTTCATCGGGTCCATAGACTCGATACCCACTCGACAGAAGAAGAAGTAGGAAAATCTTAGAAGGGAAATAATTTTTGTAGCAGTAGGTAGGTTGTGTGGGGAATTTGACTGACTCATAGTTACGACGAATAAGTACCTCCTAGGTTTGTGTGTGGGCAAAAACATAAAGCTTCCGTTGAATCGCCAGGTACCTTTTGTTTTAAAATGTTGCAAAATTATAATCTGGGGCTTATGGTTAAGTATGACCCAATTTTCAAGTTACCTACGAGTACTCTAAACTTTCTTACTTTTGATAATCAACATTGTCGTCATGCGTTTAAAAACCTAACATTTCTTCCACAGATCAGTAGGATCATCCCTAATAATATGGCTGGTCTCCGGTCTCCTCTCAACCCTGGGAGCTCTCTGCTACGCGGAACTAGGCACATCGATCACCAGATCTGGCGGTGACTACGCCTACATCTACGCAGCGTTTGGGCCTTTACCAGCCTTCCTGCGATTGTGGATAGCGCTGCTCATCATCAGACCGACCACCCAGGCGATCGTAGCTCTGACCTTCGGACACTATGTCGTCAAGCCTTTCTTCCCGGAGTGTGACCCGCCACAGAATGCTGTTCGGTTGCTGGCTGCTGTGTGTTTATGTGAGTATTTCATCTTCTAAATCTCAGGCGGTCTTTGGTCTCCTTTCAACCCTGGGAGCTCTCTGCTATGCTGAACTACGTACATCCATCACAGGATGGCGTTTGGGCCTCTACCAGCCTTTCTGCGATTGCGGATAGCGCTGCTCATCATCAGACCGACTACCCAGGCGATCGCAGATCTGACCTTCGGACACTATGTCGTCAAGCCTTTCTTCCCGGAGTGCGACCCGCTACAGAATGCTGTTCGGTTGCTGGTTGCTGTGTGTTTATGTGAGTATTTCATCTTCTAAATCTCAGGCGGTCTTTGGTCTCCTTTCAACCCTGGGAGCTCTCTGCTATGCTGAACTACGTACATCCATCACAGGATGGCGTTTGGGCCTCTACCAGCCTTTCTGCGATTGCGGATAGCGCTGCTCATCATCAGACCGACTACCCAGGCGATCGCAGATCTGACCTTCGGACACTATGTCGTCAAGCCTTTCTTCCCGGAGTGCGACCCGCTACAGAATGCTGTTCGGTTGCTGGCTGCTGTGTGTTTATGTGAGTATTTCATCTTCTAAATCTCAGGCGGTCTTTGGTCTCCTTTCAACTCTGGGAGCTCTTTGCTATGCCAAACTACGTAAATCCGTCACAAGATAGCGTTTGGGCCTCTACCAGCTACTCTGCCATTGTGGATAGCGCTGCTCGTCATCAGACCGACTACCCACACGATCGTGGCTTTCACCTTCGGCCACTATGTCGTCAAGCTGTTCTTTCCTGAATGTGATCCTCCACAAAATGCTGTTAGAGTGCTTTTTGCTGTGTGATTATGTGAGTATTAAATTAAAAAAAATATCATTAAAAGGAAACGAACAACTATATAGGGCGCTGGATAACCTTAGTCAGAAAAGCAACAAGTGTTATCTGTCGAGTGTTTTACTTGTTCCTGTATACATAAGTAGATTACTTAGTAAATATAGAATTAACACTACAGTATTCTTAGCATTAATCCGACTAGGCCTAGTATCAAGGCCTTAAAGGATTAAAAGGTTATGATCAGGGTCTTCGGTCAAGTTACAAGTTAATACAGGCAATTATGACGTGATAATACTTCTCCGAACTACTTAATACCTATGAGGACTCTTATTACGGAAAACTGAGAAAAAACACTTAATGTAAATAATTAAAATTTGTCGATTTACAAATATCTAGGAGGTAAAGCTTTGCTTTGTGGCTTTCCTTAAACTCAATTAAATTCCGATGTATTTATTAATTATTTAAATTAAATCAAGTCGTACCCGTTTAATGAGGATAAGGTGGCAAAGACTTAAATATGAATCGTATTATTTTGTTTTGTTTATATCTCATAAGAGACTAACTATCTAGTAAAGAAATTAACTGCCTCCGTGGTCTAGCGGGCCGTATGGGGTCTCGATCGGAGGTTCCGGGTTCGATTCCCGGCGGGAGACAATGATGTTGTTCTGGTTTGGTTAGCACATTGCAGGCTGAAAACCTGCAGTGAAAAAAAAAAACTTGATTAAATTGATCAAGGAACTTGTATAAATATACAGACATTCAGTTAGATGATTGAGACAATGAAGTTAATGTTAAGATCATTTATTCTGTTGATTGAAATTATTAGGAACTTGGTAGTGGTTATCAAGTAACTTGATTTATTTAATTTTTAACATTATTGACTTAAACACATTAATTTATGTGCTCGTATTTAAACAAGTATTTAGTCCGAAAAGTAAGATGATCCATGCTGTCGGATGGGCATATAAATAGTCGGTCCTGCGCCTGATTTCTTTCTGGTCGTGTCAGTCAATCTGTTGAAGGAATAGATAGTGCACCTGTGTGTAGCGCAAACACTTGGGCACTAAAAACTAGTCCTGCACAGTTGACCGATCTCTGGAAGATGGCCGCTATCACCGAAAATCGGTGGGAGGGACTATTATTACATTTCACAAGATTGCACATAACCGTTCGGTAGATTTGAAGTCATCATTGTATGAAAGTTGTACTCACATTAATAAATAAGTGATAGCGGAAAATCACCAAGGAGTTGTCATTAATGAACTCCAATCAAATGTTCATTGAACCGATGCAGTGCCAATGAATTGATGCGATTTCAATTCGTAATGGATTCTTACAAGACGTAAATGAAATGCTGTGTTCACTTCGCTTACCTAAATAAGTTAGTGTAGGCAGTGCTTGTCAAAATCCAAAGATAAATGTAGAGTCAGAAAGGTTTTTATTTATTTCAATTGTGAAACACAAAGCTAAATAAGAAAAATGCAATAATATCCAAGATAGTAGACCACATTTGACATTTCTACGCTCAAGTTAGGGGTTGATATATATATTTTACTACGTGGCCTATTTATTATCTTGACTACTAAAATTAGAAATTAAACAGAAACTAATTTCTACCCTGTGAATTTTGTAACGTATTGCAAAAACTAGTGTGAATCTGATCCATAGTTTATCTTTATATTAAAAGTTTATGCAAACTGTATCCACGTTTAGTACGTAGCATAGAATAGAACAACAGTTTCAAACTTAGGGTGGTATTTATAAAGCGATCTCAAGATTGAGTGAGAGGTTTTGTACTGAAATGACATTTCTGATACGAACTCAAACTCGCTGTCACTCTCAAGTGCTGTTTATAAATACGGGCCTTAGATAGCTATTCCAATCTCAGAAAGTAACATTGGCAGCATCAAAGAGATAGATTTATGGGTTGCCCGTCTCTCAGTCCAGCAATCACTTTTCCCATGTTAAAGCAAGCCTCTCTCCCACTGAACTTTCTAATAGTAATGGCGTTGATTGTACAGATGATTTCGAATGAAAACCCGTTTAGAAATTCAACTGTTTTACTTGTTAGCCATTTACTAACAATACCAATTCTTAAAACTGAATTTTAATTGCTAAAATCTTGTCTACGATAGGACAGTTCGAATCGGTTGGTCATAGAGATTTTATGCTTGCTTATATCCGCACATGATATTAGAACAATACATTGGGACTGCAAAAATACATGGCCAAAATATGATTGTCTTTGCTAAATGCTTCTTTCCCAGTATATAAATATTTATTTTCCGACGTTTGCTATTTACACAATTTTTGATATTCGAACATATTACAGAACATTTCTTCGATTTTAGCTGACGTCTGAACGTAAATAAATCACAGTAAGGTATTTTAAAATGGAGGCTAAGACGTACTTCCAAACGTCGATTGATTGATTTAATTTTTATCATTTATTGACTTAACTTTCTGGTCTGCGTGTGGTGTGGTATTCGTTCAATCAATGAATTAGTCATGCAGTCAAACTTATCATAGTAAAGTATCAATTTAAAATTAAATTAACTTGTTGACAATGTAGAGACTGAGAAAGATCTTGTTAGATCAATTTATGATGTTTTTATAACTCTTTCGATCCTTGGAAAAGTGACCGACCTTTCCTTTTATATCCATCTATATTGGGAAATGGTCTTCGCAGACTCCCAAGAAAAACCAGCTTAGCCAGCCGCATTCAGCTCGTTTTGCTATAAAATTTTGAGGATTAATTCAGTTATAATGCACTTTTTACACATATTTTCACAAGTAAATACTTTATTTCCACTGAACACAGTGAAACGCTATACAGGTACATTCTTTTTCTGTCGAGTGGGTATCGAGTCTATCGACCCGATGAACCCTGGTGTCAGAGTTTTGAAACCGCCTAGTAGCACAACTATTAGGCCTGTGACATGGTTTGAGTAACGACCACTATCAAAGATAGTAACCGGGACCGACGGCTTAACGTGCCCTCCGAAGCACGAAATCTTTTTCTTTTCGGACAATCAGGTGATTCAGTCTGCAATGTCCTAACCAAACTGGGGAAAAATTCACAAAGTGATAAATTCTCAAATATCAACTTTCTGTTTCCCCCCTAGGAATTGAACCTAGGACCTCCGGATCGGGAGTCCATGGCACTAGCCACTAGACCACGGAGGCAGTTAACATAAGTACCTACAGGTACATAAGTACGTACCTAATTTTGTTGACAATATGCGTAGACATACGTTGTTGCTGTTGGTCAACTGTCGACATAACAATGTTGTTTGGACTATGGACACTTCCTAACTTGTGAAAGTGTTTATTGCGGCATCCTTCTAGTTGTCTGCTGTACTGTAAAGATCAATATGAATAGTACGACAGTAGTCGGACTCGAAAGTCTAACAGGGTTCATCGGATCGACTCGATACCCACTCATGAAGAAGAAGAAGCAGAAGGAGACAAGATGTTAGATACGATACCTTTTCTGCGGGGCTTTACTTCGCCCCCTTTTTTTAAGTCAGTACGTTAGGTTTCTGAAGCTTAAAACCTAACCACAATTATTTTTTTCTGTATTATGTAATTAGGCACCTATATACATAGGTGCCTAATTACATAATATTTTTATGAATTTCATTATGTAAAGATTTAATAACTAGATTAACAACAATAATAAGACTCCCTTGCAGCCTTTATATCTACAAAACCATGAACTGCAGATTGCAATTAACGTTTGTTTATTAATGTTGACTGATTATTACTTTGTAGTTTGAGCTACAGTAGATAAACATACATACATACATACATACATACAATCACGCCTTTATCCCTAATGGGGTAGGCAGAGCGTAAACGATCTAAACAAAGGTCGTTCCGCCTGACAAAGTTTTGAGGGTTATTTAAGATAGATTTGAATGTATATTGCTATAGTGACAGGTTGTCAGCCCATCGCCTAAATTGCAATATATAGAAACCCTCTGATCCCTTAGCTGGTTTTTACAGCATGCCCGGGGGAAATGCAGCTGACACATTCTAAGTTTTTCTCTCGCTCCCAGTACAGCATAGAAGAATACAGTATATATATCGTAGGTATATTTGAATAGGTATATTCTTACATGCTGGACTGGAAGCGATAGTAAAACATAGAATGTACCAGCTACATCTCCTCCCAGACATGCTGTAAAAACCAGCTAAGGGATTTGAGGGTTTCAGTATATTGTAATTTAGACGATGGGCTGACAACCCGTCACTACAGCAATATACAGTTCTATCTTCAACAACCCTCAAAACTTATCAGATGTGGCGAGATGACCTTTGTTTAGGTCGTTTACGCTCTGCCTACCCCATTATACGCGATACATGCGTGATTGTATGTATGTATATATATATATATATATTTGAATTCATTTTTAAATTTTATTTTATTGAAAAGACGAACACAACAGTTAACAACCAAATAAGAACAATATAACAATATGTTAAGATTAGATCCAGGCGGCTAACCAATTTAGTTATCGTACAGCTATACATGCAGCAAACTATGTTATATAATTTAAAATAATGAATTATAATAAAAGAAGTGGGGAATATGGAGCTGTGAAAAAATGTACGCAATCATTCATTTGAGGAAACACGGGATACAGTTTACTTGGTGACCTCCAAGGCAGACTTCTTAAATCTTGAATGACTGGGGTTGAAAATGTTGAAATTACTTACAAATCGTCCTAAAACTTCCTCATGATTTTTTATAATCCATTTTTTTTTTCCTTTGATTCAGTTGTGTAAATGGTTAGGTACCTATGTTAAACTTACTTACATGTTTATTGTATTTTATTGCACAATTAGAAACGTAGGCCTTTAATGCATGCATGTATTGGAATGTGTCCCTAGCATAATACAGAGATAAAAATATCGACCTTATCTCCAAGCATTAGCAAATGATACGATATTGATACTTAACTGCCTCACTTCTCAGCTACAGTTTGTAACACGTCCAGTTCTATTTAATTTGTAATTCAATTCTTAGTATTAAATACATACTAGTCTGATCACTAGGAGGTTTAGTAAATAAACAAATAGATTTGACAATCAGCGTGATATCAGGGAGCACGGATAAACCTTTTATATACAGGTTTTTGTTGCGTTATTGATGTTAATCGCTGTGTTAGAATTTTTGAAAATGTAATTAATAAATAATCTACTTATTTGGTAAAATAAATTTGATCTAACTTGCATTGTAAGTATAGTAGGTGTCAAATAGTAAGGAAACATCGTTAATGCTATCTACTCGTAGAGATTGGCGTCCCTTTCTGTTCTCTCATGACAGAAAATGACAGGTATAGAGACTTATATTAGTTAAGTCGTGATTCTTGCAACTATGAATTAATAATTCTTCTTCCTAACTATAATTCTAACTGCCTCCGTGGTCTAGTGGCTAGTGCCATGGACTCCTGATTTGGAGGTCCTGGGTTCGATTGCCAGGGGGGAAACACTAAGTTGATATTTTAGTATTTATCACTTTGTGCATTTTTCCCCAGTTTAGTTAGGACATTGGAGGCTGAATCACCTGATTGTCCGAAAAAGAAAAATATTTCGTGCTTCGGAGGTCACGTTAAGCCGTCGGTCCCGGTCGCTGTCTTTGATAGTGGTCGTTACTGAAAGCATGTCAGAGGCCTGATAGTTGTGCTACTAGGCGGTTTAAAATCTCTGACACCAGGGTTCATCGGGTCGATAGACTCGATACCCACTCGACAGAAGAAGAAGAAGAATAATTCTTCTTTTTCAAATGATATTCGATCATACCAGAAATGTTCACCTCGATCAGACAATTTGTATGCAAAATCCAATTCTTTTTTTCGCTTTCTAAAAATAATCCTGCTGATATTTGTTTAGTGTCGTTCACTTAGCAACCCCTATCAGTTTCAGTTTGCGGGACGCTGTCCCTTACGCTTGGTATACCTTAGCGATGACGTTTTCTTTTTCTTATATGCACATTTCATTATTTACAATACAAAGTGTAGTGAACGAGAGTGAATGATGGATCCACGGATCTAAGGATGGGTCAAACATAATGGTTCGTTAAACGGTTGTTCCGTTCATCATCTTCCTTTACGTGATATGCCTCGTTAACGTCGTACGTCCATTATGTACCACATCTTTGGAGGATATGACGTCATATAACGCTGTAGGTATAATTATAGAATATGTGATCCATCTGCCATACTCCAAATCATGCCATAAAGTGGATCCTGTCCTGCAGATCCCATATTCTGAATAATAACGGTCTTTAACATACATATAGTGACGCCTTTATCCCTAATGGGCTAGGCAGACCGTAAACGACCGAAACAAAGGTCGTTCCGCCACGAATTACAAAGTTTTGAGAGTAATTTAAGATAGATATGTAGGTATATTGACGTAGTGACAGGTTTTAGCCCATCGCCTAAGTTGCAATATACTGAAGCCCGCCGATCCCTCAGCTGGTTTGTACAGCATGCCTGGGAGGAAATACAGCTGGCACATTCTATTTTTTTCTCTCGCTTCCAGTCCAGCATGGAAGAAGTCCTCAACAAAATATGTAATGTTGAATAAATTGTTTTTGAAATTTCTTAGCCAGTCCAAAATATGGTAACATAATCATAATTTTATACCTTCCTGTTTTAAATGAATACATACATACATATAATCACGCCTCTTTCCCGGAGGGGTAGGCAGAGACCACATCTTTCCACTTGCTACGATCCTTACATACTTCTTTCGCTTCATCCACATTCATTAATCTCTTCATACATGCTCGTCGGTGTAGGGTACTCTTCACCTGACCTTTCTTTAGGACGTCCCCGATTTGATCCAAGTACGTGCGTCGAGGAAATTGAAATAACTTAAAAAAATAAAATTTAAATGAAAACCTAAATTATATGCATATTTTATTTACAAGAGGTAATCGGGACGGTAAATCGCGTTTCTCTTCGTGAAATTTTTTGATTGATTTAAATTAACATCAATTTGAATGCGTCAAAGTACAAAGTTAATAAACACTCTCACTTTCTGATTTAACGTACCTACCTTTACTGGTCAATCCGGTTAAAACATGGCATTTATTAGATAGATTGGTACTTCTAAGTCAAAGTACTGATTCATAATTTTCATTTCCTTTCGCCGTGTTTCTAATGCTGTTCGAAAGTAAATGCTTAGTATGTGAGGTCTACAAGCAAGGAAACTAATTAAACTGACTCAAGTGTAATCTACGGGTATTATAAATACATACATATAATCACGCCTTTATCCCTAATGGGGTAGGCAGAGCGTAGACAACCTAAACATCATCATCTCCCTAGCCTTATCCCGTATATCACGGGGTCGGCTACCTAATCTAGGTGATTGGACGAGGGTATTGATTTATACACAGACCGACTGCCATCTGACCTCCGCAACCCAGAAGGGAAACCGGACCCAATCCTAGATTAGGTCAGAGTTTTCAAGACGCCAATGCTTAGCACTGGCCTCTGATATGGCTTAACGACTAATATCTACGGTGTTAAACTATATTAACCGGTACCAACGGCTTAAAGTGCCTTCCGAAGCACGGAAAAAGCGCCGATTAAACGTACATATGAAATTCGAAAATCGAAAAACACATTGGTACGTGGTAAGATTCGAACCACGGCCTCCCGCTCAGGAGGCAGCGGCCCTATCCACTACACCATCGGGCACGGGTAACTAATAAAATAACGCGGACAAATATATAAAATCCATTCTTATGTTTTGATTACTAACAAAAAACTAAATCCATTTTGAGCAGGTTAGAACTCTATTTTTCTGCCACTTTTACGACCTTATAATAGTAGATTCGCTTGTATTTTACAGGAAATAAGTATAAAATTATAACCATACAAATTAAGTTGCTGTTTGTACCTAATCTATCTAACTCAAATATACAGTTATATCTACATAGAAGATACTCGCCTTACGATCTCTCTACGTCTATAGAGGATGCTCGCACTTAACCTAATTACAAGCGACAGAGGAAGGCTCTTAGAGAAAATCAGCCTTCCGTATACTCTGTAATTGTATGCCGATTGGGGAATAAATAAAATCTGGAGTTATTTGCGAGTGATAGCGACCATAAAGATGTTTCGAGGATATTAAAGAGAGAAAAGCCTTATGCTTGTAGAGTTAATTTAATTAATTTTTTTCTGTTTACATACACTGTTATTTTATATTATACCGATTGGAGAATAAATAAGATCTGAAGTTCTTTGTAGAAAATTGTGTCATAAAATATCATAGTAAACTTATTAAATTTCCTCAGATGTAATCTACGGGTATTTATTATACTACATGCATTCATATAATCACGCCTTTATCCCTAATGGGGTAGGCAGAGCTTAGGTAATAACTTATATCGCGGTTAAAGATATTTAATCCTTTCTAATGTTTAGAATATGATCAAAAATCTAAATCCATTTTGAGCATGTTAGAACTCTATTTTTCTGCCCCTCTTACGATAACCTTACAATAGTATGTCTTCTTGTATTTTGCTGGAAATAATAAAAATAAAAAATAAATTAAGCTGCTGTCTGTACCTAATCTATCTAACTCAAATATACAGTTATATCTGTATAGAAGATACTCGCCTTCCGATCTCTCTGCGTCTATAGAGGATGCTCGCACTTAACCTAATTACAAGCGACAGAGGAAGGCTCTTAGAGAAAATCAGCCTTCCGTATACTCTGTAATTGTTTGCCGATTGGGGAATAAATAAAATATAAAGTTCTTTGTGGAAAATTGAGCTGAGAGATTGCCTGCAAAACGAGTGATAGCGACCCTAAAGATATTTAGAGAATATTAAGGAGAGAAAAGCCTTATGTTTATTTATTCAGTATTTTTTACATAGTGACAAGTGAGAATCATTTATTTGACATAAACAGGGTTACATTAAGGTGTTACAAATGTGCATTAAATCATGCCTGCTTGCTAATATTAATACAGTTTACATACAATTGTAGTAATAAATAAAATCTGAAGTTCTTTGTAGAAAATAGTGTCATAAAACATCAAAGTGAACTTAGGTTTAAGACCCAGTGATGAATCTAAGAAGAGCAAAGCCTTATGCGTACATTTGATTTCCAGATTGCTGTACCAGTCTACCTGTAATTTTCTAAGAAGAAGAAGAGAAAAAAGTCTGCTTCTATGGTTATGTGATCTTTAGATCTAAATAAAAAAAATATATTCTAACATTTAATCTGTGTTTTGACACAAATCTTCAATAACTGACACGCTAACGTTTAAGAAATAGCGACAATAAATAAATTTTAAGGAGTGAAAAGCCTTATGCTTGTACGTTTGATATGACCTTTACTCACAAATAATAATTCTAACATTTTTTATCAAGTGCTACATTAGTGATTTTCTTTAACAGGTGTATTAACAGCCATCAACTGTTTGAGCGTGCGATGGACGATGCGAATCCAGGATGTGTTCACCTCCTCCAAACTCCTGGCTCTGGTGGTCATCATCATCTCAGGAATATATTACATGGGAATCGGTAAGTTTTTATCATTGTCTATTTTATAATCGCTGTAAGGGAAACAGTTCATATGATTTACATACAGAACATATGATTTGGCGCAGCCGTTGGGATTGTGTGATAGAGTTAATAAAAAATACTGATAAAAATTGGATTCACAGGCAGTGTAATTTAAAAAGTTGAATGTTAGGCAACAGTTGATTGATGTACAAATGAAGCAATTTATTAATTGTGATGTCATTTTATAGTTAAGGAATAATTGAATATAAAAAATAGTTACTAAGACACAGACCTAATTTCCTATTTGAAATCTGTTTACCAGTCGGGACTAATAGAAACAAAGTAGGTATCTATATTTAAACCATATCTAGCTTCGAGATGAATCACTTATCAAAATTTTCCTCACACTTGTTTATCAGTGGCAAATGACAATTATATTCAATTGATCAGACAGCCCGTCATGTTTCCAACCTAAAGTCATTCACTATCGAGAATATTCTTAATAAGCTTATTAATAGACCAAATTGAATTTTCTTATTGACGAAGTCGTAAGTAGGCTGAGAAGTAGGTATATCTTTTGTTTTAACTGCCTTCGTGGTCAAGCGTTTTGAGCCATGGGCTCTCGATCCGGAGGTCCCGGATTCTTTCGATTCCTGGCGGGGAACTATGACTTTGTGTTGTTGTTTCCAGTTTGGTTAGCTTCTTCTTCTGTCGAGTGGGTATGGAGTCTATGGACCCGATGAACCCTGGTGTCAGAGTTTTGAAACCGCCTAGTAGCACAATTATCAGGCCTCTGACATGGTTTGAGTAACGACCACTATCAAAGACAGCGACCGGGACCGATGGCTTAACGTGCCCTCCGAAGCACGAAACCTTTTTCTTTTCGGACAATCACGTGATTCAGCCTGCAATGTCCTAACCAAACTAGGGAAAAATTCACAAAGTGATTTATTCTCAAATATCAACTTTGTGTTTTCCTCCCGGGAATCGAACCCAGGACCTCCGGATCGGGAGTCCATGGCACTAGCCACTAGACCACGGAGGCAGTTAGTTGGTTAGCTGATCACCTGATTGTCCGAAAAGTAAGATGATCCATGTTGTGGGATGGGAATGTAAATAGTCGGTCCTGCGCCTGATTCCTGGTCATGTCAGTCAATCTGTCTGTATATGACAGTATCAGAATAAGAGATTGAAGGAATAGACAGTGTACCTGTGTGTAGCGCAAACACTTATTTTATTTCATTTTATTTATATTTTCTTAGGAAGATTTACAGACAAACGTGTATAATATAGAAATAAGATAGATATTCCAATGCTATTAACAAGTCTCCACAAATATAATATTACATAAAAACAATACAAACACAGGAGTGATTAAAGGAAGTAGGTTTAAAACTTTAAGTAACTACAATATTAAGTAGGTATGTACACAATATGACGATGGGTTAAAATAACTTTGCGTCATTAATCTCTTTATGGTGGTAATGCTGGTGCAAAATAGGTCAACATCATGAAAAAGTTCATTAAATTTGGTTGGAGCGCGAATTATGAACAAAAATTCTTACGGTTGTTAGGTAGTACTGGCTGTAGGAACATACAGTACAGGACGTAGTCTCAGTCCGAGCTGGTTAGTCCGCAAGGCGATGCGCGCGAGAAGTTCCGAAGTGTCCATGGTGTCATTCGCAATGTTGACCAAGAAACAGATATCGCTTATAGTTTGCCTGACATTTAATGGAGGAAGTGGTATCGAGTGCATCGGTGGTTGTAATCTACAGAGCGCTGTCACTAAAAACTAGTCCTGCGCAGTTGACCGCCGTCCGCCATCACCGAAAAACGGTTGAAGTACTATTATTATATCTTTGTTTCTAATGGTTAGGTACTAGTATTTATTCATGTAGAACTTTGATACTAAGAATCAAGGAAAATCGACTTTCCTCGTCCCAAGTGTTTGCGCTACACACAGGTGCACTCTATATTCCTTCAATCTCTTATTCTGATGGGACAGATTGACTGACATGACCAGAGAGAAATCAGGCGCAGGACCAACTATTTACATGAAAATTACAAAACACGATGGGATCATTCTCTTGCTCTTATCCCATTTATTGGCGGTCAGCGCAGTCGACTCTAGAATACACTCGCTCAGATTAAGAAGCGCAGTGTGTTTTCCAATGGAACACCATTTATCCCTGTCAGCCGTCAAATCAACACTCATATGAGTCACACCCGTCAGTTCTAAAATCCTCCAGATACAGTCAACAGAATACGACCCACGCAGCCTAGTTGGCAGTGTACCTGCCTGCTACGCAGAAGGTCCCGGGCTCGATTCCCGGGCCAGAGCAGACATTTGAATGATGTTTAAAGGTTAAATGTCTGTTTTTTTGCTGGTTGTTTCTGTGAATGTCCATGGCACCCCGATAAAGGGACTCCTAGTGGGGGCTATGAATGTGATTGTGTTAAAATACATAATTTTATTTACAAGAAATAGGAAGACTTAACGGGTTATAAAAAAGGTAAGTTCATTTATAATTATATAATTAACTTCTTTTTATTTATAAACAACAGAATAAAATATCGAGAAAGATCCCCGCTCAGGGTCATCGATAGTTGCAATAACAATAAATCACGAATGATAAGAAGCTACTGGAGGCCTACTCATGAGGACCTAATTATAGACTAACTGATAAGAAGCACAAGTCATTTCTTTGTAGGAACACATGTTAATGTGAGGGTATATGGACCTAATAGTAGGTGAAAGAGAACTTTGATTTATTGTTATTTGATCACATAGTTTAAAGAGTAGGAATTATAAGTTGATTTTAAGGGAAAATGCAAACAGGAGTGACCATAGAGCAGAGGTAGAGTGTCTGCTCCAAATTCAATTCCTGATCAGTAAGTCGCGTGAAAGACAAAATCTATTAACTAAATATTTACCTATGCATATACCACCTGAATCATGAGATAGTTCCATTATGCTAAAAAATCTGGAGCTGTAATAAATAATCCTACTTACTATACCGGGTGTAAGGGACAGCGTCTCGCAAACTGATAGGGGTTGCTCAGTCAACGATACTGAACAACTTCCACTAAGAAATTATTTCAGGAAGTGAAAATAAAAATTTGCTTTTCATAATACACTTCGATCAGTATTTTTTTATGGAAAAACCATTTTTTTTTCACTTCCTGAAAGAATTTCTTAGTGTAATTTGTTCAATGTCGTTGACTGAATAACCCCTATCAGTTTATGGGACGCTGTCCCTTACACCCCGTACGTATGTCCCATATAGTTTGGGGTTATAATGATAACAATAATTCGCAGATTGTAGGTATATCTCCTTACGACGGAGGGGAGTCTAGAGTCTAGCACAGTGACCTAAAATACAGCTGATAGCTTTGTTGTTATCCTGTAGTCATGCAGAGAGTAAAATTATTAGGTGCTCAGTTGCCAGTTGTGATAAAGATATTAATTACGATGATATAAATAGGAGAAATATCATGTAGGTAGTCAACCTTATGACAACGATATACGTATTGTGTGTTCATGTGATGGGTGATAAAAGAAGATGAATTAGGGTTTTGCAATATTCCATTTGTTGGGCATTTCTAAAGAACGGTTCTGCTTATTTTTATTCTATTCATAAAAAATGTACATACAAACACAGTTTAATTTTTTTTCAACAGGTCACATGGAAAATTTCGACAACCCTTTCGCCGGAAACTATTCGGCTGGCAATGTGGCGCTGGCGTTCTACTCCGGCCTTTTCGCCTTTGGGGGGTGGAATTACCTTAATTTTGTCACTGAGGAGCTGCAGGATCCTTACAAGTGAGTATGATATTTTTTACAGTATAAAATTCGACATATCTTTACGTTGATTAACCCAAGGCCTTTCATGTGGGTATCCTTCGCGTGGCTATGAAACAATTTTCGTTTAGGCTCTGAATTTCAAACATGATTGGCCCTTGAAACTAAAATACTTTTTGAATGTATTTTATTGTAAAGTAATGTGTAAAGTTAAAATACATTGACATTATTTTCGCTAAATCATTAAATTAGTAAGGTTCTAAATTTATTTGGACTAAAATGAGTAGAGCCGGTTATTAGATGGCAAAAGAAATTCAAAATTCATATGAGCCGCTAAATACCAGTCGTATTATGACTAGTACAAATTAGTAAACATAACCTATCGATTACTTAGATAGATAGACTGCATCGTGGAATATTTCGCGATAAAAGTAATAGTCAGCGTATATTCCGCCTATTGGTGTCAAATAGATACAAGAACGTGACAAACTCGGTACAATCGCTAAGGAGATGTCATGATGAGCATGATTGCTTGTCGGCACGTACAACACGCCTCCGATATCAGAGGTACAAGTTTCCCATGGTTATCTATTATCTGGTCGTATTATTATCATGCAGTTCAGCAATGGAAAAGTTTTAATTAGGGAGTCTTGCAACTACCAACGTCAATTTAAACATAGTTTTCTTTGTTCTATCATTAATTATGATTTCTTGTAGAAATAATAAGCATGTCTTTTCTGGTAGTTACGTGGATTTGTGGTAAATTATTTATTATCTCATAATCATAATGCAGTCACGAATTTCTAGCATAATATATATACCCTAGATATAATCCTTAGTTCTTCTATGCTGGACTGGGAGCGAGAGAAAAACATAGAATGTGCCAGCTAAATTTAATCCCGGGCATGCTGTAAAAACCAGCTAAGGGATCCGAGGATTAGTGAATATTGCAATTTAGGCGATAGGCTGACAACCTGTTACTACGTCACTATACCTACAAATCTATCTTAAATGACCCTAATAACTTTGTCAGACGTGGCGGAACGACCTTTGTTTAGGTCGTTTACGCTCCGCCTACCCCATTAGGGATTAAGTCGTGATTATATGTATGTATGCATAATCCTTAGTTGAGGCATGTAATACTATTATATATTTTATGGTTGAGGTATACGTGACAAATAGATACCTACTCTCTCTCTCTTTATTTCTGTGAAGAGGTTCCTTCGAGAGCTGGGCAAACAGTCCAGCCTCAATTTATTTGATTTGTCTTTAGAGAGTTCCTATTAGATGCGGGATATTTTATTCGTTACAGTTAAGGTTTTATCACTGTCTGTGGACTTTTGTATGTGTTGTTTTTTAAACCCTAACAGCGAACTTCGACTTCATTTGTATATTTTTAAATAATTCATCGTGTTTCGTGCAAAAAAAACCTCAAAAAGATCAATTTCAAAAAAGTCTATCCCTTTTCTAACCTTCACAAAGGTGGGCTGATGTGCGAGCATGTCTTTTGTTTATTGGATTTCCCACAGTTCCACTCTTTATACTTACTAGTTCACCTTCTGTGACCTTGCTAAGAAATCGAAATATTGGTATATTTTAATTGTACAGCTGCATAAAGAAGGACGTTGGTGTGAATGCGTTAAAAAGTCTATTAAGACTTTGTATGTACATATTAACATAAACACGTTTCATCATCTCCCTAGCCTTGTCCCGTATCTCACGGGGTCGGCTTTCTAATCTAGGGGATTGAACGAGGGTACTGGTTTTTACACAGAGCGACTGCCATCTGACCTCCGCAACCCAGAAGGGAAACCAGACCCAATCCTTGATTAGGTCAGAGTTTTCAAGCCGCCAATGCTTAGCACTGGCCTCTGTAAGGGCTTAACGACTAATATCTACGGTATTAAACGATATTAACCAGGACCAACGGCTTAACGTGCCTTCCGAAGCACGGAAAAAGCACCGAATAAACGTACATATGAAATTCGAAAACCGAAAAACACATTGGTACGTGGTGGGGTTCGAACCACGACCTCCCGCTCAGGAGGCAGCGGCCCTATCCACTACACCATCGGGCTCTAACATAAACACGTTTATCAACATAAAATAAATTTATCTGCGTGCATAGTTCTAACATACTTTGATGAATTATTTTAATAACGTAGGTTTACATAAATCTACGTAGTTTTACGTATGTAAGTAATTGCAATTCTTCTTCTTCTGTCGAGTGGGTATCGAGTCTATCGACCCTATGAACCCTGGTGTCAGAATTTTTAAACCGCCTAGTAGCACAGCTATCAGCAGGCCTCTGACATGGTTTGAGTGATGACCACTATCAAAGACAGCGACCGGGACCAACGGCTTAACGTGCCCTCCGAAGCACGAAATCTTTTTCTTTTTCGGACAATCAGGTGATTCAGCCTGCAATGTCCTAACCAAACTGGGGAAAAATTCACAAAGTGATAAATTCTCAAATATCAACTTTGTGTTTCCCCCCTGGGAATCGAACCTAGGACCTCCGGATCGGCATTCCATGGCACTAGCCACTAGACCACGGAGGCAGTTAGTAATTGCAATTAATTTATTGCTTTAACACAGACTTAAATAGTAGATTTATTAATGATATTCATAGTTATATGATCTATTTAACACGTGTTATGTTTGTTTTACACGTTTCATACATACATACATAAAATCACGCCTTTATCCCTTACGGGGTGGGCAGAGCGTCAAACTCCTCGTAAAAGCCGCTTTCGCCACGTCTGACAAAAATTGAGGGCAATTTTAGATTTCAGGAGGACAATTTCTATTTTATCACAAAACAAACTAGCCAGCTCTTTATTTATCCGTGACTCTGCAGTTTCCCGCCATTTCGTCTATTGCATGTTTTATTCATCTAACGTCCTATCTCGAAGAGCAAAGGAAATAAATGAATTCTTCCTACTTGTTGAATACCATTACTCGAATGATATGGCAGGAATGAGTGTGCGACTTAATTATTTTTGGCTTCTTGCCAAAATGTAGAGCATGCTGGATTTTTATGAATCAAGGAAATAGAGATTAAAATATAAACTGTTACACGTGGCTAACACATGCAGCGAATTATGTGAATGAAATATAGTAACAGTAAAAATATTGTGTATAATAGTAATATGAAATATGACAAATAACATTGAAGCTCAATTTACAACTGAATTAGACTCAGTTCTATATATGAATTCATTTTCTTAAAAATAATAATTTGACTCTTGCGTTAAGCCTTAAATTGAGATCTTCAACTTGGCATTCAACCCATTTTTGCCATACTTCTATGCTACTTAATAAACATATGATAATTTTGGTCTATGAATGTAACATAATCAGTAATCATGTACCATACGTCATTTACATTTACAAGAGCCCGATGGTGTAGTGGATAGGGCCGCTGCCTCCTGAGCGGGTCGTGGTTCGAATCCCACCACGTACCAATGTGTTTTTCGGTTTTCGAATTTCATATGTACGTTTATTCGGTGCTTTTTCCGTGCTTCGGAAGGCACGTTAAGCCGTTGGTCCCGGTTAATATCGTTTAATACCGTAGATATTAGTCGTTAAGCCATATCAGAGGCCAATGCTAAGCATGGGCGGCTTGAAAACTCTGACCTAATCTAGGATTGGGTCTGGTTTCCCTTCTGGGTTGCGGAGGTCAGATGGCAGTCGCTCTGTGTAAAAACCAGTACCCTCGTTCAATCCCCTAGATTAGGAAGCCGACCCCGTGAGATACGGGATAAGGCTAGGGAGATGATGACGTCATTTACATTTTGCTCAAACTACTACGTATATAAGTGCTATTACGAAAGAACACTTATCTAATCAGATGCACTTACATGCCATCTATACATCAGCTCTTATCTAGACATCGTTTAGGAAACGTCATACGTCACACATCCTCATCAATTTACAAATTGTGAGGGATGTTGATGATGATGTAAGATGCGTCCTTCCTCATTTTAGGAATAGGTGCTTTTGTTTTGTTAAAGAAGTAGGATGGATTACATGAGGCTTTCAGGGGTGTAATTGACTGATAAATGCCGTACTCAGAGATATTTTGTCCTTTAAATTGATTGTTAACTATATTAATTATATTCCTTCCATGCTGGACTGGGAGAGATAGAAAAACATAGCATGTTCCAGCTGCCCTTCCTCCCGGGCATGCTGTAGAAGTCAGCAAAAGGGACTCGAGGGTTACAGTGTATTGTAATTTAGGCGATGGGCTGACAACCTGTCACTATAGCAATACACTTTTCAATCTAAAATTGCCCTCAATTTTTGTCAGACGTGGCGAAAGCGCCTTTTACGAGGCGTTTATCGCTCTGCCTACCCCGTAAGGGATAAAGGCGTGATCATTGTAAGTATCCTAAATCTCCATCCAATTTATTTGATTTACCCTAACGAAGTTCTGCTTACCCCTTGACTTATATTGGCGTGATTTTATGTATGCTTGTACAAATAGGAAGCAGATGAAAACATCTGTGATATAAACATCTTATCCATATCTTAGAGATAGTTAACAGTTTATTGTACACAAGCTAGTTCTGTCTAGACAAAGTTGATAACTCAGTTTGCAACTATGACGTCTGAATTATCTGTTTTGAAAACTTAATATGGTAGTAACGAGTTTTCGGTTAAAATTTAGGCTAATCACATGTTGGTTTTTACGTAAAATAGTCTGATAACAACATGATTTATTTACGTTGCCTAAATTGGAACTACTTAAGTTATTTTGGTATCTCCAGTTAGATAGTCTTAAAATAGGTAGGTATTACAAATTATGTTTATGCGTTTCTGGAAGTTGACTTGATATGAATATTAAATTAACTTCGGAATCTAAATGTTACAAGCAGTAAACTAAGATAATTCAAATAATTAATTAACCATGTGAAAACTTACTCCATATTTCGCCTCACGCAAAAAAAAATATTTATGGCAGATATCATAGATAGTTTCATTATTTTCTGACATCAGAAATATATTGTCCTCAAGTCCCCTTAACACCGCACATTTATATTTTTATGAGTGATTCTGTGCGTGCGGATATTTCTACGTACAAAGGGTCTCTCTCTCTTCAGTGTATGCAGAAATAATAAAGGTCAGGGGTCGAAATGAATAAAACAAATAAAATAATAATGTAGAATTTTATACTCTACAAAATGATTTTGGTGAGTCTATAATTCAACATTATTATATATCAACATAGATAAAACATGAATGCATTTCACAAAATTTATAGGAGAAAAATAATAATAATATACGGAGTGTAAAGGCGATTTTATGCTCTGCCTACCCCGTAAGGGATAAAGGCGTTATTTTATGTATGTATGTATGTATGTATGTGTAAAGGCAGCTTCCTTCAAACTGATAGCGGTTGCTCAGTCAACGACACTGAACAACTTCCATTAGAAAATTCTTTCAGGAAGGTTTTTTTTTGGCTTTTCCATAAACATTGTTTGATCGAGGTGGAACATTTTGTATGGTAAAGCTAAAAAAATAACACTTCCTGAAAGAATTTCCTGGTGGAAGCTGTTCAGTGTCGTTGACTGAGCAGCCTCTATCAGTTTGCGGGGCACTGTCCCTGACACCTGGTATATTTCACTTAAAAATATTTTATTTAAGCAACAAAATTGCTTCCGTTAGTTAAAACTTGAGCTCAGGCGATAATTATTCCTAACCCCCTGTATATTTCACGTGCTACGTTCTTATTCCAGGAATCTCCCCCGGGCAATATGGATCGCTATGCCGATGGTGACGATTATCTACGTGATGGCGAACATGGCATACTTCGCCGTCGTCACCAGAACTGAACTTAGCGCCAACCCTGCTGTAGCTGCTGTAAGTACACACATACTATTCAATATTTGGTGCGATATGGATCGCTATGCCGATGGTGACGATTATCTACGTGATGGCGAACATGGCATACTTCGCCGTCGTCACCAGAACTGAACTTAGCGCCAACCCTGCTGTAGCTGCTGTAAGTACACACATACTATTCAATATTTGGTGCGATATGGATCGCTATGCCGATGGTGACGATTATCTACGTGACGGCGAACATGGCATACTTCGCCGTCGTCACCAGAACTGAACTCAGCGCCAACCCTGCTGTAGCTGCTGTAAGTATACACATACTATTCAATATTTGGTGCGATATGGATCGCTATGCCGATGGTGACGATTATCTACGTGATGGCGAACATGGCATACTTCGCCGTCGTCACCAGAACTGAACTTAGCGCCAACCCTGCTGTAGCTGCTGTAAGTACACACATACTATTCAATATTTGGTGCGATATGGATCGCTATGCCGATGGTGACGATTATCTACGTGATGGCGAACATGGCATACTTCGCCGTCGTCACCAGAACTGAACTCAGCGCCAACCCTGCTGTAGCTGCTGTAAGTATACACATACTATTCAATATTTGGTGCGATATGGATCGCTATGCCGATGGTGACGATTATCTATGTGATGGCGAACATGGCTTACTTCGCCGTCGTCACCAGAACTGAACTCAGCGCCAACCCTGCTGTAGCTGCTGTAAGTATACACATACTATTCAATATTTGGTGCGATATGGATCGCTATGCCGATGGTGACGATTATCTATGTGATGGCGAACATGGCTTACTTCGCCGTCGTCACCAGAACTGAACTCAGCGCTAACCCTGCTGTAGCTGCTGTAAGTATACACATACTATTCAATATTTGGTGCGATATGGATCGCTATGCCGATGGTGACGATTATCTACGTGATGGCGAACATGGCTTACTTCGCCGTCGTCACCGGAACCGAACTCAGCGCCAACCCTGCTGTAGCTGCTGTAAGTACACACATACTATTCAATATTTGGTGCGATATGGATCGCTATGCCGATGGTGACGATTATCTACGTGATGGCGAACATGGCTTACTTCGCCGTCGTCACCAGAACTGAACACAGCGCTAACCCTGCTGTAGCTACTATGAGTTGAACATCATCATCATCTCCCTAGCCTTATCCCGTATCTCACGGGGTCGGCTACCTAATCTAGGGGATAGAACAATGGTACTGGTTTTTACACAGAGCGACTGCCATGTGACCTCCGCAACCCAGAAGGGAAACCAGACCCAATCCTAGATTAGGTCAGAGTTTTCAAGCCGCCAATGCTTAACACTGGCCTCTGATAACGACTAATATCTACGGTATTAAATAAAGTGCCTTCCGAAGCACGGAAAAAGCGCCGAATAAACGTACATATGAAATTCGAAAACCGAAAAACACATTGCTATGTGGTGGGATTCAAACCACGACCTCCCGCTCAGGAGGCAGCGGCCCTATCCACTACACCACCGGGCTCTCATATAACAGAACATATGCACATAATATTCATTAGTTTTACTTTCTTGAAGTATAAATGTATAGATTTGCCCATTGGAAGAGCGTATTTGGATAGTCCTAAATAGCGCGTATCTCATCTCAAACTTAGGCATTGTTAATCTCGTGTCTCCCGTCTGTTGGTCATATAGGATGGCGCTGATCCTGGCGACTGTTACCGTAATAATCTCCGCTAAATACCTACCTTTGTGTCCGTGCAACCAGTATGATTAAGTGTGATTACTTATTGAGTGCATTCAAATAAATTATTGCATTGATAAGTTCACTACAATCGTTGTTGTCAACTCGCATGACCTTCTGACACCAGTAAATATAAATATTAAATAAATATAAAGTCAAGCTGCTTGTTCAAATGCGGAAAACGTAAATATACATTGACATCTAATGGTTGTTTGTGTAACCTATCTGTTGTATTAATATTGGAATACACAAATCAATAATAGTTTATCGCTCATTAAAATAACGTTCACATTTAAGATTAGTTCCTATGTAAAAGAAATATGTCATACATCTTTAATCTGCAAACGTATCGTATCATTTAAGTTACAAAATGTTAGTCATTACAATCATCATCTCCCTAGCCTTATCCCGTATCTCACAGGGTCGGCTACCTTATCTAGGGGATTGAACGAGGGTACGGGTTTTACACAGAGCGACTGCCATCTGACCTCCGCAACCCAGAAGGGAAACCAGACCCAATCCTAGATTAGGTCAGAGTTTTCAAGCCGCCAATGCTTACAACTGGCCTCTGATATGGCTTAACGACTAATATCTACGGTATTAAACGATATTAACCGGGACCAACGGCTTAACGTGCCTTCCGAAGCACGGATGTTAGTCATTACAATAAGGTCCAAAATTCCATGATTTTGGTTTCTATGCGAAAGAAGCCAAAGAAATATGTCATTCATTTTATACATCTTTGAAACCCATATAAAATATTGACTCTTGTCCTGCTATGGCGGCGGCGTATCAAGCGTGGCTTAGCATTTTTGCTACAATATTAAAAATATCTCAAAACTGCATTTTATCAACAAAATAAAAAGATTTGATTCCCTTTATAATGTAACTTAGCTGTTTTAGAATGAGTAGCTGATCTATAAGAATCAAATAATCAATTTTCAATTACTGCTTTTCAGGTGCTAGGCGACCGGCTGTTCGGCAACTGGAGTTGGCTGATACCAGTATTCGTAGCACTCTCCACTTTTGGCGGAGTGAACGGAGTGTTGTTCACCTCAGCTCGTCTCTTCGCGACTGGCGCCCAAGAGGGCCATATGCCAGCGTTCTTCACACTCTTCCATGTTAAGAAGCAGACGCCTATACCCTCGCTTTTGTTCACGGTAAGTATTTAATAAATCTTCGAGCAATATCGATCGTTAGGGATACGGTCAGAATGTTATAAAAGGCAATTAAAAGGTCGAGGATCCGTCAACCCGTAAACTGAAATGCCTTACAGAATTTGAAGATTTGGTGCAAGAATGCCCTTTTAATAGGCCGTTCACTCTTTGTCTAAGCAATGTTCTAAAATTTAAGCATGTGCCTAAAATTCATATTCTTCTATTTCAGTGCTTCTTTTCTCTCCTCATGCTGACGACCAGCAACGTGTTCGCCCTCATCAACTACTTCTCCCAAACCCTGTGGCTATCAGTGGGCGCTTCCGTCGTGGGCATGCTGTGGCTACGTCACACCAGGCCGGAACTCCCCCGCCCCATCAAGGTCAACCTCGCTATACCCTTCCTGTTTCTAATAGGCATCGCTTGCCTCGTCATCATACCAGCTATCACTAACCCTAAGGATACTGCTATTGGCATAGCTATTTTACTGTCCGGTATTCCAGTATACTACGTCTGCGTCAAATGGAAGACCAAACCTGAAATGTACCACGCGTTCTCTTGTTGCATCCTAAGGTTCCTACAGAAGTTATGTTCTTGCATTTATGTCGAGTCTTCGGAGAGAATGTCGTCGAATTGAAGGAGATTTGTAAATACGTAAGAGTACAGAATTGAATATAATCCAGATAGGTTATAGTATTATTGTACGGTCGTTGTCTCAATGTACGAATATATACCTATTTAAAGGACCAATAATTAATGTGCGCTTTATTATAAGTAGACGAGTGATTCATATGAAATATAGACACAAGGGATGTAAGTATATTACCGTCCTTTATTGTGATTTAATGGGCACCAACCTTCATCCGGTACTTAGAGCTGGATCAACGATATTTTGCCAGCACAAAATTTTACACTGCAATGAATTACAAACTAAAACCGTCGTCATTTTTAGATAACAATAAACATATCTCTGAAATAAGTTTTGTTAAAATTTTATCCTCTTTACACTGTAATAAAAAAAAGTTTAATAAGGCGGTTTTTTAGTGAGTTTGCTGATACGATATTGTAGAAATTTAATTTAAAAGCGATCTATGATATATTTGGATGTTATTAATCGCGTGGTTAATATTTTCGTTGTAAAATACGAAACATTACTTGGACGCTGAAAGTCTCGCTGTGGCCATGAAATTGATAAAATCTCAGTTTGTATTATAGGCGTTTCAGTGATCGTGAATGATTCAACATTTAGTTTTACTTAAATGAAAATAAGTTGTGTGAAATTTTAACAAGTTGTGCTAATTGTATGCGTATTAGTTACCTCTAGCTTTTTTACTTACTGCTCTCTAAGCAACAAATAACTTATTTATTGTAAAAATATTTTTAAATATTTAACCTGCCTTGTGGGTATAGTACTAGATAATATATTTTACTTTAAGGAACGAATACATTCCTATGAACCGAAAGAGGTATTTTTACTAAAATAATGTGTACTTTTAGTTTTTATACACAATTTTGTATCAATTTTACATTTTGTTTGTCACTTTTGTAATCTCAAGTTAAAGAATAACAAATAACGTGTTCATAGCAGAGAGCTTCATATACATATATTTCCGAGTTGGACTTACCTATTTATAAAAAATGTTTTTTATATATCAATTCATTATCATTAATCATACTTAATCAAATAAAATATTTTAACACTGAACGATAAACAAGTGTTATTCGTAATGAAAACTAATTGGCTTACTTGTTTGTATTGAAAGTCTTCTCTCCTGATGAAGATCCGCGTGTAGCATCGAATCGTCGTCGAGGGATACCCACCCTTCCTTTCAATACAAACAAGTAAGCCAATTAGTTTTCATTAAATTAAATATTGTATTTATTGTTGCGAAGATCTTAATAAAAAATAAACAGGTTACTGTTTGACTTTTATTTAATATGCAAGAACTAATAAAAAAAATACTTTACGTTTTTTTCAAATTAGGAAGTAGACATAGGACCCCAGGAATTTAAACGGACCCCAGGCATCAGGCCGAGAAAACGCTAGGCAGAAGAGAGAAGAGTAAGTAGACATAGAGGCACCGACACAGAATGAAAGTCGCCAAATACTTCAATGAAATCTTGAAAAAATACACAGCACGCCTTCATCCCTTAGGGGTTAGCCAGAACGTCAAAATCTAAGTAAATAAAATATGTATTTGTTGCGACTGATAAATATCTAGCAAGAGTAATTTGAGTAGTCTAAACCAAACCCGTTGGCTCTACTGGTTTCTACAGTACTTAAGCTCAGTACTAAAGCAGCCTGGGGCATTTTAAGTTTTTCTATCTAATCAATTCCAGCATGGAACGCTGCTTTTCATTATCAGGCTGGTCTGCATCTCAAGAGGGGAAAAACAAAGGGGCGGCGGCGCGGCGTGGCCCTACACAAATGTGTAGATCGAAACAAATGATTTGCTTTCAGAAGCAGATGGACAACATTCCCGCGCGGGGTACAGAGGGGAAGGGCATGTTTCGTTTCAAACGTTTGTGGTTTTGCGCAAGGATTTTTGGGGTTAGCTTTTTAAAATAATTAAGCTATAACTGGTATTGTTTAAGATCAATTGAGTCGGGAGAAAAACTGATTTTAATAAAGATACATTTTTCTTTCGTTTTCCGCTAATAATTCGTGATTTGAGATTTATGCAGAGCCAAAATAATGGAGACAATAAAAAAATATTGCTGGAAGAAATAGCTTTGTTGATAGGTTGTCGGGATTCTCCCTGAAATTGTATTTACGATTGCTAAAATAGAGAGCACGTCACGTCTTCCTCGTCAGAATTCATGATGGCTTCTACACAAATGTTTTGCTTTAACCAGAAATATTTTCCTACGCAGACAAATCAAACAATGTTGTGTTTCTGTTTTGTTGCGATGTTTTGTTTCGAAACAAAACGCTAGAGACTCACCTTTAATAATCATTGGAAATTTCTACCATCTACCTATGTTCCACCCTCTTTGTAAGTCCTGAAATTCGTCGTTTAATTTTATTTAAATATCACTACATACACTAGCTGGCTGTTGCTGATCTCAAGAAATACTCGTATTACTACAGCAATGTAGCATCACACACAATACATGCCCAGAAAGTCATCGTAATTTATTTTCCCAGTAGGTACCTATGGATTGACGTGGGTCGATGGGTCAATGAGGGTGGATGGGTCAAGTTGGGTCGTTGGGTTGACGCGGGTTGTTGGGTCGACGTGGGTTGTCGGGTCGATGGGTCAACGTGGTTTATTGGGTCATTGGGTTGACGTGGTTCGTGGAATAATCGTGGGTTGATGGGTCAACGTGGTTTATTGGGTTGATGGGTTGACGAGGGTCGATGGGTCGATGAATCGATGTGGTTCGATGGGTCGACTTGGGTTGGTACGTCAACCTTGTTCGTGGGGTTGGCGTAAGTTGATGGGTCGACGTGGTTTGTTGGGTCAAAGTGGGTCGATGGGTTGATGAGTCGACGTGGTTCAATGGCTCATTGTGTGTTGATACAACCCAACAACCTAAGTCAGAATCAGAATCAGAACTGTATTTGTAGTTTTGGGTACAATACAATAGAAAATACAATAGAAAAAACAGTTAACATGTTTAGGCATACAGGTGCTCCATAACTTGCCATCGTATGATGACGTACAAATATTTAAAATACTAGAAACTATAACATACTTAAAGCTATAATAACAATATTCATATAATATATTTAAAAAATAACAACTTGAAATATTTAGGAACTGGTACATGAGATCATGTAATATTATCCCTAATAAATTCTGTCACGGTATAATAAGCTTTATTAACTAAAAGGGAAAATAATTATTTTTTAAACTTTATGAGATTTAGATTCTTTATCGGTTTGGGAAGCTTATTAAATATTTGTGGTGCAGTTTATTATGTAATAATGTTGTGTTTGTTTCATTAAGATCCAGATTTTCTCTGTTCCTTAAGTTGAAACTATGGACTTCTGACGCTTTCACAAACAAATTCGGATTATTTTTTACTTATAGAGCTACTTCAAAAATATAAAGTGAGGTCATAGTTAGAATTCTTAATGCAATAAAATATGGCTTACAACAATCTGTCACTTTTACGTTACAGATGGAACGATTGCATCGTTTTTGGGCTCTAAATACAGTTTCCCTCTCGCTAGAGTTACCCCAAAAAATTATTACATATCCGAAATTTGACGCAACGAATCCATGATATGCTGTCACGACCGTCTCCCTGTTAGCTACTTTACTTAATTCGTATAGAGCGTACGAGATTTTACTTAATTTCTTACAAAGATCTGCAGTATGTACCTTCCCTGTTAATTTATTGTCTATCATTAAACCTAAAAACTTCGTTGTATCTGCGTTATTAATATAAGTACCATCAAAATTAATATATAATATTCATATTATAATTATATAATATATTCTGTATGTGACTTGAGGGGTGGCGTTGATAAAAGTGCATGAGTTTAGTTTTTCCTACATTAACTTGTAGATTATTCGTATTGTGCCAGGTTATTATTTCTTTTGGGGCTTAGTTGATATCATTTTCATATTCTCTTGGTTTTTCACATTTTATTATAATCGTACGTGTCGTCAGCAAAAAGTAACATAGGTTGTGATACATTTTTGGGCAAATCATTTGTGTAATAGGAACAGCAGGGGCCCTAATACACTGCCTTGAGGGACGCTGAAAGTTATTTTTCGATAAGAATTTTACTTCAGTATTGGTAATTGGGCAAATTTTTGTGATACATATATATTGTTTACGGTTCTTAAGGTAGGATTCAAAAAGAGCAAGGATATTTATTACCTTGTATTCCATTTGCTTCGAGCTTATTTAGTAAAATCTGATGGTCTACGTAGTCGAACGCTTTTGTAAGATCCATGTAAAGAGCACAAACTGGATTTTGTTTATCAACTTCGCTAATTGTTTGATTTAAAAATTCATATATGGCCATGTTAATCAAGTGTTTTTTTACGAAAGCCTTTCCGCTCACGTGCGAGGACATTAAACTTTTCTAAAAATGAATAAAGCGCTTCATAGATAACTTTCTCAGACTTTTGATATGACCGGAATTAATGCTATAGGTCTATAATTATCCATGTCTCGTTTATCCTCCTTTTAATAACAACTGGTTTAAATTTTTCTGGAGACTGACCGTTACATATACTAAGGTTGATTATATAACTTAAAGGTCAATAGACTTGATACCCACTCGAGAGAAGAAGAAGGTGTAGCTATAATTTGAGCAACATATTATAAAACTTTTGTGGAAATTCCATCATAACCTATACTTTTTTTATTTTTAAGATGTATAATATTTTTTACAATATCTTCGGGGATTGTCGGTGCTATAAATTAGATCGCTGGCTGCTCGGGCTAATATGCTCGCCCGCAGGTTCGCACGTTGTACAAAACCAGTCAAAATAACGCTTTTTAAAGCATACTGTCAGTCATTTTACACGTGTGGACTGTGGGTGAGTTTTAGGCAGCGGGTATACAGCGACCTGCGCGTGCAGTACAATAACTCGTTCACGGTGCTATTGGGGCTGCCGTGGAGATGCAGCGCCTCGGGCATGTTTGCGGAGGAGAATGTAGCAGGTTTCGCGGCTATAATGCGCTCGCGGTGCGCCTCCCTAATGGCCCGCCTCCGCGGCAGCCCCAACACCATCCTGGGCGTGTTCGCGGCGCGGTGGGACTCCCCCATGTTCCGAAGGTGGATGCAGCTTCATTGCGCTAAGTTGTGAGGTTTCATCTACCTTTGGAACATTCGTAATTATGTAGTATTAGGTACTTGTTTGTTTTTATGTCACTAACATAGTTATTAAGAAAATTGTTACTAACCCAACTATGGATGCTCTTGGTCTGAAATAAATGTCTTATTATTATTATTATAAACAACGACTGAGTAATGTTTGCAACCTTCGAAGACATTACTGGTATATTATTAGAATTAGGGTTACGTACTTTTTTTGTCTTATTAATCAAAAAACTATTGTATTCCTCAGCTATCAGTTTAGGGTCCTGTATAAGGCAGTTATTTTGTATTATTTCACTGTTAGATTGTTTTGGAAGACTTAGTTTATTTTTGTTAATAAATTGCCAAACTGCTTTTGACTTATTATCTGTATTATTTATTGTATGATTATTCTGCGCTTTTTAAGTTAACTTCAATATTTTTTTAAATCTAGATGTATATGTTTTTAGTATATCCCTATTTGTTTCACATGTTATGTGTCTATACTGCCATAGTAACATCTTTTTTCGATCACAATTTTTTTATGCTATATTTTGATGAAGAACGTATATAAAGTTAGTCTCCAAAAAACTGATTAGTAGTGTTGTTTTTTGTCAAATAATATTATCTTCTGCGGTATGTGTCCGATATAGTTCAATGTCAGCCATTCAACTTTTATTGTTGTTTCTATTGTAATATTTTTTTCTAGGAAACACAAATTATAGAATAACAGAAATGACTTTAGAAAGTTATCATAGGCTTCATTTGGATCACAAGAAAAATAAATATCAGAGAAACTTAAAGCACTCAAGCAAGAGATAAACTTTTCTAAATTCTCTTTACTATAATCTCTTGTTGATGTTCGCCAGTTTTTAATGATACATTTTCTTGATGTTGGATATTTAAGTAACTGTGCGGTATGATCCGATAATCCTAAAAATAAAACCCCACCTTTACTTCCTTTTGGTTAAGAGTGTGCAAAGTTATCTATACATGTTCCAGACGCGGGCCTGGTACATTCTTTAAGATCTAGTTGTAAATTAAATTGACTTAAATATTTTCTTAGGTCTTGTGAAACATTATTATCTTATAAATTCATTATTGTATTAAAAATGTACACATACAGTTGAACTTAAAACTAGGACACAACAGGAGAGCTTATCTCTTTAAGAGATCTCTTCCAGCCAACCTAGTGGGGATGAAAGAAGAGAAAAACACGGTACCAGATACAATAAGTAAAATTAGAAAATCTGATAAATTATAGTAATACATATATAACAATAATAGAAAAAACTAATACATAACAAAATAATATAAGGTATATACGTATATTATTATGATAGATATAAAATTAATATAATACATATTATTAGACGAAGAAAAAGAGAGGTCATAAAATGCTCTTTGAGTGTCTTTTTAAAAGTAAATACTGAAGTACTGTCTTGAAGTGGTTTAGGAAGTTTATTCCATCTTTAAGATTATCAATATTAAAATCACCACAAATAATAATATGTTTTTGCAATGTTTGTAATTTTTTCATAATGATATCTATGTTTTCATAAAAAATATTCAATTTACTTCTATTACGTCTAGGTAATCTACATAAACATAGCACTATAATTTTGCAATTATTTAATTCTATTGCACAACACTCAATTATGTTTGTTACAGATTATTTCTGTACAAATGTAATGAATTTCTTTGTAATCTACTGTGTTTTTTACTAAAATACAATTTTGCTCCACCTCTTCTATAGTTTTTGAAAAATGTGCTTGCTAATTTATAGTTGGGAAGATTTACTACACATAAGTAAATCTTCTTATCCTGAAGCCATATTATGCTCAGTTATACACACAATTTTAACGTCCAGTTTTTGGCTGTGCAGTTCTTCTAAATGTAGTGTTAATAAGTCCGATTTACTGACTAGTCCTGCATATTTTGATGAAGAATGTATGTAAAGTTAGTCTCGAAAAAACTGATTAGTAGTGTTGTTTTTTTGTCATATAATATTATCTTCTGCGGTATGTGTCCGAGATAGTTCAAGGTCTTCATTTTCTTTGTTTATGGAGTTCTTGCTTTGAGAAGGAGTTATGTCATGTCCTGTATTTTTTTATAATATTTTTGGATAGAAATCTTTTTTTATCTACGTCAAAAGCTTTTGTAGCTGATCCATGATATCCTTTATTCCACGATTATTAAGCTTGCCCGAGTTAGGAGAGAATATGTCGAAGGATAAATGGTAGTTGCTATCGAAGAAACAGCCGTAATCATGTCGATCTATATCTTGATGTAAGAGACGGTTAAATGCTTCTATCCTGGAATTATAAATTTTTGATCCACATACATAGGTGGGTGTACAGATGATTACATTCGTTTTAAGGTTTTGGATAGATACCCTGATTAGACGAACCAATTCATTGTAGTCTTTTGTAGAAAGGAAATCAGATTCGCCAATCATCAAAATTCAGTAATCATTTTCAGTGTAGTTATGGTCTTGTTGGTTCATACAGTGCAGTAATTCGTTGATACCGCCACCAGACATTATATAGTGACGATATTCATACGCGTTGTAATCCATGTTATTATCGATGATCTGAGGTACTTAAGTCAACCCAACAAACCACGTCGACCCATTGACCCATGTCGAATCCACGAACCACATCTACCTATCGACCCACGTCGACTCATCGACCCATCAACCCATGTTGAACCAACAACCTAAGTCGACCCAAAAAACCACGTCGACTCATTGACACATCGACCCACGTGGACAAACAACCCACGCTGACCCAACAAACCATGTCGACTCCACGAACCACGTCAACCCCTCAATCCAATAAATCACGTCGACTCATCGACTCAACAAACCACATTGACTCAACAAATCACGTTGACCCATTGACCTATGTTGACACCAGGAATACGAATCACGTTAACCCATCAACTAACGTCGACCCCACGAACCGCGTTGGCTCATCGACCCATGTTGTCTCCACATACATACATACATAAATCACGTCTTTATCCCTTACGGGGTAGGCAGAGCGTTTAACGCCTCGTAAAACGCGCTTTCGCCACGTCTGACAAAAATTGAAGGCAATTTTAGATTATAATATGTATTGCTATAGTGACAGGTTGTCAGCCCATCGCCTAAATTACAATACACTGTAACCCTCGAGTCCCTTTTGCTGACTTCAACAGCATGCCCGGGAGGAAGGGCAGCTGGAACATTCTATGTTTTTCTATCTCTCCCAGTCCAGCATGGAAGTATTAGTTGTCTCCACGAATTACGTTAACCCATCACTCACGTCAACCCAAAGAACCACGTCGACCCGAAGAACCACGTCGACCCTCGTTTATTCTGGATATCGATAGTATTTCTGATTACGGTACTATGGATTACGGTGGTAAGCCTATCGAGTCGACATTCTATCTATTTCGCAAGGTTTATTGATATGTATACTATAGACAAACTCCCAACACTAATGTTGTTCTCCGGGTTCTGCGGCACGTGCCGCCGACGGCTACGCAGGCCAGGTAGCATGCCGCCGCGCAACCCGCGATTCACAACCCGCCGGGGCTGCATGTATGTAGCAGCCCTAATAATTAAATATATTTATTTGTAATATATTCATAAAATAAGTTTAATTTAAAATAATAAAGACAAAAACCGTCTGACATACTATAAGCACGGAACACAAAGAACTTGGTCAAGATAGCAGATTAAAGTGCTAATCCCGTATCAGTTTTTACACTCTACGTTCACCAGTGCCGCGGCCGCCGAGAACCGTGACGTCACACACTGAATGCTCCGCGCGGATTTCTATTTTTGTACGCGTCATTTTATCGTCGCCAGTGGTAAGGGCCATGGGCTTACGATTCGGAGGTCCTGGGTTCGATTCCCAGGGACACAAAGTTGATATTTGTCAATTTATGACTTTGTGAGTTTTTCCCCAGTTTGGTTAGGACATTGTAGGTTGAATCACCTGATTGTCCGAAAAGTAAAAGGATTCCGTGCTTCGGAGGGCACGTTAAGCCGTCGGTCCCGGTCGCTGTCTTTGATAGTGGTCGTTACTCAAACCATGTCAGAGGCCTAATAGCTGTGCTAGGTACTAGGCGGTTTGACAACTCTGTTGTTCGACTCGAGAATCCACTCGCTAAGAAGAAGACGCGTCATCTTCAAAAATTTATTACACCGACATTTTTCAAAATATTGATAGGAATCTCTCATCGTATTTAAGTAATGTAATACTCTAATCTTATAAAAAATAATATTTTTAGTTTTCGTGCTAATGGACACTTCCTTATTGACTGTTCTTCGATTTCATACTTAAAGACTTGGCAACATTGCTTGACAGTGACAGTTCATACCTGTTTTGGTTTCGTCAAGGGAAGTTCTTTCCTTTGTTGTTTATTTTATATCAAAATTAATAATTTAAATCAATTTAATTGGTTTCTTTAATTCGAGATTTAATAGATATTAATTTAGTGATCATGTTGAAGTTCGAAATAGTGTCATCCCGGACCGTAGAAGGGGCGGAGAGCGAAAAAAAGTTCGTTGCCTATATGCTGCAAGTGCGACAGGATAACAAAGAGTCTAGCCTATTTGATCCTGATCCAGCAAACGTAGAGAGACGGTATACCCACTTCCTGGACCTCTATAATGGACTGAAGAAGGACCATCCAAGTCTACTGAACACTATTGCCTTCCCCAGAAAGGTGACTAATGCTTTGTTATTGTTTTCTAATAGACGCTTTCTGATTGGTTTTAATGCATATTGGAGCCTTTTCTTGTCTAATTTTGTTTAATCTTTTATCCTACTATATTTGCATCCTAGTTATTGTATCAAAGCTATAGATACTTAACAGTTTTAGCTTGTTTATACTATCTACGTAAGTCTCGTGACAATCGCGTTAGAAAATGAGTCATATTTCTATGTTCTAAATATTTGTGTGTTTTGCAGATGCTGATGGGAAACTTTGAGCCTAGTCTTATATCAAACAGATGTGCCGCCTTTGAATCACTTTTGGAGTTACTCGGCAGTGAGTCACGGCTGAGGGAATGCCCCGCAGCCATATCATTCTTCCAGGATTTTGAATTGTATGAGACAAAAAGACTTATTGCTGAGGGCAAGTTTGACCAGGCACTCTCTGTCTTAGAGACAAGTTTCAGATTGTTAAATAAGGTAAGTAAATAACAACATATTTTTTTCTTATTTCATTTGCAAATCAGTTATGAGTGGAAATTTTACCTAAAAATTCAAGGGTTTTCTTAACTATACAAATTTTTATTATTATTATTTAATCAGGCAGGCAGTTGTAGCAACGGATAGTGCCTGTATCCCATTGTTCATGATTTGCTTGTCTTATTGAAGTTTTGTAGGTATTTGTCCAATTTGTTCTTAAAGACATTTGTATTCTGGGCTGTCACTACATCTTGAAGTAGCTTGTTCCAATTAGCAACCACTCTATTTGAAAGAAAGTGCTTGTGTAGGTTGTTGTGTGAGAACAAGTTGTCAATTTCATGCTATGACCTCGCAAACGGCTATTTTGGTCTCTATTGAATAGGGCATCAAAGTTAGATAGGTCATAGTGGCCGTTTAAAATTTTGAAAGTTTCTATCAAATCCCCACGTTCTCTTCTTGCTTGCAAGGTAGTAATCTTCATTACCTCTAGGCGTTGGTTATAAGTTAGCTTTTTTAATTGTCTGGGTATTTTGGTGAAACTACGCTGAACCTTTTCAAGTAGATCTATGTCTTTGACAAAGTATGGACTCCAGACTTGGAATGCATACTCAAGTATAGGTCTGATGTAGGTCTTCAAAATTTTTAGTATCATTTCTGGTGTCAATGTACCAAATGCTTTTTTGATCAAATAAATGAAACTTTAAGCCTTTTTGGTTATGGTAGAAATGTGTTCTTCCCACTTTAGGTTTTCTGCGATGGTGACACCCAAATCCACTTGTGCCTTCATTGCTTCGAGCTGCACACTGTTCAATTCATATGACAGACGAGGGTTTTTTGTTCCTATGTGAAGCACAGTACATTTTTCTGCGTTGAGATTGATGAGCCACTTTTTGTATCAGTTGTACCAATCAAGGAAAGTTATACATTTTTAAAATGAAATGGTTAATCTAGTTACAGAATATTTGATATTTTAATTTTGATCAGATAAAGTATTTAGATAAAAATTACATAAAATATTATGTAAAACACTAATTGATAATTTATAATGATCAGCTGATAAGGGCTGTACGTGAGGTTTTCCTTGTAGTAGTTAAATATGTCCAGCATAGATAACATGATGGTTGGATAACCTTCATGTGCCAAGTTGATAATTACCTCCCATTGTTCCTATTTAGATTGATGTTGCCAACTGTTTGCTGAGATTGTTTGTCATTCATTATGTAAATTTTTTCGAGACTTCTTTGTAATTATTTTAAATTTGCTTTCATGTAAAGAGGATTAGTCAGCCTAGGTACTCCGTTATGGTGCCTAGCTGCTTCCAGGGTTTGTTTATTGTGATGAAATGAATGAGATTAATTTAATTAACATTAAAATGTTATGGAAATCATAATACACAAATAAATTTAAAAATTTGTTTATCATTTGCTGGCCAGATATAGAGAGTCAACAAGTAAAAGATATTAGAAAATACAATAGTAACTGATATTTTGACATTGATAAAAATACGACAGAAATAACTAACATACATATAATCACGCTTTTATCCCTGATGGGGTAGGCAGAGTGTAGACGACCTAAACTAAGGTTGTTCTGCCACATCTGACAAAGTTTTGAGGGTTATTTAAGATATATTTGTAGGTTTATTGCTGTAGTGACAGGTTGTCAGCCCATAGCCTAAATTGCAATATACTAAAACCTTCGAATCCCTTAGCTGGTTTTTAAAACATGTCTGGAAGGAAATACAGCTGGCACATGCTATGTTTTTCTCTCGCTCAGTCCAGCATGGAATAAATAACTAACAAAGCCAACGTCAATAGTTTTCTTTACTGGTCTTTTATCCAATGTCTTGTTCTTTACAGGTATACACAGATAGATCTCGGGTAGTGCTAAGTGTGCTTTGTCGCATCGTAGCATGTGCTACAGCCAGTGGAGGAGCTTTGGCCGGTCCTGTGGAGAAATGGGCTCAGCTCGCTCTTAGAAGATATGAGGCAGTCAGCGACTCCGACTTGCTACTCATATACGTCCCTCTTCTGCATGCTTGTATTTCTATTTGGTAAGTAAACTTGTTTGACCTAATTCATACAAATATGAGATTACTACATATCTTCTTCCATACTGGCCTGGGATCGAGAGAAAAACATAGAATGTGCGAGCTGCATTTCCTTCCGCGCATGCTGAAAAATCAGCTAAGGGAGCTAAGGGTTTCAGTATGGCGATGGTCTGACAAACTGTCACTACAGCAATATACCTACAAATCTATCTTAAATAACCCTCAAAAAGTTTTGCATTATGTGGCGAAACAATCTTTGTTTAGGTCGTCTACGCTCTGCCTACCACATTAGGGATAAAGGCGTGATTATATGTATGTATGTACATATTTTCTTAGTGGATATTCAAGTCTAACAACCTGATGAACCCTAATGTCAGTTTTCAAACCGGCTAGTAGAACAGCTGTTACACCTCTGACATGGTTGAGTAATGACCACTATGAAAGACAGGGACCGGGACCAACGGCTTAACGTGCCCTCCGAAGCACGGATTCCTTATTCTTTTCGGACATTCTGGTAATTCAGCCTGCAATGTCCTACATACTAAAATATATTTTATCTTTGATTTTTGATAACATTTGGCAATATTTTCATAGCGTAGTATCTATTTATTCAATTCCTTTTTCTTTTATTTCAGGGAAACTTTGGGAAGAGACAAGTCGAAATTGGTTGATGAACTGAATGGACTTCGCAAAAGAGGTATGAGAGTAGATTCTGTGCCCAATTTGATGGAGGCGATAGATAACTTGGATGTCGCCATCTAGTGGCGTTATTTGTAACTTGTTCGTGAGTGAAAGAGACCGATCACCCTCTTTGCTGCAACCTTCATGGAGGGTTCCAGTAAATTTTAACTCTACCTGCTAGATGGCGCAACTATCAAGCTTTAAATATCGGGTCTTTCGGTATTGTAATTTGTATTTGAATCCTATACTTTCAAAAGCCAGATTTACTTATAGTAGTTGCTAGACATGATAACATTAACTACTACTATTAGGGAGAAAGTTTACAGATATTTATTTTTTTGTATGGTCTAATTATTTTTGTCACAATTTACTTTAATCGATCAATACTATTTAGTATCATGTTTTATGTATATTTGTTTCTGGGCCAAAGCTTATTGGCGAAATTCCCATTATTATTTCCCTTATTGTCTCAATTTTATTTTGTGATGTTAGTATCTAAGAATAGTTACCTACTTATTATATTATAATTTGAACGTCAATCTCATTAGTTTTAGGACATATTTCTTTTTTAAAGTAACATAAATAACTTAATATATAATCTAGAGTAGCAGCTAAATTTTGTGCCTACTAAAATTATTTAAATACATATATTTTTTGTATCATGAATTGATGATATATACCCGTTATAATATGCAGTCGCAGATAGCATTCAGCTTGTACACAAGAATATAGTTGATTTGCTTATAATATAAATAGATAGAGGATACATAGATTTATCACAATCTTTAAAACGCGTAACCGAAACTGGTATATAAATACCCTTGGTAGTAAGGACGTATTTTATTTACCAGTTTCTTCCCCATTGTTTTCAAAATAAAATGAATACTCAAATCGAAACGCGGTCAATTTCAAAAGTGAGATTACTTTAAGCATAATATAAACATGCAATATTCTATTCCAAAGAATAAAAAGATGGATCACAAAACTGCTTTTAAAATATAGATTATTTAAGTATGAATGATATCGGTGGTCATATTTGAAAATCATATCTATTGTCCTGAAAAAAAAAAATCGATTGATGTACTAGGCCTGATAAAAAAAACGCTTTCTATTGCTATGGTGGCGTTTTATGACAATACCAATATCAAACAAATAAAAGATGTTTAAATGATCCCACGATACACCTAAAAATAATCAATATATTTTTTTTATGTTTCGCTTATATTCGCTAGTAAGACCACGGTAGCATATTCCGTTCGATGGGATAATTAATTTTATATAAACTCCAAGAAATGCACATTTTAAATTCAATGTTTATTTCAATTAAATTATTGATACAATTTTCTAGTCTTAATTCACATCAAAATCGGACATGAACTGTTATTCTATGTTCTTTAAAACAAGGATCTACTTTAAAAGAACCATAATCGGGTATGCTAATGTAATCATACAATAAAATCCTGTACCTGTCTATTGAGTTTATTTTTTTATTACAACTGTTTTAAGTAACAGGAATAAGTAAATTGATATATTTTTTTCTCATTCAACTAATTTGTTTAATATTCAATCGTAATACTAGTAAGTAAGTAGATTTTTTGTATATGTGTTTAATTTTATTAATTTAAATATATTTAAAGATCATATTGTACCTACTCTTTATATACTACTAAACATTGTAGCAAACTAAGCAAAATATAATTGTATATTAAGGTGACTGATATTTTTACATTTGTAGCCATATAGGAAATAATAAATTGATATATTTCAGACTTTGTGGGTTTTATTTATACCTACATAATATACGTAATTTCAAAGTAGTGCTATTAAAAAATCCTTGTTGATTTGTTTGTCGTTTGTTAACTATAATGCAGCGGTGATTAATCACTAAGAACAAGGACAAAAAATAATCATCATAACATACATAGCATATGATGATAAGATTGATAATGATAAGATAACTGAGAGCTCATAGAAGTTGTTTGCAAGAAACACACATACTCACACACACACAGTCACGCCTCTATCTCTAATTGGGTAGGTAGAACGTAAACCCAAACAAAGGTCGTTACGCCACGTCTGACAAGGCTTTGAGGGTCATTCAAGATAGATTTGCAGGTATATTGCTGTAGTAACAGGTTGTCAGCCTATCGCCTAAATTACAATATACCACAAATTAGGTATGCGGCGGCGCGCGCCGAATATACTGAAACCCTCAGAACCTTTTGCAAGAAATAGGATTTTATAATGGATTGTCAAATATCATCCCATGATAAAATAAATTGTGTTATTTTCGTTTCATTATTTAAGGTACTAAACAGTACTAATTTGTAATTGCTTGACGTGGTATGTAAAGATTATTGATTTATATACCGGGTGTAAGGGACAGCGTCCCGCAAACTTATGGGGTTGCTCAGTCAACGAAACTGGACAACTATCAGCAGGATTAAAAATAATAATTTCCTTTTCCATACAAATTGTCTGATTGAGGTGGTAATTTTGTATGCAAAGCCATTTTTTTGTTCAGTTTCGTTGACTGAGCAAGCCTTATCAGTTTGCGGGACGCTGTCCCTTACACCCGGTATATAAATCAATAATCTTTACATACTACGTCAAGCAATTACAAATTAGTACTGTTTAGTACCTTTGTGATTTGGCCCAGGGTGTGCTCCAAAGTTTATTCGAGCACCACTCCTCCATCGGTGAAATAAGGTAATTGCTCCTATAGCAACCTAACTGACTCTGCCTGCACACCCTGGAAGTGTACCCACCAGGGCAACACATCTTAAAAGTTACCTTACGAGATCTTCTACCCGTGTGTGACCCCATCACGCTAGTTTGCAAGTTTTTTTGGCTAACCGCCGTACTAATAATTCATGTTTTAAAAGGAAAAGAAATTAAAATAAATAAAGAAGCATACGTACAGTATCTCTACCGATCTCTCCTAAAACGTAACTTTATGGGCAGTACGTACTCTATTAAAATAAAAACACCCCGATGACTCAAAAATTACTTACGATTAACCTTACTCAAGCACCAAACTTCTGTTATAATCATAAAGCGGCGATCAATTTGGTAAATTGATTGGGGATTCACCAAAACAATTTGCCGTTCATAAAGGTAAATGTATACGGCTGCAATCCGCCTTAATCGCCAGTGCGTGGGCCCTTAATAATGTTAGGAGATTGGTAGAGTCGGTAAGGTTAGCTAATATTAGCGCTTTAATTTAGGAAAGCCAATACGTGACGATAAAAGCTAAGTGGCGAACCCATCAGTAAAAATCATAACTCATTAAAAACACAATTAATCTAAAATCTGGTCCTACGGACTCAAGTAATAGCTATAAAGATAATTTGGAACCTTATAAATTTGCGATTCGTAGTTCGTTGTAGTAACAGGAACAAAAATTGCCGTTGGTGGCTGTTATTCGCAATTTTATACCTGTTACCACAGAATATATAATAGTACTACATACAGAATGGACTTTCACCTCCCTTCCCCAGTCCGACAAACGTCACACTCCGCGCCGGATTGTGGGCCACATTGAGCGTACGCTTAGCGGGTATGGCGCGCGCATGTTTCCCAGTGTAACGGAAATAATAAAGTTTTGTTTCAAAGATGGCTAGGTACTGTTCCGTGTACGGATGTCTTTCTACCACAAGATATGACTCCAATGGGAACTGTTTTAGATTCCACAGTGATGAGAGACGGTAAGTAAATTCATACAAAATATGCAACCTAATCTATTCTAACTATTCAGTTCGTGAACTACTCTAAAACGTTAGTTTAATCAAGAACCAGATTAATCAAGTGATGATTATGACCGGTATAACAAAATTTGTCAACCCTTATAACACGCACACAAACGCATGCCAAGTGCAACATGCCGTCTGTCGATGTGTGACCAAAATAGCATTGTAGTTAGGAGTGTCCGAGCTGTGCTGTTACTACAACAAACTAAGAATCGCAAATTTATAAGGTTCTAAATTATCTTAATTACTATTAATTGAGTCTGTTCGACCGGTTTTTCACTGCGTTTTTAGTGAGATATGGTTTTTTTTACCACTTAGGCAATATCGCCACCAGGAAAGCGCAATATAGATTACGAACAAGTTAATTTTAGACTTTTTGCTTTGCAACTGCAAATACTAAACCAGGCTATTAGAGTAAAATAACATTTTAATAGCTACAAATAAAAAATATTCTTCCGCCCTGAGTTGTCGGTTCGTCATAGGATCTGATGGATGACCGCTGGTATCGGATTTAAATTGGCCTTTGAAATGTGTTACAACTATTACTAGAGACTGCAACCGGAAACAAAAAGAAAAAAAAAACTTACAAAATAACCTAACCTCGATCAAACAATTTGTATGGAGACGCCGAATTTTTTTATTTTCTGAAAGATTTTCTTAGTGAAAGTTGTGCAGATTCCTTGACTGACGAATTTCTTATCAGTTGTCGGGAAACTGTCACTAACACACTGTCACCTGTATAAATTCCTAGATAAATTCCCAATTCACTTCACAAAGGCTTCCTAAAACTTAAAAATACCTAATCCTAAAATCGTAGTGCAATTGCGTGCCAGTAAATAGTAGCTCATCACTGTTTTAACATAACAAGAGTGGTGGCGAGTGGGTCGGATTGCGAACAGTCCCAGTGGGTAAAGAAAGCAGATTGCTTGCGTTAAGTGGCATAGAGACACGCAAATCAATTACTTACTTGATTTGGGGAGTTTGCATGTACACCTACCCTTATGTACACATGGGGGTAGCTACGTAAGTAATCATTGCGAGACAGGAATTCTGTAGGCATTGCATTCATACATATAATCACGCCTTCATCCCTAATGCGGTAGACAGAGCGTAAACGACCTAAACAAAGGTAGTTTCGCCACTTTTGACAGTTTTGAGGGTTATTTAAGACAGATTTGTAAGTATATTGCTGTACTGACAGGTTGTCAGCCTATCGCCTAAATTACAATATACAGAAACTCTCGGATCACTTAGCTGGTTTTTACAGCATGCCCGGGGAGAAATGCAGTTGACACATTCTATGTTTTCCCTCGCTCCCAGTCCAGCATGAAAGAATGTATGTAGGCATTGCAGTGGTTGTCTATCTGTCGTCATTGTCTTTCTGTCCCGGTAATTAGTCTAGGTCTATATATATAGGTAGATACGTTACCAACGCGTGAAACTAGTGCCGTCATATGGTCCTAATTGTGACCATTTTAGGCAGTCGAGCTGCGAGCTGCGAAGTGCGAAAAAAAGTTAAATTATATTCAAAGCTGCACTGATTACAAATAGCTATCTGTTTCACTCTTACTCTTTGCCTATTTTGTGTCGCACTCAGCGTTTGTTTAGATATGCAATGTTATAAATATGTATGTATATGTGTCGCGGAACAATTAAAATGTGAATGCAGTATGAACGTAACGTATCTTTCTTAAAATATCATTGGGGTGGCCAATCTTCTTTTCTTCAACTCGATGGTGGTACTACGGTATGCCCTTAGAACATGTACCTATATTGAAATGGAACATAGATGGATATTATAGGTAAATGATTACCTACCTACATGTGAAAAAAATGGTCTTGTTTTGGTCTTGTCCTTTGTTTTTAATTTCAGCTACGGCGTAGCTTCGTAGACTAATGTTACGCGCGTGGGCTACGAAGATGTTAAATTATGAAAATTAGTGTGTAATCTTATAAAATTGTGTTACAAAAAATATTATTAAAAAAATACAGGAACTGGGTAGCCTATTGTTCCATGCTGGACTGGGAGCAAGAGGAAAATATAGAAAGTGCCAGCTGCATTTCCCCCCGGGCATGCTGTAAAAACCAGCTAAGGGATCCGAGGGTTTCTGTATATTACAATTTAGGCGATAGGCTGACAAACTGTCACTACAGCAATATACAATACAATGCAAAATTCTTTATTGCAGAAAGAAACACATACAACAGAAATAAAAAGGAACAAACGTGACAGTACAGTATACGTACATTACGTACAAATTTATCTTAAATAACCTTCAAAACTTTGTCGCTTTGGCGGAACGACCTTTGTTTAGGTCGTTTACGCTTTGCCTACCCCATTAGGGATAAAGACGTGATTATATGTATGTATGTACTGGGTAGCCTGACTATGGTGTGTAAGATTTTTTCTGACTTTCCCCCTTCAAAGTCCCATAAAAAGTTGTCGTCTTAGGATGAGGATGTACCTAAGTAGTCAGTCTTTAAGAAGCAAACTTTGTTTTGAGCGCGATCTGTAGCCGCCATAAATCAGCCGTTCAGAATTTACGAGGGCCCTCCGCAAATCGGTTTATATTTTCGATAAATAAAATTGGCGCGGGTTTTGCGAGGTAAGCAGAGGCCGTTAGGAGCGCGTCGCCGCTAGCCGCCAGCTGCCGCGCGCACATAAACCCGACTACCCTCGCGATTTCTTGCTGACAATTTTTTCCTGCTCCGGTCATTACGCAGCTGGGCCCCGAGACAAAACGGCGAATCGTTTAAGCCCTCCTCGGAGACCGTCCAATTTTATTGTGTGTACCTAGTCGAAATTGATATGCCGCGCAAGTCCCGTCGCCGCCCGCCCTGCCGCTCAGCCGCCCAGCCGCCCATGTGACGGACATCGGCGTCGTGTGCATCCATTTGCTGCCTCACGACTTTAACCCCTTCATTCCTTCTTTGTTTACTGATCTTTGTGCTAAAAAATCAAGTTGTAGGGACTTCAAAATATTATTTTCCTAGCTAGCTCGAGGCTAGTTCAATATAAAAGCGATCGCAACTGAACGGAAATAAATAACATACTCAAAAGGAAAAGCAATAAATCCTTTTTAATGAAAATCTCAGGTAACTTTAACGGATTCTGTCATTCTGTCAAATCAGTTCAGAACAACCAAAATAAATATTTGATTATTATTGAAATCGTAGTGAATTATATTTTCTCAGCATGTTGTAAAACCCTATTCTGTTATTATGGGAAAGGCATCGGATTGCGACGCGGTGGCAATGGTGGGACTAATAATAGTCTTTGCCCTGCCACTGACGCTGCTCATTCCTGGCTTCTCCGTGTGGGACGTGGTTCCCAAGGTCCGGGTCAGCAGGTTCCACGTGTATGCCCAGCAAGTGACCTGGCCCCAGCTCAATGCTGGCATAGTCACCATCTTGATCGTCCTCTTCTGCCTGTACCTTGAGATCAGAAAGCGGAAGTAAGTGCATATATTTTTTTTCACCTTCTTATAGTACACTGGTCTTCTAGGTTTTCCATATGGGATGTGGTGCCGAATCAGGGCCGGACTAACCATGTCCAAACCCCTAGACAATGTAATTCTAGGGCCCCATTTAGCCGTCTGAAGTAGCTTTTTACCACGACGCACCACGAAATTTCGCTCATATGCGTGACATGCACGTTATATGAATGAATCAATATGTAACTCGAGCGAAACGAGCGTGACATTGCACGAAATATGAATAAATCAATAAGTTACGCGAGCAAAGCGAGCAAGTCATTGCACGAAATATGAATGAATTAATACTTTATGCGAGCGAGACGAGCACTGCATACAAACTTAGTCGAATCAATTCGAGTAAAGAGAGCGCCACTTTCTTACGATAATTTAACGAATAGGTACTCGATTCTAGCCTTCAGAACTGTGATTTAAACCGCGGCTTAATAAATTTTCCTATCGATGAAAAACTATGTTTCTATTGTACGAATAGCTAATGAGTGCTACATTTGGTTATTCCATCTTCTAACTTGTATTTAACAAATAAAAAATTGTATCAAACAAACATAGAAACCTTTATTCTTCTTTACTCTAGATAACACTACACATAAAGAAGAATAACTCATAATATTTTCACGGCTAAAATAATACCTCTGTCCTAGGATGGACGACATGGTGGAGTCGGTGTTCACCGTGAGCCAGGCCACTGACAAGGCGATGGAAATGGAGAACGAACGACAGACATCCACGGTCAAGGCTTGCGTCGAGCTGCTGGACGCTAGTACGGAGCACTATGAGCATCTGTCGCTGCTTCGTGAGGAACTACGTCATCGCAAGCAGCGTCCGCCTACCATCGAGTTCAGCGCCAGCAGTATTTAATAAGTAAGTATTCATTTTTATTGTCTAGGAATGACGCTATGGGTATCAGTAGCAAACGGTCACAGTGCGGGCTTGTGTGGTGCAGCTGAATGCTACAACAGAGCATTATGAGCACCTGCCGCTGCTTCCTCAAGAACTACGTCATCGCAAGCAGCGTCCGCCAACCATCGAGCTCAGTGCCAGCAGTATTTAATAAGTAAGTGTTCATTGTTATTGTCTAGGAATTAGGCTATGGGCGTGAGTAGCAGACGGTCACAGTGCGGGCTTGTGTGGAGCTGCTGAATGCTTTAACGAAGTATTCTGTCGCTGATACATGAAGATCTGCGTCATCGCAAGCAGCGTCCACCAACCATCGAGCTCAGCGCCTGCAGTACCTATTCAGTGAGTACTACTATCGTTTAGGTATTAGGCTATGGGCATGAGTAGCAGACGGTCACAGTGCGGGCTTGGGCTGCTGCTGCTTGCTTGTGCTGACCATTACGAACATCTGTCGTTGCTGCGTGAAGAGGTGCGTCATCGTAAGCAGAGCAGACCACCAACTATAGAGCTCAGCGCCAGCAGAAATTTAGTTAGCCAGTAAGTTGTCTTTGCAAAACATTCGGATGATAATTACTTTAAAAACAATTCATGTGAGCTTTATTGAACACTTGTATCATTTTATATTTATTAAGCGTAAGAGGCGGGTTTTAGAGATTATTTACTGTAAACCAATTTCGTTTCGCCTTACTTACACTACACAAGAAACTACTAAGAAGCGTGGGCAAGACAGTATTTTCTACTTAAAGTCTAGGAGTTTATCATTAGGGCAAGTGGCCGGGCCGTCCCGTGGGACGTTGTCGACGTGAAAAAACCAATCTGGAGCTGGCAATTATAGCAAATGACCTAATTAGAGTCGGAAGCGCTTCGCCGCAAGACTCTTCACCTCCCACCAGCCACTTTGCGGCGCCTGATGAGAATCGCCTTTTAACATGTTTGACGCTAGCATATGCTACGGTGGCGTAGCAAGCGAAATCTTGTTATTCTGTAAATAAATACACGTGTTTTTATCATATGATAATGTATTTATAAAAGACGCCGCCAAAGTCTTCACCTCCCACCACCAGCTACTTTGCGACGCCTAATGAGAATCGCCTTTTAACATCCTCGACGCCAGAATATGCTACGACGCCGTAGCGAGAAAATTCTTGTTCTTATCCTTTACTCTTAATGACGCCGCGATAGTTTTCTCTAACCATCAGCAGGCACTTTGCGGCGCCTAATGAGAATCGCATTTTAATACGATCCACGCCAGAATTTTGCTACGACGCCGTAGCAAGCGAACTCTTATTTCAGAATACCTTTACTCTTTTTCATTATAATAGAGTTTTCTCTCATCATCACCACACACTTTGCGGTGCCTGTTGGGAATCGCCTTTTAACATGCTCTATTCTAGCGTAAGTTACAAGGCAGCATCGCAAGCGAACTTTTGTTTTATCCTTTACTGTTTATCATCATAAATTTTTCTCTTACCAGCCACTTTGCAACGCCTGATGAGAATCGCCTTTTAACATGCTCGATGCCAGTTTTGCTACGGCGGCAGTAGCAAGCGCGCTTTTGTCCTTGAAGACTTTTCAACTGTAGGTATTTTAAAGTGACGATACGACGACAAAAAAAAAACTATACTTTTATCTTTTAGATCATTGAGATTTATTATTTTTGAAACATAGGTAAACTTACATAAATTAGAGCCTTTTATTGATATTCTTCTTGAGAGGTGTAGTCTATGCAGTGTAACTGTTGTTATATTAACTGGCTAAATCATTTCCCTAACAAAACTGACTTTAAAATATATACCTGAAATTGACCTATGCTATGACCGATTTGTCGATCCGTCACCCAAGCTTCAAACTGTTGTACAGCAATACTGTAATTAGCATTAATGAAATTACCTATTGTCTAGTTTTAACATTTACAGCCGCAAGAAACTTAAAAGAAAAGTATGATTCACACATACATTATGTAAAAGTAAAGTCTTTTGCGCTTGTGCCACAACGTAAATTTCAATATGTTTCTAAGGTTGAAACTTGGTTTAATCACAGTTTGAGTTCGCCGTCTGCAATCTTCGACAACTCGACAGTTTTGGTTTACGAGTTACGAGCCAGGCTTATGGTTTACGACTGAGTTTTGTAAGTCCATCCATACCATACAAAATAAATTCTTACGGGATCGTATAAATTGTGACGGCTAGCGGAGAGGAGACCCAATAAGTCCAGTGTCGTCAACATTCTATTTTATTCTGAACTATCAAAGACTTATTATAATTAATTAATTATTATACCTTACCATTTATAACTTATCGTGTAATCACACTTACACGCCATGCGGGGTAGGCAAAGCCTCGACGACTCAGCAATCTATTTGTTACAAATAGATTGCAGTAATCAGGGAACTCATTTGTAATTTATTCAACCAATAACTAACACCGTATAGTATCTAACCTGTAAGATGTCTCCAAGGAAATATAACGCAGTTTCACTATTTAGGGACATACAAAAAACACAGGCATCTACAATAAATCTTGTTCCATTCTTCAGAAAACAATTTGTTTTTCACAATTCTCAGTCGAATAGATAATCCTGTACTTACCTAGATAAACGTCTGTGCGGGAGACAGATTTTCCTCGCGGATGTCGGCTGCCGCAGACACCGCTTCTATTTCATTAGACGGAAGCGGAACCGCGGATCCAGCGGATCAGTCGCTCGCAAAAATAAATAAAACTGTTATTGAGATAAGCATCTGCGCGCGAGGCTTTCCGCTAAGTCCCGCTGTGTCGCGCTGAGCAATGTACCGAGATATGTCCGGATTAGCTTCCCGCAGCCTCGGTCTCCGCCACGTCTCCTGCCTCTTTGCCGAGTTCAGCTGAAACCGCTTCACATAAAAAATGATGGCGGTATTTAAATAATTTCTAAGACTGAGCTGGGTAATAATAAACTCCGTTCCTTCGTTTCGTTTTATTGTCTTTAATATTTCAGGCTGATTTCATTTTGCAAGTTTTGTATTGCTTTTTAAGTTGGAATGAAATAAAAAGAAGTGGGGTCTACTAAGTCTTTTTAAAATTGTTCGACCTAAATGAGTACCGACTTTATGTTCACGTTTGAGACTTTATCTTAACTATAAAAGACAAAATATTCGACAGTAAAGTTTCCTCATTTAATTGAAATATGTATTTGATTCCTTCGTTACCTATTACAGCAGAATGTAACAAAGCAAGCTGATTATCATGAATACAAACATGATGACTGGAGGTCAGCCTTTGCGCCTCTATAGGTACAGGATCATACTCAGTCAGCAATAGTTTATAGGGAGGATCAGGTATAAACGTGCAGGAGAGCTCCAAGTCGCCACAAATTGTCCTTCTATTGCGCACGGCACCTGCAAAGCGCCACCTGCCCACCCCGGATTAATTTCTCATCACGCCGCGTCTTACCCTCGAATAATGAACACGATATCCGCAGAGAAAAATTCCACTGTTTCCGATTCTGTTATTGACACAAGTTAACTCATTTTAGTTTGGTCTTGTCACTTTCTGAAAAAATAAAGACAGCAACACAACAGCTGATTATATTATAATATAATCCCATCACAGTGACGTTTAACGCCTAAAATAAGTAAGACTGCATGCTAGATGGTGTCTTATTTATAGCAACATACGTCAATTTGACAGAATTATAATCAGCTGTTGTGTTTGCTGTCTCTATTTAATTTTTATAGAAATTGACAGCATCAAAGTAAAATAAGGTAAGTTGTCTCTACAATAGAATCGGCACCAATGAACACGATATCCGCCGAGAAAAATGCCACTAAGCCTAGAGATGTCGCCCTGGTTGATTAATAAACTCCAGCTATGGTCCTAACCTCCTGTGGCTTACTTTTACGATGCTACGCCACGCTGAAATTGAACCAAAAAATTGTGTAACGTGTTACTCATTGTGGAAAAAGGTGAACATGATTTCGGGGAAAAACTTATTAAAAGTAGCCGGATTTTTAAAAATTGATTAAAGAAAAAAAATCTTTCATTTTCATACTGGACCAAGAGCGATATCAAACGTAAAATGTAACAGCTTTATCACTTCCTGGGCATACTAGAAAGCACATTAGAGGATTCGCTGTATTGCAATTTAGGCGATTCAGTGCACCATAACAGCAATAATTAAACAATCCTATATAATTATTTGTCCACTACGCAAGGGATGTAGTTGTAGGCGTGATTTTATGTAAGAATTTCATAAATACTAAGCACCGTGCATTGATAACATTGTATCCATAGTAAGTTTGCGACGCGCAGATGGCAATTTCACGGTCCACAACTCTTTATGTGATACACACCGGGTTTAAACATTGTTCTTATTATCGACGTAATTTCGCCGATAAATGGCCTTGATAAGTTCGTAAAGTAAGACCTACAATGTTGGTTCATTTTTATGTCCACCGTCGAACATTAATTTCATTCCGCTTGAAGGCAAAACGAGCGGTCCGAATTAATTGTTAATTAGAAAATTGGGCCAAATTACAGAACTAAAACGCGAAAACATTAATTCGTCGCCACGTCGTTTACATAATCCGGCAGCTTTCAGCCGTTACCGAGTAATTTTGGCGTCATTAAATTACCGAAATTTGATTTTAAACGGAGACATTGTGACCACAAAGTCACGAAACTGGTAGCGAAGCCGCCGCCGCCGCAAGATGGCCGCGAGCATCTGTCGGTTTGTCGCTCTTTCCCTCAATAACCGTACTTTTGATACAATTATTTGCTATGCCATTACTGCTGCGGTCGGTGGTCTCTACCGCGAACACTTTCGTTGCACCGCGCTCGCCTTGGGCTATGTAAATTGCCAATTCTGCATAACAATCCCAAAGGAAAGGGCGCTTTTTGCCGACAACTTTCACACGTTCGAAAATATGTCGGCATCTGCTGCTTTTACGTGTACCGACGTGGGTTATTTGGTGAAAATTTTACGCCATACATCAATCTGATTTGTTTATTGCTGTAATTGAGACGTTTAAGACAGGACATATCGGTAGTTGAAAGTGATTCTGAGGAGGGTCCAGAGGCACAAATCTTTCAATTTGGAAAACTTCATAACGTGACCACTTCAGGACAGTGGATAGTTGGTGCGCTACATAAATTTAAATTGTCTTCTGAGCGTTCACTCAGAATTATTTATGTCACTATTTATTGTATTAACATAAATTGGACGTGAGTTATTTTATTGCCCTGAATGCGCCGAGAATGCGCTGGACAAAGGTTATGATTGTAATTCAGATTTGTCATAGCTCGTAAAGGTTCGTTTTGTTTATTATTACTTAGTCGAATTATAGCTCGTGTCATAGGCTTATAAGATTTTGGTGGCCTTTTATGGATTTTATTTTTAGTTTTCCTAATCTGACTTGATGAATTGTTTAGGATAAGCGTCAGACGAGTTATTGCTAGAGACGCGACAAGACGATGCAAACTGAGTAAAGTATGTATGACAATAGGTTGTTAAGGCGAGTCTGGGTATGGAGCTCATGTCTTGTGTCTGTGGGGTAATTCATCAAAGTTCCCTATCTGGTCATGGAGTCATCTGTCCCGCATCGCTAAGCATCTATGGCCGATGTCCACACTCTCAATGGTCCTTTATCGAATATGTCAAATGTCCATAGTTGGTCCACTATAGATTGTTTTAGATTATTTGATCTAAAGTTAAATATTATTAGAAATACGAAGATGTGATACAAGGCTGTCCCTGGTCCTAATATTTTCAAAGATTTTCTACTGTTAGTGTTAAGATTAAGGTATGATTGATACTTAAAAGAGCCCGATGGTGTAGTGGATAGGGCCGCTGCCTCCTGAGCGGGAGGTCGTGGTTCGAAAGCCACCACGTACCAATGTGTTTTTCGGTTTTCGAATTTCATTTGTACGTTTTTTCGGTGATTTTTCCGTGCTTCGGAAGGCACGTTAAGCCGTTGGTCCCGGTTAATATCGTTTAATATCGTAGATATTAGTCGTTAAGCCATATCAGAGGCCAATGCTAAGCATTGGCGGCTTGAAAACTCTGACCTAATCTAGGATTGGGTCTGGTTTCCCTTCTGGGTTGCGGAGGTCAGATGGCAGTCGCTCTGTGTAAAAACCAGTACCCTCGTTCAATCCCCTAGATTAGGAAGCCGACCCCGTGAGATACGGGATAAGGCTAAGGAGATGATGATGATGATACTAGTAAGTTTCTGAATTTTCCTCAAATCAACACCTCACTTTATTGTACAGAAACACTAACCTAAATAATAAGATAGGTATATATACTAAATTAACAGTATTGGCTCATGCTAAAGCAACAGTTTCGAGCAAATAACCTTTGCTTGCACGTTGCACTGCTACTTGCATACATACATACATAATCACGCCTTCATCCCTAATGGGGTAGGCAGAGCGTAAACGATCTAAACAAAGGTCGTTCCGCCACGTCTGACAAAGTTTTGAGGATTATTTAAGATAGACATACATACATACTATCACGCCTGTCATCCCTAATGGGGTAGGCAGAGCGTGAACAACCCAAACAAAGGTCGTTCCGCCACGTCTGACAAGTTTTGAGGGTTGTTTCAGATAGAACTGGATATTGCTGTAGTGACAGGTTGTCAGCCCATCGCCTAAATTACAATATACCCTCGAATCCCTTAGCTGGTTTTTACAGCATGCCCGGGAGGAGATGCAGCTGGCACATTCTAAGTTCTTCTGTCGCTCCCAGTCCAACATGGAAGCATTTAAGATAGATTTGTAGGTATATTGCAGTAGTGACAGGTTTTCAGCCGATCGCCTAAATTGCAATATACAGAAACCCTCGGATCCCTTAGCTGGTTTTTACAGCATGCCCGGGAGGAAATGCAGCTGGCACATTATATGTTTTTCTCTTGCTCCCAGATCAGCATGGAAGAATTAGTTTTGATGGTACAAAAGCAATGTTTGTTTAATATCCTGCCCTCTGACTACAATATGTTCTATGGGCCACAGATCACAGTTGTGGGCGCAAAGAATGAGCCTAGCCGCGGGGGTTCACGTTTGGGCCTTAATTTAATAATCGCGCTCGAACACGACAGTAAAATGCTCATCGTTGAGCCATGTTAGCACAGATTATAGAGGTACAGTACTATGACGTTAGCGCGACAACAGCGATAGATAATGATGAAGACAGAGTAGTTAGTAAGATAGAGTCGCATGTAGGCATTAATTTTACTATTCCACTAGAAACATAGACACTTTTCGACTTTAGTGGGACACTTAGCAGGACATAAGGTGCACATGTCATGTGCTAGTATTTTTTTCGACTCTCTATTCCACGCCCTTTAGAGATCATCACAGAAGTACTCTGACTGGCAGAAGACATGCGGAGATTGAATTTCGCAAATCTATGTACAAATGGCACTTTTATTCTCCTTTTAATTTGAAAATTTCGTCCATGCTGGCCTGGGAGCGAGAGAAAAACATAGAATGTGCCAGCTGCATTTCCTCCCGAGTATGCTGTAAAAACCAGCTAAGGGATCCGAGGGTTTCAGTATTTTGTAATTAAGGCGATGGACTGACAACCTGTCACTACATATATACCTACAAATCTATTTTAAATAACTCTGAAAAGTTTGTCAGACGTGGCGAAATTCCTTTTGTTTAGGTCATTTACGCTGTGCCTACTCCATAAAGGCGTGATTATATGTATGTATTTAATCTGAAAAATACTTTTTTTATCATCACGTTTCTTTTAATTTAAATTTAAATGCATTTCGATTTGCAATATTTTCCCTACTCTATGCGTTTCCTAGTTTCCTCCTAACTAATGTTGTATTGTTACTTGAGCCTCGAGGCACTGGCGCCGCTTACCGTACCTACGCCTTTCAAACCGTGTCTGCAAGCAAGCCATTGCTAATGTTCCCTGTTTAATGCAGTATTTATGACTCATATCATATTGGCTTGAATTGCGAACCCGTGAATTTACTTAGCTCTTATACGGGACCGCAACAGTAAAGACTTATACTTGACTAGCTTTCCGCCCTGCGGCTTTACACGGGTAAGAGAGTTTTCCAGTGGCAATTACTTTTTTCACGCGATAGTAAAGTTACCTATTTTTAATCATTAGCCTGAGCATAAAAATAGGACTTTCATGCATTTGCAGATTCCTTCATTCCTTATTTAAACCCCTTAGAGATGGAAAATTTAAAAACGCTGAAACACATGTCCATTATTTTTAATCATTGGCCTAAACATAAAATTGGAAGATCGCCTAACTTCAAAATTTACGGAATTTCCATACAATGTTTTATTGACTATTTGGGGTTAAATAATTTAGGGATAGAAAATACAAAAATACATGTGTCTATTAACTTTTAGTCATTAGCCTAAACACAAAATTCGTTGATCCTAACTTCTGAATTTCAAACTTTCATTTAACTCCTTTTGGTAAAGAAAATTCCATAAAAATGTTGATAAGTTTTTGATCATTAGAAACAAAATCTGAATATCCTTACTTCAAAATTGATCGAACTTTCGTACAAACTTTCAAACCCCTTTTTACCAATTTGGAAGTAAAAATAGCAAAATTTCTAAGCAGTCTAAACACAAAAATTTTAAATACCAACTTCAAAATTGACAGACTTTTAAACAAACTTAAACCCCCTTTTATGGGTGAAACTCCAAAAATCTTTTCTTATCCGAAAGAAATAAACCTGTTGTCTAAATTTCAGGAGTCTAAAGTAATTCTGGATCAGTTTACCTGTTAGGGGTTGTAATTTCCTAAAACGCTGAAACACGTGTCAATTATATTTTTATTAATAGTATGACTTCAAAATTTAATGATAATTTATTTGAATAAACATATCATAAAACAATATTTAATCTTCCATGCTGGCGTGGGAGCGAGAGAAAAACATAGAATGTGCCAGCTGCATTTCCTCCCGGGCATGCTGTAAAAACCAGCTAAGGGATCCAAGGGTTTCAGTAAATTGTAATTTAGGCGATGGGCTGACAACCTGTCACTACAGCAATATACCTACAAATCTATCTTAAATAACCCTCAAAACTTTGTCAGACGTGGCGGAACGACCTTTGCTTAGGTCGTTTACGCTCTGCCTACCCCATTAGGGATAAAGGCGTGATTATATGTATGTATGTAATACAATAGAATGTCACTTAAAACTAAGCTTAACCTACTCAAATAGCCCGTCCCTGGTCGATCTTGGCGCAAAGGTCCCCATAACGCTTGCTGTATTACCGCGTTGAATCGCTATGGCCAACCTTTGCACCAAGAAGGTACCAGATCGGGGAGCGGAGAGATTCTAACTTCAAAATTGAATGTGGTGTCATTCAAACGTCCACCCCACCCCCCTTTACACCCCTTTAGGAGTAGAAAATCAAAAAGTATTAATTACTTTAAAATCATTAGCCTACAGTATTTCCAACTCAGTTTCAAAATATAGGTAAACAATGATTCATGTCTTTTTATTCAAAAACACATTTTAAAAATAAATGATACATGTCGGCAAATTAGTAAAGTTACTAAAACTACTATTTCATTATGTTGTCATATCTAATAGCTAAAAATTATTTTATAAACAAGATCTTCGATTAAAAGACATGATACTTTGTTTACCTTTATTCTAAAACTGAGATGGAAGTACTATAAATACAATTTAGAAGATCCTACTTTCAAACTTGACGGACCGTCTTACAAACTTCACACCCCCTTTTTACCCCTTTAGTGAAAGGAAAATCCAAAAATCCTTTCTTAGTGATAGGTTACGTTATAAATGGAAAAACTGCTGTCCAAATTTCACATTTCTAGTTTCAGTGAATCAGTCAGTAAGGACAATAGATTTTATAAGTTTAGATAATAGTGCGTGTAGTATGGTGTTACCGCTATGTTGATCATGATTTGTTTGTAGATATATTAAACTATGATTTCTGAATTCCAATTGCATCTGCCTCTTGGCAAATCTGACTCTACAAAAAATATTACTGACGTAACACGAGTTACTCGTAAGCCCTTGATCTAATGGGTATTAACAAAGATTCCACAAAACTCACTACATGGCACTAGATTAACTTCTATAAACTGGTATTTAATATAATTTTAACAGCTGACCATAAACGTTACGTTAGACCGTTAATCATCACTTAAATGTCTCCATATTGAAGTACCCTCATTTTATTTGAAATGTTAACGATATGGCACCAACAGTCCTCCACTCTCGGTCAGCATTAAGCCTTTTCATCTGTCAAGTCTTAACAGCCATGGAATTGGGTTATAATTTACGATTTTATCTCGTATACGGCACCCCGCATAGGGGCAGTGGTCAGTGGTGAAAAAATACACAGTACGGAATAGAGGGATAATGGCCAGCTTGACCGCCCAGCACGCCCTGTTGTGACTTGCCAAAATAGAGTCGTAATAATGAAAGATGACCCGCGTAAGTTGCACGTAATTTAGTACCGGGTTGTAGCTGTTTGTCCGGCCGGGGGTGATTCAGTTTCACTTTTGTTGGTCACTTTATGGCCGCCCCGTATTTATTGTCAGCGGTAGATAATGTTGTCGTGTACAATGGCCGGCCACTCGATTATTGGCTCTGTGAATTGTGGTCTAGAACACAATAAGCTACATTTTAGTTTGCTTTATTCGGCAATCTAAAATTGATTGTGTTCAGTTTCGGTGTTTAATGAATAGGAATCAATATTCCGTTGTGATCTTTGATAAACGAAGGGCACTACGAGGTCGGTTTAAGCCAGCTCTTGAGATTGATGCGTTGCGCCGGTGGCTGACAAATAGCTGGTTGGTCGAGGCGTCGCAGGACGTCTTGCCATAAATAAGGATTACGCTCCTGACCACGCAGTCTTGCGGAGTGGACGATACGGAGCCTCTGTGACGGGCCCGGATACCTTTTGAGAACTCTACCTATCACGTTCAGGGTCTAAAGTTGCCCACATCATTTTGTCAGGACAAATTTTGTTCCTTCAAAACATTCTGGAACAATTATGAAACACAACTCATGCCCTAATTAAATCAAGCGATGTACGAGCACACACGTCCCGCTTTCATTTGTCAGACGAGTCGTTTCAGTTTCTCGCAAAGTTTTCAGTTGTAATTTGAGTCGAAAATTTGCGTTATTTTGGCGCCTAAGTCTCAAATTACAAGTTAGAAGACGGATATCGAGTTGGGCTTGTAAAGCGCTAAGCTCGTGGAAGGCTCGACGGCGATGTTTCAGTTGCAATGCGCAAGCGGCTTACGGCGGCTAAATCCCGCGACGAAACGCGCGTCAAATCCCATCCGACTTATCCCAATCTCTTTACTTACTTAGATAAATATAACCGCCCATCCGTTCAACTCGCAAAGCCTCTTACTAATTAAATTGCTGGCACGAATCTTAGTTACGACTTTACGATCTGAATGTCGCAACATCTTGCCAGTTTCGGCTCTCGATTGTAGGATCGACGAACTTCGATTCGCTAGTAATGGCCACCTCCTATCGTCTCTTCGCACATTTGTGTTAAATAGCTTGAAAATTCACACAGCGGGTAGACCCTAATAGGCCGAGTTTTGTGCGTGTGATTACTTTGAACTGGTGAATGTTAATCTCTGTTAAACAATTTAGTTCCTTAGATGGTTTCGAGAGTATTAGGCTTAGCTAAGTTACAACTCCAAACTTTTAGACATTAGAAACATCTATTTAAATACTTTGGTGTAGTTTGTATGAGAACTTTTCGACCTTTGACCTATTTCTATACATAGCCAAAATAGTGAAATTCAAAAGAACTATAATAAAGTTAAAGGAACTATAAGATTACATCACTCGTAAGAACACTATATTAATAATCGAATACTGCTACTTTCATATAAGAACGCATGTAAACAATGCGAAATTGCTTGCAATAAGAACCACCATTCCAACAAACGGAAGCATGATACACGAACCCGAGCGCCGTTCTATAATTAGGGGTCATAGTGTTATCTCGTGAAATCTCCAATTACATAGATGTGTATGGGCTGAGGGCCGAGGATTAGCCGATGGTTAGTCTTCTCACGTCGTGGCGACTGTGGGGTTTCAATTAGGCTGAACCCTGCCCCCCGGAGCCCCCGGAGCCCCCGGAGCCCCCAGAGCCCCGGACCCTGCCCCACGCCCGCCCCGACGATATTGGTTTATTACAACCGCCCATAAATATGCAACAACTGACCCACTACAGAAACAAGATGCCGGAATTGAAACTTCAATGTTAATATTTATTAAATGACAGAAAAAAAACCCTCCCATAATAAAATTAAAGGGTTATGTTAATATTACACCTACATATTGTGAATTCGTTACTTTTTTAAACGCTTTAATCACGGATCTACATAATAACGTGAAGCGGGACTTCCCGTTCATCCGACAGCTTGATTGATGTGCCTTCCTAGATTTATTTGTTCAAAAAAGTAACACGCCACACGTCCGCGGAGCTTTTGCTACGGAAAAATGCCCGTCGTAATACCTTTGTTTTATTTTTGAATATGGACCTTTCATAATTAGCGTAATAAATTATAAAATGATAATAATTCGAGGGCCATCTTGTGGACGCTTAATGCCGCGCATCGGGGGGCGCCGCTGGCGACCGCGGCGACCGCGTGTCAATCACTCTCCCAAATGTAGAACAATTCTTATTTCGAAAAAGAATAAAAATGGTGTATCACTTTTATTTTCTGTCCCTGTCGTGTCCAGTTCGCCGCGCAATTGAGCGAGAGGAACGGTGGATAAAATCGGTCTTGTGGCAACATCTGTGCTTTATAAATTTTATAATAGACGCTTACGTAGGCTTCTTTTCGGGGATTCGATGCGAGCCCGGTGGGATCGCTTTAACATGATTGATCTGTTTATTTTACATTTTAAAGGAACATTTTTACGGTTGCTTGTCAACTTAATAACAAAGTGTTTTATTTTGGGACACGTTAAGTTCAGTTTTATTGATAGGTTTCTTTTAACATTATTCATTCTTTGTGCGGCTGTAGGATGAGATTCTTCAAATGTTTGTAAAGTGATTTTAATGGCATGTACTGTAAGATGTCACGGGTTTATTGATAATGCGTATTTGGCTAACACTCGCTCCTTAATTACTTAATCGATATTTTTGTAATTATTTTCTAAGCCCCTTATTCTTATTCCATTGATTTATTTCATGAGAAGCGGGAGGCAATAAAGGAACATGAAAACGTAGCGAGAACTTATGATGTATCTGCTAAACAATAAAGACAAGAGAATTTTAAAAACTTTTCTAAATATAATACTTCAAAAGCAAAGTGTATAAGGTGGTTAGAGCGGTGCCGTATCAAAAGAAGCATCGAAGAAGCGCTACCGTTTCAAAAGCAGTCTGCGTCGCCGGCGCTTGCTTACTGATAACGTTACTTACTTACAACTGATAACTTTATAATTACTGCAGGTGCCACTGTAGAGACTACTTATAGATACGCTTGTTGTCAATGGGGTGCTTGTTTCCTTTTTTTTACCGACTGCGGCTTCAGGAAAATAAATCAATTTCCCAAATATAACAACAAGTTTTATGCGTCTATGATAACAACAAACTAACTTCTTTTAAATATTAAAATGTGTGTAGTAGAAGTTATAATCACTCATCAAAAAAAATTCATTACATTTTTTTTGTAACAATTGTTACGCTTTCTACGCAAACATTTCGTAGAAAGACAATTTCCTTGCCATAAATTCAACTTAAATTAAAAATAAATAAATTTACTACCATTTAAGTAGCACGCAAACTTTTTATAAACACCTCTCCGATACAGTAAGTGAGGAAATAACTAATTACCTCTATATTACAGTCGAAATTGAGTTTTTTTGTTCGTGTGTGTTGTATCCTCCGGTGTTTATAAATTAATCAGGCGGCCGTTTAAGCCGTCGTGTTTGTATTGCGCGGCCGGTCGTTAAACGAGAGAAGATCAAAAAAGGGTCAGTTCCACCGCGCTCAGAACCATGGTCCTTCATGATAAGATACATTATCACAGTGTACATTAAAGTACATGACTGTGTGTTCCTAAAATAGCGTCAACTAGGGAACACAACATGAAACAAAATTATATAGTTTTGATTTTGCTTAGCACTGGCTTCTGACATGGCTGAACAACTAATATCTACGGTGTTAACGATGTTAACCGTGACCAACGGCTTAACGTGCCTTCCGAAGCACGGAAAAAGCGCCAAATAAACGTACATATGAAATTCAAAAACCGAAAAACACATTGGTACGCGCTGCTCAGGCAGCAGGGTGGGTGATGTATCCACTAAACCTTCGGGCTATTCTTCTTTCTCCCAGTATCAAACAAATTTTATACAATGAAATCATTGTCAGGAGCGTATCGGAACAACCCACTAAAAGGAGAGAGGATAAAAAAGAGAGTGCTCCCTTGCAGACGGCCTGTACGCCGCCTTATCGGAAGCAATTACAAGTTGTTCGGTTTATTAATTTCCATAACTACCCTCCGAGTTCAAAGGATGCCGCTGCGCTCGCGCCGCCCTCAGTGTGGTGTAACGTACAAGTGACAGCGTTTAAATGGGTGGTGATGCTTGCAAATAAAACTGGCAGGTTTTTGATGAATAACTCAGCTTTAAAGGCTCTTCGCAAGAGGTTCGAATCCCACCCAATACGTATCTATATATTTTTCGGTTTCTGAATTTTATACGTTAATTCCGCGCATTTACGGTGAACGAAAACGTCGTGTGTAAACTTGCAAATACCTACGAAGAAATTCAAATGGTGTGAGTGAAGTCCACCAATCCGTCTGTACTAAGCCCACGTGGTCGACTAAGGCCCGATCGCCCTATTTAGGATAGGCTCGTGCTCGTGAAAACCTCTTAGGGACATTTCAAAACGCTCAATCTTATTACTAGAGGTATAAATAAACCAGCTCCAACTGTGCACGCTCTGAAACTCTTGATCACGTTTACCAACCCCTGTGAGTTTCTGTAGCACCAGCTTTTTCTCTTAACGACGCTCGCTATAAACCTCTTTCTCCTATGCTTCAGACCAGCCGTCCCGATCTACTGTTTACCGCGCTGAAACCCTTGAATATGTTTAACAGCACTTGTCCTGTGAGTTTCTCTTGGACCAGCCTTTTTCTCTTAGCGACGCTATAAACCGCTTTCTCCTATGCTTCAGACCGGCCGGCCAGAGCTATTGTTTACCGCACTGAAACCCTTGAACAAGTTTAACAGCACTTGTCCTGTGAGTTTCTCTTGCACCAGCCCTTTTCTCTTAGCAACGCTACAAACCGCTTTCTCCTATGCTTCAGACCAGCCGTCCCGAGCTACTGTTTACCGCGCTGAAACCCTTGAACATGTTTAACAGCACTTGTCCTGTGACTTGATCTGGATACCGGTACTTTGATCTTTGCGACGCGACAAAACTACGACGAACTGTATATTTTAATAATTTGTAACATCATAACTTTATTGACAAATCATTAAGTAAGCAGAAATGTTCGCACTTCTGTCTTCTGGTTTGTAGAATTTGAAATATTATGTGGTGACGGCTAAAACTAAATAGTAACCTTTATTTTTGAGGATTTTTAGCACTCACAATGCTACTTTTAGTCCTATTTTTTTTTTGTATTTTCAGTATCATTTAATTCTTTTTCAGTATAAGATGGAAAGTAATAGGACTTATTTTAAAACCACACTTTAAAATAAATCCTTTTAATTAAGATATCTAAAATAACAACGAAAATTTACCTAGTTTTCGATAAAGTTTCGGTAGGTATGTAAGTTAGCTTACGTATTCGAATAAATAAGATAACATTATTCAACAAAAACAGCCAACCCCATTCTACATATCTCGCAATACATCTTCAGGTAAGATAAACGAAAACCTGAATAAAATAAATCAGTATTCCAAAACAAACAAAATTTACATGCATCACAAGAAGTGAACACTGGAACAGAGGAGAGACTTATCTCGCTAAAACGATTCCCACATAAATAAAGCTCATCGGATATGAAACCGTATTTACATAAGAAAAATATAAAGAGGCCTAAACGATAGGTCTATAAGGGAGCGTATTGGGGCGTCCCGACCACTAGCTCGGTTTGTAACCACCACACGTCCGCAGGGAGCCGCGCCTTTAATAACAATAAGAAATATCAGTTCGTTCCTTCGATCGCAAATCTACGTCAATAACATATCCAATACTAGCGCTCAATTCATTTCGACATAATCTAATATGGCAGGGCACGTTTCTCGGCTAAATCTCCCGCCACATGTCGCCAAGATGGCCGCCCGGGCAAACCCAAAGAAAAAGGAGATCACGAATCGGTAATATCTTTCGAGTCCATAAACTTAAACGTTTATTTGCAGCGATATTTTGTCCTTTTGCGGATATTGCTTACTATGTCAGCTTCGGAATACAATATAGGGGAAAACGTTAAGGGTTGAATACACTATGAACTTTAAACAACCTGACATTTAGATTGATTAATTTTGGAATTAGCAATCGTTATTTGCAGTGCAAAAACCTGAAAAAACTGTTGAAATTTCAAAGAAAATGTCTAAATTTAATTCAATTGTTCGCTGACATTTACGGCTTTCGAAGAAAAACTTGTGTAATTGCACGCTATTCTTCCCTGCAAACCAATATGGCTATTAGAGTAATTCAGTCGTGGGTCGGTCGTCAGTACAAATAAAGGCGAATTGGTGCAATTAAGGCGCTTTCTAATGCCGTGATTGATCAATCATCGGCGGGCGGCTATCGGAGTCGATCGGTGGTCTGGGGCAGCAGGCATCGGGCATCGGGCAGCAACAATCGTAGGAAGTGCTGCTTTGTCTGGGACGATTGTGTGCGGACGTGTTCCCTCGGCGATCACAATTTGAGTCAAAGATTAGTCATCAACATAAAACAGTACTCATCTTGAGTTAACATATATCTGTTCCACTTTGATATGAAAAGGAACAATGAATCGATGCATTATATTGATCATCAGCCAGTAACGCTCCTGTTAATTTCGGCCAACATTTTTGTGGTAATCGAGGGTAGGCTACGATATGATTTTTTTCAATGAAACGTGCTTATGATATATATATTTTTTTCATCAATTAAATTTCATCCACGCTGGACTGGGAGCGAGAGAAAAACATAGAATGTGCCAGCTGCATTTCCTCCCGGGCATGCTGTAAAAACCAGCTTAGGGATCCGAGGGTTTCAGTATATTTCAATTTAGTTGATGGGCTGACAACCTGCCACTACAACAATATACCTACAAATCTATCTTGAATAAGCCTCGAAACTTTGTCAGACGTGGCGGAACGACCTTTGTTTAGGTAGTTTACGCTCTGCCTACCCCATTAGGGATAAAGGCGTTATTATATGCTTCCATGCTGGCCTGGGAGCGAGAGAAAAACATTGAATGTGCCAGCTGCATTTCCTCCCGGGCATGCTGTAAAAACCAGCTAAGGGATCAGAGGGTTTTGGTAAATTGTAATTTAGGCGATGGGCTGACAACCTGTCACTACAGCAATTTACTTACAAAATCTATCTAAATTACCCTCAAAACTTTGTCAGACGTGGCGGAACGACTTAAACAAAGGCTTTAGGTCGTTTACGCTCTGCCTACCCCATTAGGGATAAAGGCGTGACTATATGTATGTATGTATGTTATATGTATGTATATAAGTTCAATTTTACGGATATCGACTTATTTTATCAAAATTGTTTCAGTGATACCATCAAGATTTACTTTGAACGCACCATTTTTATTAATTCACTTACTTCTATCCAAATTCGTACAGTCTGCGTTGTTCATATTCTTTGAAAAGTAATAGCAAACCACGATTGATTGGTCATCGAGCGAGACTAGTGATTTCAGTACGGTTTGCTCTACCGGCGGCCGGCAGACCTTCTGTTGCACCGACATACTGTAATCTTACAACACTACTATGCTGATTCGATTTCGCTCCAGATAAATTACAAGTGTTGAAATATTCTGAAGTTACAATCGCCCTCTGTAAGAATCTAAATGGTAAAAGAGTCTATACTTTCATTGGCGATTATGGAAGTTTCGATTGAAATTTTATGTCCTTTTCTATCAATTGGATAATCTGGTCCTCTTATGATATTAACACGGTCTGGACAAAGTACTTAATTAACTTTATGGCAGGAACTTTACATTTCTGTCTGTAAAACGCACAAAAGAACACGTCTCATATTACAAAAATGACAATATTACAAGTTACATGAATTAGTTAGACTTCCATGCTGGCCTGGGAGCGAGAGAAAAACATAGAATTTGCCAGCTGCTTTTCCTCTCGGGCATGCTGTAAGAACCAGCTAAGAGATCCGACGGTTTCAGTATATTGTAAATTAGGGGATGGACTGACAACCTGTCACTACAACAATGTGCCTACAAGTTATCTTAAATAACCCTCAAAACTTTGTCAGACGTGGCGGAACGGCCTTTGTTTAGGTCGTTTACGCTCTGTCTACCCCATTAGGGATAAAGGCGTGATTATATGTATGTATGTATGTACATGAATTAGTCCTTGCGCTTCTCAGTCCTGTGCATTCTATCTGACAACTTTTGCAACTCTGCTCCAATAGAGTACCGAAACTTCTCCGTGCTGTATTATCTATTCTGTGCCCCTGGTATCCATCCACCTCTTGAGTGATGTCATGCATCCGTCGGCGAGATGTAAAGGCCATCGGTCACGTCCAAGATGGCTATTGATTTCCGTTTAATTCGACGCGTGGCCACCGTAATCCCTACCGGTGCGCTGGAACCCGGAGTGCGTCATCAAACAATCACTCAAATTGTACCACTTGTACCTAAATTGTACCACTTGTACCTGACTTCATTCCCCTGATTGGAGGGCGATCTTTTGTTTTAGTATTGTCTACGTGGTTTCTTAGTTCCACAATGTATTGTACCTATAGCTATTACGTTGAAGTGGATCGTGATTGGTGCCGTTCGATTGAAAGTTGTATTGGAAGAGTCAGGTGAAAGACATTCCGCTTGGTTCAATAACTATCACTATGATATAATACGGCGGTAATAAAGGCAAATCAAATTTCTAAAATATTAATTTCATTGATAAGTCCAACTTTGTTGTGACAATAAAGTCATTATTTGAATAGTTTCTGACAAGAAGCTAAAATAATAAATGCAATACGCAAATTAAAAATTAAGAATTTGTTAGTTATGTTTTCTAGCGGTTAATTTGAATTGAAAATATACGTAGCAACTTACAATTTAAATAGTAATACCTCTTATAATCCAATGGATATTTGTAATGAATGCACACTATGCACAGTAGTCAGGTGATTGTTTTAGGATCATTTCCCATAGTTCGTTCGGACTCAATTTATTGAAATTGTGACGCAAGAGTTGAAACAATAGTAATAGAGGCGAGCGTGATGCTATCAGCATTTGCAGTACATTGTAGACCAGTTAAGAAATAATAATTTAAAATTGATCACAACCGCCATCATTTTGTAGAAAATGCTCCCAAACTTCCTAAGCTAGCAATTTAAATAAAAAACGCAAGTTGCGTATACTTTGCTAATTGAATGTCATCAATGTAGACGCGTAAACCTTGTAATCAATTACTTTTAGATACCCTTTTTTCAGAAGAAAATTGCTTTTTTTTATAACGACCAGTAAATTTCGAGATGGCTTACGCCGCCCAAAAATTAATTGATCGGATCTCGTTTCTCGCTGGAAACAGCGCGGAAGAGTTTTAATTAGCGAGAAAAAAAGGCACCACAAAACTTGGGACGTAAAAAAGCGGGAGACAAGGGTGGGTGCGGCAAACCGCCCGCCGTAATGCGGCCAACATTTGTGTGAGGAAGACGCTCAGTAATGGAAGACAAATTTCAATATAATTTGCAATACATAAGCGTGTTACTTTAATAGCCCAGAACCACCCTTCAAATTAAACGGGGCTTAAGTTTTATTTTATTTTTTCCTCGTCGGCCGGATCGCGGAGGCGCAGGGGAGGCTCGGTGCGGCGCGGCGCGGGCGCCACCGTGCGGGAAAAAATATAATCCGGCCAAATTAATTGCGCTACTGGCAATAGTGGCGGCCGCGATGCCGCCAAATCAAATTAAGGACGCGCTATAAAAACCAAATTAGTGCCCGCTTTAACCGTGAGAGGGTATTTAGTTACAAGACGTTAGTTCAAATCCCGCCATTTTCATTAACAATAAATATCCCGCCGCAGCCGCGTAGAATCCTTATTGTTTTACTTTTTACACCCTTGTGTCCCGAGTGGGATATAGCGCGGACGACGTCTCGTACTTAGGCTCCGGCTAATTTGTTCTTTTCGTTTACTTACTCACAGGGCGAAGGTAATAAAAATTTGTGTTGCGCGAATTGTATGGACTTTAAATTTTATATGGCCGCCAGTGGGGCGAGTTTTGCATTTAATTGAGAAAAATTTAGGGGCGGCGAAGCGCTTCTGTGCGGATTCTTAAACTAATTGGACGGCTGTTACAAGTTCTTTTTTTAACTTGGGCAATCAAACGGGAGTTGCGGTTTATGTGGGAGAGACACGGTTAAAGCGATTTGAGCTAGAAGCGTCCGATAAGCTGGTCGACCCGAGACTAATCCCTGAATAAGTTCATAACCGTTATTTGAAGTTGGGCGATATTTTAACCGCAGATGTGGGTATCACGAAGGGGTAAGTTTGTGCTTTTTTCGGCACGTTAGGCCTTAATTACAGGCAACGCAGTTGATTAGAGGGCGGCGGTCGTCTAAAACAATAACCTGGCACCATATTTTTATTTTTTTGTGCGTCATTAGTTCGGTTTCTGCTGCACCTTAGTAATGTGACGATATTATGTGGCTATTTATTATGGGTTCACAGATTGGACGCCATGATACCATCTCATTAGGTTCGTCATTATAATCATGACCCTTTCCTTGGGTGGAATTTTAGTAATTTTCTTTCTAATTTCATGTTTTTTAACCGTCTTCGCTAGTTTAGTCTCTGGTATATATTTTTAATTAAAAATAATTTAATGAAATTTGAAATCAATTTTAAATTCAAAAAATATTTCGACTATACTTAAAAAAGGAACTCTTCACACAGTTCCGTGGAAATCAATTTAAGGGCAATAAAATGCTAAATGAGGATATTTAATTAAATTATCCATATGTTACGCCTCTAAACGAGCAGAACTACAGCTATAATTTGCTAAAGCATCGTTTCCGTGGTGATTCGTGAGATAAATTACTAGGAAATTGGGCTTTTAAAATTAATTCTCTCATGCAACGGGGTTGGGCGATATCAGTTTAGCAGAGAGATTTTTAAGCTGTTTCTTTCTTTCTCACCTACCTGTATATTTCATTAATTTGATGCCCATTTAGTATAGTAATTTAATTAGAAACGATTCATCACGTGTATTGGAATCATTGCAAAGTACGTAGGGCGGGCGGTGCGGCACAAATATTACGATTTTTGCTATCCAGAAAGTTAATTAAAAGAAATTATATAAAAATGTTGTAAATATATAAATATGTTCTGCATAGTACAGAATATTTAAATTTTGAATCATCCTATACCGTATGTATATTATCTAACTTATGATCGAAGTGATGATTATTCCCATAGAGATAATATGTAAAACAAGAAGCAGATAATAATCGAGAAGTTCTAAAATAAGTATAACAATCATCAAATTATTTTAAATAAATTCCCGATATAGATTCAAAAATGTTTATCAAAAACAACTATTACATTGTGTTTAAACAAAGTGTCAAAGCCTAAAAACATAATAACAGATCACTACACCGCCGTAGTTCAATCGAGCTGTTTGTCCGTCATTACATCACCCTGAAAGGCGGCCGAATATCGTAATTATATTATAAAAATTGCCGCGATGATTGCAGGAAACGTGTTATTTAACGTTGGGCAGATACGATCTTATCGCGCGATCCTAATGCCGTACGTGTGGATATTATCGTGGTAGAGGGGGGGTAGGTACCTACCTGCCGAAATCGGTCGCTATCAGGATATCACACATGGCCACACTTTCGATATTGTATACAGGTTGTTGGGACTTCGGAAAATAGGTTAATTTTGCTAAAGAAATTGGAAAACATTGACATGGCAAAAATAAAGAAAGAAAAAATTAGATTCCGTGAATTAGGTACTTTTTGGTAAAGTTAAATACATATGACTGGGACATTGATAACTAGATTTATGGCTTCGTAGGTAACTTGTGGGTTTGATAGTTCAAACCCAAAGAAACACCGGGTGTAACGGACAGCGTCCCGCAATCTGATAGGGGTTGCTTAGCCAACGACACTGAATGACTTCCACCAGGAAATTAACTAAACTAACTGCTAAGTAACTGCCTCCGTGGTCTAGTGGCTAGTGCCATGGACTCCTGATCCGGAGGTCCTGGGTTCGATTCCCAGGAAACACAAAGTTGATATTTGAGAATTTATCACTTTGTGAATTTTTCCCCAGTTTGGTTAGGACATTGCAGGCTGAATCACCTGATTGTCCGAAAAAGAAAAAGATTTCGTGCTTCGGAGGTCCCGGTCGCTGTCTTTGATAGTGGTCGTTACTCAAACCATGTCAGAGGCCTGATAGTTGTGCTACTTGGCGGTTTAAAAACTCTGAAATCAGGGTTCACCGGGTCGATAGACTCGATACCCACTCGACAGAAGAAGAAGACCAGGAAATTCTTTCAGGAAGTGCAAAAAGAAAAGGTTTCTCCATACTTTATTTTTTACTTCCTGAAAGAATTTCTCGGTGATAAAAGGAATATAAACAATTTTTCACTTGACACAAGAGAGTAATTCAACAGAATGATAAACTGTGCCAGAAAATCTGCATCTGCCTACACCGAGTCAAACTTAGGTAATAGAAATATTGGGTAGGGTAGGTTAACTCAAAGTGAAAGTCAATAGAATTTCCTTATACAGGTTAGTAGGCTTGGCGCTGAGGATTAATGATATCTCGTAGACAATAAACAGCATTACGTGGCGGACACAGTTAGAACAATTCATCACTCTGTCACCTCAGCAAACAGCTGAAGTCTATAGCGTCTTACAATACGGAACACCCCTTATAAGGAGTTATTACACAGACAAAGCACCCGTTCCTCTATCATGATAATCTGGGCTGCTCATTTCAATTTCGTGTTGTGTAAACGCCCCCTAATGGACTCCGGTAATGTGACACGCTTGACGATTTTACTCACAAATTGTACGAAACTCTATTAAAATCTAATGACAGCCAGTCTAATAGCAAGGTTATTTAGTAGTTATTATGTTTGGGTTAATGATAGTGCTGTAATTATTGGGCGAGGTGAAACCCCGAAGATGTGTCGAATTGAAACGTCCGTCGGTTAATGCGCAATTGTCTTGCATACAGCCTACTTTTAGAACAGTAGGGCTATGTCAAACTTCACCTTCAATAATTTTATTACACCTCTGTGTGTTTCCTTTATATTATTTTTTATTAAAAAAATATCTTTCATGCTGAACTGGGAGTGAAAGAAAAACATAGAATGTGCCATCTGCATATCCTCCCGGGCATGCTGTAAAAACCAGCTAAAGGATCCGAGGGTTTCAGTATATTGCAATTTAGGCGATGGGCTGACAACCTGTTACTACAGCAATATACCTACAAATCTATCTTAAATAACCCGCCAAACTCTGTCAGACCTGGCGGAACGACCTTTATTACCTTAGTTCGTATACGCTCTGCCTATCCTGTTAGGGATAAAGGCATGATTATATGTATGTATAATGTGAGTCTGCGTAAATACTGGCACCTGCATCAAACCATCAGCATCATCGTAAACGTTAAAATGTGAAAATCATTTTGATAAGAGTTCTTACCCTATCAATTCCAATTTTAATCTATGCCTGTCAACTTAAAAATGTTTCGAAACATTTTGCGATAATTTGGTTCTTACACCTTTAATGGTATAGTAGCGGCAGCATCTTTTGTCTGCAGAATAAGAACAGCCGGATGCAACCTTTTGAATTATCCGCAATATTCAGTTATCATAAGCACATACGATTATTTTTTAATTATATTAACCCTCAGGCTGATAATTATTGCTCTGTGGACACGTTCTGTACTTGGAAGATAAAAAAGCAGGCGTTTAAGAGTACTAGAAACTTTGTTGCATATTATGCCCGTAGAGTAAGGAGTGTTTTTGCTTAATTTGCAATTAATGGCTGGCCTTCAGTGATGTTAATTGGAAATGATACATTACTGAGGCCAGAAAAAATGGTGAAGATAATTAAAAATTGCATTGTGTTAGAAGGATAACACTGTTGTTAATTATTGTGTTACTTTCTTAGGTATAGGTACGGTCGATCGCTTTTGAGACTAATCATATTTTTTTACATGAATTATGTTTAAATTTCTCGTAAGAAAAAAGCCTTTTTCAGTGTAGAAATATCCTAACACGTTAAAGCTTAGTAAATAATGTATAATGTTAATCCTTACTAAGTAATTATAGTTTTCATTTGTGGGTATAATTAATAACACAAGTACTTGAGATTTGATCATTTGCTCTCTGGGTGTGAGTGAGCCTAAGCTTCAAATGTTTCAGTGCGTAACAGATCTAACGATTAAGACAAAAGTAACAGTGAAAGGCAAACAGACAAAGGCTGAAAGGTGGCACAATTACATCGCTCACCGTTTTCCATTTTCCATCAAACGAACGGCACATCATTAAGTAACCGAACAAAAACTCGTTGATGGCTGTCACGACTGTCATCAGATCCCACTCGCCATGAAATATGGAAACGGTGTAATTCCCCATATCGGCGGATCTTGCCGAAGATCTGGAGCGACGAACACATTTCGTGAATAATTTAACAGACAATGGACTGTCAACTATTTTTTGACCGACTTAAAAAGATGGATTTTCAAGCGTCGTGATTTTTTGGACTTGGAATGATGATATAGAAAATTCTTTTCTTGTCTGATAAAATGAACTCTCTAGGTGTCCCATAGTAATCAGGTCAGCATCTGATGATGATTTTCTTGGGAAATCAAGGTTATCCTTTAAATATATGCACTTGAAGCGATTATTGCATTTTTTTAATTGGTTGCCTGTTTACTAGGACTACCTAGCTGTTCAAAAATGGATTACTGATCGATTTGACAATAGTTTGTAATGGATGGTAGCTGCGATAGATGTCATTCAGGAGGAAAACAAAAGAAAATGTATTTAAAATCCATACAAATTGCATTCGTTACAGCTACCATTCTAAATTTTATAGAGTATACTGTCCTGACTCACGAATTTTGATTTTCCTAGTTATGTCTGAAGGCGGTTACGATTTTTAATTTTAAATAAATGTTATTGTATTATTACGTAGCGGCATCACGACACGAGAAAGCATCATTTGGGCGATATCGTTTAACGTTTGCGTAGGGTGTGTACACAGCAGATGCGGTCTTCACGATTTCATTGTTAATTTATACAATGGGTAATTGTAATTGCTTTGCGTCAAAATGTCGTCTTTCTACTGTGTTTACATTTTACATAACATACATTAACTTTAACTTACAGATGCTTAAAGTCATGTTTTGTTGTGCTACGCAGTCTCCACATTATAGTTGACTACGGCGTAGACAAGAAGACCCGAAGCACAGGGCGTGCACTCCATACAAGCCGCTGATTTTCGTACTACATGCGCAATAACGTGTTCGTACAGGTTTGAAATGGGTTTGTGTGTGTGCTACAGCCTAGTTGAAACGGCTCGCGTACCCGTTGATGCGGGGGAGATGAGGTGAGTGCCTCTTCTTTAGTGTTAGCTAATATTATATTTTCATGCCCAGACGTTAATAAATCTTAAAATTTTATCAGCGTCTACAGCTACTATCAACGGAATATTCGTTTTAGGTATAGCTTTCTTCTTTATTTTCGATGGATTTGCTTAAGACTGTAAACAAAACAATCGATGATATATTATCATCCGGAAGCCTCACCGACATAAACAGCAACATGTCAACTTTGAAGAACACATATCTAGGTATAAAAGTTTGCTTAAAAGATTGTCACACAGGTAGACGTTCTTTGTCTAAACAAGTGACATTTCATCGGTACTTTATTTGGCCGGAAACATCTCCTTGCTGTGTAAGCGGATTCCCAGAGGTAGCCGCGACCTTTTATTTTTGCTCGAAGAATGTCCCGGATTGATTTACGGGACGTAGTGAGAGGAGCAGTCCCGGCTTAAGCCGAGCCGGGTCTAAGCCGTGTTCGGGGATTACGCAAAACACACCCCGCGTGACACGTGACGTGTGCCCCGTGCCCTGAAGCCCCGTGTGCCGAATTGAGAACAACCCGCCCGCTGCCCCATGCTAATGGAAGGGTTGGAAGAGTCAAGTGACTACCTTGTAAAACATGTACAGGTAAAATGGGAAGCTAGGAGGAAAATTTGCGATGACTTTTCAATAATTTCGTTCGCAATTGCATTTTGAGAAAGTATGCTTCGTATTTTGAATGTACCTAAATAATGCATTTAAAAAAATATGAGTCAGAAAATCGTTATAAAATCTTTACGTTCGCGGGTAAGATAAGATCAAGTCGGGCCTTAATTTTAAATCTTTCTTTTTTGTTTAAGTTATTACACCTATTAAGCGAGAAGTAAGAAGACACGTTCGCCATTAAAGGCAGTCTGGGCAGAGCGCGGGATATTATCGCGCCGCTTGTTGCCCGCGTAAAATAATAATGGCCGAACTTCCGGTGCCGGCGGCGCGGAAAACTTAAGCGAAAAAGGCGGGAAACGCCCCCGGTTGTGCTCAACTTTGTTAACCACTCAAATGTGACGTCACTTAATTTATTAACACATTCCTACCTCCGCGGGAAGAAGTCCCCAGGTTTAATGACACTTTTTCTTCTCGCGCTACGAGCTACGAGAAACTGTAGACCGTCGTAGACATCTAGCAACGATCGTTTGATGTACTTATAATTGCGAAAGTAACTAGTTTTGAAAGTTGTGCGCTCGCGTGTCTATGTAACAGTTCTTTGTTCATGTAAGCGTACATACCTGGCGGTGTTTAGTTTGCGGTCGGCGTACGCGAGGGGTTGCGACAACTCACCCCGATATATCATGTCACGCATCGTCCACTTCGACATCCACAAACTGAAACTTAAAAACTGCTCGCCAGTAGAAATACAAACAGAGTTGGAAAATCAATAACCGAAACCGCAGAGCGTGGGGTCGAATAAATACTCGTTCGACTATCCAATAAAACACGTGAATCGTTTACAATTAAGGCTTTAAATCGGCAATAGGTGTTGCCATAAATTGGAGGAGAAAACAATCAGCGTACGCGCGTCGTTGGCAATTAGCGTCGCTGGCTCGATAAATTTGCATTAATGCTCTCGAAAAATCCGAGCGGCTATAATTTTCGCGTGGCATGTGCTCTGTAGTGCGCCCCGTGCGCTTGCTGCATCGTGCCGCGCGGTGTCGCTTGCAGTGCTCGTGACGAGAACCATGGCCGTGATATACATTTTACAAGTCATAATCACTACATAGTATAAAACAAAGTCACTTTCTCTGTCCCTGTATCCCTATGTATGCATAAATCTTTAAAACTACGCAACGGATTTTGATGCGGTTTCTTTTAATGGATAGAGTGATTTAAGAGGAAGGTTTATATGTATAAAACATGTATAATATAGTAGAGAAACATTGATAATTTCCATGCGAAGCCGGGGCGGGTCGCTAGTACATAATAAAATAGCTTAATGCTATTAAATTTAAAGCGAAATAATTTTCACATAATATATAATATCCAATACTATGTCACTTAAGTTTAACTAGTCAGAATTTTATTACATTGCAATGATATAACATAATAATAATTACATATTTCAAATATTATTTATATCTGATTCGGTTGATGTCTAATAACGTTAAAGTATTCATTCGGTCGTAGCACGCCATATTTTGTAATATTTTTTTCAAGTTTTACAATAACTATTTTGTCACTATCTACGTTTTTTAAGTTTCATCACTTCGGTATCGTTTTTTTCAGAAGTTGTTCCATTTTTATTTCAAATATTTTTCATCATTTATTCATGCTAGTTTGGAATACCAGTTGCTTCTAAAATCTGAAATTCATTTTTTGTTTTTAACTAAGCTGTTGTCGTTCTGCTCTGCAGGATTCTGTGTATATGCGGTTCACTTTTTAGACATGTAGGTATGTATCTAGAATATCAAGTATAACTATGCTGTATTTTACCAGCAAAACAATCAATTTAATAAAACTTGTATTTAAATAACCTTAAATAATTGATCAAGTAGTTGACTTGATAATTATGACCTACTACGGAACCAATGCTGAGTTAGACCCTTACAAATCTAAACACCCGTAAGTTTTTATGTATTTTTTTTTCGATACAATCGCGGGCTTACAAATATTGTCCATCGAGAGGTGTACCATACATTACGTTGTACGATCCAACACGTCGGATTCCGCGTTGTCGATTTACGCGGATCGAGCCGTGATTTACGTAACGCCCCCCGCCTCGCTGCACTTTACACTTTTGCAGCTGTGCGCACCAATGCCTATTAATTGATATTGGCAACGACGCATACGGAAAGTTCTTTTTTTTTGCGTAATAATTTTGAGAAAAAATATCTAAGACTTTTAGTCTTTTGGGTAACAGGGCCGCCCCAAACAGATGAAAATTTCTCATACATAAATAAATCACGCCTTTATCCCTTACGGGGTAGGCAGAGCGTTTAACGCCTCGTAAAAAGCGCTTTCGCCATGTCTGACAAAAATTGAGGGCAATTTTAGATTGTAATATTTACAATTTTAGATTGAAAATTTCTCGGGTAATTGTTTATGCTTTTTCATGAAATTTCGTATAGTTGTGCAAGTTATTTTGAGAAAACTCCATTCCTTTGCAGCAGCCCTGTTACCCTAAAGGTGTTGTTGACTGTACCTAATTTAGGTACTAACATCGCACACAGCAGGTACCTAGTAACTTTATAATATTTGGTATTATTGTGTATTGATCTTACTATCAACAAAGTCCGTTGCTATTAGTCCTATATTCTGTAAATTTAAGCTACATAGATAGGTACTTTAAGTGTTTGTTAAAATGGTTAGAATCAGTTTTTATTTAAAAACTCAGTTAAAATATTGCGTATCTCGTACGTTTTCCCAGTTTTTTTTTAAAAATTTCCTCTATCAATCAACTAATAACCATGGAGTCATAATAATTGCCTGGTAGAACGTCTACAATGTAGTCGACCTCCTATTAGAAATAGCTTATATCTTCTACAAAACTAAGAGAAATTCCAATACTTAGCCAATTTGTTCTTGACAACTCTTCGTGGGGGGTGAAATAATTTCTGCTAATGAGTCAACCTCAACATTGTAGACTAAACCTGCTTTCGACACATTAATACTAGTAATTATAGTTTATTTCTTCTTTTAAACCTGTGGAAATAACAGACAGCATGTTTTACTAGAAAAGATCATACGTAGGCGTGGAAATCAATTTAGTCAACTAATAGCTCTCTCCACGCTAGCTAATGATCGGCCCACATGACGCGATACATTCAGATCGAAACGAGTAGAAAATACTAACTGGCTCCAACAATGTTGTTCCTGTATACAGGGTGTAAGGGAAAGCTTCCCGCAAACTGATAGGGACTAATCAGTCAACAATACAATATACTATATTGCACAAAAACACAGAAATTACAAATTGCTAAAAAGAAAAGTAGTACATTTGAAAGGTACAGTTAACGAAACTGAACAACTCTCACCAGGAAATTCTTTCAGGAAATTATTTATTTAGACTTTCCCATACAAATATATTCTGATCGAGGTGCTCATTTTGTATGAGGAATTCATTTTCTTTATTCTACACCTATTCGGAAAGTATAATAATTCTTACTTGAAAAAAGGGATGAAAGTAAGTAAATCCAAGTTAACAAATGTGCGAGCGGCAAAAATGTTTGGGATTAGTTTCTATCATCCTTTATTATTTTTAATTCGTAATTTAAGACTGGAAACAGGCGGATGCCAAAAGTCAAAATGTTTGTATCTCGAAGCCCACAAAATGATACTGGCCACTTGCATTTTGCAAGGTGAAACTTAAGACTTGGCAGTATGTGCATTGTTTTCTTTGCCTATTTTATAATTTTAAGTAAAAAATAAGGAAAAGTCGACATGCCTGCGCGAATAATTTTTCGTTCTTTGATTTATTTTACTTATTTAATTAAAATTAAGTGTTTAGTATTGTTGATGTAATATTTAACCTGTATTTAATTTGTTTTTTATTTGTGTTCTGTCCGGATGGATGACACTTCAAATGTACTTAGATATCTTCGCATATAAGTGATATCTTTCATTGTCTTAAGGATAAAGGCGTGATTATATGTATGTATGTATGTCTTAATGTAGGCTGTTATATTTTCCTAATAGGTGTAGTATATAGCACTATGTATCACTCGGAAGAAAATGCGATTCCCAACTCCCAACTCCGGTATATTCCACACTCGTCGGGAATCGATCATGTTCTCCCCTCGATGCACAAAGTACAATTTTTCCTTCGCATGTAAGTGATATCTTTCATTGTCTTAATGTAGAATCTTATATTTTCCTCATAGGTCTATAGGTAAAGCACTATGTATCACTCGGAAGACAATGCGATTCTCAACTCCCAACTCCTGAATATAACACACTCGTCGGGAATTGATCATGTTCTCCCCTTGATGCGCAATGTACAATTTTCCTTCGCATGTAAGTGATATCTTTCATTGTCTTAATGTAGAATCTTATATTTTCCTCATAGGTGTAGTATAGGTAAAACACTATGTATCACTCGGAAGAAAATGCGATTCCGAACTCCCAACTCCTGTATATTACACACTCGTCGGGAATCGATCATGTTCTCCCCTCGATGCACAAAGTACATTTTTTCCTTCGCATGTAAGTGATATCTTTCATTGTCTTAATGTAGGCTCTTATATTTTCCTCATAGGTGTAGTATAAAGCACTATGTATTACTCGGAAAATGCGATTCCCAACTCCGAACTCACACACTCGTCGGAAATGTACTATTTTTGTACAAAATGTACTATTTTTCAGTCCCTGAAATAATTTCTTCCTGAAAGTAAATTTTCATTTAACTTCTATCCAATATAAGATGCCCTTTACAGAGAATTATTATTTAGTTATTTCTTATTTATGATGTCAGTTAAAGGGATACTGTGATTAAACAAAATAATCATGTACAGTTACTTCCATGCTGGACTGGGAGTGGGAGAAAAACATAGAATATGCCAGCTGCATTTCCTCACGAGTATGCTGTAAAAACCAGCTAAGGGATCCGAGGGTTTAGGTATATTGCAATTTAGGCGATGAGCTGAGAACCGTTCACTACAGCAATATACCTACAAATCTATTTTAAATAACCCTTTTTATGTTAAATTACATATATGTATGTATCATGCACAGATTTATCGTAGTCCAACTGATCAGCATTTATAAACTGGTCTGAACTAGCTTCAATAAAACTTTTATTTAAACAACTCGATACTGCTATTTAATTCCGATTTAATCCTATATTTCTTTAAAGTAGATCTTTTTCCATTTGACATCCAAATAGAGTAGTGGAAGACGCGACGGGCGCCAAGTAGAATAATAAAGCTGTGCATCCACTGAATAGCATTCTATACCGGGTGTTAGGGACAGCGTCCCGCAAACTGATAGGGGTTGCTCAGTCAACGACACTGAACAACCTCCACCGATGAATTCTTTCAGGAAGTAAACATAAAAATTGGATTTTCCATACAAAATGTCTACCTCGATCAGATAAATTGTATGGAAAACTCAAATTTTATTTCACTAGATACGAAAGAGATACCGATTAATCTGTCTTGATAGAGATATTTGGTTAAATATCAACCAAATATCAACATGCCTATCTGTATAAATTTGACCCAATGATCTTTGAGCTACATTATATTCGATCACATAAATACCATAGAATCAAATTTTCTCCTAACTCATGGTGGACGCATGCCATAACTTAACACATTAACATCTACAGGTGTGTAGTTTATATGCTTATATCAAGTTTATATTCACGATATGTGGGCTAAATGACATTTTATTTACTCAACAGACAAAAAAGCGCCATCTACGGTATAATGAAAAGCTTTAGCATGTCGTTTCGAGCTAAATGTAGGTTTTCATTGTTTGGTAACAATTGGCATGGACTTAAATAAGGAAGTATTTATAAATGTTACTTGTAAAGTACTGTGTTGTTTATGTACCTACACCACCTGCTGGACTGGGAGCGAAAGAAAAACATAGAATGTGATTCGAGGGTGTTAGTATATTGCAATTTAGGCGATGGGCTGACAACCTGTCACTACAGCAATATACCTGCAAATCTATTTTAAAATAACCCTCAAACTTTGTCTGATGTGGCGGTAGGACCTTTGTTTAGGTTGTTTACGCTCTGCCTACCCCATTAGGGATAAAGGCGTGATTATATGAATTTATGTACCACCTGTCACGCAAATAAAAAATGCAATGTTTGTTATAATTAAAAAAAAAAACATATTAAAAATAAAAAAAATCCAACACCTAAACAACAAATATAGAAATAAAAACCACAACTTGACAAAACCCGTAAAATCGCGATGACGCCGGAATAAATAAATTACGCCGTTATGATTCATAAAACTCACATTCTCATTTTTAGTGGACAAAATTGGTAGTTTTTTATTCAATATATCTATTTGTTATTATTGAATATTTATAGTGGGCTATAAAGTTGGGTAACAACTGCGGTCCTTATGTTATTCTATAGAGAAGAAATATTTTAGTAACTTTGAGATATAGTTAAAGAGTTTGAAATTTTGTGGAGACGTTAACAGCCATATTAAATAACATCTCTATTCTCCATAAAGTGGTATCGTAAAATATTTGGGGATTTTTGTATTTATACTTGTTACTTGTAGGCCTGTCATAACTTGTAACGCGATAGTGTGGATTTGGTATTAGTTACTGTGTAATGTAGTAAGTATTGAGTATTAGTTTTCAGTTACTCCAGTTCTTCCATGCTGGCCTGGAAGCGGGAGAAAACATACAATGTGCCAGCTGCATTTCCTCCCGGGCATGCTGTAAAAACTAGCTAAGGGATCCGAGGGTTTCATTATATTGTAATTTAGGCAATGGGCTGACAATCTGTCACTACAGTAATATGCCTACAAATCTGTCTTAAATAAACCTTAAAACTTTATCAGACGTGGCGGAACGACCTTTGTTACCCCAGTAGGGATAAAGGCGTGATTGTGTGTATGTATGTAGTTTACAGTTACAATTCATAAGTTTTTTTTGTAATGTTTGTATTTTGCTTGCATCTATATATATTAATACAGTAAAAGCTATACGGATATATTTACGGATAAGAATTTACAGTTTATGGAATTATTTATTTATCAATTAAAATAAAATACTTGCTAACGTTGTTGTTTGCTATTTTAATTCAATTTAAAGCCAAAAGTGTGTTACATTTTTAATGTCCTACAAAACAATATGAATACCGTTTACATTTTCGAAGCACAACAGTCAAATAAAATTAAAATATGTAACTTTTAAAATAAAAAACATGTTCCAAAATATTGCATAGCTGTGAGCAACACACGTCACTAGTCACTATGTTATTGATGCAAATAAGATCACTTCAAGTGCAGTAGTATAGCTCTGGATGCTTAGAGGATGGCCTGCGTCCGCGCACGGCCGGAAGAGACGCGGCGTGACGGCGTGACGCGCGCCATGACGTCTCACACTAAACATATAGAAATATTCAATTTTATAACATTCCACAGAGATAACATCGCAGCTTGACGATTTGATATTTTCGGCGGTAACTATATATAGGGGCTTAAAGGAGTAAAGAATATACGTCGCAGTACAGACATAAATAGAGGTACAATCACATCACTAAAGATCACAAGATTCAAACCAAAATTTTATGACCTAAATTTTGGTTAAGTCTCGTTGATTTAGTAAGAAATTTTGAATTGTAATGTACACTACGTAAGAGAATATGCGTATACTTGACTGGTTGACATTTCAACTTGGGGAAATATTATATTTTCTCAAATTAATAAATGATCATACTGTCAGCCTGTCTTTTAAATTGTATACACTAAATACTCTAAATACTGAAAACACTCAAACTCTCGGAGACAACTAAGTACTGGTTTCCACAGTATACTAGTACATAACTAACAGCAACATAATAAAGTGTCTGATCGAGGTAAACATTTTGTATGGAAAACCCATTTTTTTCACTTCCTGAAAAAAGAACCTGCTGATAGTTGTTCAGTGTCGTTGACTGACCCCTATCAGTTTGCGGAACGCTGTCCCTTACACCTGGTATCTGGAAAGTGAAGTGGCTGGGACATTCTACATATTTTTTTATTGCTACCAGTTCAGTTGTTTCTACTCTGTCATACCTTGTATAATTTCGGTGGTAAGGTAATATTATATCGGAGTTGAATGGAGGCTGCGCCACGCTGCGCGCGCGCACGCCTGCGAACATCGTAACTTAACACTTAATCATTTATGAGGACACTTTATAGTGCCTGTGGGGTTGTCTCGTTTTGTCCACTGTCCGGTGGGCACATTGTGATTTAAAAAAGTAAAAATAACTAAAAATAAAATGTTGAAAAAACAAACAGTTTTGTTGTATGTGTGCATGCGTTGATGTCTTTTGTATGGAATTATGATTTAGGTGCAAAAGTCAATGTTATTTTTTTCAAATTTATTCAAAAATAATATTCCTTTTGTTACTAGCATTTACTTGACTTAAAGTTGAACTAAAAGATCTTTTATTTTAGCGAGACTTAACTGTATCGTAGAATTATAGACAATGGTACCGATTTCTTGAGGACACAACTTAACTAAATCATTTTCTAAAATTGTTGCCGTCTCTTTCTATTCTTTCATGATAGAAAATAACGGATACCGCATTTTAGTCAAGATTTAGTGATTTCGTGTGCACACGAATTGCCCCCACTCTATTAGCTTTTTATTAATTTTCCAAATCCTATTTGCACTAAAATGAAATTAATAACTTAAAAACTACGTAAAATGATATCACGTAGCCCATGTGTCTTTAGTTCGCTCACAATACCACACGCGAGGTGTAAATGCTTCATATTTCACCAGGCCAAGTCTAGATCTCTAGATCTCGAGCGTCCACGGAATGACCGTGACAAACGAACGTTCTTATTCACCAACCATCCTTGTTTCGAAACGATTTCTGGTTCTTTCTATTAAATTAGGTTGAATGAAATAGAAATAAATGTAAAACTATGAAACATGATATCACATAGCCAATGTGTCTTCAGTTCCCTCACAATACCACACGCGAGGTGTAAATGCTTCATATTTCACCCGGCCAAGTCTAGATCTCTAGATCTCGAGCGCCCACGCAATGAGCGTGACAAACAAACGTCTTTATTCACCGAACATCCTTGATTCTAAACGATTTTTGGTTATTTCTATTAAAATAGGTTTAATGAAATAGAAATAACTGAAAAACTATGAAACATGATCTCACGTAGCCAATATGTCTTCTATTCCCTCACAATACCACACGCGAGGTGTAAATGCTTCATATTTCACACGGCCAACTCTAGATCTCTAGATCTCGAGCGCCCACGCATTGAGCGTGACAAACAAACGTTCTTATTCACCAACCATCCTTGTTTCAAAACGATTTCTGGTTCTTTCTATTAAATTAGGTTGAATGAAATAGAAATAAATGTAAAACTATGAAACATGATATCACATAGCCAATGTGACTTCAGTTCCCTCACAATACCACACGCGAGGTGTAAATGCTTCATATTTCACCCGGCCAAGTCTAGATCTCTAGATCTCGAGCGCCCACGCAATGAGCGTGACAAACGTCCTTATTCACCAACCATCCTTGATTCTAAACGATTTTTGGCTCTTTCTATTTAAACAGGTTGAATGAAATAGAAATAACTGAAAAACATAAAACATGATATCACGTAGCCAACGTGTCTTCAGTTCCCTCACAATACCACACGCGAGGTGTAAATGCTTCATATTTCACACGGCCAAGTCTAGATCTCTAGATCTCGAGCGCCCACGCAATGAGCGTGACAAACAAACGACCTTATTCACCAACCATCCTTGTTACTAAACTATTTTAAACATGAAAGGTAACTGAAGTTAGAGAGAGAGGCCTATGTCTAGCAGGACTGATATATGCTGATGATGATGATGAACTGAAGTTAAGGAGTAAAAAAATGCATACAATAATATTTGAGAATATGAATCCATGAAACTGAACAACTTCCCCGATGAGCGTAAATCGAAATATGAATAAAATCCTTCCATATAAATGGTGTCAGTTGCTCGAGTCATTTTGCATAGAAAGGCTAATATTTTCATATTTCGGTATAACGTTCCTTGGGGAAAGTTGTTCAGTTTCATAAGGTACCTACTCTTAAATACTGCCAGCCTTAAGTGATGAACGTTGTAGGAACAGTGTCTTCGAATACATTTTGTAGTTAAATCGGTAGTGAATACGGCTGCAGGAAGGCCGCGACCCCTAATTTATAACGCTGTTCTCAACGGTTGACTTATGACATCTGCTGCGACTGGTCCTGTGAGTCCTGTGTGTGACTACTGTTTGCGCTGATTGTTTTGATAGGATTTTTTATTTTGAATACCATACAATCACATACATACGTACATCACGCCTTTATCCCTAATGGGGCAGGCTGAGCGTCAACGACCAAAACAAAGGTTGTTTCGCCTCGTCTGACAAGTTTTGAGGGTAGATCTGTATATTGCTGCAGTGACAGGTTGCCAGCCCATCGCCTTAATTACAATATACTGAAACCCTCGAGTCCCTTAGCTGATTTTACCGCATGCCTGAGAGGAGTGCATCTCCGGGAACATTATATCTATCTGGAACATTCTTATGTTTTTCTGTCGCTCCCAGTCCAGCATGGAAGTAATACAATCATGAATTTCTTCTTCTTAGCGTGTCGATGGAACACGAGAAATAACATCATAGGGGCCAGAATTCAGCGACTTGTATTGCGGATAAGTTGCTGTCCATTAAATACGCTAGCGTGCAGGTGTTGGGGCACGCCGGGCATGGATTTTATTTCTTCTTAAAATATAAGATTCCTGACAACATTGTTGTGAAATGTTTCTTCAGCTATAGGTTTCGGCAGTTAAGTTTAAGTTTACAAAAACATAATCTGAAATTACAAATGAGCTGTCTGAAATATCATATCCCAAGTACAGTTGCAGTTCTCAGTTGCATTCGGAACACAAAGCTTGAAGTCTTATCAATGGCAGTGACTCAAAGTCGCCATAATCCTCGCCAAACTCCGGCCAAAGAGAGCCCGGGAGGATTGTGACAAACGCCCAACTTATGACCACTACACAAAGCGCCTTTTACTCAGCAACCAGCTGAACACTGAACAGCTACCTACCACGTCACCCCATAACACAGTTCATTATTTATATTAACAGTTTAGCATCCGAGCTTATACCCGCGTGAATATGCGTGGGCATTATTTGTGCCCTTGTTAGCCGACGAGGATATTATAAAAATGATTCCTTTATCCGTGCTGTGACACTCGCTGGAAATTGGTCGTTTAATTTATGTTGGTCATAAAAAAGGTCCTCCGCAGGTTGGAATTTCATTCATAAGAGGCAGAGGCGTTTGGGTCTTTATGGATGGATGTTTTCATTAATTTACCTCGTTGCGGGAATGCCAGATGCCACCGAGGTGTCGGGTGTCGTATGTCGGTGTCGCGGTGTCGTGTGACAGCGGACAGCAGATCCTTGATAGCTGGCTCGTGCTGCGACTACTGTGCTGTGTTCTTGTCTCGACTGTGTTTTATACCATATCCAGTTTGATGACCTATGACGACCATGTGCCTGTTCCAATTTGCAGGAGATTTCTGCTAGCGGCTAACCTAGTGTTGCTATTTATGTACAGGTTATAGGTAATTGTCAACCAATAATCCAATATATTGTAATTGGATTCAATTTTTTATGATTCCAAGTATGCGAAGCTATGATGATTTGATAGTAAATATGTTTTTACGCTACTATTCAGCATGCTAAATAGACCTACATCAGTCGTACTCCGTACGCAATTCTTACATTAATAATACTCGTATAACTGCAATGCAACTCGTGATCGAAGTGTGGTTATGGTTATTTGCATAATAAATCAACCATCATTCCTTGGGAGTCAAGTGCGTGACTTAATTTATAGCAGCGATCAGGGGGAAATAATTCTTAGACATTTCAGAAGAGTGTCCATTAGTCACTGGGTCGGTGGCGCTGCCAAGGAAGCTATGGAAACAGAGAGCGAGGTTACAGCGACCGGCGACTGTCCGCTGTCTGCGGGGCGGCGCAGGCGCATCATCAGATAAGCGACAATAAGTCGATACGCGCTCCAAATAAGCCCGAAGACGCATTAGTCACCGGGTCCGCCGCACCGACAGTTCGCCTAATCCACTCAAAACATTCGGAGACATTTGTCGGCCCGCCAGGGATCGGGTGATCGATAGCGCTACTCTCCACAAAACGATAGATAAAAGCCGATAAGTCAGAAGAAATATGACGCGAACAAAATCGGAAGATGTACGTAATAAGATAAAAGTCATACAGTGATTCGACCGCGGATTCGCCGCGGCATAATTTATGTGACAACGCGTGATGGACGAGCGGCGACTTTCGGTAAACTATTTACATACGGCGGCGGCCCGCCGGATTGGGTTCTGTTGTGACAGAGGGTGGGGCTTATACCGAAAACAAATGCCACTGTTATTTATTAGGTTACGGTGCTATTAAGCCTAAGACGGGAATTATGGTTTGGGATAGTGGTGTCCTGAGTTGGCAGGGTTAAGGTTCAGGAAAGTATTTTCAAATCGTTTTAGATAGAACTTTAAGAAATACATTTTTCCCCTAAATATTTTGATTATATTAAAAGGGGTTTATTCTCCTTTTTCATTGTCTGGGCAGGAAATAGAAAATAAGTCACTTGGTGGTGGTAAATGATCGATCATTATCACCGTTAGTTAAGAGCTAGGCTGGTGTAAGCATCTAAGCTACCGAAATCATAGTGCTTGAAAAGACTCTCACGAACACTTTCCATTTTCCCAAGCAAAAGAAACCCACGCGAGCATGAAAACCGTTTTCTAGAGGAGGTGTAGGAAGCAATCTAAGTCGACGTGCTAAGGGAATTGGCGACCTCCGCGTCACAGGACTGATTCAATTAGAGACATCGCCGCGGGAACGCTCGGGATGACGCCGGCGGGCCGCCGCCGCCACCGCCGCCGTGACGCGCCGAGACGGCGGTGGCACGCCTGTCAAGCCTACGGCTCTAGAGCGTCTTCAGGTCGCACCTTGAGGATAGAGGTCTTAGAAATGTATGGTTTCTAAACGAAGTATAGCACAATTCCGTGAACCACTAACTTTTTATGCTCTTTGTAGTTATATGCATGAGGTAATTTGCATTTTTAAAACGTTTTCAATACTAAAGCGGCCTGCAAAGGCATTCCTTTATTTTTTATTACTCTTAGGAGTAACAAAAAAATCAAATTAAGCAGTGTTACATACGTATAAAAATAGAAACGGGTAGATAACTTAAGTATTGGGAAAACAAATTAACTACGTTGTACTTCTAAAATAAGCGGCATCGGCGGGCAACAATGCAGTAAATTGTGTTAAAAATAAATCCACTTAAACATATTTGCAAATTCGATTTAAAAAGGGCAGCATTGCAGAGGGGGTAAGGTCGGGTCGAGTCACAAGCTCGTAGGTGAAAACGTTAGGCGAGCGACAATCCCGGCGGAGACGCGCCGGTTTTTATCTGTTTCCTCGGCAGCCGCGCGGCTCGCTCGACCGTATAATTGGACGAGAACGACGCGATCCCAATAGCGCGCCCTTATCTGTTCGCGGCAAATCCACCCCCCCAAAACCCCCGGCAATAAGTTTTTAGTGAGTAATTCAAGATAACCCCTTGATGTTGTTCATTTTCACACTTCCTTTCGCGAGAACAGCTCTTTATTGCGTAATATGTAACTGTCTCGTCGCCGACGGCGGTCCCGGGGGCGCAGACAAACTTCGCCCCTTTTATGATGTTAATGCGATCGCCTCGACCCTCCCTGGATAATGATAATTGCTTTTTCCGAAATTATTGTTTGATGTTGTCGCTTTAATGTCGTTTCCCAAACTTCTGTAAATGGCATTTTAAGTTACGTTAACAGTTCATAGTCTTTATGCATCTACACTCTAATGCCAGGGCAAGTAAATTCACCGAGTTTCTAAACGGTAATAGGAAAAGTTACTCATAAAGTTCTGAAAAAAAACGCTGAAGTGGATACAGTGGCCAGCACTTTCATTTAAAAAAGGAACAGAAGAACGTAGAATACATATTCCTGCCATGGCGTTTTGTTATTTTCTCTAGTTTTCCGTAGCAAAGCGGGAGGCTGCGAATTGTCGTCGTATTAGCCGGTATCAGATGGGCGCTGGGCACTCGGTTGCGGATGCTATCTGCCCCTCTTGCCCCTCCCGCCCCCTCGCACCGTGTGGGTGGGTGCCTCAGCTAAAATCTAACTCAGTTTCGCAGCATCAGCTGGTTTTCATCTCGCTTTTATTTTGCTTTGTGTGGGCACACATTAGAACAAAACAAAGTATACCTGGCTGTCATGTTTTGTATTCTTTTTCATTTGCGCATTTTATTTTTCACTTGTTAGTCTGCCTTTAGCTAAACTTTATATAGTAGGCCAAAAAGTTTGTTTTAGAGGTAATCTCCGAAACTATAGTTATTGTAGAAATCAATCATTATTTTACTGAAATACCTTAGTTTGTAATTTTTGATGCTTTCAGCCTTTGCGGCTCCTGCTAAAAAACATGTGCAAACTGCAACACTTAGAGTTTTAAGAACAATAGTAGCGGATAGATACTTAGGCGTTTGCGATCTGTCGTCATATTCTAGCGTTATCTGATGGGCGTCCGTCCAACCCTGCGCTATCTCTCCAACATGTTTCTATGTTGTAAACTGTAAAATAATCATACATATCTATTTAGAACAGAAAATTATGCTGATATTATGTTATGAATGGGTTATGTTTATGTATGAGACAGAAATAAACAATTGAAATTAAAACACAAATAGTAATTAATTAAGTTATTACTTAAAGTGAGTATACATTACGAGTTCAGCCTATAGAAGTTAAAAAATAAAGGTTTTCTAAGATTCTATTAATAAAACACTATTTATATTAATTCCACTAATATTATTATATTTTATTATATTTTGCTATCGATAAAATAATATATTAGTGGAACTAGTGTAAATAGTGTTTTATGAATAACATACTATGGAGTTCCATGAAGAAGTAACAACAGAAAATTTAACATAAATAAATACTTTTTTAAGATTGATTTCGAGAAAACCTTTTATCATAAAAGCGCAAATGGATATTGAGAGACAAATTAGATTCTAAACACGCCAGCAACATAAACCTTCAATAACGCAAAAATCAATTTAGAAGTTCGTAGAACAATTTCGTCAGATCAAAAACATGATTCGAGCTCATCTTCAGGGGATCAATACGGAGGCTCCGAGCATATCACGTCGCTGGCTCTCATTTGGGGATCCGCCGAAAACGTCTTTTTTATTGTGTTCATTATTTTGAAAGAAATTGCGAGAGCATTAAGTTGAGTATAGGGTGGGACGCGACGGGCCTATTACCGGCTGCCTTGTAATCTGCGCGCCTCCGCTCGCCGCTCCAACTCAGCAACACATATCAATTTGTTAGCGAATTCTTGCTCACAGACATTCCGATTGGCCAGTGACAAATTATTTGTAAAGTTTGTTACGCCTGCCGTAATCATAAGGCTGGAAACGAATCGAGACGATTCTCGGGTTTATGAAATCCAGTTTAAAATTATGTTGCGCGTCCGGCAGACTGCGCGGTCCGTGGCAGCGCATAAACGACCCATCGGCGCACCAGCCCTGTAATTTCCCCCTAATTTGCCCGTTTTAAACCTGTGATCCAAATTAGAATTTGCATAAAATTGTTAATGACAGTTAACGCAATATCCGACGTGTTAAAATTGGCATCTATTACATTTTTATTACCCACGGTCTCTTTTACATTAACGACGGATTTCTTGTTATGTTTTAAAAAAAGCAAATTAGTCGGGTTTAAAATGTTCGAGTCGCGGACAAAAAACTTGTTTTTTTTGTAATGTTTCGTCTAGAGGTAGTGGCAACATGTTGGGTGGCAATAATTACTTACTCTAACACTTTATTATAGTCTAAATAATGATTATAAGTGAGTGAGAGCTTGGTCGGTGGCGCGGTCCGCGGCCTGTAATCTCGAGCCGGCCCCCAATCACGCATTTCTCACCCGGGCGCGTTGAAAAAATAATACCTCCTGAGATTTGTCTATAATTTGCTGGATGCCGCCGCCGCTGCGCCTGCGCCGACCGCGCGTGCACGCTGAGAGTCCCGGCTTCCTCCAAGCCTCCAACTGCTGCACTCCAATTCTTTTGTTATTATTTTATTTAGACAGTGGCTTTCTAATAGCTACTATTATTTTTAGACAGCATCCGTTTTCGACTACCGACAAAGTTTAATACCATTTTCACTGACAGCGATAAAATCGATAATATTGCTCTACATTTACCCAAATATAATAAAAATACATTGTATTGCGCATTTATCTCGTCCATCATAATGCTCTATTCATACCAGACGTGTTGTGTTGTGACCACATCAAAAATATCCTATTCTATGGGAAATTAGGCGCAAAATTCGTGTCTGGGTGATATTTTGACGTTTGAGTGACAGTTACTTTCAATAAAGAATTATGCGTAACCAACAACTGTCGGAAAGTCGAAAAAGTATTGTTCGAGATCGGTAACAATGTGGCTCTATATCTCAGACTAAAACGCTATATAAAGAATGCGAGTGGATGTAAATATTTAATAAGTGGTTGCTTTGTTCAACACCGTCGCAAGGGATGTCGGTATCAGTTACGCTAAGCCTGATAAAGTCAAGCTGTACTGTGAAGTTGGAGTTTTTGCTTCTCATACTCGGCCACACAGCTTGTGCTGTCAAAGAACATGAACGATTGGTTTTTGAACGCTACCTACCGTCACCTCGCTCGCAACTCCCTCAGACAATGTCCATTCAATAAGACAAGATCGTGTTACGCTGCCACAGAATCGATGTTTATCTTTATTTGACGAAAAACCCGAGCACTTTTTCGTGGAGACGGACGTTTCGTTTTCTCTTTGATTCGTCTTGTTTTTGTTGCAATAAAAAATATCGAAATACGGTGGCTGCAGGTGAGGTAGTGATCGACGGCTGATAATTCGGATTGACAGGCTGAGTGTCAGAAGCTAAAAAAAGATAGCCACGTTGAACCACCCCGATTTTCTGCCATGCTGCATACAATAAATACCTCAGCATTTACTCGCTAAAAACAATGTAACTGCAAATAGATCTCCGTGAAAACCGTAAAGACGTGACATTAACCAGAGTGATTTGCAGTGCCTATACACCAGAGTAGATAATAGCAGTATCTCGTTTCAGATTTAGCGTTGAAAGTGCTTCAAAGTGGTGTTGTACGGAGCCCTGGGGCGACGCGACCAGACACCACGTCACAGAGTATACAGGGCGTCCCAGGTAACCCTTACCAGTGAAGATCTGTGGTCAGGAGCGTTAATACCCGTCCATTGGAGCCCGCATGTGTGTGCCGCGATATGTTGTAGTTTTTGAGATTTTTGATGTTTTTTAATTTAGGGACCTACTGTCGGTGTATGAAAACTACTTATAGTTTTTTATAGTATAAAAAAAAATGTGCATACATACATATAGTCACGCCTTTATCCCTAATGAGGTAGGCATAGCGTAAATGACCAAAACAAAGTCAAGAGTCTTTCGCCACATCTGACAAAGTTTTGAGGGTTATATAATGTAGATTTGTAGGTATATTGCTGTAGTGACAGGTTGTCAGCCCATCGCCTAAAATGCAATGTATTGTAACCCTCGGATCCCTTAGCTATGTTTTTCTCTCGCTCCCAGTCCAGCATGAAAGAATAATAAAATTGTGTCTGGCTTGAATACAAACAAACTGAATTAGAATAAATGATGCACTGCTCTGAAAGTGTTATGGCAAAAATAACCATATTTTTTTAAAAAAAGTAGTAATACAAGAAGACCATTTATCTCAAAAACTACAATATATCGCGGAACATACATGGGGCTCAATTGATAGGTATTAGTGTTCCCTCACCACAGACCTCCGCTGGAACAGTTAACGTGGGACACCCTGTACAATAGACCACGTCTAATGTCCCATTGTGAGATCTCGGCCGAGTATGGCATGCGTTGTGACGGATTACTGAACTGTTAGCCGCTTATTGATAGCATGCATTATTGGGCATTCTCCTATAAGTCAAGCCGACGATGATTGTGAGGGAAAATCACTGCATATGTATCCGTGATGTGATGATGATCGATTCGTATATATGTGGTAGTTCTTCCATGCTTTACTGAGTGAGATAGAAAAACATATAATTTTCCAGCTGCTCTTCCTCCCAGGCATGCTGTAGAAGTCAGCAAAAGGGATTCAAGGGCTACAGTGTATTGTAATTTAGGCGATGGGCTGACAACCTGTAACTAAAATTGCCCTCAATCTTGTCAGCCGTGGCGAAAGCTCTTTTTACGTTTTACGCTTTACCTACCTCGAAAGGGATAAAGGCGTGATTTGATGTATGTATGTTAATTCTTTGCTAGGCCGATGACGTTCGCTCATCCTGTACGGTTTCTACGTTACACAGAGAAAAAAAAACTAAACAAACACATCAACATATTTTTAATTTGTGGTATATTTCTATTCCTAATTCATTGGAATGATGACAAATCCACTCTGTGAAAGAACGGTAAACGAAGTCACGTATCATTTAAGTACAGATTAAGGGTGTACTCGGACAGCCCTTGCGATTAGTAGTCGGGATCCGGCGAGCTCAGGGCATCGGAACGCAAAGCCGCCAGTAATTGCGGCTTCGTCGCTAACCCCGGCGATCTCTTAACCCCGAGCGATGTTCGTTAGAAACGATACAAACAATACCCGTAGTGTTCTCAAAACATGACTCACAAAAAACTACCAGATACATTTCAGTGCCCATTAGAAACAATCAACGTCTTTAGTATCGCCGGCAACGAAAGCGCTTTCACGGTCGGAGGATCGGCAGCACAAAAACAATGACTGATAAATTACACCAGCTAACTAACTGAACGCAAATGTTTCTCGGGCGATCTTTCACCGCGCTGCTGCCGCCCGCGCTGCGCCCGCGCAAGTCATCCAGGCATCTCGGCGGCGATCACAAATTACAAACAAAAAGCTAGGAGCGTCCTAATCTGACGTCGCATCACGGCCGATCATCGCTGATCATGATTTACGAACACGCTGAACGCTGATAGGTGATCGGCCCCGAACAATTGATTCCCGATTCGAGCTCGAGTTCTCCATCCGTTTCTGTCTATTCAAATTTGGTTTATTAAATGATAGATTCACTGACAAGGACACAGCGAACAAGCCGGTTTAATAGAGAATTTATAGTTGCGGCTTACGGTTTCGTAATAGGTCAGTCGGTTTGCGAAGCTCTAATGAATTATGATTTATGACTGAACAGCAATTTGCCTTTCGCAACCTCTGTACGCATTGTTCACTTTTTCATATTTGGAAAGTAGGTTGTTGTTATCACAGATGTTGTATTGGGATTGCGAATCAAGCGCGTTTGTAGGAGTTGTTGTTAAAAAAGTTGTATAAAGAATTCAGAGGTCGAGATGCCGATCGATCACAACACGATCTGTTTGGCGGAGTGGTCTATCTGACGCGGGTATGCGGGCGTCGGTCTGCGGCGGTGGGCTTGGGCAAGCCCCATGTCAGCCCACCTGTCCGATTAGCATCACCTCTTTTGTGCTAGCGGGTCACTCACTGACGCATACCGCTCCACAAATTGAAATCTGTTTCGTTATGCCGAGTCAAGGAATCTAGCTGACGCGGAGAAATGCCGCCGGATTAGTCGCTGACTAATAAGCGACGCTTCCACATTCCCCAACTTTACATTAACAATCGCTGGGTCGCGTGCGCTCGAAACCATCAGCTATATTGTCAGCACTCAACGATATCAAACCTCCATTACCGGCCAATATCAATATCGGGGGCTTAATTGATTACAAAAACAATGTTACTTCACCACCTAGCACGATCGGTTCCTTGCATATTAGTTTGAATTAAAAGCGGTGGATACCAAATGCTGGCATTAACCGGCGGCCCTAGAGACTCCATTACGGGCAATAAAATGCCTATTATTATCGAGGGCCGAAAAGCCGATGCACGCGATGCAATTACTTGATTGGCGGTGTTCTGGCAGGGCCTGGTGGCCGTGATTGATGGTGCACGTAATTAGAAAACACTTCAGCGTGTGTCTTCATTGGGCGTGTTATCAGCGCGCAGCACTTACGCGCTGACTCACAGCACAGCGCGTGCGGCTTGCGGAGCCTGCACTCGCGCGCAATCTCTCAAACACTCGAAAAATTATCTCCAAAATGATGCTCATGCGTTTCTTATCGCATTTGACGTTTCTGGTCAAATAGCTACGAACGTTTTGTATTTTACTTCCATGCTGGACTGGGAGTGAAAGAAAAACATAGAATGTACCAGCTGCATTACCTCCCGGGCATGCTTTAAAAATTAGCTAAGGGATTCGAGGGTTTCAGCATATTGTAAGTTAGGCGATGGGCTGACAACATGTCACTACGGCGATATGCCTGCAAATCTATCTTAAATTGCCCTCAAAACTTTGTCAGACGTGGCGGAACGACCTTTGTTTAGGTAGTTTACGCTCTGCCTACCCCATCAGGGATAAGGGCGTGATTATATATATTTTCATACAAAAATATATACACCAAGATTAAGTAGGCTCATTTCATACTGTAGTAATAGCTAACCCAATCCCACGATAAGTGGCGGAAGTTCCAAATACTCCTTCCGTCTAATCCACTACTTACTAGCTTCCAGCTGCACTTTTTTCTTAGCAGACCTATTAAACGAAAACATATATGTAATTTTCTTCTATCTCAAATTAGTCTGTTTGTGTGGGATAATCTACAACAGAAGCGTAAAAGAGCGACTTCTCAAATCAGTGTAATCTACGATGTTACAACGGGAAACAGTTCCATCAACCAATATTTATTGTGTGCCAATATAACGATTAGAAAATACAAAATAACAAAGATGATTTATTCATACTCCTCATACATCTGGTCCAGACGTTCGATACCTTCTCAGAATACTTGCGAAGCTGCTTTGCAAATGATACAAACCATCAGGCGGAGAGTGAGCGTCCGATAGCGGCCGACACCTCGCGATTTATTGCAAACGCTCAATGTGAGCTATTTCCGGACAATAATATGGTATTCTCAGACGTGGATATGAGCTTCCAATGCGTCGAAGTACTTCGCAAAGTGAAGCCCGAATCTATATTAATAATTCTCTTTAATGAGACACTTTGAAACATTTTGTTTAAACCAGACGGTTGTGCTTTAATCTGGTTTTCTTAGCGTTGTCGCATAACTTGGGGCTGGAGGAGATTTCGCTCGGAGCAGCGGCGGCGTCCACCCGACTCGCGACGCCGGCAGCCCACAAGTAATCAACCTATTAATAAGGAGCTTAGCATTAATACGACCAATTAAAACGACGACTCCCGTCTTGAGACGCCCACAGTTTTTGGGCCCGTTCCAGTCAGATTAGGTTACTTCAGCGCACTAGTAGGCATGTGGCATCCCATTATTATAAAACGCAACTTTTTTTCTTAATTTTGGTCCATCTCATTTCCATGGGAATGTTATGTAAATGCGTTGTATTAATATTCAATTGTCGATAACGCTCATCGCCCGTAATTTTAGCCGGGGGCAAACATTAGGTATGGGCCGTGACTGCGTTGACAGTGGAAGGGGGAGCGGTATCTTTGTCGGCGTCTCCTTTGATGGGTGCGCGGGCGCCAGTAGCGATGGTCTCGAGTGCCAGTTTACGAGCACCGACAAAACTTTATTGCCAGTCTGCCAGCTTCAATCAATAAGCGCGAATGGCCATTAGCCGAGCAAAGCATTGCACCACACATCAGCCAAATTTCGCACGCTCCAACCAACGGTTTTTAGTTCTTCATACTTCGTAATAAACGGGAGGAAAACTTGTTTTAATTTCAGACATTGAGACCAAATTACTGTTTTCGTTGTTTATTATGAAGCAGGATAAATTCTGGACAGCAAACTTATTATACACGTAGATTCTGGATTCCATAAAAAGTGGAATATGCGTGCATGCACGTTGCACATTATCGGCGTAGCTAAACGGTAGATTGGGTACAAGCACAAGTATTACAAGTATCTATTAAACCTCACCCAGACGTGGCTAGACTCCTGCAGAAGGTGTTGGGATGTTCGCTGGCGATAATAGCGTACGCGCGTCTTTACAACTATTAGGGTTCATAAGGTGCGTGTATACGTTCTTGGCGTTCTTGGCTCGGATCGGCGGGTTCCGGCGAGCAATATATTTAGCGTCATTAGGCGCAATCTGCTCCCAAGAGGCTCGATTGTGGCGCAGACCAAGCATCGATAGCAATCCATTGCTGGTTTTCGTTGAATCTTATCTTTCGCAGTCCTTCATGGTCATCAAAGGATGTTGAATTCTGCGTCACGTTGCCAGCCGGTCTGCCAAGATTGGCTTGGGCCGTAAGGAGGCGTACCGTTTATGCGCTATAACACGACTACCGCGAACCCGCGCGCAAAAACGTTGTTTCATCAACACCAGCTCCGCCGGACGGTAATTAGTCTCGATTGCGAATGGACCGCTTTATGCCACAGGAAGCTGTTAAAGTATCAAAGGAAATTTATTGATTATAATAATTTATGTTGTTCTTGACGAGGAAGTGTCTAGATACTTAAAGATTTTTATGGGGGCTTTGAAGGTTGTCTGGTTTCTATTGAGTTTAGGTGGGCTACCGGTTGGTCTATGGTGGTTATTTAATTTGTGTAAGATGTATAGTATAGCACTGACTATTCAATAGCACCCCGTAATAATTATGTTTCTGCATTCTTGTTTTCTTCACATTTCTTGTCTGTTTACAACTATTAAAAATATATTTTCTACGAGTTATAAACACAACTCAAAAAAAATTATACAAAAAGCAGTAATGCTGTTTTTTTTTTAAATATTAGCATTTACCTAGTAATTGATAAGTAAATCGTGATGAAGAATGTTTGCTTGGTTCCCTTCTGCCTAGTGCCCTCCGTGGCAATAAAATGATATCGTTACAGCTAAAGGTCCGCAGTAATAGGCGAGACCGATCGAACGTCGGCCGAATTTGCAAAAAATCCTCCGAGACTGCAAACTGGATGTAGAGTCAGCAACTAAGTAACTCCCATACAATTTTGTTTTTAACAATTTACGCAAATAACAAAAGATATTTCTTTTTTTAATTAGTACTTATTACTTACTACCGTTCTCAAGAATATGGCACAATCTCTTTAGGTACAAATTTTAAAAATCAACACATTTAAAAAAATCCCAAATACAAGTAACTATAAGAACAGCAATGGTTTTTCTTAGTTAATTTATAAACTTTTGATTTTGTTTTCTATGACTTGACTTTTGCTTGACTTAGGCCCGTATTTATAATCAGCTCTCAAGAGTGACAGCGAGTTTGAGTTCGTATCAGAAATGTCATTTCAGTACAAAACGACCTGTCAAATCCATACTTAATATATCTCTTAATCTTGAGATCGTTTTCTAAATACGAGCTTATAACTGCTATAGAGTCAGAACGTGCATTCAAAGCACGCTTAAATTACATACTTATAGTCACGCCTTTATCCCTAATGGGGTAGGCAGAGCGTAAATGACCGAAACAAAGGTCGTTTCGCCACGTCTGACAAAGTTTTGAAGGTTGTTTAAAAAAGCACTCTTAAATTTAAAAAAGTAAAGTAAAGTTGTTTAAAAATGGATTTCTTTGTGAAGTTTCAGGAGAACCTGCCATTTTTGCCTGAAATAGCTCACGGGTTATCCCTTATTTAGTTACGTTGTACACAAGATATAAAGAATCGAGTTTGCCTCGATTCTAAAACAAGAAGAAAGAAATCTCTATAATAATGGCTCATGGGTTTTCCCTTATTTAGTTACGTTGTACCCAAGATATAAAGAATCGAGTTTGCCTCGATTCGCAAAGAAGAAGAAAGAAATCTCTATAATGTTTTTGGTAATCATTTCTGCGGACGGTGGGTGTGAGAGAGCGGCTCCTCAAAGAGCGGCGCAGGTGCTTAAATCGCGATCAAACATAATCGAACGAGCTCATCGCGAGCTTTTCACATGCATAATCAACCGCCACACTACAACACACCTTGCAGTATGCAGTGTATACGGGGTGTAAGGGACAGCGTCCGACAAACTGATAAGGGATGCTCAGTCAACGACACTGAACAACTTCTACCAGAATTTTTTTTCAGAAAGTAAAAAAATGCTGCTTTTTTACTTTCTTTTAATGACTTCCATGCTGGACTGGGAGCGAAAGAAAAACATAGAATGTGCCAGCTGCATTTCCTCCCAGGCATGCTGTTAAAATCAGCTAAGGGATCCGAGGGCTTCAGTAAATTGTAATTTAGGCGATGGGCTGACAACCTGTCACTACAGCAATATACCTACAATTCTATCTTAAATATCCCTCGAAACTTTGTCAGATGTGGCGGAACGACCTTTGATTAGGTCGTTTACGCTCTGCCTACCCCATTAGGGATAAAGGCGTGATTATATGTATGTATATATGTAAAAAAATGCTTTTTCATACAAATTGTTTGATCGAGTTGGACATTTTGTATGTAAAAGAAAGAATCACTTCCTGAAATAATTGCTTGGTTGAAGTTGTTCAGTATCGTTAACTGTGCAACCCCTATCACCTTACACCCGGTATAGAGTCCTTCCATGCTGGACTGGGAGCGAAAGAAAAACCTACATAAACCTACAAATCTATCTTAAATAACCCTCAAAACTTTGTCAGACGTGGCGGAACAACCTTTGTTTAGGTCGTTTACGCTTTGCCTTTTACCTTCCATGCTGGACTGGGAGCGAAAGAAAAACCTACATTAACCTACAAATCTATCTTAAATAACCCTCAAAACTTTGTCAGACGTGGCGAAACAACCTTTGTTTAGGTCGTTTACGCTTTGCCTTTTACCTTCCATGCTGGACTGGGAGAGATAGATAAACATAGCGCCCTTCTTCCCGGGCATGCTGTAGAAGTCAGCAAAAGGGACTCGAGGGTTACAGTGTATTGTAATTTAGGCGATGGGCTGACAACCTGTCACTATAGCAATACACTTTTCAATCTAAAATTGCCCTCAATTTTTGTCAGACGTGCCGAAAGCGCCTTTTACGAGTCGTTTTACGCTCTGCCTACCCCGTAAGGGATAAAGGCGTGATTTTATGTATGTATGTATGTACGCTTTGCCTACCCCATTAGGGATAAAATCGTGATTACATATATGTATGTATAGCTTGCTATGGGCAAATCGGTGGACTGCACACTTATCCACCCAAGTTACACAGAGTACACCTACGCTGAAGAATCTGCAAGGCAGTATACGTACTGCTGGGTGTGTTGTATGTAGTAGCGCTTGATTATGCATGTGAAAAGCTCGAATCTGACTACTATAATCTGACAGGTACCTCGCTGCACATTACACCTACGCTAAAAACAATTAAAAGGCAGAATACTGTGTATACATACATACATATAATCACACCTTTATCCCTAATGGGGAAGGCAGACAGTAAATGACCTAAACAAAGGTCGTTCCGCTACATCTGACAAAGTTTTGAGGGTTATTTAAGATAGATACATACATATAATCACGCCTTTATCCCCAGTGCGGTAGGCAGAGCGTAAACGACGTAAACAAAGGTCGTTCCGCCACGTCTGACAAAGTTTTGAGGGTTATTTAAGATAGATTTGTAGGTATATTGCTGTAGTGACAGTTTGTCAGCCCATCGCCTAAATTGCAATGAACAGAAACCATAGTATCCCTTAGCTGGTTTTTACAGCATGCCCGGGAGGAAATGCAGCTGGGACATTCTATGTTTTTTCTCACCCCCAGTTTAGCATGGAATTAATTAGCAAGCTAAGTATAAGCAAAAAAACGCTGTACCTCTCTGTACCGACTGTTGCTCGTTACGATACATACCTTCAAACGAACCTTAGATATTAAGTATGCCCACTGCCTTGCAAACACATCTTGTGCACTGAACAAAATACTCGTTTAAATACGAGCACATAAAGTAATGTGTTTGTGACAATAATGTTAAAAAATAAATAAATCAAGTTTCTTGATAACCACTATCAAGTTCCTAATAATTTCAATCCACAGAATAATTGATCTTAACTTATTGTCTAAAACATATTACTTGATGTGCTCGTATGTAATTTCTATACCCAAAGGTTGCCTGGTAGAAATTGCTGCTTTAGCAATAAGGCCGCCTATATTGTACTGTCACGTTTGTTCCTTTTTATTTCTGTTGTATGTGTTTCTTTGTGCAATAAACAATTTTGTATTGTATTGTATGTACACAAGTTCCTTGATCAATTCAACCAAGATTTTTTTTCAGTGTGTAGGATTAGCTCAGGCTGATCAGCTTGCGGCCAAATGAGCGAGCGTGCATGATCAACGCGCCATAATACATAATCTACCGGACTATTTCAACTTAGTTGAACCCTGTGTCTCTTCTCTGTCTCCTAATTACCACAAGAGCTTACACAGTGTCAATTCTAAAGCATGTATTACAGTCTGTCTTCTAATAAGAATAATATTGTCTTATACGAAACCAATTCTTCTAATACAACCCTAAAAGACTTTCTCATATAATAAGATCACTGTCTCTGTCTTTACAGATCCAACACCCTCTCGAAATACAACCCTCAAAAGTCCCTATCAAATGACTGGCGCCGGAACTCTTAAAACCCCCGTCGGCGAACGTAAGAAGTCTGATATCTTCAGAAGTCTTCGCCTACCAAAGATCAGCTCCCGGAATAGGCGTAGAAAAACCGCATATGGCCCTGCTATCAACTATCGGCCACGGGCGAACACTTGTTACTTTTTAATGGACTTTTTTGTATGCTTTTGAGATGCACCTCTGATGCAACAATGAGTAAAATGCATGGGTAAACTGATAAAGATTTATATTTTGGTTAGACCGTAGTGGATGCATTTCACGTGTAGGAAGTTTATGAAACATTAAAAAATCGTTTTCCGCTCGACACATATTCAGTCTATAAAACTAATAGTACCTAACTTTCTTATCGCAAATAACGAGCAATTTCTGAACAATTCATAAAGCTATATGCAATTACATGCCTACTAGTACTTACTGGTTGAAAGTTAGGTGTTATTCAATGGTCTCGACATACTTATTGTAATTTTGGTGTGCCTTTTCAGTCCAATAAATAACCGAACGTTCTTTCCACTAACTGGAGTTTTATTTTACTTTTATGGCATACTTCAGTTTCTAAACAACATTATTAACACATCTGGTGTACGGAAACATCTCTCTTCACTGGAATGGTTTACGATCACAATTGTCACCAATTAACAGGGTGTCCCACAAAAAACTAGACCACCATCGCGGAAACACCTCAGCTAATGTGTGAGGTGACAAACCGAGATAGCAGCGCCACCAGAAAACAAGAAAAAATAATAAGGGCGTAGTTTTGCGAAACCACAGGGGTGCGGGGCCTTAATAGTGGGCAAATGTCCAAACATGGACCTCCGGGGATGACGTCGAAGTCCCATACGACGAAAGCTAAGGCTCAGGGAGACAGATGTCTTGGGAACATGTGCGAAATCTGAAGTCGTGGTGATTGATAAATGACGATCTTGATTTTGGATCTCACAGCAACAAAGTAAAAGTCATGTCCAAGACATTACTAAGATAACCATTTACGAAAAGATATCTGATGAGATATATTTTTGTTATTTTAAGTGATTCGTAGGTATATAAACTTTAATATGCCTAGTTTAGAATATTTATAACCGCTGACACTTCTAGTAATTTGACTCTGGGTGAATTGATCGATCTCCGCGTGATCTCCATTCGACTAATTAAAAATCAAGTACTACCTTCAAATTCTAGACATTTAGAAAGCTTCAACAAATAATTTATATATATTACGTGTATTACAACGATTTTGCTTGGTTTTACCTCAATATTCAGTGTATTTATAAATGTCACTACATTCATAAATTGTTTACGAACAATGTGAACCTTTGTTACGATAATTACGCTAACTACTTAATGCCTAAATGTGTGTGAGGTGCGCCTGTTATCTACGTTATGCATAGCTTAAGTTTTCTCATGTAAGTGAAATATAAATTTCTTATAGGAAATAGAATTCTTTAACCATATAACTTAATTTCAAGATTTAAACGCAAGACCTGTGAACAGAGACGCCTGGAGAGATGAAGGGGAGGCTTTTGCCCAGCAGTGGGACAATTTATAAGCATTAAAAAAAAAACATCACATTACATTTTTCACCAGTCATGGGGTTTTATACAAAAGCAGTTGTTGCGTGTAACCATAGTTTTGACCAGGAGACGCCCTCCATATTTCACCACACAAAGGAGTGTTACTGAAAATGTCTTAATAGTGTCGCGAGAGTGTGGTTTGAATCGGTTTGATGAATGGCCACCCTGGGCTGGGCTGTAACGAGCGATGTATGGCGCCGGCAGATGTTGCGAAGTTGCGGTTACTGCAGCGATCTAAGGGGTGTAGTGAGAGGTTTTGGAAAGTGGTAGACAAAATCGATGTGTCAGAGAAACTTGAAAAATGTTTTAATGTGTGTAGATACATATATTTAATCACGCCTTTATCCCTAATGGGGTAGGCAGAGCGTAAACAACCTAAACAAGGGTCGTTCCGCCACGCCTGACAAAGTTTTGAGGGTTATTAAAGATAGATTTGTACTATTACTGTATTGACAGGTTGTCAGTCCATCGCCTAAATTGCCATATACTGAAACTTTCGGGTCTCTTAGGTTTAATTGTGTTTAAGATTCCTAAATATTTGTTTTTTTTTTTACGGTAGTTTACGGTGGAAAGACTGGTAAGTCTTTCTCAAAATAAAACTCAAAGAAAGAAGTGTAGTTCTATGTGTTTCAATTTTGCATTTTTTTAAATGTATGTTTTTTTTTTTGAAAATCTGTTAATTTTTTGAATTTTCGATGGACTTTTAATGTTGACTAGATATTGAAATAAATATCATAGTTTTCGATCTCCAATGACTCCAAAACGGATCATCCTGTACCAGCCCGCCTCATGCGAAGCACATCTTAATAACGAAATAATTGGCTCACTGATCCTTTCAAAACCTCACCATTGAAGTGAGAAATCTTCAGATCAATCTTGTTTACATCGACCAGAAATTGTCACAACAGAACAACAGTGGGGCGCTTCAAATATAAAGAAATCGTATTCTTCTTCATTCAAAACAATTCAATGGTAAGTGTTGTATTGAATACCCTTCAATAAAGTAAACATGAGAATGGGAAACAATGTATTTTGAAGCCTTTGAGTACATTTGCCACACCACAGGGATGATTTTTTATAGATGTGTAATTTTAAAAATGTTTTTTGAAATTATTCCATCCAGGCTAGAAAGAAAGTTGCGAATCCAATACAGACTAAGCACTCTGAACTACTTTTTATGCAAAGCAAAACAAATGTACATATTAGTTGGCTTGAAAATATATAAATATTCATGTTTTTCTTCGAAGGTTTATTTGGAATTTGAGGTCCAAGCTTTCACTGTAATTAACTACTTTAATGGATAGTGAAGAGGAGGTTAGTGGTTTATAAGTTTATGTGGCTTATGGTCACTTTCTTTGACGACTATAGTTGCAAATAAAATGTGTGGTCAACATCATCCGTGTAATACCTACCAAGTCGTTCATTGAATTCTATTTGCATGACTTGATAAAACAGGCCTATTGCTTTTACTATTACAAAATAAATACAAAAAAAATTACTAAATGTAAAATAATTCTTAAGAATGTAATTCTATTGGCATTCATAGCATATTACTTGGATATAACCTTCGATGATACTTACAACTAAAAATGTTGTGTACTATCGTGACCATAGTTACGAGTAATGAGCAATATTCTACAAAGGCATTTTAAGACGAGAAGGAATGCGCGTCGTGTGGAGTGAAGGCAGCGGTGACCGAGCCAGATATGTCTTCGTCACAATTTACATAAATGATATATGCGATCCGCCTAATACGCCGCGTTAGTCATTTATTAAATGGCCTGGAGTCCCGTGGAGGCGATATGAGAAGGACATCCTACAGAGATCAAAGACCATCGCTTGGGTCGGGTTGCAAGAACGCAGCAAGCTCACTGTAAAACAAGCAGTGGACGCCACTTTAGTCTCTGGTGGTTCCTAAAAGACATAGTTAGGATATGTCTCGCGCTGGCGTAGCCGCATAGCGCGCGTGCCACCCCGCATGCGCGGACAGCGTGCAGCGCCGGCGACGCCGGACCACACTGAAACCACCTCCTCATGAGAACAAGCTCGCCTCTTCTGGGTCAACCTTGTTGACGCATGTAAATCTCCCAACAGATCATTATCTAAACGCAATTATTTAAACGTTGAAATGTCACGGCTAAATCAATGCTCCGAGGAACAGTCAATCTTTAGCTAAGAATTTAAGCAATCGATTATAAAAAAGATAAACAAACATGCGAATAAGCAGAAGTATTTTTTGCAACGAGGTGTCAGTATAAAAAAGAACTATTGTCTGACAGAAGTGTGTCCAAAAGTCCATCCACGTGTGGTGAGCACACGCCCTCTGGCCGGTGGTCGAGCGCGGGTGGTCCGGTGCGCGCGCGCAGCCGGGAGGCGTCAGCTTCACACATCTATGCGCACGACTCCGCCGGCCACTCACCTCCAACACAATCACAGCCTACCACCAAGGTCACAAGGCACACATTCCCTTCCCGCCCTTTCTGACCATTGCTCCCTTTCTAAAGCCAAAGCAACATAACCAACTCATTAAACATGATAGTATAAGTCTACCGAAAGTAAAGATTTCGACGTAATAACAGATGGGTGTTAATTGCTATCATGAGGCGTCAATAATTGTTTTTTTGGCCACTAATGGCAAGAAGTTCCGGGTTATGAAAGTTTTTGTAGAGTGTAATCAAGTCGTAATCAGTGGGTTGGCTAGGCCGTGTGAGCTACTCTTGCCCGCAGAGGGAAATTACTGCTTTTGAGAATCTATCTCCGGCGCTACTTTCGTGTTGAAGTGTTTGTGAGAGTTGTATGAAGACATTAGAGAACTTTATGATTCGTTGCGTGTGGTTCCCTCTGTAATTCATGGTGCAATCACGGCTCTCGTGTCCCTGCAATTTATGAGCGGTTTGTAACGCTATTGAAACATGAATGCGCTTTTTGTGGAATGCTAGACGGATATTTAGTGCACGTATCACTGCATCCAGCCGGAAAGCTCGCCATAACCGTCGCTAATGATAGCTACAGGAATAAATTAGGCCAACACATTTCGAAAAACAATTTGTAATGGTTTACTGCCGATAATAAATCAAAAGTTGGGCATCTTGTTTCACAGAAACAGCGCATTGCCGAAATATTTGGAATCGCATCTGTCATCTCGTGGGCGGGTTTTTGCTGACAAAGTTTTTGTGGAGCCTCCGCTACTGCGGGTGCTAATGTAACGTCGCGTGGAGGCCGGGGTGGCTTCACGAATGACAGCAAAAGTCGTCGAAGAAAGACTTATAAATTAGTTTGGTTAAAGACGCTTATTGACTGCGTAGCTCGTTATTATGTTTGTTACAAGTTTTTATATGAGTTTTTGCAGCAACGTAAATCTACTTTGTGAACAGGTCGTGACCCCGGGACCACCCGTGCGACGCTCCAGCGGCAGACAGACCATGACAGACGTTTGCTAATCTTCACAGCTAACATTCTTATCATAATATCTTAATAATAAAACTTATCCTTGAAAATCCTCGGTATTAAAATATTTGAAATTGTTTTCTTAGCAGGTTGTTATAGATTCTTGTCTGCAAAAAGATAAAACCAGAGACGGATTTAATAAACAGGAAAGCGATCTTGTAAATCAAATCGTGTGTAGCGGGCGCGGGGTACGACAGATTCTATCGCAAAACCCACTATTTTCCATCGGAGTCGGCCATATATTTGTCAATTTTTCGTCTGACACATCCAATTTCCTATTCAGAAAAACACGGAGCCGACGTGAAGTTGGAAAACAAGGGAATGGAAAAAAGAGCGTCTCGGTCGAAACGACAGATAATCGTGTTAGCCAGCCGCACCGGCGAATAACTGATGCGGGGCGCCGCCGCCGCCGCTGCAACGAGATTGCGCTGTTTTTTCCACCGCTCCGTGGAGACAAACAAGGGATGCAAATTCGTGTTGACACCGCGATCCATCTTGTTCGCCTCTCCGGAGACCAGTTCCTGAACAAATAGAGCCGTGATTGAGACATCCCTGCGGGTTATTTGTACGTAACTCGGTTTCAGATGTTTTTCTTGCTCCTTGTTTTCCGTTCGGGAAAAATGGATGTCATGTTGCGGGTTGGTAGCGTTTGTTTGGGTAATAAATAAGCGTGGGGTCAGTAAGCAATATGCCAGCAGTTTAGTTGGCTTAATCTTGGGAATAAAGCTGGCGCGGTGTCGTGTCGTAAAGCAGAGGCTGCGACACGGGGTGGGTGTTGGTCGGGCGCAGGGCGCCGGGTGTCGGGTGCCCGGACTCCGACAGTGCAAACTGCGACCTCGCACGAATGAAGAACGGCCTGCGCTCCGCTGCACAACGCAAACCGCCGCCGTCCACTGAAATATTTAAAACTTCGCCTCTCTACGTTTCAGCATAAATCCATAAAAGTTGGATCAACCCGCATCCTATGCATATCGTTTTCAGGTCCTGTATGAATTGAAAACTTTTTAATCGACTAAGAAACAAACAACAAGATTCGATACAGCAGACTACCCTAAGAAACAAGACAAAACCTTCAATAGGCGTTAAATCATACTTACTGTTGTGTCGGCTCGTATTTCAGCTACCGTTTTCTCATTGTTCTATGCCGGCGCCGGCGAATAGATCATCCTCGGGATCGGGCTACCCGCTACCCGGTACCACTGTCCAATAAATATATTGTTTCGCGCAGAGCCAGCGCAGATAAAGCAAGCTCGCGCCTCGCTCTGCCTCGCTGAATACATGTGCGGTGCCATTGAAAGCGGATGAAGAAGAAATGTTTCACAGATTAAAATTAAATCCTATTTGTTTTATAGAATTTGACGTTGGCATTAAAATGACACTTTTTTCTTTTATCCTATTGATTTCAATATTGGCATTTTATCTTTTGTCATTTTCCTGCTCTCCAATTTCTATAACTAATTAAAATATGACAACAGACCATTGTCCAACAGAGCAGTTCCAGGATGAAAAATTTTTTTTGCCATCAACAGCATTTACCTTTAGATTTTTGTATGATTCTTCTTCTTGCATCTCCATTTTTTTGTCATGTAATATTTTGCATGCTTTGCGAAATAACTGAGTATTTATAATTATAAATCACACGACTACTAACCTGTGTATTTAACGGAGGTGTTTGACCTCAAGGTATCGACCCTTTACGAGAGTCTTCTTCATGGAGAGTGAAAATCACACACCACCTCCCGCCAGGTGCGACCTCCGACTGAATAACACTTGTTCGTCGTTTAGTGAAAATAACTGAGTACCGAAGACTGGCAATCTCCCGGGTGGAATACTGTCAGCCTAACGCGGAGAGCTTGGCGTTTGCACATTATGACTTTGGAGACCGCTGTATATTATTCTATGACCAAATTATATGCAGCATGTGGTAATATAATCGATGGTTTTGTGCCTTTTAAATAAACTGTGTTACTGACTTACCAACCTGCGACTGGAGACTGACCCTGTCTCCCGGGTGGAATACTGTCAGCCTAACGCGGAGAGCTTGGCGTTTGCACATTATGACTTTGGAGACCGGTGCTGCTATTAAAATGTGTATCATTCTATTTGAGCTTATCGCGCTACGCCGCTTTGTTGTAGCCGAAGACGCGTAGCATGAGGTACCTCTAAATATATGAGATTACCGTCGTTTTTGTTAAAAAAAAACTTCTGTTTTACAATTCGTCCAAATTGTACACCTACTATCTACATAAGCTTAAAGTTTCAGGTCCTGAAAAGGTTCAAATTACTTTTTGTAACGGGCTGACATTTAGTTTTACGCAACAAAATCACCTGCGTACACGTTTGGATCGAGTATAGATATTAAACTTTTATGGATAGTTTTTTTTGGAGGAGTTATATTGGTTTCGTGGATAGAATTGTTTATGAATTATTTTCTAACTGTTTATAATTTTCCTTAAACTAGCCTAACACACCTTTACAGAAAAACCAATATGAAAAACAAGTACAAATCTAAATAGCGTTTAATCAGTATAAATGTGCTAGAGTCACATATGTATAGCACATTAATTAAGATCGGACCTCCCTAATTTATTCAGGTGACGTGGGCCGCCTCCGCAGCGACGCTTGTCGCCTTGCCATGTCGTGTACACTGGGGGTTGCTGTAGAGTAGAAACTAGTATCAGCAATGCAGTCTTGTGAATCTGAACAACTTTCTAAATAAAATGTTTCATAGTTTATTATCACAAACCAGTAATCAGTGACGCTTGTCGCCTTGCCATGTCGTGTACTAGCACCTGATGTGAAGTAGAAACTAGTTAGGTACCAGCTGGTTAGCTCTCTAGCGATTCTTTAGTTTGTTTATGGTGTAAATCAATAAACTGTGAGGTGCAGGGTTAGAATAGCTCACCCTACCTTTCATCAAAATGTAGTAACACCAGCCTGAGAGATACTATAAAACTGCTTATAGTGTTTCGCTGAGCGACAGGAGTGTACTGTTACTGCTGTTACACCTTTCTAGGTTCTAGTTTGAACATCCATAAAAAACGCTGTTGCATTTAAAGTGCATCATCACTTTCCATGCTTAGGATCGTATTTATGAAGCGATCTCAAACTTGAGAGCAATATTAAGTGTGGATTTGACAGGCCAGTTTGTACTGAGATGACATTTCTGATACGAACTCAAAATGGCTGTCACTCATAAGAGCTGTTTTTAAATATGGCCCTTAGTTACACACATACTAATTGTAAAACATTCTTGACATCGTGTGTGGTAGGTATGTCGTGATATCACAACAATTTCTGGAATAATTTTGAAAAACGTTACTCACATTATCACATTACCTCTGCGAATAGAAATGATTTCCAAGAACGGAAACGATTAACACAATTTGAAATGCAATGAAACCATTGAAAGTAATGTCTACACATTGTTATATTGAATCAGTAATTTTATATTGCGTGTGTTCTAGAACGCCCCAAGCCCCAGCCCCATCGTCACGAGCATTGATATAAAATTGGATAAAATATATTTTTTTCCCAATAATTATATTCCCAGACGGTATAAAGTCCACTTACTCGGGTACTAAATATTCATTCATCTCCCTAGCCTTATCTAGTATCTCACGGGTTGGCTACCTAATCGGTACTAAATATTCATTATTCACTATTATTTGTATTATTTTACAATTTGTTTCAAAAATTACGATTTTTTTTCATTAAACTAAAAATCTATATACCTCTATCTATATAAATCTATATAGCAATATACCTACAAATCTATCTTAAATAACCCTCAAAACTTTGTCAGACGTGGCGAAACGACCTATGCTTAGGTCGTTAACGCTCTGCCTACCCCATTAGGGATAAAGGCCTGATTATATGTATGTATGTATGTAACTAAAAATCTGAAAAAACGAATGAACATTGCATGGTTTTGCAAAGTGAGCCGAATCGACGAATAGATCGCCTTTTCCTAAACTAGCATAAAACATTATATATTAGACATTATTATGTCATTACAGGCCGGTACGTCAAATTTAATTTACGTAACATAGCATGCTGAATCTTACAGTGCGTTACCAGGTTTTTCTGCTCAGTAGCTGTCCTCCAGGGTGCCACAACGCAAAAAGAACGCTGCGAAGAAGACGGATCGGTTTGCCTCACCACCGGCAGTGGTTACACCTATGTACATACTTGTGCACCTTTTGTACACATTTTTGTACCTTTTGGTACGTTACATCGTTTGGTTGTTAGGGTTTTTTAGATGCCTTATTTTGGTGTTCTTCTAATTTCAGTTGGGTTTGTAGAGACAGGAAATTAGGTTGTTGATTTATATTTTTTTAGAATGTATGTATATTTGGTTTGTAGTAATAAGTTAATTGAAAACATAGAATTTTCCAGCTGCTTCAATAGAAATATATAGCTGCATCTGTAGAAACCATGATAGGAAGCTGAAGATGAGGATTCGCAAGCAACATACAATAATTAGTGATGTAATTATTTAAGTGGAATAATAATACACAATTATTTCTGAAAAGGAAGTCTTTGGTTAGTTGTGGCACATAATATCCTAATTACATGTATCATCATACACATATATACTTCCACCTCCATCACCACAACCAACTCAAGTCATTCGGCCTGCATTGTCCTGACCAACCTGGGGAAAATCTCACAAAGTGATAAATTGTAAAATAACAACTTTGTGTGTCCCTGGGAATCGAACCCAGGACCTCCGGATCGTGAGCCCATGGCTCTGACCGCTAGACCACGGAGACAGTTTTATGTATCTAAAGAAACCATACTCTGAAACCAGACAATACCATAATCTAAGAGACAATACAGTAATACTTCCTTGACATCATATTTATGCATCCTTCCTATCCAGGGTATGATTTAATTCAGCCCATGTAGATATGAAGAGCACGTAGATGGTTAATATCGTATCACAATATCGAGACTAGATTTACCTACACCCATGATACACATATGTATGGATATGTTACTTATAAATACAGGGTATCGAATTGCTCTTTCTTCCATGCTGGACTGGGAACGAGAGAGAAACATAGTATGTGACAGCTGCATTTCCTCCCGGGCATGCTGTAAAAACCAGCTAAGGGATCCGAGGGTTTCTGTATATTGCAATAAAGGCGATGGACTGACAACCTGTCACTACTGCAATATACCTACAAATCTATCTTAAATAACCCTCAAAACTTTGTCATACGCGGCGGAACAAGTTTTTGACCTTTTGTTTAGGTCGTTTACGCTCTGCCTACCCCATTAGGGATAAACGCGTGATTATAAGTATTTACGTCTTGTATTGTCTTACCGAATCTTAAATAGGTAAGGAGTCAAATCACATGCAAAGTGGTCACACATGACGTATATTTTAAAAGTAAGATAACGGCCTCCGTGGTATTGTGGTCAGAGCCAGGCTCACGATCCGGAGGTCCTGGGTTCGATTCCCAGAGGGGGGACACGAAGTTGATCTTAGTTAATTTATCACTTTGAGAGATTTTCCCCAGTTTGGTCAGGACAATGCAGGCCGCATCAACTGGTTGTCTGGAAGAAAAAAGATTCCGCCGGTACTTGATTGCGGTCGTTACACAAACCATGTCAGAGGCCTATTAGCTGTGCTATTAGGCGGTTTAAAAACAGCACCGGGGTTCATCGCGTCCATCGACTCTCACATAATAGAAGGACAGTGGAGAACCATAAGATCCAAGAGAGAGGATGGCTTATAATGTGCACATTTTTTTTTATTAATACGTTTAAATATTTCTTCCATGCTGGCCTGGGAACGATAGTAAAACATAGAATGTGCCAGCTGCATTTCCTCCCGGGCATGCTGTAAAAACCAGCTAAGGGATCCGAGGGTTTCAGTATTTTGTAATTTAGGCGATGGGATGACAACCTGTCACTACAGCAATATATTTACAAATCTATCTTAAATAACCCTCAACACTTTGTTAGACATGGCGGAACGACCTTTGGGTCGTTTACGCTCTGCCTACCCAATTAGGGATGGCGTGATTATATGTATGTATGTATATTTCTTACTGTTTTGTTCTTGGCCTCCACTTATGGACACTTCTACGTGTTAATCTAGACTTTTACGAATAAAAAAAAAGATTTTTTAACTCGGAGATACTGCGACTTTCTCTACAAGAAAAGGACTCTGTCTTTATTATATCCCTAGTGCATAAAGGTATGATTTAGTTGTTTCAATACCGCTGGTGGTAAAATTTTATTGTTCTGCAGAAGCACAGCTGCGGATTAGGAACTCAAGTAATAGGTTTACCCTGAAGCTTGAGAAAGTCTTCGATGGAAATTAATGACATGTACCGGGTGTAAGGGACAGCGTCCCGCAAACTGATAGGGGTTGCTCAGTCAACGATACTGAACAACTTCCGCCGAAAAATTCTTTCAGGAATTAATAAATGACTTTTCCATACAAAATGTCAACCTCGATCGGACAATTTGTATGGAAAAGCCAAATTTATTTATCACTTCCTAAAAGAATTTCCTGGTAGAAGTTAACACAGCGAATAGGCCTCTGACATGGTTTTGTGTTACGACCACTATTAAAGACAGCGACCGGGACCGACGGATTAACGTGCCCTCCGAAGCACAGAATCTTTTTTCTTCTAGACATTCAGGTGACCTGCATTGTCCTAAGCAAACTGGGGAAAATATCACAAAGAGATAAATGAACAAATATCAACTTTGTGTTCTCCCCTAGGAATCGAACCCAGGACCTCCGGATCATGAGTCCATGGCTCTGACCACTAGACCACGCAAGCAGTTGATTAAAATTGTCGCCGTCGCTTATGATAGAAAATTATAGGTAACATTTTAGTCAAGATTTAGTAATATTGTGCGCATACGAATTGCATCCATTAATCACATTATCTCGCAAATAAATTTAGGAGCATTAAAAAGGGTTCTGTTATAATTATGTGTATTGTTTATTTTATACTGTTATCTTAATTTTTATTTGTATAAAAAATAAATATAAATAAACATTGGCTAAAAATCTAAAATAGAAGGTGATAAGTATTACTTGTGTAAAAAAAAATAGATAGTATTTCTTAAATTATTATTTTACACAAAAATAAAATGACTACATGTATAAAAATTTGCTCTACTTTTCCTACCAGCCTACAGCGCAAAAATTGTTTCAAGTGGATTGACAGGTAGCGTGTTAACAGTTCCAACAACAGTTATTTTAAATTTCGAACGCACGCAACCAAACAGCAAACCCGAAATGAAAACTGGCCGGTAACAAAAATCCCGATAAATCCGTGCGCTCGAAAAAAGAAACATACCGGGGCATGTCGCGCACTCCAACGTCACTTATTAGCGAAGAATTGCCCTGCACTCCCACTTGGACTTGCACTAAATGCACGGCAACTCCTTGGGAATACTGAGACTTATCTTAGTTAAGATAAGGTTGATAGTAGAGTGGTGGGTCTTGCCGCCGTCCCGCCTCCAAGGGGCGTCGTTCCCCCTCCGTCATCGGACGTGCGGAGTGCGTTCACACGACTTGCTTTGCTTACTTTTAAATTTTAATCACAGCGTCCGTTGATTTGGGAAAAAAGCTGGATGGAAGTCGTCTGTGACAACAATTCTAAACGGATTTTTATGTTAACAAGGTTGGTAACTTTGTTTTAGATTTCTGGGAAGTTCCTTAAATGTTTTTGATAGTGTTGTGGAGGTTGTAGACTGTAGAGTAGCTCTTTTTTGTATTTTTTGATTGCATTTAATTATAACAAAAGTATAGTGAAAAATTAATATTTGAACAATTAAGTCAGTAAACTATAATAAAATCAAGTAATTTAAGATAAAAAAGTATATTTTAGTAAATCTTTGATCCTAAATAATTGTCAAGAAAAGAAGAATAATATAAAAAACATAACCAAGGCTTATCAAATCTTTTTATATATATAAAAAAAAATAACAACGATAAAAGGATCAAACAAAAAGTACTACCACTACCAACATCTAAACGAATCCGATCAAAATAATAATACAAAAATAATGAAACACAATATTTGTCATCTCGCTGTTATAGAGCTAACTGCGTGGTATGAAATCAACAAAATAATTAATACGATTCGTCACAATTCGCGTCCTGGCGGCCATTTGAGCTGCCATTACCGGCCTGCCAGCGATAAGGCAAGTTTCAGATCGTCCTAGTTCCATTTCGTCACAGTAGCGTTTGGTCATTGTTGATCTACCAAAGCCGGTCTTTGTTTTCTAACTTGTAATGGTTGCATTCATTTTCTTGATAATCTATGCAATTTTATACTATACTAGCTGTGCCTGCGACTTCGTACGCAGTGTCGAACATACTGAAAACGTGTCTCCGCGCGTAGAAGCGGGATCTGCTAACCCGCGCGCGGAAGTGTGTTTCGCATTACTGGTACTTACTCAATATTAAAATGGTTTGCGTGATTATTTCTAACCTTTGTTTGGGTTGTTCACGCTCTGCCTACCCCATTAGGGATACAGACGTGATAGTATGGTTGTATGTATGTAGGCTGGCCACCAGGTAATTAAGAAAAATCGTTTAAGAAACAGCCAAATTTCAAGTCGGGTAAGTCAGGTAGCGTGATTTTAAGTATCTTAAGTTGCAACCCGGGTACTACACAGTTGAATAAAAAAGTCACATCAAAATCGGTTCAGTAATTCTGGCGTGACATACAGACAGACAAAAATAAAATAGTTGTGATCTTTATATCGTTAATAATGCCTGCTGCAATTATTTTAAAAAAAAAATTTACAGACACACCCTTCTAGGGATTTATTATATGTATAGATTGTATTTAGGTATAATATGTATCCTTTATGTATTTTTTTAAAAATATATGATGAATAACAAATTTTTAATATTCAAAGATAGATAGACTTTTAAATAAATATTTTTTGACATGTTTGTTTTTATGCTGAAGAAAAATCAAATCATCTCTATGCTTTGATACAACATCTAAATTAAAATTATATTTTCACGTTGATATATTTTTTTATTTGATAGATTTAACTAGATTTTTTTTTAAATGATAGCACTCTTATTCAAAGTATACCTAATACTTACTCAATAGGCTCGATTCTTGATTTGCCGGCTAAAACTAAAATTAAAATCTATTTATTACTTGCAGACTAATAACATTCAAAAAGGACAGAAGACCTATTCTTTCCGGTTTTCGATTTATAGGCGGTGGTATTATACGTTATCTTTCTTTTTTATCCGCCGTCATATGATATAGCGGATAAAATTGACAGAAATACTGACATAACGTGCAAAAGCGAGTCAAAATCTAGCGGACAAAGTGTAAAACCATAGAGTATAAAATCGACTTTCCTTTTTCAATTCCATTATGTTAAATGACAGATAGATTTTAATATAGTATAGATAGTTTTAGCCGGTGGTATCTAGAATCGAGCACAATACTGTGAGAGTTTGTAAGTAGAGGTAAAAATATTTTGTACTGTATCTCAAACTTTGTGTTTTGTGACGAAAGTGAACTGGTCTTTTTGTATATCATAATGTATGACCGAATGCTACTGTGGCAAAAGAGGAATTTCTCGATAAGGTTTATTGCCAAACGACATGGTTAGTTTGAGTCCCTCGCACTCTATAAATTATTATAAATACGAAACTGGGAGAAAGTCTGTAAGTTCAATTTTCCGCAAATTTGAGCTGGCGCTATAAAGCTGGCAATACTTGGATTGCTGCTGATTGTGCAGTGCATTGAGACCTCCTTATAATGATGTTTATAAAACATTTCTAATTGACCGGCCATTGGCGGAACAGGTATGTTTAAATTACATTTCAGCTCTAGATAGAGTCGTTTGTATTTCTATTTTTTTTTACTGATACAAGTAGTAGGTACCTACGGGGATTAAACCCATATAAAAAATACATTGCAGCAAGAAAAGGAATTAATTTATAGGTAAAACTAATGTACATAAAAATATATGACATCATATTATACTTAATACAAATATGATAATTAAATTTGAGAATGATTTCCCTATTATTTCACTGACACTTCAATTTACGTTACGTATCGACAGGTAGGTTCCAACCTAAAATGTTTCCATATGGTTTGGTATGATTCACCTGTTGAATGTCGCTATTAATTTGAATTCCTGTAAATAGAGCAACTTCTATAAAATATGATGGACGGTTACAGCGGAACTGGTTACCTTATATCTTGGATACATACAGCTATCGCAGTTAATCATGATCTATTAATGTTTTACCCTGTAATAACCCATCTCCCATGCTCGGAGCCATTTGCGTCGCGTAATAAACTAAGAGCTTATTTATTTATTCATAATAATATAACTGCGAATATTCTCATGCAAGTAATCGGCGGGCTCGGCCCAAAGGCGGCGGAGCTCACAGCGCATAAATAGTGATGCGAAGCGTCGGCGCGCAGAGTAATGCGAATAAATACTTCGATACGATCGGCTCACCGTTTAACGAGAGAGCCTTTTCCGCGCCGCGGCGAGCCATTTAGCGAATTTCAATAGTTATCGCGCGGAGAAAAACTCGCTTATCGAGAGGGACGGGCGCGAGCGGCATGGCGCGCGAGCGGGACGGACGTAATAAGAAAGAAGTAATAAAAAAGCAGTAGTGTGTGCGTGGTCGGAGTGTGGTGGCATAGGGCGGCGATGCAGGCCCCTCCCTGCGGCGACCGCCTCGCGCTGCCTCAGTCGAGCCGCCAGCGCGCCGCGTCGCACCGGTCGCCACGCAACACCCACCCGCACACGACGCGCGCGTAAAAAGTTTACTAACACCCGAAACTTTGAACACTAGTGACAACGCTCAAATAAAATGCTAACATTGTTCCGTAGATGATCCTTCGTCTGCTTGACATCGTAAACTCTCATCAAAGTTTGTGTTTAATTTTTCCACTGTGATTCTGTGAACTTTAAACTTGGGAAAACTATTTCCATTTTCCGAATTTGAAAAGTTTGATTTTTCTAACGAATTTCTTAACTCTATTTAGCGAATATATCGAAGAAAGAGAACTTGAACTGACTTCTAAAGTGCACCTACCGTCACCATAACGTCGTCAACGCGCGAATTTTCCAAGTTGCGGCTGCACAGAGTATGCCCTGCACCTTCGATGGGATGTTCGGAGGGTGACGCGTTGTGGGCAGCGGCGCCGGGAGCAGTAGCACCGGGGGCAGTGGGGGCGGGGGCGATCAGGCTGTCGGAGCCGGCGTCGATGCTGCTGCAGGCGGAGGGCCGGGAGCGGCCCAACATGGAAGAGGAATGCTCGGCCAGGCCCTGCGCTACTGACTTCTCCATCGCCGCCATCATGGCCAGAGACAGGCAGGAGAGGAGGGAGAGGAGAAGACACAGGGATCCTAGGGAAGACACGTTAGCGCCTTTAGGTGAGTTTTTTTTATTAAGTACTTTAATTAATTGGCTACACGTTAAAACAATAGTTAATTCTAAGTAGGTAGTATACATTGGATAAAAATTATTTTAAATAGAATAAAATAACCAAACTATTTATATTTTTTTATAATTAAACCAAACAATACTTATCTATTAGTAAATATTAAGTAAAACTAATGCAATAGGAACCGTTACTAACTTTAAAACTAAGTAAGTAAATCATAAACTTTTTGTACACACTATAAAAGTGAACAAGAAATTTCTCAATGATATACGCTTTTGGTTAAATAATATTAAATCAAGAAAGGAGAATCAACTACCATTATAACTCGGCTTTAATTTTATAATAATGATGACATCAAACCTTACTACCTCTAGAACTCTATACATTAAAAGAAATATACAGTCACAATGTTTAACTCTTAAAATATTGATTTCCATAAATGGCACTCGATACCTTAAAATTAAATATATTTGAACGCAATAATAAATAAAATCAAATAAATATAAGTACTTTATCATTTATATGCTCTCTTAAATGTTTTATTTAAAAGTTATAGTTAAAAGGTGCCTATGTAGGTAAAAAAACGCTTAAAATAATGTATAAAAAATTAGCTGAAAATATTCTTAGAGTAAAGTTAATTAACCAATAAGAAAGTTCATTTTCTTATTCATCACTTAAAAGTTTATTCTTTGAGTTAATTTTAATATTACCTTATTAATGTAAATCAATGGGCAAAATAACGAAGTTATTTTATAAACATTATGCATTGTAAAGTTTATGCATAGTGCACGAAATCTAATTAAGAGCATATAATGCTCTTAATTAGATTTCGTATTATATTTCGTGACCCTAATTATTACCAAAAAGGAGTTCTTAATAGCATCCTAAAGAGTATTTTCCATGAAAAAATAAACAACCCAAATGCTCTATCAAAATTTCGTCGCTGGCGCGAAATCCCCGTGGGAAATTACCATCGTCGGTGCGTAAGTTCGAATCTTCCCCACGGCAAAGTTTTTGCTATGCTTTTTACATATTTTTAGTAGGCGTATATATTACAATCTCAGTGCTATGATTAATTAATTTAATCTAATACCCAGTTATGTGTTAATAACCGTTGGCTTGATTGAAACAGTCGTGTTAGATTTATTTTTATTACTGTAGAGAAGTACCAAAGTGACATGTCATGAATATCGATTTAATTCATTAATTATAAAACTACACAATTGTCAAATTTAATTAATTTAATTTGTTAATTGGCATCTTTGTCTACTCATTTAATTTATTTCTTAAGTTTACTAGTTTCTATACTTTAGAAGCTAATCAGCTTCTTTTCTATCCTTTACATTCATATATATGAATATATGATTCACGCCTTTATTCCTAATGTGGTAAGCAAAGCGTAAACGACCTAAACAAAGGTCGTTCCGCCACATCTGACAAAGTTTTGAGGGTTATTTAAGACATATTTCTAGGTATGTTGCTGTAGTGACAGGTTGTCAGCCCATCGCCTAAATTACAATATACTGAAATCCTAGATACATTAGCTTATTTCTACAGCATGCTCGGGAGGAAATGCAGCTAGCACATTCTATGCTTTTCTGTCGCTCCCAGGCTAGAATGGAAGAAATAAATTAATCAAGTAGAAAAAGATGCTAATTAGACAAATAAAATAAAATAAATTTAACTGTTGTGTAGATTGATTAATAATATTTGCATTACTTTACTGTTATGTTTGTTAAAAATCCTTATTTGGATTTATTCATGCATAATAATATTTAAAGTTTCTATAAATTATAAGCCTACAATTTGTTTTGTGTGTTATACACAAATAAGGTAGGTTTTAATGAATACTGTAAATAAAAACTGCGCATAAGTACAGTAAAAATACTGTATAAGATAAGTATGATAATTGTGATCTAACCAAGTCAGAGATCTAATAGAGGTTAGTGAATTAATTACAAGACAGGAAGAAAATTCATTTCTGTCTGGTTATTATTATTAAAAATATACATACCTAGCCTTAACATGTTTATTCGTAGACAAGAGATTATTTATTTAAGTTGATATGTGATTTCATAACAATAATAAAAACCAAATAAAAATGTGATTGAAATGCTACACTACCTAACTGTGCAAAGGGCGAAATTTGACACAAAGTACCTATGATCATTCATAATAATTAAATAAATTACAAATTAAATAAAAATAAGCAATTAGGTAATCTACCATATTCTATTCTTTCCTATATTCTTCTATTTATATTCTATTTTCTTTTATTTATTTTAGTTAATTTATAAAAAAATAAAATTGAATGAAAAAATAATGAGAGAGGTTTAATACTTATCGTCTTTCCGGGGATATTGTAAAAATTAAGCCTGTGGTAAGACGTTTTTTTTAAAATTTATCTTTAGGCGACGCAATTACCTCAAATCTTCCATGCTGGTCTGGGAGCGAGAGAAAAACATAGAATGTGCCAGCTGCATTTCCTCCCGGGCATGCTGTAAAATCCAGCTAAGGGATCCGAGGGTTTCAGTATATTGTAATTTAGGCGATGGACTGACAACCTGTCACTACAGCAATATACCTAGAATTCTATCTTAAATAACCCTCAAAACTTTGTCAGACGTGGCGGGACGACCTTTGTTTAGGTCGTTTACGCTCTGCCTACCCCATTAGGGATAAAGGCGTGATTATATGTATGTATGTATGTATTACCTCAAATCCAGGGGCTGATCTTTTTACATGTTTTCGTTCTGCCTACCCTACAAAAGCATTGGTGTGACTATTAATCTAATTGAATTCTCTTGTGGGAATGAGATATTTACCTCGGCACCTCCTTATGATACTTCTAGGTAATGTAAATGCCTACATTTCTAAACATGCAATATTATTTAATTGTTTAATCATTTATGAATGTCATAACCAAAAAGATACTTTCTTCTTTATTATTTAAGAATGTTTGTGGAACTAAAAATGTACTTTCTACATGTTTTTTTGCTTATGTAATAATCACAATAACATTATTCGAATATTTTATGATAATTTTATAAAACAAAATATTACGAACGCGTTGATGTCTTTTGTATCGCAAATATCAAATAATGTTTTAATTGAACATTAATTAATCAGCAACATTAATTAAAAGTTATTAATTAATTAATCAAATTATTTTAGGCCTACATTTGAAATGAATACATAATTGGACTATATTAGAAACACTATTATAAATATACATTTAATTAAATTCATTTTTATCAAGGAATATATTTTAAGGTTTAAGAACGTTCAAAACGAGAATCTAAGATCTCTATCACTGAATAGCAAATACTCTTTGGCCCGTATTAATAAACAGCACTTCAGACTTACAGCGAGTTTGAGTTCGTATTAGAAATGGTGTTTCAGTCCAAAATGGCCTGCCAAATTCATACTTAATACAGCTTTTAATCTTGAGATCGCTTTATAAATACGGGCCAATGTATCTATAAGTATTTTTAAACAGAGAATTAACAACATTTTGCCGTGATCAATATATAGTATGAATGGAGAGTGCAACATAATAATTAATATTTAGACACTTTTTACAAAATTTGTCTTGTGTTTAAGTATTCCAGTTGCATGTATTTGTTCTTCTATCAGTATTATTTCCTTTTAGGTATCCTGTATGTAATTAATGGTCTAGAATAAAAAACAAAATAGGATGATAATTATCACTTACAAAACAACCAACAAAAACAAATTGTTCACAGAAAAATTCGTAGACGCCGCGGCATCAGCATCTGGCTCTCCTTCACCACCCCTAGCTGAATACGAAAGAGATTCCCCAGTAGACGTATCCTCAACATCAGAAGCTGGTTCAGCTAGTGGTACAGCGGGGGGGTCAAGAGCCATGTCCCCCCCTCCCCGCAACCCTCAACTGGCGGAACGTTGGAGCAGCGAGGAGATGAAGCACATACAATGCCATCTGGAGACCAAGGAGCTGTGGGATAAGTTCAACGAGCTGGGCACAGAGATGATCATCACGAAGACTGGGAGGTAAGGCATTTTCTTGCTTTTGGTTTTGTTTCATGTGAACTGTGTGGATTTTCTAGTTTACAAAAAAATACCTAGCAAATTCTACATATTAGAAAGGACTGACTATCCCCTTTTCTGTCTCTATATTATCCGAAAGATTTTGGCGTTTTAACACTAAACGATAAACAAGTGGTATTAATTATGAAAACTGATCGGCTTACTTGTCAATATAATCTTACTACGTACTTCAATACAAACAAGTAAGCCGATCGGTTTTTATTATAGATTTCGGCGTATTTATTATACTTCCTCCATTGCAGTAAAATTTAATGGAAACACGTAAAATCAAATCACAGCTGTTATGCTAGTGTCCTATTTCAATTTTTATAGAATGGTTTGAATTTTAGTTTCTTTTAGCAGCATCCAGAACTGTTCCATTAAATCTTAAAATTCTACGTAGGTATTGATTAGGCACCAATAGTTAGCGTGCAATCTACGCGTGCAATCTATCCACCCGCGTCCTCTCAATCGCTATTTGACAAATTAAAAGTTTGCTTATCGCATCACAAACACAGCTAAATGAAATGAACTGCAGTGATTGAGAGGTGCACTCACCGAGTCGAATTGGCCATTATTAAGCGCGAGGCGAAATTAAGAACTAATAGGATTAGGTACTACCATGGTGGGTTGGGAGCTGTAAGGCGACTAAAAGGATAAAAATTTGATGTTTTTTTAGGATTTAGGCAAAAAATCTGGCTCTACAGTAATAATTACTGTCCTATAATATTTTTGTCAGATACGGATGAAAATGTCAGCTGTATATTCGTACATAACATAACCTACGCCGTGAAAAAAATGGCGTGATGCGATTGAGGATAGGCAGCTAGTGATGCAGTAGCTGCCGAGTGAAGCCAAAAAAAAGCTATCATTAGCAACCTACAGTCTTATCTGAAAAACTCTTAAGGTGATTCCTACCAGCAAATGATAGTTTTTAAGGGTCGATAGACTCGATACCCACTTGATAGAAGAAGGAGAAGAATTTATTTCTCCTACACAAATTATTAGATAATTCTACAAAAATATACATCATGGCCTGCAATTGTAACATTTATAAGATATTCTAGTTCACAAATAAGTATGCTAAAAAAACTAGAAGTAAAACTGTTTTTATCAGTAAATTTGATATTCCTTCTAAACTATTAGGAATGTTTTCACGGTTCTATCGGGAAATTATCCGTATTATGATTATGTATGATAGAAACATAGCTTTTTTGAATCCGATTCGTAGTTTTTATGGAATTAGGTTTTTTGTGCGTTTTTGACACATTTTTGACGCGGCCACGGAAGTAACCGCCACACCGTAGCGCGATTGTCCGAAAAGAAAAAGATTGCGTGCTTCGGAGGGCACGTTAAGCCGTCGGTCCCGGTCGCTGTCTTTGATAGTGGTCGTTACACAAAACCATGTCAGAGGCCTGATAGTTGTGCTACTAGGCGGTTTAAAAACTCTGACACCAGGGTTCATCGGGTCTATAGACTCGATACCCACTCGACAGAAGAAGACCGTAGCGCGCGCTGATTTGAACGATATTCTAAGGCATTACGGCCGATGGTTACATATCTTGAAACCTACCTGGGAGTTCTCTTTCTATATATTATTCACATTTAAAAGCTTGTACCTGTAAAATTATTCTAAAGTAATGTTTTATCGCGGAACATACTCGTGTCATTTCCGTCAATCAGGAGCATTACCCACCTGCTCATCTGCCGGCAGTATAGTTAGTTAAAGATGACAAAATTGCTCTAGTTAGGCCGTGATGCTCTACACAGGGTGGCTAAAGAATGAGATTGACACGTGAGGTCAAATGAGCTATTATTAGTCAGATGGAAATTAAAAAATCGCGGTGGTAGGTAATGGTGGTTAACAAGAGGCGATAAGGTAGGTGGCACAGTGGCGGCCGCGCGAGGCGTGGCGGTCTCGCCGCGCGGACGAACAATAGGCAATCGCCCACCGGGGCACACCGGGGTACACGGGGACCCACGACAAGGTCCAAAACAAAACAACAGATTATAAAGCAGAATTATAGTCGTCGATTAGACCAACTACCGTACTTTACTCGTGTATTTGCTCTACTCTTATGACATTAAGTTGTCTATTTTATCGAGGAAAGCTGTGGAATAGTATCACTCAGGGGCACACCGGGGCCCGCGACAAGAGCAGTGCAGGCCCAAAACAAAATGACGGACCTATAGTCGCCGATTCGACCGACCATTAGTGAACATACTCCTCCTCCTATGATTTGGAGTTATCACTATCTCTTACCCAAGATTTTTTTAAAGTCAAACAGCATTTACCTCACTGGCTGGCAAATCCAGGAATTTGAGGCAAATCTAGGCATATGAGTGAAAGTATTTATGTATATACTAAATACCCTTCAAATGGTTTAGGTCCAAGTCCAGTAGTAGAGGCTCACAGTTCGTTTAAGTTTCCTGTTTACGGCTGTATTCTTCTTCTGTCGTGTGGGATTTCAAGTCAATCGACCTGATGAACAGAGATTTTAAGCTTTGCTGATCGGCCTCTGACATGATTTATGTAACGACCACTAACAAAGACAACGTGCCCTCCGAAGCACAAAATCTTTTTTCTTTTATAATGTAACCAAACTTAACTACTTAGGAAATTTCACAAAGTAATTAATTCACAAATACCTACTTTGTGTCCCCCCTTGGGAATCGAACCCAGGACCTCCGAATCGAAAGTCCATGGTTCAGATTACTGGACCACGGAGGCAGCTACACGGCTGCATTACTCGACAGCTTAAAGACAATTTTTCCAACATAACATTGCCAATGTAACAAAATTTTGCGTCACATAAGAAAATAATATTGAAATAATTTCCGCAAATCACATCTTTCTTACATCCTTTTTCTTTGTTATAAACATACGGGGTGTGTACGGGGACGACAGCGTCCCAAAAACTGATACGTTGCTTAGCCAACGAAACTGAACAACTATCAGCAGGTTTTGTTTTTTTCAGTAAGTGTAAAAGCATTTTGCTTTTTCATACAAATTGTCTGATCGAGGTGGTCATTTTGTATGGCAAGGTCTTTTCTTTTTCGAATAATTAAAATAATTTCCTGCTGATAGTTGTTCAGTGTCGTTGACTGAGCAACCTCTATCAGTTTGCCGCTGTCCCTTACAACCGGGATGTATTTATTATGTCATGCCTGATCATCATGATCTATTTACCGGTACATCGCTTTCAGTAATAGCAAATATTTTGTCTATCAATTATTTATTTATTATATATTGGGCATAAAGTAAAAAATCTTTTGTCCGTTACTACATCATCTTCCTAGCCTTATCCCGTATCTCACGGGGTCGGCTTCCTAATCTAGGTGATTGAACGAGGGTACTGGTTTTTACACAGAGCGACTGCCATCTGACCTCTGCATCCGCAACCCAGAAGGGAAACCAGACCCAATCATAGATTAGGTCAGCCAATGCTTAGCACTGGCCTCTGATATGGCGTAACGACTAATATCTACGGTATTAAACGATATTAACCGGGACCAACGGCTTAACGTGCCTTCCGAAGCACGGAAAAACACCGAATAAACGTACATATGAAATTCGAAAACCGAAAAACACATTGGTACGTGGTGGGATTCGAACCACGACCTTCCGCTCAAGAGGCAGCGGACCTATCCACTACACCATCGGGCTCTCCTAACTTGTCTTTGTCCGTTACTACAAATAGGAGAAATTCTTATAAATATAAATACACATCACATAACATAAAACTTAAAAGAAAAATTGCACTAAAATAAAAATATTTACCATTTTTATTGCCTATTAGTGTTAAACCGTAACTATAATAATGGTTTCAACGCTCACAATGCACAATACCTATTCGTATTTATGACCTATAAATAAGAAAAAAAAATGTCGGGCTGTTCGGTTATCGGTCGTATCGGTCCGTCGCGATCGCGAGCGACACGGTCGTGTAAACATACATATTATAGCCACTTCACGCCTGTCTGACATACGGAGTAGGTAGAATAACATCAGTACATCAATGGCTTTTAACAAGAAGGTACATCCATAAACTACCACATGGTCCTTTTCGTCTTACAATTTTTTTTTTGTATCACGTATGTGTCCATCTATTAGTTATTTTATTACCTATAGCTTTCGGCCCGCGGTTTCTCCCGCATTAAATGAGTTTTCCGAGAGAATAAAGTGTTTTCCAGTATAAATTGTCTTAAATTCAGGATCTAACCTACACTTGTTATAGCTAAGCTATCAATATATGGCGCTAGTAGTACTTTATGCGCATTCCAAAAACAAAAAACCATTTTTCTTATGTTTAGTATTATCGTAATATTTACATGTACTTTATTTTTGAATTCAGGATTTGCTCCTCTTTTATAAGGTATCCTATAGGATGCAGAAATAAAAATATTTTATATTTCGACTTCTAGATGGAATTTCGAAAAAAACGTAGCACGAGTATCTAAGTTAGACCTTCAGCAATACAACAAATAAAGTGCACTCAATTTGGTGCAGTAGTTTTTACGTGACACGCGAACAAACATTCAGACAGACAAATATCTAAAAACTGTATTTTTTGCTTCTATAGCACTTATAGAAGTATACCTCTAAATTATTATTTTCTTATTTATCTCCCATGTACAGACATCGACCTTTACAAGTTTATCATATTTTCATTCTACCTAAGATTCTACATTAGTCTGTATTATTATCTAAAAACTTCGCAGTTCGTTTTTGAAACTTACCCTGATACCTTCAAATCCTTATAATGAGTTTTACAGTACATTCGGGGAGAAAGGGCTACATGTTTTTTATCGATCCCAGTACAACGTGGAAGTTGCACGGCCGCTTATCAAAACGGTAAATCAACGCGCGACAGCTAGCTGGTCGTGACAAATTCGCTAACCTTATCTTCTGATAACACCAGCGACTTGGCTAAATACTTGTAACAACCTAAATGAAAACATGGCTGACCAATCGAGTCGTAACTTGGAAATATAGAGTCTTGTAAGGACGTTATAAAACTAGGATCAAATATGTGGAGCCCAGGAACCTATTATAAATTATTTTTTTGAAGATTGTACTTACTAGTAAGTATTTAAACTTTCAACGTCAGACATTTTTTTTCTTTTCTTTTTTTAAATTTATTGTTTGCTATACAAAATGGCTTCAAAGAAGTTTATCGGGACACCATGGCTAAAAAACAGTCAGAAAACGGTACATGAAAAAAACGCTTTATATCTTTACATACATACATACATACTATCACGCCTGTATCCCAAATAGGGTAGGCAGAGCGCTTTATATCTCTAAGGCTCGTATTTATGAAAGGATCTCAAACTTGAGAGCAATATTAAGTATGAATTTGACAGGCCAATTTGTACTGAAATGATATTTCTGATACGGACTCAAACTCGCTGTCACTCATAAGCGCTGATTATAAATACGGCCCTTAGAGAGTTCACGTCTTGAGAAATAAACGTCAGAAAGCAGTAGTAATTGTAATGGCAGATACTTAGCCCATTTCACAGCCACAGCTTATATTTAATGCTAAATACGTCTAACTAAATAAATAACGAAAGCTCCACACAAAACAATGAAAGTTCTTTCACGGACTATAAAGCCTTATTAATACCTCACTTATTTATTCCTTATAATGTTCTCGAGTTAACGACGCCTCGGGCATTCCGTTTTTTCCACCACGCACCATAAAATACGACATCTGGAAATATATTCGACTCGCCTTTATTTCCGAACTTAGCAGCCCAGAACAATCCCTGAACATGTTTTGTATTGTGTTGATCCGCTGTTACTGTTATAATTTAAAATATTGTCAAATCGCAACTCTTTTCGAACGCCATCATCAGTTAATCCTTGTTAATGACCGATATATCTCCACGATTCGCCCGCGTTATCTCTTTTTTCACATTATCAATATTTTAGCAACGGTCGTGCGATCTAATAAAAGAGTGCACCCGTCACAAAGGGCTTTGGGAAGTCGCAATGGGAGACAATTTGCCACACGCCGTCACGCGCGCTTATCCGAGTCGGCCTCGTCGATTAGCATAAATCTCGCCAACTAACCGTCACAAATGAGCAGCGGACGCGGGATGAAGGCGGGGGATGCGCGACGCGACACTAAACAAACAGGGCGAGTCGCGCGTCGCGGCGACATAACGCAGCGCGACAAATCGCGAGCGTCGCGCGCCCGCATAAATCAGCATTATCTGGCGAGATAGCCGCGCGCCTGGACCCACCCCGCCATATCACGCGGCCCCGTGTCGTTCGAAAAAATTAATGACTCGGAAAAACGATTCGCTTATGAGGGATCTTTCACTGTAATTGAATTGCCCCGCAGAGATCGGCGGGATTGTCGGGCAATACAGTGCACGAGTAGTGTTGAGTCAGGTGCATTTGCGGAGCTCATTGCGACTTTGACGGCCACAACTTTATTACCTCACCGGGGTTTTAGCTGAATGAAAGTAAAAAAACTGATAGTTTTTCTTTGAACTTGCACATGTGTCACCTTCTCATAATCATAATTTTATTGCTTTTCCCGTGGTTATACAGTACTGATGTTACAAATTGGTAATAGTCTCACACATGAAACCCTGATAGTGCACTGTAAACTTAAAATAAAAATAAATTTATAAATAGCTATCAGTCGCACACAAATTCATAGAGTAGTAAAATAAAAATAAATTATATAAATCGTTTTCCAACCAAGAAGGCCACCAAGGCTTCTAGAAAGGATCCAATATGTCAGCTTTCAAAATAATTACCTTTCTTTGATTTCTTTACTACATTGCTTTCCATAATCATGCTAATTCTGCATAACTAATGCTAAAATAAAGTCAAGATAAACCGCGTCACTAAATCCTTGCACATTAGCTGCATTCACCCCTAGGAGATTACCATAACAGGCGTAATAGAATAATGTAAATATGTCTGTCTGTTCCCCAGCTCGCCAGCGCCATGCTAATCGTACAGTAGCTAATTCAGTAAGCTCCATTTAAAAACCTGTCTCTTTATACTACAGTCTATTCAATGGGGAGCGATTTTTCATCCGTTCGGCAAATATTATGACGCGCCACAGTTTATGTTCTTCGATAGTTTTTACACACATGTGGCTCGGGTCAGCAACACGATCCATTCAAAAATAAGGTAGCTAAATGAAATTTAATACTGATGGATAGTGACATTTGAATAAAATATAACGTGTTTTTTGGATACTACATCATTCTACGGCTATTATTTTGCGGATATAACACGTTATGCTGGAATATTATTAGGTCGATTGGTAATTTATTTATATTGGAAAACTATTATAACTTCCCGTCGACACTTTATATATTGGTTGGTAGCGATCGTCGCGAGTTTCGAACGAGTCACTTCCTCTTTCACAACATTCTAAAGATCTCCACTGAAATTCAAACTTTTCTCACAGGAAGTGTTTTTAAAATCATCGGAAAAGTTTATGAGATAGGATCCTATATAACCGCGATCGTAAACGAGTGAGAACAGATTTAAATTATCATGTTTCGCTGTAGTATGCGGGGTACTGTGAAGACGTCTCGCGCTGCCAAGTGCCAACAACAGCGGCTCAGTTATCTGCGCCCGCGCACAACTTGGCACACATCGCCCTCTTTGATTTACTTCTCACCACTATCCTATCGATCATAAATCTCACCCGTAAAATGCAATAAATACGCTCAAAGTGTTATACCGGGTGTAAGGGACAGCGTCCCGCAAACTGAGAGGGTTTGCTCAGTCAACGACACTGAACAACTTCCACCAAGAAATTCTTTCAGGAAGTGAAAATAAAAATTGGCTTTTCCATACAAAATGTCCACCTCGATCAGACAATTTGTATGGATAAGCCATTTTTATTACTTTCTGAAAGAATTTCCTGGCGGAAATTGTTCAGTGTCGTTCACTGAGCAACCTCTATAAGTTTGCAGGACGCTGTCCCTTACACCCCGTATTTTGAGTAGCAGACAGGAAACTGTAACCCGACATCTGTATTCCGAGTCTCTTTTGTTTCTTTAATTATGTCGTATAGTAATTTGTGTCTTAGTTTGTGTGAATTACACACGGATAAAAGAACAAGTTTCGTTGTGTACTATGTTTATCGACTATGATAATAACGTTGATCTTCAGAGTCACCCCGCATTCGTCATCTGAATAATGTTTTCTTCAAACATACTTTGATCTTGACACGTGAAATAAATTATAATTAATATTTAGCTGAATGAAATATCATGGGACGACGGCGACCATTTATTCGGAAAGTTCACATATTAGCAGTGTTTCTTTCTAACGGATTTCGGGTTATGAACTTATTTATAGCTATGAAACTATATTTTGAATCGCGCCTCGTTTATTTAAGTTGACGATGCGAGTGAGAGATAATGCCTTATTATTGGTTGGTGTTGGTGGTCTTCGACAGAAGATTGATGTTTTTATTAATTTTGTGAAGGAAAAAATGTATAGAATAAGTACTTAAGTATTTTTTAATTTGTGAACATAGTATCAATGTAGTTTTAGAATGTAATTTTTATATGTAATTTTTTTAAGAGAACCCGATGGTGTAGTGGATAGGGCCGCTGCCTCCTGAGCGGGAAGGTCGTGGTTCGAATCCTACCACGTACCAATGTGTTTTTCGGTTTTCGAATTTCATATGTACGTTTATTCGGCGATTCTTCTTCTTCTTAGCGAGTGGATTCTCGAATCGAATGACCCAATGAACCCTGGTGTCAGAGTTTTCAAACCGCATAGTAGCACAGCTAATAAGCCTCTGTCATGGTTTGAGTAACGACCACTATCAAAGACAGCGACCGGGACTGACAGCTTAACGTGCCCTCCGAAGCACGGCGCTTTTTCGGTTAAGCCGTTGGTCCCGGTTAATATCGTTTAATACCGTAGCCGTTAAGCCATGTCAGAGGCCAGTGCTAAGCATTAAAAACTCTGCCCTAATCTAGGATTGGGTCTGGTTTCCCTTCTGGGTTGCGGAGGTCAGATGGCAGTCGCTCTGTGTAAAAACCAGTACCCTCGTTCAATTCCCTAGATTAGGAAGCCGACCCCGTGAGATACGGGATAAGGCTAGGGAGATAGAGATGGATATGAAATGAGTTTCATATTTTAAAACACATCATCTCAAAGTTTATCGATGTCATGTCTCTACTTTTACGTTACATTATGTAGCTATTTATTAGCTATGTATTTTAGATTTATATTCAAATTGAATTTTTTTACTAAAAATTTCCATCCATGTATCATTTGATTGATTGCTGAAAACTTACATCCACATTTTGTACAATTCGAGGCGAACATTTATTCAAGTCATTTGCATCAATACTTCACGCGTTTATAGATATCGCTGGATACCAATTGACAGTGTTTTATTTCCTGTAGCAGGTAGAGCCGTTCCCATAACTAGGTTCGCGGATATTTATTGAACTGTGTTCCATGTGTGTATGTGGACCATGGTGTACGTTGCCATGGATGTGCTATTACTTTTTTAGATGTAGGGTTCAAAGAAATAGGACTTCTTTAAAAACAAATCATCAAGCCTAATTGGAATTTGAAGAAATATTTTAATTTCGAAAGATTCAAATCGTTAATTCTTTTTAGCAGCTTTTGGTCAACTGCCTCCGTGGTCTAGAGGCTAGTGCCATGGGCTCCCGATCCGGAGGTCCTGGGTTCGATTCCCAGGGGGTAAAACACAAAGTTGATATTTGAGAATTTACCACTTTGTGAATTTTTCCCCAGTTTGGGTAGGACATTGCAGGCTGAATCACCTGATTGTCCGAAAAGAAAAAAAGATTTCGTGCTTCGGAGGGCACGTTAAGCCGTTGGTCCTGGTTGCTGTCTTTGATAGTGGTCGTTACACAAAACCATGTCAGAGGCCTGATAGTTGTGCTACTAGGCGGTTTAAAAACTCTGACACCAGGGTTCATCGGGTCCATAGACTTGATACCCACTCGACAGAAGAAGAAGCAGCTTTTGGTCTTTTCAGCAGCTCTTAGAGGGTTGCCGTCAATATCCAAATAAAGGTTTTTCTAGATTAAATAACTTCACTGTACCTACTGACTCGTATGTAAACATTTAAAATAGAGGCTGCTCCGATTTTCATAGCCAGGGCCACATCCATTGGATAGTTTACAAATCCAGGTATCACCGAGTGTACCGCGCTTACACGTGCGCGGAGCCTGTTCACCATTTGTCGCACTCGCGCGATAATTGTTGATATACGATCGCGATCCGACACCGTAATTGTCAACGCTTTATCTTCTAATTGGCTCGCATTTACCAATGCCAGCGTGTCGCCTCTGCCCCGACCCAATAGTTCACATTCGCACGCAAAAAAACAACCAATCGAAAACTCGAATTTCACTTCTGTAAAACATAACGCAATCTGTCCAGCAAAAAAGGCGTCGAGCGAAAGTCTAAAAGCAATTCGCAACGCCAATTTCAAGAACAGTAAAAAGTACGGTTCACAAGTGCAACTTGAAACGGCGTTTAAGAGCGAACCGAGGGCGGCGCCCACCGGGGGCGAGAAAACAATTTGGAATTTTATCGGCGAGGTGTGCGGTGTGGGGGCGGGGGTGGGGAGCGAGTTACCTCTGATTTATGGTCGACATTAGGCGAGAGGGCGCAACGCGAGAAATGCATACGATCCGAGAAGACCATTGCCACATTTGCCACTCAAAAGTGTCTTCAAGTCCTTCTAACCTTACGACCTTTTAAAGAACCTAGTTTATTCCAAACATATTATGTTAGTTCTTTTCTTTGTTAGAGTAAGACGCTGAAACGTTATTAGAAAAGTAAAAATAAAGGGAGTCTTTCGTATGCAGTTCGGCAGCAGAAGCTTTTACAGTATTGATTTGAACTTCAGTTATTAATTTCAAACTTTTCGGTTAACACAAAACGTTATTCATCAAGCCGGCTTAATGCAAACGTAATACAGTCTCAAACTCCGTCTAAAACCGCGGATATTTCAGTGTCATTCGAATTCAAAAGCTAATTTCACTAAAACCTTAAATGAATCGAGTTGGTCGGAGCTCGCACATTATTTAACTTGTTCCAAGTTTAAATTGAAAACGCCACCAAACTCTTTGCGGAGTCGGAGTCAAATTTTGAACTTTGCTGCTGAATCGGAAATTTCTTTATAAATATCTTATTACGGTTAAATTCAGTTGGTGTCACGCTGCCGACACTAATTTTATTCGTGAAAGACGGCGGCGGACGGGCGGTAGGGGTGGGGGGCGAGTGAAAATGTATGCAAACGGGACGCGATATTTGACGGAGCTGAAAACGACAAAAGAATTAAAGAGGACGTGCTGCGCACTTCGAAGCCCTGACGCCTCCTGATGCCTGACGCCTGACGCCTTACGAAGTGCGAGACGCGACGTTGACACGATAACACCGCCGCCCTGCTCATCACATCGCCAATTCACTTTACTTTGTATCTTATTAGAGAATTAGCTGTCACTTTACTTTAGACAGCTCCTTCTAAGCCCTTTTATTTAGGCACTATTCCTATTATAATATCTAGGTACATGACATAATTTATTTACTACGCACCTTACAGTTCACAAGCATATCGATTTGTTTTCTATGTTTACAATGGATCATTATTTCAGTCTACATCCAAGTTATTAATTAACAAACGGGTTAGTTGCTTGTAATGATAGAATGGAAAAGTAAATTAAAAAGTCCAACGACAACACCGCGTTTTTAATTTCAAATAATTCCCGATACATACATTAATAATTCAAACGGACAACCCTATCTGTTTCTGTTGTTATCTAGGTTATGTGAAGAGAACACATGCAGCCTATTTGAATACAGCGTGTAATAGATGTGTGATTCATGTAAATGTACCCTTAGCAAGTGTATCGCGGGCTAATCTCACCCCTCCCCCCCGCACCGCAATATGCCGCGGGAGGGAAGGCAGGGCGCAGGGGTGTCTCACGGAAAACGTGTAAACTAATTATGTACATTTTCGTAGCCACTTATTTACATAACCACCGACTGAACCCCGCTTTCACCGTGAATATTTCATTTCTAATCTTTATTTTGACGGTTTAATATGACAGCTGTTGGTTTGTTTGAGGAAACTTTTAATTTTGGTGGTTTTCTTCCGGTGGGACGAGCCAGTCGAGGCCACCCTTTGTGCGCGTCACCCAACACCTCAGAGGGTAATGATAGGTGATTATCGAGCAACTTTTTTTCTTTCGGATAAACGTCTGGGAAACTGTGTACCGTGTAATTTGGAGTTTTCGCCCAGACTGCGGCTGTTGCTTGTCTGACGGCGGAAGGTGCTTATTATTTTGATGACTGTTTTCTCTATCCGTGCCACCGTTTATTTTGTCGATGGATTGTATTCGCCATCGATCCCTTTATTGAAGGGGTAAGACATAATACATTCATAATGTTTACGTGTCCCGAGTAAAATACTAGTACAAGCCTGCAAATAAATTCTTGATATTGTCCTAGTTGTATTTATGTGACTATTATTGTCTAAGCTAAGAAATGGTTTTCAACCCTAAACGCATTTCACTATCACTACCTTCATCATTACAGAACACGTTTTTAACAACGAAGGACTCATGCAGCCTTAAGTTTGGCAATCTGGGTTGTTCACTAATATGTACCATATTTTACTCTACTAAAATTTTCACTGAACAATACTAGAAGAATACTAGCTTCCATGCTGGACTGGGAGCGACAGAATAACGTAGAATGTGCCAGCTGCATCTCCTCCCGGGCATGCTGTAAAAACCAGCTAAGGGATTCGAGGGTATATTGTAATTTAGGCGATGGGCTGACAATCTGTCACTACAGCAATATCCAGTTCTATTTTAAACAACCCTCAAAACTTGTCAGACGTGGCAGCACGACCTTTGTTTGGGTTGTTCACGCTCTGCCTACCCCATTAGGGATACAGGCGTGATAGTATGTATGTATGTATGTACAATACTAGAACATTGCTCTATATAGTTCTTAGAAGTAGTACACAAGTACAAATTAATTATTTTTGTGCAATTCTCACCCATTAATGAAAACGTAACGCAACATAAATTTTCTAATGCTATAAAATTACATACGTCTTAATAAAATAAATACAGTCTACAACAAATGATACTTTATTAGATCCCATAAATCAATAATTTGCCGAAACAGTTTTTTTATTGGTTAAAATTGCAGGATGCGCTTGCGTGCATGTTTGCGTAATTGAAATCATCAAATAATTAGCCCTCGATATGATTTAGTTCCGTGGTAAGCACATTAATGGGATCCAACCACAGACATTAAAATTAAAAGACTGTGAATATAATTTGATTGGTTTCTAATTACTGTAGAAGGAAAATGTTTTCGTGGGTCAGATTTTTATAGTGCTAAATATATATTAAAAGTGCTAAATATCGAGAGAGTGCAATCTGTTTTTCCTTGCAAATCCAAATCCTTATTTCTTCTTCCTATCGAGCGGATTATTAAGAAATAGCTCTATGATGAAAATATGTGTAAGACAGTAAACGGGATCCACGGATTAACGTGCTTTCAAAGTACGGAATCCTTTTTCCTATAGAAGATGCAGTCAAAATCTTATCAAGTGAAAAATAATACTTCCATGCTGGCCTGGAAACGTGAGAAAAACATCGAATGTGCCAGCTGCTTTCCCTCCCGGGCATGCTGTAAAAACCAGTTAAGGGATCCGAGGGTTTCAGTATACTGTAATTTAGGCAATGGGCTGACAACCTGTCACTACAGCGATATACCTAGAAATCTATCTAAAATAACCCTCAAAACTTTGTCAGACGGGCGGAACTACCTTTGGGTCGTTTACGCTCTGCCTACCCCATTAGGGATAAAGCCGTGATTATATGTATGTATGTAAGTGATAAATTGTTAAATATTATGGATATCGAACCGAAGACCACGGAGGCAGTTAAAACTAAGTTTCCAGGTCCACGGCCGGATGTCAACAGCAGCAGTGGTGGGGCCGTCGACATAAACGTTTTCCGCGTACTTACTTCCATAAATTAGTTCTGGCGAACGCGGTATAAATACGCGCGAAACTGCACCCACTTGCTCATTACGTACTAATAGTTTTATTTATCGGCTTCCTGTTCATTCCACAACAAGAACCAGGACTTCCACTAATTGGTTCGCTATAGATAGATATTTGGGAATATTTTTGGAGGAGCTGGGTAGGTAGTGGTAGATTAGGTAGGCCCCTCACCGATATTATAGTTGTATCAAAGTGTTGTAAAGTTTATGAATGTTTTACAAAGTTTTTTTTTAAAAAGTATATACGTAGATACTAAGGTCTGTATTGGTAAACAGCACTTGAGATTGACAGCTGGTTTCAGTTCGTATCAGAAATGTAATATCAGTACAATATGTCCTGTCAAATCCATGCTTAATATTGCTCTCAATATTGAGATCGCTTTATAAATACGAGCCTATTTAAACTGTTAGGAACAGGAACAGTTTCAGACTGCAATTGACAAGGACATACACAGTATTAAAATTATTTTGAAATATTCGGATTGTTAGTTACCAAAAAAGTCGAATGGGGTAACTACGAATCTGAACTTTAATAATGTGTAATAATGTAATTTTTGTATTGATCAGTTTTGTTTTGTACAGATCACTTTTTCCAAGCCTATAGGTAGTCATCAACGTACAGACCACCAAAAAAGCTTCTCGGTTGGTGGCGAGTTGGAAGCCGGTGACACATCTGTCTTTGATGATGCACCATCAAAGGGTGATGAGTGAGGGCGTCGCTGCATTAGTTCTTGGCGCCGTTCGTTCGCAGATTTTAATACACGCAGGAGATCGTCGTTATTTTTTGTGTGGTCTCAAAAAAAGGTACATAGTCTGTAACATTTTTTTTAATGTGATGTACGTACAAACAATATCAGACTTTTTATTAAAATTAGGTTTTTTGTAAGTCGTATGAAGTTTAGCAATAGCAAAACGGTGCTTGATTCTAGATGCCACTGGCTAAATAGTTTAAGATCAAAAAATTATTGATTATGTAAAATACAAGACACGCAGAATAATTTCGGCTGTCTTAACGAAATTGAAACCACCTCACTCATTGGTATCCCGGCTCAATAATCACCAGATCTCGTAAAGCGTAAAGGTCGCGACATTATCACGGAGGCTCCATCGCCACGATTACTGCGAGACGAAACGACCCCCCTTGCCGTTGACATGTCGCGTTTTAACAGTCAGTACGTGGGGGGGTAACACCCCCCAGCGCCCCAGCTGGGGGTTCTCGAACTGACGACATTAGCAGCCGCAGACTCAGGGCACGTCCCTGACAGACGGAGCTATGGCGAGATGATATGTTGAGCTATGATGTATATGGAAGCCTAATTTATGCTGACATAATATACATTATACAGGGTGTAATTTAGTTGCGCATTGATAATGGAAATTATGCGGTATCATAAACGTGCAAGAGTTCTTTTGCTGATTGGGTGCATTATAAGAGTAACTACGTAAAAAAACTCAACATTCAATATACAGTAATTATAATGGTTGATAATAAATTTTCAATTACCATTATTATAATTATCAATTACACGGGTAGATCCTACGGTATTTTGTACCTTTGTCCTCGGGGTAGAAATGAGCATAAATTCATATTTTTACATTATTTTCATCTATTACTCCGCCTACTTATGAATAAAGTAAAGGATATTTGTGTTTTTGCAAACATCTCAACTTACACAGCCCATTCAATTTGCATTTAAATACCTATGGCATTAACTAACTTCTGTAAATAAATATTGTTTATGTTCTATGAAAACAGCAACAAAAACATTTTAAAAAAAAACACGAATGTTTGTGCTGGCGAAAATCGAATTCCACAACCTTCGAAACAGCAGGCAGGGTCACTATCCACTGCGCTATCAGACTACTTATCTCTGCTTACTTCACACGAATATTCAAAGTCAGAAAGCGTCGTAACCATAAACTGCGTCGCGTTACACAAGAAGAAAAGCAGTAAAGATGCGGAACCTAGACATGAGGTGACGGAGGCGGGGAGGGGAGGGGTAGCCAACAGTTTCCGCAATATTGTCGCCAAAGTTCCCAATTTCGGTGTCGACTTGCGAAACTCCTCGCCGGTAACCGTAAGCACACAGGTGTGGCGCACCTTCGGTATAAATAGGTTGTGGCTGTCGGCGTGTGTACGAACGTGACTCCAAATTGCGGGCTTTGCGGGAATTAACGCCGGATTCGCGAGGAATTACTTTGGCTATGTATAGGTGGATACGATCTAGCGTTTTTTAGGAAAATTTACGTGAAAAATAAAATACCACAGAATCAATTGCAGTACAAAGCTTCTCGCTACGACGAACCTTTTTTCGTTCAGAACAACTTATAGAAATACTTTTTAGGCCCGTATTTATAATCAGCACTTGAGAATGACCGCTAGTTTGAGTTCGAATCAAATACAAAATGACCTGTTAAATCCATAGGTACTTAATTTTGTTCTCAATCTTGAGATAGCTTTATAAACTAGACTCCTAAAATTCAAGGGTACGATAATCCGTGAAAAAATTGTTTTTAGTTTAATTTTATAATTCATTTTGATTTTATTGTCATTGTATCTGATGGTTCGAAAATAGTTGTTATTCACTGTCTAAAAATTCTTGAACGACCAAAATAAGTGAGAAACAAAAGCGTCGCGTTCTGACATCGTTCGCTATGCAATGTGACACCATTAGCGCGGTACAGCTCGGACAAGAGAACAAAACAAAATGGTGGAAAAGAACAAAACAAGATGGAGGAATTTCGCGCGCACTGCTCTCCGGAGCGCGGCGACCCGCCTTCCAGTACTGACTTATACCAGGTTGTGTTCATTTATCTTTGCTGTGGTTGAGGATGTGCCATCTTTATTTTTTCAAAGACGAACATTCACATTAACAAAATATGACTTATTTTAAGTTCGTCAACTGTTTTGAGTGAACCTGATTAATAATCATCACTTTTATTGCTTGGTACAGTTAATAAACTCCAGTCCATAGGAAAATGAAAAAGAAAATATAAATCATTGAAGTGCTTAGCAATCCAAGATCTTCAAACAACTATAATGCTACCGTACCGGGTGTAACTGTTCTCATTGTCTAAAGCTCTTTCACTTTATGAAATATTGCAAATGCAACCGCCTATTATGGTTCAAATTGAATACTAAACACGAAAATTATTTTCCTTTCATAACACTTGAGAATGAACACCTGCCATTGGAGTGTACTAAAACTTAAGCTAAAGACTGATTTCCACGATGAATGTGCAAAATTTGTATGGTAGAGTCTTACCTAAATTGACCATTAATGACCTGTCTAATTTGCTGTAAAAGCAATGGCGTTAGAGGCCCCATTGTATTTTTAAGAGACGTGATTTTATTTAAAACTCCTCTTAACTATACTCCAGTTTCTTTCATTTCCTTTCAAAGAACCGATGAAACATATTTTTCCATGTTTGAAAAAAAAATAGAAACTAAAGTGGTCTCGTTTGATAAAATTAGAGACTCCAGGAAAGGCATTGCGGTATTTCCCTAAACGTAATATAAATAGCAGTGTTTTTTATGAGTGGTGAATGTTGGCTCTCCTTTCGCGAGCCCCACGTGATACTTCCGACATCAGCCGTGTAATGACCCGAGCAATTGTCCTATTCCCGTGACAGGCTGCGTAGGCGCAAGAAGACCGTCAGCGTCAACTCGTCGCCTTGGTTGCTACTATTACATTATGGTCACGCCTGTATCTCTCAAGGGATAAACAGATCGTCAAGAACCTCAAAGAAGGGCATTTTCGCCTCGGGTGATAAGTTTTAAAGGTTATTTTTAGAAATATTCAAATGTGTATTGCTATAGTATAGTGATAGATTTGTCAGCCCATCGCCCAAATTGCAATTCATTAAAACCCTTGTTTTCCTCTACTAACTTATACAGTATAACGGGAAGACTATCTAGAAGTAGCTGAAACAATCTATGTTTTTATTTCACTATCAGTTCAGAATGGAAGTTGCTGGTACTCCGACACATTCCTCGCGGATACCACACACGGCTAAACCAGGCTCGCCACGCCTCCAACGATCCTGACATTTCATTACTCAGAACTACGCGTCGGAATGCTAACGGCCTCAATCCTTACAATGTGGATATATAACCTTTTTTGTAAAACGTTTTATAGGGGAAAGTTTATTAATTCAATAGTAAAAAGCTCGCAATTCCCTCAGTCGGTACAATCGGCCCGTAGGCAAAAGGTACGCACAGCGTGTCATTAGCAAACCGCAATTAAAATTGTACGCTTAAGTAATATTTGTTTAAATTCACTAATTATGTCGCCGCTAATAAATACTTACACGCAACATCTGCTGTGTAATGGTCGTCGTATTGCATTGTAGAAATGTTTTATTTGCTACGCGCGCCGTCGACTAAACTTATAATTTCGTTTCCGTGCGAACATGGTTTTAACGTGCATTGAATGTTGAGTTTCAATATTAAATATCGCTTAGTAACGATTGTATTTATTCTAATGTTTGTTTTTTTGACCGTTTTTTGGTTGTGTATCGTAGCGTGACGGCTTCACACCGCGCGGTCTTATCTGTGATCTCGACGCGGGCGCAGATTTATCAGCGAGATTTACAAAATCGTGCTAGTGTCGAAAATGTGACGCTACGTACAATCCGGACCTCACATGAAGGCGATATTTCACTGAGCGCCGCAGCCGACGCCCAACCCCGCCCCTTGCCTCATTAGGTGCTTCTAATACTCATCAATCTTACTTTCTCCCATATATGTAGAATATTCTGAGCCTCTGTTTGATGAACGTGTAAAAATGAGATGACTTTAAAACTCACTGCAATAGAAATCTGACTTCATTTGATTACATTACCAATTTCTTTTTCCTTGCAATTTTAATTCACTTTACTAATAGTCGAATCAAACCTCTGGCGCCGGCGGTCGATGAAGACAGACAGGCCGATGAACGTGTAATTAATTACATGTTGGGTAAAAAAATGTCGGATTTTCTCGGTAAAGTCGTTGGTAATAATCTCGTAGGTCGTCCCGGGATCATTTGTCATCGCGTCACTCACACGTCCGCGCCAGTGATACGCCCTTTCCTTTATAATCGCATCTCTACATCGCTACAGCTTGCTACAACTGAAACAAATAGCCATGTAAAAGGAAAGAAGAGTTGCTTTTACGAAAAATGGTCTTAGAGTTCTTAATGAATAATAATTTATTTTATGTATTAATGAAAAGAAATGGCCAAATATGTTTGTGCTTATAGCTAATATAATAAAACACAGAGTCAATTAACAGGTTTTCACTGATACAAATAAAAGATACTAATTTCTCTTATAGTTAGCAAAATATGCATCTATTAGTTACCTAATTTCAATCTTTCATTGCATCTATAACCAACCAATCGGAAATATTTACTTTGGCGAGTTAAGGAGTTTTAGTTCAACACGGTTGAAGTTTTGATTGCATTGTTAGCCTCGAAATTAATCGTTTTACTGTTTAATTAGAGTTTACTAGTCTCAGTACATTATTTGCTTACAGCTTTACTGCTCGAGCTAGCCCATTCAATTACCTTATACACTTTAAATGATAACAAATGAGCACCTAAGTTATTTTGTTGCCTTAGCCTAGATTTAATTAGGTTTAATGACGCATAGGGCATCAGAATCAGAGTAGGATTACAAACGGGCGTCACAGGCGACGAATCGTGACGGACTGTCGCCCGTGACTGTGACACGACACGTCATACGACATGACACGACGCGTCATACGACATCGCTCACGGCGGGACACCGTGACGCGCTGCGACGCGACACCGAAATCCGAACTTCACACCGCAAGATTGATGATTTGCAATCGTCTTCGTGGCTCTTTCTTTGTTACTTCATGCTCTGGTTGCGACTAGGCTATCATGTTTGAGTGTTTCATGTGTAGAACGATTTGTCAACTAGATGTTGGTGTCATGTATTAATTTTAATGCTATTTTTAACTGCCTCCGTGGTATAGTGGTCAGAGCCATGGGCTTACGATCCGGAGGTCCTGGGTTCGATTCCCAGGGGAGGAACACAAAATTGATATTTGTTAATTTTAATAAATTAATCACAAGTAATCTTTGTGAGGTTTTCTCAAGTTTGATTAGGACATTGCAGGAAGAGCCCGATGGTGTAGTGGATAGGGCCGCTGCTTCCCGAGCGGGAGGTCGTGGTTCGAATCCCTCCACGTCCGAATTTCATATGTACGTTTATTCGGCGCTTTTTCAGTGCGTCGGAAGGCACGTTAAGCCGTTGGTCCCGGTTAATATCGTTTAATACCGTAGATATTCGTCGTTAAGCCATATCAGAGCCCAGTGCTAAGCATTGGCGGCTTGAAAACTCTGACCTAATCTAGGATTGGGTCTGGTTTCCCCTTTGGGATGCGGAGGTCAGCTGGCAATCGCTCTGTGTAAAAACCAGTACCCTCGTTCAATCCCCTTGTTTAGGTAGCCGAGCCCGTAAGATACGGGATAAAGCTAGGTAGATCGTTAGGACATTGCAGGCTGAACTAACCTGGTGGTCCGAAAAAAAAAGGATTCCGTGCTTCGGAGGGTACGTTAAGCCGTCGGTCCTGGTCGCTATTTTTGACAGTGGTCGTTACTCAAACCATGTCAGAGGCAGTTTGAAAATTCTGGATCATCAAACACCAGGATCCATCGGGTCGTTCGACTCGAGAATCCACTCGCAAAAATGAAGAAGAATGCTAATGTTATTTATTAATAGTGTGTTTGTAACCATTTCGAACGTAGTTTTCATTCTAAATGTACAGTTATAAAATCACGCATTTATCCTTTACATGGCAGGTTGGTTTAGCTTTAGATTAAAATTAATTATTCCATCAGATAGCTTGTTTGTCATAGATCTTTTGAAAAATCGCATAATATTCCCATTTTGCGATTGCGATTTAATGGTGATTAAAAATCACTTACATTTTTTAATATTCAATGCTTCATTTAGCACTAACGATAATTTATTTAAAATATCCTTAGAAACTAGCTAGATCTCTATGATAACGAAACTAGATTTTTCTGCCTTCTGTGTGGCATAGAATACAGGGTGTAGGAAACTGTGTCTCAAAAACTGGATGCTCATGCCCAAAATAAATTTTATTAAAACATTTCTAGACTTCACCATTAGGTAGGTACACTTCAATCAAACTTTGTATGAAGAAGCGAAATGATTTTTTCAGTTCGCGGAATAATCGCTTTTTGAAAACTGTTCGGTTTTATTGACTGAACTAACCCTTTCAGTTTTCGTAACACTTTCCTTAGACTCTTTATAAAATGCTTCTGTGTGGCATACTGGTAAAACGGTGTAACTATAAAATTTGCCGTAAGTGGCCCCATTATCCGGCATGAAATATTCATTGACCGCCGGCAAGGATTGTTGTCACCGGCATTATGCGGCAAAAATCACTTACGTGAGCTATTAGCGGGAATTAACCATAATGTACGTTGAATTTTGCACTACAGAAAATCTGTGTATAAGGCGCATGGCATACTGGAAGAGTCAAGAAGGCGGGGTCGAAGTGGCGGTGAACAGATTTTACGTCTACAACCAACAACGCAGCGCAGCTTCTAATCTGCAGTTTCCGCGGTGACATTTTCTTAAAATCTGTCACCTCGTCTGTTCCAGTATGCCGTGCATCTTATAGAACAGCCGGGAGCATGAAAAGTTTACACTCCTAGCACCATTTTATACCCTAAGATAATTGATAGATATAGGAAATAAAATTATTTTCCAGTGCGTGAACCAAGATTTTCGATCCATTCTTTTTCATCCAAGGTGAATTTTTGATCCAAGATTTTTGATTGTACTTACCTACTTATTTCTTTTTAGGTATCGTACTTTAAGTTTAGCGTGCAATATTCATTTTAAATAGGTGCTCGCGCGTGCATTTTGCCTTTGGTATAGGCTATGCTATTTGATATTCCTTATATTGTGTTAATGTAGACTTTACAGCCACATAAATTATGTGATAAAACTATTGTTTCGTGCCCTGCTGTGTAGAGATTTACAAATGTTTTCCATTTTCACCACTCCTTATACAAAGTAGGAAATAACTGTTTCAGTATTAAACTCGTAGCACTTTTGTTATTTTGTCAAACTACTTACTTACTACTTAAGTTGCAGCGATAACGTAAGATAATATAAAATGAGCGATCAAATAAATCAATGATAATAAAACCGAATAATTATCACGTAGCCACTTGAGTTACCAAATCCGTACTAATGAGAGGCCCGGTCGCGCCATCTGTCCGTAATCAACGATAAGTTAATTAAATCGCGGCAACATGGCGGCGGAGTGATTGCTATTAATAAAGCGCTTTCCTGTGCAATTAGAGCTGGCCGCGGATTGGCTGAGGCTGCGACCGTCTATCGGCGTCGACGTGATAACACGCTAATGCGGGCTCCGCGGTCCCTATTGCATGACCCGTCGTGTTTACTAACGATAGGCTGACTCATTTGTACATAGCACGTAATAATACATTTGTACAAAGCTGGAATCAACATTAACCATTCTTGGTCGGAATTGTATCACACCCCGCATCCTTTGATGGAGGTCGTAAAAAACTGAATGATGAATATATCCAGGGAAAAGGCTACAGAGTTCCCTGGTGATCTCACATCTTGCAATTCTCTGCCTAATTTGCCTTCCAAGCGTAAGAAAATATAGCAATGTAATTGATTGGGGCTAGAGATAAATCCCAGAATCTGAAGGACGTCGAAATTCAGCAGTACAGCTGTTACAGAAACATCAAAATTCAGAAACAAAGCGACTCTACATCTTAAATATCACTCGTTCTACCGCGCCATTTGTTCTCAGGGTAGATGTTGCAAGTGAGCTGTCTTTAATAAAAGGATTACAGGAATGCATGGTTGACATACTCCCAATAGTGCGTTGAGCAGATCCATCAGACGCGCGCAGTCGAGCAGTCGAGCCGAGAACAATGATTGACGAGTTCGCACCTCGGCTCATGCCAGTCTAATTAAGACGACATGCGCCCGCGCACTGCTGCAACTCTTCGCGCTCGTTTAGCTACAAACCCACTCATTTTAAACCGCCTATTGCAAACTAATTGTATAGCAGTATCGTTCGATATTCAAACTGAGAAATATCTGCGTTGCGTTGCTTAGCTTCTGGAATGCGCGCTATGGCAACATTTCTGATGCGGTGTGAGATTTCGAATTATTAATAGTGCTACCTTCATTCATGCCTGCTCGTTCGTTACAGTATGGTATTAATCTATGAGAAATATCCGCATCTAAGCCTAGACATGCACTTTAACAATGTCATAACAATAACGAAACGTTGTAAACGGGCGCCCCTTATTTCTGTCTTCGGTATCTGCTCATTAAAGCGGGCACATGCGTTTCTCGGAGTCCTTTTGCTTGGTCTCGAGTTTTCCACTAACTTTTGGGTGGTAGGATGATGGACGACGTCGGTGGCCATATATCATTGCGGTAATATATCGCGGTGTGCGCCGAGTGTCGCCATTAACGCATGCGCGAAATTGCCCGTGCCTGAGCAGCGCGAGCGCGCACCATCACATCGAGTGCTATAAGAAGCGCCTCACAAATCGACGCGCGCGACCACAGCTAAACGTGCATAAATCTTATTAATGGTATTCTTATTTTCGTCCTCGCTCGATCTTGTAAAATTGTTAGGACGAGCATAACTAACATCGCCCCGCTTTTGTTGAGGGCAGCATGAAGGTTAAACCTCCTATTATGGTCGCCAGTGAGCATAAAATTTCCTAGAGAAATCGAGCCAATCAAATTCTTATTGTAAATTATGATACGTCTGCACAATCCACGTAAACGACTTGGGTGGTCGTGTGTAGTTTGTTATGGATGTTGTTGTGGTAGTTCGCGGGTCAGAAGCCGCATTCCGTCGCTTGCGCAAGTCGGATGGCGAATTGTCTCGATGGCTGGTGGCTGGTGACTGCCCCCGGACTTCGTTGGTTGGCGCCCAAGGCAACGTCCACAAAAAGTGAGAGGCCGCTAGAAAAGCCGCGGCTCAACTTACAACTAAAGATTTGTTGTTTCCGCTCTCGCCGCCTCAATGACTACCATTTTATGTCGATTAGGAGATAGTGTTTCACGCGCCCGCTACCGAGTGCCAGTTTTTGTGACACTCCTTTCTGCTCACAACGAGTTTATTATCGGTGATCAGTTTCAAGCTGTTGGTTTTTGTTTTTCAACTATCTTTTTTGTTTTTTGCTGTTACGTTTCTTTAATTAGATGAGTTGGAAACGTATAAGCCCCTCTTGTTAAAAGTAAGAATGACAACAGGAAACCGCAGTCACATAGTGAAGTGTAATAAGAGCCATTACGTCGACCAACCACAGGCAATTTTACTAACAGTAAACAAAAACATACACCTTTACAAAAATGTCTACCCATTCATCTTTCTCCAACGGGAGACATAAAAGAATGTCTCCGTTAAGAAGGGGAAGGGGAATGATCGGTAAGAGCTACAATTGCATGCGACAAATTACAAGGAGCACTTGTGTTTCCTTGTAAGACTTTCAAAGCTTTGCCCAATTTTGAACTTTGTGGTTAACTAATACCAAATAGGTTTTATTACAATACTTTTTTACTCTAAATATTTATTATTGCTGACAATGTGTTCACGGAGGGGAGAGTAAATATAAGCAGTAGACCTTTGTAAGAAGGGTCGTTTCGTGGTTTGTTAGAGGGACGTCCTACAGGCAGCCATTTTGTGAAATATGAACTGGCTTTTCCGGAACTGGTTTGTTTTAATAACCACCTACTTTCTTATTTTGTCCTTATATTAGTATGAATCTCTACATTTTCATTTCACCTGAATGTTACGCTTGTTTTCTTTTGCTATGTCAAGATAATCGCTATTTTGAGTATCCTAAATAGTTGATCAAATTTATGTTATTTCATTCAAAGTCTATAACAATTCGGCTTTAATAATTCGTCAACTATAAACTATTATTATTATTGCACAGTTTATTGCACACATGACCATACAGAGGACACAAACATAAAAAAATAGTAGAACAGGTAAAGTTTATCTCTTAAAAAGGAACAGTAAACTAAAATAGGAATTTGATCCCTAACGGAGAAAAAATAAATATAATTTAAACTAACAACAACTTTAAGACCAGAGCAAGAAGTCATACCACTCTACCATTCAGTTCTTCCAATATTATTAAACACACGCATGAGGCTGGCCAGTACGCATGCGTGGCGTTTAGTTTAACACGTCTGCGCCCGCGCAGCCATAGCTCACTAATTACTGGCGATAATTTGCGATAACCCGCGCTATAATGAGCGAGAGAAAGAAAGAAAGATTCGCGCCGCTCGCACACGGCCATAATTGCGACTCAGCCAAGTAATTGTCGAATAATTGCGCTAATGTGGAAATGCACGCTTTAACATAACAATAGAAAGAACTCGATACGGGGGAGTGGAATATATTTTAAAGATTTGCAAGTATTTGTAGCTCAGGTGCCTAAGAAACTAAGGAACAACTGCTTTCGTTGAAGCGTAGAACTAAGTTAGAGTAGCCCTCTTCACAATGTACTTCATTCAAGCTATATCTATAGCTCTATCTACCTAATGATAATCTTTAATCTGCGATAGAGAATTTATCCCAATGCACAGTATAATGTTGTATCCAGTAATTCGGTTCGGGAGCGTACCGGTTGACTAAGTGCTTGTTGTGCGAGTTAGGAATTAGTTTGAGAAAATGGACATATTCCGCTTCGCTTCATGTTTTTTCCTGCTATTATAGCTGATACTTCCATGCTGGTCTGGGAGCGAAAGAAAAACATAGAATGTGCCAGCAGCATTTCCTCCCGGGCATGCTGTAAGATCCAGCTAAGGGATCCGAGGGTTACAGTGTATTGTAATTTAGGCGATGGGCTGACAACCTGTCACTAAAGCAATACATATTACAATCTAAAATTGCCCTCAATTTTTGTCAGACGTGGCGAAAGCGCCTTTTACGAGTCGTTAAACGCTCTGCCTACCCCGTAAGGGATAAAGGCGTGATTATGAAAGGCGGTATGTATTATAGCTGATAAAGAAATTAAAGGAGATGCAGATAAATAGTACTTGTCTTGTCTTCCTCGTTAGACTAAATTTAATGTTTGTTTCCCCTTGTTGTAGGCGCATGTTCCCGACGGTGCGCGTGTCGTTCGCGGGCTGCCGCGCGGAGGCGCGCTACGCGGTGCTGCTGGACGTGGTGCCGGTGGACGGCAAGCGGTACCGCTACGCCTACCACCGCTCCTCGTGGCTCGTGGCCGGCAAGGCGGACCCGCCCGCCCCCGCGCGCCTCTACCCGCACCCCGACTCGCCCTTCTCCGGCGACCAGCTGCGCAAGCAGGTCGTCTCCTTCGAGAAGGTCAAGCTCACCAACAACGAGATGGACAAGAATGGCCAGGTCAGTTGCTTCTACACGGCTATGGTGTACGGTATCTCTGCTAGCCTACCGCCGCTCCTCGTGCCTCGTGGCCGGCAAAGCAGACCCTCCCTCCCCCTCGCGCCGCTACCCGCACTTAAAGACAAGAATGGCCAGGTCTGTCGCTTTCCCATCAAAATCATGGCGCATCATCCACTCTTTCGAATGGATTGGGTCTGGGAAACCAGACTGATTTGCGGAAGTCAGATGTCGCTCTGTGTAAGAACCAATACCCACCCATCCTCATTCAATTTCTTAGACTTGGTAGACGAATCCGCGAAATTTGAGTAGAGGACGAATGAAAGTTGTTAAAAATAGTATTATTAATATGTGTTACAGTTGTGCAAACCTCAGAAAACGTGTGATTAACTGAGTCTTTCTTTTTTAGTTGGTGCTGAACTCGATGCACAAATACCAACCTCGCATCCACCTGGTTCTCCGAAGAGAAGGAGCGATCAACGCCCCCATCACAGATCTCGAACAGGAAGAATTCAAGACCTTCATCTTCCCTGAGTGCGTGTTCACCGCAGTCACCGCGTACCAGAATCAGCTGGTGAGTGCCTGACAGATCTAGCGCGAAACTGTTACCGCTGATATGCGCATAAATAATTCTCAAAGCGGTTTATTTGGCATAGTGTCCGCTTGTTACTATCATTTGATTTCTAAAATAGATCAGAAGAACAAACGTTTGAAATCGCGGCGTGATGTCGTCTGAGTATCGACGGGTTCTATTTCGATCGCACTAATTGCATCTCGCTGAAAGGTATGTCCAGTCGAACAAAGGGAGGTGGCACATAATTTTTTGTGTATGTGGCCACACGCGGGCGGGAGCGGGCGACGCTGACGACGGACGAGCAGCGCGGCTGACGCGTGCCTGACGGTGACGATTAACGTTTTCACCCGCGCTAAATATAGGCCCTCTTCGCCAGACTCGATCCACGTTCGCAGCTCTATTACTGCTAATGCATTCCTTGTATCGCTAATTTGCTCATCAAAGATTTTCTAAGAACAAACTTATGACCACTTTCATCTGTACGCAGCAGATGTGGGAATATCGTCGCTCTGTGAGGAGTCTAGTTAACGTTGCGAAACAATGACGCGGTATAATCTATCTACACGCTTGTAACTTTTCGCTGCTAGTTATGAAAGAAGCGTTTATAGCATAGTTTAGCGACACGTGAGATAATTCGCAGTTTTAATTGTGTGCAGTCACGTCCTCGGCTTACTCGTGTAGACATTTGCCCCAATATCCGCCTATTCTTCCATACTGGTCTGAGAGCGTTAAAAAACCTTGGATTTTGCAGCTGCTTTTCTTCCCGGACATTATATGATACAGACGGACAGAGGGATTCGAGGGTCTTATTGAATTGTAACTTAGGCAATAGGCTGGCACCTGTGACTATACTATTTCCAACTCTGATTTAGAATAAACGTAAACAAAGTTTCATGCCTTTTCATCAAAAATCTTGTTTTTAAAGTAAGTTTTAGCTATTAGGTATGACAACATAATGAAATAGTAGTTTTAGTAATTTAACTAATTTGCCAACAACCATAATATATTTTTGAAACGTGTTTTTAAATAAAAAGACACGAAACTTTGTTTACCTTTATTCTAAATCTGAGTTAGGAATAGTGTGCAGCCATAAACACTCCTATCTGAAAACACCCTCAGCATTTATAACACGAGGTGGGGACGGATTCGCTAAGCCACTGACGCTCTGCCTACCGCTCTCCGCTTGTGTTTCCGCTGCCCGCTCCGCTCGTGTTCCCGCTGCCCGCTCTGCTCGTGTCGCGCGCCGCTCGCATGTGTCGCCACGCGCAATTAATCCTCTGTCACAAGAGCGTTTGGGCGTCGCCGAGTTTCTTGTTTTGTCTCATCCCGCGTAGTAAAATAATTAGGACGTTTTGAGGTTCATAAAGGAAGCGTTACTTTATATCGACAACGCGGTACATAAATCTTCATTCGTTCGTTAATTAGCTGTTTCGAGTGAGTTTAGTGGCCATTTGCCTTGCCTTTTCAGAGCGAAATATTTCCGTCGGTGGATAAAATTATACCTAACCAAAGTGGTTATTTAGTTTGAAACAGATTTTCCATTAATGGGCATGTTAGTAGGTAGAGTGCTATTAGTATGTAGATAGTTCATGATTTGAGCTTATAAAGCAGTTTTAATAACGTTAAGGTTCACTACTTTGTACGTGATTTGCATAAACTGCTGGCAAATTGATTAGATAAACATTGTCGTCCTAATAACACTTGAGGCTGAATAAAATATCTAGGATCAGTAGTAGTTCGATCGAATTCGTTATCGGTAATATAGTATCACGGTATAATTACAGTGAAATGGATATCCCGCAACTTGCACCTCGGTAACCGATCCAAACGGCTCCCTAGGGCTAAATATTATTGATTCTCATTGATTCTAACACGATAGTAGATTTATTGCTAACACTAACTATACCCACACAAATACTGCCATCGCGTTCGTAGTCAAAAGCAGCTATTGACACATTAATTGTTTTTTTTTTCTATAAGATAAAATCGTTTTTTTTTTCTACAGTGACAGTAGAGTTTAAAAATATCTTAGGCAACTACTTCACAAAGTAAAGAGCGTGATATCTGAGGCTCGATCGCTGCGCGGGCGGCGGCGGCGCGAGCGACTCGCTGCCCCGATTTGGCTGACGTCACACTCCTGACAGCTAAAACATTTGTCGAACGCCGGAGATAGTGTCACAGATAACCCAATCCCTTACAACAATAAGAACACACTTAGCATGTTTGCACCTGCGGCCTGCACGCCAACCACAAGATCGATATGACTTATACCCGCATTACAAAAAAGTTTCACCAGCGTGTTTACAAAAAAAAGTTCAAGTAAATTATCATTCCAACATACATCAGTCCAACAAACTGAATATTAAACAGATACGCATTTTGTAGCTTCACAACATGCGTTTCAGAAGGAAAAAAGTGTCACCACATTTTTATACGTACGGGACGTTTGTTAAATCGATTCAGAATGAAACATCATTATTGGTGCTTTATCATACTGGAACGTTGATATAAGGTGAGATAAGGGCGGGTATAAAAAATGTGGATTGTGTTTTTTGTGGTTGTCGCGGTGTGAGACTGAGCGTCGCCTGCGCGCGCGCCGCGGGGCGGTTTCCCGGGAAAGCGCCGCTACGGCCTGGCCCCGGTCCCGACCTGCTTCAATATTTAACATTTTACACCCACCACTCTATTGTCGAGTACCTCGTTTTGTGTAGAATCCTTTGTCTGGAATTCGACTCGCAGCGAGGTGACAATGTTTGTTAGAGTTTACGCATCCTATATCCACAATGCGTTTTTTAATAGCCGATGACTTGTGAATTTGTTATGATTGATCGCTCCTCTGAGAGCATTCTTAGAGAAAAACGCGAGGAGAGCAACTTGCAGAGAAGTCCCGAATGTTTGTAGGCAAACATTTTTATTCTAATCGGCTTTACAAATATTTGTTTATCTTTAGATTTAAATGTTGTGTCGTTGAAAGGGGTATTAACTGATTTACCTACTCAGTTAAGTTAATAAACAACTTCAATGTTTGACGTAACAAAACAAGTAGCACAATAAAACTAGAGAAATCGTGTTAATATTTTGTTGGTCATGCTGGCGACTGTACGCCAGATAATCACGGAAATAACTGCGCTTACAACGACACACTCCGTACAAAGCCACTCAATAGACGCTTAATTGAAATTTATATCTCATTTCTCAGTATCAATAATCAATATTCTAAAATCTCCGAAGCTATTCTCACTTTGAGCGTCCACAAACGAGTTCTCAAGTATAATCGAACAATATCATGAAGGAGTAAAGGCAAACACAATTTCAATAACAAAGGAGATGCATGACAAATAAACATATTTCACGGGCCAAAATGGCTCCGGTCAGGTGTCACGATTGTCCCCTCTCCTTCCTCATACCTCAACCCTCTCTTATTCTTCCCATAATCGATTCATTCCTATACGATCTTTTATGTTTGGTCTAACTCTAACTGTGTTCAATCGATTATTTTGTTATTGGCAATGTCGATTCATGATGATGATGAATTAATGTTTGTGTAGTCTTTTGATTTTTTTGTTATTTTAATACTAGTCTAGTACCTAAGTATACCTATTAGGCTTTTAAGAATAAGAAGGCAGGTAATTACACTTTCAGTAGTTTGCTTAAATTAGACGTCATTAGATGGAATTAGAACTATAAACCCGTTCGACTTTTATTTGTAGAGTCAATTGTCCTCAGTCGACAGAAGCCATTTTATACAAAAATTGAATTGAATTGCATTGTAGAGTCAGACTAAAGTCGCGGGAAACTTCTTATTTGATAGATAAATTTTAAACTAGGTACAATACGTACCTACCTAAAAGAAAAATATTGTTTGTTGAAACCATTCATTATTTCTCACAAAAACAATTTTAATGATTGTCACTGCATCCGTTCATATTTCAACAAATTATACGGCTCGATAACACGAACCTCACATAATTCAAAAATACAAGAAGTCAACGTACTTGGTTAAAGTGGATTTAAAATAATTTAAGACGAAATTATTTATTGGGCGTGTATCTCTTTCTCGCCTACTGTATTTTATGGTGGTGGTTGTGGTGTTGTCCCGCTCGCTCTTGCCATCGATCACAAGAGGTGTGACGTCACGCAGAGCCATCGTGTGCGGCCCAACTGAATTTATTGCGTCTGCGTCTGCGCACCCGGTAACCAGAGAAAAACTACATTTCTGCGTTCTGCTATCGATATAGATTCAACTGCATTTCACAAAATAGGTGACGTATTGCTTAATCACTCACACCTGATTTTCACTGACTTTTATAGAGCTTTTCCTCTACCGACGATGACCGACGATATAATTTGATTTTTATGGTGTTACTGAATATCAAATATATTGGGTTGGTTACCTAGCAAAAGCCTAATCTAGGATTGGGTCTGGTTTCCCTTCTGGGTTGAGGAGGTCAGATGGCAGTCGCTCTGTGTATAAACCAGTACCCTCGTTCAATCACCTAGATTAGGTAGCCGACCCCGTGAGGTACAGGATAAGGCTAGGGAGATGATGACTGAATATCAAACCTTTTTTGATATTTATTTGGGATGTTCATAGAGTTTGCAAATTGACAGTTTTGATAGGTGGCAGGTGGATGACAGCATCGTTTTGATTTCTCAAGGATTTTCACAAAAATAAATGGTGTAACTCGGTCGTAACCAGCGAATCCTGCTGAGATGTGGCAAATCGCCTACTCCCTGATCTTCCGCGTGTACAGTCGAAGCTACGGACACGAGTGCAAAGTGGACTTAATACTTACCGTGGGTTCTCTAAAAGAACTTGTCCTACGGCTCAATAGGGAGCCGTCCACTACGCAAGTTGTGTAAAAAAATTAGACATCGCAATGAATCTGGCTGGAAAGGAGAACTTTGCCGCAGAAAACTTAAATTTCCTGGCTATGTGGTTGTGTCGGATGCTCCTCAAAGTGGTGACTCAAGTAGGAGAAGACCTGTTTAATCTACACATGATTTCCTTCATCTGGTCAATAGGCAGCATCCAGGAGAGCTTGCAACTCATGGAGCTTTTAGACAGTGACGAGTCCCTGTGAAATCGAAATTGTGCTTTCATCTATTCTGAATTGTGCTGTAGGATTTTGATAGATTTTTTGTTGTCTTAAATAAAAAATGAAAATTATTTGAATTTGTTTTGTTGAGTCTCCACATATTTTGGTTTTGCATCTTTGTGAAGAGTCAGATCTGATCTCTCTAATATTTTGACTAAACTCATTGTCAGAGAAAGTATGTTAGCGTATGTAATGTGCATTATGACTTAAGTTTAAAGATTCTTTATTCTCATTAAAGACAACGTCACTTACATGAGAACAGATATAAAACATAAAAATAAAAGTCGTTCGCACCGCACTTTACACTGTTTTTTTGTTGATAATATAAATAAACATTGAGTTATTAAACTGCCTCTCAATAACAAAATACATAATTATATAGCTAATTAATAATATATGCTGAGCTAGTTTACTTTTAAATTGGTTAAATGATTCAATGGATTTTATTTCCGAAGGTAGATTATTAAAAGTCTGTGCACCGCCGTAAGTAAGCATGCCTTTGCCGTAGTTTGTTCGGACCCTTGGTAGAATAATGAAACTGGCTCGTATCGTGCTGCGTTTAGACACGTTTTTGTTTTGACTTCATGAATCATTGTTTAAATTTTTTTTTCTTTCCCTGGTTCGATACTTTTCGCGCAGCTGTTTGCTGTGTTCCGAATTCTTTCTGATCACAAGTCTGTGTCATACAGTCTACAGTCATCTCGTCTCATAATGCTCAATAAACAGTCTCAAGCTTCAGATCTAGGTTTATGTCTTGTCTGCGATTAAATTTTAGTGAGATTTATGGCAGTAATTTGCATCTAACTTCTAAGAGAATTATTTTCACGTTAAGCATTTCGCGAAGAGACAGTAAAGCGACCAGGAGCGTGGCATACCTTTTTTCAAAAATATTTTTATTCCTTAAAATTTTTAATGTTTTAACATTTTAACTATTAGCAACGCTAGTACCTAATCGATTTTAGAATTATTAGTAAAAGTTCACAAACTTCAGCTATGACTGTATAATCCGGCATCTTTCATCACAGCACTGCATCAGGCGGAGATATGTACGAGGGACACTAACGTGACGTTTATTTATCCCCAACAATGTTTCTGTCGTGTCGTCGTCCACTTTCATCTCGTGCTCATACTTTACACTCCGAAGAATTCTCCATCTCTTCATTACGAACGCGATGGATCGAAGTTCAGCTACGAATGTAGCGTTCTAAAAATAACTCTATCAATACATCTCCGAGAGAAATTATTAGTGATCTAATAATATAAAGCCGTGTCATCTTTTTATAGCGCACGTGCAGGACATCTGTAGTGGTCGTGTTTCAGAGTTAAATCTGCACAGTGAGTAGGCACCGCGGCGGGTACTTCCACAAACAATACATCACCACCCCAATAATTAGAGCGTCGTTTGCAGCGCGGGCGGCGGTGGTGGTGTAGCGACGCGACGCTCATCTCTCTCCTTGACGCCTTTTTGTGTAATTTTTTGTTTCCCGCCCGGGAATAATGTCATTATGGCGCCTTTAATGTTGTCAGTGAGCCGAGCGGCCCGCCGCCGCCCAAGGCGAACGTTTGTTGATACTTAAATTAGGTTGTTTTGACACGCCTCGTTCTTATGTTTGTACTAAATCTAATAAAACGTCGGTAGCGAGAAAACGTCCCATTCATTACACCGCCGCGCTGCTGTGATATATTTCCAGTAGCTTGATGTAATAGCTTGCGTACCATTGTTGCTTCGTGCCAATAGGCACAAAAAACCGATATCGTTCACTGGGAAGGAATGCGTAAAACAAACTCGAGGTATCGAAAACAATTACGGGCGGGTTGACGGTGAGACGCGCATACATAATGTATGATACGTCAATATTGTCAGCTACTACTCGTATTGTAGGCGCACTCATTACGTCAGCTGCGCAGGCGCGAGGCGAGAGCGCGGCCATTGTAGTCAATGGGGCTCGCCAGGTGGGTGTGCAAGTGTAAGTAGCTGGCGTTCGGCGGGTCGCGAGTTCACGCGGGCCGGGCCGCGGAAGCGCGCGCTGTCCACCCTTCTTACCTCCCCGCACCCACCCGTCTCGTGTTAGCACACAACCCATTATGCCCCACGTCTCCAAATGCTATTCATACCGACAAACTGACAATACGCTCATTCATTTTCAATCACTGCTGGGAAATTTACATATTTATAGAAACCATGTTACCTATACGACAGCACTAACACAGTATGACTCTTTGTAAAGCTTCCTCTTCACTATTTCAGGAATCATTAGTTTGTTTGTGACACGCGGCTGGTGGAATTACTCACCGAGGAACCGAAGACTTGTCACGCAGTGGTCAATATTTTGTACTGTTTATTGTTCAGCTTTGATCCATTGTCTGAAGCAAGACATTTGTCAAGGCGCTTCGTAGATTAACGCGCTTCTGATGAACCACATCAAACGGATGCATAAATTCTTCCACAAAAATTAAGAAGTTAATCGGTGTTACTAAAGAATGTACTGAAATAAAGTTAAAGTAATGAATGAGCCCATTGATCTTGTAATTTTATAACACACATTCTTCAGTCATTAAAAGAAAAGTAAAATTGGATTCGGTAACTCTATCTGTTTCAAATGATGTCTCTACCAAAACCTTGTAGTAGTAATTTAATATCCGCCAATAAAGATATTATCTCAGGAATGCTCATTGACGGGTTCATCGTCCGAAAATACTTGCTTAGTGCGAAGTTGTCAAAATCATGCAATTAACCAAGTCGTAGGAGTGCAGGTAAAAACGGACAGTCAGCCGCGCAAAACTCCTGCAACTCACTCGACGGGTAATTAGCGGCGGAGTGTACCCGACGACAGACTGACATCCCGACATCGTCGACACGATGACTTGTTTATTGCGAATCGTTAAAAAACCCCAGGTTTTCTCACCTCTAGAGTGTCAAGAATGTCATGCTAAAGCACCAATATTGGTTTAATCCGCTCGGTTATTAGTCTTGGCTATTAATGGTGACTGGTTTCCGAGGAAGGCTTTGTCGTAAATATTAGTCACAAATTGTGTGGAGCCGCAGCAGGGGCGCCACTCAGCGAGGGGGCGATTTCTCAACGAGCTGCCTTCGAGCTGCCTCCGACACCAAACACATTTTTTAACACCTCTCGGCCCGCGCTTAAATCAAACATTTGCTTTATGGGTGCATCGACACGGTCTCTGCAACTCATGAAATAATTAAGTTATGCAAATAATAACACGAAAGTTTACTGCTGCGATCGTTTTATACTCAAAAATAAACGCTCTATAAAGGACATCCTTGTAAGTCACTACACTTAATAAGGCGATAAAAACTTTGCAACTATCTGACGAGAACGCCAGAGTACCGTACTTTATGTATGTCTCGCTGTAATTAAAATGTAATATATTTATGCAAAGCTCGATGTCGATAATGGATAAACCTCGGACGTCGTAATATCGAACGAGCCAACTAAAATGATAAATAGATGTGGAATGTCGTCAATAAGTTAACCTTATTAGAGCTGGTACGAAACTCCGCGGGTGGTAGCGCGGTCGGTCGCTGGTAGTGAACGTTCACACTGCGACACCGCACCACACCGCACCTGCCTCCAACAACCACCAGCCTTGCATAATAAAACCAGCTCGCTCACTGTGAACGACCACTTATGGTAATCACTGTCCATGTTTTTAGTATCGTAATGTGTCTAATTGAATCCGTGTCCATACCACACTTCTGGTAATTGATTTACGCTATTTAAATTCCGTACCGACTATAAATATTGATTTTAATATGAACTGTGTGGGTTGAATATGGTTAAACAAAGAGCCTAACGTTTGATGTATATTGTTTCAGATCACGAAATTGAAAATCGACAGTAATCCGTTCGCGAAGGGGTTCCGCGACTCTTCACGTCTCACTGAATTCGAAAGGTAACTATCAAACCCGAGACATCTGTTTGTTTGATTGCTTCCAATGATTTGCTTGGCTGTGGCACTTTCATAAGAAAAAATATAGAAAATGAAACGATTTGATTACGTAAAAGTATATGTAGAGCAAGGTTTAATTTGTGTTAATGTGCGCAAGCGTTCATTATTTCATCACGAATATGACAGTTTCGAATGTTTCTCTAATGGTGCATTCGACACACTCAGAAACAAACACGACACACCGATGGACATTGATTGATGCCTCTCTGTACCTAATTACACCTACATCTTTATTACTTCTGTGCAATCGAATCGATTTAATTATTGGCACAGATCAATATTGCTCTCGTATCCGTGTAATTCGTAATTCTACGATTTCTAATGTACCTTATCATTAGTTGCTTTCACGATTTCATCGTGGCAAAAAAATTATGATGAATGATCGGATGAATAAAATTTTTATGTTTCTTTGTCGAGATTTTATATCACGGGAGAACATCAAACACCATCAGTCTTCCCCGATGACCCGCGCATCAGCATTGCTAATAGGTAGATATCCATGCAATCATTATTTCACCTCCGAATTGTTTTGAAGTGAGACCGGGCAAGGTCTAAAAATATTTATTTTTCCGTTTCAGGGAGACGATGGAGTCCATGTTGGCGGAACAGCACTATCTTCGGTCACCGCTTCGGCCGTTCGACCTCGATCAGCATAATAATAACTTGACTTTGGAAGAGAAGGCGATTTTGGCGGCTCGTTCGCAGTTGTTTTTAAGGGCGGCATACCCTCTGTATGGAGTGCCGGCAGCGGCGTTGTGGGGCCAGTGGGCGTGCTTGGCACCGCAGTTGTTGGCGCAGCAACACTTGGCGGCTTCGGGGTCGGGGCTGCAGCTGCCGCGGCCGGTGTACCCGGGCGGCATGCCGGCGGCAGCAGCAAGCGCGCTGGCTCAGCACCGGTTCTCGCCGTATCCTCCGCGTCGCGCGTCGCCCGGCTCGTCGCCGGACTCGCTGCGCGACGCCAGCCCGCACCCCGTGCCGCTCCCGCCGCATCCGCCGCACACGCCGCACCCCCCTCACAGCCCGACTTAGTGATAAAACAGCAAATAAAATCCTCCCCGAGATCTCCGTAGATGCGATGTAGAATGTTCATATGGAATATTTTGCGAGGAAAAATAAAAAGGAATTTGGAAGTGCGTCTGCGCGCTCCGGCGGTTATTGCGATGGAACGCGGTGTACTTGACTTTAATAATAATGATGAGGATTGTATCTTCTCGAGTGAAACAGGAATATGGTAGGCTTGTGAGTGTTTTGCGAACTGAATTGACTCTCGGTAGCGTAGCTTGTGATTTCACTTATGGCTACTCTTGTGCTGCAAAGTCTGTGTTGTAAGATATTGTAAAATAGTTATAAATATAATTTAAATTTGTAAATCTAATTGTTATATGTTCCTAATAGTTTTGTCTTGTAGTGATGGGTTACGTACGCGACTTCATGTTATAGTTTTAGGGGTAGACTTGCATTGCATTGGACGGCAATATGGCGGCTAGTTTTAATTGGTGGCTATTACCGTGACTATCACTGGATAATTTACGTTTGCTGTAATCGGTGCACCTGATTTTTCACTCTGTTAAGGATGAAACACGCACATTCAGATCGAAATTTTGAAGTTGTGACCATGTGTGAATGCGCCTTAAGATGTCCTCTACGGTAAAGTGTGGTCGCCCTACGTTTCAGTTCAATAGAAGCTGTTGATACCACGCGTTTACAATCAGTAGCCTACAGGTCAAGTTCTGGTGGATATTGGGTCTTCTCTTTTCGGTAACCAGCTTTTATTGAACTTTTGCGATCTATGGACTTAAACATTTTGAACTTACGAGTAAGTAGCTCAAAAATCTCGAAACGAATGTTTGTGAATCATCCTTTAGTTAAATGTGCAATACATGAGAAAAATTGTTTTGTAGAAACTAAGTAGAATTAAACATAAGAAGTACTAGATGTATTTAAATGTAGAAATTACATTGCTGTCTGTGTTTACGGTAAAATCCAGGCGATAGCATTCAAATGGACGCATAGAAGTACCTACATAGTTACATTGTAGCTAAATTATAGTTATTATAAATAATATATTGCTAAAAAATACAGAATTAAATGTTTGTTAACAGATTATTTTGTTTTATTTCCCTGATATTTACATGAGTATCGAATAAATACGAGAAAAGATTAAAATAAGTAATTTAAGTCCGTGTTAGTAAACAGCATTTGGGACTGACATATAGTATAAATTCATATCAGAAATTTTATTTCAGTACAATACGGCCTGTCAAATCCATACTTAAGATTCTTAAGTTTGGTTTTATAAATACGTGCCTTAATCATACAAAGGCGGTTCAATTTTGACATACATACTTTTACAGTTATTTTACTAAGCAGGATGAAAAATAAATACAACTTACTAAACCCGATTTTACCTACTAGTAGCCAGTAGCTCCGAATATATATTCTAAAGAGAAAAATATAGAGATAATAAATTAATCACGACTTAACTAATATAAGTCTCTACTCGTATTTTCTGTTATAAGAGAACAGAAAGGGACGCCAATATTTTTAGTCATGATTTAGTTAAGTTGTGCGCTCTACGAATCTATAGCACTGAATCACATTCATAAGGAAAAAAGAAAAATTACCAAGAAAAAACGAATAATTTAACGACTATAAAAAAGTATTTCAATAAAGCATAACATGAAACTTCCATGCTGGCCTGGGAGCGAGAGAAAAACATAGAATGTACCAGCTGCATTTCCTCCCGGGCGAATGCCGTTGGTTGAATGCTGATTTTTACTAATTGTAATAATCAGTTAAGGGATCCGATGGTTTCAGTATATTGTAATTTAGGCGACGGGCTGACAACCTGTTATTACAGCAATATACCTACAAATCTATCTTAAATAATCCTCAAAACTTTGTCAAACGTGGCAGAACAACCTTTGGTTAGATCGTTTAAGCTCTGCCTACCCCATTAGGGATATAGGCGTGATTATATGTATGTATGTATAACCTGAAAAACTAGTTGAAATTAAACATCCAGTTTATCATTCAATATCATTATCAGTCATTTATAGAAGAACTAATTTTCGACATTTTATACAAATTATCAGTTAGCATCATTAAAATTCTAGTTTTTTATTAAATAAAGCAGAAATATTATTAATAAGTACCTAAGTATAGAATCGTAAGCAAATAAGCTATGAACTTTCTCTTTTTTAAGCTGAACAAAACAGTTTCCCTAAAAATGTACAGCTCCAACCCTAGATATTACGATGGTTGTTTTAGGGAGATTTTGATGTGACCTCCGCACGGGAAGAGGTCACCAGAACCGGTCTCCGTTTACGAGGCAACCGCTAGATGGCGTTACTAGTCACATTGTTGTTCGTTTCGTAGCTGCTCTACGAGTGAATTTTCAGAGCGTACAAGGTGACTTTAGAATACCGACGGTTGTAATTTGTGAAATTAAAAAAGCAATTAAAAATATTTTAGCTCTTGAAAATAAGGTAAATCGCCGGCTTAGAAGTAGCACGAAGAGTATATTGTGCCGTTGCATTTAAAAATAATAAAGCTTATTAGAAAGCACACAACTAAAACTTCTTGCAGATAAATAGTAAATTGGAAAAAAGAATCCTTTGTCAAAGGTCATAAAAATGGTAGCAATATTAATGTGACGTACAAATACGCAAGCAATTATCAATCACATCTCTAAACACATTACCACCAGCACTAAAACCAAATGAAAACTCCGGTCGCACGTTAAATTCAATCAAAACTATGGCGTCACCCCGGCCGTAGCTCCGATTGGAAACAGTTTTACAAGCAATAAATTCTTACACCCGTACAACATTTATTAGCTACGATATAGATTAGATTAGCGTTGCATCCCTTGCCCAGGGGACTGAGGGTTGTCCCACTAATGCGGCCACGCGCCGAACTAATTCGATGGAGTATCTCTCTATTCTGTTCTGCCGATGTTTAGGGTTGCTTTTGTCTTACGGGACGTCCTGAACGACTTTTTGGGACGAAACATCTTTGATGACTTTTCCTGAGTTTGATTTGAATAATATGGGCGGCCATATTGGCAAACGGTTTTTTCGCCATGCCAAAGTGCGTCAGAAGTTTTGTTTTCAATATTTGCGTTATTTATTTTAATTAATAAATATTTTCAAAGAAATTTGACGACAAAAATAGAATAGGAATAATATCATTAGTTCATTACCTACTAAGTAGGTCGAATATTATTTGAGTTTTTTACATACTAAATATAAACTATAACTTTAATTGGTTCAAGTGCATCATTTAGAAATTCCCCAAGCGGAATTCAGGATCGGGACAGACAACTATGGCTTTATCTGTCCCGATATCAACATCCTATTTCGGCAGCTCTAGCGCGCTGTACCGAACCCCTCTAATTTTTCTGTTCATATTTAAGAAGAGCTTTGATTAAAATAAGAAACTCACGTTTCTGGCCTGTAGTGATACGTCTACGTCTACGAAGTGAAAGAAAGTAACCCTGGTCCTTAAAAAGGTAAGATAATATCCAATGCATCGAACGTCAGAATAAAACATTTTGGCAATAAGCCTTCCTATTATTAAGTACGTTCGTTCCTTTCTCAAACTACTTAACTAATTTCTCTGGAATAAATCTAAAGTTGAAACGGAACGTTAATTTTTAAGCCTTCAGATTCACATAAAACATCAAAAATATTTACTTACTTTTCAACCCTGTTAATCATAAATTCCTCTAAAAATGTTTCAGATTATTATAGCGGTAAAATCGTCAAATTTATGAATTGATTTACATAAGGCTAAGATATTTCTTTCGCGACAATCAAAAACTACTTCGTAACCCGTAGGGATTAATATTCTATCTTCCAATCCTACACTCAAAACTGTCATCGACAAATTTAAAAAGTAATTTTCTTAATTCGAATTGGCGGCATAGTTTTACAATGAAAAATACAAAATCCACTATAAAAAGGAAAAAGCACGCGGCTAAAAGCTGCGCCAAGGTTCTACCAACAAGTTCTCAACTCCACAAGTTCAATCCCTTCCCAATTTAACAGGTAAGAACACTTCTGCAGTACTTTCCAAGTATCATAACTTCAGATCAAAACATGAACTTTTCCTTGCTACTATTTTGCTAAACTTGTTAGATTATGTATACTTACCACCATAATTTAAGTCTCTTATCTAACCTATCATTACCAATTCCAGGATAAACCCTGAAACTAGAAGATTTGCAGAAGATTCTGTCAACATAAGTTCCTCAACAAAACTGTTGTTACCAACACAAGAATTGCGGTTACAACTAGGATTCCTAGGTAAGTTTTGTTTGGCTAGTAATAGAAACAATAGGTTCCAGTCAAAATTGCTATCACTAATGTTTTAAATACCTAAATCACTCCATAACATTCAACAGTAAAGATAACAAAATCAAATGACTTTCCTTACAGTCCCAGCCGCTGCTGAGAAAGATCTTTCAGTTATGAAACCTACAAATAATGCAGTCAACGCAATAACTCTCATACTGGTCTGCGCTTAAGGACAAGCTTCTACGTCTGATCACAAGTTCTCATCAGGATTCCAACGGTAAAACATGATTTAATTTAGCTCATAGTTACTGAGTTAGTTTGAATGTTTATAACATAAATTCCTTTTCTAAAGTATCACCCTAAGCTCATTCTACTAGAATTTAAAGTATGTACCTTACCTAACTATGTGTTTTAATTTCAGTTGTTCCTGCATATTAATATAGAAAGAGGATATGAGCCTAAACACAACTACGGAAGAACACCTACTATGGAAACCAATTATTTGATAAAATTATTCCTATGTTATTCAATTTAATATTTGGCTTGGATTAAATTCTTTCTTGGTTTTGGTTTATTATTTCTGGCTTGTTTGAATAGAAAAATGTGTACCAGGAGTTGCTATTCTATAATTATTACTTTATTTACATTCGGAGTCAGAAGTGAGTTTGTGAACATACTACCAGTTCTAATGTAATTGAATATGCTATTGAATTAAGATACCGTCCTAGATTTTTGAGATAGCGTCACATACTAATGCTTAGAAACCTTTAGACATTTTTATTGTGGTTTTTAGAGGATCAGCTCCGGCCATACGCTGCATAGGTATTGATTTAGTTTGACTATGCCCTAATCTGCCAATCAATAATGAGGATGATTTGTATTTTATTATAACCTCTAGCCCTACAACAGATCAGGTACCCTGTCTCCTTTCAACCATTGACTTTGGATAGAAGCCCACCACATATTTCCAATACTTTGCTCCTATACTAAATTTAAATTACCACCTTTATTTTATGTAATTAAAATTTCAACATTCTTTTTGCTATTCTAATTGAGAGGACTTTATAGTATAAATAAATATATATTTTATATCAAAAGCTACATAGAGTATTGTTCCTTAATACTCAGCATTGTTTCATATAGGTTTCTATCAATAAAGGTGTTGCAAACATGATTCTAAGAATAGCCAACTGTATTGGAAATCTCTTTTTTCTGAATTTAACTTAATAGTGAATTTATTTGGAACTTCCAAAATATAGGTAAAACTTGTCAGTCTATAGTCATGGACAAAATCTTAATCCAAAGCAACATTCTGTATTAATTTGTCACTCAGTTTGTCTTACTTTTCCAAACAATTCTTTCTCTGACTGAATTTATCAGGAAATAACAAATTTCATTATCAACATAGGTACAGTTTCCTTTCAAACAACCAGTTAAGAATATCCTTTATCCCAACATTTGATACTATTTATTTATTATCACCAATTTCCCAATCATGACAATTATACTGCCAGATAAATAATTTTATTAGATATCATTTGAACCATTAATGTAGATTCAGTTTGTCTTACTTTTCCAAACTATTCTTTCACTGACTGAATTTATCAGGAAATAACAAATAGATAAATCATTATCAACATAGGTACAGTTTCCTTTCAAACAACCAGTTAAGAATATCCTTTATCCCAACTATTGATACTATTTATTTGTTAACAACAATTTCCCAATCATGACAATCAATTATACTGCCAGATACATAATTTTTATTAGAAATCATTTGAACCATTAATGTAGTTACCCTTGTTTTGAGCATCTACTAGAATATTATATTTTATTCAATAAATGGCCAAACAACTGTTACATCTTATCATCAGTCAGCACACCAATGTCAGATCAAAGTAATTGTTGATGTATTCCTATATATCAAAGATTTATGATTAATATTAAATACAGGATAACTTTAACCAATTGTTTTCAATAGGTAATTCTTTTCTTACATAAATTTAGTTTCTTTAATCATTATCAACTTTAGGTCCCTTCAACCAAATCTAGCCTTTATCTACTATAGCGTTCCTGAGAATTGAATTCACCAGTACCTACTCAAGGTACACTACTATGAATCACGTCTGACACGCTTCGGAAGCAGGTAGGGTAACAAAGTAGATATTATAAACTTAATATAAAAGTTTTGAAGTTAATTTAATAGCAAATTTTACTTTAAGACTATAAATAAATATATCCCTACAATCTTAATGAATCTATCCTACCCCTACTTGATGCCTAAGGTCCCTCCCTAGTAGATATAAAATCGAACTAAGTAATCCTATAGTCTAACTTTGTCTAATCCTAATTGTTTCTACTGTGAAGATGCAAAGCTAGGGAGATCCCGACATTTGTTATTTAATTGTGAGGTGTGTAGTGTAATGTGGATGTTCTAGAAAGCCTGAGTTCAAACTTCTAGAACCCTATTTCTGCTAATTTGTACGTGATGAGGTTGTCACGATTTAGAGTGCCTATTACATCCTATACCCGTGTGGATGATTACCAGCTTGACGAAGATAAGAGATAAGCCGATAATCGCGTGTGTTGTGTGAGGGACAGATAGGAAATCCTTAACAAACAGTCGTAAGTCGTCCGTATCGGGGCTGGAGACGGAACAGTTCGCTAGAGGTGGTTCTAGGTACTCCTTACACCGTTTTGCTAAGTATCCCATACCTGGGCGCATAAAACTTGCGTTTGGGGCAAGCCGATCGTACGCACCAATACAATCTCCTAGGTTCTTTAGCCAAAATTCCTGGTCTGAGAAGTGGGTACGGAGAACAGGTATAATGACCAAAGCTTGGTTCACACGAATACTGTCAAAAGAATCTCCCATTCAATATGACCCTAGCTCCAGACATGCACTCCGAAACACGCAAATGCAACAGCTGCAAGTGCGCGCCCGAAAGCACCTCCCCGGAATTATGACCATAGAGAATCTTCAATACAAAACGTAACTGAATTTAAAGTTAATCTTTCAAACTCAAAACAAATAAGACCCCAAATTGACCGAGTATAACGTGTGAACTGACGAACGATAAACGCGTAAAAAAGCTAAATTAACAAAGTAAAACGTACGAACTGATGAACTATTAACACGTAAAAGAAATAAAATTTACGAAGTAATACGTGTGAACTGACGCACGATTAACACATCAAAGATCCTGAGCACTCGTCCGTTCCGCTTTAATACTATTTTTTCCAAGAATCTAGGCAATTTCCATTTTCAACCTTCCAACCAACAAGACAAAGTTCACTTCCAGTCTTCCTAAACTAAAACTGTCTAAATTTTACGATTCAAATCCGTATTTTGTTCATGTGGCCTACAGTCAATCCAATTTCATCCATATTAATAGTCCATAAGATTCAAGTTTGCAGCTGTCACAAATATTTCCTTGAAAAACTAATGAAATCCACTTTTCAAAAATTCATTTTACTAAAATTCGCTTAATCAAACCATTCACAGCCTTTTCACCATAGAAATAAAGTTCGATTTAAACTATCAACAGAATTTGTCCGCTATTCTCGTTTTTATTTCTGAAATTTGCCACCTTTAGTCCAATTAGATCCTTATAACAAAGACACACGTCTTAATTTTAAACCATAATGTCCACCTGTCCTCATTATTTCAAATCGGTTTTAAATTTCAAAACATTCTCATTTTTCAGCAGCATTCGACAGCTTCAATTCAATTTAGACCTTATTTCTATGACGACACGGTCAAATTTACTATTATCAGTGGCAGCTGTCATGAAAATTTCTTGAAAAATTCTTGAAAAATCTCTAACTTTTCATTTTCTGTAACCTATTCTTATGGAGATAAGGGTCAGACCTTTCTACTATGAAAATAAAGATCATTTTCAAGGAACACCCGAACCGATTTATAAAATGAATCTTTTCGACCTGTGTAATGTCAAATACAACGTCTACTCATTATGAATCATATGTCTCAAGAAACAATTCTCAGTTTTGCTTAGTTTCAATAACTATCTTCGTAATCGAACATTTTATGATCAGCTTTTGCTTGTTATTTTGACAATTGCAAAAGCAACAGTTAACCGCTATTTTCTGCTATTCATGAACACCTCCGCACAAATAAACGTCCACGCTGGCTACAAATTTAAACCACATCAAGTGCGGCTACAACCCAATTTCGCGCATTTCCAATGAAGTTTGTATTCTACCTATAAGTTCGTGTGTAAAATATCTTTTCGTTTACCATTCTTACCACCAACATAACTTTCTTTTCCTTACAGCTTTTTCCTATGAAGGTCGAATGATATCTGAATAATGAATCCGATTTTATCTGAAAATGCCTTTATAATAATAAAACTTGTTTGTTTACAATATGTATTTAATTACTCTCATAATGCAAACATATTTGTGGAACAACAATAGAACGAGGCCCTGAATCGTTACATTCAACTCCCTAAACATTCGAAATGATAATAATAATGAAGAATGTTTACCTATCTACCACGAAGATATCTTATTTTCACATATATGTTTGTTATGAGATATTGCCCATCCTTTCATAGATGCTCATTTGTTATGTTTGTGTAAAATGACTAAATCGTTAACAACCATAACTCAATCATGACATTCAAAATCTTTGAAAACCTCAAATTAATAAACAACAAGGTATTGTCGCAGGATTAGATCACACCGCAGACAAGGCGCCGAGTTGTGAATTCAACGAATTAGAAGAATTGAACTTATAAGATCCACATCAAGACTCGTATTTATTCTGAATTGAAATGGTGATCTTTAGATAAGAACCCCTGTATAGCTACGGTGCAGATATCCTATAGCTAAATCATCTTGCTGGGTATATTGATCAAGGTTCTCTATTTGAATTCCACCCTTTAGCTATTTCGTTATCGCTTTAGCTGACTGTTAATCATATTATGATATGATTGTGTGGGGAAAATTGGCTTTGCCTGTTAGCGGCATGTAGAGTTTCGAATCTTTATGAAACTGCTGTGAAATCACAGATTTATGACATCTGTCCTAACCTCAAATCCAAAGTTTCATATAAATTCATGTGTCATGTGTAATGTCTAATAAAAGGACGCACAATAAATTGCATTCAATGTAAGTAGCCTTGAAGTTCTGAATGAGCCTTTCATTCAGCCATTTAAATACCTTTTAAACACATTTATCATTCCTCTGCGCAGAATTTTTCCTCTCAACAAAATCTCAAAGCCCCATTACAAGAATGCGCACTAAAGTTCTCAAAGTAGTTGAATATTTATGTTATAAATTTCTCAAGTAGGTACCTACTCTACGGGAAATAAAACAAATAAACTTGTGGTGTAAATTTTTATGGTACATTTTTTACTTTACACATAACAACTAAATAATAGCCCTAAGTTACCATCAAGGTCTCGTTTAAATATTCCACTATAGTTACTTATATCTAATAGTAGCATCTGTATTAGATTATTTTGGTTTAAATGTAAAAGTAAACTTTACATTTATTTTGGAGAACTTTACCATCTATTCCCGGTAAAACTTGATGAACTGACATACATACATACAATTAAATACACGCCCCCATCCCCAATGAGGTAGGCAGAGCGAAGACAACCCAACAAATTTGGCTACACCTCGTCCGACAAGACAGAGTTTGGAAATCACTATAATGACTTGCTGCCAAACCATCACCCAAACCGCAACACACAGAACCCCTCAGATTCCTTAGCTAGTCTTTACAGCATGCCGAGGGTGACGTAGTTGGCACTTCTCTATATAAGCTATAACTATAAGCTATCCATCCGTCTGTTCAGCATGGTATAATGAACACCTACAACGCTTTTAGTAATGTTTTACGTAAGTCATGATAATAGAACTCCACCACCAGTAATGCCTGCTGCTGCCTCCGTTGTCTAGTTTTCTATTGCTCCAAATCAAGAATGAAAGAATTAGACACAGCTAGCTTTAACGAATTGATACTGACTGCCTCCCTGGTCCAGTGGCCAGCGCCATGGACTCCCGATTCGGAGGTCCTGGTTCCGATTCATAGTGGGGATATTTGAGAATTTATCACTTTGTGAATTTTTCCCCAGTTTGGTTAGGACATTCCAGGCTGAATCACCTGATTATCCGAAAAGAAAAAGAATTTCGTGCTTCGGAGGGCACATTAAACGGTCGGTCCCGAACACTGTCTTTGATAGTGTCAACTGTAACCTATAATTTAATTAAATAAATTGAAATAGTGGTCGTTACTCAAACCATGTCAGAGGCCTGATAGTTGTGCTGCTAGGCGGTTTTAAAAACTCTCACACCAGGGTTCATGGGGTCCATAGGCTCAAACTAGACTACAGAAGAAGACCACAGTAACACTATTATCTTCAGCAGTATTCCATCGAACAAATTCTTGAACAGGTAACCAATGATTTGTCTTGTAACTTTTCCTCTTATAAAACACTGTACTTCGTACTGTCTCCTGTAGTTCAGCTGTTAAGGATGTAGTTGTTTTGTCGTTAAATCCTAAAATTTGCCTGAAACACATAAAAATAGTTAAAATAACTTCACAATATACATTTCGGTTTCTGATTTACTGCTTTTTTTTTAATCCTTCCATGCTATGGGAAGGCAAAAGAACATAATCTCATACAGCCTAGTCTTTAGACTTTACGATTTACCTTGACGTATATATTTTTTTTAATTGCTCTTGTATTGAATTGAATACTAAGGACTTATGGCTCAAATTTTCTTGATCTAGGCGCGGCGTTCCCTTTTAAATTTCGAACACTTGATAAAATTTTCATTCTAAATCCCCTGAAACTTTGCATAGAGCGGACAAAAAAAGTTTTGAAAATGAATTTCGAATCGAAATTAATACACGCCGTGTCCTCGCGGGACTACCTTTTTAATAAGATAAACCCCTCGTACAAGGACACGGCTATGAAAATTGCAGCCTGGAAAGATATATCCGCGAAACTCAATACTGATGGTAAGTACTTTGCTACAACTTTTAATCCAACTTTCCTAAATTGAAATCTAGACCGAAATGTTATATAAAATTTCGTAAATCATACCAAATCACTATACAAATCAAATTCACTCTTACAAAAACCCTAATAGTATTGAAACTCTCTTCAGTACATAATCTTTTCCCTTTTCCTTTTCGCTAATTTTATTTTCCTTTGTTCACAGCTCATATTTGTAAAGCCACATGGAACAAAATACTTGGCAAGCTGAAGCTGCAGCTGAAGTATAAAAAGACCTGTGACCCTTTAATAAAAATTGATTTTGCTGAGGACTTCTGCCCAATAATTAAAATCGTAGACCCTACTTTCGACTCCTTTCCACATCACAACCCTACATCCCCTTTTAACCTTGATTCCCTATTCGACTCACCCCCACTCTCAAACATTACCCTCACTACAACCCCCAAAACAAAACCCTCCAAAACTTTAACTATCACCCCAATTTCAATAATTGCATTCCTCCTACTACTTCTTCCCTACGACAACCAAAGACCGACTCTCCTACTTCGACCTGTCCTACTATTACTACATCTACTACCCCGCACCTTCCTATTATACGGCTACCCCCTTAACGACCCCAACCAACTCCACAGCTTTTCATATTCCTGAATCGTCTAATTATCTTCCTCTGTCTCCTACATATCCACAATTTACCACTGACTACATCCCTTTTGTTTCTTGCGTTGATCAATCTCTCTCTAAACCTTCACCTCACCTCCTGACACAGACAAAATTAAAAATCTTTACTTTACTGACAGAGGCAGAGGTCCAACAATTAAATGAATCGAATTGTAAATAGATATATTTTTTATTTTTATAACCTACTTCTTTTTTTCTTTATTACTATTGTACATACTAAAATATATTTTGTTTGTTTATCTTACCTTATTTGTTTGATTTCTTACCCTAGAAAGAGTTCATACTTACTTAAATTACCTTTGCACACCTTTACCTTTTACCTATTATACCAATTTTTACCATACCTAAATATGAAAATAACTTTACATAGTCTGTCAGCTTACCTTCATACCAACCCATTCATTGTACAGTAAGTATGTGAACACAGTATTGGATTATCAGATGTAGCCTAAACTAAAGTTATGTTGATGGTGACAAATAAGGATTTTTCTATTCTATTCTATTCTAAACAACTCCCAGACTAGAAAACATACTTATTTCTGATGTTCATGGTGACAAATAAGGATTTTTCTATTCTATTATATTCTAAACAACTCCCAGACTAGAAAACATACTTTACTACCTATTTCTGAAAAATCCAAACCATGAATATTCAATGCATTAGACATATCTCACCTTCATCCAACACACGGACAACAAATTGTGACTAATAAAATAGTCACATTATTAAAATTAAATAAAGTACTTAATAAAATAGAAATCTTTACATATAAAAACAAACGCCGTAGTAACCCATTAAACCCATAATCCTGGTCACGGCACCAAATTGTACCGAACCCCTCTAATTTTTCTGTTCATATTTAAGAAGAGCTTTGATTAAAATAAGAAACTCACGTTTCTGGCCTGTAGTGATACGTCTACGTCTACGAAGTGAAAGAAAGTAACCCTGGTCCTTAAAAAGGTAAGATAATATCCAATGCATCGAACGTCAGAATAAAACATTTTGGCAATAAGCCTTCCTATTATTAAGTACGTTCGTTCCTTTCTCAAACTACTTAACTAATTTCTCTGGAATAAATCTAAAGTTGAAACGGAACGTTAATTTTTAAGCCTTCAGATTCACATAAAACATCAAAAATATTTACTTACTTTTCAACCCTGTTAATCATAAATTCCTCTAAAAATGTTTCAGATTATTATAGCGGTAAAATCGTCAAATTTATGAATTGATTTACATAAGGCTAAGATATTTCTTTCGCGACAATCAAAAACTACTTCGTAACCCGTAGGGATTAATATTCTATCTTCCAATCCTACACTCAAAACTGTCATCGACAAATTTAAAAAGTAATTTTCTTAATTCGAATTGGCGGCATAGTTTTACAATGAAAAATACAAAATCCACTATAAAAAGGAAAAAGCACGCGGCTAAAAGCTGCGCCAAGGTTCTACCAACAAGTTCTCAACTCCACAAGTTCAATCCCTTCCCAATTTAACAGGTAAGAACACTTCTGCAGTACTTTCCAAGTATCATAACTTCAGATCAAAACATGAACTTTTCCTTGCTACTATTTTGCTAAACTTGTTAGATTATGTATACTTACCACCATAATTTAAGTCTCTTATCTAACCTATCATTACCAATTCCAGGATAAACCCTGAAACTAGAAGATTTGCAGAAGATTCTGTCAACATAAGTTCCTCAACAAAACTGTTGTTACCAACACAAGAATTGCGGTTACAACTAGGATTCCTAGGTAAGTTTTGTTTGGCTAGTAATAGAAACAATAGGTTCCAGTCAAAATTGCTATCACTAATGTTTTAAATACCTAAATCACTCCATAACATTCAACAGTAAAGATAACAAAATCAAATGACTTTCCTTACAGTCCCAGCCGCTGCTGAGAAAGATCTTTCAGTTATGAAACCTACAAATAATGCAGTCAACGCAATAACTCTCATACTGGTCTGCGCTTAAGGACAAGCTTCTACGTCTGATCACAAGTTCTCATCAGGATTCCAACGGTAAAACATGATTTAATTTAGCTCATAGTTACTGAGTTAGTTTGAATGTTTATAACATAAATTCCTTTTCTAAAGTATCACCCTAAGCTCATTCTACTAGAATTTAAAGTATGTACCTTACCTAACTATGTGTTTTAATTTCAGTTGTTCCTGCATATTAATATAGAAAGAGGATATGAGCCTAAACACAACTACGGAAGAACACCTACTATGGAAACCAATTATTTGATAAAATTATTCCTATGTTATTCAATTTAATATTTGGCTTGGATTAAATTCTTTCTTGGTTTTGGTTTATTATTTCTGGCTTGTTTGAATAGAAAAATGTGTACCAGGAGTTGCTATTCTATAATTATTACTTTATTTACATTCGGAGTCAGAAGTGAGTTTGTGAACATACTACCAGTTCTAATGTAATTGAATATGCTATTGAATTAAGATACCGTCCTAGATTTTTGAGATAGCGTCACATACTAATGCTTAGAAACCTTTAGACATTTTTATTGTGGTTTTTAGAGGATCAGCTCCGGCCATACGCTGCATAGGTATTGATTTAGTTTGACTATGCCCTAATCTGCCAATCAATAATGAGGATGATTTGTATTTTATTATAACCTCTAGCCCTACAACAGATCAGGTACCCTGTCTCCTTTCAACCATTGACTTTGGATAGAAGCCCACCACATATTTCCAATACTTTGCTCCTATACTAAATTTAAATTACCACCTTTATTTTATGTAATTAAAATTTCAACATTCTTTTTGCTATTCTAATTGAGAGGACTTTATAGTATAAATAAATATATATTTTATATCAAAAGCTACATAGAGTATTGTTCCTTAATACTCAGCATTGTTTCATATAGGTTTCTATCAATAAAGGTGTTGCAAACATGATTCTAAGAATAGCCAACTGTATTGGAAATCTCTTTTTTCTGAATTTAACTTAATAGTGAATTTATTTGGAACTTCCAAAATATAGGTAAAACTTGTCAGTCTATAGTCATGGACAAAATCTTAATCCAAAGCAACATTCTGTATTAATTTGTCACTCAGTTTGTCTTACTTTTCCAAACAATTCTTTCTCTGACTGAATTTATCAGGAAATAACAAATTTCATTATCAACATAGGTACAGTTTCCTTTCAAACAACCAGTTAAGAATATCCTTTATCCCAACATTTGATACTATTTATTTATTATCACCAATTTCCCAATCATGACAATTATACTGCCAGATAAATAATTTTATTAGATATCATTTGAACCATTAATGTAGATTCAGTTTGTCTTACTTTTCCAAACTATTCTTTCACTGACTGAATTTATCAGGAAATAACAAATAGATAAATCATTATCAACATAGGTACAGTTTCCTTTCAAACAACCAGTTAAGAATATCCTTTATCCCAACTATTGATACTATTTATTTGTTAACAACAATTTCCCAATCATGACAATCAATTATACTGCCAGATACATAATTTTTATTAGAAATCATTTGAACCATTAATGTAGTTACCCTTGTTTTGAGCATCTACTAGAATATTATATTTTATTCAATAAATGGCCAAACAACTGTTACATCTTATCATCAGTCAGCACACCAATGTCAGATCAAAGTAATTGTTGATGTATTCCTATATATCAAAGATTTATGATTAATATTAAATACAGGATAACTTTAACCAATTGTTTTCAATAGGTAATTCTTTTCTTACATAAATTTAGTTTCTTTAATCATTATCAACTTTAGGTCCCTTCAACCAAATCTAGCCTTTATCTACTATAGCGTTCCTGAGAATTGAATTCACCAGTACCTACTCAAGGTACACTACTATGAATCACGTCTGACACGCTTCGGAAGCAGGTAGGGTAACAAAGTAGATATTATAAACTTAATATAAAAGTTTTGAAGTTAATTTAATAGCAAATTTTACTTTAAGACTATAAATAAATATATCCCTACAATCTTAATGAATCTATCCTACCCCTACTTGATGCCTAAGGTCCCTCCCTAGTAGATATAAAATCGAACTAAGTAATCCTATAGTCTAACTTTGTCTAATCCTAATTGTTTCTACTGTGAAGATGCAAAGCTAGGGAGATCCCGACATTTGTTATTTAATTGTGAGGTGTGTAGTGTAATGTGGATGTTCTAGAAAGCCTGAGTTCAAACTTCTAGAACCCTATTTCTGCTAATTTGTACGTGATGAGGTTGTCACGATTTAGAGTGCCTATTACATCCTATACCCGTGTGGATGATTACCAGCTTGACGAAGATAAGAGATAAGCCGATAATCGCGTGTGTTGTGTGAGGGACAGATAGGAAATCCTTAACAAACAGTCGTAAGTCGTCCGTATCGGGGCTGGAGACGGAACAGTTCGCTAGAGGTGGTTCTAGGTACTCCTTACACCGTTTTGCTAAGTATCCCATACCTGGGCGCATAAAACTTGCGTTTGGGGCAAGCCGATCGTACGCACCAATACAATCTCCTAGGTTCTTTAGCCAAAATTCCTGGTCTGAGAAGTGGGTACGGAGAACAGGTATAATGACCAAAGCTTGGTTCACACGAATACTGTCAAAAGAATCTCCCATTCAATATGACCCTAGCTCCAGACATGCACTCCGAAACACGCAAATGCAACAGCTGCAAGTGCGCGCCCGAAAGCACCTCCCCGGAATTATGACCATAGAGAATCTTCAATACAAAACGTAACTGAATTTAAAGTTAATCTTTCAAACTCAAAACAAATAAGACCCCAAATTGACCGAGTATAACGTGTGAACTGACGAACGATAAACGCGTAAAAAAGCTAAATTAACAAAGTAAAACGTACGAACTGATGAACTATTAACACGTAAAAGAAATAAAATTTACGAAGTAATACGTGTGAACTGACGCACGATTAACACATCAAAGATCCTGAGCACTCGTCCGTTCCGCTTTAATACTATTTTTTCCAAGAATCTAGGCAATTTCCATTTTCAACCTTCCAACCAACAAGACAAAGTTCACTTCCAGTCTTCCTAAACTAAAACTGTCTAAATTTTACGATTCAAATCCGTATTTTGTTCATGTGGCCTACAGTCAATCCAATTTCATCCATATTAATAGTCCATAAGATTCAAGTTTGCAGCTGTCACAAATATTTCCTTGAAAAACTAATGAAATCCACTTTTCAAAAATTCATTTTACTAAAATTCGCTTAATCAAACCATTCACAGCCTTTTCACCATAGAAATAAAGTTCGATTTAAACTATCAACAGAATTTGTCCGCTATTCTCGTTTTTATTTCTGAAATTTGCCACCTTTAGTCCAATTAGATCCTTATAACAAAGACACACGTCTTAATTTTAAACCATAATGTCCACCTGTCCTCATTATTTCAAATCGGTTTTAAATTTCAAAACATTCTCATTTTTCAGCAGCATTCGACAGCTTCAATTCAATTTAGACCTTATTTCTATGACGACACGGTCAAATTTACTATTATCAGTGGCAGCTGTCATGAAAATTTCTTGAAAAATTCTTGAAAAATCTCTAACTTTTCATTTTCTGTAACCTATTCTTATGGAGATAAGGGTCAGACCTTTCTACTATGAAAATAAAGATCATTTTCAAGGAACACCCGAACCGATTTATAAAATGAATCTTTTCGACCTGTGTAATGTCAAATACAACGTCTACTCATTATGAATCATATGTCTCAAGAAACAATTCTCAGTTTTGCTTAGTTTCAATAACTATCTTCGTAATCGAACATTTTATGATCAGCTTTTGCTTGTTATTTTGACAATTGCAAAAGCAACAGTTAACCGCTATTTTCTGCTATTCATGAACACCTCCGCACAAATAAACGTCCACGCTGGCTACAAATTTAAACCACATCAAGTGCGGCTACAACCCAATTTCGCGCATTTCCAATGAAGTTTGTATTCTACCTATAAGTTCGTGTGTAAAATATCTTTTCGTTTACCATTCTTACCACCAACATAACTTTCTTTTCCTTACAGCTTTTTCCTATGAAGGTCGAATGATATCTGAATAATGAATCCGATTTTATCTGAAAATGCCTTTATAATAATAAAACTTGTTTGTTTACAATATGTATTTAATTACTCTCATAATGCAAACATATTTGTGGAACAACAATAGAACGAGGCCCTGAATCGTTACAGCGCCCCTTCTCTATGTGACTCGCATGTCCCCACTGTTTCATTTTAATTGAATAGTTGTACCACACCCCCGTTGTTGTCCTAAAGATAACTTTATAGTCGCTTTGCATAATTGCCATCCGTGTCATACTAATTTGTTACTATTTCGCAATCTGTCATACTTGCCGACCAAATAGAATTGCAGGGAGGACTGTAAATTAAAGATGTTAGTATCTGTTTCTTTTGTGGGGGTGATTTGATTATGGTGTGTTCTCGTCAGGAATGACAGTTTAATCACTTCCCTTGAATGAGTATTATGATCGTTTGTTTTACTGGAAATCATTCAAGAATTATTGTGAAAAGAAATATACACCATGTCTTCTAGTGCGGGAATTGAATCAACAGTTTTTAGCAGCGGACAGAACATTAGAAGTACTAGAAATCATGTTAGAAGTAAATCGTGTTCTACAAAAGTTGAAAGTACAAAGATCCCTCTTTACTGAAACATGAAACGTACTGAAGTGATTCAAGTGAGTCGTGTGGCAGGTGCCACAACGCGCACAGTCTGTCGACGCGACATCTCGGCTGAGTGCGAATGTTCACGACCACGAGAATGGGAAATATTACTTCAGCCAGCTGAAAATTCTATATACATTGCTGGTTGAAAGAAGACAGAAAGAAAAAGCATTTATTCGGTACTAATTATCACAATTAGACAACCTAAATCTTAAGCCTAATAGTTACACTCGACACCGAAAAGGTTCCTAGCTCAGCATGTGCTACATTCCAAGACTGTAAAGCTGATTTCCAATAGGAACCTTACTGAACTGGTTCAGGAGTTTCAGGATAGGAAATAGACCGGTCCAGGCGATGATGAAAAAAGGATCAAGATAGAAGAAGATAAAAGGAAGGAATTTGTTACCACCCCGGTCAGGTGTATTACCAGGGGATTAGTCCCGTGTGGTACCAGATCAGAATAGCGTCTGGGCAGGAGTTTGACTGTTTCTGACGTAGATGTCGTTTGATTCCTTTCCAGTTGCGTAGAGAACGCTCCACTACTCGTAGTATGAAGGAATTTAGACCTTTATTCACGATGAGAGCAAGTAATGTACGTCTCCAAGTGACAGAATGCTGACGTCTGTCGCAGTATAAAAGATCATAAAGATTCAGCGCACGTCCTGCGACTCCGGGCGCAGTTAAAAGGGGATTATGGGTCGAGCGGCCAATAACAAGGCATTACGTGCGATACGCCGCCGCGCCCAAGGAGAACGCCGATAATCCCCGCTGAATCAAGCTTTGTTTTAGTTTCAATACCTACTGTGCTACGAGGGTTGTGTATGTATAGGTACAGATGTAAACTTTTCTTTTGCGTATTAAGCCAGTTATAAACAAGGAACTATGAGAGCCGAGCGGCCAATAACAAGGCATTACGTGCGATACGCCGCCGCGCCCAAGGAGAACGCCGATAATCCCCGCTGAATCAAGCTTTGTTATAGTTTCAGTACCTACTGTGCTACGAAGGTTGTGTATGGATAGGTACAGATGAAAACTTTTCTTTTGCGTATTTAGACAGTTAAACAAGGAACTATGAGGGCCGAGCGGCCAATAACAAGGCATTACGTGCGATACGCCGCCGCGCCCAAGGAGAACGCCGATAATCCCCGCTGAATCAAGCTTTGTTATAGTTTCAGTACCTACTGTGCTACGAAGGTTGTGTATGGATAGGTACAGATGAAAACTTTTCTTTTGCGTATTTAGACAGTTAAACAAGGAACTATGAGGGCCGAGCGGCCAATAACAAGGCATTACGTGCGATACGCCGCCGCGCCCAAGGAGAACGCCGATAATCCCCGCTGAATCAAGCTTTGTATTAGTTTCAATACCTACTGTGATACGAGCTTTGTTCTATACCTAAACTACTTAAATGAACGGAGAATCTCCTTTCTTATAATTATGTGTCAAATATGTCCACTTTAAATTATGTTTTTCTATTTATTTACTACTTCTCTTCAGGCATGTGCATATTTCAACGAATAATTTCATTCCGAATGGTATAGAAATTAATTAAAAATAGGATGAAAGTAGGTAGATGTTCTGAAGAAAAGAAGCATATTTTCTAACATATATACAAAGGGGTTGCGGGGAAGCAGCCGGCGTTATTGTCGCTCCAGCACACACATCTCCGCATTTCAGTAAAACTGCAAACGTAACAGGGCAATAAATTCACGTTTATTACCGCAAATACATGTACTTCCACCTCCGTAGTCGGTACCGGAACAAATCGCCGCCGAACCGTTCGCAAGGAATCCGCCGATCGTGCTTTATGAAATATTAAACGTAAACGCACGCGTTTCGGTAAAACAATGAAAGAGTAGCGGGTATAGCGTCCCGGTGCGTTCGGCGTTCGCTAAGGTGGGTACATTATCAGAATGGTGAGCTAATGGAATTGAACGTTTTTATTTATTGCCAGGTATTCATGTCAGCCATTTAGACGCATGTGTGTAGCCGACTGTAGCGTCATTGACAACGTTTAATGGCCGATCGTAACTCATGCAAATGCCCCTATTTACGTGTTTCCATTTAGGCGCGAGGTGTGTTCTAAAGTATCTAATTTCACATTAAACACCTACGCTATTACATTTTTAATTAACAATTTCCAACACTTGTTTTGCAAGAAAACATTGAAAGTAATGGCTACTAACTCGACTACGTTAAGGCGGTGGGTACGCTAAACGTATTTTCTGCGCAGCCATATTTGCTTGAGTCTGCAGCTCGGAGCGCAAACTGCATCTGATAAAGTTCTTTGTGTTCAATAACGCAAATGATCTGACTTTTCCCGTTTTTCCTCCACGAATGGCGTGCCCCCTGCCGCCTCCTATACCTAAACCTCCCTCTGCCACCCTTGCGGTGCAAAGTTGAGGGCATTAGCGTGTTATCGGCGTCGGCGGCGTGAAGACGGCGCCCACCTGATCCCACACCCCGACACTCGTCACGACACCCAAATCCACGATTTAAACAACTCACCTTCCCTCCATTGCTTGCGTCACGAACACCCTGAAAAGAGAACACTTTATTAAACCAGCAATGGAACTAGTACTCCAATTTCTTGATTACGGTTGCAAAACTTTAATAGGTGTAACAGATACTATCTATAAGCGTTGAGATGTGGGGATAGGTGGGAAGCGTGAACGTGTTTTGCAAACCAGCCGAGGAAATAAGGTGTCCCCAATTTTACTTTGTCGACCGCCACTGATAGCAGATAATGTAGTGTTACGAGGGAACTTTGTAAATGGAGCCTTTTGCGTTTTTATTCTTTGGAAATTATGGTAATTTTTGGCAGTTTTTTGTGAGCGTAAAATATGTTTTCTACAAAACAGAGATAACGAGTAGGGTAGACACAGCGTTAAATTTTTGTAAAATATTTGATTTGATTGCTTAGACAATTGCGGTAACTGTACAATGTAAGTAAATTGGCACAATCGTGTAACAAGTGTGCCACTTGCAATAATTTCACACGCCTATCGTATGGGTTTCTAATCAAATCCGTGCGGTGGCAGCACGTGAGCTCGCAGGGCAGAGGTCCCGCGGGCGCAGGCCATTGACAGGTTATTGATACAAATAGTCCACCCACCCCCTCCCCCCGCACTACCCGGCAACACCAATAAAACCTGATTGATATTGTGTAAGTGCTCCCGGAAAATGTGGGAACTCGATTGATGTTACAGCCAAATTCGATTGGAGGAAAATTGAAAAGTATTGCCGCGTTGGAACTCGCACCGTAGCCGCCAGATGTAGGGTCGAGAATGGCTTATTTGGTGAGGAGCATTAGTTACACTTCAGGTTAGAGATTCGTGTACTGATAGTAGTCGGAGGCGTGAATAGTGATGTCTAATGGCGTAGCTACACGTGCTACTTTTCGCTGTGAGGCAGGTTGTATTGTATTCATTTTGTAAGTACCTATAATTTGACAATAGACGATTGAAGTTAACTATCATTAAAGAGAAACAGCAATTTTACGTAAACTGCAAATGTATTGATACCTCATATTTGAGTAAATAATATTTTGATAAATGCATTAAAAAAAAATACATGCTTTCTTGTCAAAGCATAATTCGATGTTACAGAAACGATACCATGCATGTCATATTATCTATTCTGTATTTTATAAAATGTTTTTGATACCGGGCATGCTGTAAAATCAGCTAAGGGATCCGAGGGTTTCAGTATATTGAAATTTAGGCGATGGGCTGACAACCTGTGACTACATCAATGTACCTACAAAATATATCTTAAATAACCCTCAAAACTTTGTCAGACGTGGCGGGACGACCTTTGTTTTGGTCGTTTACGCTCTGCCTACCCCATCCGGGATAAAGGCGTGACTATATGTATGTATGTGTATGTATTTGATACAAGATACGACTTATATTTTTTTCCTAGAGAGGAGCCAAATCACATTAACTTACCGAAAAACAAATGCTAATAAATACCACAGCTTTTAGTGATACACGATCTTTACTCTCACTACGTGGGCGATACAAGTAGCGATTGAAGATATTGATGTGGCCTTGCAAATCAGTTGAGAAGACATGCGCATGACCCGATTGTCTATAGATCTCTATACTCTTGTGTGGGCGGAAATTGACAAGTCATAGGCGGATCGTTTTGTGCTTAAGAGATAGATTTGACATGCTTAAAAGTATCGCTTTATCGAGATGTGTTTGTTGCTAATTCATGCACGTTTTTGTGGTTGTTTAAAACAAATATCATCGGCAACGTTTTTTTTTATCGTTCAGATTCTTTAGTGAAGTAGCTGCAGTAATAATTAACTGTAATTTTATTTGTATTGATACTAGACATTTTACTCATACATACATACATACATACATACATATAATCACGCCTTTATCCCTAATGGGGTAGGCAGAGCGTAAACGACCTAAACAAAGGTCGTTCCGCCACGTCTGACAAAGTTTTGAGATAGATTTGTAGGTATATTGCTGTAGTGACAGGTTGTCAGCCCATCGCCTAAATTACAATATACTGAAACCCTTGGATCCCTTAGCTGGTTTTTACAGCATGCCCGGGAGGAAATGCAGCTGGCACATATGTTTTTCTGTCGCTCCCAGGCCAGCATGGAATGGCATTTTACTCATCCCTTTTGAAAAAGGCGGTCACCATACAGTTCACACGAGTATAGAATTCCTATAATCAGCGCTATAACTTTTTCACGACCTTTATCCTCACAAAAAGTGACCCGTCATAGCAATCACCAAAAATCACTCCCTCCTAGTCCCTACTGATATCAAGCAATTGAAAAGTCAGCTACAAATCGTACAACCAAACAATTTTGCTTAGTAAGCTCTCTGAGGACCTCCAAATAGAATAAAATTTATGTCATTCCGATCACTACTTTTACTATACTCCCGGGGACTAAGGGTGTGAATGGGGTGGCCATTGTGGGAACATATCTATTAAATATTTATGGCAACACCGATGAATATTGCGTATATTGGCGAAATATAATGCGTGTTGTAATGTGCGGTTTTATTGCTGTTCGGGTGGCGCTATGAATCTTTATTAGGGACGTTAGGTTGATTCGGTTCTTAACTGCACTTTAGGATCTTGTATAATATTTGACGTATGATACATACTTATAATCACGCCTTTATCCCTAATGGGGTAGGCAGAGCGTAACCGACCTAAACAAAGGTCGTTCCGCCATGTCTGACAAAATTTTAGGGTTATTTAAGATAGATTTGTGGGTATATTGCTATAGTGACAGGTTTTCAGCCCATCGCATTAATTACAATACATATACTGAAACCCTCGGTTCCCTTAGAAGGTGTTTACAGCATGCCCGGGTAGAAATGCAGCTGGCACATTCTATGTTTTTCTCTCGCTCCCAGGCCAGCATGGAAGTAATAAAGTTTATTTACGAAAATATATTCACTTATTCTCATGTTTAACCACTTGTTAAGTATGTTATTAAAACTGTTCACTGATGGAGCGTCTCACCGTATCACTTCCTGTGGCAACTTATTCCACAATGTAAGAACTCTATTGTTCATTCATTCATTTTTATTTTCTTTCATTCATTACTAAAATTCAATCACAAAGAAGCTTTGCAATATAAGCGAGAAATAAATCAATTACACACACCCGCTACGAAAATTACACTTGTAAAACTGTTCCGGAGTGGTTTACCCTCTCATACTCACACACACACATGCTCACTCAAACACTGATACACAGTCACAAATGTTATACAGTATGCTACAAAGATGTGTAAAAAAACTATACTATATATTTATAATTTTTTTTTTCTTTGCGTGTCGATAAATTTGTGGTGACATGGTAAAATTAATAATTTGTTTGTTTGATATTGATATACATACATACATATAATCACGCCTTTATCCCTAATGGGGTAGGCAGAGCGAAAACGACTTAAACTAAGGGCATTCCGCCACGTCTGACAAAGTTTTGAGGGTTATTTTAGAAAGATTTGTAGGTATATTGCTGTAGTGACAGATTGATATACTAAGATCAATTTAAAAAATTAAGATCTCTTTCAACATTATAAAGTTTTGCCTTGGTTAATATTATAGTTGAGTAAGGCCGGTATTTATAATTCGCACTTAAGATTGGCAGCCAGTTTGAGTTCGTATCAGAATTGTAATTTTAGTTCAAAATGACTTGTCAAATCGATACGTAATAATTGCTCTCAATCTTGAGATAGCTTTACAAATACGAGCCTTAATATATTTTCGGGCACAAGAAACTTTATTAGGCTACGATACTTTTCTAGTGAAAATTTCAATATACAAATATATTTTTTTAAAGAAAATTTTACGAATAAAAAAAAAGGATTCAGCTATGAAAAAAAAGTGCATAGTTGTGATAAAAATTTACATTTTCATATTTAACAATGTTTTCATTGTATCAAATATAAATTAACATCTTGTATCATGCTGACATCATCTCATAAAGTCAAGCTACAAAATGTAAGTTACAAATTTGACCCTTGACGTAGCCCTTGATACACAATTTCTGGTAACAAGTGTATCAGTGGTGCCTCAAATCACACTAACTACCCTAATCACCGCACCCTCTCACATCACCCACACTACCCTCCACTCGACAATACACTTTATACTCATGTCCTTAGGATGGATATTAGAATATTGATTTCCAGTGTCGAGATTTTCTCAAATCTAGCAACGTGCCTACAATACTCCACTCAACAATGTACTTTACAGACAGGTCTTTAGGATAGAATATTCAATTGGTGTTCTAATGTTGAGATTTTCTCAAATCAAGCAGATCCTGGTGGCAGCGATTTTATTATGAAATGAGAGTGTGGAAGCGTAAAATTAACTCGTTACAGATCTGTGGGGTTGCTCAAAGTTCTGGTATCCTATTCAATATCAATCATAATTTTGGATGTATTATAAAATTTATATATTTTTACTGGTGCTACAATTTTATGTCATGGTTCCATATAATGTTTATTTCTTTACGTTTTTAATGTTTATTTTATTTTATGTACAAGCGCGGTCACCTTTTCTAGCCGTAAGACACATTCTTTGCTATTAGGGTAATTTCAATATATATACTTACATATCTAAGAAAATAGTATAATAAATGCAAGGCAAGATGTCTATCGGATAATGTTTACACTATAGAAGCATTAATTGTAGTTCTAAAAATAGACATAATTAAAGTTAAAACAATAAACGTAACATTAAAACAAACTCCCATTACAATAAAATAAAGGACCCATTACATAAACATCTTTATAAAAAACTTACAAGTCAATTTGTTTTAAAACATGCCTGACTTTTGTCTTTATCATTTAATTGAGGGTAGGAAGGGTGGGCCGAGTTCAATCGAATTATAGCGCCATCTGCGCGATTGCCTCGACTCATCTCACCCCTTAGATCGAGTTGTACTTAGTTAAAAACTTGTAGAAACCAGTGTGCGTAGACCTTAAGGTGAATTAAAATTACATTATACATTCCCAATTTGATCTGATAAAAAGTATCTTTTCTACGTTTATAATTTTAAGTGTTCCATGTTGCGCTCTGCCTACCCCGTAAGGGATAAAGGCGTGATTTATGTATGTATGTATGTTCCATGTTGAACTGGGAGCGAGAGAAAAACATGGAGTGTGCAGCATGTCCTCCCGGGCATGGTGTAGAAACCAGCTAAGGGATCCAAGGGTTTCAGTATATTGCAATTAAGGCGATGAGCTGACAACCTGTCACTAAAACAATATACCTACAAATATATCTTAAATAACTTTCAATGCTTTGTCAGACGTGGCGGATCGACCCTTGTCGTTTACGCTCTGCCTACCCTGTTAGGGATAAAGGCGTGATTATATGTATTGCTATTTTTTGATAAATGGATGATTATTACTGTCAGAAAGTGATAAATACGATGTGATTTGGAATAAATGATTTAACTTATATTAGTTCAGTTTAGAATATTACTTACTATGTTACTGTGATATTCATTTATGTATGACATAGCATACTTATCATCCGGTAGTTAATAAAATTACAAAAAATACATACAAGTGTTGACTCCCTGACAGAACGGTAAAAAAAGAAACAATTTCTCAATTGTTTCAAAAACACTAATCGTCACTTCAACTCCTTAACAACAAAAATAACAACTTTACGAGATAACAATTTTTCAATAAGGCCAAGCAATTCGGTAGGTGTGGCCTCATGAGTTATACAACCAACGGTCTTTGCAGAAAGAACCTAATTAACTTTATAATTAAGCGAATGTCATTGCTTTTAATTGGAGTTGTCGGTGAAAAAGTTGGTGCCGGCTCGATGATAAATACAATGCAAATACTGGGCAAAGGAAATAAATTAAAAGGTTCGAGTCGACGATGGTTCGTTATTAGTTGGACAAATGAGGGACTCGCAATGTAAACAGATCTTACAAACATCACTTAATTGACTTGACTGCCTTGTAAGGAAATATTTATAAACACATACATTGTCCTAATCAAACTGGGAAAAGTGACACAGAATGACGGAGGAAATTAGCAGATTTCTTACTCTATCTATTATGATAAGTGGTTTTCTCGCGTAGCAGTATCGTATAACGGCACGCGTTGATGTCTTTTATATGGCATAATTAATAAGGTCCTTTATTAATTTTCAGAGCAAAAAAAAATGTTCTTATGTCGTGAAATGAAGTTGTAGGTAGTTTGGTTAGGACACTGCAGGCTGAATCACCTGATTGTCCGAAAAAGAAAAAGATATCGTGCTTCGGAGGGCACGTTAAGCGGTCGGTCGCTGTCTTTGATAGTGGTTGTTACTCAAACCATGTCAGAGGCCTGATAGTTGTGCTACTAGGCGGTTTAAAAACTCTGACACCAGGGTTGATCGGGTCGATAGACTCGATACCCACTCGACAGAAGAAGAAGAAGTAGTAGGTATATAACAGATACTCTAGTGTTAGCAATTAACATTTTACAAATTAAGTAAGAAAATGTTTAAAATGTAGATTTTATTTAAAAAAATATGGTACGGTAACTTCCATGCTGGACTGGGAGAGATAGAAAAACATAGAATGTTCCAGCTGCCCTTCCTCCCGGGCATGCTGTAGAAGACAGCAAAAGGGACTCGAGGGTTACAGTGTATTGTAATTTAGGCGATGGGCTGACAACCTGTCACTATGGCAATACACATTACAATCTAAAATAACCCTCAATTTTTTGTCAGATGCGGCGAAAGCGCCTTTTACGAGGCGTTTAACGCTCTGCCTACCCCGTAAGGGATAAAGGCGTGATTTTATATATGTATGTATGTATGGTACAGTTAACAACACCTTTAGGGTAACAGGGCTGCTCCAAAGCAATCAAGTTTTCTCAGGTGTTTATTTAAGTATTTAGATAAAATTTCATATGCTTGTACAGTTTAATAACTTGCACAACTATACGAAAATTCTTAAAAAAAACATACTCAATTACCCGAGAAATTTCATTGGTATGGAGCGGCCCGGTTACCTTAAAGGCGTTGTTGACTGTACAAGAAATGTTGTTTGTTTTTTAAAGAAATATTTTTAATTGTTTATGATCAAATAATTTCAACAATATAATGTTTTTGACTTATCTTCGAATTCACAATGAACAGCATGACGTCATGCCTACCGAATGCATCCATATTGATATCGCTCGAACCACGTCGAATAAATGCAAAATCATGCGGATAATATTTCAAAGAATTCGTCTGACAGTTCCACACTGACTATTTTCTTCGGCGGCGTCTCATGGAGGATTTAGTCTTTGATAGATGGGGCAGATTCCCTTTGCCTGTCTAGAGTTTATATGAACGTGGCGAGAAAAGGAACTAGCATCGACAACATGGCCGCTTGCGCTATTATTGTCAGTTTCCACAACACGCAGCGCCGCCACAAACGTTCATATAAAATATTAAAACCTTGACGTACTGAACGGCTATAGATGATGTGTATGATAGTCTACCGATAGTTGCAACGTCATTTGATAAGCTGATAAGGATCTGGAGGATTATCAAATTGGTGAGTTGACAATCTTCTACATACATACATAGGTACATACATAAATCACGCCTTTATCCCTTACGGGGTAGGCAGAGCGTTTAACGCCTCGTAAAAGGCGCTTTCGCCACGTCTGACAAAAATTAAGGGGACTATTTTAGATTGTAATATGTATTGCTTTAGTGACAGGTTGTCAGCCCATCGCCTAAATTACAATACAATGTAACCCTCGAGTCCCTTTTGCTGACTTTAACAGCATGCCCGGGAGGAAGGGCAGCTGGAACATTCTATGTTTTTCTATCTCTCCCAGTCCAGCATGGAAGAACTACAATCTTCTAATAATAGAAAAATAAGAATGATTAAGTATTTTTATTTATAGCACAAATATTTCAACATAAATACATACATATAATCACGCCTTTATTCTTTATGGGGTAGGCAGAGCGACGAACGAAACGACTTAAACAAAAGGTCGTTCCGCCTCGTCTGTCAAAGTTTTAAGGGTTACTTAAGATAGATTTGTAGGTATATTGCTGTAGTGACAGGTTATCAGCCCATCGCCTAAATTGCAATATACTGAAACGCTCGGATCCCTTAGCTGGTTTTTAAAATATGCCCGGGAGGAAATGCAGCCGGCACATTCTATGTTATTCTCTCACTCCCAGTCCTGCATGGAAGAAATATTTCAAACATCGATTAAAAAAAACGAAATTATATAAAATTCAAGGCCTCGGTGTAGTTTTTTAGATGATCTTACCAAGTGTAATACCTAACTGAAAAGGTGTGGATGACCTCTATTAAATAATACTTATCTTGACGGTTGTAATACTGTATCTAGTACTTAGGTCACACTAAAATACCACCCTGTTGAAGCTAATGCATAATAATAAAAAAAAGTTGACAACATTATGACATTATCGAGTCCAGTTTGAGCTATGATAGAAAATGAATGAGTAGGGGAGTCGCTGATCGGGAATAGCTTAATGAAAAATGCGATAGTTTAATTACTGCTTCCGGAAGCCGACAAAATAAAAAAATAATGCATATAAAGGTTCCTACTCATTAGGCCTCGTTTGATGTGGCGCGGACTCTTAACATAATTACACGACAGTAATTGGGACACCTTCATCGTGAAGGAGTCTTAACGGTACATTAATTAGTGCTCATAATATTAATGCATGTTAAAACGCACGTAGTGTGACTAACGGTCAATAAATTTTGTATTGGACTAATTTGATCATATTTATTTTATTTATGGCCAAAATAGTTATCAAAATAATATGCCAATTATTACATTAAATTTTATGTGACATTGAATATTTTTTTAAATATAACTTGTCTATTGACCCGATGAACTCTGGTGTCAGAGTTTTTAAACCGCCTAGTAGCACAACTATCAGGCCTCTGACATGGTTTGAGTAACGACCACTATCAAAGTGCCCTCCGAAGTACGAAATCTTTTTTTTGTCCTAACCAAACTGGGGAAAAATTCACAAAGTGATAAATTTTTAAATATCAACTTTGTGTTTCCCCCCTGGGAATCGAACCCAGGACCTCCGGATCAGGAGTCCATGTCACTAGCCACTAGACCACGGAGGCAGTTTATTTTTTAATTAAATGTTTTAATAAAACAAAATACTTTTATGTTTTAAGAGCCCGATGGTGTAGTAGATAGGGCCGCTGCATCCTGAGCGGAAGGTCGTGGTTCGAATCCCACCACGTACCTATGTGTTTTTCGGTTTTCGAATTTCATATGTACGTTTATTCGGCGTTTTCTCCGTGCTTCAGAAGGCACGTTAAGCCGTAGGTCCCGGTTAATATCGTTTAATACCGTAGATAAATGAATACATTTTTCGTTAGCTACATTATTAATATTATGTTGCTTGTGGGAGAAAATAAAAAAAAAATATTATTATAAAAGGAAATATTATGTCTCCTATTTCGAATCGAATGAATATCATATTTGTTACAGACTGTTAATAAAGTACCTTATTATTTTATCAATATTTACCGTATATAAAAGCTATGCTACAGTACATAAAAGTATTTAAATAAATATATTTAATAAGTTAGGTTTTATTTTTAAAAATGCATAAAATGTTCTGTCAAACAATCTTCAGATGAATGTTCATCTTTTTAGATTTTCCATCATAATCTGAATACAATTATCAGAAGTTTTAAACAAACGCAAAACATTGAGTTGCGACATGTCGCTCTGCCTACCCCATTAGGGATAAAGGCGTGATTATTATGTATGTATGTATGTAATTATAATATAAAGTAGTCAATGTTATTGTACTAAAGATTCAATTATGCGTCCTAGGAAACAGGGCCCCGCTAGCTAAAGCTTTCGTTTAATGCAGAATTATTCTGTTGCCTTTGGGGTACCAAATCTAATTTCTTTAATACAAACAGTACTAAATGCGTCCTATGTCATGGTATCATCCACACTTTCCTACAATGCAGGGCCCCGCTACGTATACGGACATTTTGGCGACTCCTACATATTTTTGCCTTTTATATTCGAGACTATAGGACCCAGAAGCTCAATTGTTTTTAAAAGACGTTTCCGCGCGTCTCATCGAGGCAACGAGAGATCCAAGAGCTGGCAGCTATTTCTCTCAAAGGATTAGTTTAGAGTTCAAAGAGGTAATTTGCCTCTTTATATATTACCCAAATATTTTATCAATAATAATTCCTTGTTAATTAAGTAAATAAATCCTCCATTATACGTTGTTGTTTCTATTATCTCCAATAGTTTGCAGGCAGGATGCAGTCGCAGGAAGGAGCATTTCCGATGGAAATCAATACACGATGTTCGATATCTCGAATAATCTCAATGCTCGTATCGATATCGAGCTTTGATAGTGTTTTGTACCGATATTGCAGGGCTATTCTACTTCCATACTGGCCTGGGAGCAAGAGAAAGACATAGAATGTGCCAGCTGCATTTCCTCCCGGGCATGCTGTAAGAACCAGCTAAGGGATCCTAGGGTTTCAGTATATTGTAATTTAGGCGATGGGCTGTCAACCTGTCACTACAGCTATATACCTACAAATCTATCTTAAATAAAAATAACCCTCGAAATTTTGTCAGACGTGGCATAACGACATTTCTTTAGGTCGTTTACGCTCTGCCTATCCCATTAGGGATAACGACGTGATTATATATATGATGATGATGATTCTATTAAAACCGTTAATGATACTTGTAATTTATAATTATTCTTCCTCGTCTCGTTTTAGTTAATGCTTTTAAGTATTAAAGTTAATATTAAATAGTATATTACTCCTAACACAATCCAGATAGCTACTAAAAATAAGCATTCTACCTAATACAAACTAACCTTTTCGCAACCATCAACGACCTATTGGCACATTGAATTAAAACGGAACATTACATTATAAAACAAGGCAATAAAATAACATTGTTGATTCCCTGGGAGGCGTTACAATTAGATTATTAGACCGTTCTTACTTCCTTTCATGGTCGGTAAACTGCTGGTTGGATCATAAACAGCTGGCAACATTGTTGACGATTTGCTGTTTATGAAATACGACTTTTTAGCCAGGGCCGTTGATGGGAAGGCTCTATGAAATGTTAAAATCCCACTTAAATATCTTTATATTAACTACTTATAGCTGGGCATGGCAGAACTTCCTTCCTTTGCTTGCCATTATCGCCACCTGTAGCAAGCGGATTGAAAACCGCAGTGATAGAAAATCATTCACAGACAACCATGTTTTCCATGCACGTTCCCTGAATGGATCCTAATTAGTGACTTTGTTAAAAAGAAAATTAAAGTTTAAGAAAATTTTTAATCTTTATTTTATTTTACGCTGAATCCGGAACCAAGCTGCTTATGAGCTTAATAAGACTACAAACTAGCAACAATTGCGTAAAAAAATTAAAAAGCGTGAAGTAATTATTTACTTTGTTATTGAAATAATTTAATAGAGTAGTGAAATCACACAAACTAGGTAATTATTACCCAATAATTGCTTAAACAGCCTCAAATAATAAGATTATTTACAAAACTTCTTACTTTGTAGATGCAAAAGTCTTGCATGATTTCATATGCCTAGCTACATCGGCCTTTCGACATTCCTACTTTGTTCATGTTACGTTATATTACTACATTCCACCCACTAATGTAAAATTTTACCTTTTTCAGAGAAATTAATGAGCTAATTTTTTTTATACTATTATGTAGATAGATGGGTTCTATCAATGCATTCATTAATTGAAATATTTATTGAATAGTGTGTAAATATTGACTAAGTATTATATGTAGTAATATGCACTATCCCGCTTTCTGCTTGTACAATTTCTATACCCTAAGGTTGCTTGATAGAAATTGCTGCTTTAGCAATAAGGCCGCCTATATTGTACTGTCACGTTTGTTCCTTTTTATTTCAGTTGTATGTGTTTCTTTGTGCAATAAAGAATTTTGTATTGTATTGTAATATTTACAAAATATTCGGCAACTCACTTGTGGGTTTAATACAGGTATTCACCTCGACGTTTCGACCCTATACGAGGATCTTCTTCAGGAGAAAAGATAGTCACACTCCTCCGCGCGTCAAGTGCGACTTTCGACTTATTCATCTTATTATGAGTTGCCGAATATTTTATAAATATAAATAACACTTGTTTATCGTTTAGTGTTGCTTCCATGCTGGCCTGGGAGCGAGAGAAAAACATAGAATGTGCCAGCTGCATTTCCTCCCGGCATGCTGTAAAAACCAGCTAAGGGATCCGAGGGTTTCAGTATATTGCAATTTAGGCGATGGGCTGACAACCTGTCACTACAGCAATATACCTACAAATCTATCTTAAATAACCCTCAAAACTTTGTCAGACGTGGCGCAACGTTCTTTGTTTAGGTCGTTTACGCTCTGCCTACCCCATTAGGGATAAATGCGTGATTATATGTATGTATGTATGTAATATTTAAAACAAAAAGATTTTTTTCCATGTACCTAAGCAACAAATCAGAGTAATTTGAAAATACTTCAACAGAACAGGAAACGCATCAGTAATGAGATATTATTCACTTCTATGCTTCTAGTCAACTACAGAACTCTAAAAAGAATGAACTAGGTGCAGATTTAAATTAAAGATTGCATTTCGCCGACACACAGCGCTTCCGCACACCTCCACTTAAGTGCTATAAAGTCGTAAATTAAATATTCTTCTTTAATTACAACACAAAAAGTTGTCCGATTGCTGAGAAACCGCGATATAATCGGCTGTAAAGAGCTGAATGGGGATTTTATAGCTCCCTGGTTATCATTTCGCTGTATAAAAAGTGTCGACACGCACTCGTCATTTTGAAACTCCATTGTTGTTTAAAAGCTTTCCTGTTGCTAATTGCATTTAAATAAGTTCAAGCTAGTGGTGAATTGGCGATCAATAAGGTCACCTGCACGCAGGAAGACCTAATGACAGCGGCTGATAATGCTGTTAACGTGGCCAAATTCCGGGCTGCAACACTGTAGTTAGTGTCTGTCATCTACACGCTAAGAAGAAGAAAGTCGGAAAACAACTTAAACATCATCTTAACATCATGTAAATATTGCGGGCTGCCATATTAAGATAGGAAGATCTGTGATAGATCTGTAAAACTGTTAAAACCAGAACTAAAAATATGGAGTGGGCAGGGTACAAAAACAAAAAAGCTGTTGCATAAAATTTCGAAGTGCGAATCTCAGTCTAAACCTCAAGCGTACAGCACCGCACCGCCGCGCCGTCGAGGCGTGGTCGCGCGATCTTATCGCCCCCATTAGCAAGAACCTCGCCCAGCCACTATCAACCGCATCACCGATCTCCTACCATCCTAAACATCATAATACTTCAATAGCAAAACCGAAAAACAACACTCGATAAAGGACTGAAAGTTCAAAGTTGCGTAAAGGAACCAGCAATTTATACACCATCAGATGCGCCAAGAGAAACGAGCCTCATCTTTCTCAGTTCAGAATCATAGGCTCGAAACACTGACCATAAAGGGAATGGATGACCCATCACATCTAATTATTGCGCAACTTGGAGCCTTCGTGGTGTCTCGTCACAATGGGTAGTATCTCGCAGTCCTCGCTGTACCACAAGGTGTCGTCAGGCTGCAAAATACTGTGCGGCGCCGTGCAGTTTAGAATTCTGTTAATGTTTTTTGAAACAGCGTAACTTTTAACTGTTTACTTTACGGTAAAAAAAATATCTTTTTATTAGTTCACTTTTCAAGAATTTACCTAAACGTTTGTAATAAATAAACAATTAATAAATAAATAAATAGATTTTTAATCATTGTGATTAAATACATTGTCCTCTGTCATCGCATCGACAACCAAACAATAGAAGAAGAGTAGTCTTTTCGTTGTCTAGTCTATGTTTCTAGTTCAGAATAGCCGCGTAATATTGTGCGCCTTGTTTTTTCCGCGTTAGTATATTTTCGTGGGGGCTCTATCGCGATGCGTATCGCGCACGTAATTTGCGTGATGCAGCCGTTTTCGATGATGATCGCTCATCACATCACCCGCCTCCGACAGTGTCCTGTCATTCTCTTGTTAGAACACTGATTCTCAAAGTGTAAGGCCAGTAATTATAACCAACTCTCAAAAGTGGCAGCGGGTTTGAGTTTGTATCAGAAATGTCATTTCAGTACAAATCAGGCTATGAAATCCAAACTTAATGGAACAATCTCTCAATCATAAGCTTACTTTATAAATACGAGCCTTAATCTACACATATTACTTACATTTTAGGTATCGTGCAGAATGGCAAAAGACCTCCTTTAATCCAAGAAAAACAGAGCAAAGCCGCAGGGTTACTTCAGTACAAAGATTTCATTAAATGCAGACCTGCGTCTATGGTTAGTTAGTTAAATACACTATTAAATAAAGACTCATTTCTAGCAGTCCCTAATACAAAATTAATCTACAATAAAAACGTAAAATATCACTTTATTATATTTAAAACCTAGCTGTGCCTAAAGCTTTTAACACACTTTTTCAAAAATACTTTAAGAACCTCTGTCCGAACCAGCTATCCCAAGAACGCTGCACCCACGCCCGAAGCAGGAACACGCAGCGTGTAGGACTGTAGGTGCCTAATGCGTTCACTATTCAATAATCCTGATATCGATCTCGTTCCCAGAATTTCGGCGGCGTTGTCATATGAAATATTAATAACATAAATTGTAAGATCGCAGCGTGGTCGTGACAAATTTTGGGGTGTGTGGCATGACCTTTATGTTGTGATATTTTGTGTTGATGTTCAGGTGCGTTTTGTTTATCTTTATAAAAGTTTGAAAACATTTGATACAATGCGTTATCTAAAGGTATATGACACTAATCTATAATACTTACGTATATAATCGGCCAGTGCCTATTGTCCAGTGAAAACGCAACATTTAGAATTTACAAGGCAACAAAAATTTGACGTGTACATAAAATTTTCAGAGGACATGATCCGTGTGATCCTATATTTTTACGTCTGACATGAATAAGTAAATATTCCTATCCCTATACTGTTGAGATGACCATCATCTCCCTTGCCTTATCCCGTATCTCAGGGGGTCGGCTACCTAGGCGATTGAACGAGGGTACTGGTTTTTACCCAGAGCGACTGCAATCTGAGCTCCGCAACCCAGAAGGGAACCCAGACCAAATCCTAGTTCAGGTCAGAGTTTTCAAGCTGCCAATGACCTCTGATATAGCTTAACGACTAATATCTACGGTATTAAACGATATTAACCGGGACCAACGGCTTAATGTGCTTTCCGAAGCACGGAAAAAGCGCCGAATAAACGTACATATGAAATTCGAAAACCGAAAAACACATTGGTATGTGGTGGGATTCGAACCACGACCTCCCGCTCAGGAGGCAGTGGCCATATCCACTACACTATCGGGCAGGTGAGATGACCATGCGATCTTAAATACATAAGGGTGTGTATTACGTTGAATATCAGTAGATGCGAGCATTTCCATAATGAGCACTTGTTACACGTAAGCGAGCAAGCGTGCTAATTGGCGATTATTACTGCTGTGTCTGCGCACTGGGCTGCTCCCATTTTCACCAATGTCTATCGTATAATTGCGATCGTTCGTTGAAACCTATCGAAGTTCCTGATTCCTCTTAATTCACAAGGATATTTTATTATAATGCTACTTAAGAAAGATATGAAATAGTAACTGTCAAAGAAAACTAGAAATTTGTAAATAATTTTAGTTGTGTGCCTGGAATCGTAACGTGTTTCACAATTTGTTGAATCAAAAACTAGTTAAGTGAAGAAGGCACTTTGGCTTTTGTGATGAATGTGAGAGAAAATTAAACGCATCGATTTGTCGTTTGGTGACCACTGTTTCGTCGTCATTTCGACGCATTAGATGCGGAAGAGTCCGAATGACAGTTGGTTTGCAAGTTCGCTTTTGTGAGCTTAGCTTGTTCAATAGACACTGCATTATCTCGACAGCGATACACGTGGAAATAGGCCCCCTTGCGGAGAGGACCACTCTGCGAAGATCATGCTTAGATGCGTCCAAACTAGCTAAGCTCACAAGTGCCAAGAACTTGCGAATCACAACCTTTCCGTAGTGTTTCCAAGGAAACCACAGCGCAGAACGTGATGTTTCTTTCTTGTAGAGTATACATTAGATTAGTAAATTTTTAATCAAACTAATAAAATATAGGAAATGGGAACATGCCTAAGTTCTCGGTTGCAGTCAGCGGCTGCTTTGCATGCAACATGATGATTTTTTTACGCGCATCAACATAGTAATACTTTGAGGAAAAACCGCAATTAATGCTCATGTGCAATTAACCAACCCTTCCTATCTTGGTTACATTGTTATATGATACCTTTCAAGCTCACAATTACAAGAGCGCCGACTTTGTCGAGCTGCGAAATTTATTCTGTCAGGTGCAAAATTTGGCAAGTTTTATAACATGGGGGTTCTGATAATAACAACTTTGTTCTGAAATTATTGGTCATAAACATAATCCCCGCACGTAACGGTTTTAATTAAATAATTACCCCAAAGTTCAAGATCAAATCGTCTTCCTTATACAGCATTAATGGACCCCTTTTGTATCTCCCGGTGCCGCTTCGCAAATAAGGCATTAAAGATCTTCGCCCTGATCATAACTTACATGCAATTGCACTTCCTTCCTATCCCGATATCATTGAACTAAGATCGATATCACCTACACAGGCTAACGTCAAATAGCAAGAATTTATGATTCGCGTAGCTTACCCGGGCGTCGTGACCAGCCGCGGGGGTTGGCGGAGGCGAGGGGAGGTGCTTGTCGGCGAGAACAAAGCGCAGGAGTTCAAACGCGCCGCCGCGAGCCCGCTAATAAGCAATAAACAAGGGGGCGGGGTGCAGGGCGCAGCTGAGGGATCACCTCGTGATGCTGGATCGCGCATCGCGAGGTGCGCGCGCGCAGATAACCCGCTGCTGATACGAGCTGGTAATGCGTGTGAATTGCTATTCTTCTAAATCAACGATCCGTCTTTATTACGCGCGAAGATTACTTCGTAGCTTATGATGGACTAGTAAAGTTGATCCATTGCATCCAGTTCGTAGAGCTCGTAGACGTCAAGAAAGCAAAGTAATCCATCCTTCTGACATTGATCTTAACAGACAGCTCTGTTCAGTTTTTGTTTATTCCATACGCACAAGAAAAGATAGATACATCGGATTATCAAATATCATAGTAGTAACGTATAGGTACCAGGTATTGCTAATTATTTATAAGTAGGAAACTAGCTTTCCATAAACCATAGCAATTTGCTACAGCCGTTACTTACTTGCAACATTGCAAATCAAAACAAATAATCATTCAATCACGACTAACTCGAGTGAAAAATCATCGAACTAATTCACTTCAAGATCTCTTCATTGCAACAAAGAAATGTAACAATCACATCACGTGATGTTTTTGCCGACAGACGATTAAATGTTTAACTGAATCCTTTGCAACCACAGAACGACTATTACAAGAATCTGCAAATCCATAACTAATAATGTAATTGCGAACAATGATAGCCTCAAGTGGTGGATGCTCAACGAATTTACTTAGATGATGTGATGATAAAATCAAAAGACAAAATGATCCAAATAAGTATAAACCGAGTGACATGCATAACTCGAAATATATGAAAAGTTTACAGTTTACATAGATACATACATACATAAAATCACGCCTTTATCCCTTACGGGGTAGGCATAGCGTAAAACGCCTCCTAAAAGGCGCTTTCGCCACGTCTGACATAAATTGGGGGCAATTTTAGATTGTAATGTGTATTGCTGTAGTGACAGGTTGTCAGCCCATCGCCTAAATTACAATACACTATAACCCTCGAATCCCTTTTGCTGACTTATACAGCATGCCCGGGAGGAAGGGCAACTGGAACATTCTATGTTTTTCTTTCTCTCCCAGTCCAGTATGGAAGTTAACAGTTTACAGTTTACATGATGGACGATTATTAGAGCTTGACTAGGCGGTGGTCTTTTGAAGAAAAACGAAGGTTTATCCACAAATTATTGATTCTATTTGAAATCAAACACGCACGAACAAGATGGTTTCAAAGCAAGAGAGATTCGTAGCGCGCAGCACCACCTACACGGTTCTTATTATGACAAGACAATTTGGCGGTCAAATAAGGTGTAAAAAAGAGACTTTCTTATTATTATTAAACAGAGATGAAACTGAGAGATACATCCTGAAATTATGAAAAAAAAACAGATTTGAAGAAAGATCAGATAAAAGATCAGATTTGACAATTCTTAAACGCTTCTTCTGATCGAGTCGATTGATAACACGTTGTAACAGTTTGTCCCAGTATTTTGCAATTTCGATTGTTTTGTCGTTTGCCTCCTGCAGATCCTGGCTTAATCTACACTAATATTATAAAGAGGAAAGATTTGTACCTATTTTTGTATGTTTGTATGTTTGTAATGAATAGGCTCAAAAAGTACTGGGCTGATTTAAAAAAATCTTTCACCAATAGAATGCTACATTCTTCCAATTTGACATAGGCTACATTTCATTTTGAAAAAAAATAGGGTACCTTGGTAAAATTTGAACAATGTAACCGAAGGTGTAGAAAAATGAGTCTTACAATGTCTTTCGTCGAAAGCGCTGCCGAAACTATTAGCGAAAGAACAAAATAATGTACAATAATATTGAAGAACATCATAATGTCTACAAAAAACTCCGCGGTAGCATATGTCCAACTATTGTAGTTATGTCACTACAACATTTTTTTTCATTTTAAACATTAATGAAAATGCTAACCAAATTCGTGAAAAAAAAAAATTTGTGAAAAAAAGTGTTTTATATCCAAATTTCCGAAACTAAATAATTGTCTACACCGTGCAAAGCCGGGACGGGCTGCTAGTTTATAATAAAATTAGGTTTATTTCGTATGTAGCAATTTCTCTGTGTTGAGAGCTTTCAAATATGACCAATCCTATTATTATGACTGTACTATAGTACTAACTTACTAACGAGTATCTTTGGTTTTCAGATGTCCCTAAAATTAGGTATTTATTGTTCTTAGTTTAAAAAAAAAGTGTATGGCAATAAAGCATGAACAGCCTTACCACCGGTGGTTAATGGGCAACCACGCAATAGTGACTGATAAGTAGCATTTTCATGTGCTACATCTCTACATTTCTCGTAATCTAAAGTGATCGAATTATTGCGTGGTTTTGAAATGGTTTAAGGCTATTAAGAAGTAATAAACGTACGGATTACCATCAGGAATGCATAAAGACGATTCGCTCTGTCATTACTTGAAGGACAAAAAACCACACGATACGATTCGATGCAATCAACGTTTGTAGAATAGTATAATTTCAATAAATTTTAATGTAGTAATAACTGTAGAAAGCAATTCAATAGAATTGCTCGTCTTTTGTAGATCTAAGTCTAGTAATGGGCAATCAATATAATTATGTACTTGTTTGCATATCGTATGTCTTTTCCCATTTTAAGGGTACTGTTGCTTATTTGAGTGGGGTTCGAAGATTTGGACACCATTTGCCAAACCAAACCTCACTTCAGCAGCACCCAATAGTTGTGCTACTAGGCGGTTTAAAAACTCTGACACCATGGTTCATCGGGTCGATAGACTCGATACCCACTCGACAGAAGAAGAAGCAGCACCCTATTTTTCAGCAACTTTCTTCGTCTTGTTTTATCTGTACATAACTGTATGGTGAAAGGCAAAACAATTAAGCATACATATTTTTTTTCATAGAGAGTTTTTCCATTGTTCTTTTTTGTTTACCAGTTTCAAGTTACAGTCCAAGACGTATACATTTTGTTATGGTCCATACGCATACATCTATTTCAATCACTATAGCAATCACAATCGCACATTATTGAGACATCGAGCGAGATCTTGTTATCTTCATCAACTTATTAGTTTGGCGAAGTTTAAATGTTATGAAAAATATTGTAATACTTACCATAAGAAAATGAATATATAAAAAAAACAGCAAAAGCTCAACTTCTCCATGACTCTACAGACCTACGTTCAGTTTAAAACTATTGGGTTCGGTGAGTAGTGTAATTCGCAATGGCCCACTTCAAGCCGGCCCGGTGGCCACGATCCCGCCATTATAGTTATTATCGACCGGCCAGTCTGTCTGTCCGTCTTAATTTTCTAATCGCCTTGAGCTGCCTTTATTCGCGATTATTTAAATTCACTGGAATCCTTGGGTCGAAGAAACGAGAGAGATAAAGTGTTTTTAATGGTTTATCGTCCACTATACATTTAAATAAAAAGTTTACCATGAATGATGGGACAAAATCATTAAATTACTCAATAATAAACCAAATATTAATTAAATAATATATGTTAGGAACATTACAACAAAATTACCGCTATCACTACTAATATTGCTTTTCAAATTAGTAATATTTCTATGAGTAGCTACTTCTAAAATTTTTATGACTCATGGTTTGGAGATTTCATTAGATGTCTCTATGTCTATCATATATCAAAATAGTTTATTATCTATCGGCATTTCGAATATGTCACCTGTGGGTATTCCAAAGATAAACATATTATACATGCAGCTGATATGCAATCTTATGCAATGCTGCATGTGTGCATGTACAACTGTCGTATCGTAGTTACCCTGTCGCACGTCGATCAGTGTTGCGGCTAACAACCGCATGACGGCGTCTCTCCGCAACTCCTCAACTCTACAGCTCACCCGCCACGCGCCACTCCGTCAATCATTGCCATATCATGGAGTAATCACACCCTTAGATATCACTGACACACTAGACGTGCAAATACGAGAACTAGACTCGCATTTATAAATAGCGAGTTTAATTTAGTAGGAAATAGGCGATTGTGATTCCCCTCGAAGAAAGCCGTTCAAGCAATTTACTCCGATTCTAACTCAGGTGCCAAGCATCAATCGGCCGGACATCTATCGCCAACAACAAAGCAATTGTTGGAAGCCCGTGACGGAGTAATTCCTTGTTTCCCTTCGCCGCAACGATTAGTCCAGGTCTATTTAGTTGTCTATCCGATTGGAGGCAGCTGCGCTCGACATACGGACACCGTTACTGCACAGACTTAGAAAAACGTTTGCCCCGACATCCAAGCTGTCTGTACGAGCTCGACTGAACGACAGAGACTTCTCGATTGACTGAACCTGCACTTCGAGCGTAAATTGTCAGGATATCTATTTGCATGTTGGAATAAATTGGACTGCGCCGGTCACGCTCGACTAAATGGTGTTTAAGTTCGCGTGTTAGGAGGATCTTGGAGGTTGTCGGTATTGGTAGAAAGTTCCCACAGACGCTGTGTGTGCGCAGATCGCGATCTCTGTCGGGGCACGACCGGGCACAGCCCGCACGTGGAAACGAACGTCTATCGCCCTTAATCACTGATAATCTGCGCCAGAGAACAATACCGCCATAATGTACCCGACAAATGAGTGCAATTAATGCCAGCAATTCTAAATGGTCCGCTCGTAAACTTATTTCTGGTAAAATAGGCCGAAGGCCTGCGAGGTTTTATCATAAGAAATTATACATAATGAAAACTTTGTTAAAAAGTCAATCAACTCCTACTGCCTAGCCACCGCCTTGTGCGTAAATGAGACTTTGACGAGACATAAAAATATCCTGACAGAGTTAAAAACATTACACGAAGATTACGAAGTAGTGTTTCCTTTGAAAACTAATCAGCGCCAGCCATTATGGGATAAACCTTCGGTCTTTATGTTGATACCTTCAACAATATGAGTACCATTGGTGGCTCCTCAGTCGAGGAAAGCACTCGTCTCCGAGAAATTAGCTCCGACAACCCCACAATAGTCCATAATTATGAAATGTGTTGTGATTCCCAAAGGATACGCAATTTTTCTCTCACGCCGAACAATGAGCGACGGTAATGAAAGGAGTCAATCAGCCGGTGTCTGCGAAATACGCCCGCGTTAATTTATGTACGGGTCGGCCTCGAGTTATTCCCTCTTTTAATGTGTCTCTCGCGCAGACAAAGGACGGTGAAGCCGCGCATGCGCCCTACACATGTCAATGCTCGAAGCAGATGTAGCATTATTTACCGAGTTTCATTTTTCTGAAATCGATTCGAGGCGACGTGTTGGCATCGACACCACGCGCGGCGCAAGACGTGTACTTACATGCTAGCGTCTTATGAATTTATAGCGAACGCTGTATTATTTACTAGCATTATACGCACAATTTGCGAAGCTGTCGCAAGGGCCAGCTATAATTTCCCGATGGCAGCAGATCCATCAATACTCGCCTGGGGCCGCGGCCGCTTTCAATTTGTAGGCCGCCACATCGACGGCAATTACCTCCGGACGGAAGGCCGATCATCATCGATATACGCGCTTAATAATGCCTAATGACACTTAATAAAGACAGAAAATAAAAGTGTGACAATTATTTATGATCTGTCTCGTAAATAGTAACGGTTCGATGTATTGCTGGTCCGGGATAAGTGTCTAGCGGCGTTGCTCAATGATAGGCCTCGTTTTCAGTCGTTTATCAAACTCTAATAGCAAACATCATTAATTTATACATCCGATTGGTCGATCGCTATCCATGATTCAAATGTAAGGCTCCAGAGCCGTATTTTTGAATCACTCGAACTCCAATGAGCATACGAAAGAGAACCTTTCGCCTGCGATTTTCATATAATTTATCATGCGTATGTCTCTCGTATACGAATTCGATTCGAGCGATTCAAAAATACAGCTCCTGAATTATCGGTTCTTAAATTTCAGTAACTGGATTTTTAATTGTAGTTAATTGTTTATAGAGTAGATTTAGCACTGATAAACACACGATGTAAGAGAACCTACAATTTCAGTAAATGTAAGTTGGCTTTGGTTAAATATGTAGCATGAAATGATAAATTGTGAAGCTATATCAAATGAATATAGGTTTATAAACTATAATTACATGATTGTGTATTTTCAGCGTATACATTTTCTCAGTAATTAACTATTATGTTCTGCTGTATTTGCATGCAGTACTCAGGCATTTTAGTTTCTTTTTAAATAACTTATGAGGAAATATTTAAATTTTCTGCCACGCTGGACTGGGAGCGAGAGAAAAACATAGAATGTGCCAGCTGCATTTCCTTCCGGGCATGCTGTAAAAACCAGCTAAGGGTCCGAGGGTTTCTGTATATTGCAATTTAGGCGATAGGTTGACAACCATTCTCTACAGTAACTACAAATCTATCTTAAACAACCCTCAAAACTTTGTCAGACGTAGCGAAACGACGTTTGTTTAGGTCGTTTATGATCTGCCCACCCCATTAGGAATATAGGGCGTCATAATATGTATAACATGTTTTAATATGTATGTACGAGGAAATAAGGGACAATTGTGCGCGAACTAAGTTATCACTAAATTGAATGTCTACCCCATACAAAACTAATATAAAAAAAAACTATTTTACCAATTCTTCCATGCTGGACTGGGAGACATAGAAAAACATAGAATGTTCCAGCTGCCCTTCCTCCCGGGTATGCTGTAGAAGACAGCAAAAGGGACTCGAGGGTTACAGTGTATTGTAATTTAGGCGATGGACTGACAACCTATCACTACACATTAGCAATACACATTACAATCTAAAATTGCCCTCGATTTTTGTCAGACGCGGCGAAAGCGCCTTTTACGAGGTTAACGCTCTGCATACCCCGTAAGGGATAAAGGCGTGATTTTATGTATGTATGTATTTTAGAAATTTGCACATATCGTCGTTGCGCGACCAATACCTGCTATGTAACATTTTTGAATCTGCCATGTGGATGGTGATTTCCAAATTCCTGTTCGTTTATCTTTTTAGATAGATGTATTCAGTTAAATTACTAATTTTGAAAATAAAGGAACTAATCATTATCATAGACGATAAAAATATCAACATTCTGAACAGTAAGCCCGAAAATTATTAAGTTTGTTTTGGCTGCAGTAAAATTTCAATTTATTTTGTTACATAGCAGGTTTTAATCGCGGAACGACGATATATTAAACTATTCTAAACATATTGATAGTCTTCTCAAATACATCCAACCAAAAAAAAAAATACCACATAAAAACATATGAAAATATCTATGAAACCCGATTTTCAGCCCATTGCGCGGCGCGGCAATGTCAGTTCATACATTTTGACAGATTTTGTCGCGCAGTGTCGCGCCGCTGCTGCAGCGCTGTGCCGTGCCGCACCGTGCCGCTTCGCTGTGGAGTAACCTTATTGATCGGTATCCAAACATCAGTATCCCGAGCACAATGTAGACTTGTAGAGCTACACAGAAGACGCTCCTGCCAACCACATATCCCGTATGTAAAGACGTGATTTTGTGTTTATATATTTACATATTATTACCTTCCATGCTGGCCTGGGAGCCAGAGAAAAACATAGAATGTGCCGGATGCATTTCCTACCGGGCATGCTGTAAAAATCACCTAAGGGATCGAGGGTTTCAGTATATTGCAATTTAGGCGATGGGCTGACAACCAGCAAATACCTACAAATCTATCTTTAATAACCCTCAAAATTCTGTCAGACGTGGCAGAACGACTTTTTTAGGTCGTTTACGTTTCTGCCTAGCCCATTAGGGATGAAGGCGTGATTATATGTATGTATGTATTTACATAATCATGGTAACTATTTGCTAGTAGCTCTGAAAGGCATTTGTTCATAATACGCAGGTTAGAATATTTTTTTCGAGGATCACAGTAAAGAAAAATATGCAAACCTATAAGTGCAGGATATGTTTACACTACATATAATGGTAGAATGTAACCTTGTATTAATCAAATATCCATTGTCATGTGAACAGTAAAAATCTTAGATTCAAGATCTATGACTATATAATTTATCATTCTAATTAATCGAAATCTGTTGTACCTAATTCTTTCTTTGTATGTATGTATTGTAGAAATAGAGAGTAGACATGTTTTCCTGGGTAGTAGCAAATTAAAAAACCATAGAAAGAACCAGATGCTTTACTTCCCGGAGAGGGAATATTTTTGATGTACCTAAGTATGTATTGCAAAAACTGTATCCGATTTGCAGAATATACTTTATTTAAGCCATCGACGCCCTAGCTTCCCCATAAGAGGTATTATAGGATACAACATATTTACATATGTAGCATGCATAGATGGCGCCACATAAAGATACAACAGTCCTGAAACGCGGTATCGAAGTTTGCTCGGCGATCTGCATATATACAACTTCCGAACTAATCCAGTCGGACTCCGGTCCCCTGGTCACAACACCCGACCAGGCGGGTAATTACCCATTTCCCATCCGTCAACACTCGGCCAACTGACCTTAAGGAAATGCTCCTAAACATACATTCTTATAATCACACCTTTATCCCTAATGGGGTAGGCAGAGCGTAAACGACCTAAACAAAGGTCATTCCGCCACGTCTAACAAAGTTTTGAAGGTTATTTAAGATAGATTGCTATATCTTGTTGCCACGTCTAACAAAGTTTTGAAGGTTATTTAAGATAAGATAGACAGCAAATATACCTATTTCTGTAGTGACAGGTTGTCACCCCTTCGCCTAAATTTCAACATACTGAAACCGTCGGATCCCTTAGCTGGTTACCTTTACAGGTCCCATTACAGCATGCCCGGGAGGAAATGCAGCTGGCACATTTATGCTTTTCTGTCGCTCCCAGTCCAGCATGGAAAGTTGGAAAGGGTGAAAATATTTAAGTAGAAATAAAACAAGCTATGTATTGATTTCGGTTTATTAACACTTAGGGCTGCACCCTGATATGTGTCGCTACTTTCGCTAGCTGCTCACACAATCGCTATTGGAAAACAAAAACAAATAAAAATATACATAGTATTGGGTGGATAGAGTAATTTTAAGGCTCATATTTATAAATCAATCTCAAGATTAATATCGATATTAAGAATGGATTTGACAAGTCATTTTGTACTGAAATTACATTTCTGATACGAACTCATACTGGCTGTCACTTTTGAAACCTGGTTATAAATATGGGCCTTAGACAGATAAATACATGATCTTTATTTAATTTCCGTTTAATGTAGAGTACGAGTTGGTAGAGATTAAAATATATTATTTGAACTGGTAAATAATTAAGTTAAAAAACTAAAAATAACTAAAACATTAAACAGAGCTTTTATCTGGATATTAAATTGAAATTAAACCAATGCTTAACTATTAACGTCAATTCTGAGAAGATAATTTCGCATATATCTATATATTTTTTGCCTAGAATTCACACTCTATTTCTTCTTCTTTGACAAATCCTTAATTTAGAATTACAATAGTAGGCAAAATAAAATTTAAATGTGTAATGCCTTAAGCCGTGAATCCAGCGCTCAAAGACAACATGAAACATACCCCCGCGGGTTAGAGAGGGAAATCTTTGTGAAACCGTTTGAGAGCAGGAGTCACGGGTTTAAAGTAATTTTTGTGGAACACAGAAATTGGAAATTCGAAACATATTCAAAAGGATTTACAATCACATCTCGCACAATCTTACTTTGCAAAAAACAACTCCTTCGACGATCGAACAAGAAATCATACAGGTATGTGTGTAAGTCATATACTGTTATGAAAGATATTTGATAAAACATTTATGATAATATCAATAGTCAAAGAAAAATGTTATTTATATTTCGGCTATAGATATAAACATAATATTTTTACTTTACATAATATTAATCGTAAATGTGTACAAATTTAAATGTTTTCTTTCGGTTGCTTTTAAATTTCAAAACTGTTACAATTTAAGTAGGTATACAACACAACATTCTCGTTTGTCTAATAATAACGTACAGCTCATCTTGTTCCGTATTTTGTGCTTTTGTAGTTCACTTTTTGGCAGTCAAGTCACCGTCAAATAAATGCGGAAAGTTAAATGATCATGGTCTTTCATCATACACTATTAAAATACACGTGTGCGTCTTGTGTATCTTCACGTCATTGTAGTATTCTTCTATTACACAATATGTTATCAAATATATTGGATTAAAAAAATATGTGTTACTCCATATTGTTATTTTGATGTGTGATATTTAGTGAGCAGCTAATAGCGGTAGATAATTTCACTAAGACAATACTTCTCAAATCCCTTATAGATACAAACATCTATGTGTAGATTTATATACAGTGCTTACCCTACAAAAATAATTTAATCGACTGCTATACATTACATACAGTTTACCCCTAATCTACAAGAAATATAAATAAGCTTATATCTTAAAATATACACATGTATAATGCTAAGGTTTTGTTATCACTTATTTGGAATTCATAGGAATATATTATTTTTTACATTACAGATAAGTACTATTAGGAATGCATTTTCATAAAAGGTATTTTTATAGTTTTAATTTGCAATTTATGTGAAGTGAACATACAATTAATATTGAATCAATTTAATGTTAACGTTCTGGAATGTTTCAATTTAAAGTTTTGCCTGATTCATTTTTTGTATAGTATTAAATCTTTAGGTATGCCATATAGGATGTTATTTATTGGATACAATGTATTTAATTTTGACAAAGAGGTGATCAGTAGCATTATGCAAACGAAAGTATGAACATTATATTTATAAAAGTACAGTTAACATTTCTTTGGTTAGACAATATTTAAAATTGGAGTTTCAAGAACATATTGAACGGAAAGTTATTCAAGAAATTAAGCAGGTAACTGTTAATGACATTGAGCCTACAGATTTCTTATTTTCGGGTAGGAACCATGAAATTATATTTTATTTATAATTAAATAGTACATTACAAATAAGTACAATCTATCAATTACTTTCTTTTCTATTTAATTACATACTTAGAACACTACTACATTAAAATTCACTTTAGGAAAAGTTTTTCAGAATAAGATTTTATCTCACTTTATCGCCATGGTGCATCTAGAGTTCAAAATTATCATTTTCTTTCTGGTACTCAATCAGTTCTTTACAGGCGATGAGATGCTTTTTTTTAATTTTCACAGCACTTTCTTTATAAGTTTTTCACGGTAGTCCATGGAATGTTTAGAGTGGATGTCGTGGAGACGGCGAATGCTCTGGACGCGACGGTGCAGCTGAGGGGTGCGCGGGGGGCGGGTAGGGGCAGTAGCGGAATGGGGCGGGGGGCTTCTGCAGCCAGAGGTCTGGAGGGATGGCTAAAGGTTGCGGCCAACCGCCAGGCCACCCTCGACCTCCTAAAGCCAGCAGCTGCAGCGCTGGTGGGGTTCGAGCCCACGCCGCTCGCTTCTCCGCTTCCTCGTCCATCCCCGAAGGCGTGCCAGCTCCACCCGCGTACAAACGTAAAGGCGACCGCAGTAACTGCTGCTCCATCAACATCAGCTCCATCGGGTCTCTGTGAAAGGGCAAATAGTTTCTCGTTAGTAGTGTTTGTAACAGGAAGATTTCATTATTCGGAGTAAACTTGTCATGTTACGTGACGTGAGGAAGGAAGCATGGATAAAGAGAACCGAAACTGAGTCTCCGTTGTCCCCCTGTTTGAAAAGTTGCACAACTTGCGAAAGTGTTCCGTGTTTAGGAGTTATGGAATAAGTTCACAGAAGTATTTCGCTCGAAAGAACAGTAACTTTCCGAGATAGCGATAAGTCCTATTTCGGTAAACTAGGTGCGCTTTGCGGGCGTCAGTTTCTGCGAACGGGCGCGTTTCACCAACGCCTGTTCGTTGGTTTTCAGCGGTCCGTAGTCTATAAAGTTGTTCGCGGAAAGACCGCTGGCGGGCCACGTGCTGTCGGCGAATCTCGTAAAGTATTAATATTCTCCATAATAGATGCGCTCACATAAAACTCGCACACTGAGATCACGATATCACCGCTCGATGGCAACACGAGGACAACGAAACGTCCTACGCAACAATGTTTGGCGCAATATAACGGGCTCGTAATATTTTAAATTATAGTGTGATATCATGTGGTGACGGAATCTCGGTAATAACGCTGATAATTGTTTCGTCGAAGCGGTGCAGTGCGCGACGGCAGTTAACGAGCGGCTCGGGCGTCGGTCGCGCCCTTTACTGCCGGTGTGCGATGCCCTTTATCGGTTCCCGGAGGTTGTCGCCGGCCACCGAGCACGCTTCCCGCTAACTCGCTATTTTCGCCTCTCACAGAAACTATCGACGCACAACGGCCGTGCAATAATGCATCATTCACGCCCGCTCAATAGAAATCGAACGATTTCGTAGTCGTAATTTCTTCCCGATTCCGAGCGGATCAAACCGCCGTGGCTGGGAGAGGTTCAGCGAGACGTTATTAATAATGGGCGATGCGTCTCGAGACGTGCGATAGCCTGAGAGCAGTAAATGAGCGTGACGACACGGCGGGCTCGAGGTGAGGCTCAAAATTGGCATGACATCACGAGAGCCCGTGTCGAATTTAATCTATCACCGGCGAGCAGCCGCGGGCGCCGGCGCAACGCGACCGGGAATTAAAACAGGTAGTGCCCACACACGCTATACACGAAATATTCACTTTTTATATCAAATTCGTACCCTAATTTCTACAAAAAATCTCGAAATGACCGACGTTTCGATCACTATTAACCGTATCATTATCTCATGTAAGCTATAATTGAACCATTTTTACACTCTCAACATGCGACATTTCTCTAAGCTGTTACTAAATTACCACTTTTGCATTGCACCGATTACGGCTAGATTACACGTTTCTACTCAGACGATCACTTTTTGGGGGCCCCCGTATACAGCAAGAGTGGTTGCCTATTAGATGAAGGCTATCATTATTCATCTTCACACCACACGGTCAAAATGTCTGAGAATAGGTTGCATGGCTCAAGCTAATCAAATCAACCAGTTAATTTTTAACTAATACATTCCAAGACACTAATGTTTTAAAATTTACACGTCTGAACACAAAATATGAAAGGTCGTAAGCGGCAGAGATTTGTATGCGCATCGGAGGCTGTTTCGTGGTGGTTATGCCGTTTCGGGTGCTGTAGGGGCGTTAATGGCGTATTTATTATGATCTCGGTATCAGCTGTAATAGCCAACACTCCGCGGGCAAATTACAGGGCGGCGGCTCTAAGAGCCCGCCGCTAGGGCCGCCCGACTGCACTTATCGATATGTCGATATCTCACTGCGCCGCGAACTCTTATCGATACTCGCGAATGCATAATGCAACTATCAGATAAAAAGTGAAATATAATTTCCTTTTGTCGTGATAATTCGCCTTAATGCACGCAATGAATGTAAAAGTATGATAACAATAATTTAAGTATGTATTTTATATTATTAATGGTAATTGAGTTTGGAGTATTACCTTTTATATTACGTGAAAACATGTAATTAACAATTGCCCTGTGTAATTGCTTAGAGCGTTTATACTCGTTTTATCATTTGAATTTACAATATTGCCATCACTAGCTCACTAATAAATCGTTCAATCTTACGTAGCCATCCATGTTACCATGCAACCAAAATAACTCTGGCAGTTGGCTGCAAAATTAGCTTACAAAATCTACTTTCTTGTCTCCTATCCGGCCCTTTCTTCTCTATTAGCATGTCCATAATAGGTATGAAAACTAAGTGATAGTGATAACCGTAAGACACGCATCACTGCCTCGGGCCAACACGCAGTTGTCGTTAAGATATTTCTAGCCCATAAGTGAATCGCATGCAATTAACGAAGAGGTGCGTCCGCGCATAAATATAACTCCTCGCGCCGGCTAAATATCGGCCCTGATTGAGCGAGGGGCGTATCTTATTAATTAATGGATGAAAAGCCGCCTCGGCCACCACGCCAAATAACATCCGATTCTCACACAATGGCAATTCATCACACTTATTGTCTGACGATTTCGGACGTCAGCGAAGGAAGTCATTAAGGTTGGACGCCGTTAGGCACTCGTTACAAACGTTTATATTTATGACGGTGTGAATTCGGCAATCACCATAGAAAGCTGTGCTGATAATGTTGAAACAAAAGAGTCTTGCGGAAGTGCTCGAGCGGGCTTTTAAGTTGAATAATTTCGGAGTGACAGTTGGCAGAGTGGCAATTTGTGGCGCGATGGTATCGGCTGCGTATGCGCAGTGAATTGGCTGATCGGAGCGAACGCGGGCGCACAGTAGCTGCCACTTGACTGACGCCGATCAACGGAACACAAGATACGGGGCCTCTAATTATTCGGCCTTTCATTCCATTACGTGTGAGAGCCGAGATCGTGACAAGATGAGAGCGGCAAAAAGGTGCCGCTGTTATAATTATTGCCTTAGCTTATGAAATTGACGTTAAAAAAATGCTGATTTATTTTTACTTGGCTACTTTATCAAGTTGGATATACTTCACTTTAATAGCTGTCTCAATTTCCATATCGCATTACCGCAAAATGGTGTCTTCAAGTTTCTATCGGTGGCAAAAGGTCACGTCTCACGATTACTGGTACTTCGAGTTTCTCAAGCGACCGCGCAGCTAGGAAGCTCGGTAATTGCATCGATAACATCTCAGATTAGCCGTCAATCACTACCGGGCTATCATCGCGCGCTCTATCAATTAGTGTGCAGCCTCTGTATGGACCAAATCGGTAGCACTTACCACTCAGATTACATTATTAATAGCCACGTGAATTTGCTGGTCATTGTTATTTTAAGAAGTACGGTAGGAAGTACCTATCGTAATGAAAAGATTGAGCATGTGATTTTTTTCTTTTTTTGGATTCCAAAAACTTCCAAGGCCCTCAATGTTTTTTTTTGTTTTACAAGTTCATCTGCTGCACCATTATTACAGACATGGCTCTCAACAAATTCTAAAAGGGGAATCAATGACGGTTTTCTGCATAATTCAACAGGTTGCTTCAAAAGGTAAAACATGGATAAACACCTGAGCGAGAAGACGGCGGTCCACATCACGCCTCCGGGGAACCGGTCCAGGCCGAATGTGCATCACACCGATGGGCAGATAATAGAAATGCGCTTTAATTTGTCGTTTAGGGCATAATGAGGAGCGAGCCCTGTGATTACGCGGCGCGCCGCCGCCGCCGGCCCCGGCCGCTGTTGACGTGAGCTGTTTCCACACGCCGCTCCCCGCCCCCGCCCTTGCCACAACCACACGTCCTCGATCGTCTCCACTCCACATAGCACCTCGCTCACACAGACTCTACCTTTCGAGATTTCATCAGTCGAGAACCGAGGGTAGTCGCCCGCTATGGGAACGCCCGCTCACTCAGCCTGCCTGCCGGCAAATTCTCGCCTCGCACTTCAATCTTTCGAACACCTTTGACTTAATGAGTGGAAAACGGAATTTTGCAAAAGATCAATTTAAAATTGAGGTGACTGACTGGTGAAATTGGGCCTGTACTTGTCTGTGCTGTTTAATGTTGGTAATTACCACGTCGTAGAATTTAGACTAGTTTCTTTTGCGTGTGTGGTGGTTGGCACAATAGTTAACACGTTCCCACGGCTATCACGTTCGACTGCGATATTGTATCGCCGTCTGCGCAGGAACAACGTTTGCCTTTACTTCATATAGTGGGACATAGAACACGATAGGTGTTGTTATTTTTTTTATCAACATAAGCTAATTATTCGAAAAATTATCGATATTATCCTTTTATAAGTATACAGCGGAAAATGCTGAAGCATGCTCTAAGCATCTGGAGATTTCCACTTCTAAAAACTATTAATAATACTTATCTGTAAAGTTATTCTGGTTTATGTTAAACAAATATGAAATTCCTTTTTATACTATAACGTAAATTATACATTTTATCCTTAGCGAGGCGAGGAACTTAGCAAACAAGACTTAAAATACTATGAAGAGGTATCATTGGCTGGTCAGAGATAAAATTACTCTGAAGAATCAATTTTCCCGATATATACGAGTATGCGAAGTTAATCAATACAGTCGTAAATGACAATCGTTTATTAGAAGCTTTGCACACCTTTTAAGATTATACTTATAATCGTAAAATTTTATGTCATCGTCACATCGCTAATTAAATAAAATGACATCACGAACTTAGTACTAAATCTTTACTTAATTCCATATCTTGCGGAACCTTGAGTGAACGTTTAGCGTTTACTTGAAAGGTCGATGCGCACAGGCCATTCAAGATCGAGCGCTTTGGTAAATCAATTTATATCTTCGGGGCTTGAATATTTTACACCTATAATCTTAATTTTTTGCGAGTCGATTAAGCAGATAGGGCGGATAGCAGTGCAGGTATCCCTAAATCGGCGTTGCGATCAGTATTGAGGCGGGTATCAGTCGCAATCAGGCGAGAAGGCGCGTTTTTAATCTTTTATTCATGTCGGAGCTTCGCGCCGCAAATTGCAGGGCGGCCGACCTAATGCCTTTCAACTGTTGCTAATAACCTGCCAATTTATCAAATTCGCCTCGAGCGCCGCACGAGGTTTTTGGAACACTTTAGCGAGGCATCGAGCACGTGGTTTGCTCGACAGTTGGAGCGTACTGTCCTTTTAGTGACATAGTTGCCCTTTATGACAGTCTCATTTTCCTATTTGTATCGTTCTAGTAGACATAATCTCTTTCACCTGTTGATAATATAACCTGCCAATTTAGCAAATTTGCCTCGAGCACCGCGCACGGTTTTCGAAACACTTTAGCGAGGCATCGAGCACTTGGTTGGTTACTCGTCAGTTTGAGATGTTCTGCCCTTTGAGTGACATTGTTGCCCTATTCTTATAGGTCTCATCGTCCTATTGAATACTCTACCTTCTCTTGCATGTTTCCTGTATATCGAACTAATGCCTTTCAACTGTTGCTAATAACCCGCCAATTTATCAAATTCGCCTCGAGCGCAAGCGCCGAGCGAGGTTTTTGGAACACTTTAACGAGGCGTCCAGCACATGGTCACTCTTCATTTTATGTAGTACTATTGCATATTCTGTGGTTGTAATATCCTTTGTGTGACATTGATAGGTACCTTTCTTAAATGTCATGGTCATATTCTTATTTATTCATTGTGATAGTGTCTCTATTTTTTGTCTTGCATACTTCAATTTATTGATATCCACACTATTGTCCCATCCTTATTTCTATATATATATTATTCTTACTTTCACATTTAAATTTGTTACTTGAGTACTTTAAATAACGTGCCTATGTACCTTGATTATTAGTATTATTACGTATAGCCCACATAGCCTTACCACGGAATGTTATAATTTGGACGTATAGTTCAAATAATAACATTCTGTGGTAAGGGTATGTCTGCCTAGGTAATTAGGCTCGTATTTATAAAGCGATCTCAAGATTGACAACCAATTAAAGTTTGTATTCGAAATGTCATTTAAGTACAAGGCGGCCTGTCAAATTCATACTAAATAGATATTGCTCTCAATCTTGAGTTCGCTTTATAAATACGAGCCGAAATTCCTACAAATCAAACAAACAAAAAAACTCACCTATCAAAATCAGTGAGCCTCGACGAATCCCGAAATCCCTTCGCGAAAGGATTCGAATCAATCTTGAGCTTCGTGATCAGCTGGTTCTGGTAAGCCGTGACTGCTGTGAACACCGTCTCCGGGAACACGAAGGTCCGATGCTGCTCTCTAGTCAGGTCCGTGATGAGGCCACCACCTTCCCGCACCTTGACGAGGTGGATCCGCGGTTGGTACCGGTGCATCGAGTTCAGGACGATCTGGGGAGTAAAAGAAGAAAAGGTAACTTTAAGGTTGCTACTTACCATCATCCTAGATATTTGTCTTTGATGTCTTTTACAGTGCAGTTCTAATAAAATTGTGTAGATCTTCACCCGAACATTATCTCTTAGTAAAGCCTATCTATACATAACTCTGACGAGTTTTTTAATCAAGGTATGCGGTCTCTAAGTGCGATACCAAAATTACAGGGTTCCCTGCCATTCCTCTTTTATATAATTAAATCTTTTATATAAATAAAGAAAAAATAAAAATATACCTAGAATTCTATCTTAAATAACCCTCAAAACTTTGTCAGACGTGGCGGAACGACCTTTGTTTAGGTCATTTACGCTCTGCCTACCCCATTAGGGATAAAGGCGTGATTATATGTATGTATGTATGTATATCTTTGTACTGTTTAAAAAAGTGACAGGGGTACCTTTTATCCTAGATCTATCACTTGGGTTCAACTAAAAATGCAACAGCATAGAAAAGTGACAGGTGAGTAAGTACCTAATTGTATTTTTTTTCAATGAATCACACAAAATATGTACCATTGCATGATGCGGTAGAGTAATTTTACAAGACATCCAACTCCCAGTCTTGATGAGATTTTTTTTTCCAACATTGTAACATTTTACAACTTAGTTTACGAGCTCTGACTTGCGAAAACCTCAACAAGAGCCTCTATAAACACGTAACGCGATGATTCAGCACTTCTTTTGCCTCCATTAGAGTGATTTCCTCATATGCCTATACAGAGTAAAGTAGGCACCCTACTTTGTGTTTAATAAATGGTCAAGGGCGTGTTGGATCCGTTTAATGTAAGGTCCAGTAGAGATATACTCAATTTTATTCTTTAGTACCTAAGGTAGCGTGACATTTGTTTTGTGTTTGACTATTGTTTATTAATTACTAAGTTAATATTGATGTACTGAGCATATTATTTTTGTTTATTGTTTGACTAATCATCAACCTCCAACTGCAGAAATGATATTTAAGAATAACGAATTAATTTTAAGAATTTTTACTATTAATTTTACTATCATGTAACATTCAAATACAATGTAGATTGTGAATGAATAAAGAATTTGAAAAAAAAAATAATTGAGCATTCTCTACCTACTACTTTCAGTTGAAAGCTTTTTTAATTAATTTAATTGGCCAACATAAAAAAATAAAATAAATGCATTTGAAAACCCTATTTAATTTTAATTTTAGTAAAAGCTTTTGAAACTAAAAGATGCTTGCTTATCCATCTCTAATTAAATAGATTTGATTCTTGATTACATCTTTATTTCAAAGCAAAAGGTTTTAAATTAAAGACACACGAAACTGAACACATTCTCAACGGATCCCTAAGAAGCTCATAATTAATTAACAGACGCTAATTATCTCGTCAGGGCGGAAAGTCATGAACAATTTGGCTGGCCAGGCTTATCGGCCGTCACATCGTGGACAACCGCCCCCAATTAATTACATCCACTGTGTTGCTTGATGAGAAATCACCGAGCACTATTATTATGGAAGATAATAGTAATGAAACAAGAGCGTGTAGTTGGATTTTAATTGTTGAAGATCTAGTTTGAAGTGGTAAAGAGATTCACCTAGTCATTTTTGTGGTTTTCACTGATTTTCATAGAAACATTAGGTGTGACATCGTGGACAACCGCCCTTATTATTTAAACACATTGTGTTACTGATGAAAAATCACCGAGCACTGTTATTATGGAAGATAATAGTAATGAAACAAGAGCATGTAGTTGGATTTTAATTGTTGAAGATCTAGTTTGAAGTGGTAAAGAGATTCACCTAGTCATTTTTGTGGTTTTCACTGATTTTCATAGAAACATTAGGTGTGACATCGTGGACAACCGCCCTTATTATTTAAACACACTGTGTTACTGATGAAAAATCACCGAGCACTGTTATTATGGAAGATAATAGTAATGAAACAAGAGCATGTAGTTGGATTTTAATTGTTGAAGATCTAGTTTGAGGTGGTAAAGAGATTCACCTAGTCATTTTTGTGGTTTTCACTGATTTTCATAGAAACATTAGTTGTGACATCGTGGACAACCGCCCTTATTATTTAAACACACTGTGTTACTTGATGAAAAATCACCGAGCACTATTATTATGGAATATAATAGGAATGAAACAAGAGCGTGTAGTTGGATTTTAATTGTTGAAGATCTAGTTTGAAGTGGTAAAGAGATTGACAAGTACTCTGGTCTACGGTTATTCTTGTAGATTTTTCTTGACAATTATATTTAGCAGTTAGCCAAGTATTTTTATAAGATTGATGTAGATATTGCTATATTATAACACTTGTAACATGAGCGAAGCGTATCTCACAGATTTCACAACGTCTACAAATCTCAGCCGGTAAATGATACGTAATTAGAGAGCGGTGTGAGTTGAGAGGCGTGGCTGGTGTCATTACCAGCTCTATTTCTCACCTGTACGCCAAATTAAATTAAAAATATTGTAAATAAAATATCTATTCCTACTTCAATTGTAACACTTTTAAAATAAGAGAAGTGTATCTCACAGATTTCACAACATCTACAAAACTCAGTCGGTGTGGGATACGTAATTAGAGAGCAGTGTGAGTGAGGCGTGGCTGGTGTCATTACCAGCTCTATTTCTCACCTGCACGCCAAATCAAATTTAATATATTGATATACCTATATATATATCTAATACCTACTTTACTTACTTTTCTTGTAACATGAGTCGTGAAACGTATTTCACAAACTTCACAACGTCTACAAATCTCAGTGTCGGTGTGGGATACGTAATTAGAGAACGGTGTGAGTTGAGAGGCGTGCCTGGTGTCAGTACCAGCTCTGTTTTTCAACTGCATGCCAAATTAAATTTAAAATATTGATATATCTATCTATTTGAGACATATCTACTACCTACTTTACTTACTTTTATTCTAACATGAGTCGTGAAACGTATTTCACAATCTCAGTGTCGTCGGTATGGGATACGTAATTAAAGAACTGTGTGAGTTGAGAATCGTGTCTGATGTCATTGTCAGCTCTTTTTCTCAACTGCGAGTCAAATTAAATTTAAAATATTGGTATATCTATCTACTACCTACTTAACTTACTTTTCTTGTAACATAAGTCGTGAAAAGTATCTCACAGATTTCACAACGTCTACAAATCTCAGTGTCGGTGTGGGATACGTAATTAGAGAGCGGTGTGAGTTGAGAGGCGTGCCTGGTGTCATTACCAGCTCTATTTCTCACCTGGACGCCAAACTGCCTAATGAATTATCATCGCCCCCGCCCGAATCACGAGCCGATATGTTTTCAATTCCCATCAATAATTATTAATACATACATACATATAATCACGCCTTTAACTCTAATATGGGGTAAGCAGATCGTGAATGACCTAAACAAGGGTAGTTCCGCCACGTCTGACAAAGTTTTGAGAGTTATTTAAGATAGATTTGTAGGTATATTGCTGCAGTGACAGGTTGTCAGCCCATCGTCTAAATTGCAATATACTGAAACCCTCGGATCCCTTAGCTGGTTTCTACAGCATGGCCGGGAGAAAATGTAGCTTGCACATTCTATGATTTTCTCTCGCTTCCAGTCAAGCATGGTAGACGATAATTATTAATGATTGGTATTATTGAACCGTCCATGTGACGCCAAGTTAGAATGTCAGTATGTTACCTACTTCTACTTCCACCAGGGTATTTGTGAATATGACATAATGAACTGACAAAAAACCCCCATCTGGGACCCATGTCAATTTAGGTAGAGCTAGACTCTTCTGCTATTAATAATACATAGATTAACTCTATCTCTATTATCTGTTTCACTTGGATCTTCGTCTTCTTGGATTAGAAACGCTAAGCTGTGTTATTCAGAAATAATATCTACAACTATAATTAATGAAATCGTAATTGACGACTCTATAGAAGGTTGTAAATCAACAATTAATAATTCAAATATCAATGATTAACATCGTATCGTAACTATTGTAATACCACGTATCTGTTTAAATACAGTCTCTATAATACTACAACCGTCCACAATATCATGTGATAGCATCACGTACTATGAAGGCGACGACACAAGTCGCTCTGAAGGGATGCGGTTCAACCCACCGGCTCCCCTCGGTTGGACCCGCAAGCAATATTAATCTTTAATGTGTAAGGAATAAGATAATGTATGGGTCGGCGGGTGCGGTTGGTTGTAATTGCGGTGGGGGCGGTGGGAGGGGCACGGGAGCGGGGTGGGAGGGGAGAACATGGCGGACGGGGGGCAGATGGCTGCAAGCCGTCGGACTGGTGACACGTCTCCACTAGGGGAAAAAATGTAGAGTCATATTTAAAGATGATAATGTTATAGTGACTGCTGTAGGAGTATGCTAGCAAATGTAGAATCATCTCAAAGATTTTGTCCATGGTCAACAATGTTTCTAGATTCTAGAGTTATTAAAAATATATTTTCTCTTAATTTATAAGAGATTTTCTCTTACACCTTAGAGAGATAAAAATATATTTTTATTCTTTTGAATCTTGAAAGAGTCTCACTTATATAGAATGTTACCTTATTTTAATTATTACTTTTGGATCAAATATCTTTTTTCAAATTACTGATCAGAATTTTCGGTGTCCCAGATAGAAAAGGGATGTCAACATTGATGTTCACAATTTATCGACTAGATAAATAACATAATTTACATACATGACCGTTTGACCGTACCCCGACAAATCCAGAAAACGTGTCAACGCGCGCGTCCATTTACCTCAAATCCCAATAAATCGGTGAAGGGTTACACTGAAAATTGGAGGCTCAAAGTATCCAAGCGGACTTGTCAATAAGCGACATCGCTGGGTAGCTCTACAGCGCTCCAAATGTTAAATTAAGCTTGATATACAGTGCTCCGATTGGAGATTGTGTCTGTCATTTGACTTACGTTTACATTATTATGTGGTCTTCTTCTGTAGTTCTTTCTTACACTAAAAATTGGAGTCTTAAAAGTATCCAAGCGGACTTGTCAATAAGCGACATCGCTGGGTAGCTCTACAGCGCTCCAATTGTTAAATTAAACTTGATATACAGTGCTCCGATTGGAGATTGTGTCTGTCATTTGACTTACGTTTACATTATTATGTGGTCTTCTTCTGTAGTTCTTTCTTACAGAAAAAATTGGACGCTCAAAGTATCCAAGCGGATTTGTAAATGAGCGACAACGATGGGTAGTGCTACAGCACTCCAATTTTTAATATTAGCTTGATATACAGTGCTCCGAATTAGAGATGTTGTCTGTCATTTGGCTACTTACGTTTACATTATTATGTGGTCTTCTTCTTTAGTTCTTTCTTAAACTGGACATTGGGAGCTGAATATATCCAAATGTGCATGTCAATAAGCGACATCGATGGGTAGCTTTAACAGCGCTCTATTTTTTAAATATTACGGCGTATCAAAAAGGAGATCTACGATTGTGACTGGTACTAATATAAGCATTCTTCTACTACTACTTAAACCTTACCTACTTGTCAGTCAGACAATGAGGTGTTTCAAAGAGATATTCAAGAAATGCAGTGAAATCAATGTAGCATTTTTTAATTTTAGAGTAAGATTTGATCCCTTACGTAGGCAAAATAATGTGAGCCCACTAACATTTTTTATTTTAACAACGTATTTCCAATTTACTTTTAGAATAAAGATAAACAAAGTTTTATGTATTTATATCGAAAATCTTGTTTCTAAAATAAGTTTTAGCTATAAGATATAACAAAATAATGAAATAGTAGTTTTAGTAACTTAACTAATTTGCCAACACGTATATGTGTTTTTGAATAAAAAGTAACTTTGTATACCTTTATTCTGAAACTGAGTTGGAAATATCTACTTTAGAACGTAACGGAACAGCCCTCTGAAAATAATATGCTCCTGGTATTATAGCGGACTTGTGACAAGCTTACACGAATACAATACATACATACATATAATCACGCCTTTATCCCTAATGGGGTAGGCAGAGCGTAAACGACCTAAACAAAGTTAGTTCCGCCAGGTCTGACAAAGTTTTGAGGGTTCTTTAAGATATATTTGTAGGTATATTGATGTAGTGACAGGTTGTCAGCCCATCGCCTAAATTACAATATACTGAAACCCTCAGATCCCTTAGCTGTTTTTTACGGCATGCTCGGGAGGAAATGCAGCTGGCACATTCTATGTTTTTCTCTCACTCCCAGCCCAGCAAGGAAGAATAAAATTCATTCTCTTTTTAAAAGGATCAATGTATTTGAAGCTCTTTGGAACTGTCCTGTGACAATGGCTCGCCTTGGTATCGGCGCGGACTTGTCAATAAGCTGCGTCGATATTTCGATTAGCCGGGCGGGACGGGATTACGCCGGCTTTTCGCCTCCGAGCGACAAATTGGACCATTTGTAGGAAGCGAAACAGCTACCTATACGGAGTCTTTGTTGGAAAAACATTTAATATTCAAAATTACTTCAATGTTTTGTTGTTACCAATAATGAAGCTCATATTCATAACTTTCATGCTGGACTGGGAGCGAGAGAAAAACATAGAATGTGCCAGCTGCATTTCCTCCCGGGCATTCTTAAGACCCGAGGGGTATATTGTAATTTCAGATTTTATATTGACATTCTGTCACTGCAGCAATATACCTACAAATCTATCTTAAATAACCCTTAAATCATTGTCAGATGTGTCGGAACGTCCTTTGTTTAGTTTGTTTGCGCTCTGCCTACCCCATTAGGGATAAAGGCGTGATTATATGTATGTATGTATACACACACTGAATTACGCTTTTTCTGAAAACTACTTGTTTCAAAATTGTATCAAACTTAAAAATTCTGTATTTTTTAAAAAAAATATTTTTGTTTTAAAAAGATTGTAATTATAATGTACTCAAGTTCAAGTCACCAATATATATATTTTTAGTATGTACTTATTTCTTTTATTTTGATTCACTTGTTATCATAAAATTGTATCTGTTGGGTATGTAGATGTACTGTCTGTACATACCCGGCCTGAAAGCTTGTTTGCAAAAATATATATCTACGTATTTAAAATTTTGAAAGACCCTGTATAGAGCCCACCTAACAACTTTATCTCCAGTCCCTGAAACTGCCAATACCACAGGTGCGGTCGAAAAGGGACCACATTTACATATTAAACGCAAATTTGTTTATAAATTTTGTTTTGCCCCACAAAATAAGTTGCCTAAGAATAGATTTTAGCCTGGAAGAGACTTCTTATCTTCTTAAATCCAAAAAAGGTGTAAAATAAAAAAGGCTACCCACGGATTTATAGAAACCTACATACATACATATAATCACACCCTTATCCGTAATGGGGTAGGCAGAGCGTAAACGACCTAAATAAAGGTTGTTGTTGTGACAAAGTTTAGAGGGTGACAGGTTGTCAGCTCATCGCTTATATTAAAATATACTGAAACCCTCAGATCCCTTAGCTAGTTCTTACAGAATTCCGGGAGGAAATGCAGCTGGCAGTTTCTACGTTTTTCTCTCGCTCCCAGTCCAGCACGGATTTCTAGAAACGATGATTTTTAATACAAAACGTATCAAAAATTATATACCATAAGTTGATGAAACGTTATTAAGCTTTCTTAAAAATCGTTTCGTCGAATTTAAACATCGATAATCGATAATAATCGTATATTTAATCATGACGCAATCTAGAAATGATTTATGAATGATATTGAACAGAAAAGTCGTACCTAGGTATCAATTTGCGATTAGAGAAGCTATAATAAATTGGTTGTAAAAAGATATGATTATCAAATATTGGCTCAATAAATATTGTTGTAATGGCTTCTGTCTCTCATAATGTATTTATGAATGCGGACCACAGCACGTGGATATTCAATATAAGATGTCAACAGATTGAATCGATGATAGCGTGGGCGGTATCGTCGCGCACAAAATTCATTCTCACTGATTAATATTTGCGTAAATATGTTTTAAATTGAACGGATTTTATCAGGAAACATCACATAGCAGATATAGTAGGGTTTCATTTTATTTTTGTACTTTAGGAATTGAAGCATCGTTTAAAATATATTGATATATTAAAACATACTATATTTCCCTTTGTCATCAATCAAAACGTCAATCAAAATACATTTTTCTCATAATTTTTTACTTGCTTGTAATTGTGGTATTAAAATGATTAAAAGATATTTGATCAAATAAATTGGATCAAAACAAAAGCGGACTTTTTTGGACTTTTATCATGATTATGATACCACAGAATATGTTGAGATTTTCGCAGACGAATATCCGTGTGTGTCGTAGAGGTTAAGTCAACAGCGGCACTAAGCGATGAGAAACGATCCACTAAAGTAGCGGATCTCACCGCATTTACATTAGTTATCCAGTCAAACCCAACCGTTTTTATACAGCTCATATAGCGCCCATAAATACGCACATTTTAATATTATTTGCACACCGTTTTTAGGGAGACATCCGAATATATTTATAACAATAAAATAATATTTATTGTTGTAAAAATAAAAGAACCATAATTCGGATTGGCGTTGATAATATTGCGTTGTTTTATTTCGCAAATTGGTTTGGTGCAAAAAACGTATCGTTTATTCGTGTTTCCCGTTGATTTGTAACAAACATTGTAACGTTCCGGTGCGTGGAGACTTCGATGATGATTGATGACGATACAACGCTCTCTCGACCGACAATCAGTCACACGAGCATTGCTTACACTTGTGTGAATACCATTACATTGATTGCTAAATAATGAGCAAGTAAACTAATCATTTTAATTGTAGCACGGAAACTGTCCATCTAACATTGACTAGTTTTTTTTTTGTTACGAAATTTGTTCGTGAAAGTCATTACTGTTTATTTAGGAAGCAAATCACGTTAAGCTACTGACACATTTATTGTTACCACCTGGAAGGCTTAGTCCAATCGTTTATATAAATCAGCAGGACTAATATTACACCTCTAGTAAAATTTCTAATGTAACTCTTTACAGGCCCTTGTAAATCATACGGCTACAGCATACTTAGGTAGGAACTTACATTATGGTAACCTTTAAATTTTATACCTTCCATGTTTTATTAGCCCAGCCGTATCAAGTTCACAAACTCAAGTGGGACATTAAAATAACTTGGGCGTACGTAAACGTTCATCATAACGTCTGTGGCAGTAAAATACCTTCAAATAAAATACTCGCTCGTAAAGAGAGTGACATCGGGAGTCGAATGAAAAACTGGTAAGTCGTCATTTAACTATACTCGCCGTCACCCAGGGAGCGGAGATAAACGTCACCTCGGAATGAAAAAAGAGAAAAGGATTATTCAAAAACAAATAAGGCTACAAATTGAAGTGAGAAATATGTGTTGTCGTTGCGAGTGCCCCCCGCGAGGCAGTCAGCCAGTTATGACCTCTCGAACGTCTTAAAGTCGTCATTATGGGATTTGATTAATACGCGATGTGGTATCACTGGCGTAGCGTCGGGTCGGTAAGTGAGGACCATAACTCTGCTAAACGAGTTCAACTGCACGGTGGCGCCGAGATGTATTTGCATACAATGCCTAACTACCTGCCTGCCCTGCCGCCTGCAACGAGCCCGAGCTGGGCGACTTGCATACCATCTTTCATCGGCCATAGTCGTCAGATTACATATCGATACCGAACACCTTTTGCCTCTTTATAACGTAAAACAAAGTAAGTTATTATATTACCCATTGCTATTTAACATCGTGCAACTGATGATACGTTAAAAATAACTCCAAATACAAACACGAGAGCTAAGACGGACGTGTTAGAAATAATATTTAGTGGCAATAATTATCGCGGCGGAGTGATTTACATATCGGGCCTCAGTTGTTAATAAGACAAAACCTTTCCCTCGGGGGGTCATAAACACCCGTGTTTAGTGGTCGCACTCAGGCCGCAGAGGTGACAACAGACTGGCCCATAAACAACGAGACGTACCTTCAAAACAAACATACATATTTTAAATCAAGCGTACACAATATCCGCCTGTCCCCGCGACCGAATAGGTTTCTGTTATTGCGAAAACTTTCGCACGGAAATTGAAACTCCGGGTTGAAATATTCGCTAGTAAATTGGAACGTCGTTCATAGAAAGAAAATCCTTCATCATAATTTGTAGGCAAAACGTCTTTTTCGCTGACGTTTAAGTGTTTTATTGACGTGCACCTAAGTAGAGACTTTGCTTTATATGACAGTGTATTTACGTACTCTGACGGACGACAGAGTTGTTCCGAAATTCAAAGGCTGTACAAATTGGAGGAGACCGCTATGGTTGCAAATTACTAGTTAGTCTGGGTTACGATGCCAGGTCTTGTGATTAGGAACCATACGTCGGTTCACACACAAAAAGCTTATTAGCTAATGGTCAGCTGTCAAGAACCACGGAATGAACCATTCACGTCATTGTTTGGGAGAGAACATTGTAAAAGATATATTTTCTGTGGTATTTAAACAGTAAATGTTAGTCTATTAAAAATACTTACAGTTTACTTTCCATGCATGATATTTTACTAAGGTACTTATATCAAAGATTTCGCTGAATAAGCAATATCATAAAAACCTATCAGATTCGCAATAATTACCTTCCATTTTGTTTCTTTACACAGAAGCGTGGCCCGATCCGAGTTAACGATCAATTACAGGTAATAAAACCATTGGGTACGGTATTTCTACATTATACACCGTTTCCATACAACAGACTACTTGGTCTTATAATAACATAAAACGAATTCAAAAGAGTCTCTCTTAATAACCATTATTCGTATTTGACTTACGATTCTCAACACCAGAAAGTTTTTTAATTTTCATTACTAATTTAATGTGAGCAGAAACAATGAAACATCATACTCGCTCAGTAATTGATGGTAATAAAGTTTCGCTTCTTGCTTGCGTTTGTATATATGTGTGTGTGTGTTTCGTTCAATGCAATAATTGTCGATGTAAATAATGAGGCGGTTTATAAAGATGTAGTTCGTCCTACCACAAAAAAGATACTCTGTTTAAGTAGCTATATTCTTTGAGTAGTTATCTTTTAAAGGTGCCTAAAGGTAGTTCACTAAAGAAAATAAAACAAAGTGTACTTAGTTAGCTGCTTCATTTGAGATGTTGTATGGGTATTCTCCCTATAATGTATCCTCGAGCGAGATAGCAAAAATGTGGCCATAAGATAGTGACCCAATTATTAGATTCTCCCGGAAATTATATACAAGATGGGAAGTCAAATAAGTATTTTTTTTATTTTAAAACATACATACATAAAATCACGACCTTATCCCTCATCGTGTAGGCGAACGACCTAAACAATGGTCATTCCGCCACATCTGACAAATATCGAGGATTATTATAGGTGATTGATGCCCGATGGTGTAGTGGATAGGGCCGCTGCCTCCTGAGCGGGAGGTCGTGGTTCGAATCCCACCACGTACCAATATGTTTTTCGGTTTTCGAATTTCATATGTACGTTTATTCGGCGCTTTTACCTTGCTTCGGAAGGCACATTAAGCCGTTGGTCCCGGTTAATATCGTTTAATACCGTAGATATTAGTCGTCGTTTCTTCCATTCTGGACTGGGAGCGAAATAAAAACATAGAATGTGCCAGCTGCATTTCCTCCCGGGCATGCTGTAAAAACCAGCTAAGGGATCTGAGGGTTTCAGTATATTGCAATTTAGGCGATGGGCTGACAACCTGTCACTACAGCAATATACGTAAAAATCCATCTTGAATAACCCTCAAAACTTTGTCAGACGTGGCGGAATGACCTTTCGTTTACGCTCTGCCTACCCCATTAGGGATAAAGGCGTGATTATATGTATGTATGTATGTATATTAGTCGTTAAGCCATATCAGAGGCCAGTACTAAGCATTGGCGGCTTGAAAACTCTGACGTAATCTAGGATTGGGTCTGGTTTCCCTTCTGGGTTGCGGAGGTCAGATGGCAGTCGCTCTGTGTAAAAACCAGTACCCTTGTTCAATCCCCTGGATTAGGTAGCCGACCCCGTGAGATATGGGATAAGGGTAGGAAGGAGATTATAGGTGATTGATAATATTTTAAAACAGCGTAAACTTTTTAAAGAATTTAACTTCTGCACACCTTTTATTATTTTTTGAGTATACTAAAAAGGACAAGTACTTATTCAGTTAAGGAAACATAATCATAGAACTACTTACGAACGCCTACAAATACATCGTGAAAAGTTATAGATTGTGGTGGCAGTGTATAGAGGGGGCGTGGGGTAATCATTTCCTTGCCACAACGGATATTATTACTGATAGATAGATTTGTCAAATGACAAGCCTATATGGGACCGATATTTTATAACAACATGTTATTTAGAGCTAGCATATTCTTTAAGTGAAACCATAAGAGCGACTATTCAATGAAAGAAACACAATCAAGCTAGTAGGAACGTATTCATCGTGAATAAGTTATATATTGTGGTGGCAGTGTATAGAGGGCGTGGGGTAATCATTTCCTTGCCACGACGGATATTATTACTGATAGATAGATTTGTCAGATGACACGCCGATATGGGACCGATATTCCATAACAAAATGTTATTTAGAGCTAGCATATTCTTTAAGTGAAACCATAAGGGCAACTATTCAATGAAAGAAACACAATCAAGCTAGTAGGAACGTATTCATCGTGAATAAGTTATATATTGTGGTGGCAGTGTATAGAGGGCGTGGGGTAATCATTTCCTTGCCACGACGGATATTATTACTGATAGATAGATTTGTCAGATGACACGCCGATATGGGACCGATATTCCATAACAAAATGTTATTTAGAGCTAGCATATTCTTTAAGTGAAACCATAAGGGCAACTATTCAATGAAAGAAACACAATCAAGCTAGTAGGAACGCATTCATCGTGAATAAGTTATAGATAGTGGTGGCAGTGTATAGAGGGCGTGGGGCGATTATTTCCTTGCCACGACGGATATTATTACTGATAGATAGATTTGTCAGATGAGACGCCGATATGGGACCGATATTCTATAACAACATGTTATTTAGAGCTAGCATATTCTTTAAGTGAAACCATAAGGGCAACTATTCAATGAAATAAACACAATCAAGCTAGTAGGAACGCATTCATCGTGAATAAGTTATAGATAGTGGTGGCAGTGTATAGAGGGCGTGGGGCGATTATTTCCTTGCCACGACGGATATTATTACTGATAGATAGATTTGTCAGATGACACGCCGTTATGGGACCGATATTCTATAACAACATGTTATTTAGAGCTAGCATATTCTTTAAGTGAAACCATAAGGGTAACTATTTAAGAACAATCAAGCTAGTAGGAACGTATACATCGTGAATAAGTTGTAGATTGGACTCGATTTTAGATACCACCGGCTAAAACTAAAATTTGTCTGTCACTTTCAAAATAAAAACATTGAAAAAGGACAGGCGATTTATACTCTATGGTTTTACACTTTGTCCGCTAGATTTTGACGCGCTTTTGCACGTTTCCCCAGTATTTTGGTAAATTTTATCCGCAATATCATATGACGGCGGATAAAAATTACAGATAACGCATAAAACCACCGACTATAAATCAAAAACCGGAGAGAATAGATCTCCTGTCCTTTTCCAATGTTTTTAGTTTGAAAGTGACAAATATATTTTGTTTAGTTTTAGCCGGAAAATCTAGAATCGAGCCCATTGTGGTGGCAGTGTATAGTGGGGCGATTATTTCCTTGCCACGACGGATATTATTACTGATAGATAGATTTGTCAGATGACACGCCGATATGGGACCGATATTCTATAACAATGAGTTATTCGATAACACGACCGATAGTATCGATTCACGTTTTGACAATTTGTCAAAGTTATGTGAGTTTACGCATGATATGACGAATGGGATTTTAACTTATATGATAATTCATATTTATTTACAAATTTAATAATTTGTATATTAATTTCGTTGTCATTAATTTAAACATAACAAGCTCTTCAATGTTAATTCCTTACATGTCGTTACATTAATTTATTTTTATAAATATTGCGACACAATTAAATGAAAAGAAACGTTTTGAATCTATGATAAAAAAACAGTACCTATTGTTAAAAGGTTAGCCGCCTCTTATGTTTGATGACTTCTTGAATTTGACTATTATTTCTGCATTTTTTTAAATATCACGGTCCTATTATAATAAAGTAAAATAATTGGATCTAAAGTATAGCTATAAGGAAAAGCAGTTACAGAACAAGGCTACAAGGCTTAGTCGTGTGGCACTGAGTGCAACTGGTGTAAGACGTCCCGCGGCTTCTTACACCGCAGGAGTCCCCCGAACACCGAATAACTTATTAATTTATATTACACACAACACTGCCACTAAAATCACCTGTCTAACGTGTTTGTTCTCGTAATGGCTTCTCTTCGAATACGTTAACGACGTGAAAATATCAACAGTAATTAAAAACGCAAATTATCGCCCGGAATGATGTTTGTCGTTGTTCATTAAGATGGGACGGCGTGGTGAGAGCTTTATCGTATTTTATTCATATTTATATGACAGCTTTGTAAATAAACTTTGAATTGTACTGGACGCCACAAAAAAGTTACCAAATATTTAAGTTTAAGATACATACATACTTATCCAAACATCCAAGAAGAAAAGTTCTTCGACAAGAAACAACTTTCATTAACATCTCCAGAATCATGGGCCAAAATAAAATTGCTACTTATTGACGCTTCCAAGAACAAATTAACAATCACCATTTGATATCCTTAAAAACTTAAATTGACACACAGAATCAGAATCTAACCTACTTTATCCTAAGCTATTATATAGTATATTGTAATCACGACTTAAAGAAAGTGATACTGTGAGAAAAATTACGCCTCGAGAGTCTAAGGTTTAGGCCGAGGTTAGTTTTAATGTAAAGGATCTTTTGTAATACATAGTAAAATTTCAACTCAGATGTGTCGTGTTAAATATAGAGGATCCACCTGATCCGATCGCTAGCCAACCACGATATCCCCGATAATGGCATCGGATTTTTGGCTAATGTCAGCCATCTAGTTGGAACGTGAAATATCGAGCCAGCCGCTGTCGATGCGTGTCATCATAATCGCCTTGTTTCAAACGAAAGTTTAGTGTGTAGTACAAAAATATAGCACTTTGAATGAAGTTCATGGCAGACGTGACGTGTAGTAATCAGTGCACATTCAGGATTCATCTCGGTCGGTCGCTGTCCGCTGCGATATCCCCGATAATGGCATCAGATTTTGGGCCATCTAGTTTGTCTAGTTGATTTGGTCCGCCATCTTAGTAGTTGGAACGTGAAATATCGCGCTAACCGCTGTCGATGCGTGCGATCATAATCGCCTCGTTTCAGACGAGAAAAAGCGGATCGCAAACGAGATAACCACCGCTATGCACACATCGTAAGTGTCTTATAATTGCACGACCTACTTGACTCGGACATTGCACAAAACTGCATAAAATAAATGCGACGATAGCGCTTCTAACGACATAATTCCCAGGGATTCCCATTCATAATAAATGGGATAAAATGGCAGTGATTACGATACGTGTGTGGCCCCGGGGCTGCTGTGAATGGGACTGGTCCCATACCAGCTGGACTCAAATACGACTTACTGGATTGAACTTAGACCAGACAGACATTGCAGCCGCACCTCTTTGTACCATTGGCGACAGGTGGCAAGACTTTACTACGTTGCAATATTTGTCATTTTCAGTAAGTATCTACAAGTTGTTTGACTTTATGCACCCTCACAACAAACGAGATCTGTTTAAGGTTCTCGATTCCAAAAAATCCACAGAATTCAGTCAGAATTAGTATTTTCTACATACGTACTTAAAATGATATAAAAAAGATCATAGATTTTATCGAATTTATTCTCTTTTATATTTGGGTCTGTTCGAGCTATTGATAGATGTAATACTTCCCCTCCAGAATGTGATATTAAATACACAGCTAATTTAAATAAAACCTTGAAAAACCCTCCAGGCAAATTATTTTGCACTACGTAACCACAAGGACGGTTAAAATATTATGAACGAATTCTTTGAAATAAATGTAGAGGTAATTTTATGATGGCTTCGAGGTTACACACATTATTAACTGAATATAGAGTCATTTATCAACTCCCTACAAGACACTGAAATAGAATTATAATTGTTACTTACGCTTTATTTCATATGCGTTTTTAACAATTCTCATTATTTCAGTAAACGGTCAAAAATACGATCATAAATCATAACTGGAGTCCGTCATTACAACTGGGGCATAATACTCACATATTTACATATTTTCATTAATTAAACAGTCACAATTAGTTGAACTACAAGTTTTTCTATTACATACCTACGACTAAAATTTGTACGGGATTATTTGGCTTGACGCTTTGGCTGCTTGTACAAGGCACGAGTGGTATGAAATAATCTTCTTACTCTACCTACCTAACCTAAGCTAGAATTCCAATGTCCTTGACTTCCTTCTTCGTTCTTAAGCTATTTTATGATGCCAAACACAAAAAGACTTCGTTTTTCCCCACCTGGGATTGAATCCACAACTTCCGCTATCAGCTTTAAACACTCGAATCAAATTCGCATACTAAAGATTATTATCCGCATGGTAAATTGAATGAACATCGCTTGCGAAAGTTACTCTTTCATATGCGCATTGGAGTTCGAGTGATTCAAAAATACGACTCCTGAACCCCAAAGTCAACTCCACTACGCGTGCTACGCCGTAGTCAGATGTAGTCGACTTGGTCGGCGGTTACAGTGTTAACTGGTAAACTCTAGCACGCGATTGGTCGAGCATAGCTCAACACTTTGCCCGCGCACAATCGCGGCCCGTCATCGCCGCCTTGCCAAGCCTTCGTGCGACCGTTCTCATGAATCGTAATTCCCTGACCTCCTTTCCGACACACGAAATCATACCAAGCTTTTGGTTAACACTTCACTGACTTCAACTTGAGTAGGGTTTTGAATCTCATAAATAAATTAGAACACGATATTATTTGCAATGCTTAGTATTAATTTCATATGAATTCGATTGCCCTGAGCGAAACCTTTTCACCTGCTTACATGACATTTAATAGTCTTTGATGAACCCCACGATTACCGATCATAGCTGTTTGAAATTCATGTCCATACCTACGTCTTTATCTCTGGCGTGAACGCATCTGTTCTCCAAAGGAATGCCGGCATTTGCGGGGTTAAAAGAAATTACAGGGTTTGTGAATGTAGCAGTTATTTCAGTATTATACCAATACACGTAGTTAAGGCCCGGGCCGATGATTAATTCGTCGGTTTCATGAAGTTTTTGTTCCACAATTAGGAGGAAGCCGCGCGTGCCGCACTCGCGTGGTCGCTACATTGTTAGCTTCTAATATTAACGAATGGCCGACCCCACGACTTTCGTGTTGAATTTATTGTTAATTAGAGGCCTTTTTATATAAATTTCGGCGTTTAAAGGCTTTCAACCGAACAGAAGTGGAGATTTTTAGAAATATTACACCGAATTCTAATATTTCATTGTGGGGTACGAAACAAATAAAATGGTTCACGGTTCTGACCTATTTAATTAAGTAAATTTTAATAAGCGGGTTTCTTTTGAGGCAAGCATGGGTGCGATAGCTATCGGTATTGAGCTATGGCTGCGGGAAAGCCAATTAGGTGTTGTTTTTCGTCAGAGCCGGGTCCATCCATCACGGCGCCCCGCCCCCGCCCGTTCCGTTCCGTTGCTCCCCGCACGCACTATTTACCTAATTATAGAAAAAATAAAATTTATACTCAAAACAAGGTGTATTTCATACCACCTACACGTTAACCACTAATGTAGAGTCGTGTCGAAAGTAACATAACGGCTAGACGTTCCATACAAAACGGTCGGATCTCATCAGTCGAAATCAATTTAGCAAGACGCGATAGCATCTCGCCGTGCCTTCAACTGTCATACCACCTATGGACTGAACGTTGAGCAAATAGATCACCCAGTATACCAAGATCCGTGCAATGTAGCGCCGAGGTTTCGCGCGGAGCTCTCGGGAATTGGTTGGTTGGGTAAATGTCGTCCAGTTAACAGAGAACCCTGGTGTCTTTACGATTGGTTTGGAAGAGAGGTCTAGTGTAGTTGGGTGGAAGGTTGACATTTGCATGGCGGCACCTGCAGCGCGGCGGTGAGTAGCCGCGTGCTGCCGGCTGCCGCGCGACATGTGCGTCCAATTTGCTGGCAACAACGCACTCATTACTCCCCGCGCGACGCCCGAGGTGTCGTCGACACCGGCAATTTTACCCATAATTCTATAAATTGCCACACATAAGGAAGCCGGTGACGCCACGTGACGGGACGACATCTGAAGGACGTGTCAACGTAATTGACTACGGTGTGAAAAGTGACACTGCATTACAAACATTATGCTAATTCTCACTGCAGCTACAACGAAATTTTAAGGATTACTGACGGCTATTTTACATCCTATAAATTTTATGGAAGGCTGCCTTACGATACATGACATCACTATAATATAACACAGATATTTGACTACGGTGTCAAAGGCGGTATAAAAAATTTACACACACAATACGATATGAATTATATACGTACATTTTTTAAAACTTATATCAAAACTTGGAGTTCTTTGGCAAAAAAAGGCATGAAACAAAAATTCACATGAGTGATTCGAAATACAGACATTTATCATTCGGGCATTTATTAATATTTACCCAAAAAACTTAAAGTAAATGAATGCAACCGTCTCATTGAATTACAGTGGCCAGTGTGTAATTAAATGTTGACGTACAATTAATAAAGTTTATAAATCTAAAATTATAAAGATCTTTATGTAGAATCGCACCGAACTAGTATGTAGAGACAAGAGTAATTATTTAATTATGAAACGTAATTATATAAAAAAATCAAGGCTTCATTTTCTCAAGAAGTAGTAGATTTTTTTTAATTACCATGCTGAGAGTTAAACCTAGTTACTATTCATAGAGTGAAGAAAAAATCTATTAAAAAAACAAACAAAAAATCTAGTACCAAAAATTATTTAGTAAGCTAGTGCTTAGTCAGGAAGGAAACCAGCCTCAATATTTAATTAGGATGTTTGACTTAGTTTAAGTTTAGTTTTAGTTTTATTTTATTACTTTTATAATCATGTATTTTAAATTGATTCAATGAAGTTCTTTTTATTTAGGATTAGATTTGGTTTAAAGTAATCCGACCTAAGACTTAAAATCCATCATATCTATAAGCTTTGACTTGACTTCAAGAAGTCAGAAGAAAGTGGCTTCAAGTCATCATATCATCCGGAAGTTTATTTCAAATACATGAAATAGCTCATCACAGCCGACTGATTCCCTACATCATCAATCATTTTAGCGTCGGAGCCATCTGCTCGTGTTTGTCTAATGTGATTTCTAAAGACGTTTTGACAAATTGCCAACACAGAGAGTGATGATTATACCGCTTCATTAAGCACCAGTCATTTGTGTTGTTTTAGCAGACTTCTGTCTGGTTTGAAACTATAGGTAGTTCAGTTCTAGGTACACTCTCTTTCGCGAACAGTTTTGGTTCCTATAGTTCTTATACTAGATTATTAACGCATTATCCATGAGCACAGTAAGTTCACACAGGAAAATACATAAAGATAATAAGATTTTTCATTTATACAGCAGATAACTTTCGTAATGTTACTGAATCTAATTAAAAAAGCCTACAATTGCGTTAAGATCAAGTACTTTTTGTAGCTTGTCAATCGCTCGCTACTTACCTTCTCGTAGCTCGCATAACATAGACCAAAGTGAAATGTAAACAACTCATTTTATCTCTTCTCGATGAAAATTTTTCTGCCGCCTGCATTGCTGATAACAAAGACCATAGCTTCTTAAAAGCGACTGACCTGTCCGCTCTTGTCCATCTCGTTGTTGGTGAGCTTGACCTTCTCGAAGGAGACGACCTGCTTGCGCAGCTGGTCGCCGGAGAAGGGCGAGTCGGGGTGCGGGTAGAGGCGCGCGGGGGCGGGCGGGTCCGCCTTGCCGGCCACGAGCCACGAGGAGCGGTGGTAGGCGTAGCGGTACCGCTTGCCGTCCACCGGCACCACGTCCAGCAGCACCGCGTAGCGCGCCTCCGCGCGGCAGCCCGCGAACGACACGCGCACCGTCGGGAACATGCGCCTACAACAAAAGGAATTTAACATCAAATTCTGTTCAATGGGAGAAATTCCAGACCACCATCCGCTAAGAAGAACGAATAAGAGAAATTAAAAGACAAAAAGTAGTTAGTATAGGTACGAGGATCTAACGGAAATGTACCGCTGACAAGCTTACAGCAAACTTCCTCAAATCAGAAAGCTATATCAGCACGAAAATACATAAGTGATGAGGTAAAGAAGGTTTTTTATTTCCGTCTTAACGTAAACAACAACCTTGAGATATTTTCAGTGTGTAATCAAATCAATCATCAACCAGTAAAAAAAAACGTATTAGCCGTATAATGGTAAACTAATGATTGTTTCCTATCGAGTATGTGCGAGATATTGGATACAAGGACGTCAACATCAGCAAATCAATAATACCGGATGTAAGGGACAGCGTCCCGCCAACTGCATCAGTCAATGAAACTATACAACAACCAGGATATTTTTCAGGAAATAAAATATATATATATATATATATGCCTTTCCATACAAACTGTATGATCAATGTACTTATTTTGTAAGGGAAAGTCTTTTTTTTGTCTCCTTAAAGAATTTCCTGTTGAATGTTGTTCAGTTTCGTTGACTGAGCAACCCCTATCAGTTTGAACACACTGTCCCTTACACTCGGTATTTCAATCAATAATCTTTACATACCACGTCAAGCAAAAACTTAATTTTCAAATTAGTACCTTAAAGTAAGTAATAATCTGAATGTGAAATTAAGTAATTTACAGTTATAATATTTGAATATCAAATTTTGAAATAAATTTCGCAGAAAATAGCGTTTAATTTGACAGGATTTAAGATTTGCTTCGAGAAATTAACAGCTTTATAATTAATTTACAGTATTTAAAATCAGCAACGTATCTAATATCGTCATCGACAATCGTTATTTCTCTTTATGACTCATTAAAGATCTCGTAAAACTAGACATAAAATGACATAAACGCTCGAACATTTTGTGTTATCGCGACAAATTATAACAGCATAAACAGGCACCTATGAACTCTAAAAAAATTACGATGACATTATGGCCGTCCCTGCACTAATGACCTCGTAACAGCTGACCGAAAACGGTGTTCAATATTTTTTTTAAATATCCCCATATCACATTGCTTTAAAAATTTTCAAGGTCCATTATGCTACCTAAGCAAAATACAATCAGATAGATCTTTCCCCATTCTGCTTCGCAAAAGTACAAAACCTAATAAGTTTTAATGAATGTAGGTACAACAACTCATAGAAGATGGCGTAGATGAGTTCCCGAAATGGAACAGATGCTCGCAATAAAAAAAGATGATTAATGCATCTCCAAAAAACTGCCAGAGATCCGTCCGCGGCATCGCCCTGTATAATTACAGGGTGAAGCCCGAACTAGGAAATCAAACAAATATGATGTATACGGTTTTAATGCACCCCTAAATGGGCCGAAGCGCTTCCTGTAGATAACATCTCACCATAGCACATTTATAAAAAAAAATATAATAACTTTTTTAAAAGGTGGTTCTTGAAGCTTAAACGGCACTTTTGTAATTTTAAAGCTCAAACAAGTAGTTAAGGCTTGTCAGATTGGGGGTTTATCCACTAGACGGCACGGCGATGGTGCCGTCACGATGCCGTGGCTCTGTTTTCCCACTAGATTGCACGGCAACGACACGGCTACATTCACCTAATTCAAATTTGAGCGAACGCACACACGCGCATGCTTCATATGAATACAAAACACATGCAGTTTGACAGGCCAGGGACGGTACCGGTGGGAATCAATGCCGTGCCGTTGCCGTGCTGGCAAGTGGAAAAGCGTGCCATATAATTTCTTTGCTTTTAATAGATTATCACTTCCACGGTACCGTAGACGGTGCCGTGCCGTAGCCGTTGCCGTCGCCGTGCCGTCTAGTCGACAAACGCCCATTAGATAGCCGTTGGGCGATTTTTTCGGTGGGTTAATGAATATGTTATTGGGCATCACTAAAATACTTATTATTTCAATTGATTCAAATAAAACCACGAAACAAAATATAAAGACAAACAGGCTGTAATAATATTGTTATGCTACCATTTATTGCACGCTTGTCTTATTTTAAATGTTAAAGGTATCAAGTACCAACAAGGAATTTATTATTGAATTCTTTAAGAGCGTGCAAGCAATAAAATCCGGGAGTGAAAGAAAGAAATATTAGCGTCCATAAAACACGGGTGCGGTGTCAACCGTGCTATGAGAAAAGTATGGTAATATTTATAGAAGATGCCTATAAAATTCTCGAAGGCTGTTGACGATAAAGCATGCAGCTCATTCGGTAAGAGTTGGTTCACACCACTACGTGACGCGTCGAGGGTCTCCTGTGTAGCACAGTTTGAAGCCATCGTAGCGAATTGTCGTTAATATTCGATACGATATGCCGCGTCGTGTCGCACGGCGTAGAGTGTCGTAGCGCGGCGTAGCGTGGCGAAGCGCGTCGTAGTTCAGGTTAACGCATCGTAGATAGTTAAATGTTTATTCTGTTGTATCCTAACAAAGTTCTCCTAAAAACTGCGCGCCGCATTGTGTCTCAAAATGAATTGACCCCCTAGCATGCGCCTCGTATGGTAAGCACTGGTCATAAATAAATCGTATTAAGGTACGTTCAGAATGGTAGTTCCGTATCGCGGGATCGTCGCTCGTCGGGCTCACAATAAGTCTGTGTCGCGTATAAGTCGCGTCGCGTCTCGATGTGAACTGACTTCTTAGCATATGCCTCGTTCGGTAAGCACTGGCCATAAATAAATCGTATTAAGGTGCGTTTTGAATGGTAGTTCCGTATCGCAGGATCGGCGGTCGTCAGACTCACAATAAGTCGGTGTCGCGTATAAGTCGCGTGGCGTCTCGGTGTGAACTGACCCTTAGCATATGCCTCGTTCGGTAAGCACTGGTCATAAATAAATCGTATTAAGGTGCGTTTTGAATGGTAGTTCCGTATCGCGGGATAGTCGCTCGCCGGGCTCACAATAAGTCGGTGTCGCGTTTACGAGTGTATCTTTAAGGCTAGAGTCGGGCGGTAGTACTAGGGTTACCAAAGGATAAAAATGCGAAGAAGCAATTTTTTATTAGTACTGGAATGCTTTAAAAAATAAGTATTTTTTTTTTATTGAAACTCATTTATACACGTCATTCATCCCTAGCCTTATCCCGTAATGACATAATTTAACACGAGTTTTGTTGTTTTTCGGCCTAGTTCGTTCTTACGTTCTTTCCAGTCCTAGTATATTCGTTTTTTGCTCTACATTTCGATACAAAGACGTCATTTGTGATTTTATCCCGAGCAAATAATATTAGGTAGTTATTGAATTCAATTCTTAGTCCTTGACAAATAAATTACTTATGTTTAAATTCTGATGGTAACCCTAGGTTGTGCAACGTGTAGTGTCGCCACCCACAGCGACCGAGACAGAGTCAAATGAGTCACATCCATCATAGATGATCAGGGATTACAATCGACACTATCAAAACTGCAACGAAATCAGCACTTTTTACCGTGCAGTATTTAAAAGGAGTACGAAAGGCTACTTCCATGCTGGACTAGGAGAGATAGAAAAACATAGAATGTTCCAGCTGCCCTTTCTCCCGGGCATGCTGTAGAAGTCAGCAAAAGGGACTCGAGGGTTACAGTGTATTGTAATTTAGGCGATGGGCTGACAACCTGTCACTATGGCAATACACATATTACAATCTAAAATAACCCTCAATGTTTGTCAGACGTAGCGAAAGCGCCTTTTAAGAGGCGTTTAACGCTCTGCCTACCCCGTAAGGGATAAAGGCGTGATTTTATGTATGTATGTACGATAGGCTAGTCCTATCGTTCTTTTTTTATTATTATTACTAGTGACCCGCCCCGGCTTCGCACGAAAATCATCAGTGTTTCTCTACTATATTATGCATGTATTATACATATAAACCTTCCTCTTGAATCACTCTATCCATTAAAAGAAACCGCATCAAAATCCGTTGCGTAGTTTTAAAGATCTAAGCATACAAAGGGATATAGGACAGAGAAAGCGACTTTGTTTTATACTATGTAGTGATTTATCAAATTTCCTAGAAGTATGATGACTTAAAATATCCATTTTACATGTAGATTTGGATTACAGTATCCACCAAAAATTTGTTTGAATAGAATAGACGCTTTATGACTTCAACTTCAGAGAACAAAACTAAAATGATTAAAAAAATCTCTAAAATTAAAAAAAAACTAAAGTTCTTGATTGCTTGATATAGCATAGTAGGTATATGTATTTATTCACAACATTAGGTACCTATTGAAAAACGAGCAAAAATTAAGAACAATGCAGAAAACAAGTGAAATCTAATAGCTCCGTTTATAAGTTTGTATAAAACACGCTGAACTTGCGTGTTATTCACTAATGCGATTTTAATTGTCTACCGAACATCTTGAACAATTTGTTATGGTGAACAATAAACTTAGAAAAATCTACGGTTTTTAAAGCTAATAATTATAATCAACGAAAAAATTATCGTGTTGTCTTGTGTTATTTTTGTGATACCAATTACATAATGAGTACAAAGTTCTCACAGAGACACCAATCTCAATGGATGTATGATCAGAGGAGCTGTCTCAGTCTCAGCACTGATTGAGACTGAGACACTTGTAGAGACACTTGAGACACACTACTTGTAGTGAAAGAAGAAAAATAGTACATTCGTTCAATCCCCTAGTTTAATAAGCCGACCCCGTGAGATACGGGACAAGGCTAGGGAGATGGATGGATGGACTTTAAAAGTCACAAAAAAGCAATATATGGTCGAGTAAATTTTATTTAAATACCATATATTGCGTTTTCGGCTGAGACTAGTTTAGAACTTTTCTTTCATTTTGCGAGGAAACAACAACAATACACTTAAAAATAAACATCAAACTTGCGATTCCTCCATAATATTTCGACATATTAAATTTACTGATGAACTTAAAAACACCTAATCTATACTAGTGTATACTTTAAAGACTTCGGGTAGCGGTTGATAATGGTCATTATTGTCGTTTGCGAAAATTTCCGGTCCCTACGAAAAGAGGGAATGAATGCTTAATTATTTATTTAATAAAGCAATTTTCGAGCAAGTGGGAGAAGAATAAATTTGTGCCAACTCGAAAGTCAAATTAGATACCGTGTACCACTTTTTATTACTTATCTGCTTCGAATCAACTTCACCATAATTAATATCGGGACGGTAAGTCATAATGAATGTGTTTATAGTTTATTAGGTGTAGATACGATAGAGGCAAAAAGTGATAAAACACAGTGTAACGACGAGGAATATTTATGATCTGAAACCACCACTGTAATATATGGCAAACATAAATCTAACGCATTTCACTCGAGCGTTAACATTTGGTCAATAAGATACATAAAATCCCTTACATTACAGGGTATCCAGAGCATCAAAGACATGTTAAACGGATGTTTTTGCTGTCTATGTAACTATTGAGAGTAAGTTTTAGTAAGAACTTACTATGTATTTGCTATTGGTGATAAATTTGTCAGCCTTTCACCTAAATTGAAATGAGTATACCGAAACCCTCGTCTACCTCTTCGGATTTATACCGGGTGTAAGAGACAGCGACCCGCAAACTGATAGGGGTTGCTCAGTCAACGAAACTGAACTACTATCACCAAAAAATAATTTCAGGAGATGAAAAAAAAATGAACTTCCCTTACAAAATGACCACCATGATCAGACAATTTGTATTGTAAATCGTTTATTTTTCACTTCCTGAAAAATAATTCTGCGGATAGTTGATCAGTTCCGTTGTTTGAACAACCCCTATCAGTTTGCGGGACGCTGTCCTTTACACCCCGTATAGTATGCCCAGGAAGAGGATCATCTGGAATATTCTATGTTTTTTCTATCGCTCCCATCCCATTCCATCATGGAAAAAACTACTCTGTAATACTGTGCAAATATTTCACTCGTGGTAACCCCTAGAAGGTAAAGTAGAGTTTACGTTTTTCTTTTAAAAAGAAATGTCGCTTGCAACGGAAACAAGTATTAACTTTTCAGAAGTTCGTTTTTCTGGACACTTTAATATTAAGGGCAGTAGAAATATTACTTACTTTACTGTAAGAAACACGATCACGATCACACTCATAGCCTCCACTAGGATTCCCTGTATCGGGGTGCCATGTACATACACAGAACATAAACAACCACAAAGAACACCCAGACACAAACAGACATTAAACTCATCATTCAAATGTTTGCCCTGGCCGGGAATCGAACCGGGACCCTCTGCGTAGCAGGCAGGTACACTGCCAACTAGGCTGCGCGGGTCGTAAAGAGTCGGCAGCTAACGGCCTTATGACGCAGTTACTTCCTTAGTAGTCATATAAATTTAAACCAAAAATTTTGTTTTTTTTGACCTTATTTGAATGATATTTACTTAGTAAGATTTTTTTATTATTTAAATAACACAATTAACTCAATTCCTCACAAAACATAAAATAATCTAAAAAGAATAGCTTATTATAGGTAGAGGCACTAGAGGCATTAAAAGTATCTGTGCTAAAAACCCGATATTAACAACGTAAGTACTATAACAAGTCGCTGAAAGCATTTGACAGGTATTCTAAAAAGTTATTTTTGTCATTAATTCCAGTCAGCAATTTAACAAGTCCTCGCAAAACAAAATGCCGTAACTCTTGTATAAAACTTTTAACGAGCTATAAACTTTTGCAAGTTGTTCGAGAAGTTCGCAGTTCATTGCGGAATTTTCAGACAAGAACAATTTATAACCAGAAGCTAAGCGTCAGTCAATATTTAACATATTTTCTGACTGCTGTATTCGGCTGAACTTCCGTATTTTGCAAACTTGGGACTGTGTTGCTCATTGCTGCAATTTTAAACAATATAAAATGTAATACTGGAACCAAAGCAGTAATCAATGCGAAAGTCGCCTTCGTTATCACAGAGCAACCACGTTATTTGAGAACATTTGCATATTTCATTCATACATGTCAAAATAATGTTCTCGAGGTTGAACACAATACGGAAAGGAACGCAATGTTTGCATAGAACCTGGGAATTTCTACAAAATTTAAATACTTTTCTGTTCACAAAATTAAATGTGGAAACTGTACAAATGGGCAGATAATACAAATAAATTGAAAATCATAATATAATATGAAAGAAAGTAAACAATAAATTCGTGTCTGTCAGGATTCGAACCTGCGTCTCTGGAATGCCAGTCCAATACTCTACCAACTGAGGAATTTATCATAGTCTTTTTTATGTATTAATTTATTATTTTCTTTCTTTCATAATCTATGAAATAAAAATAGGATTGTGAGTACTAAAATCCTCAAAAAATGCTACGGAAATTATAGACTTAACCCTTTGTACTCTACACGCAGCTAAGTGTACCGTTATGTTTTTCACAGAACCTTGCAACAATGTAATTTTTCACTCCCTAACACATAATTATTGTTTACAGTCGACAATCATCCAAAACAGAAATGGTGGCATTTATAAACTCCTTCTTTATGCTGATTAATTTGATCGTCATACATAATAATGATATCATAATTATTCCCTTGGTAATGACATTGCATCCATTACCATTTCTGTAATGCCCTGCTTATAAAACATTTACATTTGTAACTGCGTACTCACAGGCCTGTATTTATAATCAGCACTTGAGACTGAGAGCTAGTTTGAGTTCGTATCAGAAATTATATTTTTAGTACATAATAACCTGTAAAATCCATACTTAATACTTGAGCTCGCTTTATAAATACGGGCCATAAACTTAATGATCGTACTATCAAACGAAAAACTCAAGTCTTATATTTCAAACGCAGTATCAGGCACTTACGAGTACTTTGTTATCATTATTCGTATAAAAGTATCCTGAGAATTATTTAAAAGCTTATTTATACAATAGTACTAGGTATATTTTATCTGTTTTCTTTATGTTGGGTTTAATTCTTTTTATTTTCTGATAACCTGACTATCATGATACTGATATCATATGATTTCAACGACAAAGTTTAAAACCATAGATAAATCGCCTGTCCTTTCAATTTTATTATCTTGAAAGTGACAGATAGATTTTAATTTAAGTTTTAGCCGGTGGTATCTAGAATCGAGCCCAATGTTTACAAGAGTACACTCTGATCTTACGGTTGTGTGACATGAAGACGGTATGAAAGGAGGCTAATTTCCGTGGGTGAGCACGCCAATTGTGGACTACCACTTCCGTCAGACAGAGGGCTCCACTGGCCCTTGTTACCCCGTCTTCCTCATACCAATTAACCAGTATTTACTTTACTTAAATGACTTCTTTCGCGTTAAACAAATAATGCGACCAATTTGAATTTTCTTTTGCTCTTATAAATAATGCTCAGTTTTTGACAATAATAAGCAAAATGTAAAGCGAATTATAAGCTTGTTTTTAAAATATTGTAATTTGATGATTATTTAGTAGGAACGTGGAAGCGAAGTCATATTCATTCATTCTCATAATTATTTAATTAGTTAAACATACATACATACATACATACATAAAATCACGCCTTTATCCCTTACGGGGTAGGCAGAGCGTTAAACGCCTCGTAAAAGGCGCTTTAGCCACGTCTGACAAAAATTGAGGGTAATTAAAGATTGTAATTAGTATTGCTATAGTGACAGGTTGTCAGCCCATCGCCTAAATTACAATACACTGTAACCCTCGAGTCCCTTTTGCTGACTTCTACAGCATGCCCGGGAGGAAGGGCAGCTGGAACATTCTATGTTTTTCTATCTCTCCCAGTCCAGCATGGAAGAATTCATTCATTCTCATAATTATTTAATTAGTTAAATTATAAACAATTAAAAAAATATTATTTATTGCAAATTTTGACATGTTGTAGGTAATATGAAAATATACTATCAGTAGGTACGAAATAATAATGCATTATGTACCACTTTTTAAAAATGTGGCCTAGGTTCTTCCATGCTGGCCTGGGAGCAAGAGAAAAACATAGAATGTGCCAGCTGCATTTCATCCCGAGCATGCTGTAAAAACCAGCTAAGGGATCCGAGGGTTTCAGTATATTGTAATTTAAGCGATAGGCTGAGAACCTGTCACTACAGCAATATACCTACAAATCTATCTTAAATAACCCTCAAAACTTTGTGAGACGTGACGGAACGACAGTTGTTTGGATCGTTTGCGCTCTGCCTACCCCATTAGGGATAAAGGCGTGATTATATATATGTATGTATTTTAAAAATGTGGCTATGACTTCCTACTTTGCAAAAATGAGGCTATGGATTCATTCTATTCGATTAAACTAAAAGACTACTCTTGTAAGCAGTCCAACATCTATTTAGTTTGGGATCTGTTTTCTCCAGGGAAAATTCATTATTGCTTTAGCACTAGAGTTAAAACTGGTATTATAACAAGTAGCATTTACAATACATTAACTCATTAGCAAACAAATCAATATTTATGCACACATCAATTAATTGCATTGAGTGAGTTGAGTAACCAGTCTAGTTATAGTATTTACACTCTGCTCTCCGATTCAGCTTACATTGCTGCTAAGCTTATGAAGTTCATTTCAAGACAGACCCCTCCCAACTGATTTTCGGTGATGGTGGCTTATACTGGCGCAGTACTAGTTCTTAGTGCCCAAGTGTTTGCGCAACACACAAATGCTCTGTCTATTCCTTCAGAATCTTATTTAGATGGGACAGATTTAATGACACGACCAGAGAGAAATCAGGCGCAGGACCGAATATTTACATACCCATCCGACAGCATAGATCATCTAACTTTTCGGACAATCAGGTGATCAGCCTGCAATATCCTAACCAAACTAGAAACAACAACATAAAGTCATACCCTTGGAAATCGAACTCATTTGGGACCTCTTGGTCGTGACCCCATGGCTTAGACCACTAGACCACGGAAGCGGAAGAAAGGCCAATGCAACATCAATGAATATGAAACTTGGGTCAAGATTTTGCAGGGTGTAATAAACGCTAGACTGAGCGAGATGTCAAAATTATTTACTGCTCGCGATTTATCACGCGAATTTGACCTTTATTTAATAGCTCAGTACATGAGCAAAGAAGCCTATCAAGTCGAGAAATAATTGGAGCGTATTAATTACTATTGTCAACAGTTTTTCTGGGTTCTACTAGGCAAACATACAAACTACATTGCAATATTCATCGACGTTTTGTAATGAGCGTGGTATTGAATTTGTCATGATAATGCCGCATTGGATAATGTTTTCGTTTAGCGGATTATATTGCTTAGACGCATTTGTAGTTTAAACGCATGAATAGTGCTAGTTTTATTTTTTAATTAGACTCCTGAAATAGAGGTATTTAAGGCAATTTATTCACAGATGTCCGTCAATGCTAACTAAAATCGTTTGGTAAGATTTTAACATCAATACTTTGCTGAAGAAATGTGTTGCTGTATGCCAGGCAATTTTAGCTCATGACTGGTAACCTTGGACGAATAAGCTGGTAACAAAGTTAAATTGAAGTACCTATGTAACCTTGTAAAAATTTTTGATCCATGATCAAATATTTTTTTAATTATCGAATTCTAGATCATGTGTATAACCCCTAAAGGCTTGGTCACTTGCGTGTGCGCAGCTCAACAGAACCGTCTGTTCATTTACGGCTTATCTATCGCAATTGCTACAATTGCCTTTTTGTTACAATTACATGAGAACCATCCACTCCTGTTTAACACTGCCAATTAATCGGTTCCCTATAGAACAAGAAAAAAGTTAATAGGGACAAATTCTTGGAGAGCTTGAGCTTACGTTATTTTTAACAATGTTAACTTAATTAGCTGAAGGGTTGCCAGAGGTAAAGGAAAGACCGGACAGTCCAAGCATTTTAAACGCTTGTTTAGTCAAAGTATACGGTCACGAGCCCAAATTTGCAGACGTCGCGCGCATTTTTCCGAAATTATTATTATTATTAGCCTATGCTGTCCCACTGCTGGGCAATGGCTTCTTCCACCTCTCTCGATTTCCGAAATAAATAGTGAAAATTTGATTAGGTATTTCATATTTTAGACATGAAAAGACAAGCATTTTTGTACGCCTTTGTTCGCCAAAGTTCAGATAAATTTGTGTCATTTCAACTTTAAAGCTGGCAACTCCAGAGCTGATTATAATCACATTATTGTGATTATAATGTTACGTATATATTTACTGCAACATAGCTTCATTATATGGACTATACGTGAGCGAAATACTAAGTATGGAGTAAAGAATGTGGATTAAAAAAATAACAAAAACGGCAAAACAAGTATTATTATTTACGACCGCAAAAGGTGTTAGGTTAGTCAACGTGTTAACTTGTAAATTCACACAGTCATCGACCGCAGAGACTACCTACTTTTAGAAAAGTTTTTTTTTCATGTTGCTCGGAAATAGCTACATCAGCTGAAAAGAACAATAGATACGTCTTTTAGCTTTTCGCAGGGTCGTAGAGACTGTTAAAATATATACACTTACATCACGCCTTTATCCCTATTGGGGTAGGCAGAGCGTAAACGACCTAAATAAAAGTCGTTCCACCACGTCCGACAAAGTTTTAAGGGTTGTTTAAAATAGATCTGTAGGTGTATTGCTGTAGTAACAGGTTGTCAGCCGATCGCCTAAATTGCAATATACTGATACCCTCGGATCCCTTAGCTAGTTTTTACAGCATGCTCGGGAGGAAATGCTGCTGGCACATTCTATGTTTTTCTCTTGCTCCCAGTCCAGCAACATAAAATATAAGAGGTATTTTAAGAATTATTCAACACACTTGATGGCTAGGTGTTTTTGGGGTTCGCAGTAGAAAGACGCTAAATGCATTTCTTTGTAGAGCTATACATACATACTATCTCTCTATCCCTGATGGGGTAGGCAGAGCGCAAACGACCTAAATAAAGGTCGCTCCGCCACGTCTGACAAAGTTTTGAGGGTTATTTAAGATCGATTTTTAGGTATATTGCTGTAGTGACAGGTTGTCAGCCTATCGCCTAAATTGCAATATACATAAACCCTCGGATCCCTTAGCTGGTTTTTACAGCATGAAGTGGAGGAAATGCAGCTGGAGCATTCAATGTTTTTCTCTCTCTCCCAGTCCAGCATGGAAGTAATATTGTAGAGCTATAAAAACAATAAGGAAAAAATACTTTACTGTAGCAGCAATTATATTATATATAGGTAGATACGTTACCAACGCGCGAAACTCGTGCCGTCAAATGGTCCTAATTGTGACCATTTTAGGCAGTCGAGCTGCGAGCTGCGAAGTGAGAAAAGAAGTTATAGAATTATATTCAAGGCTGCACTGATTTCAAATAGCTATTTGTTTCCCTCTTACACTTTGCCTATTTTGTGTCACACTCAGCGTTTGTTTAGATATGCAATGATATGTATGTATATGTGTCGCGGAACAATTTAAATGTGCGTGCAGTATGAACGTAACGTATCTTTCTTAAAATATCATTGTGTAGCAGCAGTATTTTGACTGTAACAATATACTTTGTCCATGCTGGACTGGGAGTAATAGAAAAACATGAAATGTTCCAGCTGCATCTCCTCCCGGGCATGCCGTAAAAACCAGCTAAGGGATTCGAGGGTTAAAGCGTATAGCAATTTTTGGCAATATACATCATAACCATCTGTAAAATCAAAACTTCTCAAACGTGGCGGAATGACCTTTGTTTAGGTCGGTGTTGCTCTGCCTACTCCATTAGGGATAAAGACGTGATTTTATGTGTGTAACATACTTTTAGTGTCATTCTAATAACTAAGCGAAGTTTAGCATGCAGTTTTAGCTTTTATAGACAGGCGATAATTTCGTCTGAACCTCAGGGCCTAGGTTGACAACTTTCTAGTTTTCCTTTCGTACGGCTTGTAATATCCATTACCATTTATGTTAAAGCAATCAAAACTTTCACAGGTAAGTATTAAAGAGAAATTTAAAGATTGATAACTTCTGCTAACTGGGGTCCCCTCAAGTCACCTCAGTTTACGACTAATAAAATTCACAGTAACTTCACAATGTACCGTAAAGCTGTCATGTATTCGATAGTAGTATCTTTCCGAGTCGGCCAGAATTACATACATACATATAATCACGCCTTTATCCGTAATAAGGTAGGCAGAGCGTAAACGACCTAAACAAAGGTCGTTCCGCTACGTCTGACAAAGTTTTGAGCGTTATTTAAGATAAATTTGTAGGTATATTGCTATACTGACAGGTTGTCAGCCTGTCGCCTAAATTACAATATACAGAAACCCTCGCATCCCTTAGCTGGTTTATACAGCATGCCCGGAAGGAAATGCGGCTGGCACATTCTATGTTTTTCTCTTGCTCCCAGTCAGGAAGATAAGATCAGCCAAAATTATAGCGGAATATTGGACGAGGTAATGACACAGGTTATGTACCAATAATGATAGCAACGATTATGCACGACATTTACTGCTAATTATTAACAGTTTACGCTTTTTAATATCGGCTCAAGGTGTGAACTCGTAGTGAGAACAAGATTTTCTATAGTATAGTCGGCGGCATGAAAAGTTCGCGCGGCGGAATTAGTGTCAGTTCACACCGCACGTGCGTCGCGTGCGCCGTCAGCTGTCGCTCCGACGTCTCGTTACGACGCCACGCGACGACCGAGCACTGCACGCGGCCTTGTCCAATAATCGCCTACACAAATATCAAGTTACTTCGCAAAAATACTAACACTAAACTCCCATTTATATAGAGATACAGTATCGCGTAACCGATTAGTAAACAAGCCGATTAAAGCTAGGAAAGCTAGACGGTTCCAGTTAACGACAGCTGATCACCGCATTTATATGCGCGATAGTTTGCATGTATGACGTTAAGTACTCGACCAGATGTGGCAGCGGCTTAAACGTTGTATATATTGAGTCACGTCCATGCTTTGATACTTGAAAAATATATATAAGTAAAATAAGTGGGATGTCACGTAAAGATGGCAGAAAACCCTCGGTTGTGTTCCGACTCCCGGCGCGGGCGCCACGCGAGCCGTCATCTGTCAGACCGCCATTTTAATTCCACTGTAAATTATACAAATTGACACTTGACATGTTTTGTCGTCTCCCGGGTAATCGTGCGAAATGGAACTCTCATTTTATTACTTTTGTTAAGTGGAAGAGGGTCTTCGTGTCGCTATCTCGTCATTCGATCTCGTTTTATGTTCTCCTTTTGTTAGCTACCCATATTGCGGAACAAGATATGCATAGCCTTTGCAATACGGGAGCCAGACTCCTTGAGAAATCCCTCCGATGTGAAAACGTCCTAAGATAAGTTATCTCGTGGACAAGAATTAATTGCGCACAATTACATGTGTACTTAACAGATTAATGAGTCTTGTTCATCAGCAAGATTTCAATTTTACGATGTCGTTATAAAATGAAAAATAATGGAGACATAAATATAGTGAAAAGTGACGTTTTGTTAACGACCTCAACGCAATGTGGATAAAGTAGCAGCTCCGCGGGGCGCCATACTAAAGGAAAACGTTTTGCTAATTAAAAATACGTTGTTTTTTTTAAAATATATTTTATTCTGGGCAATGAAATTGTAGCTATGCCAGAAATGTTTTATTTTTTTAATACACGCTAATTTACAGCCGCCGAGAGGTATTTAAGCGTATGTGTTAAATTCTTTATTAATTGGATATGGCCTGTTTTACATAATTACGAAATTATGTGGTTTTGAGAGTCGGATTTCTACCACTAGTGGGCATCAGATGCCAGCAGGTGACTTGACGTGCTGAATAAATTATTTCTGCGCTCAAACTCTGAATTACGTGTCATTAAAATAATTACTACATTATAATTTAGCTTATCGATATGCCATAAGTTACACTTAATAAAATATATTTTGCCGTAAAATTACTACATGAAAAAGGTTATATCGGACCTAAAATATGACTTGTGAATAACATAGTTATGATGCCCTTGGGTAGTAAAATAACCATAGGACATTGATAGTTATTTGGTATTTGAGATGATATATTATTATAATTTGAATCAACGATCTTGTAGAAACTTGAGTCAGAGATAAATATTATCTGTACCTAAATCTTTAATTATTACAATATTTTTGTAGATTCCTACAAGACAATTTAGTTTTAAGATCATTTGATAAAAGGCATGCATACATACACATAATCATGCCTTCATCCCCAATGGGGTAGGTAGAGCGTAAACAACCTAAACAAAGGTCGTTCCGCCACGTCTGACAAAGTTTTGAGGGTTATTTAAGATAGATTTGTAGGTATATTGCTGTAGTGACATATTGAATATCACCTAAATAGCAATATACCGAAACCCTCGAATCCCTTAGCTGGTTTTTACAGGATGTCCGGGAGGAAATGCAGCTGGCACATTCTATGTTAATCTCTCACTCCCAGCCTAGCATGAAAGAATAGGCATGCCCTGGCATAAAGAAGATACCAGTGTCTTCTGAGTTGAATCAAGTCTAACTTTAACTGCCAGGTATACTTAATCGGAGATTATCAAATATCTGTTCAGGTTTTACAAGAATGAACTAAAGCTAAGCTTCTTCAATACTGGCCTGAGAACGAGGGAAAAACGTAGAACGTGCCAGCTGCATTAACTCCCGTGCATACTGTTAAAACCAGCTAAGGGATAAGAGGGTTTCAGTATATAGTAATTTAGGCGATGGGCAGACAACCTGTCACTACAGCAATATACCTCTAAATTTATCTTAAATAACCCTCAAAACTTTGCCAGACGTGGCGGAACGACCTTTATTTAGTACTACCCTGTCTAGTCTACCCTGTAAGGGATAAAGGCGTGATTGAATGTAACTAAAGCAAAAAGAGTTATTAATTGTTAAGACAGTGTGAAGTAGCAAACTCCATGCAGGTAGGCAATAGTGGTAGTGTAGATGATTTAAGAGTGCACATTAAAACATTTACGACGAAGCTCTAGTGGCGGTGGTGTTATTTTATGTTTTGATGCCAGGAGGGATAAAACTCCTGACAGTATCAAAATGGCCATCTATCTTTCACCTGTGAATTATATTAAAAAATAAAATTTGTTGCATTTTACGGCCAAAGAAAATACTTAAGCATTATAGTAGTCACCTACCTACTTAGCTCACTTACTAGAATTGTAGTAGGCAATTGTTGTCTAGGAGTAGGATAAATAAGTTATATATCTATACGTATATTAAAAGAGGCAGCGACTAAGTTCAACTAACGGCCTATCCATAAATACAATTATGTTGTTATTCACTTATCATAGAATTTGATCAATTCTTAAATCCCAATTACTTAATCATGCCGAGAAGCTCAACCACGTCCAGTTGCAATAATAATCCAACAATTATAAAACTGTTAACTTTAACAAGGCGGTTTATTATCTGTGGAATCTGACGATGGATTTAATGGCACTTCCGCCGGAACCCTCTAGTCATAAAACCTTAACTACAACCTACTTGGCAGCTTCGCCAGCTTGACCACACTCACTTGGCCCTTTTTGTATGCGCAACATTCGCTGCCCTAAATCAACCCGCCCCCAGTTTTGAACTGTGGTACCTTTTGACAAGACGTTAAAATTCAGAACGACCCCATATAACTTTATAAGGTCATAAAAAGTTATAAAAAACGCAATAAAGTTGCTCTAAATTTCGATATTAGCCGTTATAAATAAAGACAAAGTAAGTGTTGTTGAAAACACCATGTTGGATTCATAAGCGGGTTACAAAAAATGCTATATTCCCTTTTGAAACTTTACAAAAACACTAATCGTTGGACGTTTTTGTAGCAAAGCATATTAATGTTACAACTACAAGCTCAATAGGTATAAGTAGGTATTTCCTTATAAAGTCTGTAGCAATAAATTTCCCTTCTAGTATTAAAAAAATATCGATATGGGACATCATTTATAAGTAGTTTATCCAATATAGAGTCAAAGCACAGACTGCCTCCGTGGTCTAGTGGTCAGAGCCATGGACTTACGATCCGGAGGTCCTGGGTTTGATTTTCAAAGTCCGTACATACATACATACATAAATCACGCCTTTATCCCTTACGGGGTAGGCAGAGCGTTTAACGCCTCGTAAAAAGCGCTTTCGCCACGTCTGACAAAAATTGAGGGCAATTTTAGATTGTTATATGTATGTATTCCTATAGTGACAGGTTGTCAGCCCATCGCCTAAATTACAATACACTGTAACCCTCGAGTCCCTTTTGCTGACTTCAACAGCATGCCCGGGAGGAAGGGCAGCTGGAACATTCTATGTTTTTCTACCTCTCCCAGTCCAGCATGGAAGAAGTCCGGGAGGGAGGAAAGAGTTGATATTTGTCAATTTATCACTTTGCAAGGTTTTCCCCAGTTTGGATAGCACATTGCAGGCTGAATCACCTGATTGTCCGAAAATAAAAAGGATTATGTGCTTCGAAGGGCATGTTAAGCCGTCGGTCCCGGTCGCTGTCTTTAATAGTTGTTGTTACTCAAACCATGTCAGAGGCCTAATAGCTGGTTTGAAATCTCTGACACCAGGGTTCATCGGGTCATTCGACTCGAGAATCCACTTGCTAAGAAGAAGCGCGGACATGAAATAAATATATATACCGATCTGTATTGGCCTGACTCTTGTATTCAAGTACAAAAGTCATAAATGAGTAATGAACTCCTATCCTAGCCTATTATATGAAAACTAAAAAATCACAATCTTTTCTAGCGTGTAGAAAAAATAAACATACATGAATAGAGACTTCACAAACTTTACATGAATCTCAAATATTCAAGATCGAATCAGGTTGTCCGAAGAATAAACATAGTTATAGATACCTACAGCTCTACCTTAATTTAATATCACTACACTTTATGACCCGTATTTGATAAACATCGCTTAAAATTGACAGCCAGTTTGAGTTCGTATCAGAAATGACATTTCAGTACAATGTGACCTGTCAAATCAAAACTTAATATTACTCTCAATCTTGGGATCGATTTATAAATACAAGCCTTAATATGCTATAGATATATATTTTCATCGTCGAAATCGTGTGTCTATCGGCCATCGATCAGTTCGCGTGGGCTCTGGTGATGGTGACAATAGGCGGTGCTGTTACGACTCCCGCGGCACGCCCATCAACACCCGCATTGATTTATCTATCAATCAGTACCAGCGATATTACAGGAATTAGATTCTTAATGTGCGTGTGGTCTTGTGATGTTGACAGTTGACACTTCAGGGTCAATTGTGTTGGTATAAGATAAATGAGTAGGTAGAGATCGTATCAATGAATTATTAATTTTTATTGACTATAATTATGTCGAGATTCAATATGGTATATATAAATAAATTGAATTTTCGTTAAGTAATCAAAAATTATGTATAACATTTTATTTTTTTTGGATCCCAAAACTGATGTCATTAGGACTATTGTACTGGCTATAGGTAAGCGCTTAGAAACTGCAGCTAATGGATATTTAAGCTTGCTTTATAGCGTTATTTATATGTGTGGAGTGAAAGGGGAAGAAAGCAATAATAATCAATTTCCTTTCACACGTACAATCTCAACTGTAATATTGTTATCACTCGTGACCCCCCGTAGGAAATACCTTAACTTTAAACCACTGGGAAACCATCTAAAAACAATAAAACCGTCTGGCGGCCATAAAAATCATAGAATCATGCGCAGGTAATGAAGAAACGCATCTCCAAGCTGTAATTTCCATGCGCGCCGTACAATTTTCACAGAAGCAAAAACGTGAAATCGCAATAAAAAGACAATATCTGTCGGGAAATAAACAATTAAATCCGTTTTAACATGGTAGATAAAATGATGATTGCCGTCGGTGTGTAGTAAATCAATCGGCGATATACAATTAAACAATTTCACATGCATATGATCGATTCGCATGTCAGGCTATGTTCTAGTCTGGCTGGTTTCATGCATGCTAGTTCTGTGGTTTCTACGATAATTACCTAGGTGTTTGTATTGATGGTGTGCATGACACGATTTCTGTATATGAGCTAGGTTTTTGCATTAATCAGATCGGTGTATTGGAATCTAATTTATAGAGTGGAGTTTTATTAGTGTCCTATACTCAATAGGTGCTAAAATATGTGCTGACGATAACAAATATATTTTTTTCAAAGAAACGAAAATCGAAGTATGAAATAAAATACTGTGCACAAAGTAAGTTAGTATCGCTGAAATCTATCTCTTCCAGACAACAATGAGCGGTGCACACAGAAATTATAAAGTAAAGTTCGTTATCAAATACTAACTTTCAACTCTCTACAACCTTCTCAAAAACGTCTTATAAATTTCTGAAACTCGTTAATATCTAGAGCATCCATTGTACGCCGGCCCCAGGCTCTTGTAGACATGGCGTCGCCACTCTAATTATCTATTACACCGGACATCCACCTCTCTACCACAGAATATATAATAGTACCAGCGTATCTACGGAATAGGCCAGTGCACGCATAAGCATGAAATTAATAGTTCGGCCAGTCCAGTACTAAAACTAAGAACGCCTTCAAAAACCTCGAAAAGCCTTAAGTCACGGTTACTCGAACCCATCAAAATCTAGAGCGTCCAATGAACGCCGACCTCAGTCTTCCGCAGACATGGCGACGCCGCACCAATTATACTGTTACACCGAACATCCGCCTCTCTACCACAGTAAATATAATAGTACCAGCGTCTCTACGTGATAGGTCGCAGCGATCGACGCGTACGCAGCACGTTACATGCAGTAATCACCGGGGTACAGAGGATCTAGCCGATTATTATGGCGGCACAATAAAAGCATATTAATAACTGGTTGCAGTTCTGTAAGGAAGTCCTTCAGTGGCGTCGAGTGTGAGAGTCATTGACTTTTTACGCCATCTATTATTTTGAACAATAAAGTGCTCGAAATTGCGTTATTTTTTAAATAGAGAACATCTATGCAATGTTCAGTTGCTTTCACTGCTTTTTAGGTGGCCCATCTGTGAAATACATAGTGTCGTATTTGGCGTATCGCCTAATGATAGTAATTCAGATGCCGAACGTTCAGCACCAGTCTTTGTGCAAGTGTGCCGTGGAAAAATGTGATGTTTAATCCCTCAATATCAAAACAAGATTTGCAGAATGATTAACTATAAAAAAATGTGCTATTACATGATATCGTAGCTACTCTCAGTTAGAAGTAAGTGGCAATTGAAAGCCCCCCATTTAGGGCTACTCTAGTACACACTGCATCTCACGCGGTGCACTAATGCAGTAATAATTGCATACGATATCAGTCTCGTCATTACCTTCTGCTGATGAGATAATTGCGGCGCCGCTGACAGCTTCGTCGTCCACTTTGCAGCAAATTTGATCGCATTTGTACCAGTAAAAATAACATTCATTTCTGCTCTTGTAATGTAATGACGATGGTCACTGTTGGTTTTTATAACGAGAGCTTTATTAATTGGACGAGCATAAATGTAATTGTATAAGAGTTGAAGGAACTCGGTGTTTTAATTTAATTTCATAAGGAATGCGTTTTAATGTTGGATCCTTTGTAAGACATTAAGCAAATTGAGTGATAAAGTGTATCACAATAAAATTTAAGGCTCTTATTATTTTTCGTCTTTTTATGATCAAGTATGATAATCAATCTTCAAGACAGGTTGTTAGTTGAAAAATACAAAACTAAACATTGCGAAGAATATGAAGGTATGTATTTTTTAGGACTGTTTTTTCTTACTCAGTTTGGTCCTATATGTTTGATGAAGAAAATTGCTTGACTTCCTAAATACCAGCCTATAAATGAGACAAAATAAATTCGACCTCTCAAATCCCTTCAATAATATTCCCCTTTACCATTCATCATAAACCGATAAGACTATCTATCCTCTCACCCCACCAAATTCATAATTTAGCAACTCTAAATTTATATTTAGCGACTCCAAATTTATATTCAGCGACTCCAAATTTCACGGCGCAGATAATCTCTGTATCTGAGAGTCTGGAGTGAGGATGGTCATTAGCTGAATGAAGCCATTAGGAGCGTGTAAAACAGTTAATTACACGTGCAATCTCCGGAGGAGAGGAGGATCAGAGAGTGATTATAATCAACATGGATAATGACAGAGTGAACACTGTTCCTTAACTGAGGGTGAAGTTTATAATCTGAGGCTATTAGGGAATCTAAGGCTATTAGGTAAAATATAGTGTCGCCGAGATTATGTGAAAAAGATGGGGAAGGATAAAATCTGTCAAACGACAATAATATAATATAATGGACTGGTATCAAAAGAATTTAAACGAGAAACAATGGTTCTTTAAACAACAACACAAGTATATTTGTGTGGTCTATGACGGAGGAGTTTCATACACAAAAATGGCTAGATAGGCAGGTATTCAGAAAGAAATGAGAGGAGGATCATTCGAGTGATTATAACCAATACGCATAATGACGGAGTGAACTCTGTGCCTGAACTGAGGGTGAAGTTTATATCCGGAGGCTATTAGGCAAAATTAGTGTCACCGAGATTGTGTGAAAAAGATGCGAAGGTACGTCAAATATACAAGTCGTATCTATTGTGGTATTTATACAGAGAAAGGAATCTTTTGAATCTTTTGTATATACAATGAGTGTAGAGATTTCAGGAATAAAAATACTATTAATATTCAATATTCGGTCATAAATAAACTGTTTCATAATGTAGGTAATTATAGTACAGTTAAATTTTTAAGTATTTGTCACCACTGACCTTTCTGTATACCGTTAAAAATATCGTTTATATATCATCGAATTCACTGAATTTCTCAATTCCAAAACCCACCAAGACGTTGTATTTTTACATACAATCGAACAATAATAATAATTGTCGTTGTTGGCAATATTCTGCTAATCTCGTTGGTTTTCCCGGCCATAAACCGTAAAACGCTCATAAAGGCTCACTTTAAAATTCAAACGAGATTTTAATATCGATTGTTCGACAATATGTATGTTGCATTCTTTTACGATGTTTTCGTTTTGAGTTCACGCTTGGTAGAATTTTACTGCCGCATTTATTATAAGCTCGGTATTTGCAAGAGTCGAGTAACAATCATTGCACTCATGGCTGTTTTTCCACTAGACGGCACGGCAACGGCATAATATCGATATTTTTTCGATACCGTGGCTCTTGTTTTTCCACTAGCAAGGCTAAAACGTTCACCTCTGGGCGCACACACACACGCGCGCATGCTTCGTACGAATATAAAACATGTGCAGTTTGGCAGGCCGGACTCTTTCTACTATGTCGCCGACGATACTGACAACCGGTGGGTATTAATGCCGTTCCATTGCCGTGCTGGCAAGTGCAAAAGCGTGTCATATTATAATTTTACTGACTTGTATACGTTCTCTCTTCTGTCGACATCGACGATACCGACTGATAACGCTTTATCAGTGGCTAAGAACTGGTCCTCACAAATAAAGTTTCGTTGAGTCGATACGCAAAGAAGACGATACCGTGCCGTTGCCGTTGCCGTGGACGTGTCGTCTATGTCGTCATTGCACTCCGTATTTTCCCCCGTTGCAAACAGAGGTTGTCAACGGCAAAATAACTGTAAAGTATATAATTAGCAGTAACCTCGTGTCGATAAACACAGGTCTGTATTGCATGCAAAGGTGTTTTATTGAAATACCAGTATTTTGTTGTAATCTAAACTATTTCGCGCGAAGTGTTAATCTGATCGTTTTTCCTGACGAGAGTGCATATTTGCAGCCAACTGATGGGTATCGGGCGTAAATATGTTGTGTACAACTATATTTTGTTTTGTATATAAAAAAGCTTTATTATAATTCATTTATTTTAATAGAATGTTAAAAATTCCAGTATAAACCAAGGCTTCTAACAGCAAATATCAGAGACAGCGACGGGACCGACGCCCTAACGTGCCCTCCAAAACACTGAATCTTTTTCTTCCAATAAAAGGTGATTCACCCTGTATTGTCCTAACCAAACTGGAAAACTTCACAGAGAGATAAATTGACAAATATCATCTTACCTGAGACTCGAACCCAGGACCATGACCCCATGGCCCCATATATATATATATCGTCGTTACAAAAAACTATATCAGTCGGTAGGCGGTTTAAAAACTCTAATACCAGCGTTCATCTGCTCGATCGGCTCGAACTATGCAGTAAAAACGTATTAGATTATTGAAACTAAAGTAAGAAATACTAAATACTTATTTCATTTACATTCGAAAACCCTTCATCAGACTCCGAATGTCCCGAAACATATCGTGAAGCGAGTAAAAAAAACCCAACTGAGTGCCCGTGTAAAAATACATACATACATATAATCACGCCTTTACCCTCATGGGGTAGGCAGAGCGTAAACTACCTAAACAAAGGCCGTTCCGCCACGTCTGACAAAGTTTTGAGGGTTATTTACTATGAATTTGTACGAATATTGCTGTAGTGACAGGTTGTCAGCCCATCGCCTAAATTACAATATACTGAAACCCTCTGATCCCTTAGCTGGTTTTTACAGCATGCCTGGGAGGATATGCAGCTGGGACATTCTTTGTTTTTCTCTCACTCCCAGTTCAGCATGGAAGCAAAAACAAATATTTTAGTAATAAAAATACAGTTTACTTAAATTAGTTTTTAAAACTATTTCTCTTCAAATATGACTCAGTTATTAAGTACAAGGCTTCTGTGCAAGAAATAGCGTGAGATAAGGCGATACCATCAAAAATTATGCACGAAACACCAAGATTTCGCGCGGTTCGAGAACAAATCATTTGAATAACGTGTTAAAACCATATAACTGCCAACGTGCAGGTGACTTAGCATCTCGTGACTCGTCTAAGCGAACATGAGGATAACTGAACCGCGAAACGCATGGTAAGGGTCCTTGTACACTGTGCAAGTAGCTGGACCAAGCGAAGGCACGTGTAAGTTTAACCTTCAAAAACTTTTTGGAGGATAATAGGAGGTGTAGTTTTGAGACCGAATGGCATGCGTAGTTAGTCAAACGGCAATCGCAAGACAATGAGGTACTTGCTAATTTGTCAACATGTAGGTGACTAAGCATCTCGTGACTGGTGTAAGAGAACATGAGAATAGCTGAACCGCGAAACGCATAGGAAGGGTCCTTGTAGACCTTGTACTCCTTGCCACTTTTTGCTTGCACATTTTATGACGCACTTGCGAATATAACGTACTTGCGCATATGATGTACGTACGCATCACTTAAAAGTGAGGAAAAGACTGCCGTGTATGTAAAAATAGAAAATGCTTGCGCAAGAAGCCCGTGAATTTCAAGCACACATAGACTGCTCAGGACTTAGGACTCTTTTAGGATTTACAGGATACATACAACTCGTACATTAGTCACCCATATTCAAAAGCTCCTAGACTAGTGATGACACATTCACTATTACTCTGATCAAGAACAAATTCCACCCCACAAAAAAATTACATGAGCAAGCTACTTGCTCCGTGTACAAGCACCCTAACTTCACGCCAATCGCCAATATACCGGAACGCAGGTGTTTCAACGCTGCCGATGCGATACATAGATAAGAGTATAAGTCCAACGATCGACTATCAACTCCGATCATATTTGAAAAAACGATGAGTGATTCTAAACGTTAAATAGACATGATAATGGTTTCATTGGATTATCTTTAAACTCATCTTTAAAAACAATGTGAACTGAAGTAATCGAGATTTTCTTTCAATCACTGTGCTATAAGGACGTTAAATCTTTTACGGATTTACAAGGTAAAAAGTCCATTACAAATTTGCAATTTTATTATAGACTTACGCAGAAGCTTTTTTAATAATAGGCAATAAATATCAATCTCTTAGTTTAGTCAAACGTAGTAACAAATAGTGTACGTACGGACATAATTACAGTCAAAGGGTAACCACAGTGCACTTTATGTTTTGTTTCGACCTTTCAAGCAATTACACGTGAATACTGGGTGTGAACAAAATTGTCTAAGGACTTTTGTAGGTTAAATATTCGAAATTGGATACCAGCTCGCAGCATTGACATTTTATTTTTCCACTATATGATCATTGTATTATGATGATAATATCTGACAGATCATATTAAATGATTTTTGTTAACATCTTGTATGAACTGTCATTTAACATTATTATAGACTAGCGACCCACCCCGGCTTCGCACGAAAATCATCAGTGTTTCTCTATGCATGTATTAAACATATAAACCTTCCTCTTGAATCACTCTATCCATTAAAAGAAACTACATCAAAACTCGTTGCGTAGTTTTAAAGATCTAAGCATACATAAGGATATAGGGACAGAGAAAGCGACTTTGTTTTATACTATGTAGTAATAATGTTAAAAGACAATAATATTATGGAAAAAATAATAGAGAAAAGTTTTGCATTTGAATTCTGTTTGGAGTCATGACGATTGGCCTTAACCATCCTGCCTAAGAATATGATCAATTCTGCATACACCTTGCATAAAACTATAAATGTATAGTGTAGAGAATACCACATGATACTTTGTTCGAGTAAGGTGTTCCCACATGAACGCTCAGATTGATATCGCCACTTAGCCGAGTCAGCTGCTGATGCAATTAGCGATGCGCTGACGCAGGCACGGGGATTTACTATAAAACACGCCTTCAATGTGAAAATCTGTACGGCACTTTACAACAGACTAATATCTGTTTACTTTGGATACATCAGGGATGACGGTGACGCAGAGTCGGTAAGCATGCTTATTAACCTGTAGATAGTGTGGTTGGCTGTGTATAAACTTAGCTTAGAACATTACTCTATTTAAGTAACACTCAGTACACAGTTGTTTACTATTTCTAAATAAATAAAATAAAATGAAATGCTTACTCAGATAAGCTCAAAGTATCTACCTAACAGGGTTTTCCAAATACCGCTGAAGCTTGACATTTTAATCCGGTAGTTTTATTATCTCCGTTCGTGAACAGAGTACCTAAGTAGGTATTACTGGAAAACTGAAAACGATAGAAGAAGAGCTAACAGCTGAAAAGTCATAGATGGAATAGCTGCAAAGTAGAAAGCCAGTATCTTTAATCGAACGAATATAAACTCAAATAAAACAAACTAACTAAACAACTCCTTACAGAACCTTTCAACAAATCACCCGCAATACACGTAAGGCCCATCCATTCTCGGGACGTATATCTCATCGCGCACGGCAGCCTAATTGAAACGGTGAAAAATTGCGACCACATACAGGGTCTTAATGTCACTGCCTCGGGCCGGTCCTAGTTACGACTGTCGTGTTTGTCTTTAATCGTACAAGAATTATTGCTGCAAAAAGGCACGCTATGTTAAAGGACGCTTTAAAAGGACAACGAGGTGATGAAGATGTTTGTTTTTTTTTTAATGTTTTTGTACGAGTTTTGTGAAGATAAAGAAAATCAAATTGGTTGAATCAGAATAAGTAGACAAGGACGTACATAAAAGTTACAACTTCTGACCCTGGTAATTTCAAGATAACAACAGACAATTAACTAAAAAGATCATTGTCCAAGCCAAGCATAAAACGAGCGTGGAGCTAATAAACGAGATAGCTCACAATATTGCAATACTATGATTAACTATTGTTAACGCAGCACTAACCACCATAACCTTATCTAAATACTGGTTACAATAAAGAGTCTTACACAATATACAAGCCAGATAATAATCTGAAAATTTACCAATAGAACACCGAGTTTCGATTCAATATTGGCCATTCTAAAAGCTCCTTACACAAACCCGCTGTCCTTACTTTTACAAACAAACAAACTGATAAATTATAGCAATAAATATGCTCCTGACGACATACCTTGTATTAAAATTTAATGAAAATGATAAAATAAATGTCATACTTTAATGTTTTAAATGCGAGTCGTTTTCTGGTTTTTGTTGATTACAGTATTTACATGGCTTTTGCTCAGGGAGAGTTGAGTGAATATTTTTAATGCCAAATGATCATAAATGATGAAGACATTTTATGTAAAACTTTTAATTTAGAAAGAGGTTCCTGCTTTTATATCTAAAAGTGAATGTAGAGCAACAACGATTAAAAGCCGTTAAGGGCACAAAATTTTTAGGGGCACGTAAAAGAAAAAGATTTAATATATTGGACTACGTCGATATAAGGAAGGACATTTGTATTCTGTCAAATGAAAAATATTCAAATTTTTCACATTAATACTTACACTGTATAGTAAAGTTCCCACAGGAGGGAGTAGTCATTAGAAGGCTATTACAAAAATTATGAATACAATAGCGTTTGATAAGTTAGACTATTAGCATTAGGGTATGAGCATTTGCGTAAGTAACTAGGTACCAACAAGAAAATACTTATTAAAATATATTAATACAATTTAGACCTACAATCAGTTAAAGAGTACATGCAAGATACACTGCTCTGTGCTCTGCATTAATTTCTTAATCGACTTTTACGACATACATATAATCACGCCTTTATCCCAAATAGGGTATGCAGAGCGAAAACGACTTAAACAAAGGTCGTTCTGCCACGTTTGACAAAGACTTTAGGGTTATTTAAGATATATTTTATATTGCTGTAGTGAGAGGTTGTCAGCCTATCATTTAAATTGCAATATATAGAAACCTTTGAATCCGTTAGCTGGTTTTTATAGCATGCCCGGATGGAAATGCAGCTGGCGCATTCTATGTTTTTCTTTCGCTCCCAGTCCAGCATAGAAGTTTTACGACATCCGCAGAAATATATGAAATTGTGCTATCATGTTATGACACGGTGAAATACTTCCTGACACTTTGCCTACTTCACTAACGAAAAGCTATTAGTACCTCAGAGGGCACGGTCACGCGGACCTCAGCTCTCAGTCGTTAGGACGCCATTACGAATGATGGATGACCGACCACCGCCGCCGGCGCAGCCCGATGCCCGACGCTCCACAAATTAAATTTAGAACGTTAATGTGTTACAGTACACCGATAAAGTGATTACAGTATTGTACCGGTGGTTATTGACTTTGAATTCGTGTATAAATTTGACTATAGAATGCCTAGATTTAGATTGTATACTCAGAATATTAGGTATAAATTTGAAAATAACTCTGTGTGTAAGTTTGTTTATATTTCACGTGTAAACGGCTGAACGAATTTTCTCGATAATTTGTAGTATTTAACAGATGATGGTCATAAAAACGGACAGAGGTTTCTCACGGAAAAACTTATATAGTCGCAGAACGGAGAGCTAGTAGGTATTAACTTAAAGTATTTAGTACCAATATTAAATTGTCTAGTAAAAATGTAAAGGGCAACAGTAAAATAATAGTGGAAAATTATATGAAAATACAGGTTCTTTATAAGTTTATAAGGCTATCATTTATCAAGATACAAGTTAAGATCCAACCGTGGATCGAAAGTTTAATTATAACTGCTATAAACACGTTAAATTCTTTAATTAAAATTGTAGCACCTCCGTTTACGATTACTTTTACACCGTCGTTCATTACATAATTTCAGATCCTGAAAGTGGCTGTACATAGCAGTCGATATCGATAATAAACTCGATACAATGTTTCGATAACTTCTCGGACGCATTAACGTACAGTACGAGAACGCTTCAATTTAATGAACGTGGTGAAATGAAGAACCAACGCCACCAATACAAACGTAGGGGAACACAAAGTTGATATTTGACAATTTGTCCGATTTCTCAAATTTGGTTCGCACAATACAATACAAGATACTTTATTGCACAAAAAAACACAAATACATACAGCAGAAAAGTAAGGAAAAAAACAGTACAATATAGGCGGCCTTATTGCTAAAGCAGCGATTTCTACCAGGCAACTTTTGGGTAGTAGGATAGCACATAGCAGATTGCGGGATAGTGCATAATACACATTTAATCACGTAAATCTCTGTAAGAAAAAGATTCCGTGTTTGGAGGGCACTTTAAGCCGTCGTTCCCGGTCTGACTTTGACAGTGGTCGTTACACAAACCATGTCAGAGGAAGACCAGTTCTTAATACACGCAGCGCCTCCACCCACGTTCATTTAAAACGTTGTCTTGACGTGGCTATAGGGCTCGCAACATTAAATTTATAACGTAATTCGGATTTAATGAACACAAATAACATTTACGGGTCCCGAGGAGATGTAAACTGCTTTAATTGCAGGAGAACGGAGTTGCTACCGAATCAACACCTCCGGTTGAACCCCAATCGAGACATAAACACGATATTATAACACAGGAAATACTCTGATGGCAAGTTTAAATTGTAATTTCGTTCAAACTTTTGACAGGCTTCTACCCCGTGAGGGATACAGGCGTGGCTATAATGTATGTGAAAATAGTTACCGTTAACTCTACGCAAGATTTTTATAGACACGAAGTAAGTGTATGTCTTCGATGCTGGACTGGGAGCGAGACTAAAGTCTTCCATGCTGAACTGGGAGCGAGAGAAAAACACAGAATGTGCCAGCTGCATTTCCTCCCGGGCATGCTGTAAAAACCAACTAAGGGATCCGAGGGTTTCTGTATACTCGTATTGCAATTAAGGCGATGGGCTGACAACCTGTCACTACAGCACCTACAAATCTATCTTAAATAACCCTCAAAACATTGTCAGACGAGGCGGAACGACCTTTGTTTAGGTCGTTCATGCACTACCTATCCCATCAGGGATTAAGGCGCGATTATATGTATGTAAGTAAGTGTATCGTTTTGGTATTTCGTAGAGGTATAAACGATGCTCTGTCAACCGTGCACTTTCCTTTATAACAGCCGGAACTCTGACCTCGTGAGAAAGCCGAGGCCGCTCTGATAAATGGGCGGTATGTTAACTCGTCAGTGTGTAGTGTACATACGAGGTAGTGATAGCGGCAGATGAAGGAGCAGCCGCTGAATCAACAATGAGCAGTGTGACCAGGTGGCTGGATCAAACTATTTGGAAGTTACCAGCTGTTTATTTTACCATGTAAGAGCAGACCAGTTACAATTTAAGAAATCTTGCAGACACGGTTAGTCTTTGATAGCTCTTAACTCAAGAATAGAAAAATCTTAAATATACGTTAAGACCAATTTCCAGATTCAAAACGATAGTTTTTGAGATACTTTCAGCAGTTTTCTAGCTGAAAGATAGATTTAGTAAGATTAAAGGCATTTTCAGTGGATTTTAGGTAAGATTTCGATTGTTGCGATGGTCACACTGAACTAGGCAGACGGTGGAGCGGGAGATGTAATTCTGTGCGGTGGCGTGCGCGAGGCGTGTCCGCGCTTCATCGATCGCAGCTTCCGACTCCTCGACGACGTCTGCTCCGCGCACCCCTCGCCCCGCACCCCCGCGCACGTTAGCGCCCCGACCGACTGCATTTACCACCCGGGGGGTGGGTCATATACACTACATACCTACCTGTCTACCGTCTGCTAGCTAGCATATTTTTTAAAATTGAGTCTGTTTTCAGTCGGATTTTCTTTTTATACACTTTAGCTTTTCAGTTTCACTGCTGATCACGTTACGCCAATCCATCGCGTTTTTTTTCCACTTGTACAAATTCATTTTCCTGTGTCTATTTGATGTACAGATTTATTGTAGGTACAAATCGCACAAATTTGACGTACAAAATGTTACTTTGACTTCATAGTGAATGATTTACTGACAATTTAAGTATGATGATCATTAAAGTGTAACCACCTAACTTAAAGCACACTTTTTCAAAATACATCCTCAAAAATTCAACTCTTTCAAACATGTGAGCTGTCAAGAAGGGGTCTGAATGCGATGAGCGTGTTAAACGACTGTATTGTGGACGCTGTCACTCAGAGGTCGGTGCCTTTGGGACCCTGGGGTCCCTGGCCCTAGCCACGTCGATATTATCTCACCTCACTAGGAAGCCACTCACTCCTAACATGGGGAAAAAAGAACCTTAATCTGACATAGATCGATTGTCGGCCGATATTAATCCGCTGTTTTGGAATCGGCTATCAAACTTTGTGTTATTAGTGAGATGGGATATTTTGTTAAGCAACATGTGTGAAAACTAGCCGTTAAACCAACTTGCTATAAAAAGGGCTCAGACTAAAATCTACGCCAACTATTGTTTATCTACCCCGTACCCCCCCTCAGCAAGTCCCAATCTGAAAATAAAATTATGCGGGGTCTGCCACCACTTTAGATATCTAACCATTTTACATTGTTAAGAAACAGACCTTTTTCACAACACAGATACATCCAAAGAAAAAAAGAAGCAAATATCTTATCTCTGAATCAGAAATCTTGTCAAAACGGTTAGCTAAGCGCGGGATTAAGCGACAACTACAAAACGTGAGACGTGTCGAGTTCAGCCGCCGCTTACGGCAGTAAAAGATCGTAACCCGTTACCACGCCACCCACAACTCTTTGTGTCACGGAATAAAGCACACATTCCCACGACCACCCAGTTTATCGAGCAATACACTTTTCGAACACCGAACAATTTGAATTCCGTCTGATCTCGGACGACACTGATCCGTCACCGATAACGCACTTTAGCAGCGTTTGGTGACAAGTTACTTGTTCACTTGTAATCTGACGGATTAAAATATAAAATACACGTCTCTATTAATAGTCGGAGTCGGCTTTTTCGACGGCGATTAAGACATCTTCAGCTTTTACCGCTGCCGCCTGCGCACAGCTAATTGCTTTATATGCCCGCTAATACGCCGTTAATTTTGCCATTACAGCGCTGACGGAAGCGAATTATGAATATTACATCTATAAATTCTTTTATCTTCGGACAAGTCGTCCATAATTTACATTAATAAAATAATAACTACACAAGTTAAGCAGGTTTAATGAGGCATCGGGGTAATGTTGCTACGCTCGCTACAGATGCGTAAACAGTTCAGTCGGGGGCCGAATATGAAGCGTACATGTGTATTTAGCCCCATGTAAGGTTCCAGTCGGGTTGGTAATGGGGGCTGTGAGCAGCGAGGTGAGGGTGTGCGTCTGTGTGCGTCGCTGAAACGTACGGAATAAAACGGGCACCCACTCTAATACCGGCCTAGCAAGAATACTTCGGAACCCTCCCTGTTTATTTACGAAATAGGAAGCGCGTGCCTATCCACCTACCTATCTAACTAGCTAGACGTTTCAACAATTCCAGTGGACATTCTCGGATTTACACCAAACTGTTTCCAGGCACGCAATATTGAGACATAAAAACTTATCAACGTCCGTTAATAAAACTAATTAGCCTCCCCACTAATTGCTATTTATAAGCTATGTTTTACAAGTCGACAGTGTCAGAGGTCACGATGACATCAAAACACGAAACTTGAAAAAGGAAAAAAAGACAATTGTTACATTAAGTAATTCTAACAGCTCTATCATCAGGTGAGTTCTGACCCTTATTAGACAAAAAAAGACTGAGCTATTACAAAATTTTAGTAGTTATTAGCTACTAAGCGGCAGGATTATTGTTGTGATAGTGTCATGAGTGGTCAACTTCAAGTGGTTTGACTTGCAAACGCACCTGTACGTCTAATTCGTCCGCATGTTAATGAGTAGCCGAACGGACGAACGGAACCACGGGTAACCCGACGCTCCACCTGTCCCGATATGAAATAATTTTTATTTACGAAGCCCTCCGGAGATTATGAATATTTTCGACGTGCTATCGCTTCGCATCGGCCTGCATAGGTATTATGTTACCGGTAACCTATGACGATCCATAATTTATAGTCGGACGCGACACGTACCGGACAGTGTGGTATAAATATAATTTTCACTTGCCGCCTTCTCTAGTAGTCTCCTGGCAGAGTTATAGGGGTCTCGTGTTACAGTCATAATAAAATTTCTCGAAGTTGACTGTTTACCTATAAAAATTGATCGCTTTGTCACTTTGTTCATACATACCTTCGCCCACAATGTAGAGACGAGATTTTGTACGATTATGCATCAAAACCTTCAATATCCCACTATAAGATATTATTACAGAAAGGACTATTATAAAACATTTTCAGTATGATTCAAGATTCAATAGAACAATTTTGTAAATCATTTTCTCTACAACGTCCTGGGAAACCAATTAAAGCGCACTAAACGTTGGCTGAAAACAATGCGTCAAAGGCGAGGTTTTCTGCATAACGAGCATATCCTGGCTTGTAAGGCGTAGGCTCCGGCGAGGGTCATCAATCATGCACCTCCCCTCCCACCGTCGCCCCCGCCCGCGGCGCCCCGTGACGAATGCCAACCCAAACACCATTGTGGCGATGCCACCCACACTCGCGAAACAGAGAGAACGTAGGCTGGGAACAAGGTTCTGTATTCGAAATTTTGTTGGTTTGCATGATTTTAAGGTTTTACTGCTACACCAAAAATAATAATTTCTTGTTTGCTTGTTGTTTTTATGATGATTAACAAATTATGTTCAAAAATAAAATACTGACCGTAACAAAAATGTAACTAAACTCGTAAAAACTAAATGTGGATTATGTTTTATGTAGCATGAAATCAAGAAAATATGCGGGCTACTACCCAAAATGTACACTTTTCATGTAAGTAAAACGTTTTTGCAAAATCACTGGGTGAGACAGTGTTGCATAAAAATGTGGAACCCGAAATCGAAATGATGTTCGCTTGCGAGAGCCAGCAAAAAATTGTTTTGTGAACGCTCATTGACACGTTCTTTTCAACGGCCACTACAATGGTATTGTCGCGTAATTAATGGCCTGCACCAGCCTGCACCTTGCCCTGAGGAAGTAAGTGCCTTCGTAGAAAACCTCCCGCAGAGACTGAATGCAACCACGGAACGCTAAAACGCCGTAAATGGCTAGTTTCCCTTTTTGGCGTTTACCACACACGCCGTTTACAATAACTGCGGCAGATTTATACGCGACGTAAAATTAGCACTAACGTAGACAGCGGGGCCGGAGGAAATTTATAGCAAGTAGGCCGTTCTATCTAGGTTCTGCCTATCGATTCCGACTGTAGGTAACCGAGCCCGATTCAATCCGCCACGGTCCTCGGGGAATGGAAGTGAATGCATGTGCAATTAATTGGCTTATCGTGGGTTTATTGATTCGGTAAGGCGATCCGTTTTAATTGCCGCCATCGCTCATTTGCCGCTGATTGGCTACCGGCATACCTTCCTAATAGTTTCACTGGTAAACCGGCAGAAATGGAAAGTCGCCTGAGCCAATATGGCAGTAGACCAAAATGTGTGATCGCGCTTTGTTCGGATAAGAAATTTCAATTAACGCAGCTAATTAACAGCGTTGCTTTTAATAAGCGAGTCACTGTCAGAAATTGCTATTTCGAGAATTGAACTGTACCGTAGCTAACAAGTTTAAAGGATTTGCTCGCCTTGCGTTCGTTCGAAGTTCGAAATGCGTAGCAACAAAGTTCTCCTTGTTCAAGGGTATTTTCTTAAATTGTGTAATTATGTATCGTAAAAAGGGTAACAAAACACAAAGTCGGTCGCTGAGCATATGTCGCGAGGAGCCGCTATTACAGCTAATTGGCAGTCGGCGCTTGCCTCGTGTGTTTACTACTGCATTTGTCACTTCCCCTCCACTAATGACATATTACGCGCCGATACTCCCGGGAGCCTTTCAAAATAAACAAATGTTAGTATTCAGGCACGATGGGGAAACATGAATACGAAAGAACGGTTCATATCGTTATTACTGACGATGTCTATTCACCGAATGGTATTGGTAACCCTGAATAAATGATAAGCAACGTAATAATTGAGCCAAGTGGCGCGCCGGCAGCCCTCAGCGCTGACTTGTGGCAAATAAAGTTATCAATAATCACAATTTGGTTAATCGCCCGGGGCAGCCGCCGTTCGGAGCGGCTCATAATAAAGATATAATATCGCCGGCGGTGTGCTCTCCCGAGGGTGACGAATCGCTCGTCCGATTAACTCTTAAACGACAAATAGAGGAACCCCGCGCCCCCGCCCGGGGGTAAACTAAGCCACGACTTCCGCTAATTATTCGGGGGAGCGGCTCCGCAAATACCGCCGTCCCCCTCTCTCTGCGAGCCGATGCACATCTCCGCAAAAACTCTGAAAACCAAAAATTTTCCCTTCTCCCGACGGGCGGTCATATTTCTTCCCTCTCACTCCCATTAAACACGCCGTAAACGCTTTCCTTTTTTCACGCCCTCGCTCTAATAGAAAGGCAAATTACGAGCTTACGGGCGCGGACGGGTGGCGATGTACGAAACCGCGTGCCGTACCTCTTGCGTCCCACTCTCTTCCGCCGCCCGCCATATTTCCCTCGTTCGGGAAAACGGGGGACGTCTACGTGAACTTTCATATGTTCGTACCACACGTCGGGTACCTAATACACTGAACACACTCGGACGACTGTTCAAATATTGAATAGCTTTCTTTACCCTTGTGGATTTCAATTTAAATGAATGTAGAGACGATATCAACTGTATTTTGCTATAGTGTAAAAGCTGGTCTCTTTCTAGGTACTAGTTTCCGAAAATCCATACTATGGATCTCATAATGTTTATTTCAAGAACGTGTATGTGTAAACTGTCAATATGTCATGTTACCGTCAGTCAGTTAGTCAGTCGACTCGAAAATATTCGCGAATTGTGCGAATCAAACTCCACTTCCAGCTATTTTTATGGGCCCGTTTTTTTCTGGTGTTTTTGTTCCGTTACCCCAAACCGGTCATGAATAATGCTACAGAAACACGCGTTCAGCTGTCACTCCGGGTTTGTGATGCATCAGCTACAGTTCGATCTTATTTTGTATTCCAAGCATAAAATATAGACCCCGCTACTACTCGTACTACTGCGACAATAATTATCAAATATTTTTGCCGACTCTACATCGACAGTCTATGTCAACGTTAACAACTCAATAAACACCAAAAATATGAAAAATTCGTGCCACGAATAACATGTTAATTCAAAATTAACGGCGCGCAATTTGTTGGCACGCGTGGATTTTCCCCATAAGCTGTCAGCTACGAGTGAGTTGTAAGTTGTAAAGTGACGTCATCACTGACGAGCGGCTCGCGTGACGTCACCGATACCCCAATGATGCAACGCCACGACGCAACAGTTCATAATTTACTATTTTCTAAAATGTGGGGACACGAAAGTTTCCTGTGCCCTAACTTACCAGACTGCCATTAAGACGTAGCCGATAAAATGATATGGCGCACGAGGGAACATTTTGAAATGAATATTTAACCCCTTGTATGCGAGGTAACCTCCAGCGTAAAAAAACCCTTTTTCTGCTGGTGTCACCAACCTGGTGTCAGACAAAAATATTAGATAGGTTCTGAAAATTTCTAGCTACTAGGAGTACCTCAAAGGCGTGATGGCGTATGTTACTACATACATACGTATAATCACGCCTTTACCCCAATATATACCAATAATGGGGTAGGCCTAAACAAAGGTCGTTTCACCACGTCTGACAAAGTTTTGAGAGTTATTTAAGATAAATTTGTAGGTATATTGCTGTAGTGACAGGTTGTCAACCCATCGAGTAAATTACAATATACTGAAACTCTCTGATCCCTTAGCTGGGTTTTACAGCAAGCCCGGGAATAAATTCCACGGGCACATTCTATGTTTTTTTTGTACTTATCTCATAAATTGTTGCAGCAGTTCCAGGTACAACAAATGAAGGTTAAATGCTAGCCAATCACATCAAAGACTACAACTAAGTAGACAAAATTGGAAAACGTGTCCAATTAAAATTGCGTGTTTTTCAACTGTAAATTATCAACCCGATGATTGCGAACAAACTAATCCGCAGTCATTAATCCACTTATACATAATTTCAGTATTGAGGAAGGCAGTAGTTTGGAAGACTTGTGTTTAATGTCTACTTTACGGTAATGCTAATCAATCGGTGTACATTTCATTACCTGAATGAATTTGTAGCAGTTACTCAAATAGCAAGTTCTTTTTTTTTACATTTTCTTTACGTATTGTAGAGTTATTACTCCGTGCTTCGGAAGGTACGTTAAGCCGTTGGTCCCGGTTAATATCGTTTAATACCGTAGATATTAGTCGTTAAGCCATATCGGAAGCCAGTGCTAAGCATTGGCGGCTTGAAAACTCTGACCTAATCTAGGATTGGGTCTGGTTTCCCTTCTGGGTTGCGGAGGTCAGATGGCAGTCGCTCTGTGTAAAAACCAGTACCTTCGTTCAATCCCCTGGATTAGGTAGCCGACCCCGTAAGATACGGGATAAGGCTAGGGAGATGATGATTGTAGAGTTATTACTAGATATTTAATAAGTAACTTAAGGACATGCTGGGCTGGGAGCGAGAGAAAAACATAGGATGTGCCAGCTGCATTTCCTCCCGGGCATGCTATAAAACCAGCTAAGGGATTTGAAGGTTTTTGTATATTGCACTTTAGGCGATGGGCTGTCACTACAGCAATATACCCAAAAATCTGTTTTGAATAGCCCTCAAAACTTTGTCAGACATGGCGGAAGACCTTTGTTTGGGTCGATTGCGCTCTGCCTATTGGGGATAGAGGCTTGTATGTATGATTGTATATAATTGTAAAAATTGTATATGATTGTATATAACTATAAGGATGGTAGGTCTTCTTTTTATAGTGGGGGGTTTGAGTCGATGAACGAACCGCTGAACCCTGGTGTCAGTTTAAAAAAAAATACTGTTTCTAAATTACTTCGCGACCAGTCGAGCTAGTTATAACTTAGTAAAGTGGCAGTAAAGTTGTCCAGGCAGTCATATCATAATACCTCTAATTCTGATTACTGAAGTTCTGTAACTTTGGCAGTCGTGGCGTGGTTCAAATTGCTAGTCAAACATAGGGCTGAACTATACTATTAGACAGGGTGTAAAAAGACTTAATTTTCTTTCGCATTTAAGTACCTACCTAGTGTTTGATCGTAGGTTTGTTCCCATATTTACCGTCTACGATAATAAATAGATCATATTATTTATTTGCCACTTCTCAATTATTTTTACAATGGGTTAATAGAGCTGTGAAATTTGACCTAATTCTAGACTCTACTCTGCATGCTCTATGCTCAGTTCTTATTTAAATCGTCTTACGTCAAAATAGTAATGCCAAAGTCATGTGTTCATTTACTATCCTGTTCTTATGTCAAAGTTAAGAAAGTGACAGCACTAGCTAATAATTAGTTAAGGAATAGTACCTACCATTATGTTATGATGAGGAATGAATATCGGAATCTCATTATTTCATAACATCTCTACAGAAAATATAATTTTCTGTTACAAATGTTTAGATAAACCTAGTAAAAAATAAATGAAACTAAAAATAGTTGTAAAGCATGGCAACTTTTGGTTGATTGTGTATACTGCCAACAGTACGACAGCTTTATAAAACGCTCAATGTATTTATCAATTCATTCTAATAAATCCTACTAAAGTATGCTATAACCTCTTTAGATCCTGTATATTCCGAGCCTAAACAGTGGGTTCCATGATTCGGTAATGAGCACGTAGTGGATTGCTGGCTCGTTTGTTCCAATGGCCGTCATTTTCGAGTTATCGACTTAACGCCGCGGAAATGGAAAATAACGAGTTTATGACTTCATCACTGGGCGGCGACTACGAATATAATTTGGTCGCATTAGATGTCATTTGTAGGCTCTATTTCAATAAATGCGCCTCAACATTCAACACTCGATGACATCCATCGCTGACTTTGTTTGTCGTGTGTACAAAACATTTTATTCTCGAGCAGCAATGGTTGTAGAATATTATCAAAGCTGCGCTAGACTAAAAATAGAGCCATAAGTTTGTCGGCTGTCATTACTACCTTTGTTTGAGGGTAGATTACAATTCTGTTTACGTTTGTTCCATTATTTTATCACGAAAATATTAGTATACAAATGGTCGTATCAAACAAAAGCTGTTGACAAAGACAGAACCGAATTTAATGATGATTGTGTCTGCACGATATCCACCTAACCTAAACCTTCTTTCGCAAAGTTGCATACAGTTACCTTTAAAGGTGTTTTGATGTTGGAATGAACGTCTAAGGTTTTCCCAAAGACCATCAAATATGGAGCTTTACAAAATACGTACATGCCTTCGCTATCTATCAGGAGGGCCGTATTATTGTTATTTGTCACCTATTTGGTACAAAAAAATGCAGCATCGTTTACATCTGTGGGTAACAAGCACCCACACAACCCTTACTTCCGTGGCGCGAGATACGATTACGTTTTTGTAACGAAACCACGGCCACCCGGAATCACCATAAAAATAATTTATTCTACACAGGGGTAGCTGTGAAAATTTAAGGCTCTCCTTCAAAAAAGTGACACCAGATGACGATTCCTAATACCCTAATACCAGTTTATCCTTTCATGTAACCCATGTGGGTGCGAAAGGGATGGCGAGAAGCTTTTTTTTGTGCTGTCGCCTGAAGCATTGGTTTTGTCGATTAAAAAATGTTCATGGCACAACTGGCATTGCTTCCGTGTGTCGACTGTCGACTGTCGATGTAGCGTGACTCTAACGAACCAACTCTAATTAACGTATCGACAGATGACACAAATAACAGCCCGTGTGTTCTGCTGATTGCTTTGTCAATAGCTACTGAAACGGTCTTGAAAGGTAAAGTGTAGGTACACAAACTTACACTTGTTTACAAGTAGGGTCTTGTAAACAAGTATAAGCTTGTGTATCTAAATTGTAAAACAAATGTACATTTTGTATAGCAATTTTCAAATGAACGTGTGCATTTTTATGCAAGGTTGGAAACGCGCAGTGATGCCTTTCAATTAAACGGGATGCTGTTTTGTCACAAAAATAAAAATAATTATGGTTGGTTTATTGACTAATTTACCCTTGTTTAAAAAATGAAGCCGAATATCTAGTTGGCAATACTCCTTCCGTCTAACAAATCTTAAAATCTTGAAACCCGCGTGTCGTTCAACGATCTATTCAAATAAAAACGTTTATTTTTCTTTGTACCCCAAACATGTTCAAATCTTGTTAACACAAGTAATGCGACAGTTCCGGGGTTTGAGGTCGAATCAGAGCCGAGAACGAGTCACGGGTCACGACAATGATAATACTGGCTCGTTTAGCCGCGCGGTTGCGCCGCTCGACCGCTCGAATATAGTCCTAAAAGCACAAGAATAGGACAACGTACAGAGGGAAACCCACATACAACCGCGTTGATTGCATACTACAGCAAAAATGTGGCACGCATAATATGAGCAGCTTCCGTGGACGCGGAAAAGACAGGAGCATATGCATAAATGCACTTTTTTTACCCTACTGTCAAGGAAGGGTTATGAATTTTGTAAGTTCCATTTTGCTATATGACGCCACGAGAGCTATACGCAAACTACACTCTCAACAAAATATTAACTGCTGTCTAAGGGCGCCCACTGAGGCTCAAACCTCGGCTTAGGGCGTTATCTTGAGATGATTTTATCTGAGAGAAAAGCATCTACTCTACTGCAGGCATGCTTATATCCCACATAGTTGGAAACTGTACAGAGCCAAATCTATAAACCTATTTTCGATGATAGGTAAAAAAAACACTATATCTACGGTACACTGTATCATAGCAAATAGGTTTATAGATTTGGCGCTGTATGGTTATACCTATCATAGCTATCTATACGGTTTCCAACTCTAATGCCTATAGTGTGCCTGCTGTGGTGGCACAATGCCGCCCCCTCGCGCCCACTTCATTACGCCTGTATTGTGCCGGCGCACGCGCTAGACCTGACTGTTGTGTGACTCTTGTGACCCGACGCCGGTGGCCGCCGACCGCCAGCATTCCGCATTACCAGCTTTTGTTTCTCCTCAGCAAACAGAACCGCCCGTCTGTGTAGTCCCTTAATTATGACTGATTGGATTGTTCTTGAAAGGTTGTTATGAAAACAGTTGTCTTTGTCATCCTTATGATCACATGTGCCAACACAGGCATTGACTTTATTTTTCCTTTTTGTGTAACCGTCTCTTTTGTTCTTCATTCATTATTATCATTTATCACAATTGTTTCCATCAATATTTTTCATCTTTCGAATTAATCGAAGCGACATTTCTCGTCGTTGTCAAGAAATCGCTTAACCACAACAAGACCTTATCCAGCACTTATCTCTGCAACTTGACGTTGAGAAATCTCCACACATATAATTTTATACAAAGATACCAACAGTACGAATTACCCAAAGTGCTTCGACGAAAACGGCGTAATTTTTCATCATAAACTCCTTAAAAGCTAATTTCGAGCTCGATGAGAACAGGGACGAATGAAGGAGAGGCATCATCAAGAGGGTGGTCATTTAACAGCCATTAACGCCTAAACATAATAAGCCGTGTTAAATAATTACGAAAAAAGGTGTAAAAGGTTGAACAGAGAGCTGCGCCGGAGTCGATGAAAGGCTGACGGACGCCGACGGAGATTGATTACGTAATCATGGACATCGGGTGATTTCGGGAATCTCATAGAGAGTAATCATCATTCATCTCACGGCTCGTTGACGGCGTATTGAAGAGCTGATAGCCGTCATGGAAGTTTTTTAACCGAGTAATTTAGGCAAAGGTTATTCGATTTGGATTTCGAAAGCTGGACTGATTGCACGGGAGTATTGTTGGTTCTTCTTGATCATTCAAGCCCGAACCTGAATTATAAAGATTCATAATGGGCTCGATTCTAGATACCACTGGCTAAAATTAAAATCTATCTGTCACTTTCAAAATAATAAAATTGAAAAAGGACAGGCGATTATGGTTTCACACTTTGTCCGCTAGTATTTGACGCGCATTTGCACGTTTCCCTAGTATTTCTGTAATTTTTCCGCCATATCGTATGACGGTGGATAAAAATGACAGATAACTCATAAAACCACCGAGAATAGATCTCCTGTCCATTTCCAATGTCTTTAGTCTGAAAGTGACAGATAGATTTTATTTTAGGTTTAGCCGGTGAATCTAGAATTAAGTTCAATGTTATGTATACACTACAGTACATGTAAAAAAATCTTAAATTTAACAGCCGAGGGGCATTCTATTAATGAAACCTATCACTTTCCTTTTGGGATATGGTTCTGGTGTCTTGGTACAAGTTGTACAACTCCCATCCAGTTCTCAAACGGATGAAATTTTGTAGTGTAAAACCATAATCGCGTAGATGATGCTAGCCACTCTAGCTAACTTAGATTTTACGAATGGTTACAATGACTTTAAGCTTCTTTAGTTTACGAGTATTACAAGTACACCGGTTATCTGCGACTGCTGCCACCAAATCGCGACCATTATCTCATGATTCCATACAAATCGACATTTCTGCAGAAGCTGCCAGAACTAACAAACTGTCAATGTGAATAGGCACTTAATGCCGTTAACAAAGGGTTGGTATCTGCTTGTCGACGCACAAATTAGCTGGCTATTGTGTGAAGTTGAACCGTGGCTTTCGTGTTGGTTTTACTCCTACGCCCATTGTGAGGTCGATTTTGATCGTCGATCTCGCTATTCCACTCGCACTCCACCCTATAGCAATCCATTTCAGCTTTCGGCATTACCAGACCCTCCATTGCTGCTTTTGTTAGACGGGTGATCTCAGTTTCTGACGCAACGTTTCAATGTACAGCTTGACGCACAGAGAAAAGTACAGTAAAGTGCCATTGAGATATTATCTCAGCTATTATTAGCCGGCCGATTCGATGTTTAAATAGATAATTATTTAATATTCGCTCCGACCGTATCCGTGCTCGATTCATTGTGATTGATTGCTTTAATTCGATCAATAATTGACGTAATGCTGGAAGCTTCTTTGAGAGGATGATCAATGATTTCATTGTTGAGTGTGTGGAATGAATCGGATTCGGTTTTGGATTAGGTCATTGTGAAATTTTTGTGGCTTGTTAAAAATCGATTTATTACGGATTGTGTCATATTTTGATCTTTATTATAAGTCTTTTATGCAATAATGTTTTTACAAACTATACCTACATACGTATTATTACTTCGGCTAGTTCTATTTAAACCTACCACCGGTCTATATTTTAATAATATTAAATAAAAATAATGTATATATTGAAAACTTCAATACAGAACAGAATTATATTTAAAAAAATGGTCTGTCACAATCCTTGAGCAGCAGTAAAACGATTTAAATGAACTTACATCAAATATTTGTTATCCTATATATTTTAAAGTATGCATCTCTTAAGAAAATCCGAGTCCCTTCTGTCATCTTTCACATTAGCGTCAATCAAATTTAGCTCGTTTATCCCTTATCTTCATTTCAAATATGGAATCAAAATGCACAATCGTCCGGTAGCTGACAGTTAGCGGCGCAAATCGCGACGCGAGCTGCGTGGGCGCATCTTATTGTGAACTCACTTCATTTTCTCCCATTGAGTCGACGCGACCGGTAGCTGACTTCGGTCACCATTAATCATCACAATGTACGAATATTAAATGATATTCTTGAATGGAAATAATTGTGAATTAATCATTTTTGTTCTCTTGACAATTCTTGTCATGCTATGTTACAGTGGTATTCATAATAACAACGGTTATAAGCTATAACGGCATTAAATTGACCGAAAGCTACTGTTTTTAATTTATTTAATAATATGTTCATTGGTCATTACAAAAGTAATTAATGTTAATAACTTTTTTAATTTTACGGAAACATTAACTTTACTGTAATTACATTATTATTATAGTTTTAAAATACGAATTAAACCTATACGTTTTACTCTACTAAAAGTTTGAATTTTAGATGGTCACGCGTTGAACTCTTTATTATGGGAGCTAAGTACCACAGCTAAATAACACATCCTACACGTCTGTATGGGACTGAAAGGTGCATTAGCGCAAAATAACACGTAGCGTCGAAAATTTCAATTAAAATTAATGCACATGTCCGGACCCCCCTCCCTTTCCCCCTAAAGAGGGGAGGCGAACGCGAACCGATTTAATAAAACTGATTACGGGGCTAAACCGCCGACTTCGCACTTGCTATTTCGCTGCCGATGCATTTTATACCCTAAAATGTTACGACGACAATAATACCCCTTTACAGCTACCCCCAATAAATGTACACCGTTATATTTATTTGATGACCTAATTCGACTCGGACCATACGATTTTATTACGTCAAAATACTACCAAACATGGACTTGTTCTTCCGTTGAAACAATTAATGAAAACTAGTTACTTCCATGCTGGACTGGGAACAATAGAAAAACATAGAATTTTCTAGCTGCCCTTCCTCTCAGGCATGCTGTAGAAGTCAGCAATATGGATTCGAGGGTCGCAGTGTATTGTAATTTACAACGGGGTGACAACCTGTCACTATAGCGATACACATTACCATCTACAATTGTCCTCAATATTTGTCAGATGTGGCGTAAAAGCTTAGTGAAGCGTTTGACGCTCTGCCTACCCCGTAACGGAAAAAGGCGTGAATTCATGTATGTATGTATGTACTCGTAGCTACTGCAGCTTACCGTCCTCGACCTTTCTACGTTACCGGTTGCAATCATCATATTTTTGACATTTGACTGTCGGTTGAATTCCAAATTTGAAAGAGTAAGGCAAAATAATAGCCACTACCCGACTATTACGGCACAACAGCCAGTAATCTTATAAAATACAACTTTTATAGAGCTTCCAGGCACCTGTTGGTACGATCACCGGCTCACCGCCCGTGCGGGGCAAAAACACCTATAACCACTCATAATCGAAGGTAATCATTGACTACAATAACTGTCAAAACGGCACTAAATATTGTTTGTTAAATGCCATAAGTTTTGTATTTTTTGTAACGGTCAACACCTTGGCACAAAGGAGTTGGGTGTAGTGGGAGTCGACCCAAACGCCAGGTGATAAAGGTTCCATTCTTTTCAACCGTACTCTTGGTTTGATATTCAAATGAGTCTTCTTCTGTCGAGTGGGTATCGAGTCAATCAACCCGATGAACCCTGGTGTCAGACTTTAGTAGCACAGCTATCAGGCCTCTGACATGGTTTGAGTAACGACCACTGCCAAAGACAGCGACCGGGGCGAAGGCTTAACGTGCCCTCCGAATCACGAAATCTTTTTCTTTTCGGACAATCAGGTGATTCAGCCTGCAAAATTCACAAAGTGATAAATTCTCAGATATCAACTTTGTGTTTCCCCCTGAGAATCGAACCCAGGGCCTCCGGATCTGGAGTCCATGGCCACTAGACCACGGAGGCAGTTATTCAAATGAGTAATTGTATTGCCTACTTGATCTACAAGAGGTTACTTGTGCACTTCAATTCTTAGCAAGAACTTTAGAGACCGTAAAATGACTCGAGTCCATCAGATTAATCATTAATTCTGCATAATTCACGAAGGCTTTTACTTGATTAATTGCACTGGGACCTTTTACAACGTCTAGAAAATCTTTGAATTGCTAGTGATTTTTCTGTTAGTAACAAAAATAATAAGTATGTAATTGTAGTTTTCTTATACGCAGAAACGGAACTAACACTCGTTTTTATACAGCAATCTCAAGATTGAGAGCAATATTAAGTATGGATTTGACAGACCACATTGTACTGAATTGACGTTTCTGATACGAACTCCAACTAGCTGTCAGTCTCAAATACTCTTTGTAATTACGGGCCCTAAACTATGGAAAATGATCAGAATGGTACTTGGCAAATAAAAATCATAATATACAGTAAACCTTTGTTCCTTATTGTTCATGCGTTTTTAATTTTGATTATATATGGGTAAAAAAAATAATGTATCAGTCAAGTTCATCTTACTCGTAAAAGACAAGTGCCTTATCTTATCTTATTTAGCCCACATCATCCCACTGCTGGACAAGTGCCTAATAAGTATTTTTTCTACGACATTCCTGTTTGCACCACAGAAGTGCACCAGGGCTGCACCACCCGTAATGCATGACATTATCGTGGTGCACGTCCGATCCTCATCCAACATGGCCGTCACGTCCTCAGACACCGGCTCGTAATTGGCACGGTATTAAAAACCGATAAAAACCATTAATACCGCCGGCGATCGCTCAAATTGCGGATACGAACAATTTACGTGAACCCGCCTCTCCCCTGCCCGACACCAGAAGAAAGTTAAGCAATAAAAACTTATTATAGGATTACATCTCCACGTACATGTATATCTAATTTCTCGGTACACTGCACCTATAGCCCCCCTGAGACTGTGAAAGTATTCGCGTTCGTTTTTATTTAATTAACGGAATTATCCACACTTAATCCAATAATCAGTTCAGTTTTTATAAACCTTAGAATATATATGAATTATCCTTTCAACGAGTTTTACGAATCGACAGCAAACCACAAGAGACGTTGCAATAACGTTGTTAACATTATAATACGACAGAGCGGCATAAAAAGCGCAGGTTATGGACTTACGGAGTTCACACCCGAATATTTTGGTCAAGTCATTGTATCGAGAGGTCCGACATAAATCGTGGCCGGTTAGCTCTAACAAAGTCACTCGGCAGTAAAGTGGCCGAGTGTAAATCAAAACGACGAATCGAAAAAATGAAAAATAAACATATCGAGACAAGACCGACATTTCTCGCGGAGCTGGCAGCTCTAGTGACGCGCCGTTTCGCGCCCACCCGCTATCGATATAATATCGTGTTACAATATTTATTAGTATTTTAAATTCCAATAATAGGCTTACTTACGGGCATCAATACTACTTATAGGCTACAACAAATTCCTAGCTGTTTATAATAGTATCAACAGTTGTTATGATATTTAACAGGCGAATTATATTACTGTTAGAGTCAAATTATAATAAAGTCAACCAAATATTAGAAAATAAAAGTGAGGGGATTAAATCGATATTGTTATCGACGAATTCCGTCTGGAGGGTCACGGAGCGGATTTGGAAAGGAGCGGATTGTGCATCGCAATAAAAAAAGACAAGCGTATTACGGGATGTCCGGAGATAAGAGGCCAGTTTATGTTTTCATATTAAGTTTGTCATAAAAATGAGCGCAGTAACACGCTTTACGATTATTGGTGTTTTTGTTAACTTAAACAGTTTGTGAGTTTTGAAGTTTCCAATTTGGGTTTAGATTTATACTCTAAACTTTGAAGTGGCATGTAGGTACTTCGTTTAGGTTGAAACGACTCTAGGGAGTTTAGACTATATCAGAGCTTAACATATACATCTATATTTATTACTAAATGTAAAACAAGTAGCCAAAATTATTGGAGATAACATCAAAAACCCGACACAAAATAAATTTATCACGAGGAAGATACAAAATGAATACGCACAACAAAAAAATAATAGACAAAGCATTGTAAAGCAATTTGAAAACACGCTCCACGAACCCCCTACAAAATTTGTCTCTGATATCCCATTTTGATTGGACGGGTTGATTTATCTCTTGTTTAGACTCGTATGCGAAGATAACATGATCTTGATACTTTTATTATTAAAACAAATACTTCGGAACGCACTAATAAAATGTAAAATTATGTTAATAGAAATTCCACGACCGACCTCACTGTAGGTTCAAAGATGTCAGCCATTATTAAGTAGACGTTCTTGTACGGTGGCTTGTCACTCATTTGTATTCTAATTTAACTTTTAAATATAATTTTTATACTTAACTAATGCGTTTGTGAAAAAAACGTTGTAAAATTGGAGTGAAAACCGTTAGAAATGTAATTTAAAACATAATATTTTAGGGGTGATTAGAAATATTATTGACCAGACCATTGATCAAATAACTAGGATGAACATAGTTTTATGATTAATGTCATATTAACGTAAAATCAAACCCTAGAATTATTGCATGTAAAATTGTTTGCGTGAGTTATAGAAACAAATAGGCCAAAATATGGAATGGTACATAGCAGCTCCTCTATACGGTGACATAATAAAAAAAAATGCAACATATCAAATTACATTGGTCGCATTACAACCGGGAGAGTGTTACAAATAGGGTCTCCCTAGAGGGCGCACTCTCCGAAACACTGATACAGTGATTTGGCCTAACTGCACTTGTTGCGAACCCTCCCTTGTTCTCCAATCACAATAACATATGACACGAGACTAAATATCCGGATTATACTGGATTAGAGACATTCTATGCACTTGTTTCTGAGCAAACAGTTTACTGTTGACTTTTTAAATAAGGTTTGCGGTTACATGGTTTTTCATTTTTCTCTTATTGTTCTACCGCTCATATTCGGGGTGTAAGGGACAGCGTCACGCAAACTGATAGGGATTGCTCAGTAAATGAAACTGAACAACAATCAGTAGGACATTTTTCAGGAAGTAAAAAAATATAGGCTTTTCCATACATTTTGTATGGGAAGGTTCCATGCTGGACTGGGAGAGATAGAGAAACATAGAATGTTCCAGCTGCCCTTCCTCCCGGGCATGCTGTAGAAGTCAGCAAAGGGGACTCGAGGGTTGCAGTGTATTGTAGTTTGGGCGATGGGCTGACAACCTGTCACTATAGCAATACTAATTACAATCTTTAATTACCCTCAATTTTTGTCAGACGTGGCTAAAGCGCCTTTTACGAGGCGTTTAACGCTTTGCCTACCCCGTAAGGGATAAAGGCGTGATTTTATGTATGTTTTTTTATGTTTGTAGGTCAAATTTTATTTTCATCTCCTGAAAGAATGTCCTGATGTAAGTTGTTTAGTTTCGTTGACTGAGCAATCCCTATCAGTTTGCGGGATGCTGTCTCTTACACCCGGTATACAAAATATTACGAACGGCTAAGCAGTGGAACTTCCTGCCCGCGGATCTGTTTCCGGAATGTTAAAACCTGGGCCTTTTCAAGGCAAGAGTGAATAGGCATTATCTAGGCAAACATGCTCCAATGCCTATTTTTTTTTATCACAACAAGTTAAATAAATATGCCTAGCCGTTATAGTTATAGGATGACTTCATTCTTTTCCTTTATCTCTATCTCAGCACTTGCTTAGGTTTCAGAATCGGTTAGGTAAAAATACACCTTACATTGGAAATTTAATATATTTAGTTTGGTTTGACATAATCAGGTCAAGTTTAACTACATTGTACAACTGTTTCCGCCAATCAAATATCTTTTACCATAACCTGTTCCCAACTCTATGAAAATAAGATATTTATCGCCTAGCTCTATCTGGTTATAAATATCGCCATTATTGAATAAAAATAAGCTCATAAAGAACACTTTTGTGTTGACCATAAAGCGTTCAAATGTTATGGGCTTATTAAATGTGCAGAACACATAATTTTATTTTAAAGAGATGTTGTAAAACCACGGTGTGATGTCAATAAGACTAGTGAGATAACAAATACTAGTTTAGCTCGTGACTTCGCTTTGGAAGAATATTAATTTAAATTGAATCAATAAAATTTGATGAAATAACTCATAAATTACAAATACGAATAATTTTAAGTTATAGTCTTAATGTTAATTTTAAGTTATAGTCTTGTTCTCATGTAAGTGACTTGTAATCAGATCTTTTATGAGAATAAAGTTTATTTAAACCTAATGAAGTTAATAAACATTCCTATCTCAGTTTTCAAGTACCTAACACAATTTAATTTTACAAAAGCGTGTCTCATTGTAAAGCATGTGTGCAAAGATAAAGCATCCTTGACTGTAGCTCATTATAGATCATTATATTTTTATCCTGTTAATTTAGAAATTTAGTCTGGAGGCTGGATATGAAACTAAGTTGTAACTCCTAACGCTGGGAGCCGTGTTTCTGTCCCCCGAGTGACTATACAATGCCAATTTTCCGCTCACCGCCACCAAGCACGCAATTATTTAGATAAACCTCTCGGCGTGACTATAAAAACATCTTCCCATCCCTCCCCTTCCCTCTTCCCCCTCGCTTCACGCCGTTTGTTGTCTTTGGGGCTTTGTGAATTTATAGCCCCGTATTACCCGGCCGGTTAGGAAAAAATGTACTTTTAATTTATCTCGTTAAAGGGTTGAGGGACGACCGGGTTCGCGAAGTAATTATTCCGGAATTGGCCACTCCGTCTGATGAATCCATCTCAACCCCTTGTTCGGGGGTGATTGTGGAGTGAATTAATTTGTTTTTGACTCGGCTACTGGTGGAGTGAAAGATTTCATTACACTGATGAGCTATTTCAAGTAATTCATTACGCGATTTCAACACGAAAGTTTCTTACAAACATTTTTTTTTACTTTGAGAAGAAACGCGGATTTTGTTTTAATATATTGGTTTCTAGCTTTTTTATAGGATTACATAGATATTCTTGAAGGGAATATTCTTGAAAGAATATAGTAACGGTAAAAGTTTGGTTGTAGTAGAAATTGTTCTTCATGCTGTGCGTCTCCATTAATGAATGGTAATTGGAGATTGTAGTGGTTGATTTATATCTGGTGACCTACAGGTAAGGAAATTCGTGTCCTAATAATGTATAACAGCAAAAACGTTACTCAAAACCGCGATAAACAGAAAATACGACACAGTAAGAAAACTGAAAAAGTAACCTAAATTAAGTAGGCAAAAAGCCAATTACAAATTTCAACCTTAAACTCACCACAATCAGTGCCCAGGTCGTGGAACTTGTCCCACAGCTCCTTAGTCTAAAGCTGGCAGTCAACTGGTCTAAATAGATTTGAACCATGTACATGACAGAAGAAGGAGTCCACCAAGAGCAACTACTCATTGCAAGTGGTGGCTGGAGAAAATGAACTAAAAATCCGTTGATACGTCGAATTTGCTCCCATGGATATTTAAGAAGAGATTAGTCCAGATAACTTCGGTACCAAGGAGTTCAGTGGTTACAAACTACAACTCACCTGCCAGTCTTGGTGATGATCATCTCGGTGCCCAGGTCGTGGAACTTGTCCCACAGCTCCTTGGTCTCGAGCTGACAGTCCACTGAGAGCAACTCTTCACAGTTGCAGGAGGTCGCCGGTGGGAGAGGTCGCGCTGGTGATGGAGTGTCCCGTTCGCCTAGTTCTGTAAAACATAAGGGATTTTAGATAAGTTACACACCACATACATAATGTTCAAGCTATGTGGTATTGACAATGGCACGCCTAGGAAGAGTCTTATGTCCAATCCAGTAGTAGACTAATAGTAATGCTGATCATGATGAAGGGCAAGACGGGAAGATCGCCTATCAAAAGAATACTGCTAAAATTGAAATTCACCTAAACGCTCAGGTCCTTCTTCAAACTTGTATCGCTTCCCACCCCAGCATTAGAGTAAATTCATTTTTTATCGTGTCTAATATTCCAAAATTCTGAAAATTTACACATACATCTAACTTCTGAATTCGATGACTACTCTCTACACACCTTTCATAATTTCTAATTTACTTAAAACTGCTGTAATAATGGGTTTTGTTTTATACTTTGCAACATTTGCATAATTTATGCTTGCCGCTCTCATTCACCTGTGTATGGTGATGAAATGAAATGTGCGTTTTGTTACTTTCATAAAGTATGTTGTGTGTAGGTTAATCTGTAAATCTTTTACATGAATACTGTTCATTTATTTAAGTGCCTTTATATACCTCATTCATTTTTTAAGACAATTCCCGCCATACTAAAATGGACTCGATTCTAGATTCCACCGGCTTAATCTAAAATTAAATTGAAAAAGGACAGGTAGGTAATTTATACTCTATGGTTTTATCACTTTGTCCGCTAGATTTTGATGCACTGTCAATTTTATCCGCCATATCATATGATGGCGAATATAAATGACAGATAACGTAAAAACCATAATTTAATAACCGGAGAGAAAATATATCCTGTCCTTTCCAATGTTTTTATCCTGAAATTATTTTAATTTTAGTTTTAGGCGGCAAATTTAGAATCGAGCCCAATGACGATTTGAGGTATGAACCCTTTAAATTAATTTTATCATAATCAAAAATACTTCTGGGAAGTTTTTTGTGCTTGTTTGACGGATAACACAACACTTCAAAGTTAGAGTGAACACACATCTTCTGGATGAGCTCGCTTAATCATCTACTCTGTGTCCGTCGCTTCCGACCTAAACTGAAGTCAAAAGCAATTCAATCCTAATTCAATTTTTTTTAAAAGCTGTTATACACTATTCTATGGAAATGGTAAAAACTTTTTTTTTATTGCAAGGCTCAACACTAAAAATCCTACCAGTAGGTACACGACAGACACCAAAACCTTAAAAACAAATTTTCTAATAGTTAGTAATAGCATTCACAGTGCTATTTTATTTCTAAAAATATTAGAAAATAATAAATCAAAATTTAACCGCTGACGGGATTTGATTTCCAAAGACGCGGGTTCAAATCCAGTGAGCGGTTGAATTTTTGATTTGTTATTTTCTAATATTTTCTCAAAAACTAAATCTTATTAGACCTAGACGGTGCTGTAAGAATATGTAGAGAACGAAAGTGCAACGATCATTAGAGTGTGCAGACGCAGCGCAAGAAAACAATGCTGCAATTGAACCGGATTAGTTTCTGTCTCGAGATGTTGCGATACCGCGATGTCGTTTGTCGACTGCGATTATGCCATGTGCTCTTTGTTATGTAGGTGTATCTCAAAAATGTTTATCAAATTAGGTATATTGTATTTTACATACATACATATAATCACATCTTTATCCCTAATGGGGTAGGCAGAGCGTAAACTATCTAAACAAACGTAGTTCCGCCTTGCTGACAAAGTTTTGAGGGTTATTAAAGATAGCTTTGTATACCAGGTATATTGCTGTAGTGACATGTTGTCAGCCCATCGCTTAAATTACAATATACTGAAACTCTCGGATCTTTTAACTTGTTTTGTACGGAAGGAAAGCAGCATTATTGTTATTATTATTCTTTAAAACATGCCGTTACTTCCATGCTGGTCTGGGAGCGAGAGAAAAACATAGAATGTGCCAGCTGCATTTCCTCCCGGGCATGCTGTAAGATCCAGCTGAGGGATCCGAGGGTTTCGATATATTGTAATTTAGGCGATGGGCTGACAACCTGTCACTACAGCAATATACCTAGAATTCTATCTTAAATAACCCTCAAAACTTTGTCAGACGTGGCGGAACGACCTTTGTTTAGGTCGTTTACGCTCTGTCTACCCCATTAGGGATAAAGGCGTGATTATATGTATGTATTTATTTAAACATGCCAAAATGTGAGATACGCTGTTTTACCACAGCACCCACCGTATCGTCTTTTCTACACGCACTCGATCATTTCTGTGAGAAACTGTATTGTTTATGAGAAACCTTATTAACTATGCTAATAACGACTACGGTAATCATAAGTTCAATTTACTTTTTCCCCACTTTTCGCACAGTGAATGGTTGCCGAGGATATTGTTTAAACATTACATGCACTTATCAAGTTTTCATTTCATAAATTAGAGAGGCAAAACAAACCGATTGTAATTGTAGATACACTTTTGTTGAGGTACAGAAATATTGCTTTCTGGACCGCGGTATCACCAGCAGCGGTTTAGTATTTTTCGTGCGAATAAAATGACTAAAAAGGTTTTAGGTTTAATCGGGGGGCTAAAAATAAATCTGTTACAGGGCTCGATTCTAGATACCACCAGCTAAAACTAAAATTAAAATCTATCTGTCACTTTGAAAATAATAAAATTAAAAAAGGACAGGCGATTTATACTGTATGGTTTTACTCTTTGTCCTCTTGTCGCTGCGTGATCTGACGCATCTCTCTCTCCATCAGAACACTGCTCCACGTCCACCTCCACATCTTCATCAGGTGACTGACAACTCGAAACCACTGACAACTCGACGCCACTGACAACTCGACACCAATGACAACTAGAAATAGAAGTACTAACCGGAGGAAGGCGCGGGCGAAGGCGCCGCGTGATCTGACGCGTCTCTCTCTCCATCAGAACACTGCTCCACGTCCACCTCCACGTCCTCATCAGGCAATGGGGATCTGCAGCTCGACACCACTGACAACTTGTCAATAGTAGTACTAACCGGAGGAAGGCGCGGGTGAAGGCGCCGCGTGATCTGACGCGTCTCTCTCTCCATCAGAACACTGTTCCACGTCCACCTCCACGTCCTCATCAGGCAATGGGGATCTACAGCTCGACACCACTGACAACTTGTCAATAGTAGTACTAAACGGAGGAAGGCGCGGGTGAAGGCGCCGCGTGATCTGACGCGTCTCTCTCTCCATCAGAACACTGTTCCACGTCCACCTCCACGTCCTCATCAGGCAATGGGGATCTACAGCTCGACACCACTGACAACTTGTCAATAGTAGTACTAACCGGAGGAAGGCGCGGGTGAAGGCGCCGCGTGATCTGACGCGTCTCTCTCTCCATCAGAACACTGTTCCACGTCCACCTCCACGTCCTCATCAGGCAATGGGGATCTACAGCTCGACACCACTGACAACTTGTCAATAGTAGTACTAACCGGAGGAAGGCGCGGGTGAAGGCGCCGCGTGATCTGACGCGTCTCTCTCTCCATCAGAACACTGTTCCACGTCCACCTCCACGTCCTCATCAGGCAATGGGGATCTACAGCTCGACACCACTGACAACTTGTCAATAGTAGTACTAACCGGAGGAAGGCGCGGGCGAAGGCGCCGCGTGATCTGACGCGTCTCTCTCTCCATCAGAACACTGCTCCACGTCCACCTCCACGTCCTCATCAGGCAATGGGGATCTGCAGCTCGACACCACTGACAACTTGTCAATAGTAGTACAAACCGGAGGAAGGCGCGGGCGAAGGCGCCGCGTGATCTGACGCGTCTCTCTCTACAGCAGAATACTGCTCCACGTCCACCTCCACGACTTCATCAGGTAATGGTGACTGACAACTGGACACCACTGACAACTTGTCAATAGTAGTACTAACCAGAGGAAGGCGCGGGTGAAGGCGCCGCGTGATCTGACGCGTCTCTCTCTCCATCAGAACACTGCTCCACGTCCACCTCCACGTCCTCATCAGGTGACTGACAACTCGACACCACTGACAACTCGACGCCACTGACAACTCGACACCACTGACAACTCGACACCACTGACAACTTGTCAATAGTAGTACTAACCGGAGGAAGGCGCGGGCGAAGGCGCCGCGTGATCTGACGCGTCTCTCTCTCCATCAGAACACTGTTCCACGTCCACCTCCACGTCCTCATCAGGCAATGGGGATCTACAGCTCGACGCCGCCGAGCTAAGTGATGCTGGTGAACTTTGTCTCGACACCGAACCTGGTAAAGAAACATGGTGTCAGTAAAAAAGGCACCAGAAAACTATGCATACAGTATTAATTTGTTGGTTTTTCTATGTTTTTGTTTGTTAACAAATATCGACTGTTTCCGATTTTTATTGTCTTGTATAAAAATACTAGCGACCCGCCCCGGCTTCGCATGGAAATTATCAGTGTTTCTCTACTATATTATGTATTATACATATAAACCTTCCTCTTTAATCACTCTATCCATTAAAAGAATTCGCATCAAAATCCGTTGCGTAGTTTTAAAGATTTATGCATACATAGGGATATAGGGACAGAGAAAGCGACTTTGTTTTATATTATGTAGTGATATTTAGCAAAAGTACAGTCAGGGCCATAGAAAGGTGACGCAAAGTTTTGTCAATCATTAAAAACCTCTTTGGTTATTATTATAAAATACGGTATTAATCAATAAAACTGAGTTACCAATTTTTTTAAAGCTGACGCTATTAACAACTCTGATATTTTTCTTTTTTTTTCATTAACAAAATATGTATATGGAAAATCATTCTACTACGTAAAAACTCTGTTCATGAGATAAATAAAAGCCTATTATAACAAAGACCTCTTTCAACATCTTTACAGATTTATGGCTGAATTTTTTTAATATTTTTTTTTAAATTTTATTCAGGAAATAATACAAAAAACAATAAAAACGTTTTCTTCATATAAATTTTACGTAAGTAATTATTTAGATAGAAGGTAATAAATATCTTGAAGTATATTATTACGTAATTAGTCCTTACAGTACATGTTCTTTTAAATAATAAAGAACATTCGACTTTTTGAATACGAAAATATGGAATTATATACGTAAACAAAACAAGAAATCATAATGTAAAACATTATGCTGACTTAGAAATGTTTTCAAAACCACATATAACATCAAATTCTAAAATACAAAACATCGTGCTTAAAACTTAAGATACACGATACCTACGGTACGCAAAAAAAAAACAATAATAAAAATGGCTCCCGATGGATAAATCAATTTATATTACAGCAGTTGAGGCAATAAAACGTGAGTTGTACTGTGGCCGGTGTCGCTGGTCGCCACCCGGTGGTCACTACTGTCGGAGGCACCGGGCTTGTATACAATATTAGTGCCCGATAAATAAAACATACATACATATAATCACGCCTTTATCTCTAGCGGGATAGGCAGAGCGTAAACGATCTAAGTAAAGGTCGTTTCGCCACGTCTGACAAAGTTTTGAGGGTTATTTAAGTTAGATTTGTAGGTATATTGCTATAGTGACAGGTTATCAGCCCATCGCCTAAATTACAATATACTGAAACCCTCAGATCCCTTAGCTGGTTTTTACAGCATGCCCGGGATGATATGCAGCATTCTATGTTTTTCTTTCTCTCCCAGGCCAGCATGGAAGAAATAAATAAAAACAATGTAAAAAATATATTATATCAATACTTAATTCTGTAGTTGGGTTTTACTCATATCTGTAAATACGTACGGTCTATTAGCGTAGTTTTATATACACAATTAAAGTATAATAATTATTTGTGTAAATCTAGATACAATGTTTGAGCACTGACGGGTAATAAACATAACAAGACTTTGATTTTTATTAATTTTGTTTGGAGACTACAAATTTTAAAAAAATAGAGCAAAGGGACGGATCGAGGATTAAAGTCCAATTACTCCTAAGTAATTTAAATATCTTATCCTTTGATTGTAATTTTCTGTGCTCTTTAATTTTGTGCACTAAAGTTCTGTTGCTAAACATGTATAGAAAGCTTGTCCAAATAGTTGTCCTATTAGAATGCTGACTGCCATGGAATGAGACGCGACGCGTTTACTATGAACATAATAAATGGTTTATGCTCGCTATTTAGAGCTTGATGGATCTATGCATCGACAGTTACGGTTGTTCAAACTCTGGAAGTAGTCAGCCGATGCGATGTAGAGATATTTTAATGAAAATTTATATGCTTACGCTTACATCTATCATAAATATTTAGAATTGTGTCTCGTGATATGTTGGCTTACAATAGCTACGTGTTTGTATAGATGGTGTGTGGTCGGATTAACGACGAAAGTTTATAATATCGTCAACTGATAGTTGTACGGGTTGTTTTTGTATTTCTTGTTTTTCCCGTTTTATTTAAAACCATTAAAACACATTTTTAAGAAACCATTTAGAAAATAATACCTGAATAATAATTATCATACGTAATATGCGTTAAAAAATAATTTATTATATCGAGTGATGTGATTTCAAAACCAACTTTAATATATATCATATTATAATAATTGGTTATAGTATCCGTGAATATAAAAAAAGAATTAAGGAAAGTAGCTGTGGCCGTGGCCTATTCCAGACATTTTCGTTTGTTTTCCTTCAGAATGGCATCTTACGCAGTTGTCTACTTATATTTTATAGAGTATAGTGGTTTAGTTTTCCTTCAGAATTGATTTGAATGAAAATACAGATGTTATGTTCAACGATTATTATTTACAAACTTCTTTTAATGTTTAAGGCATTCTTTTTTTCTTTTGTATTTTTTTTTATTTCTTTGGTACGTCTTACAGTGGTCTTCAACAGCAAATAATGGTAAAAACACATCGTGCTTCCATCGCCTTCATCAGAAAGTCAAAATAAAGGTTATAACTAATTGAATCTAGTTCTTTATCCACCATTTTGATTCTTTGAAGCTTCAACTACTTACAGATAAGGTTGCGGTTGGTTTAAATTAAAGTAGAATGGTGTTTGTTTGATATATGTAAGTTGCGTGTCCCACAAGCCCGCCCCGGTGTCGAGTGTGCTCGGTTCCACGCAATTAATCCGAAATAACGAACTGACCCGCAACACGACTCCTGCCCTGCCTGCGCTGGCGCACACCACTCCCAATTAGTTCGAAATTCAAACTTTAAAACCCTTTCTGAATAGGATTTTATTGTTCTGAGAAAAGTTTATTCCTGCAAGCGGAGGTTGCGGTTTACAGTGCACCTAAGTGTTGTTAATTTGATTGCAATAAATTGCCTGGACACGTTTATGTGTTGATATTATATTATACATAAATGTTATAAAATCATCCCTAATAAAAGTTTATTAACATTTAACGTTCAAAGGCGTTTTGAAAATTGTCGAAAATAGTTCTACTATCTGCAATGGATGGCGTTGAGGATAAAAGGAATAAAAAGTTATTTTTTTGATAATTTAGACAAGGATTTCTTTCAACACAAAGAGGTAGGTAACTTCTTTTACAAAAATAAGAAAACAAAATAATAAACACGTTTAAGTAAAGAACTTACACCCTGTTTTAAAGACCATATTCATAGATTTGAATAGGACTTTTTTAAAACTACGGTAATATAGATAAGACTTCTATTAATTTTTCGAGCCGAAGTATAATATTTCTGCCAATTCAGTAATATATTTTCACTCTTCATAAAAAGCAAATTGGTGGTTAGTTTAATACATTTGCTTAAAATTAATATCATTAAGGTGTATTTTTTCTTTTTAGTAACAGTAAAATAAAGATTAAATTATTGTTTTTTTTAATGTAGCTTTGTAGCTGTCAAAAATATTAAAAAGTCTGAAAAAATCGTAGATCATGCGGGGTTCATGCACTTGAATATTTTTTCATGGAAAATATGACCATTAAATAATTAATTAGGTCTATAGTGTACCGGTTCGAGGCGGCGAGCGCGCGACGGGGCTGCGCGGTTCGACGGCACTGCGAGCCATGATGGCGGCGATGGAGAAGTCCGTCGCGCGCGTTTTGCCTTCTTCCGCCACCATCCTGTCTCCCGCGCCTCCAGCTCTCCAGCACTCCGCGCTTTCCACATCCATGTAACACTTCAGTTCGATCTTCTCAGATTCCTGCAACCCATCTCACCGGGTGCGGCCAACACATTGTTCCAAACTGTTCTGTTTCATTGTGATTTGAAGCTCTTGTTTTAGCTAAAACGAACTCAAATAAACACCTTGAAGACGTTCACGTTGTTGACATTATTACCAAATTTAATTAAAAATGTAAACAATTTGAAAATTACACAAACTGAAATAAAAAATATTTGCACTGCGTAATCTACCGTAAATCTTTAAAAAAACGAGAAACCGCGTGTCAGTATTTGAATTATGATGCGATAATGCACGCAGACGAATGCATGTGCGGCGGCCGAGCGCGGACTGAGCGCGCGAGTGCGGGGCGCGGCGGGCGGGGCGGCTGGGGGCGGGGCCGCCTCCCCACGCGACCACTCGCCGCGCGCCCCGCTGTCACCTCTCTCCTTCCCCCACCGACTACATCTCCCCGCCACCACCTCTACTCACGATGCTTTTCATATCATAACAATAAAAATAACAATTTTAATTTGCATTCCATACGGAGTTAGCATTTCAGCTTATAACTAAACAATTTTAATCTACTAACTGGTGCGGTGTTTGCATTGCATACTTCTTATAAATTAAATATTAAGTTAATTTTATTTTAGTTTTAAAATTGTTAATTTAGTGTAATACACTTATTAAAAAATATTTTATACGGGATTTTAATTTCAGTTACACTAAAATCTAGCGACATGCTTTCGTTTTGCGCGCGCGCAATACTGATCGTACCGCCCATAACACAGATCGGTTGATTAGAGAGAGACAGCGCTATACAAAAACTCACGCTGTATTATTAGTGCCGGAACGAGACGACATAAGATGTCACTTTTCAATACAACTTTGTTTTGTTTATCAATAGGCAATTATCAATCGAATCATAATCAATAATCATAATCAAGAATTGTTGATTATGATTTCAAATCATCTAAATTAAAAGAAAAACGGAATCATTGAATTACCTATTGTTACTATATAAATGATCCTTAAAAATTTTACGAGGCGTTTATCGCTCTGCCTACCCCGTAAGGGATAAAGGCGTGATTTTATGTATGTATGTAAAAATAATAAGATAGTTACACATAAAATAAAGCAAAGAGGTTTAAAATCGCAATGACCGTAACTTATAAAGAAGATACAATTAAAATTAAATAAATAGAAATACTATAGTCAGATACTAACAAACCGCAACCGGTAATGTCAGATAAACCTGAGTTGTGCTGTGCACATATTACCGTAACCGCAATATGTTCAATTACCCAATTAAATTACGTCGCATCATTTTTATTGCGACTTATGCAGCTATCATTTTGCAATTAATCAATTATTTAAAATTGACCCTTTCTTTTTAGACAAGAAAATTACATACTTAATTAATGGTTTGATACTGTAACCACGACAATTTGTTCAGTATTGTATTTTCTATCATTTAACAGATAATTTTTAACAATATAATACACAATAATATACATATGTCATATGCTGTATAGTAAACCTATGCAGGTGACTGTACAAATGGCGTTATAAAACATATTAATTAATGGAGAACTGATGAAACGAAACGATAAGGAAGTTCTAGAAGAGAACTCCCAGGAGACCTTTTATTATTTACCTTCTACAGTTTTCTATTGGAGCCCGATGGTGTAGTGGATAGGGACGCTGCCTCCTGAGCAGGGAGGTCGTGGTTCGAATCCCACCACGTACCAATGTGTTTTTCGGTTTTCGAATTTCATATGTACGTTTATTCGGCGCTTTTTCCGTGCTTCGGAAGGCACGTTAAGCCGTTGGTCCAGGTTAATATCGTTTGATAGCGTAGATATTAGTCGTTAAGCCATGTCAGAGACCAGTGCTAAGCATTGGCGGCTTGAAAACTCTGACCTAATCAAGGATTGGGTCTGGTTATCCTTCTAGGTTGCGGAGGGCAGATGGCAGTCGCTCTGTGTAAAAACCAGTACCCTCGTTCAATTCCCTAAATTAGGTAGCCGACCCCGTGAGATACGGGATAAGGCTAGGCAGATGATGACTACAGTTTACTTACCTACTTTTCTTATTTGTGTGAAAAAAAAACTGATGTTTCCTACAAAAATATCTACGGCTTTAGCAGATCTACAAAACAATACAGACAGTACGCTCAATAATTCATTCCTATAAGGGAAATAAGATGCGCGAACGGAGAGGGCGTATTTAGGCGTCACAAGTGTTCATGTATTAGGTATAAACTGTGAAATATGGCCCCTCTCGGCGGCTCGCATTACGACCAACTGCGAAACACTTTCCGTGCGTACTTGGCAGGCACGGATCTAGGATAAGTCATTTTTAAATTATGGAAAACTGGTTGACTTTTACTAGAAGGAGTTTATTTTTTAAAAAGGTATGATACCGCCTATGTTGTACTTGTTTAATGTTGTTATCTGTTGTGTTGTATCATTTGTGTTCTTACGTGCAATAAAGTATTTTTATGTTATGTTATGTTATGATACTAGGTGACAAAAGTCCACGGGTGTCGTAAATACACCTATCATTCAAATGGTAAATTTAAGAAAAGAGCAGTTGCATTACCCGTAAACATAACATCTTGTCCAAAATAAAAATATTAAGTATTAGTACCTAATAGATTGACTTTTGAAAGCAATAATGCTCTTAATTCTAGATTCAACCGGCTAAATCTAAAATTAAAGTCTATCTGTCACTTTCAGACTAAAAACATTGGAAAAGTACAAGAGATCTATTCTTTCCAGTTTTTGATTTATAGTCGGTGGTTTTATGCGTTATCTGTCATTACAAAATAAAAAAATACTGAGAAAACGTGCAAATGCGCGTCAAAATCTAACTAACAAAGTGTAAACCATAGGCTGTTCTTTTCCAATGTTTTTAGTCTGAAAGTGACAGATAGAATTGAATTTTAGGTTTAGCTGGTGGTATCTAGAATCGAGTCCATTATGTAATGAACTTAGGTAGTTCGTGGTCTATTAAACAAGTCGACATTTTCCAAATATAGGCTCTAGGGCAGCAAAGAATCAAGGAGCAATTTTACTGTTGCTGGGTTGCTGGCTTAATTTGTGAGCTTTTCTCATTTCAGACCTGTTTAGGTATAATGTTTGTGCCTGAAAGCGTATCTGTAAACGAAACAAACGGTCCGCCTGAACGTAAAAACCCCGTCGCATAGACCGCTCTCGTCGAACGCGCGCATTATTCGCGAAAAATATGAAAAATACTGCGCTCTTAAGGGGCCATAACTCCGGGTGAGGCATTAAGAGGCATTATGAGCCACTCAGATGTTTTTCAATTTGCTAGAATGGCGTCTGCAGTTGGGTTTTTATATATGTAGAGACACTGACTTTGGCAGACTCTTTGTTTTGCGTTCGTAGAGTATTCGTAGCTACTCAAGTATAAAGCGCAAAATTACTTTCATCAATATAAAAATAAACACTAAAATCACAGTACAATTTTAGGATTACTAGACTACCCTGTCACCAACAGGTTCAATATTGGGCATGTGAACATTGAGGATATATTTATTTGCAATACTAACTAAAATTTGTCAGACATGGCGGAACGATCTTTGTTTAGGTCGTTTATGCTCTGCCTACCCCGTTAGGGATAAAGGAGTGATTATATGTATGTAATACTAACTTTATACTGCAGGCAAATTGGAGAGCACAATGAAAGATGTTTTACTCTCAGCCTCACTGCTTATTTCCTCAGTTTATCTATTCGTGTTTATTACTTCCATGCTGGACTGGAAGCGACAAAAATATAGAATGTCCCAGCTGCATTTCCTGCCGCGCATGCTGTAAAAACCAGCTGAGGGATCCGAGGGTTTCAATATATTGCAATTTAGGCGATGGGCTGACAACCTGTCACTACAGTAGTTTACCTACAAATCCATCTTAAATAACCCTCACAACTTTGTCAGACGTGGCGGAGCGTCCTTTGTTTTGGTCGTTTACGCTCTGCCTACCCCATTAGGGATAAATGCATGATTATATGTCTGTATGTATCTATTCGTTGACTTTTATGATACCCACGGGAAAAAATTGGAATATTTTATTCTAATCTAATCCAACATCGGTCTTTTATGTATTAACATTTCCTAAACGAGGGAAAGCATCTCAGCGTTTCTCTACACCTAAGTACATACTTAAAATTACCTTTCGAAAGCTCATTCTAGATACGGTATCTTGAAACCCGAAAATCCCATAAAACCAGTCACAACATTGAATAGCTAATTCCCCGGAACTCATAACTCATTCCGAATATCAACACTATTGACACGCTCATAAAAGTATTAGGAAATAGTGTATGAATAGTTGTACAAGGGACCTCGCATTGTGCAAGTAAGGTCCGCAAAAGCGCAAACAGGCGCCCGCGCACATCCATTCAAAAATCGAACGTCAAAACGTCAATGAGCCTTTCAAATTCCAACCAAATATTTGTAGAGTTTTGTTGGCGACAAAACGGAACACACATGGTGACAAGGCCACACAAGACGCTAACCATATTTCGACATTTGCGACCTAAGTTATGGCCAAGTGAGCAAGTTACGACTTTTCGTCAAAAAAGTTAATGCAATCAAATCAGCGACACGCGGTCACGCGTCAACCGTGAAATGAAGTGTTCAAGAGAGGAACTCCCTGAAGAAAACAATTTTAAAAACGACACGACGTAACGAAGATTTGTGCTAAAAGAGTAGCTACCTAATTATTCTATTATTCTCAAAGCCGAATGACTAAATCAAATAAAAAGAATGGATTAAAAAGAAACCGTTTTTGTTTTGTATAAGTAGGTACTCTGTGAAAATTGAAAAACTATTGATGAAACATTCTTTAGATACTTTGTACAGATTTTGTGACTCTACATTGATTATGAGTATGGCTCTGAGAGACAGTTTGAGTTTTCAAGTCAAAGATGAAATAGCACGTAATAATGCAAGTGCCTATTACTCAAATACGCAAAATGTCGCAGACCAATTCTTGAAATGAAAGCGAGAGTCATAATTCGCGAGTAATGCATCACCAGCAAAAGTTATATCACTGCTCACTCAAAGAAACTGTAGCCATAAAGTGTCATAAAAAATATTGCGAACATCTCGCGTTTTGAATATTTGAATAAAGAATAAGTGGGCATAAAAAGGTTGCGAGGTGATTCTGGCTGGTTGGTAGGGCGGTTTTCCACTAGGCGGCACGCCACGGCAACGGAAACGTCACGTCATTTGCGACGTTATCTTGAAAAGGTACCTAATGTATGAAAATATATGACACGCTTTTCCACTTACCGGCACCCAACACGGCAGCGGCCCAGCATGATTCTCACCGGTATCGTCGTGGTATCGTCCTCAGTGCCGTCAGCTGGCTTGCCAAATAGAATGTTTTGTATTATATACGTAAGTAGCTGGGGCGCGCGTGTGTGTAGGACTTTATCGTCGACGATAATACCGTCACAATGGAAACAGAGCTATGGTATTGTGACGATATTGTTATCGTGCCGTTACCGTAACGTCTAGTGGAATAGCAGCCATTGGCTGGTTGGTAGGCTGGTAGGAGCGGGACAACAAATCGCGCGTATTATAAATGACAAATGTAAGCCGTGCGCGCGCGGTGTCGAATGTCGCCCACCCGCGCGCTGGATTAGTTTCAGCTTACTTCCCGCTCAGCTCCCTACCGAACCCTGCACCGAAATAACTGCCCTCTGCCCTTGACGCCTGCCCTGCCATCTATACCTCTCTTAACTATACTCTGTAAATTGTTTCGAGAAGTGGCTGATGAACTCTACATTTCTTCTTTTGTTCGCATTTCAAAACAAGGAGGAGGAAGATGTTTCAGCTTACTTCCCGTTCATCTCCTTAGCGAACCCTGCACCGAAATAACTGTCTTATGCCCTTGACGCTTGCCATCTATACCATTCTGAAGTACGCTCTGTAAATCGTTTCCAGGACTGTTTGATTGACTCTACATTTCTAGTTTTGTTCTTATTTCATTAGAAATGTCGTAAATATTTAAATGGATTTCTAATTTAGTTCAGACATTCCCTGGAAACCTTAAACCTACCTGACATTAAACGAACTTTTCAATTTATTGCGTTGCTGTACCTACTCCGTGGCTTTACTAAAAATGAAAATTCTCTGATGAAATTTAACGGTAGTGTACAACAATTAGATATTAAAGCATAAGTGTCGCGGACTAGGCTTACACCTGAATAATACGCAACTGAGAGTATTTAAGCTTTTATCGAGGTACGGTCATAAATCGGTGCGCAGACGCACGTAATCCCCGCCCCCGCCTCTGCACCCCGCCGCTAGCTATAAACAGAAGTCAACGTGTTAGACTTATAAATCGTGCTCTTAACTATTGTATCTCACGCCACAATAATGAAGTTAGCTCGTTCAGGAAGAAATACGGGCACCACGTGGGTGGCCGACGGAATAAATCCTTCCCAGATTATTCAACTGATTTTTTGTGTGTAAGCCGGTAGTCGCGTCGTCTCCTGCATTCCTGCGCAGCCGGTGAAAGGTCGCCTGAAAAAACAAACGGCGGTCGTGCGGTTCCGAAACGCAACGCCGATGACGAGGTGTCGGGTTACCGCAAATGATTTATGGCCATTCCTTATGACCCCTTATGGCTACATCGGTCCAGCAATATCAATAAGAGCCAATAAATCTAGGATATGCGCATAAATCACTGTTACACTATCCGGGCTAAAGCTAAAGCATTATAAAGATTTTCAACGGTTCGTTGTAGGAAATATGCATCTGTAACGGTATTTGAACGAATGTATAGTTAGGCACTAATGTTCCACGGAACATTCCCAGTACGGTACACCGTCACAAGAATAACAAACCGTAGAGATAAAAAGCTTCATACAGAAGTCGCCGCGCTACAGACAGAAATGTCGCTAGAACGCTAATAACTGCCAAGGATAAAGGTAAGCCGGACTGCTTTTTAGGCCCATATTTTTAAACATCACTTGAGACTGACAGCTAGTTTGAGTTCGTATCAGAAATGTCATTTGAGTACAATATATTTAAAAAAAAGATATTTATTTCAGCACAATATGGCCTGTCAAATCCATACTTAATATCGCTGTTAATCTTGAGGTCGCTTTATAAATACGAGCCTTAAACAAAATTGCACGCAATTTACACAATACGAGATTGAAAAATATTCGGCCTGACACAGAACCACTCAATTTTAAAAATCGAAACTACTCCATAATTCAGTTCAGTTCAAACTTGCGAACTGTGCGAAGTTTCAAATGTGTGCGATAATTACTTGTGATTAAATAAATTTATTTATCAAGCAATCCGACGTGATTTCGGAAAATGGAGAAAATTGAGCAGCGGGCTGTTGTTAAGTACCTCCATAAGAAGGGGTTATCACCGAAGGCCATCCAAGAAGATATGGTCAGTACTTTAAGTGATTCCGCCTTGTCATATTCATCAGTCAAAAAATGGGTAGCTGAATTTAAGCGTGGTAGAGAGAGCGTGAAGGACGAACTCCGCTCTGGAAGGCCTTCAACCTCCACTACTGAGGAAAATATTGGAAAAGTACTGGATTTAATTATAGGAGACCGCAGATAAAAAATTAAGGAGATAGCTGAGATTATAGGCATCTCCTATGAGCGAACACAAAACATCATAGTCAACGAATTGGGTTTCCACAAGGTTTCGGCGAGGTGGGTCCCACGGCTGCTTTCAATGGAACAAAAAAGAACGCGGTTGACTATTTCACGCGACTGTTTGGAATTATTTGAAGCTGATCCAGATGATTTTTTGAATCGTTTTGTTACTATGGACGAAACATGGGTGCATTACAGTACACCGGAAACAAAACAACAATCGAAGCAATGGAGAAGACCCGGTTCACCACCCCCTAAAAAGGCTAAGTCAATTTTGTCGGCAAGTAAGGTGATGGCTTCAGTGTTTTGGGACTCAAAGGGTATAATTATGATAGATTATCTTGAAAAGGGCCGTACTATAAACTCTGATTACTACTGCACCTTACTACGTCGTTTACGTGAGGAAATTAAAGAAAAACGCCCTGGAAAACTGAGGAAAAAAGTCCTGTTTCATCAGGATAATGCACGTGTTCACACATAGGTGCAATCAATGGCTGAAATTAGTAACAGTGGCTTTGAATTGTTACCGCACCCGCCTTATTCGCCTGATTTGGCACCATCCGACTTTTTTTTGTTCCCTAACTTAAAAAAGCATTTGGTGGGTCAGAAATTCTCCACAAACGATGAAGTCAAAGCAGCAGTAGACGCGTATTTTGACTCTATGGAAGAATATTTTTTTTAAAGGTCTAAACGCTTGGCAGGGGAGATGGCGTAAGTGTATTGAACTTGACGGTGATTACGTAGAAAAATAAAAATATAATAAATTTTATTTGTGTTTATTTTCTTGGTCAGGCCGAATACATTTCAATCCACCCTCGTAACTTCATTACGAACCATAAATTATTTCCTTAAAATATTAATCCATTTTGAGCGGCCCGCTTTCTCCTTTGTTGTCTGTGCATGTCAGCATGACACACAAACAAGGCGTTGTATTATTTTACCTATCAAGCTTTATCTCTGTACAATTCCTCACTTGAAGCTAAGATATCGTGGCCGTGTTCTCGTTGAACTAAGCCGGGCGTGTGAAGAACCGTGCGTAATCGGCCCTATAAACAAACACTCGCGCACAACACTAAAACTGATATATTTCACCAAACTTTTATATTCCAACTTAAAATATATTACTTTTTCGTTAGCACCTTTTGTATCTTTTAGTGCGTTGTCCCCGCTTTTATGGGTGCAAGCGGTTCGTAAATCATTGTAGTGGAAGTGTTGTTACACTCGTAAACAGAGCGTCCCAGAGCAACCTTCTCATAGGACAACCTGGGATAAATACTTATTGGGCTCGATTCTAGATACCACCGGCTAAAACTAAAATTAAAATCCGTCTGTCACTTTCAAAATAATAAAATTGGAAAAGGACAGGCGATTTATACTTATGGTTTTACACTTTGTCCGTTAAATTTTGACGGGCTTTAGCACATTTCCCCAGTATTTCTATAAATTTTATCCGCTATGTCATATGACGGCGGATAAAAATGACAGATAGCACATAAAACCACCTACCATGAATCAAAACCCGGAGAGAATAGATCTCCTGTCCTTTTCCAATGTTTTTAGTCTGAAAGTGACAAATGAATTTTAGTTTTAGTCGGCAAATATAGAATCGAGCCCATTGATTGAAATATAGAAAAGTTCTACTTGATAATAGGGAAAACTATAAACAATATCGTAGGCAATTGCGTAAACTTCGTAGACTAATTGTAGCAATAGCGTAGCTAATTGCTACTAATGAACATAAAAACGAAAAACAAAATTATTTCAAATTCTGTCACACATAATATACATAATATCACAACATTGATACCATTGACACTTGACTTGTGTGTTTCGCAATCTTTGATACAAGCAACATTTTCTAGGATCATAGATCCTTGATCATTATTATTTGATACATTTCCTATTACTATATTCGTATGGATGCCTATTATTACTATATTAGTAAAGTACGCTGAATTTGAACTTTAAGAAAGTGGTTCTCCAAACAGACTTATTCTAGCCATAGGTAGGTAAATCTAAATGAAGGTTTAGAGAAATATTATTTTTAGAGCCAGTTGGACTCAAATAGGTATAAGACAAAGTATTAACATTTTGTTGACTAATAAAACGATTACATATTAACGAAGGAAACAATTTTCACGTTGACACCGTATGTGGGCATTACATTCCCAATAACCGTTAATCCGTAGACGTGGCATCGCTGTAAATTAAACTTTATATCATTTTTAATGGCCGCCCAAATGGTGTTTTGATTGCGACGGCTGGAGGCGTCGACAACTCGACACGATGATAAGGCGACAGTTTACGTCGCGACACAAAAAACGCGCGTTTTACGGCCAAAAAGGGACGCTCACGCAGCGAGGCCGCACCGCGGCCGCCGCAGCCTCCATCCGTCTCTACCTCTCTACATACTCTTTTATGTGGATTCCTGACACCGCAACACACTCCGTTTTTACGATCTATAAGGCTCCACTTGACGTAATGGTCCACATTAATAATTTTTAACTATCTGACTAATAGCCAACTTTCGTATTTTATGCCCTTCACGCAGATAGGCACAACACTTTGGGCAACAAGTATGGCTGCACGGCTTGCGCCACATTGTTTGGGATGCGGTTTTTTGTTTTATCCCATAATACCTTAATTTAACGCTCATTGATATTTGAACAGCTAAATAAACCGTGAAACGAGGCCGCAAAACGAGTAAAGACCATCGAGCGATAACAAAAAGAGAGCCATTAATCTGTCATTGTGCGACTCCGGTGAAATATCCCGTTTTGTTTGCGGACTCATCCCGTCCCGTTTTATACCGACATCGCTCGTTTACACTACGCCATTGTCCAGGAACGACTGGGTGTGATCGTATACAAAGGATATTACAAATGGGGCGAGAATAACTGTCTATACGTCATAACTGTGTACACAGATCGTAAATTCATCAGTGAATGAGTGGATTAAGTTTTTATTTATTCGGCGAACGTTACATATCAGAATGTCATTTGTTTCTGGTTGGGACACAACAGAAAAAAACTGGAAAGGAAAGCTGCAAAAAAAAAGATAACGCGAACAGTGAGTTAACACTTATTGCAGTAGCGGCAACGACAACAATTAATCAAAGACGTTATACCGCGTATTTCTCTAAAATACCACCGTCTGGGGAGCGATCCGTCACCGGCTCAACAACGCGAGGAATTTGTATATTCTAACGTTCTTTGTATGTCACCGTCGATCCCACAACACAAGCAAGAAGAGAGCGTCCCTCGGGCCCGCTTCTCATGCTCCTCGATTGACAGCCCGTGACGTGTGACGGCCATTGTTGCACTGACATGTTGACACTGTCAAACTTGACTTCTGTCCGGATTCTGCATGTAAATCGTAGACACGGAATTCGGAAACATTACCCGCCCGACCGACCCGACACAATGCAGCGACAAATTAAATAATGGAATAATAAACTGAACTTTATGCTGGTCGGCGAACAGCTGCCAGTTAAAATATTGTTTGACGATAGCAGATGTCAACGCGGAAATAGGAATTATTTGTAATGTAGACCAAGCTCAAAATTATCAGCTGATTGGTATACTTGTTTGCTACGAACACAAGCCCCAATCAAACGTCTCTACAGTCTATATTACTTTTATTTAATAAACCAACTTGTAGTGTTATAAACAATTTAAATCTAAAAAAAAGTCGATTACGTTCCCAGGCGGAGTCCATAAACTAAACAACAGCATAAAACTACAAAAGCCGAGCTGAAAAACAGATATATAAGTAAGCAAAATGAAGAGTGGACACTGGACGCTAAAGTTTCCTGTGGCGCGGGCGTGCGGCCTCCCGCAGACCCGCAATGTCCTTCGATGTCTTCCAATGGTCTTCCACGAGTGACAAAGTGACAATTTGCCTATTCAACTCTAATGTTGTTTAGGCTGTCTCAATGACCATACAATCCGCTTTATTTATGGCCGTGTTGTGCACCCACAATGGGGGCGACGCCTTAAATTCGTTTTAAGCTGTTTCATTTCCGGACGCAAAAAATGATTGTATGGTGTTTTGGGTTTGACGTAGCGTAGCTAATGTTTTTAGTCATAGAGTTTCTTTTTAGGAATAATTTTGCATGTTTAAATGTGTAGTGTCAATTGCTTTAACTAAGAAAATCTAAATTTAACTCTTTTATGATATCTTAGCAAAAATGTTTATACCAAAATTAGCGTAAAACAATCAAATGCATTCATAAACGTCACATTTTTATTGACAATCTTCTTAAAATACCTATTCGTATCCTCTGATCTGAATCTGAACTGCAACTTCTTACAAAAACTTCCTTATCCCTTGTTGTTACGGCTGGGCTATCATTCGCCGTAATCCGTTGTAAGTCACAATTATTGTATGTCTAGTTGGGGAGATACGAGATGGGGACACCGCCCCTCCTATTAGCCGAGTTTATCTCTTCGGAAGCTCCCCTCGTCGGCTAATCCGGCGGGGAAGTGGCTAAATAAGCTAAATATCTTGTGCAAATAAACATTCGGCTTGTTCCATTGTCAGGGGATGAGCGTGGCTGTTGCGAATCGGATTATGCGGTGCGGTCGCGCAAGGTAGCATACTCGGACCCGAGTAATTGCTTATTTGCTCAAGTTGGTCTTATCGTTTAAAGCGGAACGAATGGCAAGTATTGGTTGTTATGATAACGTTGTGGGATTAGTCGTGGTTTGTGTAAGTGATAGTAAAGATCGGGATCGTATTTCAGTAGATTTATATTTGCTTCAAGTAAGTGGTGGGTACGTATTGTAAGAAAATTGTTGAAATATGCATATGCTTTATGCTTTTGCAAGGAATAATAAATCGTAACTTTAAAAATCTACCCATACCATATTATAATTATAAAAAAAAAACATCTAATATCTTTGAGAAGAACATATAACTACAAATATTCGAGAAACCAATTTTGTATTATTTCCTGTATTTTTTCAATAATATGTTAAGTAAAGGTCTTTCTATTCCAACTGTGACACGAAAGGGTGTAGCTGTGTACCAGGGAATTTGCATAGAGCGTGCCGTGGCAACTGGAAACCGAAGATGAATTCCCGTCGCGATGACGCTGCACATAGCGGAGAAGGCCGGAGACGAGAAATAGGAAATGTTGCCAGATCCAGATCTACCAACAAATATGAAAATATTATGTTACAAAGAGTCATGTAAGTACCTATTCGTCATTTGTCCAAAACTGTCCAAATAGACATAATAAGTAGAAGAAAAGGATTGAAAGCCGATATCGCAACTTTTGGCGTCTTTTAGCGACCGGCACAGCAGGTATTGACTGACCTATTAGTATCGCTATCAGGCTGAGCAAAATTAATACGCACGTGAAAACAAGATTTATGTTTATGTCGCGCTACAAAATATAATACATCAGAAGATTTAACACGCATGTCATGATAAATGGTACTCAAATCTCGCCCAACTCTTCAAAGAAAATCAGTCTCATGTAGGCAATAAAAATATATATTTTCAATATATTTTTTATATTAGAAGATAAATAAAAAGGGTAACGCCACAGAACATTAATTACGTTTTCCTAATATTTTTTATTTTTGTTTTAGAATGTGACAAAATGAGTGTTTTTTTTTCTTTATCTTTCGCAAAATCTTGCGATATAATAGTAATAGTTATTGCTACTAACAAATATATGGACTTTGTAATTTGTCTGAAATAAAGTATTGGAAATTATAAACCTTGAATTTAAATTATTTGTAGATAAATATTACACCGATAAATAAACAACAAAAAGTCGAACAACCCAACCAAATTCGCACGCCTGGCAACCTCAAATGGGAGGAATAGTGCATGCCTATTCATGAGCGCCGGCTGGCACCCAGCCCGGCCGCATTTGAATAAATACAATTAACTTGTTTGTTTTATACGCTCCCCGTCACGCCCCGAGCCATGAGCCAGCCTTCCGCGACACATTCCTTCCTCGAGCTCACCCATCTCACCCATTTCACCCATCGCACCCTCGACCGACCCTCCATCAATTTCACCGAATATGAAACTACGCGATCAAAATAAATGCCTAGTTATGGATAGGAGTATTAAATATACAGTATTGTTTTAAAACTGTAATGATTGCAGCTGGCTGGTATAGCGACACATTGCTTATTTCACCGATTATCGATATGGGGCACTGGAGCAACCTAGCAATGAAGGGATTGTCAGTTTTCTGAACATATTACTCTAGCTTCAAACTATATGTATTGTATCGACGATGTAGCAAATTAGGTAGGTCTTCTCGCATAAGAAAACGTTCAATTTGTAAAAACTTTGCTAGCACCCATTATTTCTGGCCAGGCTCTCGAATTAGTTGGCATACTAACCTTTGATGGTTCTTTCGGCCAATATTCAAATTGCGGGTAATAGTGATATTCGGCAGCGTCGGCAGCTCAAAGGCTAACGCGTTCCCGCACTGTTATTATCTCAACACCATCGCGCTCTCACCTAACCCATTCCTTTTTTACCAGACGACGCCATCCTGCTCCAACGGGGTCCAAAAGAGCAGGACCTCCAGTCATTTATACTTAACTCGACTCGGAGGCGTTCCTTCGACGATTTATCATTTAGCGTTGCCTACAGACATTATTTGAAACGCATTAAAATCGCGGTTGTGGAAAATTTGTCGGCATCGAAATTAGTGCTCTTCTCCGAGTGCATAATTTATCGCTTTAACCGCATCCGGCGCAATATTTCTAATTAGAATTTCATTGACGTTGATGAGTCTCCCTCAGATATTAATTATGGTTGACTCCCATGACGATTAGCTTGGTTGTTAGCCTCCATACCTACAAGCTAAGAAAGTGCCCTCTTTATTGGAGCGAATAAGAGAGGAGAGGCGTATGTTGGTTTCCATAACGAGAAAAATCTTCCGATTATTTGAATTCAGGCCTTAGCCCTTGTCTTTTCAATGATGGAATCAAAAACTACCGACTTTTCCAAAATGCAATCATTATTGATCTTTTAAAAATCTGCAAGAGATTTGTAAATTATATAACTATAATTATATCTTAAATAGCCCTCAAAACTTTGTCAGACGTGGCGGAGCGACCTTTGTCTGGGTTTTTTTACGCTCATGCCTACCCTAATAGGGATAAAGGCGTGATTGTATGTATGTATTACTATAATTCATTTTGAATTCAGTACTCATTCATTAGTCATTAAATTTGCAATCTATCTCGCCCATGTTAATTTTAATGACTGTAGGGAGACGTGTCCAGTCGAACATCTCGAGGAGTATACCAAATACCAATACTCCAAGCAACGAAGATAATTTTTAGAGACATACATTCATATAATTTCGCCTTTATCCCTAATGGGGTAGGCAGAGCGTAAACGACCTAAACGGTCATTGGGCCACGTCTGACAAAGTTTTGAGGCTTATGTAAGATATATTTGCTGTAGTGACAGGTTGTCAGCCCATCGCCAAATTTCATGTATTGAAACCCTCTGATCCCTTTGCTGTTTTTTACAGCATACCCGAAAGGAAATGCAGCTGGCACATTCTATGTTTTCCTCTCGCTCCCAGGCCAGCATAGAGACACCTTGATTCTTCTCATAGACATAAAGAAAACTTTTCTTGTTGTCACATAAATTTTCAACTTGGGCTTAGCATTACACAAAGCTAAATACAATTAGGCTAGTTTTGCCACATAAAGAGTATTGGTGGTTAGTGTAGATGCATCATTGCCGCAGAGTGATTCTTCCACGTGCCTAAAATAGGCGAAAACGCAACGCAGAAGTCCAAGACCCTGATAGATCAATAGGGATAAATGTTGAATGGGTGGACAAAACCCTTCACATGCTACTAATTAGGATCATTTAAGTTTTCGACCTTTATTTATTTTAGTTCCATGGACATTAGATTTAAATCCAGCATCAATGCCTTCATCGACTGCACTACAAGCCCTGAGGAAGCTGTCACGCGCGGCGCGAACACGTGATGAATATGTATCGGCAGGCCGCTGCGGCGCCTTGTAATTTGAGACTCGCCGGTAATTATTTACGTGAGAATGGACCTACCCTCCCCCCTCCTCAATCCCCTCAGATGCTTGGTCTTGGTGGAACGAATCGTTGATTGCGCGCGAGTGGAGATACCGCCGCCAGATTGCGCGCTCCACTGCCATGCGCGAACGCAGCGCCTTGACCAGCTACAATTTGAAAACGAACGCTAAGATTATAGGCTTATTGCAATTCGAATCATGCCTAGTATGTCATAGAAACTTATTATATGAAGGATGTTCAGACGAGTATGCTGGTTCTCTTTTTCTTACCTGGTCGAAAACAACTACAGTTCAGGTGTTAGCCATGTTGACAGAACTATCGGCGGAAGTCGTAAGACATTCATGTTTAAAGGCACGCAAACCTGATGAAAAATGCTTTCAATATGAAGCAGACATTGCATTAACATCAACGTGGAAATACATTTGATATGCCGCTTATACTTTTTTCGAAAATAACTTAACCTCCACCCTATGAAAAGTAGGTACACAGAAATCTATAAAGGGAACACGTGTGTATTTGGAGAGTAATGATGTCAAAATTATTACCTCTGCCACTCTACTTGACTCCATCATAAACGTTTAACTCTTCGCAACATTAACGTCTTCACTTGTATTAATATTCACAAATTCTTCGAATTCTCACACTTCCCACACTTTGGACTTAATTTACAATCATTTTACTGCCCACTTGATCCCATTTGGGATCTTTAAAAGCTGTCAGCCTATTCCAACATAAAATATCTCAGCTATCTTCAACATCCATAAATGAGGTAAAGAGGTGTAAATCACGTCCTATTAGCACGGTAATTTAGCATGAGATAAGACGTTAGCGGTTAAAAAGACACTACAGAACGTAAAATAAAGTGTTTTTTTTTAAGTGGGTAAGTACAAGTCCTTCTAGTGCAGTTTTACCAGGTACGAGTATGTTACTAATCGAAGAATCTTTAGGATTGAGATTAAGTAGATTTTTAACTTATTTTATTACCTATGTGAAAATTCTTCCATGCTGGACCGGAAGCGAGAGAAAAACACAGAATGTGCCAACTGCATTTCCTCTCGGGTATGCTGTAAAAAACAACTAAGGGATCCGAGGGTTACTGTATATTGGAATTCAAGCGATGGGCTGACAAATCTATCTTAAATAACCCTCAAAACTTTGTCAGACTTGGCGGAACGGCATTTGTTTATATCGTTTACGCTCTGCCTACCCCTTTAGGGATAAAGGCGTGATTATATGTATGTATGTATGTGGAAATCTTATACTATTGTTTTTGATTTATGAGACTATGATTTGATTTTGACGACACTTAACTAAAACAGTGGAATATCGCACCATAATGATTGCGATGCGAATCAAAACTAACTAGGTCCGAAGTGTTTGAGTGGGCTCGATTCTAGATTCAACCGGCTAAACCTAAAATTTAAATCTATCTGTCACTTTCAGACTAAAAACATTAGAAAAGGAGATCTATATTCTCCGGTTTTTGATTCATTATCGGTGGCTTTATGCGGTGTCTGTCATTTTTATCCGCCGTCAAATGATATGGCGGATAAAATTTACATGAACACTGATGAAACGTGCAAAAGCGCGTCAAAATCTAGCGGACAAAATGTAAAACCATAGAGTATAAATCGCCCGTCCTTTTTTTTATTATTTTAAACGTGACAGATAGTCTTTAATTTCAGTTTTAGCGGATAGTTTCTATAATCGAGCCCAGTGACTAATTAATCCAGTTAAGGATTTTTTTAAAACCACGATGATAGAGCTACAAAAATTAGAATCTTTTAATAAATCTATACTGGCTAGTGGGCAACTCCAGCCCAGTCAATCCAAAAAAAAACTTGGTGTTGGAGTGATGACGGTTGTTTTGACGTGGCTTGACATTTGCGTGTGCTCGTGCTGATCTCACGATGTAGCTCAAGTCTCTACCGATCCGTGAATTTACAAAATGTAAATACTCCATTCAGTCTTTTTGCAGTTTGGGAGACCGTCTGGAAAGTTGCAGACGATGAAATCTGCAGTTTTGGTCTGCTGTCTGGCTTCGGTAAAGTTAGTTAAATTACATAGTCGTTGACTAATAGGATAAGGTTTTTTTTATTTGTTTATAGATTAGTATTATAAATAAGTACAATCTGAGAATAGTCTTTCTTTTCAGCTTTCAAATGTTAAAGAAAATTTATTTTAAGTCCAATTTCAGTATAGATTTTACTCCACATCACTATATTAATTCTGTGTCCACATGTCAAAGACCAAGTTTACCACTCCAACCCAACGCTAAACGTTACTAGAAGTACACACATTAGAAACTACTTATTACCTTTTCTGTACTATCTATGGTTCCCTACATTCAGGAACAGTATTTTTGAATCGCTCGAACAGAAATGCGCATACGAAAGACTAAAATTGCATGGCAATTTGTATGAAAATTGCATGCGAAAGTTAGGGCGGTTTTGCACTGCTCCGTATTCGGTTTCTGTGTGAAAAATTGTATGAATTGGCGCGAAAATGTTTGACAGCTTCCATATATTTTTCACGGTTACGAATACGTAGCAGTGCAAAACCGCCCTTACTCTTTCGTATGCGCATTGAAGTTCGAGTGATTCAAAAACACGGCCCTAGGATCTAACGACTAAAGAAGGTAGAAGAGCTATCTTTCACGAATTCTAAATCTAAACATGTAAGTAGTACTGAACCACAGTACTGAACTGAGTCGCTCCATCTGTTTTTACATGTGAGAACTGCAAATTCCCGCGTCTCCCGTCCGCTGGCCTTGAAATTGTATCTTCTATATCGAACTCCTTATCTAAAAGTTCACTTGGATATAAATTTATTTTTAGCCCATAGATTGTGGCACCTGGACGTTTGTTTAAACAACAACATGTTAAATTGGCTGCTTTCAATAAGTGGGCACGCCGGGCATGTCAGAATTGTCAGGTCCCTGGCGCCCCGCCGCGCGCCCCTAAACACACACAGACCGCGGGGCGCCGCCGCACCCCACCAAGCCCTACCCACTAATAACACCGTCTTTCCCTCTGTCATGCCTTATTTCATCCCAACATCTCTTGTTTTTTCCCCATCCACATTTTTTACAACCACTCAAACCCGAATATTAATAAAACGACTCCTTGATGATAGTAATCCTTCATCTTCATTGTCTTTTGGCAGTTTCTCGGAATAAAATATGTTGTGTTGCTGCGACTTGATATCCGAACGTCACATTATAAATGGCGTCGTTTAAAATATTTTAATACCGTGTATCGGGGCAATATTAATTTAGTACGGTTGAGCTGAACGGCCGGTGGCACGGCTGGAATGTTAAATGACGGATTACCAGCCGCCGAGATCGGGAGATAACTACTTGTGATCTTGTAGATCCTATCGAGCTCGTCTCCCTCTTCCAGATACAACTCATAAGACTCATTCGTTAGATTCGATTTTTTTTTTGCATACACGATTCTTGAACTAAAACTATTTAGCATGAAACTAAATAATCGGTTCAAATATAACACAAGAGGACTCCTTATGCTAATGCGGTAGTAGGTGATCAGTGATTAACTGCCTCCGTGATCTAGCAATACATATTACAATCTAAAATTGCTCTCAATTTTTGTCAGACGTGGCGAAAGCGCCTTTTACGAGGCGTTAACGCTCTGCCTACCTCGTAAAGGATAAAGGCGTGATTTATGTATGTATGTATGTGATCTAGCAGTCTGAACCACGGGCTCTCAACCCGGAGGTCCCGGGTTCGATTCCCGGCGAGGGACAATGACTTTGTGTTGTTGTTTCTAGTTTGGTTAGGACATTGCAGGCTGATTACCTGATTGTCCGAAAAGTAAGATGATCCATGCTGTCGAATGGGCATGTAAATAGTCGGTCCTGCGCCTTATTTATCTCGCGCCAGTCAATCTGTCCCATCAGAATAAGAGATTGAAGAAATAGACGATGCACCTGTGTGTAGCACAAACACTTGGGCACTAAAAACAAGTCCTACGCAGTTGGCTGATCTCCGCTAGATTGGTCGCCATCACCGAAAATCAATGGGAGGACTATTAGTAGGTGATCGAATCACTTTTCATGGTGCCACCTGTATAATATGGTCCCCAGTGTATGGATGGTCCCTACCTAATATTATAACTGCCTCCGTGGTCTAGTGAGCAATCGACTTACGATCCGGAGGTCCTGGGTTTGATTCCCAGGTGGGACACAAAATTGATTTGTCCATTTATCACTTTTTGAGGTTTTCCCCAGTTTGGTTACACTGCAGGCGGAATCACCTGATTGCCCGAAAAGAAAGAGGATTCCGTGCTTCGGAGGGCACGTTAAGCCATCGGTCTCGGTCGCTGTCTTTGATAGTGGTCGTTATTCAAACTATATCAGAGGCCTAAATAGCTGTGCTACTAGGCGGTTTGAAAAGTGACACCAGGGTTCATCGGGTCTATCGACTCGAGAACCCACAAGCTAAGAAGAGGGACCTAATATTATTGAATATATGGATTTATTACTTAGGAATTTGTTTCATGTTTCATGAACAAAACCACTTAACAAACCCCATAATACATTGTATTATTAAATACTTTTTCTACTGTACTTGATTGATCTGTATGTCAATGGTGTTTTATCAATAACTTTGTAACCAAGCAACTTGCGGTAGTCAAGTGTTACCCTGTGACAGGTGACAGTCTGTTTTAGTTGTGAAATTAACATTTTCGGAGACCAGAAAGGGCATTAAATTCCAACAGAATGGTTCGCATAACAGTGGAAATGGTTCGCAGAAAGACCGAGCACCATGAGTGCCTGCTGGGTCCCGTGGAAGAGATCGCCCTTCATCAGGAACATATCGAGAAAATAGAATTCATACAGGACTGGTGTCCGAACCTCAAGATTCTTCTACTGCAGAGCAACCTCATTGCAAAGATTGAAAATGTAAACAAACTCAAAAATCTGACGTACCTCAATCTAGCGCTCAACAATATTGAAATTATCGAGAACTTGGAACGTTGCGAATCACTTCAAAAACTGGATCTTACACTTAATTTCATCGGTGATATCGTTAGCCTTGAAAGTCTTGTGGATAACTACAATTTAGAAAACTTGTACCTGACAGGAAACCCCTGCACAGATTATAATAATTACAGGCAATTCGTAATTGGAACTTTGCCACAGCTCTCTTCTCTTGATGGAAAAGATATTGAACGATCCGATCGTATTAAAGCTTTACAACATTTACCATTTATTCGAGCGGATATAATATTCGAACAGCGGAACTACCTTGTATCCCGCCAAAAACAAAAATCGCGTTTAGAAACCCAAATTAATGATAAATGGGAGAACGAATACAAAGACTTAGACCTTGATGAAAAAAGCAATAGGTTTTATGCTGAAAAGTGCGAGCATGCTCCTGAAGTGCGTTATGAAATGGAGAAAATGAGACTGCTAAAACAGGAAAGTTATGAACCTGAGAAAAAACCACAAGAAGAATGCAAATTCAAGTTTTTTGCTGCTGATGGACGACCCTTCAATATAAATCAGGCGAAACTACCCTTCAAATTTAATGATCAAGAACCTGACAAGTATATACTGGACTTAGGGGTGTACAAACACATGGATACAAGTCTGATTGAATGTAGTGTGGAACCTAACTACGTGAGAGTTACGGTCAAGGATAAAATATTTCAGCTCCATCTACCGAGAGAAGTGATAACTTCCAAGTCCACAGCGACGCGATCGGAGTTCTCCGGCCACCTGTTCGTGACGATGCCCTTCGCTAACGCTACAGTTAAAAAGCCTGTCGCTCCACAGAGGGCGCTGAGGAAGAAATCTCAACTCTACACCGAACATAAGGCTTCTGATTGTCACGCAAGTACACAAACTGTAAGAGAATACTTGGAGATTGGGCCTCCAGATGATGTACTAGACTTTACCAAAATGACTCAGCCAAAGTCAAGGCCTGATTACGTGGATCCTAGATTCGAAATGGGTGAGAGACTACCATCAAAACACTTCGTGGATGATCCCGAGGTTCCACCTCTTTGCTAAAGGTATTAATTACTAATTATAGTTATTGATGTAGATGAAGTATCTATTTAATTTTTGTTTTTATTTTTTTTCTATCTCTCAATGTCTCAATATTTAAAGCCTAAATAAAAATAGCAAAAGAGTGTAAAATGTAGTTTTATTTACACCAACAATTAAAGCTTAGTAAGGCACCGAAGTTAACATATCGGTAATAAAATAAAATCTTAACAAACTAGAATAAATACAAGAAATACTCTATGATTAACTTAAATATAAAGAATTAACTGAAGGGGATTGTGAAACTAACTTACAAAATAAACAGCTAAATAGTTACCTACACTACATAAACGTATTTCATTAGTACCAATCCGTAGTTGAAAAAATCACGACTTAACTAATATAAGTCTATACCTGTCATTTTCTGTCATGAGAGAACAGAAAGGGACGAATAATTATAATCCAGATTTAGTTAAATTGTAAATGACAGGTATAGAGTTATATTTATTTATTTTAGTTTATAACTTAAGTTTTGACTTCCATGCTGGACTGGGAGCGAGAGAAAATATAGAATGTGCCAGCTGTGTTTCCTCCCGGACATACTGTAAAAACCAGCTGAGGGAACTGAGGGTTTCAGTATATTGCACTTTAGGCGATGGGCTGACAACCTGTCACTACAGCAATATATCTAGAAATCTATCTTAAATATCCCTCAAAACTTCTTTAGACATGGCGGAACGACCTTTATTTAGGTTGTTTACGCTCTGCCTACTCAATTAGGGATAAAGGCGTGATTACATGTATGTATGTATGTGATTTTTGCAACTACGAATTGGTACCATTATGTCATCAATCATATTCATATCTAATTAAATCAAGTCTTTAAAAACAGATCAGCGCCGTTTACAAAATGCGGTTTTACTCATACAGGGAGTTAAGCAACTGGAACATGGAGCAGGGGATTTTCAGTACATTAGTACCTACTATGAACGTCGAACAAATTCTGCGGCAGTTATAGTAGCATCTTCTGTGGTAGCAGAAGAGCGCTTTACAGACGTTGTAATCTCGACCAATTTAAGCTCCAGATAACTATTTTGTTAAACTATTATGCATCTTCTAAATCTGATAACTTTCATTGCCATCAATAGGCGGAATGCCGTTGGTATCAAGAGGTACACCGACAATGAACGAGAGGAAGCCGTCGACATCTCGCATTTCCTTGGAGGAGAATTTGGCAGTTATCTGGTGCCGACCAGCCCATGGTGCCGTCAGCTTGAAAGATGCCTCCGCGAAGGCTCCTGGTGCCACATTCTGGAACAAAAGGTAGGATAGATTACTAATTAATAAGTAAACACATGAAGGGCGAAGGACTAGACCAGACTACTGATGCAGAGGAAAAGTTGCCAAAGCGGTTTTAGATTCTTCAAATCGTGTAGTGGAAAAGCTTCATTAGACAACCATTTTACCTCGGACAATTCAATCTTCAACTGCTTCTCCAACCCTGGCCCTTGGATGTAGAACTTTCCACTCTTCAGCGGAATAGGCAGGGGGTTCTCAACCTTTACGGTCACGTTGAACTCTTGTCTGGATCGAGGGGTTCCGTCGATGGCGATTTTGATGTCAGGGTTCCTCACTCGGAAGTCATCTTGGGCGAAGTAGTCAAACTTTCTGTCAACGATCGTTGCTAGACAGGAGATGTTGAAGGATGCCTGGGAAATTTAAATGAACCTGTTAAATATCTAATATTTTTCTTTCTTGACGTTGGGTCAAGGGTCAGGTCGTTGGGTAACCCAACTGACTGTTTACTCTCTTGATTTTCGTTTTACCAATAATACATATATGGTCATAATAGTTTAGCAGTTTGCCTGCCTACCTGATCAACAAGTTTCTTGTAATAGTTGTCAAAGGTCACGAGCAGGGCGACACGTTCCTTGGCCTCTGGTCCTATTGACATGTCAAACTCTTCTCTCTTAACCCCATCGCCAACTACACCAGTGTATGTTACAGTGTCCACGCGTATGACGCCCTTCACTTGGTGTGTGTTCACCGCAGAACGGTTTTTAATGTGCAAAATCTGAAAGGAAATATATTTAAAAATATACATTATCAAGAGTTAATAAATAAAATTAAGTCGCACCACATACAGAAACTGCAGAATGTTTTACACTACACGACACATTTATCGTAGATTTAAGTATGCTTAAATATGAATGCACTTACAGTAAACGTACCACATTCATTTACAAACAAATATGTCACACAACACATAAATATTATAACCCATATAGAATAGAATAGAAGAAATATCACACATATGTGTCTTTGGTCTTTTGTGTGTTATGCACTTAACATATAAATAAACTTTGTTGTAAAACATTTTGCACGTTTTACTCAATGGTTATTATAATTTGTGATACTTACAACATTGAAGTCTTGTCCAATCTTGATATCGTCTCTCAGCTCGAAATCGAATACAACATCATTGAATACATCATTGAGATAATATCTGGCAAAGATGTTTTGGGATCTACGTAAAGCCTTTTCCATTGTAGCTCGCTCCTCATATGTTTCTTCAGGATACTTGTATGTGCCTGTGATGTCCTGAAAAAAAATACATTGAATGTCAAATCATACTTCATATATTTGAACTACATTTGAAACAATTGTCTTCCATGCTGGACTGGGAGTGAGAGAAAAACATAGAATGTGCCAGCTGCATTTCCTACCGGGCATGCTGTAAAAATCAGCTAAGTGATCTGAGGGTTTCTGTATATTGCGATTTAGGCGCTGGGCTGAAAACCTGTCACTACATCAATACACATAAAAATCTATCTTAAATAACCCTCAAAACTTTGTTAGACGTGGCGGAACGACCTTTGTTTAGATCGTACACGCTCTGCCTACCCCATTAGGGATAAAGGCGTGATAATATCTTTGTATGTATGTTAAAACAATAAAATGTATCACCAATATTTTTGATTGGTCTAACAGGTAAACCTTAATGAAGGTGCAGTCTTACCTCTCGTTCCATTTTTCCAATAGTTTTTGTAGAGATCATTTGGCCAATGGAAGTTGTATCGCGAGCCACTAATTTCAGAGGCTGTATTTCTCCAGCATACTTCCATAAAATCTGAAACATAATTGGATATCGTTATCTATATATTATTATCGTTTTTTTCATATACCTAGTTTGACTGGTTTTGGTCAATAAATTTATGCTGTACATAAGAGGCTTACCTTATCAGCATTGACCTGAGCAAATACGTATGCAGCATCGTATGGTCGTAGGAGATCTCCATCGCGCACCGCTCTCAAAGAAGCTGGTCCACATCGGTATATATCTTCAGAGGTTTCTTGTGGGGTAGAGTCTATAGCCTGCCATCCACCGTACTCTGAGCCCAAGTCTGGTCTTTCCATCCACACCTGAAAACATAAAGAGGGCATTCTTTAGAATCTTATGGACAGACACTTCATTGTTTCGACATACGTTATGGGAGATAAAATTCTTGAAATAGATTCTTACTGACCTCATTCCAAACATGGTAGTTCCAAATAGAATCCCTTGTGTACTCTTCCAGGATGTTACCATCTTCATCCATGATGACGTCAATGGTCAGACTGCCCTGGCTATCGTGAGCAGCATCATATCCTGTTACGGGCCTGCAGGGAATGCCCAGGACTCTGCAAACTGAATAACAAAGGCATTTAGAATAGATAGGGAATTTACCTAGTGAACTTAGGCCTCAGGCATATTTATCATTTGTGTGAGTCATTAAATTATTTATAGAAAATGACATGTTCTGGAATAGAGTGGACTTTGTAGTTAGATAGGTGTTAGAAGATATTGATAGAATGTAGCTATGAATCATTCACTTTATAAACGTGACCTAGATCATCAGTATTTATAGAGAGATGGGTACATTTTTTTATAATGGACACCTTAATTACCTGTAGTCAAAACTCCAGCATACACCCAACATTGCGCATATTTGACTGGCTTCTTCTTTTCGAAGTACTTCTGTAGAATCGCCATAGAACCGACCCATTTAAGGGGATGGGTGCCTCCACTATAATCACTTAGGTCTGCTGCCCAGTTTCCGATCAGAACACCATTGTCATCCTGTGCATTAATAGCTGCTGAGAGAGCTCTTGCTATTCTAACAGCGTCACCTCTTGAGCGTCCTTTTACCTAAAATTATAAAAGATCATTAAGATTCTCTCATCATGCTTGAAATATACACTGGCTTTTATTTGCTTAAGTCTCTCATTTTACCTTTCCTATTACGCTGACTAGATAAAGCGCACATTCAAGAATATTTTTCTCATACTGTGCATAATTCCATGGCATCGGCTTAATCCTATTGTAGACTCCTCTGAACATCAGACCTCCTGATTCTAGAACGTATTCGTCTCGATGACTGTGACCTGGAAACCGAATTCGTCTTTGGTAAGTCATCTCTACAAAAACTAAAATCTTATATTTTTTGTAGAAAGGTATGTTTTTAAAATGTGAATATTGATATTTATGCTTACCTGGCATGTATACTTGGTCATTGAGACACCAAGGGTTGAATAGGATATAAATCGGCAGAGGGTGCGTATAGCTCAGCGAACCATCTCCAGACTTCAACTTGGTATCAATGTCGATTCGCCACGCAGCCACTATGCAGTCAGCTGCCGGAGTAATGGCCACCATGAGATGGGAGTCCATCTGACCTTCGTATACCGCATTCCATCCTCCTCGTGTTTCTGATCCCTTCTCTAGCAATGGAACTGCAGCTGCCGTGTCATCGGACGGCCCACGCTTCTCCACATCTGTTCGACACAATGCATTATATTAATTTCATTCCTACTGTTCTTAAAATATTCATGATTCGTCCATTTCTATGCGACCTTCATACCTGCAACGTAGAATATAAAGGAAATCGCGTCTTTAGAGGCATCGTATGGCCTGTTGAGAAGCAGGTCGAGTTTGAAGGCCTGTCCTCGCCTGATGACGAGACATTTGTCAACATCTCTTGTCATCAGGTTGAAATTGCTGGTATGATGGTTCTCTCCGTTCTGTTCATTGCAAAAGTCGACGCCTTGTACAGCGAGGACACCTTGCCGCGTTCCATCGATTACATCTGAAATAGAACATTGAATAATTAACCTTATTTGAATTTGCTCAAGTGGTACATGTTTGTAGAGGTCAACACCAATTAATAGTTACAGGATAGTATTTAGAACGAATTAATACATAATAGACATCTCGTGTTGTTAAGTGTCGCTTCTATTATAAACTTTGTTGCCTTGTTTAGTGGATATGATATCATGACATGCTAGATAGCAGGTATTGGAGAATAATAATGAAGTTTTGATAAAGTCTATCATCGTCATCGACGGAAATTCCGCACGCATGTGTTTGGACGCCGGCCAATACGTCAATCTAAGATATATAAATCTCTTTTCATAAAATCCTGAACGTAAACCCACTTACCGCCAAATCATTTATGTATTGCTATTAGTGATAAAGTGTAGTAACAAACGTTATAAAATAAATAACTTTATTTTTATCCATATAGTACGTTTCATGTTAGTTACAATTTTCAGTTTCAGGAAAGAATAATTCAGGATCTATATTTTTATATAATTATTATAACTACTCAAACTTAGCCTTAAACGTCATAAATAATGTAGTATTTCTTTTAGTACCTGGCTGAAACGGCACAATGACATATCTCTGCCGTTTCCCGAAATAATATCTCCATAAATCCTTAAAATATTCCATGCTCATAGCTGTCACTAATTTTAAATCAAACTTTGGGTCACTCGTTCACTGTACCACATCACTAGAACTGAAGGTCGTTCCACGATTTTGAGACCTGCTAATTGTTAGAATACACGTGTATACCTATTTGCTGTTCGAGCTGCACTGTGGGTTAACGTGGAGACCAGGCCTAATAACTACGCCAACACAGTGATGTCATGGACTCCAAGACAAGTCAACTTAATGCGAAAGCTTCATCCGATACTAGGAAATGGTCTGTCAATTGACGGCAACATCTCCGCAAACATTACTCATAGAAACGAGAAGTATGACATCACAGTATCTAATTCGTACGACATAAGTTACATAGTTTGTGACCATTTACGTCGCTGCAAAGACAATAACTCATATACAGTTGTAAATTTTGTTATGAATAATTCAACTATCCATCGTAAAACTGGAACAATTGCTATCTTGGGGTCGTATTTATAAGCAGAGCTCATGAGTGACAGCGAGCGTGAGTAGGTATCAGAAGTGTCATTTCAGTATAAACTGGCCTGTCAAATCCATACTTAATATTGCTCTCAAGGTTGAGATCGCTTTATAATTACGAGCTTTAGAGAGTTCTATAAATTTACTTGACAAATATAATACAGTAAATGTATGTATTCACAATAGCCATTCAGTTATATCTAATAAGCAATTTGGTTGCAATTTATTCAAACGCAAACATCTAATGATTCTCAGTATAAGCAGTAATGAATAATTCAATAATTCACACTTATCTAACTTGCATAATAAGAAAACTCACATTTACATTAAACAAACGGAGATATAAATCTAAATTACAATAATTGCTATTGAAAATTCTACTTCATATTTCTATGTATGGACTCTATGCTAGGACCAACTTAAATTCGCATTAAATCAATCATGCCATTAAAATCTGACTCGACCTCTCGCATTCCTGCTCTAGGGTCAATTAAGATAGTTGCCCCTAATATCTTCATAAGGACATTTGCCTCATCATCATACACAGTCATAATAACATGTTTATTTGTCATTTTTGGATCCTTTTTTTATTTAATCTGCATGAGGAAAACCTTTGATGCTTACGAATTATTAAACCGCAATAAATAATATTGCTCATAATATAATTTAAATTCATTAAACAATATCAGGTACTCCATTCATAAATATGTTTTCCTTAGTGCAGGAAAGATCGTCAATTAATTTTGATAATATTTAATATTTCTATGCAACATAATGTTTCGTAAAATTTACTTCATTAGCTATTGCTGTTTCTACGATTTCCTTTTATGGATTTAATTACTGGTGTGGGTGACCAGCCCAGCTATACCTGGAAGAAATCGCCTTGAAATAATAAGCGTCTTTATAGTTTGTCCCACACACTATCCACAGACGGAATAGCGTAGGTAGCATACAATACTGCTCATTTTACACTATCTTAGAACATGATCGTTGCTAAACTTATACAATGAATTGTAAACTAATCATTGTATTTATTTACATGTGCAAATGATTTGAAACAATACACAAAAAGATTAGCGTAAAACATAAGGTCATCAACATAAAATTCAAATTAGTTGTCCAGTTTTATGGGCGTTACGGAATCAGCAAAAAGCTGACATAAATTAACTAGAAGAATCAAAGCTGTTTTTTTATGTTTCCGAATGAAATACATTAATTTATATACGTGTGTCTTCGACAATTATTGTAAGTACGATTAGTTTACGATCTTTGTCAGTGATCATTACTCATCACTCTTTAGAATAATTTATTATACGTAGAATACAAAATGTTTACTTCAAAGAAACTTTGTTGTAACAGTTGCAAGCATGCCTATTGCCTACACAATTGCCCTCTGTAAAGGTAAAAATCTACTACCAGGCACATTTGTAGGCTAAATTTCTATTTCTAGTGTTTTGAATATTAATCAACATTCAGAATAAACTGCAGCTAGAAGATTATCTTCATTGAAAACTATCTGGATGTTATTTCATTCATCAATTCTTGGACAAAATAATTTTATTTATATTTTATGGATGACACACTTTATTTTAAACTTTCGCGGTTATTTTCACTATAACAAACACACATCATGATCACGGGTAAACATCTTAATATCGGGAACTCATCAAATAATTTAAATCGAGCAAAGAAACCCGTAAAATATCTCACAGTTATATGGATGACAGATTGATATCCTACTCTAAACAACATTCAAAATATGTTCATAACTAAATACGAGATCATTTCAAACAAACTGATAAAAGAAGGATGTTTGTTATTATTTTTATGAATATTTGACTTAAATATGTTAGTCCAAGATATTATATCTTGTCATCCATCAGGATGTTGCGATATTCCTCTGACCTTCAAATCACGATGGATGACTAAGAGTTCTGACAAGTGGTCCATGGACGGACCTAGTAACAAAAAGTTCTTTGTTTATAAGCTTAACAACATACCAGTTAAAATGTTGCGAGCAGGATCATATGACGTAACAAAAAGCAGAATTGGGCCAAAGTTTGATGCATTAGTCACTAAAGCAGCTAGCATACTTGATTTTAACTCAGTTATTCAGAATAGGAGGTTATTCCCGGTCATGGTTATCAATGGACAATCTTTTATCATACTTGTGTCCTAAAAACTCTATGACAAGTACGTCATAATCATAATCCTCTATCAAACTACTATTATATACCCAAAAAAGCGTAAGATGGTAGCTGGGACAAGTGCAAGTATGGATTTTACATACATTTTCTTTTGTTTTTTTTTCTTCATCTATTGCAGCTACCATACTAAATTTTACAGAGGTTCTGTCTTGGATTTATTTTCTACCAAACGCCTAGGAGCATTTAAAGTTTTATCGATACCAAATTGGGATTCTAATAATACCTATCCTTAGGAATTTTAACGATTGCGTTTACTACTTTATGTAGAGCTTCTAGTCATAAAATTATCCATAACGCATTTTATAGTTCAATCGGACCAACATTGAACATTATTAGTATTTCTGAAGCGATCGATCGGTTCTATATAAACATTCTTAACTTAGTATTATTATTTACCTATGTCTGATATGTTTGTATTTTCCTCTTATATTATAAGAGGAAAATATCAAAGTAACTTAACAATTTCAAATAGGAAATTTATTTGAATGATGAATGAATCAGTTATTGAGGCTTTACGTAGGCAGGTCTGTACGTAATTAATTTTACTGATGTAATGAAGAATCTGATGGCACTAAAGAACTGGATTTCGCAGGTTGGTCGCAGGAAATATTTTGCCAATAATTTCCAAAGATATAACCCTGAGAGAGTACACCCTAGAGCAAAAAAGACTGTCTCAGTTACGACTCGAAACCTTAGTCGAAAATAAGAAGACTAAGAACCCCATAAATGAACTTCCATGCTGGACTGGGAGCGAGAGAAAACGTAGAATGTGCCAGCTGCATTTCCTCCTGGGCATTCTGTAAAAACTAGCTAAGGGATCCAAGGGTTTCAGTATATTGCACTTTAGGCGATGGGCTGACATCCTGTCACTTCAGCAATATATCTACAAATTGATCTTAAATAACCCTCAAAACTTTGTCAAACGTGGCGAAACGACCTTTGTTTAGGTAGTTTACGCTCTGCCTACCCCATTAGGGATAAAGGCGTGATTATATGTATGCTTGTATGTAAGAACCCCATAGTATTTCCAATTCAGTTTTAGAAAAAAGGTAAACAAAGTTTTATGTCTTTTAATCTAAGATTTTGTGTCTGCATATGTGTTGTATAATAAGTTTTAGCTATTAGATATAACAACGTAATGCAAAAATTTTGCAAAAACGTACCATTTATTTTTTGAATGTGTTTTTGAATAAAAAGACATAAAACTTTGTTTACCTTTATTCTAAAACCGAATTGAAAATACTATAGAGAGTTATCAAAACGATTAAAATTGACAATTTAAAATACCCTCGAATTCATCTTGTCAAACTATGTGTGAAAATGTCAGCAACGTTTAAAAAATAGGGATAAAATGTTGTCCTGTCCTTAAATGGGATTTGAACCCACGAACTCCAAACAGCAATTAGGTTTGCTCATTTTATGTAAGTAAGCAGCTAAAAAAGTAGGTAACTCAAAATAATCAATGAACGTCTGCAGGGCACCAGGGCAGTAGGTGCGCGGGCGCCGGTTCACCTTGAGACCGGTAAGATGACGCACTGCGTAACTTGTCAATGTTGTCAACACTACATTCCGAAGACTGCCGTGAAGGGTCGTTCGATTTGTGTCATATATTTGCTATTTAAGGGATTTTATATATTCTCATGAACTTTTTCCCTTTAACTGTGTCCAACGCATGTTCTATGATTATTCCTTTCTGTTCTGAATACTCTGACCTACATTAAAAGTAATTCATATTGAAATAATGAATGATTGAGTAATGTACGTAACCAGTTAATATTAGAATAGTTTCTCGTACGTATTAGATAAGTTAAGTCCATTGATTTGTTTTTTTTTTATTCTCACATAAAGAGGACATCCAGACCTCGTAACATCCTGTTTTTTGGCATGCAAAACTATTTCTTCTCTTATATTCTAAGAACTAAGACTTTTAATGTGGTTTAAAGATATTATCAGCACATAGTTTAGCCATGAGCGAAGCTAACCTTTTATAAACTAACAAACGCTACTTCGGTATATTTATTATGCAATGTGTAAACCAGTTTGCCAATAGAAGCGAACAAATCGTTTAAACCTCAGAAGGCTATACTTATCATCTGTTAATAGCATTTAAGATAACAAGACTTAAGCACGTATTATGATAAGGCTAACTACCCCTTTTTCCCATCATACCTTAGGTTCTCGATCCAGAGAGGAGAGGTAGCGAGCGGGTTCGATGCCAAGTTATACCGGGTGTAAGGGACAGCGTCCCGCAAACTGATAGGGGTTGCTTAGTCAATGATACTGAACAACTTCCACCAGGAACTTTTTTCAGGAAGTAAAAAAAGAGTCTTCCATACGTTACGCCTGGTATGTCAATTGTTGTGTAAAAGATCTGTGCTTGTGCATAGAATACCTAAGTAAATAGAGATTTGAGATCATCTATTGTAATTTAAATCTGTTACGTGCGTGCTAAAAGACAAAACATAATTTAATCGGAAATATGTATCTAACTGTAAAGATTTAAAATACCATTAGAAAACCTACAGTGAACACAATATTAAACTGAAATTGTACTCTAGATTTTGAAATATTAATTTATATCTTTACATATACATAGACGATTATGTTGGTTGATTGAGCAGCTGACCATTTAGTACATACGAGTACGTACTTACTTATGTAGTGTAGCGAACTAGCCACATCTTTGACTGCTACGTATGTTATGGCTAGGCTACATACAAAAATATCACAAGTAGTTTGCTGATAGAAAGCTACCAAACCAATTCTAAAAATGTATGTTTTGTTTATCCAATCTTGCTCAAGAACCACTAATTTTCGAATTCATAAAGCGAAACACAGTCGGTATTAAAAACTGACGAAGTGGCGGGACGCGCCAAACCGCGGATCTTTTTTTACCCGACTTCAGAAGGAAGGTGGCACAATAAATTACCAGCGATGTTTATTTGTTTCTCTGCTCTAATTCTCAACGTCCTAGTTTGTTTGACAGCTTTATAATCATACCACTTATGTTATTTGATCTTTTTCGTCTAATCGAACGTCTACGCCTACTACTTTGTCTATTTTGGTAATCTCTCTAATTTCCGGTTTACCTTTTAGATACGGTACAGAATTAAAGTTACCCATATAAATCTTCGTCGTTTCGTGATGCTGTATAAGGAAAATTTAAAATTTCGCTATGATATCATATCCACGTAAACGACACTATATTGCGCTCACAATAAATTTACATCTCATTTTGGTTTATTGGTGTTTGTAATTTAACGTAGACTAGACTATATTCGGTGCTATTACGTATTGTACTGAGAAATTAGGTGATAATATTAATCTTAATACTACATGATACTATGAATAGAGAAATTAAATAATTATTTTGAGATTTTGCTCAATCAATAAGTAGATACCTCATCAATAGTGAGATATCGGTAAATACCCAGTACAGATGAGTCTGTAGGTCCATAAGTTGCATAATGATAGCCTTGACCTACCAATTCCAGCAGCCAACAGAGGCGGTCGCGGCAACTCCTTGAGGTCGTACGAATCAGACCTCTTGGTAAAACAGCTGCATCTCGGAGGACATCTGCACCACCCCGCTAGTTTACTCTTCACACCACCCATGGTTCATAGCACCACAACACAACTAAATCCACAAATATCGATAGATTCAAATTACAATTAGCAGTATCACTCAAAAACTTGTCCGATTAGATCATATCCGAAAATGTTGAGACGCTACGTCAAAGTTTGTTCAGTTTGCCGTGAAGCTGTAAACAATAGAATCAGCTGTTCACTTTAATTGACTAGGAGAAAAAACACAAGTAGCTTATTTGAATAGGCACAATATACCGAAAAACAACTTCTTATGTAAACTTTTTTTTACTAAACTTTTTGGTAAAGCTCCGAAAGAGCGACGCGTGCGCACTTCTCTGCGTGATCGACTCGTGTGCGCGGGATTCCGTGTGATACCTTCATGACATGACCTCTTATCACAACCAGGGTTGTCCCGATTGACTTGTTGGATCTCGGTGATGAGCAATTTTTTGTCACCGCAAAATATGACTCTTAAGTCGGGAGTAATACTAGCCAGCCTTGAAATAAAACTTTTGACCCAATTTTATTCAGATACTTTTTACCTATATGAATATTTAACTGCGTCCGTGGTCTAGTGGTCAGAGCCATGGGCTCACGATCCGGAGGTCCTGGGTTCGATTCCCAGGGGGGGACAGAGTTGATATTTATCAATTTATCACTTTGTGAGTTTTTCCCAGTTTGGTTAGAACAGTGCAGGCCGAATCACCTGATTGTCTGGCAGAAAAAAGATTCCGTGCTTCGGAGGGCACGTTAAGCTGTCGGGCCTGGTCGCCGTCTTTGATAGTGGTCGTTACACAAACCATGTCAGAGGCCTATTAGCTGTGCTATTAGGCGGTTTAAAACTCAGACACCAGGGTTCATTGGTTCGATTTAATCGATACCCACACGACAGAATAAACCTATATGAAATTGCTTTTTAATGTTAATTCCCTACTAAAGTTTTGTTGGTGATTATTATACCTACCTACCATTGCAATCGAATAAAATAAAATATCTAAACCGCCATAATACTTAGTAGGTAACTCCATACACTTCAAAATTGTACGGAGTTAAGCACGAAGCCAATTAAATATTGATGACTTGAAATCTTAATAGTTAACATATTGAATTGCACAATATTAATCAAATTTCAGTATATGTTTTGTGTATCTAATATTTTTTTGTCGTTAACTAAATTTATTGTTCTAAATACAATTTAGTCAAAATACAAAAGTCGTTAATTTTTATTGTCAAAAAATCGTTAACTTCTATTGATATACCAACACCATGAACTAATCTTCCATGCTGGACTGCGAGTGAGAGAAAAACATAGAATTTGCCGGCTGCATTTCCTCCCGAGCATGCTGTAAATACCAGCTAAGGGATCTGCGGGTTTCAGTATATTGTAATTTAGGCGATGGGCTGACAACCTGTCACTACAGCAATATACGTGCAAATCTTTCTTGAATGGCCCTCAAGACTTTGTCAGACGCGGCGGAACGGCCTTTGTTTAGGTCGTTTACGCTCTGCCTACCCCATTAGGGATAAAGGCGTAATTATATGTATGTATGTATGTATGTATGTATGAACTAATCAACATTCACAAGACTATCGACAATTATATAAAATTCAAATCCATTTATTTTTGATGCATTTTTGATTGACAAGAAATAAGTTAGGTCATGATCTCATAATACCATGCTGGCCTGGGAGCGAGAGAAAAACATAGAATGTGCCAGCTGCATTTCCTCCCGGGTATGCTGCAAAAACCAGCTAAGGGATCCGAGGGTTTCAGTATATTGTAACTTAGGCAATGGGCTGACAACCTGTCACTATATCAATATACTTACAAATGTACCTTAAAAAACTCTTAAACTTTATCAGACGTGGCGAAACGACCTTTATTTAGGTCGTTTACGCGCTGCCTACCTCATTAGGAATAAAGGCGTGATTATATGTGTGGATGTATTATTATTCACCTGAGATAAAACTTAAGTTAGGTTATCAGTAAGTTATCACAAATTTGTTTACTTATTTTAGGAGATAATTCGTTTTATTGCACGAATTATACCGACTCTACATTTTGCCAAACATCTTATCAATTCTAATTATAGACCCTAAGCTTAATTTAAAAAAGCATTTTAAATACACAAGCCGCTAGACAGAAGAAGAGTTAAAACTTATTCCAAGCTACTGGACTTTTAATTATATCATGAATAAGAAAGCTACTCCAGACAAAAGTAATATCAGATTCCCGAAGAAAAACTAATGGTGTGTAGCGTCCTCAATATACAGGTATATTTAGTTTCCTTAACGTTGAGTTATCGATACCAACGTGTTTTGCGGCCCATAAATAGCTTTTTCATTGCAACTTAGCAGAGGTACAAATTTCGGAACCGGAGGCAATAGCCTTGTTACAAACATATGTTTTGCGATTGACTTTCTTTAGGGTTGTAAGGAGAAAATAATTTATAGGCTGGAAAATACGTTTGTACCTATCGAAATATAGATAAGTATCCACTTTGTAACTTGTTTCAGTTTCCAGGACCACGTCTTTCAACATTATAACATTCGCAGATTGAAATACGGAAGTTTCCAACAATGTTTGCCTTAAACATCCGCATGCCTGCAAATCGTAAGTAGTCAGCTACAATATTAGATGAATTATATTTACAGTCCAATACGAATAATTCTACAATACAAAATACTCTCAACCCTTGTGTCAGAGGTTTTTATTACTAGACTGTGAAGGAAGGGTTATGTTTTTCGCGCGTATCTTGCATGTATGTATGTTTGTACGTATGTATGTTTTGATATTCCTTTATTAACTTGTATCTTCGAAACGGCTGGACGGAATATGTCAATTATTGTATCGTTCTATTGGTGTAATCTTTCAAAATTCAAAATGAATGGTTTTAGGCGCTTAAATTGTAAGTCTTCAAATATATTTTTGCGACTGAACCTATCCAGTGGAGAATCAAAGTAATTGTAATTAAAAGGAGATTACTAAAATATATATCTTTCATATATTAAAGCAAATTTTTAGAACAATTAATGCAATTAATTCTTCCATGGTGGCCTGGGAGCGAGAGAAAAACATATAATGTGCCAGCTGCATTTCCTCCCGGGCATGCTGTAAAAACCAGGTAAGGGATCCGAGGGTTGCAGTATATTGTAATTTAGGAGATGGGCTGACAACCTGTAACTACAGCAATATACCTACAAATTTATCTTGGCGTAACGAACTTAGTTTAGGTCGTTTACGCTCTGCCTACCCCATTAGAGATAAAGGCGTGATTATATGTATGTATGTATGTATGTATTAAAAATTAAAATATTTTTTTTGGGTACTAAAGTCAGGTAGCTTATTTTTTTTTAATATACTTGTCAGTAAAAGAGTACCAAATTTGAACATGTGTTGACTGTACTGCTCTATCTATAACACACACGATTATGTTAATTTACTATGGGATGGGTGACATCACCGCGCTTTAGGCCGCGTGTACTTTTGTATAGAAGAAGGTTGTAGGTAAACATGTTTATTAGTAAAATACAGTTGTACCGAGTGTAAGGGACAGCGGCCCGCAAACTACCTATTAGTTTAGCTCCAGCTCGTTCCCAGTCCAGCATGGAAGTATTTTACCATAAAGTAAATTTAACCATAATGAACGGGGGCTATGCTCTGCTAACCACGTAGAGAAATAAACTGGGTGTAAGGGACAGCGGCCCGCAAACTACCTATTAGTTTAGCTCCAGCTCGCTCCCAGTCCAGCATGGAAGTATTTTACCATAAAGTAAATTTAACCATAATGAACGGGGGCTATGCTCTGCTAACCACGTAGAGAAATAAACTGGGTGTAAGGGACAGCGGCCCGCAAACTACCTATTAGTTTAGCTCCAGCTCGCTCCCAGTCCAGCATGGAAGTATTTTACCATAAAGTAAATTTAACCATAATGAACGGGGGCTATGCTCTGCTAACCACGTAGAGAAATAAACTGGGTGTAAGGGACAGCGGCCCGCAAACTACCTATTAGTTTAGCTCCAGCTCGCTCCCAGTCCAGCATGGAAGTATTTTACCATAAAGTAAATTTAACCATAATGAACGGGGGCTATGCTCTGCTAACCACGTAGAGAAATAAACTGGGTGTAAGGGACAGCGGCCCGCAAACTACCTATTAGTTTAGCTCCAGCTCGCTCCCAGTCCAGCATGGAAGTATTTTACCATAAAGTAAATTTAACCATAATGAACGGGGGCTATGCTCTGCTAACCACGTAGAGAAATAAACTGGGTGTAAGGGACAGCGGCCCGCAAACTACCTATTAGTTTAGCTCCAGCTCGCTCCCAGTCCAGCATGGAAGTATTTTACCATAAAGTAAATTTAACCATAATGAACGGGGGCTATGCTCTGCTAACCACGTAGAGAAATAAACTGGGTGTAAGGGACAGCGGCCCGCAAACTACCTATTAGTTTAGCTCCAGCTCGCTCCCAGTCCAGCATGGAAGTATTTTACCATAAAGTAAATTTAACCATAATGAACGGGGGCTATGCTCTGCTAACCACGTAGAGAAATAAACTGGGTGTAAGGGACAGCGGCCCGCAAACTACCTATTAGTTTAGCTCCAGCTCGCTCCCAGTCCAGCATGGAAGTATTTTACCATAAAGTAAATTTAACCATAATGAACGGGGGCTATGCTCTGCTAACCACGTAGAGAAATAAACTGGGTGTAAGGGACAGCGGCCCGCAAACTACCTATTAGTTTAGCTCCAGCTCGCTCCCAGTCCAGCATGGAAGTATTTTACCATAAAGTAAATTTAACCATAATGAACGGGGGCTATGCTCTGCTAACCACGTAGAGAAATAAACTGGGTGTAAGGGACAGCGGCCCGCAAACTACCTATTAGTTTAGCTCCAGCTCGCTCCCAGTCCAGCATGGAAGTATTTTACCATAAAGTAAATTTAACCATAATGAACGGGGGTTATGCTCTGCTAACCACGTAGAGAAATAAACTGGGTGTAAGGGACAGCGGCCCGCAAACTACCTATTAGTTTAGCTCCAGCTCGCTCCCAGTCCAGCATGGAAGTATTTTACCATAAAGTAAATTTAACCATAATGAACGGGGGTTATGCTCTGCTAACCACGTAGAGAAATAAACTGGGTGTAAGGGACAGCGGCCCGCAAACTACCTATTAGTTTAGCTCCAGCTCGCTCCCAGTCCAGCATGGAAGTATTTTACCATAAAGTAAATTTAACCATAATGAACGGGGGTTATGCTCTGCTAACCACGTAGAGAAATAAACTGGGTGTAAGGGACAGCGGCCCGCAAACTACCTATTAGTTTAGCTCCAGCTCGCTCCCAGTCCAGCATGGAAGTATTTTACCATAAAGTAAATTTAACCATAATGAACGGGGGCTATGCTCTGCTAACCACGTAGAGAAATAAACTGGGTGTAAGGGACAGCGGCCCGCAAACTACCTATTAGTTTAGCTCCAGCTCGCTCCCAGTCCAGCATGGAAGTATTTTACCATAAAGTAAATTTAACCATAATGAACGGGGGCTATGCTCTGCTAACCACGTAGAGAAATAAACTGGGTGTAAGGGACAGCGGCCCGCAAACTACCTATTAGTTTAGCTCCAGCTCGCTCCCAGTCCAGCATGGAAGTATTTTACCATAAAGTAAATTTAACCATAATGAACGGGGGCTATGCTCTGCTAACCACGTAGAGAAATAAACTGGGTGTAAGGGACAGCGGCCCGCAAACTACCTATTAGTTTAGCTCCAGCTCGCTCCCAGTCCAGCATGGAAGTATTTTACCATAAAGTAAATTTAACCATAATGAACGGGGGCTATGCTCTGCTAACCACGTAGAGAAATAAACTGGGTGTAAGGGACAGCGGCCCGCAAACTACCTATTAGTTTAGCTCCAGCTCGCTCCCAGTCCAGCATGGAAGTATTTTACCATAAAGTAAATTTAACCATAATGAACGGGGGTTATGCTCTGCTAACCACGTAGAGAAATAAACTGGGTGTAAGGGACAGCGGCCCGCAAACTACCTATTAGTTTAGCTCCAGCTCGCTCCCAGTCCAGCATGGAAGTATTTTACCATAAAGTAAATTTAACCATAATGAACGGGGGTTATGCTCTGCTAACCACGTAGAGAAATAAACTGGGTGTAAGGGACAGCGGCCCGCAAACTACCTATTAGTTTAGCTCCAGCTCGCTCCCAGTCCAGCATGGAAGTATTTTACCATAAAGTAAATTTAACCATAATGAACGGGGGCTATGCTCTGCTAACCACGTAGAGAAATAAACTGGGTGTAAGGGACAGCGGCCCGCAAACTACCTATTAGTTTAGCTCCAGCTCGCTCCCAGTCCAGCATGGAAGTATTTTACCATAAAGTAAATTTAACCATAATGAACGGGGGTTATGCTCTGCTAACCACGTAGAGAAATAAACTGGGTGTAAGGGACAGCGGCCCGCAAACTACCTATTAGTTTAGCTCCAGCTCGCTCCCAGTCCAGCATGGAAGTATTTTACCATAAAGTAAATTTAACCATAATGAACGGGGGCTATGCTCTGCTAACCACGTAGAGAAATAAACTGGGTGTAAGGGACAGCGGCCCGCAAACTACCTATTAGTTTAGCTCCAGCTCGCTCCCAGTCCAGCATGGAAGTATTTTACCATAAAGTAAATTTAACCATAATGAACGGGGGCTATGCTCTGCTAACCACGTAGAGAAATAAACTGGGTGTAAGGGACAGCGGCCCGCAAACTACCTATTAGTTTAGCTCCAGCTCGCTCCCAGTCCAGCATGGAAGTATTTTACCATAAAGTAAATTTAACCATAATGAACGGGGGTTATGCTCTGCTAACCACGTAGAGAAATAAACTGGGTGTAAGGGACAGCGGCCCGCAAACTACCTATTAGTTTAGCTCCAGCTCGCTCCCAGTCCAGCATGGAAGTATTTTACCATAAAGTAAATTTAACCATAATGAACGGGGGCTATGCTCTGCTAACCACGTAGAGAAATAAACTGGGTGTAAGGGACAGCGGCCCGCAAACTACCTATTAGTTTAGCTCCAGCTCGCTCCCAGTCCAGCATGGAAGTATTTTACCATAAAGTAAATTTAACCATAATGAACGGGGGTTATGCTCTGCTAACCACGTAGAGAAATAAACTGGGTGTAAGGGACAGCGGCCCGCAAACTACCTATTAGTTTAGCTCCAGCTCGCTCCCAGTCCAGCATGGAAGTATTTTACCATAAAGTAAATTTAACCATAATGAACGGGGGTTATGCTCTGCTAACCACGTAGAGAAATAAACTGGGTGTAAGGGACAGCGGCCCGCAAACTACCTATTAGTTTAGCTCCAGCTCGCTCCCAGTCCAGCATGGAAGTATTTTACCATAAAGTAAATTTAACCATAATGAACGGGGGCTATGCTCTGCTAACCACGTAGAGAAATAAACTGGGTGTAAGGGACAGCGGCCCGCAAACTACCTATTAGTTTAGCTCCAGCTCGCTCCCAGTCCAGCATGGAAGTATTTTACCATAAAGTAAATTTAACCATAATGAACGGGGGCTATGCTCTGCTAACCACGTAGAGAAATAAACTGGGTGTAAGGGACAGCGGCCCGCAAACTACCTATTAGTTTAGCTCCAGCTCGCTCCCAGTCCAGCATGGAAGTATTTTACCATAAAGTAAATTTAACCATAATGAACGGGGGTTATGCTCTGCTAACCACGTAGAGAAATAAACTGGGTGTAAGGGACAGCGGCCCGCAAACTACCTATTAGTTTAGCTCCAGCTCGCTCCCAGTCCAGCATGGAAGTATTTTACCATAAAGTAAATTTAACCATAATGAACGGGGGCTATGCTCTGCTAACCACGTAGAGAAATAAACTGGGTGTAAGGGACAGCGGCCCGCAAACTACCTATTAGTTTAGCTCCAGCTCGCTCCCAGTCCAGCATGGAAGTATTTTACCATAAAGTAAATTTAACCATAATGAACGGGGGTTATGCTCTGCTAACCACGTAGAGAAATAAACTGGGTGTAAGGGACAGCGGCCCGCAAACTACCTATTAGTTTAGCTCCAGCTCGCTCCCAGTCCAGCATGGAAGTATTTTACCATAAAGTAAATTTAACCATAATGAACGGGGGTTATGCTCTGCTAACCACGTAGAGAAATAAACTGGGTGTAAGGGACAGCGGCCCGCAAACTACCTATTAGTTTAGCTCCAGCTCGCTCCCAGTCCAGCATGGAAGTATTTTACCATAAAGTAAATTTAACCATAATGAACGGGGGCTATGCTCTGCTAACCACGTAGAGAAATAAACTGGGTGTAAGGGACAGCGGCCCGCAAACTACCTATTAGTTTAGCTCCAGCTCGCTCCCAGTCCAGCATGGAAGTATTTTACCATAAAGTAAATTTAACCATAATGAACGGGGGCTATGCTCTGCTAACCACGTAGAGAAATAAACTGGGTGTAAGGGACAGCGGCCCGCAAACTACCTATTAGTTTAGCTCCAGCTCGCTCCCAGTCCAGCATGGAAGTATTTTACCATAAAGTAAATTTAACCATAATGAACGGGGGCTATGCTCTGCTAACCACGTAGAGAAATAAACTGGGTGTAAGGGACAGCGGCCCGCAAACTACCTATTAGTTTAGCTCCAGCTCGCTCCCAGTCCAGCATGGAAGTATTTTACCATAAAGTAAATTTAACCATAATGAACGGGGGCTATGCTCTGCTAACCACGTAGAGAAATAAACTGGGTGTAAGGGACAGCGGCCCGCAAACTACCTATTAGTTTAGCTCCAGCTCGCTCCCAGTCCAGCATGGAAGTATTTTACCATAAAGTAAATTTAACCATAATGAACGGGGGCTATGCTCTGCTAACCACGTAGAGAAATAAACTGGGTGTAAGGGACAGCGGCCCGCAAACTACCTATTAGTTTAGCTCCAGCTCGCTCCCAGTCCAGCATGGAAGTATTTTACCATAAAGTAAATTTAACCATAATGAACGGGGGCTATGCTCTGCTAACCACGTAGAGAAATAAACTGGGTGTAAGGGACAGCGGCCCGCAAACTACCTATTAGTTTAGCTCCAGCTCGCTCCCAGTCCAGCATGGAAGTATTTTACCATAAAGTAAATTTAACCATAATGAACGGGGGCTATGCTCTGCTAACCACGTAGAGAAATAAACTGGGTGTAAGGGACAGCGGCCCGCAAACTACCTATTAGTTTAGCTCCAGCTCGCTCCCAGTCCAGCATGGAAGTATTTTACCATAAAGTAAATTTAACCATAATGAACGGGGGCTATGCTCTGCTAACCACGTAGAGAAATAAACTGGGTGTAAGGGACAGCGGCCCGCAAACTACCTATTAGTTTAGCTCCAGCTCGCTCCCAGTCCAGCATGGAAGTATTTTACCATAAAGTAAATTTAACCATAATGAACGGGGGCTATGCTCTGCTAACCACGTAGAGAAATAAACTGGGTGTAAGGGACAGCGGCCCGCAAACTACCTATTAGTTTAGCTCCAGCTCGCTCCCAGTCCAGCATGGAAGTATTTTACCATAAAGTAAATTTAACCATAATGAACGGGGGCTATGCTCTGCTAACCACGTAGAGAAATAAACTGGGTGTAAGGGACAGCGGCCCGCAAACTACCTATTAGTTTAGCTCCAGCTCGCTCCCAGTCCAGCATGGAAGTATTTTACCATAAAGTAAATTTAACCATAATGAACGGGGGCTATGCTCTGCTAACCACGTAGAGAAATAAACTGGGTGTAAGGTACAGAGTCCCTCAAACTGATAGGGGTTGCACAGTCAACGAAACTGAACGATTTTCGCCGGGAAATTCTTTCACGATTTATTTTTACTTTACCCATAGAAAACGACCACCTCGAACAGACAATTGGAAAGGAAATCTTTTTTTTTTCACTTCCGGAAAAAATCCTGCTGATAGTTGTTCATTTTCTTTCACTGTGCAACCCGTATAAGTTTGCGGGACGCTGTACCTACCTTACATACATACATACATACATAAAATCACGCCTTTATCCCTTACGGGGTAGGCAGAGCGTTAAACGCCTCGTAAAAGGCGCTTTCGCCGCGTCTGACAATAATTGAGGGTAATTTTAGATTGTAATGTGTATTGCCATAGTGACAGGTTGTCAGCCCATCGCGTAAATTACAATACACTGTAACCCTCGACTCCCTTTTGCTGTCTTCTACAGCATGCCCGGGAGGAAGGGCAGCTGGAATATTCTATGTTTTTCTATCTCTCCCAGTCCAGCATGTACTATGTGTACCTTACACCCCGTATATTTCTCTACCTGGTTAGCAGAGCATAGCCCCCGTTCATTATTGATAAATTTTATTTAAAAAATAGGATTAAAAGTAAAAACAAAATCTAATAAATACTTCCATGCTGGACTGGGACCGAGAGAAAAACATAGAATGTGCCAGCTGCATTTCCTCCATGCTGTAAAAACCTGCTAAGGGATCCGAGGGTTTCTGTATATTGCAGTTTAGGCGACAGACTGACTCAATCAGTCACTACAGCAATATACCTATAAATCTATCTTAAACAACCCTTAAAATTTTGTCAGACGTGGCGGAACGACCATTGTTTAGGTCGTTTACAGAGCCTACCCCATTAGGGATAAAGGCGTGATTATATGTATGTATGTATTAAAATAAACTGTAAGCCTATAACAAAGTGTGCATCTACTTATTGATCATCCTAAGAAGTACTCTGCTACCAACCTTCCCATGCAAAAACTATGAAAAAACCTTAAGTGAATATTTAATTTAAAAATAAATAAACTTGAAATTTCTGTAAAGGCTTCATATTTTGTAGCTAGTACATACATCCCGCATCCCGTAGCAAAGAACTACCCCGTAGGCATCCCGTAGGCTCTTGAATTATGTGCTACGACCTTGGGCTACGACGTAGCCAGGACGTCGCTTCTTCTTCTTCTGTCGAGTGGGTATCGAGTCTATCGAATCGATGAACCCTGGTATCAGAGTTTCTAAACCGCCAAGCAGCACAACTATCAGGCCTCTGACATGGTTTGAGTAACGACCACTATCAAAGACAGCGACCGGGACCGACGGCTTAACGTGCCCTCCAAAGCACGGAATCTTTTTCCTTTTAGACAATCACGTGATACAGCCTGCAATGTCCTAACCAAACTAGGAAAAAAATCACAAAGTGATAAATTCTCAAATATCAACTTTGTGATTCCCCCCTGGGAATCGAACCCAGGACCTCCGGATCGGGAGTTCATGGCACTAGCCACTAGACTACGGAGGCAATTAAGGACGTCGTCGCTTAAAACATAAAAACTGCTGACGCATTATCCGAGATAATTTCCATATTCTTATTACCATAAAATTATTTCGTTCAAATTGTTTATTATTCACCAATACGTCAATTAAATTCTTATTAGTTCACTGACTGTCATGTTACGTACCTACTTGCGCGCTGCGTCATATTTTAAGGATAATTTAAACGTATTTTTTGGTGAATCCTCTAAAATGTACAAAATTACTTTGTAATGTAGCGTGCGCATATTCATAAACTTTCATTCATACGTACATATATATATTCACGCCTTTGTCTCTAAGGGGTAGGTAGAACGTAAACAACTTGAACAAAGGTCGTTCCGCCACGTCTGACAAAGTTTTGAGCTCTGCCTACCCCATTAGGGATATAGGCTTGATTATATTTATGTATGTATGTATGATTTGTACGTATATTGCTGTTATGACAGGTTGTCAGCCCATCGCCTATATTGAAATATACCGAAACCCTCGGATCCCTCAGCTGTTTTCTACAGCTTGCCCGGGAGGAAATGCAGCTGGCACATTCTATGTTTTTCTTTCACTCCCACTTCACATACATACATACATATAGTCACGCCTTTGTCCCTAATGGGGTAGGCAGAGCGTAAACGACCTAAACAAAGGTCGTTCCGCCACGACTGACAAAGTTTTAAGGGTTATTTAAGATAGATTTGTAGACATACTGCTCTAGTGATAGATTGTCAGCCCATCGCCTAAATTGCAATATACTGAAACCCTCGGATCCTTAGCTGGTTTTTACAGCTTGCCCAAGAGGAAATGCAGCTGGCACATTCTATGTTTTTATTTCTCTCCCACTTCAGTATGGAAAAGTTTGATTCAATGTTGTATATTTCAATGCTGTGCTAAATTGCATAAAATTTTATCCGCCATTGTAGTATTGATCTTTAGTTTCCTTCACTTTTATCCTGTGCTGTAGATACTGTTGCTGTCATTTCCTTCGACTAGTTCTGATTGTAGTTTGCAGTATCCTATCTTCCATTAGTTTATGTATTAGTTTATTATATATTATGTATTAGTTTAATTTACAAATATCTATGTAATAGCTTGTACTTAGTTTATGTATTATATGTAATGTATTTAGGATACCTATTTGACTAGGTTTGCACTATCCCGCTTACCGCTACACTTTTTTCTTTCACCCAAAGGATGCCTGGAAGATATTGCTACCTTAGCAATAAGGCCGCCTATGCTGTACTTGTTTTTTTGTTATCTGTTGTGTTGTATGATGTATTATTACGTGCAATAAAGTATTTTTATGTTATGTTATGTAGTTTGTGTAGGTACTTAGTAATCCACAGGTTATTTTAACTTTACAGCTTCATGGTTTTAACTAAACTGCTAGCCAAGGCACGTACGTTGAACAATGTTTAGAATGTCTTGTGTTCAATGCTCAGTAACTAATAACAAAATTTGTTTATTTTTGGATTGTAATCACAGTAAACGGTGTAACTACTACAATATCGATTAAAATTACTTTGTGGATAGCTATTCTACTCCATGCTGGCGAGGGAGCGAGAGAAAAACATAGAATATGCCAGCTGCATTTCCTCCCAGGCATGCTGTGAAAACCAGCTAAGGGATCCCCGAGGGTTTCAGTATATTGTAATTTAGGCGATGGGCTGACAACCTGTCACTACAGCAATATACCTACAAATCTATCTTAAATAACCTTCAAAACTTTTTCAGACGTGGCGGAACGACCTTTGTTTAGGTCGTTTACGCTCTACCTACCCCGTTAGTAATAAACACGTGATTATATGTATGTATATATGTATTCTACTCTACTCCTCCCAAGCATGCTGTAAAAACCAGTTAAGGGATCCGAGGGTTTCAGTATATTGTAATTTAGGCGATGGGCTGACTACCTGTCACTACCACAATATACCTACAAGGCTACAAATCTATCTTCATAAAACCTTTAAAACTTTGTCAGACGTGGTGTTTAGGTCGTTTATGATCTGGCTAGTCCATAGATAGAGGGATAAAGACGTGATTATATGTATTTGTGTATTCTACTCTACTTTGATATTTACTCATGAGAAAAAAACCATGTTGATATCGGATAAGCGGATCTCTAAAATTCTTTAACACTAAACGATTAACATGTGTTTTCACTATCACTATCACTATAGAGTATAAAACAAAGTCGCTTTATCTGTCCCTATATCCCTTTGTATCCCTATATCCTTAAAACTATGCAACGGATTTTGATGCGGTTTGTTTTAATGGATAGAGTAATTCAAGAGGAAGGTTTATATGTATATTACATGCATAATATAGTAGAGAAACACTGATGATTGCCATGCGAGGCCGGGGTGGGTCGCTAGTTCATAATAAAATCTAATTGGCTTACTTCTTTGTATTGAAAGGAGGGTTAGCCCTCGACGTTTCGATCCTATATGAGGATCTTCATCAGGAGAAGAAAGTCACACTCCACCGCCCGCCAAGTGCAACCTTCGACGTCGTACGACGAGCTTTCGACGACTTAGGATCGAAACGTTGAGGGCTAACCCTTCTTTGAATACAAATAAGAAAGTATTATATTAGTAACTTTAACTTTAATTTAACTTTTAGAGTTGGTAAATCAGGTACAATCACAATAATCTGCGATTATACTGAAAGCGCGTGAATAGTAAGATCACAGAATATATAATGGTACTACATAGTAAGATGTAAATAAAACGAGAAAATCATAAGCAACAGTGAATGCTTTTTATTCTTGAGATCCCAAAAACACACAAACACAGTGCAAAAAATATTGTTTCTTTTTTTGTAGAGTTTTCATACATTTCTTTTACCTTAGCGCTAACTTAAATGTAAAGTTATTCAAATATGGTTTCTTAAGTCTATGCTTTTAAAACAAAGACAATACTTAAATAATTACACATAAAGACATCATGGCACTTGAAGCATCGGTTCCCATCCTTATTTAAAAGGTTTAATTAAATTATAGAAAAACAGTCAAACAACCACACACCACTCGGTGAAAAATGTGAATAAATAAAATGAATATTTTTTTGGTATTTTCTATTTGATTCGTGCATGTGATACAAACAAAATAACATCGTAGCTACATCATCATTGCATCCATAATGTTCGCCAAGTCGTCGGGTTTAACAAAGTACGTAACTTAAAATAAGCAACATTTGCACATCCAAACTAAGTAAACTCGTAAAATAAATCAAACATCCGCTTTAAGCGAGATTTGAAGATTAAATAGTCTTTAACACCACCACTTCCTCCTCTTGAACGTACAAATGTTGATCCGGCGCATTGTACGTGACAAACGAGCGATCAAGCTGAAGAGCCTGCTGCGCCGGCGCGGGCGGTGAAGACGGCCCCGGGGAGGTGCGCGGGGGCGGGGAGGCCGCGCGGGGGCCGCCGGCTAGCTAGCCACGCACATTCACCGTGCAGCAGCCGTAGATCTCGTCCAGCTGCCTCGACGAGAACGTCACCACGATGCGCCTCTCCCCACAACGCCTGGGCATAAACTTCTCTTGGTAGTTCACGAACTCACCCGGTTTCACGTCGCGGAACCTTATCTGGAATCAAAACCAACGTTAAATTCACCTCCTCATATTATACCTGTCTGATGAAAGGCACCCTTCTTACCTGTCGCGGTCTCTGCACGCCGTTTCCTTCGAAAGTGAAGTAGCAGTCGGTCAAATGCACATTCAGCGGATTCTGGAAACTGAATGTCACTGGGCACTCCTGTCCAATGACTGGTTGTCCCCTCACCTGGTAAAAGATCATCATTAGCTCTTATCTCATCCCATAACATCATCTATAATGAAAGTGAGAAGTGCTTACCTGAACTTGCATACGAGGCTTGTGCAATGGGAAGTCGTCTTCATCAGACCAAGCCTGACGCGTCTGTTTAACGTAAGCCATGGCATGAACCTTAACCATGGTGTGATCAACCAGCTTGTCCATGTATTCCTGAGGTGTGACGTGCAATTTGAGAACCTCTCGTTGTCCTGCACGGACGATGAACTCTCCTTGAGCCCTACGGAGTCTTGAAGCGATTGCGCCAGTGTAGTAGCAAGAGGATGCCGTCAACACACACCAGATTGTACGGTCTTCATGAGATTTGTTCTGTTGACAAATGCAGTCAATGAAGAAAAAAGTTCAGATCAGAAGTTAATATTATATGTCATGCAATGCAACTTACCTGAATATTCATAGTACAATCGAATGGCTGCCCGTACGGAACCAAGTCAATGTCCATGAGCTCGAAGTAAACATCCTCGTAGTTGCGGTCAGGAAACTCGTAATATTGCTGCAGACGCTGGTAGCCTCGGCAAGACGCGATGATGGCCAAACGCTCCGGAGACGAGCTGTCCACAGTTTTGTATTCGTGTGTTATCTCGAGCATGTCGCTCTCCCCTTCGTCATCATCACGGTTGGGGTTCTTCGTAAGGATTTTGCGGCCCACCCTGAGAATACAAAACAAATGTGACGTATATTTTCTTTTAGAAATATTTCCTACATCCAATGAATGTTGCAGCTACTCACTGGTATTGATTGGATGCCATTCTGACGAAGCCCCATTCAGAGTTCTCTTCCTCTTGGAAGTGGCAGAGTTCAGCGTTCAACTGGCAGTACATGAAAGGCGTATCATATTGGAAGCCGACTTCACCTCGACGCACAGCCTCCACACTAGCAGGACCACAATGATACACAGATTCAGCTTCTTCCTGCGGTGTGGCATCGATAATCTGCCATCCGCTGTAACCTAAAACCGCAAAAAAATAAAAGGGTGAGCAAGTCATGATCATGGCAGATTATTTGATCATTATTTAAGTAGGCAGGTTACTAGTTTACCTTGTGGCAAATCAGGTCTTTGCATCCATACATCGTTCCAGACATGGAAGTTCCAACAAGAATCGTAGCAATCTTCATCAGGTCCGTTGGGCACTTCGTTGCCATCATGATCGAAGTATTTATCAACAGTGTATGTACGATTAGTGTCATGTGCTGAAACATAGTTGGTAACGGAACGGCAAGGGATTCCAAGCGCCCTGCATATGGTAACAACGAGACCGGAGTACACCCAGCACTGGCCATATTCTACAGGGCGACCACCTTCTGTAAGGTACCGCTCAAGTATAGCAACAGATCCGGTCCATGCATGAGGCGCTACGCCATCCTTGTATTCGCCGTCGTATCGACCAACCATAAGACCATCATCGTCGTCGTTAGCATTTATCTACAAAAAAAACAGTAACCATCATATTTCTGTTACTAATACGATTAGCTAAAAAAAAGTACCTATAATTTACTTCTTTCACTCACCATAGCCGAAATGGCTCTGCAAACACGTATCGGATTTCCTCTTTCAGAATGTTCAAGGCCGCTACGTTCCATCAAATACATAATAGCCGGCAGAACACAGTCATCAAACTGACCGTAGATCCATTTTCGACCCTTAGGTTGACGCCAAGTGCCACACCATATCTTTCCTTGCTCATTCAAAACGTATTCTCTTCTCAATGGTTCGTTGTCCATGTAAACCGGGTCCTCACGACACCACGGGTTGAACAGAATGTAAATGTCTTCATCACACTTGTAATCGTGGCGGTTGTCACGCTGACCAAAGCGGTTAGTCTGGACCCAACAGTTCCAAACTCCCACGGGTGCTGTTGCTGGAACGTGGACTTGGAAGGTAATCGTGTTTCCATCTTGACGTTGAATGCTAAGGTCCCATCTGTCCATATCATTAGCAATGTTCGCCAGGTTTTGCATCGAACCATGACGTGATCCATGTCGTGAACCAAAACCTCCCCGAGTAAACGACGAGGTTCCATAGCGGTCCTGGGATCCAACGACAGCAGTTCCGTAACGATCTGTAGTTGTCAATGGGCGATCCAATGTCCCGTGAGGACTAAGTGGGCTATGTTGCAACGGTAATGGTTCGTTGCTGAAAGAGCTACGACGCACACCATAGGTTGTGGTTTCCCTCATGCTGCTTATCGGGCCCATACTACCTATGGTACCCATAGTTCCCATTGAACCCATGGTGCCCATAGAGCCCATTGCCATACATGCATTGGAGTCCTGCATACGGGACATACCCAGGCCCATTCCCATGCCCATCCCCATGCCCATACCGGAACTCATACCCATTCCTGAACTCATACCCATTCCTGAACTCATACCCATTCCGGTACCCATTTCACGTGAATGAGGATACATTCCTTGCTGGTTGCTCCAGTTCACAGGCAGAACCACACGAGTCCCCTTAGTTACACTGGGCTTGGGACCTGCAATTAAAAAACGTTATTATGATACACACATTTTTTAAATAAAAAGGTATTAATACATTGACAATATGATCTTACCAAAGCAGAAAACAAGACGAATCATATCTTGTTGCTTATCGAATGTCCTATCGAAGCGAACCGCAAAGAAGAAATTTTGACCCCTTCTCAATACTGGGTTCGGCAAAATAGTATCATTCACGAGATCGTATTGCTCTGTGTGATGTTCCCTCGAGTTATCACGAGGGTAGAATTCAGTCAGCTCGACCTTCAACGGCTGTCCAGAATAGTAGCTTTGAGGAATCATGTCCAGAGTGTCCTGGCGACGTCGGCGTTCATTTTGATCAGCCATTTTGCAGATCAAGTTATGCGTGTACTGCGTATTCGGGCTGTTCCTCATTGAATGCTTCATGCGATGGAGAGAGCCCGTACTGTGCGAGCGTCCAGGTCGATACTGCGCCGTAGGTCCTGCCTTCTGCATAGGCCAGCGACGAGTTTGCCCTGGGCGCTGGCAGAAACTTGAGATGTTATAGTACGCAGACAACCCCGGAACGTAGTTGGAAGGCATTCCGCCAATCGTCATCTGCTGCTCCCTCATGCAGCTCAAGTTACTAATTCCAGAAGTGATTCCAGTGATTCCACCCAGTCCCATTCCAGTCATACTGGAGGTCATGCTTGAGGACATTCTGTCCATACTAGACCTTCGGACCATGGCCATTTTGGCGAAAAGTTATTTGTGCAGTTGAAAATCCAAAGTCCTGTATGCGGACCGAACTAAGCTCCGGAGTGACACCAGAGCGAGTGGTGTTGTTCAATTGGGTTGAGGACCTTTTATAGCAAGTTCTGCAGTGAGGGATCATTCACCGGGATGGTGTCAGTTGACAACGCAAGCGCCGCACCGTAGACGCAGGGCGGCGGGTTGATTGTTCGTGGTCACTCACTTGTAAAGAAAACGAGAACAAGTTTTCTGCAAACGCACACCCTGAAGTACAGTCGCATACAATGATGGGTAAACACCGAATGTCAAGAGTTAACTCAATGTTGAGTTGAACCACAGCTCGGACACTCCTAACTATCATGTCATTTTGGTCACACATCGACAGACGGCATGTTGCACTTGGCATGTGTTTGTGTGCGTGATATAAGGGTTGACAAAATTTGTCTTGATTAATCTGGTTCTTGATTAAACCAACGTTTTAAAGTTCACTGTATCTGAATATTTAGAATAAATTACGTTGCATATTTTGTATAAATTTACTTATCGTCTTTGATCACTTGGGAATCTAAAAAAGTTCCTATTGGAGTCATATCTTATTGTAGAAAGACATCCGTACACGGAACAGTACCTAACCATCTTTGGAACACAAAAGTTTATTATTTCCGTTACACTGGCAAAAATGCGCTCAATGTGGCCCACAATCCGGCGCGGAGTGTGACGTATGTCGGACTGGGGAAGGGAGGTGAATGTCCGTTCTGTATGTAAGTAGTACTATTATATATTCTGCGTTTGAACATTAAATCCAATAGTTAACTAACATTCTTTCATGCTGGACTGGAAGCGAGAGAAAACCATCGAACGTGCCAGCTGCATTTCCTCCCGGGTATGCTATAAAAATCAGCTAAGGGATCCGAGGGTTTCAGTATATTGCAATTTAGGCGATGGGCTGACAACCTGTCACTACATCAATGTACTTACTAACATATCTTAAATAACCCTCAAAGCTTTGTCAGACGTGGCGGAACGACCTTTGTTTAGGTCGTTTATGCTCTGCCTACCCCATTAGGGATAAAGGCGTGACCTTGTGTGTGTGTTAACTATAATTAAAGTTGTCCCTACAGATAGCCCGAAGAATGTTAAATGCAGTTTCATGTGTTTTAGGAGCTGATGAGTAAATTGACCTTCGTTTTTATTAGAACCTAAAAATGTTATTATCAATCAGTCAGTGCTCGCTAAGGTAGAATTTGTAATTCTAACTCATTAATTTAATTAAAGCACTTTTGTGCTTGATTGTTTTAAGCAGGTCTTTTTAGTACAGCAAAGTTTTAGTTGTACGCACAATACTCAGCTAGAATCTCTTTTATTGTATTGGAGACAAAGCTGAGCATGTAATATGAAACTACACCGCCAGTTGCTACCGAGTACGCACTTTCAAACCTTTTGTTTTAGGGCCTTGCCTTAGCTTATCTAGTCGAGACGTGGGTTGGGTCAGATTCTAACTTACCCTAGGCGGGCTACTAGTTTAGACTCGAACTGGAAATCGATGTTATAAAATCGATTATTTTTGCGGGATAAAAGTCCTAGAATCCAAAGCAGAAAATCGTAATTCCAAAACTCGTTGCCTAGCAACGCGATGTTTGTATTGACAGATAATGTCAAAATTTTCACAAAATCGATAACTCTCGTATTGATATTTTGTGATTTTTGTATATTTCTGAATGGAAACAACGTAATAAATAAATAATTAGGTCGAAATGAAGATGGGCTTATACAATTTGTTCAGTTCTAATGTTGAAATACAGTACAAAAGTTATTTTTTATCAAAAGCAATGCTGTTTACGATGTTCACGACCTTCTTGACTATAGTTTTACCGTTTATTTTAGCTTATAGAAGTCGAGGTAAGTTATATCTCCAATAGTAATAACGTTTTAATTATAAAAAATATAAATACCAACAATCTATATCTGTACAAATCATATACGTACCATACCTAACCTAACTTATGTAAATGTTTTGTTTCAGGATTTTGGCTGAAGAGCCACGAATACTTTGAGCAGCCAACCGTCCACTTTACTTATGATTACTTACTAGTAGCCGAAACCGAAGATCCAAGTCAGCCAATAATGTGTGGAGAAGCAAATATATTAGGAGATCTTAATCAGAATGGTGAGGAATATTGTGCAGAATTACAGGTAAAGTATTGGCGTAAAATAAAATTACAATATCTAAGCATCTAATAATAAATAGATTAAAATAAGAAAGTAAAGGTTTTTAAAAAGTACTATAGGTACTAATGCTGTACCTAATGTATATCTGCTACCATGTTTTCCTTAATTTCAGGTACAAGAAAAAGACTATAACGAAGATGGAGTGAATGATATTCTGGACTTAAAAGTACTTCTCAATATTCCTAAGGAGAAGACTGTAGCTTCCATTCTTCTGATTTTAGCACTAGACTTTCAATTAAAGGTAAGAAATCAAACAGAAAGTATGTCATAAAAAATGGGTAATGGGCTAATGCAGGCAAATTATAAGCATGAAATAAAAATCTTTTCCTAATCAATCTTATAAAAACTAAACCACTCTATGGTTTTCAGCAATGAAAACTTTTCTGTAAACCATATATTTGACAAATTTGTCAAATTATTGCACTAAGAAACTTTAAAACTGAAATTCCTGAAAATATTGTTAAAATTATTGGTATATTCATTCGGCTACCTTATAACAAAAATACCATGAAATATTTATTATTATTTTAAGTACATAAAATCCTATAAGAGTAATAGTTATAATGAGAATATCAAGTTAAATGTTTGTTCTTGTTGTTAGGTCTATTCCAGTGTAATTATTACCAATGGTATACTTGTATTATGCAATGTTTTGTCCATTCTTACTATGTTTTCCACTGTGTTATTTGTGGTTCACCAGGTAAATAGGAACACTAGCTTAGTACATGCCTGTATGAATAACCATCCTACTTGTTAAGGGCAGTGTGTAATGCATATTTGGTTAAGGATCTTTCTTAACATGTACTTACTTACATTGCTGGTTTAGCAACCTGAAGTGGATCTTGGCCTCCAACCTTGTCCTTCTTAAATGTAATTTTTAACCAACCAATAGATAATAATGTATGTAGAGTATAACATGAGAGCTTATTTTATAATTTTCTTTATTATTATTTTATTACAAACACTAGATATTTGATGTGTTATAATTTTAAGTTCTTGTACAACTTCTCCATAGTTGATATTTTTTACAGGACTAAAACTGAAATACGAAATATTTAGCTTATTGTGATAATGTCACAAAGAATTTTCTGAACATAATCCAAGCTTTAGTAAGTCTTTTTTCATTTGAATAGCAATAGTATATTAAAAAAACGCCTGATCAAAATTAATAGCAATATTTGAGTAATTGCTATCAACTTATTTGCAGGCATAAAAAAAATAACTTTCATATTTATATTGCTAGATAGGTACATCTATTTAGCCTGCATTAACCCACTGCTGAGTCTGACTTTTTCCTAAACTATTACCTTATTTACCTACATCTACATAGGCTAACATATATTTGACTCCTTTATGTTACAGAATGTTTGTCCATACCACATGCAGTCTTTTGGTATCATACAAAAAAACTTTGCTGTGCCTCCTTCGGGTTTGAAATATTTTGGAGATATCCATCTCTACCAAGTTGCCCATTTACCCTGCCTTAGATATCATATTGATACAAACTACAATACATCCCTGTTTGATTATGTTAACGATAATACTAATGGGAATGTAGTGGACTTCATTTTGGAACATTACTTCAGCAGACAAGGTAATAAATAGATTTAGATTCTTTGCTTTACATTTTAAATACACTTGTATATTTTGCTCGTTTTATAGATTTAGGATCTATTCTATTTCGGTGGTGAGTAATTATTTCTAACATGTTTCTTTCTTTTATTTGCAGTGATAACAGAAGCAAAAACTGTTTTTTCTAGAAGTCTGAATGGGCACACAGGAGCCTTAAACTTAGACATTCGCCTTAGAATACCAGAAGTACAAATAAAATACACTCCTAGTCTTCTCCAAGAGTTAAAGTGGGCATGGCCCCAGTACCTTTCCATAGTTATTATTTTCCATTGGTTATTTTACAGAATTAAAAAGTTTGTATTTAAAAATCGCCTTCTGATGGCTTGGGAAGTAGTACCATGGAAGAAAAATTAAATGATTTAACTTTTTAGTTTATAAATATACCAAAGAAGTACAAATTTAGAAGATAAAATGTCCTCCTCCTCAAAAGACTTAAATAAAAGATAAGTTACAAATTAAATTGGTTTTAATTTAATGATATAGTGATGACTACATAAAAATCAACTTTGTTGTTACTACTTACCTAAAGATTTTACACTGTACATGTTTTAGTTTGGCTTTAACTGAGTCAGGGAGAGTATTAGTTGGTTAGTTGTAGAGTGGGGAGTTGAGATCCAAATCCTGACTTGGTTGAATGGTCAAGTTCTGCTCTGTTGTCTTCAATGATGAAAGTTCTGCCACTATAATCATCCAGCTGCACTAGTAGATAGCGGCACAAGTAGTTCCCATATTCATTCTGAAATTATATTTCAATATCATTTTATTCATTGTTGTCATTATTTATGTATACTAATGTATGTATAGTAATATTATAAAGAGGAAATATTTTGTGTGCAAATAAACTCAAAACTACTGGACCAATTTCAAAAATTCTTTCACAAATAAAAAGCTATGTTCACCTTGAGTAACATAGGCTACTTTTTATCATGGGAAAATGTCAGATTCCTACGGGAACATACATACATATAATCACGCCTTTATCCCTAATGGGGTAGGCAGAGTGCAAACGACCCAAACAAAGGTCGTCCCGCCACGTTTGACAAAGTTTTGAGGGTTATTTAGATAGAATTCTAGGTATATTGCTGTAGTGACAAGTTGTCAGCCCATCGCCTAAATTACAATATACTGATACCCTCGGATCCCTTAGCTGGATTTTACAGCATGCCCGGGAGGAAATGCAGCTGGCACATTCTATGTTTTTCTCTCGCTCCCAGACCAGCATGGAAGTATTTCCTACGGGAAAACGCCGCAAAAAGCTAGTCGTTATTAAATTCATCCTCAGCTCATATATCGGGTGGCCCAAAGAGTGACGTCCAAAGGAAAAATTTTGATTCCTTAGGTCAAGGGGTAGCCAAATCACCCCCATGTATGTTCAGCGATTTTTAGTAGTTTAGGAGTTATGAATTTTTTTGCTAATTTTCTAAGAAAATTGACCTCAGTGGATTAATTATTTTTTATTATTTTTTTGGATAACTTTTTTTTATTTTTTTTTTATTTTTGTGACATCCTCTTAAATTGTTCTTTTAACCATAAAAGTTTCAGCTTCCTAGCTGTAATGTAAGTTAGTTATTTTTTTATCGAAAGTTCGAATTTTACGATCGAGCTAGTCTGCTCTGAATTTTCAACTTGAAATTAAAAATTGAAAAAGATAATCTCATGGTCCCTTATTAATTTTAAAAACTCCGCAAGGTTTCAAAATTACATAAAAATAAAAATTAACTATTGCTTAATGGGGTATTATTTGCAGAAAACAGCCTTCAAAGGTACTTGGGTGGAAATTACCTAATTAGTAAATTGTTTCAGAAAGTTGAAAGATTCCTGTTATGTCATTACATACATACATACATATAATCACGCCTCTTTCCCGGAGGGGTAGGCAGAGACCACATCTTTCCACTTGCTACGATCCTTACATACTTCTTTCGCTTCATCCACATTCATTAATCTTTTCATACATGCTCGTCGGTTTAGGGTACTCTTGACCTGACCTTTCTTTAGGACGTCCCCGATTTGATCCAAGTACGTGCGTCGAGGCCTTCCCCTCCCAACATTTCCATCCACACTCGCCATATATATCTGTTTGGTCAACCTGCTTTCACTCAGAAATGAGCTCGCCGCCTAGTCGCCGTGTGGGTAGCGCAAACTACCCTCATTTTCACGCGCCCGGGTTCTTTTGTTTTGTGGGGTACTTTGGGTGATCCCTAAGTACCCTCACTTTTCACGACTCTGCCTACCCTCGGTCGTCGCGGGTGACTTCTACTCGTGCCATTCAACCCCGGCCTCCCACCAGCGGGAATCACCGGGGGGTAACGGTAGTTGTTGCCCGTCCCGGGGGCAGGCTACGCACCGCGCGGACCAGGCTCTTCATATCGACGCCCACCTATGTCGGTCACCCCATCCAAGTCCAGCCGTAGGCGGCCCACCAAGAAGGTGTTCCAGCCTACGAGCCCCCGTTCGACGCTGCAGCGCATCCTTGCGCTGCGTCCATGGTCGCGCCCACCGTCGACCACCACGACGACCGGAAACGACGCCGGCGAGACGTCTGCTGCGGCCTTCGCGGCCGCCCGTTCTCTGCCGCCGTTTCCGCCCCTACCTCCGCTGCCCGAACGACAGCAGCCCCAGATGGACGCCGCCGCTGCCCAGCGCGCCGCCGCAAGGCACGCAGCCCTGGACGCTCTCAGGGAGAGTGCAGCTGCCTTGTGTGCCAGTGTGCAGAGCGACACGCGCGCTGGGAAGCGGCTACACCCCGCCACCTCCTCGTCATCGGGGACGCCGACGCCATCGCAGGGGGCACGCCCACGCCCTGTCCCGCTGCCCAGAAAGACGCCGCCTCTCTCCATGCCATCGCTAGACGACATGGAGACGTCACCCCCGCAGCCGAGCGTTTCCTACGCCGCTGCGGCAATGAAAACCCCGCCGTCGTCCCAAAGCAAGCCTCCTCTGCCGAAGATAGTAGTGCCTCCCGCCACTAACCTATGCAGAGGAAAGAAGCTCCCTCCCATTGTGGTGGACCATCTCCCAGACTGGAGTTCCCACATGAGGATGCTCAAAGAAGCCCTGGGTCACGCACCTAACGTGCGCCCATACGGGAAAGGCTTCCGATTCCTGGCAAAAACGGAACAGGAATTTCGTGCTTACCAGCGCTACTTCGTAGAGCTGGAGAAGTCCGGAGCCGGAATATCCTGGTTCGCGTACGCCATGCCGAACATGAAACCGCTGAAGGTTGCCATCCGAGGCTTGCCCGCCGATGCCGACCCGGAAGCAATTGCCGAAGAAATGGCTAGTCTGGGCTACCCAGTCGACTACGTCCGGCCGATCAACGCGCGCCGTGGACGCCCAGGCTGCATATTCTTCGCCCAGCTGACCCGAACGCCAGCCCTCACCCCGGGACTATACAACATCACAGAGCTGCTCTGTATGCCCGGCGTGAAGATCGAGGGTTGGCGTGGCAAGAGGACGACGGCCCAGTGCCACCGTTGCCAGCTGTTCCGGCACAGTTCCTCTCACTGTCACCGGAAGCTGGCCTGCGTCAAATGCGGCGAGCAGCACGTCGCAAAAGACTGCAAGAGGCCGCGCACTGAACCCGCAACGTGCGCAAACTGTGGCGGACCCCACCCCGCCAACAGTCTCGATTGCTCCGTGCTTCGCCGCGAAGTGCGGAACAAGAGAGCGGGCACAGCGCCCCTCACGAAGCCCGTCGAGCCGAAAAGGAAGGAGGCGGCACCGCAGGGAGAGTTGAACGCGGCGACTACTCTCATGGCGGCCGCCAACGACCCAGCCGGCGAGACGAAGCGGAAGAGGAGGCCGAGGAGACGGAGAAAGCAAGCCGCTCCTCAAAATGACGCGGGAAAACCGGACCAGCCGCGTCGCAAGCCACCCACGGGCCCACTGGAAGTGGTCGGCGCCCCTCAGGTTATTCCTCAGGGGGAGATGCCGAAACACCAGCGGGCTCCAAGACAAAAGAGCCAACGAGCAGCCGTCCCAGAAAGGGACAGGGTCCTAACAGAGGCGGTTAGGATCCTCACGGAAGTCCTGGTGGCAATCCGCATCGGCGACGATGCCACCAGCATTATCGAGAGGGGCCTGAAGGTTCTTTCCTCCATGACCGGCCAGCCGGCCGCTCTGGAGGACCTCAGACCCCCACAGATGGCTGCTCAGGGTGGTGCTGCAATGCAGCGCTGACGCGGCCATTACACTGCCTGCCCACATCCACTACTCCACGTCGAGTAGTCAGGATCGTGGGCCAGACTCAAGGACTGACCCCAGGACGAGCGAGCCGCCGTGAGCTTGAGGTCGCTAGCTGGGCCTCCCCCCATGGGGAATCACCCGGCTGGCTTGATCTCGCCACGGCGTGAAACTCTCCTGCGCACCCGGACTAGACACCAAGCTACAAGCGCCCCGATGACCTGCCTGTTGTTACAGGCAGCGGTTTGAGACCACGCCCAGGAGGCCCTGCCTCGATGGCGTCTCCCCGCCGGCCGCTTCGCGGCCGACGAGAAGAAATCCGAAGCTTTCACTCATTCTCTCAACATGTCCAAACCATTTAAGCATTCCCTTGTCAATACCTGTCACTATATCTTCTTTCACACCACAACGTTCCATTATGTCATTACTAAGGACTAATTAAGTTAGAAAATGTATCAAATTAAAGGGAAAATAAAATTATTTACTAAAAAATGTTATTTAAGTTACACTTTTGAATGAATATTCTTAGTAAAATGTTTTAGTGTGAGTTGTAAGATTTATGAGACAATTGTATTATTAATAATAAGTAAATAAACTCGGATAATTCTTTTACACATTTACTCACAATAAATTTTCAAAATGGCGACCTCCCACAGCAATACACAACCTACATCTACGCAAGAAATTTTCTTTAAGTCGCCTAAACGCTTCTCTGTTTCCTCTAACGACATTTCCGGCCTCTCCAATTCGCTGTCTTGGCTCCTCTTCATTTAACGATTCTCGGGCGTAAGCTATGTCCTTGTAATAACCCCAAATAAAAAAAACAATCGGATTTAGGTCAGGCGATCGTGGAGGCCATCTGATTGGACCGTTTCGTCCGATCCACCTGTTGGGATACGTTTCATTCAAATGATTACGCACTTGTGCTGCATAGTGGCATGGTGCACCGTCATTTTGGAAAACCATGTGTCTTCGTAAATCGAGGTTGACTTCTTCCAATAACAAGGGAAGATCATTTTCGAGAAACAATTTGTATGTCTCGCCATTGAGCCTCGGCGGCAATTCGAACGGCCTGATCATTTCTCCGTTCAGTATGCCTGACCATATGTTGACGCTAAAGCGATGCTGGAACCTAGTATCTCTGGTCAAGTGGGGATTCTCTACTGCCCAGTGGTGGGTGTAATGAATATTAAATATTCCTGTGCGCTCAAAACGCGACTCGTCAGTCCACAAAACTTTTTCGAAAAATCCCGGGTCGTCTCTCTCCATCCTTAACATAGTCTGGCAAAAATCAACTCTCTGTTGGTAATCAGCAGGCATTAGAGCTTGAACCCGTTAAATGTGATATGCATGGTACCCTTCGACTTTCAATATTCTTTGGATTGATGTTCTGGGGATGTTCAAATTGCGAGCCATTATTCTTGTACTTGTTGAAGGGTGCTCAGCTACTTCGTCCAATACGAGGTTTCGACGGCCCGGATCAACTATTGGGATACCTTCACGCCTGCCTTCTCGACCAGGAATGCGGCCTGCCATCAAAGTGTTGTGTGTGTTAATAAAAACACGATGGTCGGGATACCTATTAGGCTGCGGTCCTCCACGGCGTTGAAGTTGCTCCCGATAAAGTCTTGCCGCTTCATGGCCGTTGCCTTGAGCAACTCCAAAATGACGGTGCACCATGCCACTACGCAGCACAAGTGTGTAATCATTTGAATGAAACGTATCCCAACAGGTGGATCGGACGAAACGGTCCAATCAGATGGCCTCTACGATCGCCTGACCTAAATCCGATTGTTTTTTTTATTTGGGGTTATTACAAGGACATAGCTTACGCCCGAGAATCGTTAAATGAAGAGGAGCTAAGACAGCGAATTGGAGAGGCCGGAAATGTCGTTAGAGGAAACAGAGAAGCGTTTAGGCGACTTAAAGAAAATTTCTTGCGTAGATGTAGGTTGTGTATTGCTGTGGGAGGTCGCCATTTTGAAAATTTATTGTGAGTAAATGTGTAAAAGAATTATCCGAGTTTATTTACTTATTATTAATAATACAATTGTCTCATAAATCTTACAACTCACACTAAAACATTTTACTAAGAATTTTCATTCAAAAATGTAACTTAAATAACATTTTTTAGTAAATAATTTTATTTTCCCTTTAATTTGATACATTTTCTAACTTAATTAGTCCTTAGTAATGACATAACAGGAATCTTTCAACTTTCTGAAACAATTTACTAATTAGGTAATTTCCACCCAAGTACCTTTGAAGGCAGTTTTCTGCAAATAATACCCCATTAAGCAATAATTTATTTTTATTTTTATGTAATTTTGAAATCTTGCGGAGTTTTTAAAATTAATAAGGGACCATGAGATTATCTTTTTCAATTTTTAATTTCAAGTTGAAAATTCAGAGCAGACTAGCTCGATCGTAAAATTCGAACTTTCAATAAAAAAATAACTAACTTACATTACAGCTAGGAAGCTGAAACTTTTATGGTTAAAAGAACAATTTAAGAGGATGTCACAAAAATAAAAAAAAAATAAAAAAAAGTTATCCAAAAAAATAATAAAAAATAATTAATCCACTGAGGTCAATTTTCTTAGAAAATTAGCAATAAAATTCATAACTCCTAAACTACTAAAAATCGCTGAACATACATGGGGGTGATTTGGCTACCCCTTGACCTAAGGAATCAAAATTTTTCCTTTGGACGTCACTCTTTGGGCCACGCTGTATTTCCCCACCAAGGGGCATGACATGAGCCTATCCTAAATTAGGGTGAGTGGTCTTTTATGATAAAGAAATAGTAAGTTATGTAAGCAAAAGTGTGATAAGTTACCTGCTTCATATCTAACTCCACAATTCCCTTATTGCGAATGCCTTTTATGTAGAACCTCATTCTCATATGCTTGACTCCGTCCTTCTCATACACAGCATGGCTGACATGGGTTCTTCTCCTTCTAGTGGTCTCTTCTCCATAACCTTTGATTGGGGCACCGAGGGCGTCTTCTACTCTAGGGTCCTGAAACAATAAAAAAAAACAGGATAAATATTGTACTAATGACACTGTAAGGGCCTGAACCTAAACCTGTCAATGATACCTACGTTCTTGCATTTCTCAAGAGCTTCCGAGTAAATACTATTCGCGCTGTTGCTTGAAAACAGTTCCCGGAAAACGTAAAAGAAGATTATTCCAGTGACTCCTAACCCAATCAAAATAACACCTGTATATGAAGCGGTTTTCGTTGCTTCCTTCACTTTTTCTCCTATCGGGCGCACATCTGTAGATACATCGGATCTTTCGTTACGAGCTTGACTCTTAGCAAGACCTTTCTGGTCAGAGTAAAGTCTGATAAATCTCAATCTCGCCCCTTGCAATGCAACAGGGACTATCGATACACCCCGGCTAGCCTGAATTGCCGGCAGTAGTTTCGAAATTAAGGGCATTTTTTCTGCCTTTTGCCACGAAGCACACTTGTTTGATAACAATTTTAAATAAAATAATAAATCAAATATTTTCGGTCTACTTTGAGGTTATTTTTCATAGTTGTCAAAACAATGTCAAAAATCAGCTGTTCCATCTTGAGTTTTTTGTACGAAGGAGGCAAAATAGACAAGCCCTTACAGCCTAGTCTTCAAAAAACCGTAATAACCGGTAAAAAAAAATCCTGAAGCGCGATGCGATGCTCCCACGACCCATGGTTAGATTTCCCATGGTTTTTTTAAAGAGAGAGAAAGGAAATTATCTTTATTTTAATAAACAACGCTATCGATCGCAACTATCAAGCTGTCTCCTGCCCCGAAACAATACACTAAACATACCCCCGCAGGGCAAGAGGGGGGAAACAAAGGGGCGTGGACGTACATAGATGTGTAGATCGAAACAAAAGTTTTGCTTTCCGAGGCAGATGGAAAACATCCCCGCACGGGGTAGAGGGGAAGGGATGTTTCATTTCAAGCGACCGCGATCTGTGGGTAAACATTTTGCGCTCGCATTTTTGGGTTTATCTTTTTGTATATAGTAAAGCTATAATTAGCATTGTTTTACATTAATTGAGCCGGTGGTAAAACTGATTTTATAAAGATACGTTTTGCTTTCGTTTTCCGCGAAAACTCATCATTTGGGATATGCAGAGCCGAAATAATAGAGACAAAAAAACATATTGCTATAGAAGACATAGCTTTGTTAATGGGTATGAATATAAGATGGAATCGAGCGAATTAGTTAAAACCACACAAGAACAGTGAAAATATTATAATTGAAGTTTTTGAAGTAAGACTATAAACAGATAGACGTTAGGCAACACCACAGACCATACAAGGAGTATCCCATAGATGATAGACAATAATAGGGACAGAGTATGGGTTATCGGGATTCTCCTTGAAACTTCATTTGCAATTGCTAAAACAAATAGATCAGTCACGTTATACAAATGTTTTGTTTCGGTTTTGTTGCGATGTTTTGTCTCGAAACACGCGGCGGGAGACTTACCTTTAAAAAACACACCCTGCTAACTCGCATATTCATCAACATACATTTAAAAATTATATGTTTTGTTATTAACAAATACATTGCTGTTTTAATGTAGCAAATAAAATTACTGTCTCCCAAGAAAACAGCAATGTATAATGAATACGTATTTCTGCTGATTACGATGATTGAATTTGTTAATTTGACATTTCACCTTTCAAATTCATTCATTGATCGATCGTGAGCAAGTAGATTTCTTTCCTTTAATCTTTTGTGAAATAAACCCATTCTGTAGAAACAGATGTGTAAATAAAGTTCTGCAAATATGTGTGTTAGTGTAGTTACTACCAGAACTAGAGAATACCAAGTGTGCACAGTTGCTGTTGTTTGATATAGGGTCGTGTGAAATCTACTCCTTGAAAAATGGATTGGATTATTTCGGATGAATTGGGCCTCACCGTGGGTCACTTGGTGGGCTGGGGGGCGGCTGGGGCTATGATTATAGGAGGTGTGGCCCCCTACATACCTCAGTACAGGCAAATCAAGAAAACTCAAGATGCTGAAGGGTTTTCATTGTATGTTTGCCTAGCACTTCTAATCGCAAATACTTTGAGGATATTGTTCTGGTACGTAACCTTTATTAAAACGTCTTTTAATGTTTGCGCCATTTGATTTCCTTTTCAGATACATTAATTTTGTAATTGATTTTCAGGTTTGGTAAACGTTATGAGATACCTCTGTTAATTCAGAGTATTGTAATGAACATAACAATGTTTGTAATGATCCACCTGTGTGTTACTGTTCGTAAAAAGAACCAAATTATTAGAGCGAGAGAAAGAATATTCACAGGTTAGTATTTTAAATAATTATACAATAATGACAAAAAATATTTTGAATGTTTTAAAATTAATAAAAGTTAAAGTTTTAAAATTATAGAGACATATGTTTCTATACTATTTCCAAATCAGATTTAGACTAAAGGTAAACAAAGTCTCATGTCTTTTTATTCAAAAACACATTTCAAAATAAATGATATGAGTTGGCAAACTAGTTAGATGACTAAAACTACTATTTCATTATGTTATCATACGAGGGGTGGCTGATAAGTAATCTACCTAACTATGAAAGAAAAGACTTTGATGGCTAGTTTATTTTTTATTTTTCTATATAGTCTCCTGCAAGTGAAATACACTTATGACATTTGCAAATAAGTGACATCATGCCGTTATAATAGTAATTTTTATTTTGCTCGTCAAAATGGTCAGTCACAGCCTCTTTCATTTCTTCGTCTGTCGAAAATCTGCGACCCCTCAATATTTTCTTTAAATCTTTGAATAAGAAATAGTCACAGGGAGCCAGATCTGAACTATAAGGTGGATGGTTAATTTCTGTGAAGCTTTTTTTGCTCAGGGCTGACCTCGCCGTTAAGGCTGTGTGTACAGGAGCATTCTCTTGTAAAATCAGAACACCTTTGCTGAGTTTGCCTCTCCGCTTTTCTTTGATTTGTTCACGATGCTGGTCAAGCAAGTTTGCATAATATTCAGCATTCATTGTTGTATTTTTAGGCAAATTATCTATCATCAAAATCCCTTCGACATCCCAAAATACGGTGGCCATTAGTTTTCCAGCCGACGGCCGAACCTTGAACTTCCGTGGCGGCTTTTCTCCTTTAAATTTCCATTGCATTGACTCTTGTTTGCTTTCCGGATCCCACTGGCGAATCCAAGTTTCATCACAGGTCACAATTCAAGAGATAGTCTCTTCTTCTTTACCTTTGACCAGGTCTAGAAATGCCTGACAACATTCTACTCGCCTTTGTTTGTCAAAGGGGGTCAACATTCTAGGGACCCAACGCGCGCTCACCTTGGACATGCCCAAATGTTCGTGAATAATTTCATGAACTCGTTTCTTGCTAATGCCCACATCTCTGGCTATCTCCCACTGCTTGATTCGCCGATCTGCAAGAATCAGGTTCTTCACCTTTTCAACATTATCTGCGGTAACAGCAGAAATTGGCCTTCCACTACGTGTGTCGTCTTCCAGGCTCTCACGGCCATGTTTAAATTGCTTCGACCAAAACTTTATGACGAATTCAGAAGGACTTGAATCACCAAACACCTTTAACATGCGCTCTCTGATCTGCGTAGGCGTATTTCCTTCTTTACTTAGGAATTTAATCACTGCTCGATGCTCAAATTTCATCATTTTGCAATTTTCTTTGAAATCAAAGCCGCACCAAAAAAACAAAAGCAAGCGAAAAAAAATAAGCGTCATAATTTTTAAAAAGGAATAAATATAGAATATGATTTTGCAATTGCCAGTTCGATTTTCAAAACTTTCTTTAACAAAGTAGATTTTATATCAGCCGCCCCTCGTACCTAATAGCTAAAACTTAGTTTAAAAACAAGATCTTTGATTATAAGACATGATAAGTATTTATTTTTCAAATATGATGTGTTTTGTGATAAGGTATGCAGTATGATTATTAAGGAGCTTGATTTGATTGCAAAATAAAATATGTATATTATATATAAGGAATCATAACATAATTTTAAACACTATTGTAATAGAAGAGCGGTGTCTTCTGATACAGGCATTGTTTTGCTTACAAGAAGACACCAGATGTAATAGTTTAACTTAGAAATAGTGTGAAAGCAATAAACAATTTTATTTTATTTTATTTATTTTTATGAAACTTTGTTTACCTTTATTCTAAATTTGATTTGAAAATAGTATAGTATAATTTTGGACAATATTATGGTCAGAGTAAAGGAAAGGGAAGTCCCGGCACCCTCTTTGCTTTATTCCAACCAATATTGTATAAAATCAACAAATGTAATAATTTGTTTTGATATTAATATTAACAATATAAAATAATACTAAAATTATCTAGTACCTACCCAATTATTTAACTCCATTACAAATGAATATATTTTTATGATTATTGCTAGTTTACCTGCATTAATATGCTAGCTACCTTTTTAGTTGTGTATTTTACAGATATGTTATAAGGTTTACAATTTATTTTATGTATAATTTTGTTCAGCGCACATAATTTTGATTTCAAGGTTGTTCTGGGTATCAAAATTCAATTATTTACTTTTGCTTTATTTAGATTATCTATCATCTTAACAATTTTAACAGCTTATTTTCGAAATTTATTTTAATTTTCTATCTGGCACTAATTTCCTATTTTGTTAACATTATTTTTATGTTTTGTTTGGTGGTTGGTGTATTGATGGTGACATTAGGCGGAATATTCATGTTATATATACTGTTGTGTTGTGTGAATGGCTCAGCTCAGCCGGATGAGACAGCCCGCTGGCTGGACCAGCGCAGCGGAATCTCTCGGGGTGATAAACCACATCGGTTTTATGGTGAGTACATTCCTGCCTCAGTTTTGAATTAATGTCTGGTCTGCTGCAACCCATTCTTAATTTATCATCATTTGAGATTTTTTGTTTCAGCTGCCAATGGTGTTCGCTCATGCTTTGGATTGGTTCATTTTATCATTTTCCGTTTCGATGTTCCTTTGCCTTTATGGGTTTTGATAACTAGGTCGATTTTCAGTTGCATTTTCATGTGCTTCAGTGAGTTTATTACAGCATGCGAGTATTGTCACCTTTAGTGAGCCTGTTTAAGGTAATGTATCATGTCATGCTGCCTATCTTTTGTTTGGTCATAAATAAAGATTTATCTTAAATGTTTAAGGAAACCTCACAATATTATTTTTACTGTTTTTATATTTACTACTAATTGGTTCATTGCTCTGTGGCAATCAGCTTGACGATAACAAGTTATAATAATTAAGCTAGTTCATTATCTGTGGTGGTGTCCAGAGCATTGACTGACGGGGTCATTTAATTACATTAGTTTGTATGCCAATTGTGGTGTTATCTTTTATGACAGTTACATCAAGCATGATGTGATGTTGATATAGTTCACTGGAATAACTATAAATTCGAACAACACTATGCATTGTTACGATAAGCTGGGATAAAATGCGCGATACGATATTTTCGTAGATATTCATGACGAGATAATGGGACGAAGAAATTATGTCATAGGTACCGCGTAGAATCATAAGTATAAGTTCAATTTTCTTAATAGTATTTAGATACGGATTCAGAACAATATAGCCTATGCTAAAGGCAAAAGTTTATAAAAACTAACGCCGCGCCGTTTGTTATCAGAGAAGTGACGAAACTATAAATTACTGAAGACATTACTTGTAATATTCGACAAATCTATAGTTATTCCAGTGAGGTTTCTTATACCTTCATTGTTTTTGAAATTTGGTTTTATGTTTATGTACTTTTTATTTTGTATAATTGTGTCTTGTCTGTTGCTGTCCTTTCTTTTCTGGCCTTCATATCTTTAGTACCTGTTACTGTATTCTATAGAATGTTTAGAATAAATTGTATTGTAGCTGTTGTTATTTTTAGTTCCACTTATACCTCGCTCGTTGTTCTTTTAATGATTGTAATCAAATTAATTTATGCTACATCTTCACACGTGTCAATTAATGAATCACCCCAATTCTATACCTGTACGTACATGTATGATTCATTCTACCTGTGTACGTACATAAACACGTAAGAAATGCATAGACACTTCAAAGATTAAACTTTTTCTAACTCTTTGTTTCACAGATATGGAAAGAAAATATTTCTGGGCGTGGACGGACTTCCAGAGCTATTTAGATTGTATGCTGGTGTTCTCTGTGATCGGGGCTGCCATCACGTACCTGATGATAGAGTTCGGACCATTCGTGGAGCTGATCGGCTTCCTAGCAGTGTTCACGGAGGCAATGCTGGGCGCGCCGCAGATAGCTAAGAATCATCAGAATAAAAGTACTGAAGGAATGAGGTTCGTTTACTTACAGAAAAATAATTATTTTAATTGGATTTGAACTCTATCCATTTAGGTGTACTCTGTAAAAACCTGATATAAAAACAAAGCATTCATAGTTTTGATCACAGATTTATACAAATAGATAAGGGGGCAATTTGTATAAAATATATTAAAATTGTCACATATGAGAACAGAAAGGGATGGCAATAATTTTAGTTAAGATTTAGTTCTTCTTCTGTCGTGTGGGTATCGAATCAAAATTTTGTTAAATTGCGTCTTCATCGCATCAATAGCGCTAACTTACATATATATAATCGCGCCTTTATCCCTAATGGGGTAGGCAGAGCGTAAACGACCTAAACAAAGGTCGTTCCGCCACGTCTGACAATGGTTTGAGAATTATTTAAGGTATATTTGAAGGTATAATGCTGTTGTGACAGGTTGTCAACCTATCGCCTAAATTGCAATATACAGAAACCCTCGGATCCCTTAGCTGGTTTTTACAGCATGCCCAGGAGGTAATGCAACGGGCAAATTTTATGTTTTTCTCTTGCTCCCAGTCCAGCATGGAAGTTCGCTAACTTATAAGAATCGTAAAAACTTCGTTAGCTTGCATTTTCGACCATTCAATAACTTTATCTACAAGTCGCGTAGGATCTCACGTTCAATATCCGAAACAGATTTTTCTATCACCACGCTCTTATATTTACGAACAATGGCATTAGCATTGCAACATTGTAAAAGCATGCATAATACAATAAACCACCTTGTTACTACAATTGCCAGTGAAGGTCGACTGCATCTAGGATCATTTCACTTCCCACGTGTCCTAATTAGTATTCTACACGTGTTCATATCAGCCAGCGGCGAATTACATACATACATAAAATCACGCCTTTATCCCTTACGGGGTAGGCAGAGCGTAAGACGCCTCGTGAAAGGCGCTTTCGCCACGTCTGACAAAAACTGAGGAAAATTTTAGATTGTAATGTGTATTGCTGTAGTGACAGGTTCTCAGCCCATCGCCTAAATTACAAGATACTATAACCCTCGAATTCCTTTCGCTGACTTCTACAGCACGCCCGGGAGGATGGGCAGCTGGAACATTCTATGATTTTCTATCTCTCCCAGTCAAGCATGGAAGCTATGAATTAGTATTCTACACGTGTTCATATCAGCCAGCGACTGAATTGGTCCGAAATAGAAGCTCATATATTATTTGCTAATCAGAGCAGAGGTCGACCTAAGTTCTGATAGTAACATCTGTGGCATCTGACCTAGATACAGTTTTAGTCTCATTTTGGAAGATGTTGCTGCCATACTGGACTGGGAGCTAAAGAAAAATATAGAATATGCCAGCTGCATTTCCACCCAGGCATGCTGTAAAAACCAGCTAAGGAACCGAAAGTTTTAGTATATTGCAAATTAGACGATGGGCTGACAACCTGTCACTACAGCTATATACCTACAAAACAAATCTATCTTAAATAGCCCTCAAAGCATTGTCAGACGTGGAAGAACGACCTTTCTTTAGGTTGTTTACGCTCTGCCTACCCCATTAGAGATAAAGGCGTGATTATATGTACTGGAAGATGTTCGTTCTAGCGTATCAATATGTTACAAACAATCAGCCACAATAGTTCACTACTAGACTGGACTACGCGTTTCCCTCCATCATCTCCCTAGCCTTATCTCGTATCTAACGGAATCGGCTTCTTAATCTAGATGATAGAACGAGGGTACTGGTTTTTACACAGACCGACTACCACCTGACCTCCGCAACCCAGAAGGGAAACCAGATCCAAACCTAGATTAATTGGGTCAGAGTTTTCAAGTTGCCAATGTTTAGCACTCGCCTCTGACATGGCTTAACGTCTAATATCTACGGTATTAAACGATATTAACCGGGACCAACGGCTTAACGTGCCTTCCGAAGCACGGAAAAAGCGCCGAATAATAACACATTGGTACGTGGTGGGACTCGAACCTCGACCTCCCCGCTAAGGAGGCAGCGGCCCTATCCACTACACCATCGGGCTCGACTAAGCGTTTACTTCAATCAGGGGAAAATTTCCTTACCAGGCCCTGGCAGGCGGATTGAGTATGGGCTTCCACGTGATTTTATTTCATCGCCCCGCAGGGTTGTGGTGTTGCAGTGGGAGAATCGTCATAAATATTTGCATGTAGAAACTGGCTTAAGCTCACTTTTCTTCATCTTATCCAGCTGTTGGTGTTCCACCGCGGGGCAAATTCCTCCCTCCGGTCTCTCTACGAGTCTATTCTGTCCAGTGCTATTTTCGGCCAGTTCTTATATGTACTGTTCTTTTTTATACTCCCAGATTAACATGGAAACAAGATCATTTCTGAAACTCTTTATTTTCCTACTTTCCAGTGTAAGCATGGTAGTTATGTGGATGTGTGGAGACGTGTTCAAGACGTGTTACTTCGTGTTAAGAGAAGCACCGCCGCAGTTCTGGGTGTGCGGCAGTCTGCAAGTCTTCTTAGATATCGTCATTCTCTTCCAAGTAAGTATATATCCTACATTCATGATATGATGAGCAAATGTGCATGCTTCAGTTTTTGAGACATTATGATATATTTAGTGAAACTCACTACTAACTAACATCAATTTATATTTCGTTTCCGGGTTAGCCAGAAACTCATAATACTTCAACTGCAGGTCGTGCAATAGTTTGATATACTAAATTATAACATCAGCAAATTGACATGGTTTTATGAGTATGAAAACTAGGGTTGATGAGGATTCCGCATCCTCATAATGCGGATGATCCGAAATTTTCACATTTCCTAATCCGCTTTCCGCATCCTCATAACATAGAGTCAAAATATCACCATGCCTCATTCGCATCCTCTAAGATTGAGAGGATGTGTATGAATGAGAATTTTGTTTCGCGCATACCAACGGCGCGAGTGGGACGGCGCCCGCCGCGCTGCGACTGGCATATTCACAAAATATTAAAAAAAAAAAAATATGCAAAGAACACATTTATTTATATGAATATACATACATACATATAATCACGCCTTTATCCCTAATGGGGTAGGCAGAGCGTAAACGACCTAAACAAAGGTCTTTCCGCCACGTTTGACAAAGTTTTGAGGGTTATTAAAGATAGATTTATAGATATGTTGCTGTAGTGACAGGTTGTCAGCCCATCGCCTAAATTAGAATATACTGAAACCCTCGGATCCCTTAGCTGTTTTTTACAGCACGCCCGGGAGGAAATGCAGCTGGCACATGCTATGTTTTTCTCTCGCTCCCAGGCCAGCATGGAAGAACATATGAATATACGTACAAAACTAAAAAAAATGGACGTCAATTTAATTTTTAACCCTCTTTATTGTTCATCCTCGCCCTCATCCGCATCCTCACAGAAAATCCTCATCCTTAACCGCATCCTCTAACTTTAGTCTTCATACATCATCATCCTCATCCCCTCATCAACTCTAATGAAGCGTGCGAATTATTAACGCACCGATTAACCCCTCAACCACTGCTTTTCATTTAATCTACTCTCGCGGTTGTCTCATTGTCTCTAATCTTGGGATGCTTAACAAGTAGTTTTGCGGATCAGGGCCTGCTTTAAAATAACTTGCTTTACATTTGAACTAACAAGAAGGAACTCCTTCAAGATTCCTCTCTTAAGATCTGTCACTGAATTGCAGGTGTGGTTATACCGTCACGCGACGGCCGCGTCGCGACGACTCCGGCGCGGCGACTAGCAGTGGACCGAGACCGACTTATAGCACGTAACACCCCCCCGCCCCAGCGCAACCATTCTCCCCCCGCTACTCCGGCGACTTCCAGTTTTATGACAATTTTTAGACGAGTTTTTACATCGGTTTTGCGCCGAGTTACTTCCTTTTATAGTATTATATATGCGAATTGGTTCCTGGCTGTTTTTAGGATTTGAAGTACCGGTTACATGTGCTACTTTCAACTGTTTTATTTTGACTTGTGAGTAATGAAACTTTGATAGGATACGTTTTTGTTAGGGGTTTTCTAAAGCAGTTTCTTACCACAGAAAATAAGATAAACCTCTATTCTATTATACTGCCATAGTCTTCTAACACTAAATGATAACCGGTTTTCAAACCCTAATTTAGATGTCAATGCTATCGATTCGTAGAGCGCACAACTTAACTTAATCTTGACTAGAATTATTCAGTCATGTCAGAAAATGACAGGTATAGACTTATATTAGTTAAGTCGTGATTTTGGCAACTACGAATTGGTACCATTGTGTGTATTCATCTAAAACAGTATTCAATGATCCTGTGCCATGAGGCTATCGATAAAACTGTCGATAGTATATACAATGGGCTTTCATGCAAATATATATTTAGTACCTAATACTAGACCACATCAGTGCCAATTTTTTCGATGGCACTTTCAGAGTTTCAACTTCCTCTTGACCAGTGAAACAGCCAATAATAATTTAGAAGTGTTTTTAAAATATCCTTATAGGTACTTATTCTGGAGACGTTTTTTTTTTATTCCGTAGTCATACGGTGCTATAGGTTAGTGCCTCAACGGGACATCGAGGTGAAATGTCCTAGGTCCTAAGGTAAGAAGGAGAGCATTTAATAGGGAAGATGTTAGAGTAGGATAGAAAGTGTTTGGTTAAAGTAAGACGGGTTCGGTTGCTTCCAATTTTGTGACGGTTTTTTACTAGTACTAGATAATTAGAAATATACGTAAGGAAGCTTCCTAATATCCCAGATTCTGGCATACATACGGCTAAAGCTTGAAAAGGGTGAATTTAGTCTAATCCTGTCCATCAGACAAAAACAATGGGTAGAAAATATTCCAAAATTATGCATAGGCGAAAAGTTCCTATAAAATTGTGAATATAAAAGGAAACCATCTATTGTTTCTTGTCACAGAGACTTAATAATATCGTACATTATAGAAACGTTACTGCCAGAATTGTCAGCAGGCTTAAGAATTACCGATATAGCAGAGTAGGTAGGAAAGAAGAGAATAGTATAGGTGACCTAGGTAGATGTGATGTAGCCTAGTTTGACCGTTGTGATAATAATCACTTAATTAAGAAACCATCATTTTAAGTGCATAGTTCATTCACGAAAAATAGATTTTGGTAGCTTATATTATGTTTTTTTTTAGATCTTTCTTAAAGTGATCCTAGAAAATTAACAAGTTTCAGTATTGATAATCACCGGGCTATTGCTGTTGATATACATACATACATATAATCACGCCTTTATCCCTAGTGGGGTAGGCTGAGCGTAATCGACCTATTCTATAATCGATCTATTTTTCGTGAATGAACTTAAGTGCATAGTTAGATAGATTTTGGTAGCTTATATTATGTTTTTTTTTTTAGATCTTTCTTGACGTGATCCCAGAAAATTAACAAGTTTCGTATTGATAATTACCGGGCTATTGCTGTTGATATACGTACATACATATAATCACGCCTTTATCCCTAATGGGGTAGGCTGAGCGTAATCGACCTAAACAAAGGTCGTTCCGCCACGTCTGACAAAGTTTTGAGGATTATTTAAGATAGATTTGTAGATATATTGCTGTAGTGACAGTTTGTCAGCCCATCGCCTAAATTGCAATATACAAAAACCCTCAGATCCTTTAGCTGGTTTTTACAGCATGCCCGGGAGGAAATGCAGCTGGCACATTCTAAGTTTTTCTCTCCCTCCCAGTCCAGCATGGAAGAGATATATTTGATATATTTTGTCTAAATAAAGTCAATGGAATGAGGGTTTCATATTTCAGCTAACCAGTTAGGCACGCAGGCGTGAAGTTCGTATCGTTTACAGATGATATAGAATGCGATACTGTGATTGGTTAGTAGACGTGTTGACTGTGTGGCATAAAAAAAAACAAAAAGTTTATTATTAAAACTGATGGGTAAAATGTTGTAGATCTCTAACATAATTTAAAAAAAATGCACATTCAGATTTAATAATCGAGTTAAAAATATAAAGTGATTGATTTGTGTAGTGTTACAATATTAACAAAGGAGTGACGTCATATCTCGCTATTTTCATAAAAAAGGCGTTTTTGACATTTCATAAAAAGTTGCTGATTTGATTAGTAGGGAAATAGCGTACGCCTACGTGCAACCTACTGGCGAGCTGAAATTAAACCACCCTCATTGGCATAAAGTAAAAATTGATCGAACACTCTCTACTAACTGGGCAAGTCTTTGGACATTCAAATACAGTGTAGTTAAAGAAAAATCTTAACTATTTTGTTGTGAGTTGTAGAATAGTGTATTTCTACGTTGTGCTTGCTTTCTTTAATTTAATGGACTTATTATATTGTACCTTATATAAAGTTTTAAGTATTAATTGTGATAATAATGCTTTTGTACTAAATAAGTTGTCAAATAGTCATTAATTACATCACCTATGTGTACAAATAGTCAGTTGTTACATAATTTAAGTGTAAGTAGGTTTAGGTAGCTTGAAATTCCATTGTTTTCGGGTATAGATTTAGTAAATTTTGAAGAATTAATTATATATTTAAGTAATGTTACGATAATTTTGAAGAATGAAACCATTGATTATATGTATGTATAACTCCTAGGTTTATATAGTTCGAATTGTTATGATATAGTAAGTTACGCTAGTTTAGCTAGAACAGTTTTATAGATATATGGGTATATAAATTTGAAGCTTCCATTAGGCTTTGTTTTCCATTCTTATATTTATTGATAAAACCAATTACTTTTATAGGAAGGTCGGTACTTATGTAACAAACATGTCATTTGAAAAACTGGTTTAATCTTGATATAATAAGTATGGTTGACTAAACTATAACTAAAACCAATTAAAATAATGTTACATCTAGATCGAGATGAAAAAGATTCTATAACTTGTATCTAAATGAAAAGGGACGTACAATGACAGCAGAAATAAACCGGGGCATATGGTGATTTTTTATGTGTATAATTTCTTCCACTCATTGATATACAGGATGTAACAGAAAGGGTACATGCACCCAAAAGGATGTGAATCTGCCCATGAAACTGAACAACTTTCCCCAGGGAATATAAGTCAAAAACAAGAAAAAACAATTGGCTCCTCATACTAAATGTGCTATCAGCTGATGCTTTTTGTATGGAAGGTCAAATATTTTTTTTCGTTCTTGTGACCTATGTTCTCTAGGAAAAGTTGTTCAGTTTCATGGGTAGATCCCTTTCGGGTGCATATACCTTTTCTGTTACCGTGTATAAATACAAGTTTGCTTCCTGTAGGTATGTATTTTTTATTTATAATAAATGATAATGATTGACACCATAAGTTGTAAATCTTATAACAAATAAACAGCTATCAATAAATTATTTTCGAATGACATTGTTAAATAAATAAAATGAAGTTTGTAATTATGTAATTATTTAATGGATATAATATTTTTAATATTAGTAAGTGTAATAATTATCGCTTCCACAAATCGACTCTAATGCCTCAATGTATAATTTAATTATGTTATGTCTATGTTAATATCTCCTAATATTATTTAGTCTTCCTCGCGCTGTCATTAGGGAGTAATAAAATAATGTTTTATGCAAAGAGCAAATTATGTTATCATAATTTTTATGTATACTAAGGTGTTTTTCCACGGGATTGGACTAAAATTTTAATATAATTAAACCAAGGCATTTTTTTCGTGTGGGTTATTATTATTAGTTCATACATTATTCAAACACCTGCCAAATTATTTAATTTGACAGTGTTCATTGTCATCTTCGAAGTTCCATTTTTGTGATATACCTATGACAAATAACACAAGTAACTAAACAATAAAGATTACACGAAACATACCCCCGCGGGACAGAGAGGGGAAGGGAAATGTTTGTGTGTGTTTATTTTGGTGCGCTGGAGTCATGGCTTAAGAGTTAAAACCACGTGCGTTTATGTTATTAAATCAAAGCAATTGTTTACTGTTTTTGACGCAGGTTTTTCATTGCTGTCCAATCCAGTGGAAACGCATCTTTATCCTAGACAAACGAACACGAGAGAGTACAGAAAAACGTGATCGAACATATCAATATTTATAGTAAAATATATAAATAAAATAGCTTAGATAATTTGTATGAGGATGAATATGCGAGATATGTATTTGTCAATTAATATGTAGGTTTTTATGACAAACAGAACCATCGTGTGTTGTCGTGAAGTATGTTGTGATTTTAGGAGTTATCATTTCTTATACGAAATAAATTATATTGTTTGTTAATTACGTTTTGTCTTTTCATTTCAACTAGACATTTATACGCATATAAAACCTATCTCCATGTCCTAAAAAGTACTTTAGCGTTTAGAGCTTTACATTAGTTTGAATATGAAATGTTATAAAAGAAAAAAATAAAGCGTGTAACGCAAACACTGCACCACTGCCAGAGATCAGTCAGTCGAAATCGAACCCGCGACCTTCAGTTTAAGAGCCCATGGCTCGTACCGATAGACTACAGTACAGAGGTTGCAGTAAGTATAAAGTTTCTAAACTTTTACCTACAATCTGATAAAAGTTCATACTATTAAACGTAAACTGACCCTACATTCAAATCTCGTTATCTCGCCAAAGCTCCCGCCGTCAAAACGTCGCATACGAAATATTGGCATCAACGCGTGACGTCACGAACTCGAGAACAAATCTGACGATACCAATTAGAGGGTAATTCGAGGGCGCCTTGCTTCTCTGTCGTCCAATTCTACACTATAGTGTCGCGACATAAAGCTCAGTAATCATCATTATGAACCTCTACGTCATCGGAGAGGGACATATTGTAATATGAGTCCTATGTGCAGGGAATAGGGTGCGGGTCCAGGGCGCTTGGAGCAGGGTGGATCGATGGTGGCAAGGGGGCTGGGGTGAAGAGCGGGGCGCCCCTGGAGGACCGGGCGGCGCGCCGGCAGTGCAGGGCTGGCCGTCGCCGGTGGAGACGTCGCCTTAGGCCTCCAGCATCAACCTTCTATCACCAACGAGGTAAGTGGAATATAAACCATTCAAATCTACTATCGTTCGACCACCGTCGCCGCTTCTCCAGAAATTCCACTGATAATTTTTTTCTTCGTTTGTTTACTTAGTCGTCGATGTGTTTTTGTTGAAACGTTTTCGATAACTGCGTTGTACCCAAACTGTCATTGATGAATGGTTTTGTGGTCATTGATGAATTCTTCTGGCTTTTACAGTTTTTATAGGTATTCGATCGGATTTAAGAAACACAATTTTATATAACACTACAAAACAAACGACGACTTCTAGTATTTTTTTAAGTAGGCATAATATATTATCCACCCACGTATGTATTTAGAATTATGTTTATTTTGATAATATTAACGGTTTAAATAAGTGGTTATTTTCAAATGCTATAGTAATGTTATATTTTATGAGTTATGTTATGTCAGCCCCGGTGATCAGTTCTTCAATAAAAGACGCAATATATATTTATAAAAAAAATAGAGTCCTAATAAATATTATTTATACAGCAAGCACAAGTTCTATACTGGTGGTGCATAATATTATGTAAATTAGAAAACATGGTCCTTAAAATCCGCTGAATAACCGTAGGATTTAAACATACTTATGTACAGAAAAATAAAACTAACGTGGACTATTTACCTCTAGCTACAGCTACACCTAACTACTACCTGGTCTAGTATATTAACAGAATATCCTCATGTTTAATCAATCTGTTATTTTATGTTGGCCTGGGAGCGAGAGAAAAACAAAGAATATGCCAGCTGCATTTCTTCCCGGGCATGCTGTAAAAACCAGCTAAGGGTTCTGAGGGTTTCAGTATATTGTAATTTAAGCGATGGGCTGACAACCTGTCACTACAGCAGTATACCTACAAATCTATCTTAAATTACCCTCAAAACTTTGTCAGACGTGGCGGAACGACCTTTGTTTAGGTTGTTTATGCTCTGTCTACCCTATTAGAAATAAAGGCGTGATTATATGTATATATGTTAATCAATCTATTAGGCAATTATCTTAGACATAGGTACAAGATACCTATAGAGGTACAAGTAGTACTTATCGTATCAATTTACTCACACAGGTAGCCAATTAGCGATCAGCTCATGGAAGGAAGCATTAATGTTCGACTTCCCGCGATATTAAAACCAATTGGAGAGTTTCCTACTCAATACACTATTTAATAAAAGACAATACAATTTGACATATACGTGAACTTTTACTCAATTATGTTTGACGAAGATTTTTCATGTTGGAAGAAAATGACACGATCACTTTTTGCCTTTTTTATCATCTTATCCTCATTATCAATAAAAATATAGAGCCATGGGATTAAGATCCGGAGGCCATGGGTTCGATTCCCGGGGGGAAAACACAAAAAGATGATATTTGCCAATTTATCACTTTGTGAGGTTTTTCCTAGTTTGGTTAGGACATTGCAGACTAAATCACCTAATTGTCCGAAAAGAAAAAAGATTCCGTGCTTCGGAGGGCACGTTAAGCCGTCGGTCCCGTCGCTGTCTTTGATAGTGGTCGTTACTATAACCATGTCGGAGGCTTATTAGCTGTGCTACTAGGCGGTTTGAAAACTCTGACACCAGGGTTCACCGGGTCATTCGACTCGAGAATCCACTCGCTAAGAGAGAATAAAAATATGTATATCGAGAAACTCTTTTTAGTGGTTTTCCCTGTAGGGTTGACAATTGAATGCGTATGCACCTTTTAGACGTATAAAAAACTTGCTTCCTGTCAGCGGTGTCACCCGCTGCTAAATAAGATTTTCCGTGGGAATGGTCTACTTTCCCGCGGTAAAAAGTAGCCTATGTTACGCAAGGTGAACGTAGCTTTCTAACGGTCAAAGATTTTCTGTAATCGGTTTAGCAGTTTTTGAATTTATTCGTTTCAAACATACAAAAAAACAAATCTTTCCTCTTTATAATAATGGATACAGAGTTCCAATTATTTTTATTCACGAAATGTTTCTCAGAATCAACAGGGAACTTTTCAAATTATATGGATTCTTATCCATAACAATACAGGGTGTAAGGGACAGCGTCCCGCAAACTGTAAGGGCTGGCTCAGTCAACGAAACTGAACAACTATCACCAGGTTTTTTTCAGGAAGTGAAAACAAAAAATGCTTTTCCATACAATAGCTGATCGAGGTGGTCACTTTGTACGGTGTTGTAGGTAGAACTATTATAGTCTTGTGGGTATCTAATAAAAGTCAGTTAAAGGTAATTTTTTTATGTCACTTCAAAAAAAAGAACTGCTGATACATGTTCAGAGTCGTTGACTGAGTAACGCCTTTCAGTTTGCGGCACACTACGCTGTCCCTTACACCCGGTAATTCTCGGTATTGGATACAGAGCTCCAATTTTTTAATTCCCGAATCGTTTCTCAGAAACAACAGGGATCTCTTCAAATTATACGTATCGGTCGTAACGGATAAGATAACAATATAACTAGCTACCATACAACCATGTTATTAACCTTATCTATAATTTATTTATATCGGTCTGCATCCGATTGAGTTCAATGCCGTGGTGTAGTTGTTATCAGTTGAATGCACTGCTGATAAGCACGCCACGGGTAGAGATATGACTCATTTTTTTATCATTGTACATACATATAATCACGCCTTCAATGGGCACGCCTCTAATGGGGTAGGCAGAGCGTAAGCGACCTGAAAAAAAGGTCGTTTTGAGGGTAAGATAGATTTGTAGGTATATTGCTGTAGTGACAGGTTGTCAGCCCATCGCCTAAACTACAATATACTGAAACCCTCGGATCCCTTAGCTGGTTCTTACAGCATGCCCGGGAGGATATGCAGCTGGCATATTCTATGTTTTTCTCTCGCTCCCAGACCAGCATGGAAGTAAAAACAGAAGTAAATTACAAAATTGTGATCTCGTGGAAAAGAAAGTAGAAACTTATGTGAACGTGTATGGAACTAGGTAGGTAATAAATAAGCGTACGTATTCTATTTATAGACTGACTGGTTACTCGCTTCTCACTGATATATAAGAGTAAGCACATTACGTACGGCATATTGTAGGTATTATATATAGTACTTAGTTACTTCCATGCTGGTCTGGGAGGGAGAGAAAAACATAGAATGTGCCAGCTGCATTTCCTCCCGAGCATGCTGTAAAAACCAGCTAAGGGATCCGAGGGTTTCAGTATATTGTAATTTAGGCGATGGGCTGACAACCTGTCACTACAGCAATATACGTACAAATCCATCTTAAATAACCCTCAAAACTTTGTCAGACGTGGCGGAACGACCTTTGTTTAGGTCGTTTACGCTCTGCCTACCCCATTAGGGATAAAGGCGTGATTATATGTATGTATGTATGTTATATATAGTACTAGCGACCCGCCCGATATAGGGACAGAGAAAACGACTTTGTTTTATACTATGTAGTGATTACAATTTTAGGCGATGGGCTGACAACCTGTCACTATAGCAATATACGTCATGATCATCTGTAATAACGCTCAAAACTTGTCAGACGCGGCGGAACGACCTTTGCTTAGGTCGTTTACGCTCTGCCTACCCCATTAGGCGTGATTATATGTATGTATGTATGTAGTGATTCCCTATTTACCTACCTTTTAAGTGACCACACTAACATAAACAAAATATTTTCAAAAAATATTTACATTGGAAAATTACAGTATAGTATTTTACAGTAGTATTATTTCATTAGTAGGTATAAAATTTTGTGCAAGTTTTATCCGCGTATCATTTAAAAAAATCACTCATTTATTTTATTTTATTTATTTATTACATTTTCTTAAATTCTGTAGATCTGTTGTAAGACAGCAGTGCCTGTTGTATCTTTGCTTTTTACGTCCTGCTTTTTATGATGTTTTTGTGAACAATAAATTGTTAAAAAAATAATTTTTATTTTGTTTTACATCGTAGCAATATGCTACGATTTTGCTACGGCGTAGCAACAACACTTTAAATGTTAATTAAACATATTTATACCAAATTATGTATTATTTTTATTATTATTCTCTAGCGAATAAAAAACACATTATCCTTATGTAAATCCGGATATGACCTAGAATAAGGCGATCGGAAGCTTGTAAATTGCAACAATCAGATTCGATTGCTCGCGATCCACGAAACGCGGCCATTATCAAGGCGAGGTCAATAATGCACGAAGGATGCCACTTCTTTGTTCTATTTATAACTACTCCTTACATCATCTCCCTAGCCTTATCCCGTATCTTACGGGGTTGGCTACCTAATCTAGGGGATTGAACGAGGGTACTGGTTTTTATACAAAGCGACTGCCATCTGACCTCCGCAACCAGATGGGAAACCAGACTCAATCCTAGATTAGGTCAGAATTTCAAGCCGCCAATGCTTAGCACTGGGCTCTGACATGACTTAACGACTAATATCTACGGTATTAAACCATATTAACCGGGACTAACGGTTTAACGTGCCTTCCAAAGCACGGGAGTTATAACTACTTCTTACATGTGTACATGGTCTCACGCCTATATATCGCTGCGGGGTAGGCAGATGATGCTGTAGCGGCTATCAGAGTCAATAATGCACGAAGAATGCTACTTCTTTGTTATATTTATAACTAATTCTTACATGCGTACATAATCTCACGCCTATAAAGGGTATAAGGGACAGCGTCCCGCAAACTGATAGAAGTTGTTCAGTCAACGAAACTGAATAACTCTCAGCAAGTTTTTTTTTCATGTTGGACTGGGAGCGAGAGAAAAACATAGAATGTGCCAGCTTCATTTCCTCCCGGGCATGCTGTAAAAACCAGCTAAGGGATCCGAGGGTTTCTGTATATTGCAATTTAGGCGACAGGCTGACAACCTGTCACTACAGCAATATACCTACAAATCTACCTTAACCAACCCCAAAACCTTGGTCAGACGTGGCGTAACGACCTTTTTTAGATCGTTTACGCTCTGCCTACCCCATTAGGGATAAAGGCGTGATTATATATATGTATGTATATAAGATTTTTTTTTGGAAATGAAAATTAAATTTGACCTTCCCATACAAAATTACCACTACAATCAGATAATTTGTATGAAAAATCAATATTTATTTTTCACGCTGTCCCTTACACCCCATATATCGCTGCGGGGTAGGCAGGTGTGCTTTACCGATTACTAGATTCGATTGCTCGCGATCCACGAAATACGGCCATTATCAACGCGAGGTCAATGATGCACGAAGGATGCTACTGCTTTGTTCTCTATACCTATATGTACATACTTCTTACTGGAAAACATAAACTCACGTCTATATCCTTTGCGGGGTAGGCAAGCCGTAAACGGCTTAAAAGCAATTCTCGCCATGTTGAACTTTGGACTAGTTGGTATGGCGGCTTTTTAGGCCAGTACCTAACTTGCAACACAAAACTTGCGGTTTATTTTCTATGAAATTTTCGGCAAGAGAAGCAGTTAGTACTACAGTGTGTGTTTATCGCCCCCAGTTCAACGTATTAGCAACTACTGGGTGTAAGGGACAGCGTCCCGCAAACTGATAGGGTCAACGAAACTGAACAACTTTTGCCGGGAAATTCTTTCAGGAGATGATAAAAAAAAAATTACCGTCCCATACAAAATGACCACCTCAATCAGACAATTTGTATGGAAAAGCAAAATTTAGTTTTCACTTCCTGAAAAAAAATCCTGCTGATAGTGGTTCAGCTTCGTTGACTGAGCAACCCCTATCAGTTTGCGGGACGCTGTCCCTTTTACCTACCCCATATATTTTTTCCATTAAACTTACTGTATGATAATGCCATTTGATGTTTGATAAGGTCGTTTGAAAGCTCATTGTCCGATAAGATAATCTAATGTTGGCTGTGATAACAAAATAACAAAATTATTCATACTTAAAAAAAAGTAATATCGAAGGGATGATTGAAGGAGAGACAAATCTTGTATATTCAAGACATCGTGTCTAATTGAATACTAAATTTACTTTTAATATAGATACCTAAAGTTAATTTATTTAGCGATGAGCTATGAATACCAACTTGTTTTGCAGCCCATATACAGCTTTTTCCTGTCAACTTTAAAGAATAAACAGGTGTCTTTAATTGAGTACTAAATATACTTTTAATATAGATACCTAAAGTTCATTTATTTAGCGATGAGTTATGAATACCAACTTGTTTTGCGGCCCATATACAGCTTTTTCCTTACAACTTTAAAGAATAAACAGCAAATCATATGTTTGTAGCGAGGTTATTGTCTGTGGTTCCGAAATTTGAACCTTTCTTTGAACTATATTTACTTCTTTTTAAACATGCGTTTAAATAACCTTCCGAGATACAGACCATTCTTTGTCGATTTCAATCACTTATCCTTAGAAATACGGTCTCATATAAAAGAGAGCAATATTACTGAGTAAACTACAACATCTAGGTATGCTAGGTCCAATCTCTGAGTGCTATCATACTATACTAGCTAAAGTAGGTACTTCAGAGGCTGCATCGTCCGTTCTCAAGGTGAGGTCAAATACTGCAGCATCTTTGTACCTCCTCGTTCCTTTGTGTCTTAGTGTAAACACTAATAATAATATTAAAACCATTAAAACTTTTTCACTTTTTAAGTCAAACTCTACGGTTACAATTTTGATGACTCACCATTAGAAAGCTATGTTAACCCGAATTTACATACTCTACTTTTGACTTTAACCGCGGAAAAACTCCTAATCCTAGGATATCGCATACTTGTGAGAATTTATTTATGATCGAGTATGTATAATAAGTATGAAAATAATAAATGCACGTTACAAGTAACTTTACACGTGCAACCTAGATATTGTGCATACTTAATGAGTTTACACGCTTCTGGATTTAATTACGAGTTCCTTATGGTTAAGAATAATATTGCAATATTATGTTTAAATTTATAAAGCTGAAATTTTCAAATAAGGGCAACAAGCAGGAAGAACCACCCTCTCACCGGAATCCCGCGGCGTCAAACAGCTGCTGTGTTCCGGCGATGCGTAAGAGTGCCAGTGGCATAACCATAAGGGCCGATTCAAACGGAATGGCAGCGTCTTAGGCAAATTTCAGTGTTAAATAATATGAAACTTTGCTTATATACTTTTGTTCGAAAAGGACTCGCGGCCGCCAGCTACGCCGCGTCTCTGGTTGCGACTATACTATACTTATAATCGGGAGGCCGCGCCGCTACTGCTCTTTCGGTGTGAATTGAGCCTAACGGATTTCCTGGGTCCCTTGATCTTGTGTGTAGAATAAAAAAAACCGTTTGTAATAAAGAGAAATATAAAAAAAGATCCTCCTTTTTTTGAAAAGTAGAGTTGAAACAAATTCAAATATTTATTTTTAATGATGGCTGAAATACCTAGAGTTGACAATACAGAGTGTGATAACCTAAAAACGTCCAAAGGTATTATTGGTATTCCCACAAACTGACGGACACAGCAAGTAGCTTGACCTAGATTCCTGTGGAGTGGAACTGAAGTGGGGACTACAGTTCAAAAATATTTTGCTTGCTCCAGAATTTTTGTTTCATTAAAACTGGAGAGAAAAATATTTCTCATAATGAGATTTTAGTCTTGGTACTTTTTGACGTTGGTTTATTCCGAGGTAGATTTTACTGTGGTCTATTCAACTCTCTCGTTAATTGCCGACACTTAATTTGCGCCAAGCTACGAATTAATCGTTTTCGCTAAAAACTTGTTGAAATAGCCTTATTCATTGTGGTTAATTTAAGTTATAATGGACTCAGCTGTCTACTTACTTCCTTTTTTGGTCGTCTTAGATGTTGGTTCTAACGACCCGACGAACCCTAGTGATAGAGATACTTCTAAGGTATCTTGTAAGGACCACTATCTTCTTCTTCTTAGCGAGTGGATTCTCGAGTCGAACAACCCGATGAATCTAGGTGTCAGAGTTTTCAAACCGCCTAGTAGCCCAACTATTAGGCCTCTGACATGGTTTGAGTACCGACCACTGTCAAATACAGAAATACCAGGACCGACGGCTAAACGTGCCCTGCTAAGCACGGAACCCTTTTTTTCGGATAATCAGGTGATTCAGTCAGCAATGTCCTAACCAAACTGGGGAAACCCTCACAAAGTGATAAATTAACAAATATCAACTTTGTCCCCCCCCCTGGGAATCGAATCCAGGACATCCGGATCGTAAGCCCATGGCTCTGACCACGAGACCACGGAGGCAGGGACAACTATCAAAGATGACTATGCCGTTCGAAGCACAGATGTGAGAAAACAGGTAGGTACTTCTTCAGCCTGTATTATCCTAACCTAAAATGCCTCATGTGAATCTATACTATGCTATCCAGGTTAAAAATCCAAGGCTGAATTCACAGAAACAATCACCATAAACACAATACGGAAGCATTCAACACCTTAAAAGTTGTTTGACGTAACTGGAGCTGATGTGAAATATCCATTTAATGTTACTCATACATTCCTTTGTACGACGATGTAGAAGCAGGAAGCGAATGTCGCATATTCTCTGCGTTTGTCGCTACGGCTGCGCTTTTGAAAGGCAAATCCCTTTTGCATTTATAGATACGAAGATTTATAGTTATTGAATAGAATAGACTTGATTACTATCTAGATTGCAATAATATAATAACAGTTTATGGTTAGTTTATGACGTACGCCGATTTGGTAAGATTTAACGCGAATCCATTCAACTCAATTTTGTTAAAGTATTTTAGATGTTTACGAATCTCAATACTATTGAATTTCTTTTCGGGCTATGGAATTAACTTCAAGAAAATGCTTTCTATTATCGGCTACGTTACGATGAAATACTTACGCTGAAAAATATTTAGGTATCTAAAGCTTATTTACCTTGGGCTTAAGCTTATTAACCCATCAAGGGTTAAGACGAGATGAAGAGGTCAATTTTAAATGCCTCTGTCTAGAGGAGAACCTTTCGGTTTTTTTTTCATGGGTTCGATTCCCACACACAAAGTCTTCTTCTTCTGTCGAGTGGGTATCGAGTCTATGGACCCGATGAACCCTGGAGTCAGAGTTTTTAAACCGCCTAGTAGCACAACTATCAGGCCTCTGACATGGTTTGAGTAACGACCACTATCAAAGACAGTGACCGGGACCGACGGCTTAACGTGCCCTCCGAGGCACGAAATTCTTTTTCTTTTCGGACAATCAGGTGATTCAGCCTGCAATGTCCTAACCAAACTGGGGAAAAAACCACAAAGTGATTTATTCTTAAATATCAACTTGTGTTTCCCCCCTAGGAATCGAACCCAGGACCTCCGGATCGGGAGTCCATGGCACTAGCCACTAGACCACGGAGGCAGTTAACACAAAGTTAGTATTGCCAATTTTATCTTACGTGAGGTGTTCTTTATTTTGGCTACGACAAAACAAGCTCAAAAGTTGACTGCGGTCTTGGTAGTGGTCGTTACTCAAACAATTTCAAAAGTTTATTAGGCTGTTTAAAAACCTAAGGTTTATCGGGTCTTTCAACTTAAACCAAAGAAGAGGTCAATTCCATTAATTGGTAGAATGAACTTTACTTACGACAAGGACGAGATGCAATAAAAATAGAAACGGCACTTACGTTTAGCGAGGCTCAATCTTGCGTTTTATACGTAAATCGATACGCTTGAGAGAACATAAAATGCGAAAAACCCACAGCTTTGGTATTGACGAGGCTCTCGTCCGCAAACGACTCATAAAACAAATCTCAAGCTTATGGAAAATTTTCTCTTTTCACTTGTGCCATATTGCCATTGCGTTAAGAGGATGAGGAAGAAAAGTTATTATTTATTGTATTATGAGGATGGATTTCATATTAGATAACATTTTCTACAGCGATTCAAAAGGCCTTTCAAATTAATTAAATTTATAGGAAATATGGATACGAAAAACATGAAGTCCGAACATAGAAAACCATACAATACCTACGTCTTTCCCATTTATATTTATGAAGGGGAAAAGACTAACTTAAACTTAGTTTTAACTACTGGCATCTAAATTAAGCTTATTATTATCTGCATTAAAATACTATTCTTTTACTGGACTTTTAACATGAATAATGAAATCCTTAGGAGCTTGGATTCATAACGCTGAAGCCACTAAAGCCTTGTTAAAGTCGACAATACGGCTTTCTGCCGACATTTTCTTTTATGAAAGTGTAACGATATTCAAATAATAATCACCATTTTGGAACGAGACCCACTCTGTGTAGGTACCCGTAATAAACAACATTAGGCCGAATGGCTCTTAGTTATGTTTGAAATTCTCATTTCGCAAGGGTAGATGAGCTTTCCCTTTCATTCATACCTAATGATGCTTTATATGTTTCTCTTTCTTTGAAATACGTGGAGTAATGAACGGCTATCACGTCTTCAATTATTATTATAGCTCCTATTTTCTCCTGAAAGCTGCTCTTCCAAAAAAGAACAGAAATACATTTAGGGCAATAGCAAAAATGGACACAATTTTTACTGACAGTGTTTTCTTTTAATTATATTACTTCGTGACCTTAATAATGAGCCTTTCCAAGCAGGAATGTTGATACTTACAAGCTACAAAGAGAAAACTAAGTATAACTAGCCTAGATGGATACTATATTAGATTCTCGCGAAAATTATAATTATTTCCTTGAAAGATATTAGATTCTTGGACTAATAAACAAGATACCAAGGAAGATAGAACAGATACAGGGACAATAGGGTCACCTGTAGTTTCCTTTGATATTTTAGAGGTGATTTGGCCAAAAACCCTTTGATAATAAATATAAAGAAAGAGTCTATTTTTGAAACTAAGTCGAAATTGAATCTTTATCGCTTCAAAGAACTGAGTAATCATTACGATGGAACCTCCACCCCGCGAAATCTGCTTTTGATGTAACGAAACAATAAAAGATTATTGAATACCCATGGTTTTTATCGGAATGTTGACTCTCGACTTCCCGTAAGAGAATACAAGCATGACTTTACAACGCGAGGGCTGTCGAGTGGCATGAAATAGGGAAAACAGTCTGTCGTCTAAATCGCTTAGACAGTCGACCAGCGGACACATTTCCATGTAGATGGGTGTATGCCGGCGCGACAGCTCGACCGCATTTAAATATAATACACGCCACCCCAGTGGAAATCACGACAAATGTACATTTTATGTCAATTTTATGCTATGAAAACAGACTGGACGCTTGTTATCATTGAAAACAGTTTTCCGTCTCGATGTGTCCACAGCGATAAGAGAGACATTTTGTTTATTTTATGAACAGTTTTACTGGACGACTGTTTGTTTTCGATTGCAGCCTAACCTAAGTAAACCCGAGTTATACTCTATTTGTTTTGAAATTGACCTAAAAATCTAAATACCAGGGGATCCATTTTGAACCAAATTCATTAGTTAATCGCCGAGACCTTAATCGCTACATTTCCCATGCGAGTAAAAAACTGCTTACAGAGGGTCGAAAATACGGACAGTATTTGTTTTTTTTGGAGCTGGGATAACACGAGCATTGAAGCTTCAGCTATCTAAATTTATCATGTAGTTGCAATAGTACATTCTGTAGGTAAATTGTAGTCTTCTTCTTCTTTCGAGTGGGTATCGAGTCTATCGACCCGATGAACCCTGGTGTCAGAGTTTTTAAACCGCCTAGTAGCACAACTATCAGGCCTCTGACATGGTTTGAGTAACGACGACTATCAAAGCGACCGGGACCGACGGCTTAACGTGCCCTCCGAAACACGATTTTTTTTTTCTTTTCGGACAATCAGGTGATTCAGCCTGCAATGTCCTAACCAAACTGGGGAAAAGCTCACAAAGTGATAAATTCTCAAATATCAACTTTGTGTTTCACCCCTGGGAATCGAACCCAGGACCTCCGGGATCGGGAGTCCATGGCACTAGCCACTAGACCACGGAGGCAGGTAAATTGTAGTACAGCTATAGTATTTCCAACTTAGTTTAAACATACATACATATGATCACGCCTTTATCCCTAATGGGGTAGGCAGAGCATAAACTACATAAACAATGGTCGTTACGCCACGTCTGACAATGTTTTGAGGGTTATTTAGATAGATTTGTATGTATATTGCTGTAGTGACGGGTTGTCAGCCCATCGCCTAAATTGCAATATACGGAAACCCTCGGATCCCTTAGCTGGTTTTTACAGCATGCTCGGGAGGAAACGCAGCTGGCACATTCTATGTTTTTTTTATCGCTCCCAGGCCCGCATGGAAGTACTCAGTTTAAAGATAAACAAAAATTCATATCTTTTTATTCAAAAACTCATTTAAAAAATAAATGGTATGTGTTGGCAAATTAAATTACTAAATTTACTATTTCATTATGTAGTCATATCTAATAGCTAAAATTTATTTTAGACATTATATCTTGCATTAAAAGACATGTCTTTTACCTTTATATATCTGTATTCTAAAACTAAACTGAAACCTTGTTTACCTTTATTCTAAAACTGAATTAAAAATACGTACTATAGTACTGTACGGTCAGGCTTTATACCAAGGATTTAATACCCGCTAAGTAATTGCTGCCTTGAAAAGCAAACTAAGAGTTATAATATAGATGTATACAGTGCTGATGTCGGTTGTTTCTTTGACAATATTTACTGTTCAGCTCTTCTCCTGTGGCTGAACTGACCCAGCCGCCACACCGTTTATTTTGCCTCATTTCCCCAGGATATCCATGGCCTTTTTGTTTCATTTGCTCCATTCACTCTGCGCCGACACGCCGGAAAAATATTTTCTTTTCGCTCGCCACATGTGCGGGATTACGTTAAAATAAATTACACGCTGTGTAATTTTTTTAATCCTGTATTCTGATGAGTATTCCTGCCATGCTGGCCTGGGAGCGAGAGAAAACCATAGACTGGGCCAGCTGCATTTCCTCCCGGGCATGCTGTAAAAACCAGCTAAGGGAACCAGGCTTTGGTATATTGTAATTTAGCCGATGGGCTGACAACCTGTCACTACAGCAGTATACCTACAAATCTATCTTAAATTACCCTCAAAACTTTGTCAGACGTGGCGAAACAACCTTTGTTTAGGTCGTTTACGCTCTGCCCACCCCGTTAGAAATAAATGCGTGATTATATGTATGTATGTATGTATTTTCGCTGATTCCAATCCACGTTGATTATATTATAATACAAATGTAGATTTAAACTTCCCATTTTTAAACGAAATTGATAAACGCTTTGGCACTAAACACTAAACGAGCGTATCTACGAATATCTAAATACTTTCTATGGCCCACCCAACATTCTCCGAGTAATATGCTTACAACCCGAGCTTATAATTCGCTTGAGAGCAAGCGAATATTTACGAAGACGTTACGAAGCGAACGAGAGCCCGCTGGTGTAGTGGATAAGGCCGCTGCCTCCTGAACGGGAGGTCGTGGTTCGAATCCCACTACGGACCAATGTGTTTTTCGGTTTTCGAATTTCATGTGTACGTTTATTCGTACGTATGAAACGTACGTTCTCAGACGTGGCGGAACGACCTTTGTTGAGGTCGTTTACGCTCTGCCTACCCCATTAGGGATAAAGGCGTGATTATATGTATATATATTTATGTATCATCATCATCTCCCTAGCCTTATCCCGTATCACACGGGGTCGGCTTCCTAATCCAGGGGATTGAACGAGGGTACTGGTTTTTACACAGAGCGAACTGCCATCTGACCTATGTATTTATGTATATGTACGTTTATTCGGCGCTTTTTCCGTTCTTCGGAAGGTAACACCGTAGATATTAGTCGTTAAGCTATCTCAGAAGCCAGTGATAAGCATTGGCGGCGGCATGAAAACTGACCTAATCTAGGATATCTGATTCTAAAAACCAGTACCCTCGTTCAATCACCTAGATTAGGTACCAGCCCCGTAAAATACGGGATAAGGCTTGGGAGATGATGAATTGATGACGTTACGAAGCGCACGAAAAGAACTAATAAAAATATAAATAATATTAAATTCCTATGTAGAGCAGCCACTACGAGCCGTTTCCCATCAGAAATTTATACTGACTCCACAGAATATTGTCCTAAAAATATGCTTATAATTCGCTGGAGAGCAAGCGAATGTGTACAAAGACGTTACGAAGCGAACAACAAAGCGGCTACGAGAGTAGTAGACTCCCAGCGGTATGCCTTGAGACGGGAAAGCTACGGTTCTTAAACTGTAGGCAAAGATTAGGATTTAAATATAATATAACAAACAACTTTTTTCAAGATACAGAGTCGAAGATTGTAAAGTTAACGTTGACTTCATCAATCAGATCGTCAATTTAGGAGGGCCAAATACCTAAATAGATTTAAGATATAATTAATAAAATTGGTTTCATTACTTAGTACTTAAAATATATAAATAGTTACAATTATACAAAGCTTTTCTTTTCTTAAAATTAATGTACTTAGTAACAGTTTAGAACCACTGAACAAAACCGTGGCAAATTTTCTTTTTGCAGTCGCCTCACGCTCCGCCCGCCTTTGTCGGTATATTTTCAAATGGATAATATTTTATCGCTTCTTTGTAAGCTACTCTCAACTTCTGACCCCATTTTCTGAGATAAAACTTATTGGTTTTCTCGTAAATTTTTCTCTTACAAGTCCCTTATCGCGCGTTCTTTTGCGTTATTGATTCCATAATTCGAAAATGATACATGAAGTGAGTTAGGCTGCAGGGGGGAATTCTGCAGGCCTCATGCCGTACAACTTTTATATGGTAACGGTTCACTGAAGTAGGTACTGACAGTGCTATATCTTGCTCTGTTCTGTTTCTTCCATGCTGGACTGGGAGCGAGAGAAAAACATAGAATGTGCCAGCTGCATTTCCGGGCATGCTGTAAAAAACAGCTAAGCGATCCGAGGATTTCAGTATATTGTAATTTAGGCGATGGGCTGACAACCAATCACTAAAGCAATATACCTACAAAATCAATCTTAAATAACCCTCAAAACTTTGTCAGACGTGGCAGAACAACCTTTGTTTAGGTCGTTTACGCTCTGCCTACCCCATTAGAAATAAAGGCGTGATTATATGTATGTATAATGTTCTGCCGGTATTTACTCATCAGCATTCGATAGCTTACATTTGTCGCTCGAAACATCTAGAACAATGAATCTTATAACGTAACAATTACACCAGAAAATGTCATCACGATGTTGGTGGGTGGCACATGGCAGCGGAAATATCATCAATACAGCGGAGTGACATTACACACGGAACCCAGTACAAAGGAGAACATTCGAACAATGTTTACAAACACTCGACTCCACTTTGGACATACCGCATACTCCGCGTTTATATGCTGCCCTGGTAGCTCGTGAAGTATCTTGTTACTGATGATGAAGCGGTTATACGAGATAGGTTCCAAGTTCTTTTACTAACTGCAACGTGAATCAAATCTGTTTATAGAATAGAATAGAATAGTTTATTTCTCAGACAATACAGATCCAATTTTGTTAGTATTAACTTTTAACTACGTTATTTGATTTAACAGGAATTCAATTTTGGTCACAATCATAAATTCATAACATACAATTAAATAAAATACAATCTAAAATCAAATAATTCAAATACAATGTTTATGTCGACAATCAATATTTTCAAACTTTCACGGTTATCAACATTATTATTATTAAAAACGGGAAATTTACCGTGGTTTTCCATTTCGAATATCGGACACTCATACAAAAATGGAAAACCACGGTAAATTTCCCGTTTTTAATAATTATAATATTTTCCAGGGTTAGTGGGAACAAAAGCGGTTTTTATCTAATTAAATAATTCCTCACTATCTATGGCCTTGTCTTCTAAAAGCACTTAAGTGTTTAGAGAGTACACTAAAAGCTTGTGCCAGTAGGAAGGAACTTAATTCTATTGCGCAACATTGACGGCTCCGAGAAGTTGGAGCGTACGTTGAAAAGCGCGCCAAAACATCTATTGTAAACATACTGTCGGTTGGCTTCTGTTAGCATAAGTTTTAAGTTTAGCAAACTCTACTAGCTATAAGCTACTTGATATCTATGGGATGTAAGGGACAGCGTCCCGCAAACTGATAGGGTTTGCTCAGTCAACTACACTGAACAACTTTTACCAGGAAATTTTTTCTGTTAAATTTTGTTTCATTTGGTTTAAATTATAAAAAAATGGCTCATCCATACAAAATATCTGATCGGACAATTTATATGGAAAAGCCATTTATATTGCACTTCCTGAAAGAATTTCCTGCTGAAAGTTGTTCAGTGCCGTTGACTGAGCAACCCCTAGCAGTTTGCGGGATGCTGTCGCTTACACCCGGTATATAGGTATAAGGGCTATATGACAACATTAAACTAGAATATCAATACCATGTATCTACTTTATTGTAACAACTTCAGCCAGCTGCCTCCGGGCTCTAGTGGTCAAAGCCATGTGCTTACGATCCGGAGGTCCTGGGTTGGATTCCCAGGGGCACAAAGTTGATATTTGTCAATTTATCACTTTTGTGAGGTTTTCCCCAGTTTGGATAGGATATTGCAGGCTGTATCACCTGATTGTCCGAAAGAAGGAGGATTCCGTGCTTTGGAGGGCACGTTAAGCCATCGGTCCCTGTCTTTGATAGTGGTCTTTACTCTAACCACGTCAGAGGCCTGATAGCAGTGCTACTAGGTGGTTTGAAAACTCTGACACCAGGGTTCATCGGGTCATTCGATTTTAGAATCCACTCGTTAAAAAGAAGATCGAGTCATTCGACTCGAGAATCCACTCGCTAAGAAGAAGAAAAAGAACTACTTACTTCAGCCAAGCAACCTTTTCGTGATACAATGTAAAAGTGCTTATATTCTGATCCCTTAGCGAGCAAGTTTTGTAATATGTTTCCTGTCAGCTGCCCGATGATAAATTACCTAAGATGTGAATTTCAGACGCACACGTGTACGAGGTAACACCTTGAACCAGTTCAGCTAAGGATAGTAGAAAGAAAAAGCGAGAGAAAAACATAGAATGTGCCAGCTGCAATTCCTCCCGGGCATGCTGTATAAATCAGCTAAGGGATTTCAGTATATTGCAATTTAGGCGGTGGGCTGACAACCTGTCACTACAGTAATACCTACAAAACTATCTTAAATAACCCTCAAAACTTTCTCAGACGTGGTGGAACGACCTTTGTTTAAGTCGTTTACGCTCTGCCTACCCCATTAGGGATAAAGGCGAGACTATATGTAGTAGAAATAGTTCAGCTCTGGTATCGTCAAAAAATTGTATCCTTGCCATATCATGTTTGTCATAGATATTGGCTACAGGAAATGCTTGACAACAAACAAAAATCACACGGAGATAGAGCGTCACGTTAAGGGCTTTATAGATGCCGGTTTTGTCACGTATCCCATTTTTCCTTTATTGACCATTTGGATAGGATTGTGTAACGCTATAGTGCAGGGTTGTCATCCTAACGCTTGTATTGCAACACACTGAAAGATCCGGCTCTCTCTACCGGCTTTAAGATTCGTCTACTTTATTATTATCTTGTATCCTAGCCTGCCAAGTCATAGATATTAGCTATTAGAAATGTTTTTGTATACGTGATTTGACCTTTATATAGGTACAATTCAAATTGTTATGCCTTCGCAATTTGCCTCAATTACTAGCACGGTGTTATTCTCTTTCATTCGTACCAATTAACATTTAGGAAAATTAGGTTGTTTTTTAGAGGCAGTGTAAGGACTATTAGAGCGTGTCTGCCTACGCACTTGTTTCTCGTTAAGAAATCATGAATCGCTCGTGAAATTCAGGGCGTAGGTGTTTTTTTATTCAAGACCATTAGTAATTTATATTACGAAGGGACTACGCATCAATTCCTTTATGTTCAGTTGTTTTGCTGTCTGATTTTTGGAAAATGAGTACTTGTATTGATTTGTGTTTGTGCGGTACAAATACGTTTTTATTATATTGTATTTTTGACCACCCATATCTACATGTACTACCAAATAAGCACTTAATTAGGAATAAAATACACACAAAACATTTTATGCGTTCCCCTAACCCTAACTAAACAAACCAATCAAATCGCCACCTACACAAATCGCGGTATATGCTTCAGGATTATTAGTCCATTAAATTGATCACAGCCTCACAGCGGGCAGCAGGGGGGGATTGTAACGTTACGCATGTAGAGGGGGATGTCAACCCCCCCCCCCACTCTCATCCCTCTGTGGCACTCTGTATACATCAGCGTGATGTCCGCGATTAATTTGCTTTGGAATTTGAGCCGATATCGTGTCACCCTCTTTGTCAGATGGTATTATTTATCAGTTGTACTGATTTACTGTTTCTGCAGTACAAAAAAAAAAAATTAAAAAAATTTTTGTACGCAAAAATGTACGTATTTGCCAAGAACTACAAACACAATTAGGATTTCTGCTTTCTCTATTCTAGTTAATTATTTACTTTTTTAAAGTATGTATTGAGATATTTGTTCAGATTTTTCTGAAGATTGATTAAGTTTTGAAAACGGTTCTACTCAGATCGACATTTATAAGTAGATGCCATAAAAGTATATTTTTTTTCAACACAAAAAAGTATACTTAACGGTCGTACCAAGGGATTTTGCATTTTGTGTTCCTCTTCTATCTACTTTTGTACATCCGAATAGTGATTTCTTGGCCCAAAACTTAGTAGTGATTTTCCCCATATACCTGGCAGAGAATTATAAGGGATTTTCATAGAGAGGGCTGTGATCTGTGATTTGCTTGTATCATATCATATCCTTTGCCTAAATAAATCAAACAAAAACATCCTTCCCCTGGCTATTTCAGTGCACGTCTGTCCAACGTGGAAGTAATACATTACTCGAGTCATCGAGTTCATGAATAGAGAACCTACGCTTTCAGTTCACAACGTTACTTTAGACTCCTACGCATTCTATTTCCATACAACAATAGCTTTAATGGATCACACTTTATAAACTTAAATAGACTTCTATTGTGGCCAAGATTAGATCATTGGATAAACTCTGAAGAAGACACTCTTTTAGAACAGAGTGGTTATCTAAAGATGAAAATAGACAATTCTTTAATAAGAGGTGGCGATAACCCTTCAACATTAATTGCTTTTTGTAAAAAGTTTTTACATACATACAAATAATCACGCCTTTATCCCTAATGTGGTAGGTAGAGCTTAAAGAACGTAAACAAAGGTCGTTCCGCCACGTCTGAAAAAGTTTTGAGGGTTATTTCAGATAGATTTGTAGGTATATTGCTGTAGTGACAGGTTATCAGTTTATCGCCTAAATTGCAATATAGGTACAGAAACCTTCGAATCTCTTAGCTGATTCTACAGCATTCCCGGGAGGTAGATGTAGCTGGCACATTCTATGTTTTTCTATCGCTCCCAGTCCAGGATGGAAGTAGATGCTGGTAGGAAACCAGCGGATTATTGAGGAATCACAATCGTGAAGGTAACGATGTTCAAGCTAATTTTATTGCTGACCTTACAGGAAGCTCAGATCTATAATTAACAACATTAGCAACTTAACCTTTCGTAGATCCATTAGTTAGGTGAGTCTAGATAATAAATTCTAAATTACCTTTAGAGGATTAAGCTATCATGATTTTGAATTGACATTTAATAACATTAATGATCACATAAACTTCCATTGCATGATAACTGCATCCGTGGTCTAGTGGCTAGTGCCATGGACTCCCGATCCGGAGGTCCTGGGTTCGATCCCAGGGGGGAAAACACAAGAGATGATGTTTGAGAATTTATCACTTTGTGATTTTTTCCCCAGTTTGGTTAGGACATTGCAGGCTGAATCACCTGATTGTCCGAAAAGAAAAAGATTTCAAGGTTAAGCCGTCGGTCCCGGTCGTTGTCTTTGATAGTGGTCGTTACTCAAACCATGTCAGAAGCCTGGTAGTTGTGCTACTAGGCGGTTTAAAAACTGACACCAGGGTTCATCGGGTCCATAGACTCGATACCCACTCGACAGAAGATGAATTGCATGATTGACTGTATAGCCCTGCCAGGAATTAAACATACCTGTCATAGAGAATAACAGAGACAGAATGGCACCGATCGCACTGTCAGTATTATCGGAAGATCCGTGACCTTGATTATAAACCAGCCAGGAAAAAAATACCTGTCATAGTGAAGAACAGACAAATAAGAGGTCTTTTTATTCAGGCTGGTGCATACTCAAGGTCATGGATTTAGAAATAATACTGACGGTGCGAGCGCTGCCAATAAGAGGGACTTAATTTATGCATTTTCTATAAGAGAAGGGCTCTATGGTCCCTCTATGACAGGTATTCTTAATTCCTGGCAGGAGTTTAATAAAATAATCTTAAAAACTGCTTCTTTTTTGGGACATATTACATCAATGGTCAGTTAAAGAACCGAATATTTTCAATGCAATTTAATTGAAACAAATGATGGGGTGACGGCCTGACACTAGGCTCGATTCTAAATGCCACCGGCTGCAAGTACAATTAAAATCTATCTGTCATTTTCAAATTGATAAAATTGAAAAAGGACAGGCTATTTATACTCTATGGTTTTACACTTTGCTCGCTAGATTTCGAGGCGCTTTTGCATGTTTCCCCAGTATTTCTGCCACATTTTATCCGTTATATCATATGACGGCGGATAAGCACCGACTATAAATCTAAAACCGGTGAGAACAAATAGATCTCCTGTCCTTTTCTAATGTTTTTAGTCTGAAAGTGAGAAATAGATTTTAATTTTAGTTTTAGCCGGTAAATCTAGAAACTAGCCCATTGCATCATTAACATTAAACACGGATTATGAAAATAACTTGACGGTGTACCTAATAGGACAAGGATGTACTTACCCTTATGAAGATAACTTTATGTATAAAATTCAAGGTTCTCATACAAAGGGTAAGATCGTACCTAGCCCTTTCTAAAGTAAAATTCGAAAAGGAATGCGGACTAAGAACTGGTTCAGTAGTAGAGAGTTTGAACCATCTTTAATGCCAAGGTAATTCACTTACTCGTAATATCCTTTGAAATGATTCATATACCGGATTTTACTGCAAAGATAAATGGTACAAAACAATTTTTATCTTTTTTAACACTTGTTATACTTCCATGCTGGACTGGGAGAGATAGAAAAACATAGAATGTTCCAGCTGCCCTTCCTCCCGGGCATGCTGTAGAAGACAGCAAAAGGGACTCGAGGGTTACAGTGTATTGTAATTTAGGCGATGGGCTGACAACCTGTCACTATGGCAATACACATTACAATCTAAAATTACCCTCAATTATTGTCAGACGCGGCGAAAGCGCCTTTTACGAGGCGTTTAACGCTCTGCCTACCCCGTAAGGGATAAAGGCGTGATTTTATGTATGTATGTATGTATGTTATAGAAACGACGGAACTGTCGAGCCTTGTCCCCATTTTCCAATCCATACATACATATAATCATGCCTTTATCCCTAATGTGGTAGGCAGAGCGTAAACGACCTGAACAAAGGTCGTTCCGCCACGTCTGACCAAGTTTTGAGGATTATTTAAGATAAATTTGTAGGTATTTGCTGTAGTGACAGGTTGTCAGTCCATCGCCTAAATTGCAATATACTGAAACCCTCGGATCCCTTAGCTGGTTTTTACAGCATGCCCAGGAGGAAATGCAGTTGGCACATTCTATGTCTTTCTTTCGCTCCCTGGCCAGAATGGAAGATTTTTTTTGTTCCAATCCTTTGCTTGAATTTTGCTTGTTTCTATAACTACGTCAATGGTACTGACTACTGAGTTCGTTGACTCAGTTATAAAGAATTCAAACCAAACAAATAACATGATTTATTTATCATTTCGAAGAAATAAACAAAATACGCTTTTCTCTCTTTAGATAAACAAACATATTATTTCTGTAGTATTTGTCTTGTTTCATTGGCTATGATTGAAATGTTTCTTTGCTTTTGTATCAAACTTTATATTCTTGTGACTATACGGGGTGAAAGGGATCCCGAGCGAAAGGCGTCCCGCGAACTGATAGGGGTTGTTCAGTCAACGAAACTGACCAACTATCACCAGGTTTTTCTTCAGGAAGTTTAAAAAAATGGTTATTGATACAAATTGTCTGATCGAGGTGGTCATTTTGTATGGCAAGGTATTTTTATTCTCGACATCGAATTTTTCACTTTTAGTCATATTTTTGGATCAATGCTACATAAACAATATAATATATAATATATTATATAAATCATTCAGCTTCATAAGTACTCCAGTAACAAATTCAAATTGACTGTTTATTTACTTTCAATCAAACTTTTCTGTTGTTGTTGTTCAGTGGGAATTATGAGTTCAGTAGTCACTGCATGAGCTTAAAATCCTTCTGTAACTCCCCATCTCGATTGGTTGACTAACTAACTGGCGCCCCCATCAGAAAAAAAACATAACACAATGAATCGAAAAATCTGGTCCAACAGACTCAAGTCATCATCTCCCTCATCTCCCTAGCCTTATCCCGTATCTCACGGGGTCGGCTTCCTAATCTAGGGGATTGAACGAGGGTACTGGTTTTTACACAGAGCGACTGCCATCTGATCTCCGCAACCCAGAAGGGAAACCAGACCCAATCCTAGATTAGGTCAAGAGTTTTAAAGCCGCCAATGCTTAGCACTGGCCTCTGATATGGCTTAACGACTAATATCTATGGTATTAAACGATATTAACCGGGACCAACGGCTTAACGTGCCTTCCGAAGCACGGAAAAAGCACCGAATAAACGTACATATGAAATTCGAAAACCGAAAAACACATTGGTACGTGGTGGGGTTCGAACCAGGAGGCAGCGGCCCTATCCACTACACCATCGGGCTCCAACAGACTCAAGTAATAGTTATAATAATAATTTAGAACCTTATAAATTACCTTTGGTGGCCGTTATTCGCAATTTTTCTTCCTGTTACTACAACGGATTATGAATGGCTAATTTATAAGGTTCTAAATTATCATAATTACTTGAATCTGTTGGACCGGTGTTTCGATTCATTGCGTTTTAGGTGAATTATGATTTTTTTCTGATTGGGGCGCCACTTAGGCCCTCATCATCATTAGGCCTATGCGAGAAGAGCATCGTCGCTCGTGGCTAAAAAGACCGATCCTTGAACGACACTAGGCCTTAAATTATCTATCATTATCACGAAAATTTATTCTTCCATGCTGGCCTGGGAGCGAGAGAAAAACATAGAATGTGCCAGCTGCATTTCCTCCCGGGCATGCTGTAAAAACCAGCTAGGGGATCCGAGGGTTTCAGTATATTGTAATTTAGGATGAGGGATGATGGGCTGACAACCTGTCACTACAGCAATATACTTACAAATCTATCTTGAATAACCCTCAAAACTTTGTCAGACGTGGCGGAACGACCTTTGTTTGGGTCGTTTGCGCTCTGCCTACCCCATTAGGGATAAAGGCGTGATTATATGTATGTATGTATTATCACGAAAATTTAACAATGATAGTTTTGGCTAGGTCATGGTCACTTCATCGTGCTACTGTGATTCAAAGCGTATATTTTGCTTGAGCCATCATTAAATTAGTAGAACTTTTGGTTTAAAAGATTACAGTAACTATACCTAGTACATCTAGTATTCTGTGGCAGAACTAAAACATCTTCATCTTCTCTCTAGTCTAGCAAATTGGATAAATATTTTTACAATTTGGTGCCGAGACCAGGATAATGTAACTTTATTCTAGTGAGTAGGTTATCAATTCGTCGAAGAATCGTTTGTGCCCCCCGTAGGAATCGAATTCACGTCCTCCAGAATAGCTCAAGTCTCAGATCACACTACACTGCTGTCGCAGGCCAACTATTGGTACAGCTATCCATAAGAATAAACACTATGGAGCCAGGACCGCGTAGGTTTTTTTTTTGTAAATGTTTTACTAACTAAGGTAATCATTTAGAAGTTACGATCTAGCCTTATCTAAAGCTAATGAGTAATTTTACTATGACTTAATTTGCTAGGTAGACTAAACTAAGAATGTGTCCATTTACACGTTTCTTGTTGTCTCTATTAAGGGTGACCGCGTAGGTGATATTCACTGTTAGGACGCCCAGAATTATAAGACTTGATTAGCGGTGCCAATGCGTTTTATTTTGTAGCAGACCTAATAGTTAACTACGAGACTAGGTACTAGGGAGCTAGAACCGTGTAGGCGATATACATTGCCGGGACGCCCACGCCCGTGAACCATTCTCTGCTGACCTTTGAGCTCCTGATGCCCTGACCCTCGTTAACTTGCTACTGCCATTACTACCGTGACACGGACGGTTGAGCGCAAAAAACAATTTCTGCTGACATGATGGGCCTTTTTATTTAATCTTGTCTTGTATAAACACTTTAGGGAGGACGCGAGAAAAAATAAGTTAGAAATTACTATTTACTGTTCTGTTTTGGGTACTATCATGTAACTTTGTATTTATACTGTGCTTTCTTAAAAAAAAAAAGTAAGTTGGCTAAGTTTAGTTAGTCAATAATCACTTCATTTTAACTGCCTCCGTGGTCTAGTGGTCAGAGTCATGAGCTTACGATCCGGAGGTCCTGGGTTCGATTCCCAGGGGGGAACACAAAGTTGATATTCGTCAATCTATCACTTTGCAAGGTTTTCCCCAGTTTGGTTAGGACATTGCAGGCTGAATCACCTGATTGTCCGTAAAGAAAGAGAATTCCGTGTTTCTTAGGGCACGTTAAGCCGTCGGTCCCGGTCGCTGTCTTTGATAGTGCTCGTTATTCAAACCATGTCATATGCCTAAGTAGCTGTTCTACCAGGCGGTTTCAAAAAATCTGACACCAGGTTCCATCGGGTTAATCGACACAAGAATCCATTCGCCAAGAAAAAGACTTCATTTAATTACAGGTATTTTGATTTGAATTTCACCTTTTCACTTCCAAAGCCAAATTGCTTTTACTTCTATTTATGTTCAGTCCATTTCCTCCTATTCCCCGCATTATACTGTTTGTTGACCTGTCTGAGAGCACGGCTGAGAGTAAACTTAATTATCAATTCGCGCCGTTACGGGCTTACGGGTGTCACAGATAAAGAAAATGGAACAGTATAACATCTTATAAAAAACCACCAAAACTCACGTACCTGCCAGACTATCAGTTAGTTCAACAGGTGATAACGTAAAAAAAAAACAAATTAAAACAGATCATCTTTACGTATAGTATATCTCTCTTCTATGCTCAACCTTTACTATGCAATGCAACATAATATATTTTACCTAATCTGCTTAAACTCACATGAAAACAAACAATAGATTTATTCAGCAGGGAGGGTTGTCAATGCCAACTTATTTTCAGTTTGCCGAATTGCGGGAAATTTTGCTGAATTTGCGGACCATGTTGGTTGGGAAAGGGATTAGTGTATAGCGTTTGTATGAATTTACGAACTGTCCTCTTAAAGAAAATGCCGGAAGATTTTGCTGATCCTTTAACTTGTACTATGGCAGAACCCTGGAACTGCTAAAGCTATAACAGAGTGCGGAATCCTCAGGATTGCGGTGAGAAATTTAAATTAAATTCTCCCCGGTCCTCTGGGCCCACCGGTGGTGTAGACACCTGGAGGGAAAACAATAAATAAACATATCTACCTTGTTATTTATTCGTAATGAACAAAACAGTTTTCTGCCTGTAAGTAAGTAACTAGTTTTCATTCCTTCATCGATATTATTTTCGTCGTTCGATACTTCGACGATATTTTCTTTTATAATCTAGAGCCCTAGGTTTAGTTTAAATCTTACTTCAACACTTCATTTTTTTAACATTAGAAATTATGTAAACAAAGAAGTAGGGCTAGTAAACATAAAAATCAGCTGACCTAATTTTATCAAGTTTTAACTGCCTCCGTGGTCTAGTGGCTAGTGCCATGGACTCCTGATCCGGAGATCCTGGGTTCGATTCCCAGGGGGGAAACACAAAGTTGATATTTGAGAATTTATCACTTTGTGAATTTTTCCCCAGTTTGGTTAGGACATTGCAGGCTGAATCACCTGATTGTCCGAAAAAGAAAAAGATTTCGTGCTTCGGAGGGCACGTTAAGCCGTCGGTCCCGGTCGTTGTCTTTGGTAGTGGTCGTTACACAAAACCATGTCAGAGGCCTGATAGTTGTGCTACTAGGCGGTTTAAAAACTCTGACAACAGGGTTCATCGGGTCGATAGACTCGATACCCACTCGACAGAAGAAGAAGATCAAGTTTTCATCTCATATGCACAGAATTCAAAGGGTAGGTTTATCCATATAAAATATATAAAAACTGGCCTAGAGTGATTAATGTTCCTAGTCGGACTACGGAATTCCAAAAATCATTACATAGAAAGGTACATGGTTGAACAAGAGAAGACAGTGAAATTTTGGTGGAAAGATGCAGAGGAAAGGAACAGTTTCTGTGTGACGCCTTTGCCCGTGAGGGCAAACTCTACAGCCGGGGATTGATAGAAACATCATTAATGAAATGAAAAAATACATGTATTTATTAATTATTATTTATTGCAAATGCAATTGTGGTTGTCAAATGCAATATTATGCAAAAAAATATGTGGAAATACAGAGGTAAACATTACCATTATTATTTAATCGTCTTCTGAATAATCAGATGACTCTCCTACGTTTATTATAAAACTTTTAACATTATTATCGATTAAAATATCTAAATGGAGCAATTTTATTTCTTCTTTCATCATATGCTGTATGCAGGAAATCCACTTTCTTAATGTAATTTTTTAAAATGCTTCTGAGACAAAAAAAAAATGTCACCATTTTGGATCTTTTTATGTTTAGCAATGTACCCTTTTACTTGAGCCCATATCATTTCAATCGTGTTAAGTTCACAATGGTATGGTGGTAACCGCAATACTGTGAATCATGTTTTCCGTTCTATCTTTTACGTTCCATGTTTGCAACCTCTGCTTCTTTTAGTCTTTTACAGTACACACTTGTCAAGATGATACTTTATTAGTATTTTTTAGTCTTATTTTGTTGTTATATTTGAAATAATTATAATTTATCATAAAGTATTTAAATAAAACGTAACAATAATGTGTTTTTTTTGATTACTTAAATAATTTGCTCTTATTTCACTTATTTTTCGCGTGCCGCAAAGTAACGTGTACAATAAAAATCCCATTTTTTTTTTCTTTCTAATCACTACATAGTATAACACAAAGTCGCTTTCTCTGTCCCTATATCCCTATGTATGCTTAGATCTTTAAAACTACGCAACGGATTTTGAAAAAGTTTCTTTTAATGGATAGAGTGATTCAAGAGGAAGGTTTATATGTATAATACATGCAGAATATAGTAGAGAAACACTGATGACATCAGTGTTAATACTAAACAAAATGAAGTATAGCTATTACTGTTATTTATTATTAAAAATAGTATTCATATTTTTATTTGGACTACCCTACAATAGCGACTCGTTTAAATTACAACATGCTTTATTTTCCCTCTTCGTTTATTCAGAAAACTTCCTCATAACTCACTCACCCTTCTCATACATACACATGAATGAACGTCAGATGTTGAATATTTTTTAATATTTCAAAGTAATTTGGAATGCTCTCCAGTCCTGAACAAATGCTTGGGATAGCAGACGTAGCTCGAAACGAAATACGAAGGAGAAATACCGATAAGAGTGCTCCCTTGGCAAACCGATATTCATTCATAAGAAGGAAATTTCAGAGATGTGAAGAAGGATAGCAATTGAAGTTGATCTAAAAGCAATCTTGTTTTATGGGCGGAACCATATGTGTGATAGAAGTTTTTATAGAGTATTCTTACTGGTTTGGGAATTTTATAATGCCATTTAGCCGAGTGAAGACGGATGGTACAGGGTCTATTTAACTGCAATCCGTCTGGTTGTGTCAGGGGCCCAAGTTCAAACCGAACATATTTGGAATTAAGTATACCTACCTATACATAATATGCCCAGTTGCTGAAAACATTTCGATATCGCGATTTAGAACTGTGCTACTACTTGTCGCGCATAAACGGAGCTTCGCGGAATATTCTCGCTTGTTTATCGAACGGCTCTAATAACAAATGACGACCCATTTTTAGCAAGGCACACGCTGAGGGTTCACATTTATGTTGACTCTAGGAATGCGATCGAATGGCGGCTGAACATCCGATTACAAATTCAAATATGGACTCTCCAAGTAAAGGAACTGAGTAAGGCGAGCATTCTAGAGCCAAATGCCATCGCAATAATGTAGGCCGCGGCCTGAGCAAGCACATCCTAAAATCAAATATTGCCATACTGGATTAGGAGCTATATAAAAAATGGAATTACTTCAGTTTCTTCTCTTTTCGGCCCTAATTTAATAGTCAATACAGGGAGTTGAAGGTTCTAGTGTTTGCTATATACACACAATCACGCCTTTATCTGTAGTGGGGTAGGCAGAGCGAAAACAACCTAAACAAAGGTTGTTCCGCCTCGTCTGATAAAGTTTTGAGGGTTATTTAAGATAGATTTGTAGGTATATTGCTGTAGTGACAGGTTGTCAGCCTGTCGCCTAAATTGTAATATACAGAAACCATCGGATCCCTTAGCTGTTCTATGTTTTTCTCTCGCTCCCAGTCCAGCATGGAAGAAATGTTGTATATCTGCGTTGAAAATAAAGAACACAGTCGTGTCTACATATAAGTATTATGTAGGTAGGTACGGAAGACTATGCATAACACCTTTGCGTTGTAATATAATCTACTTATCCAGGATTGAGCCATTTCTGGGTGCCATTTACAAGGGCGGTTTAATTTAGAAACAGGTCATACAGAATTCCGAATGAGGGGTAGTTCCGTTTTCAACCCTTTAGAGACATTCGAACGAGCATCCCTGGTAAAAGGGTAGGGTTGACCTCACCTAAATTGCCGAACACGGACAAATCTCTTAAAAAACTCGGGCATTTGTGTAAAATTACGTATTTTCCGGGAACGCTCGACTTTGCAAAAAAAGAAACATAATTGAAATATTGGTATTTTTTTGTTGTTAAGTGGACGATTAATTTACTATACCTGCCAGGAGTCCCTCTGCTGTTGCTCTACTGCGTCGGGCGCCGCCGCGGAGATAATCCGGGGAAATCCGACCGAATGACAGCCCTAGGAAAGGGGGACTGTGGCAGGGTCGCATACTTGGCTAACCACTTATTTTTATCGACATCCAGTTTACAACAGGGAATGTCGGAAATGCAATTACGTGGGAATGACCTGTCCTATTGCGAAATTCTCAACTCATTTAGAAGGTCCAATAAAATTGGAAATGGTTTATTGGGATTTCTGTGGTCGTGAGGGTAATTCAATAATATTGGCGAGGGAGAAACGTAAGATTTAAGTTTTTCTTTATTTATTGATGTATTAACTTCAAGTTTTTTGTCAATTACGGTGTGTTGGTATTTTACCAAGAGTTATCGTTTATTTATCTAAGGCTCGTATTTACGAAGCGATCTCAAACTTGAGAGCAATATTAAGTATGGATTTGACAGGCCAGTTTCTACTGAAATAACATTTCAGATACGAACTCAAACTCGCTGTCACTCGTGGTCCTGTAGTATTCTTTATAGGTAGTCTTAAGCAAGGCTACATGAATACAAACTGACTGTTGTCAGCATAAAATTATCACGTACCTACAGTATCGCCAATAAAGTAATTGTTTATTCAGAGCATCACTTCTTGCATTGCTCAATATCTGACTGACATAATCTGTTTCTTATTACCGTGTGTGTATTGTTAGATCAAAACAGTAGCGAGACTGACTCATATCCCTCGTCAATCTAACTTTGCCAGTGCCCGGCTTGGAATAGTACTGCCCCATATATCTATATTGGAGGTCACAAACAGAAATACCTACAGATAGATGCAGTCATAAATATCTCGTGTTATACGCGGTTTTTATAGCCAGCCATAGCCTATCGCACCTGAAACAGATCTGATATCACGAACTTGAAGTAGAGACTTTCTTCGATGCTGGACTGGGAGCGAGAGAAAAACATAGAATGTGCCAGCTGCTTTTCCTCCCGGGCATGCTGTAAAAATCAGCTAAGGGATCCGAGGGTTTCAGTATATTGCAATTTAGGCGATAGACTGACAACCTGTCACTATGGCAATATACCTACAAATATATCATAAATAACCCTCAAAAGCTTGTCAGACGTGGAGAAACGACATTTGTTTAGGTCGTGTACGCTCTGCCTACCCCATTAGGGATAAAGGCGTGATTATATGTATGTATGTATAATAAACTTCAGTACCTACACTTCAATCTGGTATTTTGGATTAATTGCGTTTTCAGTGAGTAATGACAAACGCTGTCACCGAGTGGATCCCGGAGGATGGTCGCCGACGACGAGGAAGACCTCGTACAAGATGGCGAGACGACTTTGATGTTTTTTGTGCACAATGGCTGACAGAGGCTGAAGATAGAGACGCCTGGAGAGATAAAGGGGATGCCTTTGCCCAGTAGTGGGACGACATATAGGCAATAAAAAATAACTGATGAGGGCGCTGGCGTGCACCGGGGATCCCCTTAAGGCGATATATGCACTATAAAACCGGATCTCGGATGGAAGTGGACGGTGACGACGGTGACAGAATGTCTAATTCGATTGAAACCCCATCTCGGCTGGTAATCAACCTCTCAGCCCCTCAACCCCGCTCTGACACGTACATAGAAGCCATTTGAACGTATACGCTTTAGCTTAGCTTAGAGAGAGCCCGATGGTGTAGTGGAAAGGGCCACTGCCTCCTGAGGTTCGAATCCAACCACGTACCAATGTGTTTTTCGGTTTTCGGATTTCATATGTACGTTTATTCGGCGCTTTTTCCATGCTCCGGAAGGCACGTTATACCGTTGGTCCCGGTTAATATCGTTTAATACCCTAGATATTAGTCGTTAAGCCATGTCAGAGACCAGTGCTAAGCATTGGCGGCTTGAAAACTCTGACCTAATCTAGGATTGGGTCTGGGTTGCGGAGGTTAGATGGCAGTCGCTCTGTGTAAAAACCAGTACCTTCGTTCAATCACCTAGATTAGGTAGCCGACCCCGAGAGATACGGGATAAGGCTAGGGAGATGATGACGCTTTAGCTTAGCTTAGATCGTATGCGCTTAGAAACAATGCGGTAACTGCTTAAGGGATGATTTGCATGACAAGAAATATATTATATGGATATACTTACTTTTCATTTCATTATTTTAATTTATTTGCTTCTGCTGGACTGGGAGTGGGAGGAATACATAATATAATAGGAATGTGCCGGCTGCTTTTCCTCCCGAGCATGCTGTAAAATCCAGCTAAGGGATCCGAGGGTTTCTGTATATTGCAATTTAGGCGAGATGGGCTGACCAGTCACTACAGCAATATACAAACGTACAAATCTACGTATAAATATCCCTCAAAACTTTGTCAAACGTGGCGGGACGACCTTGGTTTAGGTCGTTTACACTCTGCCTACCCCATAATATAAAGATAAAGGCGTGACTATATGTATGTAATTTTATAATTTTCTTAACACTTCTACTCATTAGTAAGTACTTAGTAAGTACCTCGTTAAGTAATTAAATTAACAATAACTATCGTTAACTATTATGTCGTTAATAATTTAGGTTATTTAAAATGTTAATTAGGTATGTAAGATATAGATGATCCTATTCCAATAAATGACATAAAAAATACGTCGAATCTAAAAACATCGTACAAAGAAATTAAAGAAGGTGGTATGTGGAGTCTATTATACATATAATCACGCCTTTATCCCTAATGGGGTAGGCGGAGCGACGACCTAAACAAAGGTGGTTCGCCACGTCTGACAATGTTTTGAGGGTTATTTAAGATAGGTACATTCGTAGAAATATTGCTGTAGTGACAGGCTGTCACCCCATCGCCTACATTGCAATATACAGAAACCCTCGGACCCCATAGCTGGTTTCTACAGCATGCCCGGGAGGAAATACAGCTGGCACATTCTATGTTTTTATCTCGCTCCCAGTCCAGCATGGAAGAAACGATGTAACAATAAATAAGAAACAATGCTACATTTGCTACTAAATCTTTGCACGATATAAGTATTATATATACATTGGGTCTAATCCCAAAGGAGGCTCCTATACAGGCATTTTGCCAAAGGGTAGATATCGCTGAAGGCTACAACATGTCCTTACGGTCAAGGGCAATTGAAGGACGAAGCTAAAAGCTACGTAGAAATAATTTCGCTTAGATACCCAATTTATTATGTAATGTGTTTTGTTTACATTACTTTGATAATATTTTATTATTAGCATAGCATAGAACGGTAACGTTAGGTTGTATCTTTCTTTGATACATTTTTTTTCTGTTTAGCATAGCGTTTTTTTGTTTGGCATAGCGTATCTTGTTTACTTCTAGAAAAAAATATATAAAAAAAACGACTTCCTCCAAAATGTTTTTATCTAGAACCGGATTTTGAACGTGATTAGCAAATTCCCAAACATAATAACGAATGTATAATGATTTAATGATCGAGTTAGTTAAAAATAGTTTAATGGAGAGGAACTAATTTTGTATTCTTCAAACGATTTGCATAAACTTTAAATCCTCTGGTGTTTCTTAGACGTAAATATTTTTGTTTTTATCGTGTTTATCTACAGCCTAAATAAACGTGTAGTTATTTTTTTCGCATAGCATTATGGTGTAACAGGTATTTTTAATAACGAACGTCTTGCCCCATCAGCATGAGAAGACAATTTTGAGAATAATTATGATCATAATATATAACTAGATAAATCGTAGGTACCTACTATATTTATACATACAAATATATATGTACAAGGTGTAACAGAAAGGCTATGTGCATGCAATAGGATGTGAATCTGCCTACGCAACAGAACAAGAACAATAACAAAAAAAATTTGGGCCTCCCTAAATGTGCTTATGGAAGGACCATATAGGTACTTTTCTCGTATTTCGACCTAGGGAAAGTTGTTCAGTTTCATGGGTAGAATCAATTCACATCCTTTCGGGAGCATATAACATTTCTATTACACCTATATTTAGGTCAAAATAGATTAAAGGAGTTTTAGAGAAATATAAAGTTTTCATTTTGTCCAGGGGTAAAACACACTGTAGCACAGAATATATAATAGTACTAGACTGTAGTACATTATAGTGCTACAAAATAAAAAAATATTTTAATTTGTACTCTCCTAACTATAAATTGTTCTATGTACCAAATATCTATCTTGTAATTATCCGTATTATTACGCCACCTTTACTTTAGTAAGTATTTTCCCTTATTGCACCAAATGAAACGTCAAAGCGCAATAAATTACAGGACCCTCGAAGTTACTGAAGCAAGCATTCTTTTACGTTATTGCGAGGTTTATTCCGTCCGCCGACACAAGTTGCGTGAATGTAGGGGCTTACTTTTACTCACACTGACCCAAGGGAGTCGTAAATCAACCACCCTTAGCTGGAAGTGGAAGTAGTCGGCAAGAAGGCGCGAAAATCAATAAAATAAATGACAATGTTGGAACAGAGTGCGAATGTTTATTTTGTAACATATTGCGGCGTTAACAAAGGCGCTACCTCCTGGATTTCTGTGAAAACACATTAATTTGTTTTTCCTTTGTTTCAGAGCGAGAATCTCTGGAATCCTAAAGGCAGCCAACTGGATCTGCAAGCTCACACAAGTAGCCGAGGGCCACAGCTGCAGTTCATTCACACTGCACAGCTGCGCCAGCGCCTACTGAGATACCGCGACATGCGGACGGACCAGCGCGCCTCGGCGGAGCGATAACCGACCTCCTCGGAGCCAACTGAGTTTAACCAGCCAAGTTTCCATTTCAACGCTCTCACTCCGTAGTCGCACGTGAGCAGCAGCAGACGTCCGCAGTGCGCGCGCGACGTCCGGGCCTCACACCGCAGCCGCCATACACGCGAGACGCCGATGATGCAACGCACCTGCCTCGCACAACACTGGCAGCATTGACCGCAATCCACATTCGAATTGACTGACGTTTGTGTGACATGGCGCACATAGACGTGCGGATGTAAACAAACTAAAAGTGAAAGTTGATGAACTGCAAGTTTTAGTGTAAGGATAGAAAGTGTAGTGTTATTATTTAGTGAAACATGACGTCGCGTTCGAAGGAGAAGGTGGCAGCGGCGTTCCGGAAGCTGTTCCGGTCCCCGGAGAAGATTGAGAACGATGGTGCAGGGCCCAGCGGGTCCCCTGCACGCCGAGGCCTGCTACGACGACACAGGTACAAAAATACCATTATGTTAGGTCCTATACCAGGTACACTTCTTCAAAGTCCTCGAGAACGTCCAGCCTGCACTTAACTTATCTTGGGAAAGTTCATGTTTGTTTTAGAGAGGTTTGGACATTTTAACCCACCACGCCGACTGTCCAATAGTACCGAATAAAATTATTTTATTTTAAATAACCTCATATTTGCATGCTTCTTCCAGATTATTTCTCGAGAACAATACTATTATATTCTATTAAATAATCTTATCTATAATAGAGGCAACTCAATATACGTAGGTTCATTCATATTATCTTTTGTTATCTTGCATAATGTTCCATATCTGTTAAATATTTTCTAACTGCAAGAATAGAACAGTTTTGCAACTACAGCTCTCAAATCTGTAGATAGTCGTCCTAGACCAGTAGTTACTCTTTCCAGATATCCAGTAATAAAATTATTTCAACGACCATATAAAATTCATGACTCCAATTCAAGAATAGATAGAACAAAACCACCCGTGTGTGAGTATACGAAATCAAACATTTCGATAACTTTGTTAAACAACACAATTAATAAGAGAATTCTTTAAAAACTGTAAAAGGTACTAATTGCGTAAAAGTTTGTTTTGCATCTATAAATAGAATAATTTCAATTCCTTCAATAAGTTATCCGCAATAAAAAAATTATGTCTATTTTGGGTACTACGAAAGAACTGAAACCTACCTGATGAAATGAATGACATTATTTTTTTCTAACTCAAACAGACCACGAGAATACTCCAGCATCTTATTGTTTATCTCAGAAATGAGGCAAGATTCGTCACAACGACTTAGATCATTAAAAAAACAGGCGTATAAATGTATCCGCATATTTTTCACATGTTCGCCATAAGATCTTTGTGTAGAGCTGTAGCATCAGACATCCGGGAGGCGGGGGGTCTTGTATTGCCATGTTTGCATCGTGACGCAAGCGAGAGATTCAAGTTACTGTCATACTCATACCCCAAGCATTCAACATATTTCATATCTGATTGTGCTTGTTCTGAATGGTACTTATACCATTTGATACCACAAATAATGAAATCATTGGAAGTATACACGAGCTCCTCTAGCGGTCAATCTATCCTCTTTCTTTGCTTTTTCCGGATCATCAAACACACACGCCTCTTATATATTTTTTGCATTTTGTTAAACCAACTTCAGAAACTTCAACAACAGCTGATCATAAGCAAAAACTGCTAAAACACTAAACTTGTTACTTTATTTTTGTGTACAAGTGACCATCTGCTGAAATTTTAATGAATCATTGTGGTTTTACACTGAAGTAAAGTAAAGTAGGTCAGTCTGTTTACACAAAAGAAGGGTTTTCCATTGCATTGTGTGGAACTGGTAAAACTGCAATTTCTAGATCTTATTCATCATCTCCCTAGCCTTATCCCGTATCTCACAGGGTTGGCTACCTAATCTAGGTCTGACTTTCAATTCCATCCTTCCGTAAAAATAATGAACGGCCATTTATTTTTACACCAAGTGCGAATAAATTAACATTTTATAAAAAAATATGTAACGGTCATTAAGATGAGTGTCTAAATATAGATAACTCGTTTCTTTTTCCATTAACGACATAATATTTTAAATTTCTTACATACCTACTCCAAAACATTTCTAAACATCCAGAATTATAATTTTCATTTGAAATTAAATTAAATGAAAATTACTTACTCTCGCTACCAGTAGGGATAGATCGAGACGAAATATTTTAAAGAAGTTTTACTCATAAGGTTTAAACAGCTATCCCGAATGACAATATACGTCCAAAAAAGAGAAAAGACATGACCTCATGACCTCATCGTTTTAAAACTTAATATTTCTAGAAATAATACTTAAGTAGAAAGAGTAGGTACTTTTTCAGTGATATTTAATTCATTGCACGGGTCTGGTTTTACTTGCACGTTATCTGGCCGATGCATGCGTGTCCAAGATTACGCCGAAGCATGCCATTAGGTTATACATACATACATATTTACACTACTATGTATACATACGGAGCATAAGGTCATTCTCCTTTCGCAGACGCATAGTATATGCGCTGCGTAATCTTATAACACCACATTACATCGTGGTATGTGCTATTTCATAACGACTGGTAATATTTACATTGCTGGCCGTTAACGTGGTCATTCTGGCCAAACTGTAGAAACGCACTGAAGCGTGAGCTCTGAAATTTCATTCAACACTAGCATATTTCGGGCAAGGCTTAATTATAATTTTCCAATCAATGAACAATGTTTGGAATGTTTCCCAAAGAAAATATGCGTAGTACGAAATGTAAGTTTTTAAAAGAAACCCAAACAAAAGTTTCAGCTGATCGAGTTATTTTGATAAGAAGGACCTACAATGTTTTTAATGTAATTTGTCATTACTGTCCCTGTAGCACGACTCTGATTATTGAAGTATGTTCATATTGCAGTAAATATTTTGTTTAATATTACGTAACGATACTCTGTAATTTATTTGGTCAATAAAGTAATGGGATTGCATTTGCCTCCCCTAATTTTGAAGAATAGGGGACAGTTTATTGCTTCGACGATAAATGCAATAAACTACAAGGGGAAGTCTAAAGAAAACATCGTAAACTTTCTCAAAACCACGATAAATGTAATGAATTTGCTTACGAATTGAAATTGGTAAGGTAAGGTCAGTATTTACATCCTCAGATTAATATCAAATAATATATGCGCACCTATCAATTCGTCTACTGTATTTATGAAAGTTCTAATCTTAGAAAAGACTCTATTTAGTTTATAACACGCCTATCTTTACATACATACATATAATCATAATCACGCCTTTGCCCCTAATGGGACAGAGCGTAAACGACCTAAACAAAGGTCGTTCCACCACGTTTGACAAAGTTTTGAGGGTTATATAAGATAGATTTGTAAGTATAATGCTGTAGCGACATGTTGTCAGCCCATCGCCTAAATTAAAATATACTGAAACCCTCAGATCTCTTAGCTGTTTTTTACAGAGGAAGAGGAGGAGGAAATGCAGCTGGTACACTCTATGTTTTTCTATCACTCCCAGTCCAGCATGGAATAAACTATCTTTACTATTGCCAAGATATATTCTAAAAAAAATTAGAGGTATTTCCGTGACGTTTATCAATATCCTCTTTCTGATGTACGTTTCAAATATTACTCGTTGTTTTGTTCTCGCAAGGTGTGACAAATTAATAGCTCTATCAATAAAATTGAGATCAAGGTTCAGCCCAGGCACGCGAACAATATTAATTGCAGTGTGAGCTATTATAACATTTATAAGTTTTAAACACACATACATTTTTATCATTTTATACGAATTTAGGAGCGAGAGAAAAACATAGAATGAGCTAATGCTGCATGCTGTAAAAACCTGCTAAGTGATTCGAGGGTTTCAGTATATTGCAATTTAGGCGATGGGCTGACAACCTGTCAGTACAGCTATATAGCTTCACACTACAAATCTATCTGAAATAACCCTCAAAACTTTGTCAGACGTGGCGGAACGACCCTTGATTAGGTCGTTTACGGTCTATCGGGGATAAAAGCGTAATTATATGTATGTATGTATATATACGAATTCTTCTTAGTAGTTGTAAAACAAGAAGCCAATTCTCTATCTAATGTTAGAGCTGCTATGCCGAATGACCTCCGTAGTCAATAGTTTGATATTGTTTATGGTTTTATTACGATTTTACGACAAAGTCTATCCAAACTTTAATAGCAGGCAATAGTACTAAACTTAGTACTAATAACTCATTTGGATGCAGACGACCACGCTGCGTTACCATATGGGTCTACACTACACAGTTGCGAGTACAGTCCGGGGTTGTTAATATTGCACATGAGACTCAGAATGAGACAATAAGGCAATGGCGCATGGCGTTTGCCAGTTTGGAACCGTATTTTTGAACCGCTCGAACTCCTATGCGCATACGGAAGAGTAACTTTCGTATACGATTTTCATACAATTTGCCATCGAATGCTGGTATTTGGTATACGCATTTCGGTTCGAGCGGTTCAAAAATACCGCTCCTGGACAAGTACGTCTGATAACATTCCATTCCAGTTAAACTTAGCCGATGTGCAATATTTATGGCCTTTTACTTATTGTGTGTGTGTAAAACAATTGACAATAGTGAGATAACACACACAAGTCATACATGTCACTTTATGAGATGTACTCCGATGTGCTTGTATCTTTGTTGTTGCAATATTCCGCATTGATACGTCAGCCGATAGCCACAATGCGCCGAGAGCAACTGCAATTAATCGTGTTCGTAAACAATGCCTTTGTCTTGCACTCTGGGCTTCAGATGGAAACAATACTTAAGCTTTACTCACTGCTTCTTTGGATCATCTGCTTTCATTATTGCTTAAACCGCATGTAAGTATTCTGTTCTGAGCATGAGGCTCTCGATTTTTCCATAAGGGGAAACAAAGTTCACAGTTTGAACATTGCACCAATAATTTTTCTTGAAAAGAAAGAATATAATGATAAATAAATATATTAAAAAAAAATATTCCAAAATTAACATTGCACCAATCATTTTTCTTGAAAAGAAAGAATATAATGATAAATAAATAAATTAAAAAAAAATATTCCAAAATTACAAGTACAGTTTCATAAACTAGAACTAAAACATTGCATAGGCAAAAAGAGCTGTCTCAGCTTATCCCTATATGGGGTGCGGTATCATACAATGCTGATTATCAGCCAACCTTTTCTCCCTAAGTTGTTAGGCGGGAGATTCTGACATAGAGGGCCTTTTCCTAAAGTTACATTCTCATAATGTTCGAAGATTAAAATGAAACAATAATGCCTTACAAACAATTTTAAGGTGTTTTAAAAATCATTTAGTTTTAGGTATCGTTGGGTCGTTTATCAATCCGTTATTAAATTAGTTGTCGTACCTTGACGAGACAAGACAAGGTCGTAATTCGCAATCTGTTGGTAGAGCGTTGGTAAAGGGTTTTCCAAGGACTCAGGACCAAATCCTCCTCGCATCGCTTATCATTATCAACGCAAAGGAAGCTTATGTGCTTATCAGCCTGTCTATGTAGGTATGTATGTATGTTTGATCTTCTGTGGCGCTCTGGAGACCAAACGTGTGGGCCGATTTTAATGATTCTTACGTCAATCGATTCCTCTTAGACATTCAAGTGTCACTAAAGACATGAATATGTAAAAAAAAAAGCTACATTCCTCCATTTTGTAAAAATGGAAATAATTAAAGTCGACAACAAATTATGCCGAGTGGGGTAACATTGAATAAGTATTTGAAAATCAGTAAGGGGTTTTCTTACATAATTTTTCGTTTTGAACAATCGTAGAACGATTTAAAGTTATAAAGCTCATTTTGTTTTCTACGCAGTAAGGTTCTTGAACTTATTAAATTAATTGTTAATTTGCTCATACTCGCTGCCTGGAATAAGCCTCCCCGGCGTCCATGGCCTGTTCACAAACAATGCCTTTGACCGCTATTTAGTTGGAAGCTGATGTAGTAGATTTACTCACCTCTTCCTGAGTCATCTGCTTTATTGTCCGCTTTCCTTCCTCAATGACAATAGTCGTTTATTTTAAAACATTATCAAGTATGAGAACGCGCTGGTGTCAATTTCGTGAGAATCGTACATTTCTGTATAAAATTGTCTTTTCCTCCATCTTGCACATTCTTCTTCCTCTCACGCCTAGCGTTTTCCCAGCCCAGTGCTCAGGTTCATACATACATACATGCATAAAATCACGCCTTTATCCCTTACGGGGTAGGTAGAGCGTAAAACGCCTCCTGAAAGGCGCTTTCGCCCCGTGTGACATAAATTGAGGGCAATTTTAGGTTGTAATGTGTATTGCTGTAGTGACAGGTTGTCAGCCCATCGCCTAAATTACAATACACTGTAACCCTCGAATCCCTTTTGCTGACTTCTACAGCATGCCCGGGAGGAAGGGCAACTGGAACATTCTATGTTTTTCTTTCTCTCCCAGTCCAGTATGAAAGATATGTGCTCAGGTTCGCTTTGCAGTATTCCATTTTACTTGGTGTCCGCTGATCATTTTGCATATTATTCTACTAATTTGTGTAGCTGTAAGTTTTCTTTGTACCTGATTACATATTTTTTTTCCGATAACTTCTTTTACACTTCTAGGCGTACCTCATCCCATTACGTATATCAATAAACCGAATTAGGTATTTAAAAAAAAACATTGTCCGTTTCATTAAATACAAAGGCTAGGTTCTAGGTCCTTTGCTAGGTACACTGTTTTTTATTTCCATTCGGTGAAAAAGGTAGTTATTGGAATGTTTGCTTTGCATGAGTATGTGTGTCATTCAACCAGATTTGCCTGTTAAATATTTAACTGCGGCCAAGCTGACGGCATTGACACTTTACTTATCAGAGTTAACACATTAAGGTGTTTTTAGGTACCCAATAAACAGTGCTGACCTTAGTCTAAATTATCGAACTACGTAGAATAACCAGTTTTTTATTTGTTTTTCAATTTATTAACCTAAATTTAAGGAATGAATACTGAAACGTTCCCTGAAATATTTCAGAGCAATTTCGTTATTATGATATTATGTAAGCGGATAAGCTTTTAAGTGAAGCTCATACTGCTCAATTATTTTGCCTAGATATTAAGACGAGACACGTGGGTGTTATTCTGATCCTCCACTTGAAATTCTCCACCTTCTTCTTATGGTGACCTATGACCCGATAAACCCTGCTTATAGGCCTCTGACATGGATTGTGTAACAATCGCTATCAAAGACAGCGACCGGGACCGACAGTTTAACGTGCCCTCCGTAGCACGGATTTTCTTTTCTTACAAACAATCAGAAATTTTCCACAAGAAAGGAGCTTGATTTGTGTCTTAATCTTTTGGAATATTTATAAACGGACACTTTTAAACTGTGTGTGATATGTTATGTTATGATAAAGACAAATAGTATTATGACAAAATTGTTTTTGATTTCGATACATTTAAAAACATCTTCAAGCAAGGTGCTTTCGCAACTAATGTTTATGCATGTTTGCATATATTTCCACATTACATTGAGGTACGGAATTAAATGAAAATATACTTAAAACCTACGACTTTGAATAAAGTTAATGTATGTTTTTTTGGCTTTATTATTTAGAAATTATGTGTGTTAGAATTTAGGCCCTTTTATAGACCTTCTTCTGTCGAGTGGGTATCGAGTCTATCGACCCGATGGCGTCAGAGTTTTTAAACCGCCTAGTAGCACAACTATCAGGCCTCTGACATGGTTTAAGTAACGACCACTATCAAAGACAGCGACCGGGACCGACGGCTTAACGTGCCCTCCGAAGCACGAAATCTTTTTCTTTTTCGGACAATCAGGTGATTCAGCCTGCAATGTCCTAACCAAACTGGGAAAAATTCACAAAGTGATAAATTCTCAAATATCAACTTTGTGTTTCCCCCCTGGGAATCGAACCCAGGTCCTCCGGACCGAAAGAGAGAATGCTTGCGAGTTTACTCCTATGTTGTTTGTAATTTTATTTACAAATCATTTAAAAGCCTTTATTTCCTTTCTTTCTTATTAAACTGGGCTTGGCCTGTGTTATGGGGAACTATAATGTCGTAGCCTCCTAATACCTGAATTCATCCAAGAAGAGTTGAGGGCTATTAAACTAATCAAAGCAAAAATACAAACAAAGTTACTATTGCGCAATAGTATAACTTTGTTACAAACGCATGTTCGTTTTAAGGTTATAATTATCTATTTAAAAATATCTATCTGTCACAAAATTGCATTAAGTGTATAGCAGCATACAGCACAGAACAAAGAAAGATGTAGGTTTCATAACTAGGCTGGGATACATACATAGGCTTAAATACATACATAGCATATAGGATTAAACCAGTTATATAAACCAGTCTATTTAAAAACTTGTTTAATATCGTAATGATGCAATGCTCTAGTAATTAATGCGCAATTATAAATTACCTTCATGATAATCTTTGCTCAAGTAACTGGTCTCAAAACAAATCAATTTATAATCTCAATTCACATAAAATTGAACAAGATTCTAAGGGTTCCTTCCATGCTAGACTGGGAGAGATAGAAAACATAGCATGTTCCAGCTGCCCTTCCTCCCGGGCATGCTGTAGAAGTCAGCATAAGGGACTCGAGGGTTACAGTGTGTTGTAATTTAGGCGATGGGCTGACAACCTGTCACCATAGCAATACACTTTTCAATCTAAAATTGCCCTCAATTTTTGTTAGACGTGGCGAAAGCGCCTTTTACGAGGCGTTTATCGCTCTGCCTACCCCGTAAGGGATAAAGGCGTGATTTTATGTATGTATGTATGTTCTAAGGGTTCTTCAAATCACAGAATAACTATGTAGAGACTTTTCAAAAACATTGTACCTAGCAATACAATTCATTTGGTTCATTTGGAAAAGTTCAGCACGTTCCTTAATAGACTCATCAGACAAGAACTAATAAGTAGCATCCTGTTTGTCTGTCTTAATAACTGTCAATATCAAAGTAACGATCTCGTAACGATGTGAATGAGACATGCTCTCGTTACTCCTGACGTCATCGCCGTCATCTCACGGATAGCTGGCACTCCGCTTCTAGTGCTTTCATTTCTGTACTTCAACAGCCATCAAGAATTATTAATATACATCCTGTTTGTCTCTATGTCTTAATGACACGTGAGACAGGTCTTGGTACTTCTGACGTCATCGTCGTCTCACGACGTGAATTAAGATATCTTTGCCCCTGACGTCACGATCATCTCACGGGTAGCTCGACAGCACCCTGGCCACTCAATCCGCTTCTATTACTTTCATTTCTGTACTTCAACTGCTAGGCATTTTGTTTATCCCCGTGTCTAGATAATTGTCAATAACGACATGACATAAGATCTCTTTGCCCCTGACGTCACCATCATCTCACGGATAGCTGGCCACCACCCTGACCATTAATTCCGTTTCTATTGCTTTCATTTCTATGCTTCAACAGCCAGGCATTTTGTTTATCCCGTGTATTGATAATTGTCAATAACGACATGACATAAGATCTCTTTGCCCCTGACGTCACCATCATCGCATCATCTCACGGATAGCTGGCCACCACCCTGGCCACTCATTCCGCTTCTATTGCTTTCATTTCTGTACTTCATCAGCCAGGCATTTTGTTTATCCCCGGTTCTTAATAATTGTCTATCTTCTTCTTCTTAGCGATTGGATTCTCGAGTCGAACGGCGATCCGTAGAACCCTGGTGTCAGAGTTTTCAAACCGCCCAGTAGCACAGCTATTAGGCCTCTGACATGGTTTGAGTAACGACCACTATCAAAGAAAGCGACCTGGACCGACGCGACGGCTTAACGTGCCCTCCGAAGCACGGAATCCTTTTTTTTTCGGGCAACCAGATGATTCAGCCTGCAATGTCCTAACCAAACTAGGGTTTTCCTCACAGTGATATTCTCTATAAAGACGTAAGATAAGATCTGTTTGCCCCTGACGTCATCGTAGTCTCACGCCTAGCTGGCCACCACCACCCTGGCCACTCATTCCGCTTCTATAGCTTTCATTTCTGTACTTTAATCCGATGTTTCCAGTAGATTAGCATCAAAGCTGTGAACAATGAAGCGTACTGTTGATATCTTTAGCCAAACGGTCTTACGGTAAAGACGGTTTTGTTTGCCTAGAGAAAATCTGTTAAATCCCTTTCTTAACGATATCTTTCGAAGAGATTATTTTCGGATAATTGGATTTGTTATCTAGATAGGTTAATTGCTTTTTGATCAGGTTACGTACCGCCGCCTATGAAAATGTTTATCGTTTCGTCTTGTTTTCTTCTTCGATACTGTAATGAGAGCGATTTATGTCAAAATTTTCAGCTGTTTCCTTTCCCGGGCCTAATCTTTATTTGATATAGAGAGATATTCGAGGATTCGATGTAATGCTATTAGGCGATGACGGGATGATAACCTGTCCCTACAACAATAAGAGCAAAGTCCTATCTGCAATAGGCGCACACATAAAATTAGACAAACGCTGCCTGCAAAAAAGCTTTCAATAGGCCACTACGCTCTGCCTTTCTTAAATAAAAAAACACACGAGCGTTTCCATTTTTACATACATACATACATACATATAATCACGCCTTTATCCCTAATGGGGTAGGCAGAGCGTAAACGACCTAAACAAAGGTCGTTCCGCTACGTCTGACATAGTTTTGAGGGTTATTTAAGATAGAATTCTAGGTATATTGCTGTAGTGAAAGGTTGTCAGCCCATCGCCTAAATTACAATATACTGAAACCCTCGGATCCCTTAGCTGGATCTTACAGCATGCCCGGGAGGAAATGCAGCTGGCACATTCTATGTTTTTCTCTCGCTCCCAGGCCAGCATGGAAGTAAGTTTCCATTTTTGTTTTCTAGATATCACTAAATAACTACATAGTACGTGGGACACTCAGAAAGTTTTGCGACACTAAAAAAAATTGTTCTACAGGTACATATATTTTTATTAAATCTTTTCAAAGTACTCTCCATCAGCCTCTATACAAAGATTCATGCGTCTGAACCAGTTTTCAAAACACTTTTTCCAGTCCGCCGTAGACACCTGCTCGAACGCAGCCAGCGCATCTTCCGGCGACGAAAATTGTATCCCCTTGAGCTGATTTTTTATTTTTGGAAATAAAAAGAAGTCACACGGTGCTAGATCAGGGCTGTAAGGAGGGTGACCCAGGAGTTTGACTGGTGTGCTGTCCAGGAAATCCCTCGTTTTGAGCACGGTGTGTGCAGGCGCATTGTCGTGGTGGAGCAGTAGTCCGCGGAGCCCTGTGTTTGGTCGCTTGTTGCTCACAACAGCAAAAACTTCTGGTAAACATTTGGTAGTATACCATTCGGCGTTAATGCTTCTTGGATCTCGTAAGGGAATTGAGGCCAAGTGGCCAGTCAAATTAAAAAAGCTGGCGATCAAAATCTTCCCCCCGCTTCGAGATCGCTTCACTTTGGTAGGCGTTGGTTCATTTTGAAACATCCAAACTGTCGACTGGCGCTTGATTTCTGGATCGTATTGATAAATCCAGGACTCATCATCTGCTACGATGTCGTAAACACGCCGAGACGAGCCTGCTTCAAATTTGTTCAGCATATCACGGCACCATTCCACCCGGGTCTGCTTCTGAGCGTCGGTGAGGTAGTGCGGCACCCAGCGCGATACTATCCTCCTCACGCGAAGATGCCCATGTAGAATCTCGTGAACGCTTCCCGATCCAATCTTTAATATGTGCTGAATCTCCTGATATGTAATTCGACTATTATCTTGGATTAAATTTTTCACTGCTAGCACGTTTTCTTCCGTAATAGCCGTCAAAGGGCGACCGCTTCTTTCTTCATCCCCCAAGGTTGGTCGACCGCGCCTAAATTCGTTATACCAACGATACACGGTTGCCTTGGAGGGGCTTTCATCCATAAATGCCATTTGAAGTCTATCGAACGATTCATCCGGTTTCAGGCGACACTTGAAATCGTAAAAAATCATAGCTCTAAAAAGTTCCCGGCGCAGATCCATTTTTCAGTAAGACACGATACTTTGAATTGGCTCGCAAAAAATGTGGAGGGAAATTTTGAAAATGGAACACACATATTTTTACTTACAAGTAATCATATTTTCAAAAAAGATTCTAACCGGCCAGTCTGCCATATATAAAAACTATTTATCGCAATACTTTCTGAGTGGCCTGGTATAAAACGAAGTCGCTTTCTCTGTCCCTATATCTCTATGTATGCATAAAGCATTAAAACTACGCAACGGATTTTGATGCGGTTTCGTTTAATGGATAGAGTGATTCAAGAGGAAAGTTTATATGTATAATACATGCATAATATAGTAGAGAAACACTGATAATTTCCGTGCGAAGCCGGAGCGGGTAAGGTATATACCTAGTTTTAAATTAAGAATAGAATAGAATAGAAAACACTTTATTCTCCAGTTCACAGTACAAAACACAACATAATCATAGAACAGTATACAAAAGATCTTAAAACAGGTAACACTATTAATTATAACAACGTGTGAAACATGTAAACAACGTAAAACCATTACTACAACTGCTATGCTATGTACTGCGCCAGAGAAAAGGAGCTGACTCAGCATAAGTCGCAGCAGATGCCACGACGACGCTGGTATTCTGCCAGCACCACATGGTGACAACCGGTCGGCATTGCTACGGAGAATGACGTCACGTGATCATGTACCAACCTGATATATTTTAATATCGTAATACCTTAGAGGAGATACATAGATAGTAATAAAATAACAATTTGAGTAGATGGACATAAATTTACATACATAATCATGAGTAAACAATAATAATATCATAGTTATATTTATATACTATCGTACATATTATATACTTACATAAATTAGATAATGTTGTATTGTAATTAACAATTAAGCAGGTGGCAATACAATCTGTAGGCCATTCCAACACAGTTTACTTTGCAGTTTACAATCACCTGCAACATTTTTCAACTTACCTACTATTTTACGAGTGTATACCAAATCGTAAAGCCGTTTTATAGTCAAGATACCAGCCTGGAGCCTGGGACTTTAGCACGTTTCGCAACTGAGTGCAATAACCGGATTTCTAAAGGTATTCTTAGTGTTTAGTACCTAAGACCTAACACGATGCGATAAGCCCTAGGCAATTTAGAAAGCAAACGTGGAGTTTATTAAACTAACTATGAATAACTATTTATATTTACCTACATTACTAAGGTATAACCACATATAGAGCCCGATGGTGTAGTGGATAGGGCCGCTGCCTCCTGAGCGGGAGGTCGTGGTTCGAATCCCACCATGTACCAAGGTGTATTTCGGTTTTCGAATTTCATATGTACGTTTATTCGGCGCTTTTTCCGTGCTTCGGAAGGCACGTTAAGCTGGTGGTCCCGGTTAATATCGATTAATACCGTAGATATTAGTCGTTAAGCCATATCAGAGGCCAGTGCTAAGCATTGGCGGCTTGAAAACTCTGACCTAATCTAGGATTGGGTCTGGTTTCCCTTCTAGGTTGCGGAGGTCAGATGGCAGTCGCTCTGTGTAAAAACCAGTACCCTCGTTCAATCCCCTGGATTAGGTAGCCGACCCGTAAGATACGGGATAAGGCTAGGGAGATGATGATGACTAAGGTATAACCACAGAATATACCTGGTGTAAAGGACAGCGTACCAGAAGGAGATAGGGAGCTTTTAACTGTTCTATAATAGGATTCGTATACGATTTGGCCTTCCTAGTAAATGTATGACAGCTTGTGCACTAATCCTTATCAGTTTAACATGGATTTTTCACGGCTACGAATCGAATACAGAGCAGTGCAAACACGCCCATAGGGGTTGCTCAGTCAACGAAACTGAACAACTTTCACCAGGAATTTAATTTTTTTTACTCTATCGTATTAAATGACAACGTCCTCGATCAGATAATTGATTTGGGAAAACCATTTTACTAGTTACGTTGACTGAGCAACCCCTATCAGTTAATATCCCTTACACCCGGTATATCTTCCATACTGGACTGGGAGAGAAAGAAAAACATAGAATGTTCCAGTTGCCCTTCCTCCCAGGCATGCTGTAGAAGTCAGCAAAAGGGATTCGAGGGTTACAGTGTATTGTAATTTAGGCGATGGGCTGACAACCTGTCACTACAGCAATACACATTACAATCTAAAATTGCCCTCAATTTATGTCAGACGTGGCGAAAGCGCCTTTTAGGAGGCGTTTTACGTTCTGCCTACCCCGTAAGGGATAAAGGCGTGATTTTATGTATGTATGTATGTATGTATGTATGGTATAAGTGATAACAGTAGTGGTACGTGGTAACGTGGTATAGTTTCTAAAGGTGTGCCTTCTATATTTAGCTCTACATTCAAACAAGTCCAGAGTGCGATGCGATAAGCTTTCTAGGTTGAATTTCAAGTAGGTCTTCAACCCAGAGAATATTCTACATACATCTCGTTGACATACATTGTGACTTATTGCCTATGTTCCTAATGGAATATGACTGCCTCTGTGGTCTAGTGGCTAGTGCCATGGACTCCCGATCCGGAGGTCCTGAGTTCGATTCCCAGGGGGGGAAACACAAAGTTGATATTTGAGAAATTATCACTTTGTGAATTTTTCTCCAGTTTGGTTAGGACATTGCAGGCTGAATCACCTGATTGTCCGAAAAGAAAAAGATTTCGTGCTTCGGAGGGCACGTTAAGCCGGTCCCGGTCGCTGTCTTTGATAGTGGTCGTTACTCAAACAATGTCAGAGGTCTGATAGTTGTGCTACTAGGCGGTTTAAAAACTCTGACACCAGAGTTCATCGGGTCGATAGACTCGATACCCACTCGAAAGAAGAAGAAGAATGGAATATGGATTTCTGCTGAAGTTTAGATTTCACAGATTCTCGCGTAAATAGTGACAGATTTATCAAACACTCACGATAAGACATCGAGACCCTGGGGCCGCATTTTTGAACCGAGTTCGCATATGAAAGAATAACATTCGCATGCCAAGTAGTAGTGAGAAAGTTACTCTTTCGTATGCGCATTGGAGTTCGAGTGATTCAAAAATACAGTCCCTTTACATGCTTCACAGTGCAGAAGCAGCTGGTAAATTCTTTGGCTACAGTAAAATAAAGTAAAAGCGTTTTAATATATTTTAATATAGATTGCAATACTAATAGTAATGTACCTATTTCATACATAACCCCATTGACCCTTGCGTTGGTTGAAACGGGCTCTTCGGTATTGGTAATAAAACTTTACTGCACATCTTATTGTAAGATGTACATACATACATACATAAAATCACGCCTTTATCCCTTACGGGGTAGGCAGAGCGTTAAACGCCTCGTAAAAGATGTTTACGTAAGATTTACATATACTGGGTGTAATGTCATAGTAAGAATCACCTTTGTCTTTGTCTTCCATGCTGGACTGGGAGCGAGAGAAAAACATAGAATGTGCCAGCTGCATTTCCTCCCGTGCATGCTGTAAAAACCAGCTACGGGATCCGAGGGTTTCAGTTTATTGAAATTCAGGCGATGGGCTGACAACCTGTCACTACAGCAATATACCTATCAACTCTATCTTGTTTAATCCTCAAAACTATGTCAGACGTGGCGGAACGACCTTTTTTTTTTTTAGGTCATTTACGCTCTGCCTCTGCCTCTGCATTAGGGATAAAGGCGTGATTATATGTATGTATGAGTCACCTTTAAGATCTAGCTAGGGCTATAAGATATAAGATGTAATAACGTCATTAATATATCGTCAAGAAAACGTCTCTTGTAATAATATTATATGGGTCAACTGTGCAATTTTCTTCTTCTCCGCATTCTTGGACAACTTTGTCTGTGGTCTATAAGATAACGAAAAGTTCTCATCTGTATACTGACCTTCATGACAATAAAGATTCCAGAAGGGTTGTCACCATCAAGACACGTGACCACAATGTAGTAGATAGATAGATAGATAAATATATTCTTTATTGCACATAAAACAAAAACAACAGGAATTAGAACAAATTAAATAAAAATTAAAGTACAATGAAGGCGGCCTTATTGCTATGGTAGCAATTTCTACCAGGCAACCTTGGGTAGAGGAAATCAAATGTAGATAATGCGGGATAGTGCATCTTACTAAAAACTAATTAATATAGACAAATCTACATAAAATACATATATGATTTACATAAATTACGTAAATTATAATAGATAATAAACTACTATATACCATATATAATATACTAATACATACATTATGGAGGAAAGGAAATAAATAATTCAGATTGATATGAAAAGGAATGACAGATACACAAATAAAATAGTAAAAATATTAGCAAAATTAACCCACCATGTCGGTTTAATACCTAAATATTTTTACATTGAATATGCTCTGTTGTATAAATAGTTCTGTGAATACTGTAAAAGATGATAAAATCGCCAAAGATTACTCTTTTGCCTTCAATCAAACAAAGCACCTCTCTCCATCACCTTGGTAGCAACCCTGCTCCCAACTGAGGTAGCTGGAACAGTTCCAAGCTCTTGATTAGTTGGCAGTAATTAAATCAAACGCACGCATTCACGTAGGGTTGAACGGTTGATGCGGACATGAAGGGAATTTACTGAGTACGAACTACGAGGGCGCGGGTGAATAGGAATATACTGTGAATATTCTGTTATGGTCTTCCATGCTGGACTGGGAGCGAGAGAAAAACATAGAATGTGCCAGCTGCATTTTCTCCCGGGCATGCTGTTGTAAAACCCGAGGATATTTGTTTATTTTAATTTAGGCGATGGGCTTTCAACCTGTCACTACAGCAATATACCCACAAATCTATCTTACATAACCCTCAAAACTTTGTCAGACGTGGCGGAACGACATTTTTTTTATGTCGTTTACGCTCTGCCTACCCCATTAGGGATAAATGCGTAATTATAAGTATGTATATTCTGTTCCTGCGCTCTGACAGGAATATAATATACACAGATGTATTGTTATTGTGCACGTTTTATCCCCCTTTCCGTATCAATTCTGTGAGCGGCTGTAAGATTTTAGTATTATTTTCTTTATTGCGTACAGTTATCTCCCTAGCCTTATCCCGTATCTCACGGGGTTGGCTACCTAATCTAGGGGATTGAACGAGGGTACTGGTTTTTACACAGAGCTACTGCCATCTGACCTTAGCAAACCAGGAGGGAAACCAAACCCAATCCTAGATTAGGTCAGAGTTTTCAAGCCTCCAATGCTTAGTACTGGCCCCTGACATGGCTTAACGACTAATATCTACGGCATTAAACGATATTAACCAGGTTCAACAGCTTAACGTGCTTTCCGAAGTACGGATATAGCGCCAAATAAACGTACATATGAAATTCGAAAACCGAAAAACGCATTGGTACTTGGTGGGATTCAAACCATGGCCTCCCGCTCAGGAGGCAGTTCCCTATCTACTAAACCATCGGGCTCATGTTGCGTACAGTAAATACTGTAAATAAAACAGACTCATCGCCGCTAGCACTCAGTCGAAATTCCTGCATCCAATATGGGTCATACATAGCATAAAGTACATCAAAACAACGCACATGAACCTATCATCCATAAATCTTCCCCACCTGGAATCGAAACCGGAACCCTTGACGCAGAAATTGTGGTACATACATACATACACATATATATATACGCCTTTATTCCTAATAGGGTAGGCTGAGCGTAAACGACCCAAATAAAAGTCGTTCCGCCACGTCTGACAAAGTTTTGAGGGTTATTTAAGATAGATTAGTAGGTTATATTTCTGTACAGAAACTGTAGTAGGTACTAATAATGTATTAAGTAGGTTGTGGCTGTTGTGGCAGGAGGCACTTAGCTCATAAATAGCTCGTAAGTTGCACGTGTTACTAACTCCACGAGTATGCACGTGGACCACACAAGCTAGCGGTACAATAGTGACAATAGGCGGCCACAACAAAAGACATGCTCAAGGAAAATACTCCTTGAACTGAGCACAAAAGAAAAACTAATACCTGATATCATAGATGCTCAAATACATACATACATATAATCACGCCTTTATCCCTTTTGGGGTAGGCAAAGCGTAAACGAACTAAATAAAGGTCTCGACTGACAAACTTTTGAGGATTATTTAAGATAGATTTGTAGGTATATTGATGCATATTTACTGCAAAAATACTTTAAAGGTTTTAAAAATAAACGCTAATAGCAGAGTTGTACAAGTTGTAATCAAATTTTCATACAAAAAATCAAGCGCACTTGTTTTCAGATCTTTGTTTTCGGACCACTCTTATTACTTATTCTACTTAAACTATTATATTGCGAGAATTAAATAAAAAAAATATACTAAATAGGCCCAGCCGTTTCTAAGCTATGCGGTTTCTACAACAGGATTGATTTTTTATTGTTATACATAATTGGTTTCCTCATAGCAACCTAAGAAGAAAACCTAAGAAGAAACTGTATTATATTTTCAGTATAAGAAACGATGTTTTCAATGAAACATGTTGGAAGTATGTCACTATATCACACTCGGTCACCGCAATGAGGTTAGTAAAATAAAATACGGAGTGCCGTTCGTTCCATTTCCACTTTAGAAATAAATCAGTATTACATTCATTCGTTCGTTCACTCATTTCCTTTTGAATCCGCACTGAAATGAGAAAACTTACAAGAGATCAGAGGAGATGAAGAAAACTTGATGAATTTAATCGAACATGTTAGAGGAATTCGGGAATTGTTTCGTAGAATTTGTGTAGGGAAGAATAATGAGTTTTCCGTTTGTACGTTTTCATAGAAATGAATGGGTTTATTGAATCATCGTAGGTACTGTAATTGGAAAGCACTTTACTTCGTAGCGTAAACAATTTAAAACCTTTACATTTTGACCCAGTTAATAATGGGTAAATTCGTTCGATTAAATAACTCTCCATTTAATCCTGTCTTTGTAAATACATGGACGAACCAAAAATATTTAGTATATTTCGCAATTTAAGGTAAAGCTCTTTAGAAATCTCCATAACTCTACAATTTTATGCCTGTACATTTTAGGGACCTCAGTTCAAATACTATCGCAAATTACATACATACATACATATAATCACTCCATAATCCCTAATGGGGTAGGCAGAGCGTACACGATCTAAACAAAAGGTCGTTCCGCCACGTCTGACGAAGTTTTGAGGGTATTTAAGATAGATTTGCTGTAGTGACAGGTTGTGAGTCCATCGCCTAAATTGCAGTATACTGAAACCCACGGATCCCTTAGCTGGTTTTTACAGAATGCCCGGGAGGAAATGCAGCTGGCACATTCGATGTTTTTCTCTCGTTCCCAGTCCAGCATGGAAGTATCGCAAATTACTCGCTACATTATTACTGTTCTATTCCACTGTCAACATAAAACAAACAAACGACATGTTAGCCAACTTCATTGTTGCATTACATTACATGCCGCCATATCACTTCACTACACGACATAATGTTGTAAGTATGACGTGCGATAGCAAATGTAACTAGGCCGTTTATTTATCCGCGCGGGCAATGACCAACAGAAATGTGCTGGATTATTTGTTGCAGTGATGGTTTTTAAATTCATACATACATACATATAGTCATGCCTTTAACCCTAATGGGGTAGGCAGAGCGTAAACACCCTAAACTAAGATCGTTCCGCCACATCTGACAAAGTTTTGAGGGATATTTAAATTTGTAGGCATATTGCTGTAGTGACAGGTTGTCAGCCCATCGCCTAAATTATATTATAGTGAAACCCTCAGATCCCTTAGCTGGTTTTTACAGCATGCCCGGGAGCAAAAGCAGCTGGCACATTCTATGTTTTTTCTCACGCTCCCAGGCCAGCATGGAAGGTAAATTCATACTTACTTTAAACCTGCTTCCATGCTGGACTGGGTGCGATAGAAAAACGTAGAAGTACCAGCTGAATCTCCTCCCGAGCATGCCGTAGAAACCAGCTAAGGGATTCGTGGGTTTCAGTGTATCGTAATTTAGGCGATGGGCTGACAACCTGTCTCTACAGCAATATACAGATCTGTCTGAATTACCCCTCAAAACATGTCAGACGAGGCGGAACGATCTTTGTTGAGATCGTTGACGCTCTGCTTACCCTCTTAGGATAAAGGCGTGATATTATGTATGTATGCTTAAATCACAGCCATGAGGGTAGCAGAGCCTCAACGACCTAAAAAGCTGATCTCATCGCGTATGATATGTTTTAGAGATGTTTCAGTCAGGCAGGGCCCAGACCAAAATCATATAGCAGCTGAAAAATACAAGCATAAGGCTTGCCTTAACGAGAACAATCATCGAGTAGGTTCGTTTCGTAAACGTTTTTAATAGGTTTTATACTATTATACACAGCACCAGGTATTATTATATTTTCTTCTGAACCAAGCCAATACAAAAATACGAAAGTCTATTGTAATCGTAGCAAAAACATACATACATATAGACACACCTCCATCCCTTATGGGGTAGGCAGAGCGCAAACGACCCAAACAAAGGTCGTTTCGCCACGTCTGACAAAGTTCTGAGGGTTATTTGAGATAGATTTGTACGTATATTGCTGTTAGTGTCAGCCTATTGCCTAAATTGTAATATACTGAAACCCTCGGATCCCTTAGCTGATTTTTACAGCATGCCCGGAAGGAAATGCAGCTGGCACATTCTATGTTTTTCTCTCGCTCCCAGTCCAGCATGGAAGAGAGAGCAAAAACATAGAGGCAATTATTTCGAAACCTGTATAAAGGGCCTTCCGATTCCAAATTCGGTGCACGCCAGTTTAAAGACGCCTTCAGAATAATGAATCACAGTGGCTTAAAATAGAATATCTAAGAACAATGTTTACCTTGTTTACATTTAATTTATTGTAATGAATTTCCTTGGAACTGATGCACAAAGATGTTTGAATTAAACAAGATATGATTTGCGAACCCATACCAAATCGGTGAGCTTAGTTGTAAATATTTACCTAAGATTATTCCAGATACATTTTTATAAGGACTAGCCTAGCCATACATATATAGCTACATACATAGATCATTAGATGCTAAACAACTTTTCCAATCTTTCGGTATAAGAATAGAACTTTCGGATGAATATTATTTTTATAGTAATCAAATCATTTAGCTACTATATGGGGTGTAAGGGACAGCGTCCCGCAAAAAAATGGTTTTCCATACAAATTGTCTGATCGAGGTGGTCATTTTATATGGGAAAGTCAAATGTTTTTCATCTCCTGAAAGAATTTGCCGGTGAAAGTTGTTCAGTTTCGTTGACTGAGCAACCCCTATCAGTTTGCGGGACGTTGTCCCTTACACCTGTTTTAAAATTATTTTCTCTATTTTCATCAAAATTACCAAGCTAGTTGGGCAGGGTATTATGTCAGGGTATAATAGTAAAATTAACTCTATTTATGTATTCCTAGAACATTAGGGTGGTAGCATAGCATAGCTAGGTGGCACCTTCATTACTTTTAAATTATTTGTGTCTAAAATACAAACATTTTCATGATTATTTTACGTTTTATAACCCATAATATCATAGTTCAAACTAAGCATATTATAAATAAAGTCACTTTTAGCACATTCGTAATACAAAGCTTAGAGATACTAATTATGAGTTATGATATTATGGGTTATAAAATGAAGAATTACTTACGATTTTCGCGAAACGTATCATAATAATCATAAAAATGTGTGTAATTTAGTCACAATTAATTTATTACTAATGAGGCCGCCACCTATGCCCTGCTACCACCTTAAATCACTGTTTGTTGTCAATTGAGGGCAATTTTAGATTGTAATGTGTATTGCTATAGTGACAGGTTGTCAGCCCATCGCCTAAATTACAATACACTGTAACCCTCGAGTCCCTTTTGCTGACTTCTACAGCATGCCCGGGGAGAAGGGCAGCTGGAACATTCTATGTTTTTCTATCTCTCCCAGTCCAGCATGGAAGATTTTTTTGTCAGGCGTGGCGAAAGCGCCTTTTACGAGGAGTTTGACGCTCTGCCTACCCCGTAAGGGATAAAGGCGTGATTTTATGTATGTATTTATGTTGTTGTCAATCCGGCTGATATAAAGTGGGACAGTATTGATACCGTATCGCTGAATAAATACCGGCGATACTAAACTAGCTTCCATTCATTAACTCGCCCAATTGACTCTCGAATGGTAAACAAGCTTCCGTGCTGGACTAGGAGTGATAAGAACATATAATTTACTAGCTGCTTCTCATCACTGGAAATCTGTAAACGCCAGTAATGAATTCCTGAGTTTTGGTCTGTATTTCAGCAATAGGTACACCGGTACCACGTAATCCAGTATTACTTACCCCAATTGTTTTTCAGATGTGGCGAAAATATCTTTTATTAATCTCTACTTGTCCTATAAGGCATATAGGCGTGATTTTATGTGTGAGCGAGTGTATGGTAAACATAATGTATTATGTTATGTATGATCAATGTTTGTATTTAGTAATTATTGATGTATGAGTAATCCAAACGTAACATACTTTACGTTTTAACCAGTTGCCTACCTATCTGAGATTATGTTTGCCTTCTTTCATGCTGGACTGGAAGCGAGAGAAAAACGTAGAATGTGCCAGCTGCATTTCCTCCCGAGCATGCTGTAAAAACCAGCTAAGGGATCTGAGGGTTTCTGTATATTGCAATTTAGGCGATGGGCTGACAACCTGTTTCTATAGCAATATACCAACAAATCTATCTTAAATTACTCTCAAAAGCTTGTCAGACGTGGCGGAATGACCTTTGATTAGGTCGTTGACGCTCTGCCTACCCCATTGGGGATAAAAGCGTGATTATGTGTATGTACTTTGCCTTATTTCTAGGTCTGAGAGCTACGACTCATTCTTATATTTTTTGTCCTGGATATAAGGAAAAAGTAGATAACATTAATGACATGCCAACAACCTGCTATCGCCCTTTGTTTACAGCTTTTACGTTGCGTAATTGTAGAAGATATTATACGATAATCACAACGACCTCAATTGCTCTTCATCTCTGGATAATTAATATGTTATGGTTTCACTGTAGATCGGTTACAGGGAGGACGCCTACACAATTAATCATAGCTAAATAATTAACTTCAGACATATGTAATATACGAGCGGGATTGTTCTACCCAGAAAATACGCAGTTTATAGCAACGCAAAATCAGCCTTTTGAAACAACCTCTCTGTTTGACCCAACGTACATTTAGTATTCTTTGGGATGGTATGGTATCCCCCTCCTAACGATAAACCCCAGACAACTTACATACATACATATAATCACGTCTTTATCCCTAATGGGGTAGGCAGGGCGTAAACGACCTAAACTAAGATCATTCCGCCACGTCTGACCTGACAAAGTTTTGAGGGCTTTTTAAGATAAATATGTATTGCTGTAGTGATAGGTTGTCAGCATCGCATAAATTGCAATAGAAACTCGGGTCCTTTAGCTGGTTTTTACAGCACGCCTGGGAGGAAATGCTACTGGCACATTCTGTGTTTTTCTTTCGCTCCCAGTCCAGCATGGAAGAAAGTACTTGCGTATGTATATTGGATAAGCCCGGCTAAACAATCCGTCCTAAGCGGTGGTGGCTCTCTTGCAGACACCCTCCTACTCGAATACAACTTATCAAGACGGAATCAAGAGCCTCTAAACCAAACTCTGTCACAACTAGACCCAAACCCTGTAAAACTAATTGTTAAATACTTTCGCCTTTACAGAGATGGTGTGAGCCCCGCAGAAGCAGCAGTAAGCCTACCAGCGAGCCCCGGAGCGACGTCGATGGCCAAGAAGAAGGGTCCTGCCGGTGCGAGTGACGTGCGAGAGCGAGCTGCAGCTGTTCGCACGAGACGGCTCATGAAGGAGCTCAAGGAAATACAGCGGTTGCAGGACAACCGGACTGACCCTGTGTTCACTGTGAGTACCCATCTATCTATCTATATCAGCCTATACCTACCCACTGCTGAGTATAGGCTTCTTTTATACGCCATCTACACCGATCATGTGCTTCCCGCATCCACTGTCTTCCCTCAATCGCTACTATATCATCAGTCCATCTGGCTGGTGGTCTGCCTACTGGTCGTTGAGTACAGAGTACCCATACATTCATATAATCACGCAATTCCCTAATGGGGTAGGAAGATCGTAATCGACCTAAACAAAGGTCGTTCTGCCACGTCTGACCAAAGTTTTGAAGGTTATTTAAGATAGATTTGTAGACATATTGCTGTAGTGTGTAGTCAGCCCATCGCTTAAATTACAATATACAAAAACCCTCAGATCCCTTAGCAGGTTTTTACAGCGTGCCCAGGAGGAAATGCAGCTGGCACATTCTATGTTTTTCTCGCGCTCCCAGTCCAGCACGGAAGAAAATGTGAGTACCCTTTTTGTTTTTTATTAGGTACAACCCTCTATGATTAGGTACTTTAGGTTACCATGTCAGGAACTGACCACTCTTCGAAGTGTATCGTTTTGTAGAGAGGTAATGCTGCCAGCCTTTTGGGAAACTTACCTCGGTGTGACGTTCTGGATGATTTTTGTATCTATAAATTCGTAATTGCATATGTGTAAAAAAAAACATTTTGTACAGTAACATTTGTGAATTTAATATTTCATTGCTCCCAACGTTCATGTGATAAGATAAAGGTCACATTTCTTGCTAATATATACATATCATAAATCTCTAGAAGGGTCGTGTCTGTACATTGAATATTTTTACAAAAAATAATTGCAGCATGCATTAATAACGATATAAAGATTTATAGATATTTTGTCTGTCTGTATGTTACCACATCACGCCAAAACTACTGAACAGATTTCGATAGGATTTTTTTTTAACAAAAACACAATGCGAAACACGCTTCCGCGCGCGGGTTAGCAGATCCCGCTCCTACGCGCGGATAAGCGTTTTCAGTATGTTCGACACTGCGTGTTTTTCATACAATCCGGGCGTACGAAGTTGCGGGCACAGCTAGTTTTTAATATTTTAAACATCATGGCATGAATCAATCAAAGTGATTTGTAAAACAGCTCTCTGAATTCAACGATGAAACACAATGTTCAAAATAATTTGATAAACATAATTTGTTTAATATAACATAATTATTACACAAAACAAAAGTGTTTGAAACGGGAGCACGTTTAGGAATCTAGCAACCTAGCAACTATCATCTATGTTTCTTAAAAAATACAAAAGATTGTAATTAAACAGCGACACGTTTTCTCAAGAACAAACTCGTGGCAATTCTTCATAGTCTCGCTTTTTCTGGATATCCTCATTGTGTTCACAGTTTACGTAACCACCTCGACCTGTATACCTACACAAGCTCGATAACCATTGCCACTTTTATTTGTAGTTTGTGTCACAACCACTACGGATCTCACGCAATGTACAGTATAATGCTACTGGAAATCGCATATACATATATCTGGCTGGTTACACCCAATGTTTGCTCCCAGTCTGTCGTTGATTGAACTATTACTCAAGACATCTCATCTACCCCATTTGTTGACTTCAGCCGGCGCCAGCGCCCGTGGGACGTTGAAAGAACGCCAAATAACATGTTAACGGAATCTCCACTGAAATACAAGACTTTGATCGATTAGGAAAGTAGACGAAAATTGGGCAAACATACATCTTCATGACGACACATAATAGTCTCCATTTAAATAGTTTTCCGCTCGTTCGAGTGATTTTAATTGGGGCTAAATTAGTTTTCTCTTGGTAATGAGCGATATTCCCGCGGGGAAAAAGTAATCCATGTGCGATTGAAAGGGAGAGCCCGATGGTGTAGTGGATAGGGCCGCTGCCTCCTGAGCGGGAGGTCGTGGTTCGAATCCCACCACGTACCAATGTGTTTTTCGGTTTTCGAATTTCATATGTACGTTTATTCGGCGCTTTTTCCGTGCTTCGGAAGGCACGTTAAGCCATTGGTCCCGGTTAATATCGTTTAATACCGTAGATATTAGTCGTTAAGCCATATCAGGTTGTCAGCCCATCGCCTAAATTACAATACACTGTAACCCTCGAGTCCGTTTTGCTGTCTTCTACAGCATGCCCGGGAGGAAGGGCAGCTGGAACATTCTATGTTTTTCTATCTCTCCCAGTCCAGCATGGAAGGATCTCCCAGTCCAGCATAAATAATAATTCATCCGAATAATAAAATCTCTTGCTATCGTGCGCCTCCTTAAATAAATTATTACTTTGTAAATTACTAAATAGGGAAGTTGTTTAACGATAGCAATCTTTAACGATTATGTATCTAACTTATCGATTGTTTACATTGCACACGATAGGCTAATTCCAGCCTGATGAGTATTACAAGGAAATATCCGATATAACATGCTTGTGTTGCATTTTCCTGTTGTTACGTTGTTTGTGCCTATCATTTGTTATGGTTGAGGTGTAATTGGTAACATTAAACAGATATTATATGAGATGTCCATATTTGGAAAGACAACAAATCTTGATAAAATCACTGCGTGGTACCATACTAATAGTGGTTCAATTTCTCTGTTTATAAAGCAAAAGACAGAGAAACTAGATTTCCGCGTGACGGAATGCGAACCGATCACGCGTGGTAATCAAGGAGTTAGGTTCTAGACGACAAGTTCCTGCCTAAAGATAAAACTACATCTACCCATATCCGTTTCTATATGTGACGTAATTAGCTAGAGAAGCAAATTAAATGCAGAGTAAGGTCCCCAAACAGAGTCAAGCGTTAGTAAACACCAAAGTGCTAAAATGATCAAAATTCTAAAATTACCAGACAGATACATACATACATACATATAATCACGCCTTTATCCCTAATGGGGTAGGCAGAGCGTAAACGACCCAAACAAAGGTCGTTCCGCCACGTCTGACAAAGTTTTGAGGGTTATTTAAGATATATTTGTAAGTATATTGCTGTAGTGACAGGTTGTCAGCCTATCGCCTAAATTACAATATACTGAAATCCTCGGATCCCTTAGCTGGTTTTTACAGCATGCCCGGGAGGAAATGCAGCTGGCACATTCTATGTTTTTCTCTCGCTCCCAGGCCAGCATGGAAGAAATAAATACATACATACATACATATAATCACACCTCTTTCCCGGAGGGGTAGGCAGAGACCACATCTTTCCACTTGCTACGATCCTTACATACTTCTTTCGCTTCATCCACATTATTTAATCTTTTCATACATGCTCGTCGGTTTAGGGTACTCTACCCCCGATTTGATCCAAGTACGTGCGTCGAGGCCTTCCCCTTCCAACATTTCCATCCACACTCGCCATATATATCTATTTGGTCAACCTGCTCTCACTCATTCTCTCAACATGTCCAAAGCATTTAAGCATTCCCTTGTCAATACCTGTCACTATATCTTCTTTCACATCACAACGTTCCCTAATCACACTGTTTCGTATCCTGTCACTCAATTTGACTCCAATCATACATCTTAACGCTCTTATTTCTACTGCATTTATTCTGATTTCATGCTTCTTCTGCCATACCCAACTTTCACTCCCATACAGCAGTGTTGGAACCAACACCCCTCTATGCACAGCCAGACGGGCCTTATCGGACACCTTCCGACTGTCCATAAAGACACACAGATAATTTACTTTATCTCTTTCTCCGACATGCTCTTATGACCTAATCGCTTGTTCTAGGTGGAACTGGTGGGTGACAACCTATTCGAGTGGCACGTGCGCCTCCACCAGATCGACCCTGAGAGCGACCTGGCCGGGGACCTGCGCGAGCTGCAAATCCCCAACATCCTGCTACACCTCATCTTCCCGGAGAACTTCCCCTTCGCGCCGCCCTTCATGCGCGTCATCGAGCCCAGGATAGAGAAGGGCTTCGTCATGGAAGGTAGGATAATAGTAAATTCAGTTTTCGTCACGTCTGACAACTTATCAGGGGCTACCATGACGATTGCATACCTATTAGTTAAGAAGACTAAACAAAGTTGCAAAGCATCTACCTACTACGGCATCAATCATAACTAGATTCTAACGTGCTCTTGCGTGAAACGTATTAATCAATTAATTAGGACCAAGTGGTTATGAATGAGTTATGAGTGCTCAACCGGGATCCCAGCTCCTTTACCAATACCCAATATTATTTACGAAGTGCGCATTAAACTCTTTAGCGTGGTTTCTATCTTGCAGTGTACCGGTAAATCTCAGTGGAATCCGAATGCGCGTGTTGCATTACGCCATAGAGTTTGTTGATCCAATTATTCAACCAAACTCTACTAACATAAATAAAGACTACTTATAAAGTAAATGAAAAGGCAACGTTTTGATAGAAAGAATTGTAGCTGGTGACTTACGAAAATCTTATTAGTTTTTCCGAGTAGAATTACTTATAAAATCGGTGAAAGTATCCAATCCAAATCCACTTACTATTTATATTTTCAATCAAACTCTACTAACGTAAGTAAGACTATTAAGTAAATGAAAAGGAAATATGTATGTATTTACGTAGTTTATTCGTATATGTATGTATCAATATATTGTTTAGTATGTATGTTTACCTATTTAAGATAGTAATATACGCTAGGTATTTATTCTATGTATTGGTATGTAAGTATTTATTTTGATTTATTAGTCTCTGTTAATGTTGCATTTTCTTGTCTCCTCAAAATTATTTACTTTGTTTTACTACCATTGGGTTGGCTGGAAGAGATCTCTTCATAGAGATAAGTTCGCCCTTGCACACTATGTTTGTCACTAGTTTTTTCGAGTAGAATTCAATTCAATCGGTGAAAGTATCCAATCCACTTACTATTTATATTTTCTTCCACAGGCGGAGCCATATGCATGGAGCTGCTGACTCCTCGCGGCTGGGCGTCCGCTTACACAGTAGAGGCTGTAGTGATGCAGTTCGCAGCGTCAGTGGTGAAGGGCCAGGGTCGAGTGGCTCGTGCCCCTCCTAGGCCTTCCCGCGAGTTCTCTCGCCGACGAGCTGAGGAGGCTTTCCGCTCCCTGGTCAAGACACACGATAAGTACGGCTGGGTCACGCCCGCGCTCTCAGACGGCTGAATCCATGAAGGTAAAGACTGTTCTTCTATACAAGATGTAAAACCTTCTTTAGCCGTACTAGCTTATTTAGGCTAGTACGGCATTTGCTACTCTCGTTCTCTGTAACTATTATTGGATCATCTTACAATGCAGTTGTAAAGTAACATTGGCCTAAATGAGTTGAGCCCTGGCGTCTGAGAATAGGATCATCCATCAATTTACATTTACGACCAGATAAATCTGTGTCGTACTGACCTAACTCAGCATTGATCTGACTGTATCTACTTTTGACTAATCTAAATAGAGTCTAAACGATTCAATGGATTTTCCACACGTCTTTACTTATGATCTTTAGTTTTACATTCAATGTAGTTAACTATATCACGGCGTTATCCCTTTCAGGGTATGCAGAGCGCCAAGGCTATCTAAACAAAAACGGATTGTGTAGTTAGGTACATTATAGCACAGCTCGGACACTCTTAACTACAATATTATTTTGGTCACACATCGACAGACGGCATGTTGCACTTGGCATGAGTTTGTGTGCGTGTTATAAGGGTTGACAAATTTTGGTATACCGGTTATAATCATCACTTGATTATTCTGGTTCTTGATTAAACCAACGTTTTAAAGTAGTTCACTGTAACTGAATAGGTTGCATATTTTGTATAAATTTACTTACCGTCTCTCATCACTGTGGAATTAAAAAAAAAACCTATTGGAGTCATATCTTGTGGTAGAATGACATCCGTACACGGAACAGTACCTAACCATCTTTGGAACACAAAACTTTATGATTTCCGTTACACTGGGAAACATGCGCGCGCCATGCCCGCTAAGCGTACGCTCAATGTGGCCCACAATCCGGCGCGGAGTGTGAGGTATATCGGACTGGGGAAGGGAGGTGAATGTCCATTCTGTATGTAGTACTATTATATATTCTGTGATTATAGTGCAAGTTTATTCCCCCGTGTAAAATTTTGTCCCAATTTTAAAGGTTTCAATACCATTTTATTTTGTTTCAGATATTGATGAACAGCAGTAATGCAGAACGGATCTCTTTTAGTTAAAGCTCCATTAATTAATTTTAGCCTTAATTAGTGCAAATTTTAATAATGCTCTCATCAGTGTAATTAGTTGAAACCCGACCAGGAAAATTTAATAAAATCTTGCTACTCTCATCCCTCAATCGGCTTACGATACAGGGAAAAGATGGGGAGGGATGGCGCCGAATTGAAATAATTGAGAAATACACGTGGCATATTTTTTTTCGATTCCAGTCAAAAAATCTCCGGATTTATATTTTTCTGGTCCGGGTTTACCTATATCTACCATATCCATGCAACTACATAATATAGATAATATTGATGTGGATTGTATAATTAATTCTGAAGGACTAATTGTATGAAGATTGTATGTACTGATTGAATGATTACCGTGAAATATTGCCATAGTTTCAAATTTGTATTTGCTACATATAAATTTCTATGAACAAACTAAAGTGTATAATAATCATTTTAGCTTTTGTGGTGAAGATTAAATTCCTAGTAAAAGTAGTTCAAACTCGATGTAAATAAGCAATTATTGTGCCAAATTTTGCTCATTGCATGAATAAAAATTAAATAGTTGTATTAAAATATTCGAAGTAAATATAGTTTCGAGTTTTCCAGATAAACCTGAATATGTAAAGCTTTTTATTAAACTTTTCAAAGGAATGTTTCCGTCCCAAAGTCATTTAATCATTTTTATATTCTAGATAAGTATTTTAAACTTCACCAAAAAATAAAAAGTATTACACATTTCCATGTTTTACCTACCTTTTGTATGAATGTACGTAACATATAGTTGGATCTATTTTCCTGTGCATTAAATGTAATTAATTCTAAATAATGTGTAATATTAATTAAGTTTTTGATCTAGATGGCAATTACAACTTGTAAAATACAAATGGGCCTGAAAAAAACTTTAATATACTCTTCTAGACATGCTATGGTGTGCATGCTTCATATAAAATTGTAGTCAAATTACGACAGAAGTTTCCATGAGTAGCAAAGTGCTCAATTTAGAGTAGTATCTCTTGAAATGTGAAACGAAGGCTTGTGGTAACGTAAATTTATTGTAAAATTATATTAGATACTTAGAAAAATTGATGTTGTTTTGTTTGGTGAACCAAAGATGTTTATTTTTATGTAAAACTCCATTCAGTGCAAGATGTGTATTTATACCAGAACTATATGTACAATGTTATGGGTGTAATAATAAATTACCTGCTCAAATAAATGACTTGCTTTTTACTATGATCTCCTGTACAGTCCTAAGGGCGTTACTGCAACGGTCCAAATCCATTTCCGAATATGTCCTGATCTGAATTGGCCTTCCTAGTATTCATTCATATTCATTTTATATGGAAATTTGGAAAAAAAAAAACAAATATGGAGCAGTGCAAAACCCTAGGTTCCTAGATTTGCCTTCTCTTCACTATGCTAACAGAAGAACAAAGATTTATCCTTATCATTTGATAGTTTTAATTATCCCTAATTCATTTCATTACAACACAACAGAACAAAAGTTCAAGGAATTAAGAACTTGAATAGCAGTATTAGATGATGATTATTATAAAAATAAAAGAAATTGGAGTTCACATTAAGGTGTGACTTTATACAACAAATTAGAGGTATAAATTATTATTAATTACAATTAAGAGCCGAGCTTATCACAAGTCAGATCACATCCCCCCGCGCAGAGCTAACACCAAATGCAGAACTGAACCACCCTGCACTTTGTAGTCTTGCGCTGTCTTTTCATCATTCCTGTAACAAAAATAACTGTTATAAAGTCACAGAACATTAAGATAAACTATAGAATTTAAGCTTATGGAACTAAATTGGTAGTCAAGATCCAACAGGAATTTGGTAAAACATAATTCAAAAAAATTGGTAAAAAATAATTTAAAATACATACATGTATATTATCATGCCTTTATCCCTAATGGGGTAGGCTAGGCAGAGCGTAAACAACCTAAACAAAGATCGTTCTGCCACATCTGACAAAGTTTTGAGGGTTTTTTAAGATAGATTTGTAGGTATATTGCTGTAGTGACAGGTTCTTTATCATCATGTCAGCTTATCATCTAAATTGCAATATACAGAAACCCTCGGATACCTTAGCTGGTTTTAACAGCATGCCTAAGAGGAAATGCAGCTGGCACATTCTATGTTTTTCTCTCGCTCCCAGTCCAGCATGGAAGTGTGTACCTGCTAACTAGTATAACAATGCTAAAAAGATAAGCAAAAACAAAGCTCCCAATACAATCTATATTTGATATTACAATAACTAGTTTAGTGAGTTATTCCAAGAAGTGTTCATTCTGTTTGGTCACCTTAGTAGTATTTAATACCAATACAGAATCTTATTTCCATAAAGACAGGTGATAAAAACCTGTATTAGTGATACAATAGATGTAGAAATATAAAGAATAGGTTATCTAGGTGTGGTTAAAACATAAATTAGCAACCAAAAAATAAAAAATCAATTGATAAACCTTAGGCAGAGTATGCTTGGTTTTGATGTAAAGGATGCGTTTAGATGATTTAGCAAAAAAACAAGATGCAATACCCACATTTGCTTTCCTGAAAATATAAGTCGCTGTTGCTGTGGAGGAATGCCTTCTTTCTCCTCCACTCGCTCCTTGATCCTCTCAACCTTGTCGGTAGGCTCAATGTCGATTTCAATCTCTTTTCCAGTAAGCGTCTGAAACCAAACCCAAAAATTAGGTTAGGATGCCCTATTGAAAACGCAGTAGTTAACTCATCTTTGATGCTTACCTTTACTTTAATCAACATTGTGAATAGATATTATAAATACAATTTGACTAAAACACTTTATTTACTATTTATTTGATGATAAATCACCTTTCCGTAAATTCGGGTAAAACTTGACGTTTTTTTCGGCGGTTTGACGTTTCTGCAATCGTTCAGAAAAAACGAAATATGAGCATTGTAAAAATGTAGGTTTTTGTTTCGATTCAATACCGGTTTTCTTTTTCTGAACGAAGAGCGGTAGGAAATATTAAAAAATATATTGTCAATGTCAATCAAAACATCGTCTGAACCACGAATTGAGGTTATGTTTGTTTGTTTTCAGTTTATTTTGTAATTTCTGTACTTTTTCTGTGGTAAACGCGAGTAAACAGTTGGTGAAAATCATAAATCAAGAATAAGCCCATAAACCATGACCACCATCAACGATATTTTTGAAAGAATACATAAATTAACTGGCGAAGGTAAGATAACAGTTTTGTTGTTTTAATTGCTGGTTTCATATGTATTTTTAGTTCAACCAAGTAAATGTGTATTATTTTCAGAGGGACAAAGTGATTTCTTATCGCTTATTATCAATAATGTCACTAAAAACGATCCAGGAAATGAAAAAGCTAACGTCGACTTCCAAGTACTCACTTCATTTTTACAAAAGATATTCAAAGAAATAGACGAACTTTCAGCTGTTTTGAGGGAAGATGATACTATACTGATAAGTGTTCGCCATCAGAAACTATTACGGACTTGTTTCCAGCTTGTTACATCATTTGGATTGTCAATATGTCTGATACCAGGTCTAGGAATCAGCCTATCTAAGAGATGCATATCAGCCGCTATGGTTCCATCCTTACCTCTAACTGACAATCATAAGTATGAAATCTTGGTGGCATGTACAGATTTCTTTACCAGGTGTTATGAAATACCAGTACTCAAAAGCATAATTATAACATTCCACATGTCGGACTACTTAGCAGCATTGATACAGCTATCATTTGCTCCCCTGAAGAAACCAGGCACCTATACAAACTTTGTAATGACTCAAGAACTGTATGATAAACTGCAGACTGACAGACAAAAATATGTAAAGGATTATGAAATGCTGGTTACTAATTGTTTTCAACCAATTCTTATGAAGGAGTTGTTGGTATTGCAAAGTGTCAATGACCCTCCTCCACCTATGTTTGTCAAAAGGGTTATAGCAAAAGAAATGAGCAGAAGACTTCTAGCCCCTGGTGGCTTGCTAAGTTTAATCAGATGTTTTATTGAAAGTTACAACATAGACACTGGCTTTGAATGGAAGAAGATTGATATGATTTGCAAAATTGTAGTAGCTAAACATGGGAATGATACAGAAGAGGTATACTTACAAAACATTTGCTTACAGTTGCAGCAAATATTGAATCAAAATAACACACATTATTTGGCAACAGCTGTAGCCTGTGTGCTAAATCTCAATGAGAAATATCCTCAATCAGAACCAGTCAAGTTTTTGGTAAAAGACATTTTCCAAGCATTTGATTATGATAATTTGCTTTCAAAGGCCAACTTACCAGGGAATGTTATTTTATCAGCACAAGAAATAGATCGCAAAATCAATGTATTAAATGCTTGTGTTTGTACAACAAAACTTCAGTATCCAATTTCTTTGATAACTCCAAATGTAGATGTTCTTTTCTCACTTGGAGTGAAGTGCACTAAAAATGAGGATATGAAGGTGAAAATAAAGGACATACTACTTAAAAGCTTAACAAAGTTGGATAAAAATCAAATAACAGATAAAATGCAGAAGTTTTTATTTGGAAACACAGCTTTGGCTATGCTGTCTATTGAAGAGTTTGATGCAGGATTATATATAAAATATGTTTCAGAAAATTTGGAGCATAGTGTTTCTGATGCAATATTATATTTTATAAATCTATTCAAGCTTTCAACAGAAACCAAATTTGCTACAAATATTTTTGAAGCTTCTCTTTCAATACTAATTGACCTCAGCAGCAAAAGAAGAAACAAAGTAGATCATGAAGTTTTATTGGCAGAAGATGATGACATACCTCTTACTGAAGTTGATGAACAGTATGCTAACATTTTGCAACTACTCTCCGAAATAGCTACATCTCCAAAAGTAATAACAGCTTTGAAAGAGAATCCCACAATGGTACTTGATTTTGTAGAATATTTTATTTCAATGTACCAATCTACTACTGATGAAGAATGTGTTACTATAGCTTTAGTATTACTCAACACAATACTATCAAATTCCAACAAAGATAATGATTTAGAGCAAAGGCTTAGTTCTTTAATTCCAGTGTTGAAAAAGATGTCTGATGATGATTCAGAATTTACCAGTATTCTATGCAAAGAAGCACTTTCATTGATATCCTCAAACAAGCCTCAGAAAGCGAACTCAGCGTGCGAAAAGGCTATAGCCGATGTTTTTGATGATTTACTTCCTGTCAGAGCTCATGGCATCATGGCACTCACCAAACTTATTGATGCCAAAGATCCCGAAACATTATCTAAGAAACATTACATCTTCTGTCTATTTCAGGTAGGCAATGACGATTTATGCATCAGACAACATATGTTTTAACCTTACAGTCAAATTAAAATAATTATGTTTTTCAGGAACAACTTAAAGATATTGATTCATACATCTATCTGTCTGCCATAAATGGTATCAGTTCTCTCGGGACCCTCTGTGCTGATGATGTTCTACAAGTTTTATGCCAGGAATTTTTACAAGAACCCTCTGACCGTAAAAATATCCGAACAAATGACGGTCAGAACGGATTAGCTGAACATAGAATGAAGATTGGTGATGTTATAGTTAAAGTTACGAAACGGCTTGGTAAGTATCGTTATGCTAAAACAATCACGCTTATTATATTTTTAAAACAGTCTGTTACACCGTATATTCGCTCAACGGTAACTAACAAAAACACAACGGTATTTTTCGGTTGAATAGTTACCCTGAATATACTTTACCTACTATCTCAAACATGGCTTCTTTGTTGATGTTACATGAACAAGAGTTCACGAAAATACTACTACTTCTTACGAGTAGTCTTCTTTGTTTTACAAATGTTGTTAATTTGTAGGTGAAATGGCAGTTGTCCACAAGACGATTCTGCTCAATACGATGTTATGTGGATGCAGAGATAACGATCCTCTTATTAGAACTTCAGCACTCTCCAACTTGGCTGAAATCGCGTTAGTCTTGCATTACAGAATCGGAACTATTATTTATGAGGTAAGATGAAACAATTCTCTCTTTTTATAATTTTGATATACATACATATAATCACGCCTTTATTGCCAATGGGGTAGGCAGAGTTTAAACGACCGAAGGTCGTTCCGCCACGTCTGACAAAATTTGAAGTTTTAGAGAAATTTGTACGTATATTTCTGTAGTGACAGGTGGTCAGCCCATCACCTAAATTACAATATACTGAAACCCTCGGATCCCTAAGCTGGGTTTTACAGCTTGACCGGTTTTTTTCTCGCTCCCAGGCCAGAATAGAAGAAATATTGATATGTTGTTTGTTACAGTGTATTGTAATTTAGGCGATGGGCTGACAACCTGTCACTACAGCAATACACATTACAATCTAAAATTGCCCCCAATTTATGTCAGACGTGGCGAAAGCGCCTTTTAGGAGGCGTTTTACGCTCTGCCTACCCCGTAAGGGATAAAGGCGTGATTTTATGTATGTATGTATGTTGTTTGAAAATTTCATGTAATAATAACTGGTTGTTTCTTTCAGGTGTTATTATGTATTTGGGGTATAATAGAAACAGATAAAGCTGTAGAATGTCGTAGAGCAGCCGTAATGGTGATATCCAGCTTACTTAAAGGCTTAGGCAAAGAAACTTTGACAGAGCTGAAAGAAAACCTTCTCCCGATATATAGAACTCTGAAGAACTTATACCGAGACCCCGTAGAAGACTCAGTGGTCAGGCTTCACGCGCAAATAGCTTTGGAAGAACTTGATGATATAGTTAAACAATTTATGTTCCCTGAAGTGAAAATGGAAAAGCAATTATTCGTTTTAGATAAAGTTGAAGAAGATTTCAAATAAAAACTAGTAAGTTTTACATATTGTTTTATTTTATCAAACAATCACACATAGAATTACAACTAAAATTATTGATACTTATTATTTAAATTAGGCATTATCTTAAAATTACGAAGTTATCTGTATAGCATACACATTAACATTGATTAATTTTGTATGGCAAACGTAGCGTCCCTACAAACTTCAAGCGTTTAATCATAGTTCACGCGTTTAATTGTGTACTGGCCACACATATAAATGCTTTAAAAAATCATCTCACTTTCTGTAGTCTATTTTCCATTTCCTTCGCAGCACAGTTATGTACATTACAGTCCAAGTCCAAGAACCGAGAATCATTAACCTAGCTAACGTTTCTAGCGTGCGTCTTAAATTATTATCACGAAAGGCAAATTGGTTAATATAATGCGTGACAATGTGCACTTAAATAGAGCAATCATTACTTCCTCTGTAACTTCCGTTTCACGCTTCTGATGTATTGTCTCCTTCGTTTGGTTTCTTGACGTAACCCTCGTCTTTTTCTGAAAGTGTAATCGAGTATACGGAGCTTTGATCAGAGAATCTATCCCTGTTACGCCTGCCAAAAATACTACTCCGCGACAAAGACGAAACTGTTGCGATAGATATATTGTCTCTTTCTGCTTGAGGCACCATTTTCCAGATTAGTAGAGCTATTCCTCCGAATGCAGCTACGACTAAAAACATCACTAAGGATACCTCTCCAACGATACCTGCAAATAAAAATTGTTCAATTATTCGTAATAGATACTTACACTTCCATTGAAAAAGCAATTTATCGTAACAACGTACTTTGCTCAGCTTCCTCCTTCCTCGCCTCAAGTCTTGCCGGCTGCAGTTCATTGTAGTCCATATCTTGATTGTAAGGTTCAACGGATCCCATACTGGATTTAGTCTGTTGTAGCACATCTCCTGGGTTCGCTTTAGGCAGGTTTATGCCAGCTCTGACGGTCAATGTCTCTGGTTTGTAGGTACACAGAACTAGAAACCTGAAAAGAAAATCATAGATTTACGAATCTTTCAGAAATCAGATATCTTTGATTATATCAAAACCAATCGCTTACCTTCGGGTGCTGTGAGTAAGTATCGGAAGATTCTCTTGAACAATGACGTAGGTAGCGACTGTAGTATCATTCACTTCAGATCCGCAGTCTTCGTGATGTATACGGAGGATGTATGCGTCTTGGGCGCTATTTGGGTTTCCCTGCAGAGAACACCGCTCTGGTCCACCATCAGCTGCCTCAACTGCTATGCGGCCTCCAAAGTATGGGCCTGTTGAGACTTCAACTTCGCTTGCATGTGGGAGACATTGTGTCGCTCGGGCTGAAACTGAAAAATATTGCCGGTTAAAAATCTAGTTTCTTGTCAAGATCAAGAATGCTGAATCTATAGAGCGAGAGTTACCAATGCCTGTATGTTTAGATGTAAATTTTTAAATTATACTTTGTTCATTAACTAAGTGGAAAAGGGAAATTGTCTTTATTACTAGCTTAGATATAAAATAATAGGACAAGTCATAAATGTTAGTCGCATAAAAACTCTATCACGAGAATGGGGGCCATAATTTCCGTTATTGTCACCAACCGTGGTCATCAATCATCAAATAGGTACGTATCACTTTACTTACATCCTTTAGTGGGCACTATAATGATCTTAGAGCCAATAGACTGAGGATCAGCCAAGTCTCTAGCGTCCCGCCTGACCGGCCGGACCTCAAAGGAGTATGTGGTCGCCATACGTAGTCCTGTGATCCTCGTGCTGTAGATGCGACCACGTCTGGTTCCAGGGGTTGATGTGGTGGTTGTAGCTTCTGTGTTCAGTGACCTCGAAGTCTTCTCTTCTTCAAGGTTGTCGATTGCCTGGAATAGTAAAATAAACTAATTTATTTCAAACTCTAAATATCTCATTCAAATTATTTTGTTTGATGAAATGTTATAATTTCGCAGGAAATAAATACTGTTAGTCAATGTTTTTAAAAGGTGACACATGATAAAAAGCGCTGCTGCTGCCAGGTTTATAGCCTCAGGAAAAAAAATACCAGTCAAGATGCAAGTCGGTAACCCCGCATCATTTCGCGAACACCACAAACGCTACGGTAACAGTGTCGTAAGAATTTTCGCAGATTATGTGTCTAATGGCGTCACAGCGCGTAACGACGCAATCTCCATGGCTGGTGATAATAATCGCGACAGTTAGCGGGTTCCCTGTCGCCGGAACCGACGACGCCATCTTGAACCAAGCCATGCTGGATAGTCACGCTCGCCTCCTCCCATTATGTCCCGTTGGGTTCATGGTGACAACTTGTTAATGGGAAGTGCTATTGAGAAATCAGATCCTTAGGGAAATGACCTTAACTTTCGTGTAGTCCGAATCTTTCTGGGCTGTTTTATTTTCAGACCACAAAATTCCTTTGAGGGAACTTATTATTATGATAATCGATTACCTACTATATTTAGATTCCATTAACTTTATGAGCAATCTTATGTTTCATAATTTTATTCATGATTTCATACTATGATTTTTGTTTGAACTGAGAAGTCCCGCTTTCCTACGCTTATTATTTTTCATTAGCGTTGTGGCGGCTTTTTGATAAACTAAGTGACAACTTACTGCTGATTATAGGTTTCATAACCGCACCTAATTAAATAAAGATATGGCCTAGAAAAGTGCGAAAGTTTCATTGTTCTTTTTAGTCCTTTCCGCTTCGCGAATTATGAAATCTTAATTTAATCTTAGTCTCAACCAAGGCAATCTTACAATGAAAACGATAAGTCACGAAGTTAATTAACAACAAATCTATTGATTAGGATATAGTTTGTACTTTTAAAACCAACGTATTTTGTGACCCATAAACTACTTTTTGTTTGCAACTTAGCTGAGGTTCTACGGAACCGCAGACGATAACCTTGTTATACACATATGTTTTGCGGATGACTTTCTTTAAAGTTGTAAAGCAAAAACAGGTTAGGGGCCGCAAAACCATTTGTTAACGTTAATAAACGGAGTATAGGAATACTCAATACAATAATCACCTTAGTTCGACATCGGTATTGCCCCCACGCCTGAAGCTCGCAGTAGTGAACTTGGAAAGCCAGAACTCTAGGTCGCTCCTCGTCATCCACCTCTCCGTACTCCCATCTCAGCCTCACGTCACGGAAGTCAGGCTCGCCGATCAGGTGCAGCACCTCTGTAATACATCATTATCACCCATTAAATCCAGCACTTTACTGCGTGCGGAATAACCCGCAATTAAGTAGTGGGATTTATAGCTTGTGCTCGGTACATAGTCCTGTCCTGACACTACCCAATTAATAAATTACGAAAGGTCGACGACGCCCGAGCGGCCGTGTCTGGTCCTGTAGCGTAGTAAATTCCGAGACACGGTTCAACACTTCGTGTTCTAAGATTGCATTACTGCAGCCGAGTTTTTGCTCTCTTGGCGCCTGCGATAATTATTTTCCTCGGTGGATCCGCTCGGGTGCGTAGGCAATGCAACCATCCGCGCGTACCATTAACCCAATGACTTGCTCACTGGGCCGTTGTTGCTTCTAATAACTAATTCAACCGCTGTAATGAGAGCTCCCGTGCCCCACTTCCCTGAAACGGATGAGCTCGCTAAATGCAAGATGAAGTTGCTATCGGAGATCTTGTGGAACTGGTTTATGCTAATCGGGACCCACAAGCTGACCACTGGCCACACCCTATACGACTTGTCACAAGAGAGAGTATCAAGATGTGACAATTATTAATTACGCCACAGAATTACGCCCACGAGTAAATGCATGCATCATTGTGACATTTATGCCTTAAAGTAATAAATAAATTATAGTAACAAAATTTCTAAAACTACTTACTAATGGTAAGAGATGACTCACTCTAGAAAATTATGATTTCCAATTTACTTCGAAGACGTAGACGTAACTTCATCAACGTAATGTAAATAAATCTAAACCACCTTAGATTTAATATGATGCCTAGGATATTTCTTACTCGTTCCATGAAAGAGGAAGTTAAATATTAGTATAGCAATTATTGTGAGTGGAGGCTGCGATCTGATATGAGAAAGGCAGCGCACGCGCCGATAGCTCCCCCGGGCGATGCGCGCGCGCAGTCCTGCCACCTACCACCTCGCCGTAATGAGAAATTTATCTATGTAGCACAACACAATGCTCTATTACAACCCATTTTGTTTTATAGCTTTCATATTATCATGAACACCGCTCATGAAGACGTTTAAGACGCAGTCTTTGAATACGTACACTAATTACATCTCTTACTTTTTTTAGTTCTCACTTTTATTTGGTAAATTATCCGTGTAATGGACAAGTCAATGAGGTTGTAAAAGTGGTTCGCTACTGGAGGCGCCCGTATTCCAATGACAGTGCACTTTTGCACCAATTTACTGGAAGTTCGAAAGTTGTTTGTATTTTTTGTACTTCCAATTTTGGATACCTTGTTTAGCTCAATTGCTTTAGCGTAGAAGGTTTTGGTAGGTAATTTTTTTATCTTGATCGCTCTACAGTCTATACTTCTATTCAGAATTTACTTCCCAGATATAGATAACATTTTCATCGATAGCCATTTTGAGCGGGCTTGGACTTTCAACTGATCGTGTGTTGCGATTAGATTTGACACGGTTTCCGAAGTACACGATGTCTTAATTTCGCTTAATATGTCCGTGTGGCAAGTTATCTAGGATGTGTGTTGAGTTTGTAAGTAACGGGGCGGTAGGTACAAGTACAAGGTAGGCTGAGGTTGTTGGGCGCTCACGGCTGACGCAGACGGATGGCGGAGGCCTGCGGGAATAAACTAACAAGCGACCGCATCGGGACACGGGCGCCCGCAGGCCTTCGCAGATAAAGGTCGGTAGCGGTGCCTCCGCTATCGCACATCACCACGACAACCCGTCACCATTGTACTCCAACGAACATTTATCTAACATAATTAGTATTCCTCCTACTCCACATCTCCTTGACACAATACTCGCGGTACGATAAAATAAATCTCAAACTGTTTGATATCCGCTCTGCTTACTGCCGGGTATTTCCGCGCCTATTTAGCGCGAAATACGGTAATGACAAGGAAGAAATATTTCTTGACCGAATTATATTTAATAATAATTAGGCGGTCACATTCTTCGGCTATTGTGCAGGGGTTCCCACAATAATGCGTCGTTGTTATCCGCGGTTTGTGATCATCAAATGTCTCCGGTGCTCCGCTTAGAGAAAGTATTACACATATGTTAGTGCTGGTAAATTCAATTTAAACTTTGATGGAAGGTCAAAAAGTACAATTTGGTTAGGCGTCGGTGCGTCATTGCGGGCTTATTAACATTTTTACCGCGTTGTTGGTACATTAAAATTTTCAAACGGATATGGCCTCGCGTCTCTTTCGGAGGAAACGCACTAATAATGGTAACGTACTGTTTTGTACCGCTACATTTTATTCTTTATAAGGTGTTAAATTATCATTTCCCGTTCCCGAAAGCCTTTTTACTGTAATGATCGACAGAAAAGGGCAACTTCGGTTGATTTGCTTGCCTTGTTTGAGTACACCGTTTTCTACTCTGTGCCATTCACACAAACAACGGATGTGAATGAATAAATTAGCGAACTCCATGATTTAATTAATTGCCTCCGTTCTTTCAATACTCTCGCAGTAAGGTTGCTAGTAGGTTTAACACTTCCTAGTTTAAAAATGAGGATGCATTGTTATGTTAATATTTGACCCTGCCCATTTTGTATGGTCATAAATAAAAATAAAGATCACGAATTTAAATTTAAAAGTGCACCATTATTTTGAAACGCTACATAAATATTCCTTCAGCAAAATAAAATAACTGTATTTTTATAATTTTCTTTATCTTCCCTATAAATAGAGCCTTGATATACTTGTCTGCGCGCACGCAAATAGCTCAGCTTAACCGCGTTGTGACGGATGCGCGTGGCCCACCGACTGGACAATGACAACCGACGGCCATTGTAGATGCCTTCACTCAGCACCTAGGCGAATGAGTCGTATGAACCTAGTCTATATCCTCAAGTAGAGTCACCATCATAAGCCCTTGATATACTTGTCTGCGCGCACAGAAATAGCTCAGCTTAACCGTGCTGTGACGGATGCGCGTGGCCCACCGACTGGACAATGACAACCGACAGCCATTGTAGATGCCTTCACTCAGCACCTAGGCGAATGAGTCGTATGAACCTAGTCTATATCCTCAAGTAGAGTCACCATCATAAGCCCTTGATATACTTGTCTGCGCGCACAGAAATAGCTCAGCTTAACCGTGCTGTGACGGATGCGCGTGGCCCACCGACTGGACAATGACAACCGACAGCCATTGTAGATGCCTTCACTCAGCACCTAGGCGAATGAGTCGTATGAACCTAGTCTATATCCTCAAGTAGAGTCACCATCATAAGCCCTTGATATACTTGTCTGCGCGCACGCAAATAGCTCAGCTTAACCGCGTTGTGACGGATGCGCGTGACCCGCCGACTGGACCATGACAACCGACAGCCATTGTAGATGCCTTCACTCAGCACCTAGGCGAATGAGTCGTATGAACCTAGTCTATATCCTCAAGTAGAGTCACCATCATAAGCCCTTGATATACTTGTCTGCGCGCACGCAAATAGCTCAGCTTAACCGCGTTGTGACGGATGCGCGTGGCCCACCGACTGGACAATGACAACCGACAGCCATTGTAGATGCCTTCACTCAGCACCTAGGCGAATGAGTCGTATGAACCTAGTCTATATCCTCAAGTAGAGTCACCATCATAAGCCCTTGATATACTTGTCTGCGCGCACAGAAATAGCTCAGCTTAACCGTGCTGTGACGGATGCGCGTGGCCCACCGACTGGACAATGACAACCGACAGCCATTGTAGATGCCTTCACTCAGCACCTAGGCGAATGAGTCGTATGAACCTAGTCTATATCCTCAAGTAGAGTCACATAAGCCCTTGATATACTTGTCTGCGCGCACGCAAATAGCTCAGCTTAACCGCGTTGTGACGGATGCGCGTGACCCGCCGACTGGACCATGACAACCGACAGCCATTGTAGATGCCTTCACTCTGTACCTAGGCGATTGAATCGTATGAACCTAGTCTATATCCTCAAGTAGAGTCACATAAGCCCTTGATATACTTGTCTGCGCGCACGCAAATAGCTCAGCTTAAACGCGCTGTGACGGATGCGCGTGACCCGCCGACTGGACCATGACAACCCCATGCCATGCTATTGTTGATGCCTTCACTCTGTACCTAGGCAAATGAGTCATATGAGCCTATCTCATATTGCAGTTTTAGGTAACTGCCGCCGTGGACTAGGGTCTCAGGTTCCGAGTTCGTAGGTTCGGTTACCGTTGAGGGACAATAATAAAGCTGTTAATTCGATTTTCATTAGGCGAACCGAGGGTAGGACATTACAGACCGATCACCTAAACTGATTAGTCGATTAATCGATCTTTCATCGTCGTTTGCTAATCATGTCAAAGAGTAGATGTGTTATACTTAGTAAAGGAAACTTTTCGTCTTTAATTTCCGCAAACAGCTGAAACTGGGTTACGCAACGGGTTTTACGGTCGCTAATTTATGCATTGTTTTGTAAAATGTTTTTGACATTGAATCGAATACATACATACATACATATAATCACGCCTTTATCCCTAATGGGGTAGGCAGAGCGCAAACGACCTAAACACAGGTCATTCCGCCACGTCTGACAAAGTTTTGAGGGTTATTTAAGATAGATTTGTAGGTATATTTCTGTAGTGACAGGTTGTCAGCCCATCGCCTAAATCACAATATACCGAAACCCTCGGATCCCTTAGCTGGCTTTTACAGCATGCCCGGGAGGAAATGCAGCTGGTACATTCTATGTTTTTCTTTCGCTTCCAGTCCAGCATGGAAAATTCCAGTCCAGCATGGAAAATTGAATCGAATGTCGATATTATTTTAGAAGAGAGAGAAGATATAAATCATATCGGAAATCAAAGTCACAAACTGTGGGTATTCAATATAATAGTATAAATTTTCCCATCACTATAGACTAATTTTGCATACGGTAATCCCATAACCTCACAGGAAGAGCAAACAATTTGGAAATCATTGTCATCGAAGGTCATTACTCCGATGGGTATTATTTCCCCGTACCACAAACCACCAAGATGAGGTAGGCAATGGTGTCAATTCGGCTAGCACAAGACTTAAATAAAATAGCTCTAAAATAAATAACTTATTTTAATCCTGTCAAATAAGAACATTATTAAGAAATGAATTGATGAATAGTTTGAAAGGGTTACGGGTTTTTGGGTAGGTAATACTAACTGACAGCACCAAAATTGTTTGTTTGTTTGTCTCGCGTCTTTTATTTTCTCTCGTGACAGAATATGACATGTTTATACATATTTTAAGTAGGTCGTACGCAAACCGAATCGACACCACCAGCAACGGTCACGACAAACCATCGATACTGTCTTTATTCTCAAATTACTGTTAGCATTTATTTGTTGCCGTCCTAAGATCTCAATTTTCTTGGGAACTCGAGGAGGAAAATTGCAGGCAATTGATAGTGTTAAAAATGATAATGATCTTCATCATTGATAGTACTAACTACTATCGTAACGATCAGAGATTCAGTAAAATTATTGTGTTTCTGCTAATCTAATCATAATCAACATCTGATGTTTAGCTAGTCACTGAAAGGTACCAGCGTAATATTCTGAAGTACCGTTAAGGTTTTATTTCTAGTCTCAGTAGTTGTAGATAGATTTTGCGCACAATAGACTTGTAAATAACTGCCTCCGTAGTCTAGTGGCTAGTGCCATGGACTCCCGATCCGGAGGTCCTGGGTTCGATTCCCAGGGGGGAAACACAAAGTTGATATTTGAGAATTTATCACTTGGTGATTTCTTCCTCAGTTTGGTTAGGACATTGCAGGCTGAATCACCTGTTTGTCCGAAAACAAAAAGATTTCGTGCTTCGAAGGGCACGTTAAGCCGTCGGTCCCGGTCGCTGTCTTTGATAGTGGTCGTTACTACGTAGTTCTAGGCGGTTTAGAAACTCTGACACCAGGGTTCATCGGGTCGATAGACTTGATACCCACTCGACAGAAGAAGAAGAATAAAAAGTAAAATCTACCAACTGTATCACTTTCAATCAGTAGAGACCAGAAATTTTCGGAGTATTGCAATTTAGGGCTAACAGTCCACCATTCAGGGAACTTACAAATTCATGACCCTATCTGAAAAAAGACTAATTATTTACTCAAAGTCAGACCTTGTGCCTACCCTGGATAGGGGCGTAATTTTATGTCTGTATGTTTTGGGAGCGTTCTTGCTTAGATTACCTCAACTGAGTAATATTTTGCGAAGTTTACAACTTCGCTGATGTAAGTTCTGAAACTGTAACAACTTACAAAATTTGTATGTGTCATCTATTGCGTTTTGAATTGACAAAACAAATCATCGACGTAGAATTCTAGTAAAGTGACGTCTGCATTGTCCGGAGCGAGTGTAGCGAGACGAATGCCTGTGAACAATGTGTTCGCGCGCCGCTCATCCTGTCGTTTTGGGGCCATCTGATTTCATACTGTTCCATACTGACTGCTTATTTCATACTGTCGCTTTTCGACGTTTATGCGCTGTGGCGTACTGGTGTCTGTGATGGATATTCTAGTCGTATATTTTTGCAGAATACATGTACATATAATCACGCCAGAGCGTAAACTACCTAAGCAAAGTTCGTTCCGCCCCGTTTGATAAAGTTTTAAGGTGTAATTAAAGATAGATTAGTAGGAATATTGCTGTAGCAACAGGTTGTCAGCCCATCGTCTAAATTGCAATATACAGAAACTCTCGGATCCCTTAGCTGGTTTTTACAGCATGCCCGGGTGGAAATGCAGCTAGCACCTTCTTGTTTCTCTCGCTCCCAATCCAGCATGGAAGTAAGAATACAGAATACCAACCGTATATCTGTGGTCATGACTTGATGTCTCTTGAGGTTAAATTTCTCATCAGTCAGTGTACTGGTAGAGTTTGTTAGATTTTTTGGGCAATCAGGTACAGATCCAAAAAGATACTATAGTATTTCCAACTGAATTTTATAAAGGTAAACAAAGTTTCATGTTTTCTAATCGAAGATCTTGAAATAGTAGTTGTCATTTAACTAGTAATTTGCCAGCACGTATCAATTATTTTTGAAATGTGTTCTTGAATAAAAAGACATTAAACTTTGTTTACCTTTATTCTAAAACTGAGTTGGTAATACTATAGAAACGACTATATTAATTAAAAGCGTAGTCCTTTGCTAGCAATCGAAACCTCGAGCTCCAGATCTAGGCTCCAACATTTAACATACATGCATACATATAATCACGCCTTTATCCCTAACGGGTTAAGCAGAGCATAAACAACCTGAATAAAGGTCGTTCCGCTACGTCCGATAAACTTTTGAGGGTTATTTAGGATAGATTAGTAGGTATATTGCTGTAGCAACAGGTTGTCCGCCCATCGACTAAATTGCAATATACAGAAACTCTCGGATCCCTTAGCTGGTTTTTACAGCATGCCCGGGTCGAAATGCAGCTGGCACATTGTACGTTTTTCTCTCGCTCCCAGTCCAGCATGGAAGATTTAAATATCAAGCTTAAAAAGCAGTCTAGTTAAAATCTCTATGCAATGGCACCTAGTTGGTTTACTCCAGTTCTCAAATCAGTGGAAGGAAATGCCAGTGGTTTATCTAACCCCTCTGTGGTTTTGTATGCGATCTCTACCTTACCTTACACTACCTCTGTCCTTGGGATGACGTAATTCGATCCACTAGATCACACCATTATTCTATGATGGACTGGGAGCGAGAGAAAAAACATAGAATGTGCTAGCTGCATTTCCTCCCGGACATGCTGTAAAATCCAGCTAAGGGATCCGAGGGTTTCTATACGTATATATTGCAATTTAGGCCATGGGCTGACAACCTGTCACTACAGCAATTTACCTACAAGTCTATCTTAAATAACCCTCAAAACTTTGTCAGACGTGGCGGAACGACCTATGCTTAGGTCTTTTACACTCTGCCTACCCTATTAGGGATAAAGACGTGATTATAAGTATGTAGTTCACACTGTACTGCGGATATTGTAGTCTAACAATACTCATATTCTTTACTCTGTAGTAAATGATCCATAAATGTACAAAAAATACTCTAAAATAGATATAAAATCGGGTGTAAGGGACAGCGTCCCACAAACTGATAGGGGTTGCTCAGTCAACGAAACTGAACAAGTTTCACTAGGATTTTTTTTCAGGAGATGAAAAAAGCAATTGCTCTTCTCATACAAAATGATAACCTCGATCAGATAATTTGCAAAAGCAAATATTTTATTTCATTACCTGAAAAAAAAAACTGTTGATTGTTGTTCGGTTTCGTTAACAGAGCAATCCCTATCAGTTTGCGGGACGCTGTCCGTTACAATTAGTATATCAACAGCTAATAGAAAAACTTCCACCAATAAATTAATTCAGGAAGAGAAAAATAAATCTGGCTTTTCCACACAAATTGTCTGATCGAGGTGAACATTTTAAATGGAAAAGCCAAATGTTATTTTCACTTCCTGAAAGAATTTCCTGGTGAAAGTTGTTGCAGGACGCTGTCCCTTACACCCGGTATTATAATCTTCTATCAGATATCCAGTCAATAATATCGATGGTTCGAACCTTCTTTAACGTGACAAAAGGTCTACAACATTGAACTAAAGACTTCTCACGAAAATCCGTGGAATCCAACTGGAAGAAAGTTGTGAAACCATTGGAGGAACTTCACTTAGCTGTTGGTGATTCAATTGCGGCTGTACGTGAGGCCATTCTTCAAAAATTGCGTTAAATCGACACGTACCTTCCTATTGAAACGATTTTCTTTATCTCTGAGGTGTAACATCGGAATTTTCGTATGTCCCTTGGTCCCTACTGCCGCAACCATGTGTATATTCGTGTGGTCTACGGTTTGTGTATTTTTTTTTTACATACAACTACTTGTGTTTCAATAAACCACAGTTTGTAATAAACAAAAAACAGCATTAAACTGGCGGTACATTCTACTTGAACATCTCCTAAAAAGGGCTTGAAAATTTTAGACATCCATATTTGGGTGACACAAAAAGCGTTCAAATCAGCATAATGAAACGCTATGCACTACCAGCGCGGCACACGCAAGAAGCCTATCGCATCGAGAGGTCTCGAAAATGGAGCGTAAAATGCGCCTGCGCTGGTTGGTATGCGCGCGAACGCGTAAACAACGAAAACGATGTAAATCTAATCCTCTATGCAGTGGGCCGTGCGTGTATAATTTCCGTTTTTGCCGCATTCAATTAAAAATTGACCCACTGTCCGACCAAGTGAAAAGAACAAAGCAGACTAAACAGGGCGTTACTTCGGAATACAGTTCAAAGGAACGGGCCGTGTATAATGGAAAGCCTTTGTTGAATGTTTGTCGTTTCGTCTGTGGCTGGCATGTCGTAGGTCCGACCCTAAGGCGAGATTCCTAATTTGCAAACTGCGAGTCGTGTCCTGAAGTGGACATGTTCCGCGCCGACCCTCAAGGGTGACTCTTAATTGAGAAAGCCATTAATCTGGAGAAACTACCGCGCCCCCTTATGGTGCGACACACTTAAAGTGTCAAACTCAAAGACTAATGGTTGAATGAAAGATTGCGACTAATTCAAATAAATAACTGTCGATACACATACAAATGTATTGAAAGAGAATGTGGGCCGAGTTCAAAATGTTAAATTTCGGTGACAATTGCCGCTTGTAAGTGGATTAAACGCAGTATGATTGTACCAACAAAAGCTAAGAAAGCTACATTCACTAAACGGTCTGATTTCACGTTGATGTCTTTTATATGGGTGGTTTTGATTCTGCTGTAAGTAGGTACCCTTTACATGATTTTATTTAAATTGCTACGACTCTATTTTTTCTTTACGATCTAGAAACTACATATTTGGCATCTAAAATAGGAATATGTTTATAGATCAATCTAAGCCCAGTAGTAAAACGCGACATAAAACCTGCTCGGAAATGGAAATTCTTGGAGCCAATTCCAGAAGCAGCAGTTTATATCTTCCAACAATCACATTAGGTTGGTACATCTATAAATTTATTCCAAGGAATAGAGAAGCCTGAGTGCTACAATCCTTTCATTTTACAACATTATAAATCGTATTCCCTTAGTTTAAATAATATTATGAGGTATTATTATAATTTCTCACATAATACTTAGGGAACATAATAATTACGACCTTATATAGTTTGCATGCTTATTTAAAAAATGAGTTCAATAGTTTGAGCGTGATCGATGAACAACAGAAAACTTTTGTTCAATTTCTATAATAATAATTTCAGAAAAAAGCCAATCACAAAAACTTGATGAATTGAAAACTTGATACCCGAGCTATAATTACAGTTTCTTAGTAATAATAAATGGCATAATTTTAGTGCAAGCTCATTGAGCTGTATCTTTAGTTATATTGCAACTGTAAAGCTTATAAAAGGCTATATCTGGCGAGGAACAGAATGGCTATAACGGATAAACTGAGCGCTTATAAAATGCTGTAACTGTCTTGCGCTTGCGCATAATGTCCAGCTCTCCTTAGTGGCCGGTTAGCCAATTCATTTGACAGTTATGTTATAAAACCATTTAATTAGGCCGTTAGCTAAAACAGTTGCTACGCAATACGCATAATCCTAATCTATTAAGTTTCTACAAAGAGAAAACACTCCAAACTGTAATAATATCAAATAAATAAATTACCGTAAGTATTCAATTGATTAGAAATGTATTTTGAACGCACCGTATGTGGTCTTTTTGCGATACACGGCGCTATAACTCATCCTGCGTCAGCGCAGTCTTTAGACTATTCTATTACCTCCATGTCCATCCATGTTAACTTTAATGGCGTTTATACCATTTAAAACAACATTTGCATAAAGCTGCCTATTTTGGGCAACCGATACCAATATTAATGATTTCTAAAAATGGAATACTAGATCAGTCTCCCGCTAGTTCGGCGGCGGTTGGCGTGGGTAGGGACCATAAAAGAAATTGGCGAAGTCAAATAAGGTCGGCGCTCCGTTACCGATCGCATCGATATGCCACCACCACACGATGCGGTGCTTGAGATGGCGATAACTGCAGGTTATCGGTAACATGGTGATTCCGTTGGAGGTCAAAACAATAAACACTTTTGTTCGCCATTTTTGGCGAACCGAGAAGGAAGTAAACAAAGGTTCCACTCGGGACCTACATTCGCGCAGCGTTTACATCGTATACATGCAAATTCGCGCTTCACGGGTACTCGGAATGCATTGTCGCTGTCCCGAGGCAAATGCACATATCCAAACGGTAATTGAAAACAGAAAGCAAATCACAGGTTTGGACATAACGAGCGATTCCTTCCTGGAAGACTGGGTCGCTAACCCGGGGGCCGGGGTCAGCGAGGACTCGCGACCTGGCGAGCCACCGCACTTAGCTCACTATCGCGACACCTCAGATCTCACCTACTGGTCTAGCTCGGCCTGCTAGCCTGCCCTCCAACGGTACCACGGGGTCCCAGTGATTTTCGCATAATTTAACGAGTTATAAGCGCACTTGGAGTTACGGTGCAGAGCAACTGACACTGATGCAGTCGGTATTGCTGCCCGATGGCGATACAAAGTAAATTGAGATTCGCTCAAAGGTACGGGCTCGGGCTGAGTAGGTACTCATACATTTGTACAGCTCGGGGCCGCAATTTTGTACGTGTATCCTATTTGCGAAGATTTAGCACAGTCCAGATTCATAAACTGTTAGCCGACTTTCGGTGTGAGAATAGATAAAATCAATATTTAACATGAACTTTCATTGACTCTATGTCACGTTTCATAAGTTATTATTATTGGTATTATTGCCATTGCCAGCTGTGCCTATAGGTTTAGTTTTGGATTTCAATTTATACGTGCGTAAAGTCTTACGGCACCTAAAAGTTAGGCAAGGCAGTTAAGCTGCCTTCCCTTATTTGGTAGTATTCAATTCTCTAACAGGTATTCAACTATTCTCCTATAGAATAATAGACTCAAATAAATCTTCACTCCAAATTAGTATCTATTCGTACATCTTTGTTAATTATTCCCGGTTTAACTGATGAAATAAATTGTGATAATGACTGGGAGATAATCGTAGGGAAACTCATTAATTTATTGCAACCAAACTACGTCGTGATCAATGATTTTGGTTTCTTATCTCAACAGATTACAGACAGAGACAGCGTATTTGGTGCGATATTACCCAAACACCAAAGCTCTAATATTATATGTTCGTTTAGTATACCGGGTAAGAGACAGCGTCCCGAAACTGATAAGGGTTGTTACGACAACCAAACTGAACAATTTTCACCAGGAAATTATTTCAGATGAAAAAAAAATACTTTCCCATACAAAATTAATTGACACCTGGATCAGACAGTTTGATCACGCCATAATCTCTAATGGGGTAGGTAGAGCGTAAACGACCTAAACAAATGTCGTTCGGCCACGTCGGACAAAGTTTAGAGGGTAATTTACGATAGATTTGTAGGTATATTGCTGTAGTGACAGGTTATCAGTCCATCGCCTAAATAACAATATACTGAATCCCTCGGATCCCTTAGCTGGTTTTTACAGCATGCCCGGGAGGAAATGCAGCTGCACTTTCTATGTTTTTCTCTAGCTCCCAGGCTAGCATGGAAGAAAAATAAATGCTCGTAAAAATATATATTTTGAGAATGTTTGTTATCTTCATTTTAATTTTAGCTCATATAGTTGGTTATAAATTAGTAGTTATAAATTGTGCTCATATTTCTTTGGTACAATAGCATAGCAAAATCATTCTTGTCAGCATTACCACTTTGCTGGCCGCCGGTGGTCGCGAACTATATTTTGTGAGCGGCTCATTCATTGCAGGGACCTGTATTATACCGAGTGTTACAGAAATACTAAGATACACATACACATAATCACGCCTTTATCCCTAACGGGGTAGGCAGAGCGCAAACTACCCAAACGGAGGTCGTTCCGCCACGTCCGACAAAGTTTTGAGGGTAATTTAAGATATATTTGTACGTATATTGGTGTAGTGACAGGTTGTCAGCCCATCGCCTAAATTACAATAAACTGAAACCCGGGATCCGAGGGTTATTTAAGATAGTGACAGGTTGTCAGCCCATCGCCTAAATTACAATATACTGAAACCCTCGGATCCCTTAGCTGGTTTTTACAGTATGCCCGGGAGGAAATGCAGCTGGCACATTCTATTATTTTTTTTTGCTTCTAGGCCAGCATGGGCCATGGCCAATTGGCCTTATAGAACTTTGACTTTATGTTGTGATTTTTGTCATTTTTAATTTAGAAAATGCAGTTTCAGTTCCTGTCGTTTCAGTTTCACCAGTACGATAGTACAAATAATACCTGAGAACAGAAATAGGACTTTATTAAGAAACAAATTTATTGATTTTCTTTCATGCTGGACTGGGAGCGAGAGAAAAACATGGAATGTGCCAGCTGCATTTCCTCCCGAACATGCTGTAAAAAACAGCTAAGGGATCGGAGGGTTTTTGTATATTGTAAATTTAGCGATGGGCTGACAACCTGTCACACACAATATACCTACAAATCTATCTTAAGTAACTCTCAACCTACTTTATCAGACGTGGCAGAACGACCCTTTTTAGGTCGATTACCTATACTCTGACTACCCCATTTGGGATAAAGGCGTGATTATATGTATGTTATTGATAATCTACCAGACAACGTTTTAGTAGAAGGCCTCGCTCTTATGTAATCTGTGGAAAAAGCATGGCTTCCGTTACACCCTGTATATTTCAAAAGGAACAGTAACATAACGCCTAAGGGATTTGTTCCTCATTTAAATCCGCTTGCAAAAAATAAGCACAACAGGTGTGAAATTCTAACTGGAGATTTATTAACAATACTTTTTAAAATAAGCAACTAACAAGCTAATAACTTGATAAACCGGTTCTGATCAGCCGATGTGACGATAATTGTTCTCATTAGTCACGCCTAATTATCTGATAATTAAACCGTGGAGATAATTAAAGCAGGTCTAGTCGCCGGCGCATGCGCAGTGAAAGTAAAGTTTCACACATGATGACGGCCCGTTTTGGGCGAGATGACTGTTCTATGTCGAACGTCTATCGCTATTCGTTAGACTGCTAGACAGTGGTACCGATTCTGTTGTAAACACAACTCAACTTATTTTAGTTTGATCCTGTTCTAATATTAAAATAGAGACAGTGACAACACAGCTGATTATTATTCTGTCAAAGTGACGTATATTGCTTTAATTTAGACATCTAGCATGCAGTCTTATTTTAGGCGTTTAACGTCACTTTGACGGGATTATAATCGGCTGTTGTGTTAGTGTGTCTATTTTACTTCAAATATAAGAACGATACAAGACCAAACTCAAACAATATATGGTCGGCACCAGTAAGACGTTTCTTAAATGATGGCCCGTTTTGGGCGAGATGACTGTACCATGTCGAACGTAATAATAATAAATTTTATTTGCAAAGCCAAAATAAAGGATACAAACAGTGAGCTTAAGAACTAAGTAAATTGGCTGAATTTTGTATGCATACAGTAAGTGTCACTCAAACTAGGTAAAAACCTGTGCGATGAGAGTGAGTGATCTCGTTTTGGTAGCGACTTTAAAAATAATTCCAACCAGTTTCACAAACCTAAGCTCAAACATAGATATTAAATCCTAAGATTACTTCATATAAGGTGTTAACGTCTATCGCTATTCGCTAGACTGCTAGACAGCGGCGTCGATTCTGTTGTAAACACAACTTAACTTTATTTTAGTTTTACCCTGTCACTTTCTAATTCTTAAATTAAAATAGTGACAGCGACAACAAAGCTGATTATAATTCTGTCAAAGTGACGTATATTGCTTTAATTTAGACGACACCATCTATAGTATTTCCAACTCAAATTAAGAATAAAAGTAAACAAAGTATCATGCCTTTTTATTCAAAAACACATTTAAAAAATAAATTATATGTGTTTTCAAATTAGTTAAATTACTAAAACTATTATTCCATTATGTTGTCATTCCTAATAGCTAAAACAAAAATTAGAAACAAGATTTTCAATTAAAAGACATGAAACTTTGTTTTCCTTTATTCTAAAACTGAGTTGGAAGTACTATAGCATGCAGTCTTATTTTAGGCGTTTAACGTCACTTTGACAGGATTATAATCAGCTGTAGTGTTGGTTAGTGTCTCTATTTTAATTCAAACTAACCGCCCCGGCTTCGCACGGAAATTATCAGTGTTTCTCTACTATATTATGCTTGTTTTATACATATAAACCTTCGTCTTGAATCTCTCTATCCATTAACAGAAAACGCATCAAAATCCGTTGCGTAGTTTTAAAGATTTATGCATACATAGGGATATAGGGACGGAGAAAGCGACTTTGTTTTATACTATGTAGTGATAATAGAACGTGACAACACAAAACTAAAACAATTTAATCGGGACCAGTAAGAAGTTTCTTATACCGGGTTTAAGGGACAGCGTCCCGCAAACTGATAAAGGTTGTTGCTCAGTCAACGAAACTGAACAACTATCACCAGGAAATTCTTTCAGGAGATGGAAAAGAAACTTCCCATACAAAATTATCAACTCAATCAGACAATTAGTCGGGAAAATCATTTTTTTTATTACTTCCTGAAAAATAAAGTCCTGCTGATAATTGTTCAGTTCCATTGACTGAGCTACCCCTATCAGTTTGCGGGACGCTGTCCCTTACACCCCGTATAATGGCCCGTTTTGGGCGAGATGACCGTAACATGTCGACCGTCTTTCGCTAGACAGGAGCCGTATTTTTGAATCACTCGAATTATCTTTCGCATGCCAATTTGTATAGAAAACGCATGCAAACGTTACACTTTCGTATGCGCATTAGCTTTCGAGCGGTTCAAAAATACGACTCCTGCTAGATAGTAAGTACTGCGGTAAGTGTTGTGTTGAACTTTCTAGGTTGTATTTTTATTGCAGTGTGTAACGAGAATCACGAAATATTTTAGAAACTCTAATGAGAGACCACGGCTCCTGGAAAGAATCCGAAACGTTGGAAAATTAAAAATTAAATAAAACACAACTTAATATATAGTTTGATTAATATGAGTTACAAACGTTGTGCAAACGTCAGAAAACGTGTAATTGGAGATAGTTCTATAGTATTTCCAACTCAGTTTTAGAATAAAGGTAAACAAAGTTCCATATATTTCTATTCAAAGACATATTTCAAAAATTAATGATACGTGATGGCAAATTAGTAACATTACTAAAACTACTATTTCATTATGTTGTCATATCTAATAGCTAAAACTTATTTTGGAATTAAGATCTATGATTAAAAGACATAAAACTTTAATTACCTTTATTCTAAAACATACACACATATATATAATCACGCCTTTATCCCTAATGGGGTAGGCAGAGCGTCAACGACCCAAACAAAGGTCGTTGCACCACGTTTGACAAGTATTGAGGGTCATTTTAGATAGATCTAAATATTGCTGTAGTGACAGGTTGTCAGCCCATTGCCTACAATACACTGAAACCCTCGAATCCCTTAGGTGGTTTTTACAGCATGCCCGGGAGGAGATACAGCTGGCATATTCTATGGTTTTTTATTGCTTTCAGTCCACCATGGAAGCAAAATTCTAAAACTGATTTTGAAATACTGTAGCTAGATTACAGATTCTTGCATGATAAAGAAAATTAAACAAGTTTCAATCGAAACTATTTGACAGAGGAGGTACCAGTGCTAAATTAACAGTAGTAGAATACAAATAAACTATCGATTAGTTCACAAGTCAAACGATAAAATAGTCATATAAAAATCTAGTGCCATCTCAGATTGTTTCAATCCTAAAAAAAACCCGACTAACAAAACTCAGAAAACTGAGACATTTTAATAACAGTTTCTGCTTAATGTGATATCTATACTAATATTATGTAGTACTATTATATATTCTGTCCTAATATTATTAAAAAAAGGTTTGTATTTTTTGTGTGTATGTGTGTGTGTATGTATGTTTGTAACGAATAAACTCAAACTACTGGAATGATTTCAAAAAATTTAGAAAGCTATGTTCACCCTGAGTAACATAGGATATTTTTACATACATACATATAATTACGACTTTATCCCTAATGGGGTAGGCAGAGCGAAAACGACCTAAACTAAGGTCGTTCCGCCACGGCTAACAACGTTTTGAGGGTTATTGCTGGATTTGTAGGTATATTGCTGTGACAGGTTGTCAGCCCATCGCCTAAATTACAATATACTGAAACCCTCGGATCCCTTAGCTGGTTTTTACAGCATGCCCGGGAGGATATGCAGCTGGCCCATTCTATGATTTTCTCTCGCTCCCAGGCCAGCATAGAAGAATGAGCATGGCTATTTTTACCGCGTGGAAATATCTGTTCCCCACGGGAAAACTCAAATTAAGTAAGTCGCCGAGTAAAAAGCTAGTAGCTTATAGCTACATTCGAACAGTCAGCAAAGGCAGCATTATCTATAACTTTGACTGATGGTGATCAGTGCGAGACGAAAACAGTAAAATAACAAGCGGTAGTGATATTAATATTACCAAGCCAAGAATGTTTTAAATTTAAACCTTACAAAAATTTTAAAGGCTCATAAGTCAAAACCGAGGTTTTTGTTTCATAATAAGTTTTAAGAGTCCATCTTCATCAAAACAAAACGAAAAAAACAAGTCGAATGTCAAAGAAACTCTTGACTATTTGTCATAATCGTAAGTCTGTTTTTTGTCCTCCAAATTACTGTTGTTAGTGAAAGTGACAAGACAGAAAGCTGTATGGTATGGTATGCATCTAGCTTTGAATGTGTGTAAAAACAAGCCGCAATATACAACATACATAGTCCTTGTGAATTACTAGTTTGAAAATCAATAAAATGTTTATAATTTTAGTGTATCTGGGACATCCTACAAATACTAGATATTTTGACAACCTGTCACTACTAATTATTAAAATTAACAATCTTATTTCAAATGTCCCTCAAGGTTTGGCATAGAAATAGCAAAATTTACTCATTGACTGTTTTGACTCTTTGAATATTTTGTATTCAGCTACCTAATATAGTATAGGTATGGTAACCTAACCTAACTTAAAATTTTACCGAATCTTTTTGATTTTATCGGTAAATAATTTTAAAAAAGCAGTTTATTGACTCTATATTTTTTTAAGTAAACTTTTGGTCAAGAAACTTTAAACCACCAACCCCGCGTTTTGTTTAAAGGCTGACCCTTAGGCTAGCCTTAATGGCCTTAACCTACGCTGGCTTCTGAATAACCGTTAGTGCACTAAACATGCACATTACGGCCACAAGGACCGCATATATCACATAAACTACCCGCAGTTTACTTGCACATGTCACTCGGTCAATCGGTCAGGGGTCACCTTGTTTTATGACGGTCCCATACTTTTATTGCTGCTAACCGCAAGTGAAGGTTGTCGGTTCAAATAGCCTAGAATGTCGCCCAAATAACATGATGAATGACTGAGGCTAAGCTCAGAGTAAACTACATCTTAGGACAAAAAAATCTCGACTTGTCTAGACTGTATCATCCGACAGCTGGGTGAAAGCCGTCCTTGTCTTCCATTCTTCCCTGTTTTGGGCCTCAAATACTTTTTATTGTATATACTCGTAAAAAACTCATAGGTCACAATTATGGTTACGCCTATGTGGCTTTGTAAAGATAATTTCTCCAGGCCACTCTAGATATTGCCTTATTTTCTCAACTCTTTCCATACAAAATGCATGGGAAGTATTAGGGAAACTAGTTACAGTAACTGGCTCAATTGGGCAAAGGTCAGCGCATTTCATGATTTCACGGGCGATCTATGCCCCGGCATATACAATACGGCGAAGCTTTAAATGAACGTAGAGGGGGCGCTGTTCTATTGGGAGTACTGTCAAATTGTAAGGTGTAAGGGACAGCTTCCCATAAACTGATAGAGGTTGCTCAGTCGATGAAATTGATCAACTTTCACGAATAATTTATTTCAGGAAATTAAACATATTTTAATTCTGATCGAGGTGGTAATTTTGTATAGGTAGGGAAGTCAAATTTATGTTTTTCATTTCCTGAAAGTTGGTTCGTTGACTGAGCAACTCCGAAATCTGAAGGTGGCGGCGTTAGTTCCTTTTTTCGCCGCGTTCATATAAACCGTTGTCGTGCCGTAGCAGTAGCCGCAGCCGCAGACCGCGCGCTACCGTTAGCGCATGCGTAATGCCGCAGACTGCTCCACTGACGTAATGACATGCGTTCGCGCTTTATGGGCTGCGGCAATAGTTCTACTGTTTTGCCACTGAATATAAAAAGCTTTGATATAAAGGGTGTAAGGGAAAAAGTACCGAAAACTGAAGGAATGCTCAGTCAGCGAAACTAAAAAACTGTCACAAAGAAAGTCTTCTTGGAAATAGAAATTTGACTTCCTAATACAAAAATCGACCAGACAATAAAATTGGTACGGGGAATATTTTAAAATTCAAATCCCTGAATAGATAAGATAAGATAACATTTATTGATAACATTCGGTTACACGTCTTTTATTAACAATATAGTTAATAAAACATCATTGCATTAAACAGCATTAAGCGTGAGATTACATAAAATACAAATTAATATCAATATTAAAGAAAAATAATAGTCGTAATAATCAATATAAAATACATTATTTGTAAGGTGTCGGCGGTAGCGACAGAAAATCATTAAAATCATAAAATATTTCTTTCAATAGCGACTTTTTCAGTCTGCTTTTAAAAGTTGGGACAGAAGGTGCATTTCGAACGTTTGCCGGTAGCCTGTTATAAACTTTAAGGCCTAGGTGGTAGATATACCGTTCCGACTTAGCTAGTCTGATCGGGGGGGCAACCAGTTATAATATTCTTTGTAAAAGTTGTTAAAATAGACTGGACAACTGGTGTAACAGAATAAGGATAAAATTAATAGTTAAAACTGTGTCTGTGTACTGTGCTTAATAAGAACATTTATAAACAATCATGAACCATATAAAATGAACAATAGACTTTATAATAATACTGAATAGTGATAACCGAACAACATTATTCCAACACTGATAGGGCCTATCAGCATATATATGCTGCGATTCCTCAAAATAATAATAATAATAAATTTCGATTGCTAAGTAAATCGTTTCCGATTTTTGCACACCTTACACCTCTCTCTTTGTAGAGATAAGCTCACCTTTGTGAACTAAATTTAAGATTGTTTATTTATTGTTAACTTTTTTTACACAATAAAGAATATACTAAGTATATTCCTAGAATAATAAATAATGGCTAACGATGATACTATAGTGGTTCTACACAACTGTCCCACGTGGAGTGAATAGCTACTGCTTCATATGGGAACATGGGGCATTAGCTCGAACAAAAAGACGGTAAATCCCTCTTTAGTATGAGAAATTTATTACGGTTCATGTTCAGTGGTAGATTTTATCGAAACACTAAAATATTACTGTATATAAATTGCTGACAAGACTATATCATATTTTTATTATATCATGCTTGTTATGCGTTTATTTTTTAATTATATTCTGACAAAAAAATGTATCTGATACAAATCACAGACTAGAAAAAGTTAAGTGTTTGCGCGCTGAGAAAAGCTTGATTTTGCGTTTGCTTTTTTCGTCATATACTCTACATAGGTAGAGACATCAAGATATTATCCTATTAAGATTATAAAAAAACTTCTTCATACACCACTAGGTTCCCATGATAACATTCAGAGCGTAAGAGGAAGTAAAAGTTCTTAGTGCACATTTCTGATTAAACTCCACACAACATATTAAGGTTTCCGCCAATCATAACACGTCAGTCACGCATATTACAGGTTACTGTGTTTACCCTCTTGTTCGTTTGTTACCCGTCTGTCTTCGAGACTTGGCCTGTAATTTCCGTGTACCTACGTTAGTTTCTGAACTTTAACTGGCAAGCCGATCCATCATAGACGCAACATGAACAGCTGTTTCGGTTACATGTTTGCGAAAAGATTGACGAGCTATTTGCTAACATCGCAGACCACCGAACTGACATATTTATCGGTTCATTTTCCATTTTATTTGCTAAACTCCCAATCTCATTTTAAATAATATACCATCTAACACCTATATTTTACAGTACATAGTGTAGGTATTCTAAAAATAAATATAACAGCGAAACCAATTTGTGGCAAAGCAGAATATTTTTTATAATTTTGTCTACAACAGCGGTACTGTCTTAAATAAGACGGAGCATCTTTATTATTTGTTTAGTCCTACAATTTTCTGGAATAGCCGAGGGTCATAATCATGAGCTAACATAATACCGTCCTCTGTCCGTCTGATGTATACCTTCAGGCTATCGGACCCTTTATTCTCTTTGCCTTTGAATACTTCCTAGCATTTACTCTGAGGTAATTTTTGCTAGCTTTGATAAACGCTGAGCATTATGAAATATATAACAACGTAAATGTTACGAAATGCTATCATCTGGCTTTTGTAGCTTTTCTTCCATATTTCACTTGAACTACTGTTACTTATATGGGACATTCCCAGTGTGCAACCGTACCTTGCTGTCCCCCTATAGTATGAAACTTTGTTTACCTTTATTCTAAAACTGAGTTGGAAATACTATAGACTACTAACTATAGACGGCCAAAATGTTCAGTATCTTATCGGTGACCGCTTACTATAAGTCCATTCAAACCAATAATGCTTTATGGCTACGTTGTATTTTAACTAATATAAAGAGAATTGGCATTCAATTATTTACTGTCTAGTAAAATTCGACACGCTATATCACTACGTGATCACTACTATATAGCAAGTAAAGTAATAGTTGCATCTTATAGGTAAGTCGATACCACAAAGTCGTTGAGGCACATAAAACACTGTTCTTAAATAAAATAAAAAATATTTTTAGTAGCAACCCACTTACCGATATAGTGCGCCACTTTGATTTTATAGTGTTATTAAAGTCTTGTTTCTTTTGAGTATAAACAGGGATCCCAATATCCGAAAAGATTTAAAATTTGTATGGTCAAGCATAGGTATTTTGACTGCGTGTAATTATTTGGAAAATCTCTTTATTTTTTGTTATTATCGTCATAATATCGTAGAGTTGTGCGTTGATGTCTTTTGTATGGAAAGAGTTATTTTACTACTTCATCGAGCGCATATTTGCATATCATCGTGATTTTATAAATAAAATGACGCGTTTACCTATTATAAGTTAAACTGAGCACCAAATAAACAATCAACTTTGCTCGACGTTTCGATAGAGTTTTGTCGTGGTTGCGATCCCATCCGGATCATACAGGTAAATCTTAAACATACATGAGCGTGAAAGAACTTAATATAAAACACTTAATATTTTTTATTGCAAGTAATCTTTCAGGACGTCCCTCAAATGCCGGGACATCCGGCACCACACCGCTATCTTTGTCATAGATCGAATCAGCAGGAACGCAGACAATCTGAAGGGTTTATCTCCTCATCTCGACCAAATTAACTGCACGATAGAACAATGGCTGGCTCACAATATTAGCACTATACCGCTATCGGCCATCTATATTATGTTCATTGTTTACATGACGTACGATTCTCCATGTCGAATGTTGAATCGGAAAAATCGGTACAGTTGTCTCGTTATCTGGGTCGTCTCCTGACAAAGAAGCTACAGTCCACGACGAATGTCTACATAGATGCTTTGATAAAAATAAATCGAGCAGTTTTGCTATGCTGGGTAGAACTTAACTATCATATATACTTACTTCAAAATACCGTAAAGTTTGTACTTATTTAACGCGACTACGCTTAAGTGAAGAATAGTGGTAAAAATCCTGTAATACTTACAAAAAAAAGACGATCGTATAAAAAAAAAATATATAAGCTCTAATTAACTGCGGAAAATTGTAGAAATGCAAAATAGAAACTATGGCTCATTACTAGCTAAAATGAATATTTAAATATGATTACTCTCGCATGGGGTCTACATGGTCTGTAAATTATGCAGGTCTACATGAGGTCAATCCGAACGTGTGCTCTGATGGCACTGATACACCATCGTTTGAACTCAATGGATCTCGTGATCTACCTTACTTTCCTTTCGTTTTGTGCCCCGCTTCGAGTGACAAAGACTATTGTTTGAAATTAACCTTGAAAGGTGTTTGAAACTAAACTTCGAAAGAAAACAACTTTGTCAACTTTGAAAGAAAGCACGGCAAATGAAAGGATTTTCAAACTGTATTATAAAAAAATAACTTTAGGACAAGATAAATAAACAAAAATAAACGTTATGGAATGGCAAAACTATGTATTTGCAAAGCTATTCAGTATCGTCTCCCTTGCCTTATCCCATATCTCACGGCTACCTAATCTAGGGGATTGAACGGGGGTACTGGTTTTAACACAGAGCGACTGCCATCTAACCTCCGCAACCCAGAAGGGAAACCAGACCCCATCCTAGATTAGGTCAGAGTTTTCAAACTGCAAATGCTTAGCACTGGCCTCTAATATGGCTTAACGACTAATATTTACGGTATTAAACGATATTAACCGGGACCAACGGCTTAAAGTACCTTCCGAAGCACGGAAAAAGTGCCGAATAAACGTACATATGAAATTCGAAAACCGGAAAACACATTGGTGCGTCGTGGTATTCGAACCACGACCTCCAGCTCAGGAGGCAGCAGTCCTATCCACTACACCATCGGGCTCTACAATAGCAAAGCTATCATGGTTCTTTTATTCTAGCGTGTAGAATTTAACCAATCTCCTATGTGAATACCGCTGTAAAAGTTTTAAAATCAATAATTATATCTCTAATTACTTTTTATTATACATACCTACTTTAAAAACATTTTCGTATAAATATCAGGTACTTTCTCGCGCATGCTAAACTTGCATTACTTAAATAATTAACAATTAAATAGGTGTAATTAAATAGTTGTAACTGCAGTCTATAAACGGTTGCATTCTGCAAATGACCTTGTAATTTATAGACCCATTAAAATTAAATCCTATGTACCTAATTAATAATAACGGTTTTTCATGCTTACATGAAATTATAAGCTTAAGATTATGATCAAAACTTCTAATTTAATAGATATTTAATTAGCGTGCCGTGTGATGACAGATTTGAATAGCATCCCCCATATTGATCCATATCTTCACGTATGGTATCGTAAAATGCGGCTAAGGAAAAAAACAGGAAATGAGTACCATGCGTTTCCTGTAAACAAAACATATTTTTATGCGCTCTACAATCCATATACAACACGTCAATTTATAGGAGGCCTACTTACTTTATTTATTTATCGCTGTCATGGTGAGATTATTACTGCCTCCGTGGTCTTGTGGCTAGTGCCACTGACTCCCGATCCGGAGGTCCTAGGTTCGATTCCCAGGGGGAAAACACAAAGTTGATATTTGAAAATTTATCACTTTGTGAATTTTTCCCAGTTTGAATCACCTGATTGTCCGAAAAGAAAAAGATTTCGTGCTTCTGAGGGCACATTAAGCCGTCGGTCCCGGTCGCTGTCTTTGACAGTGGTCGCTACTTAAAACCATGTCAGAGGCCTGATAGTTGTGCTACTAGGCGGTTTAAAAAAAACTCTGAGACCAGGGTTCATCGGGTCGATAGACTTGATACCCACTCGACAGAAGAAGAAGGTGAGATTATTAGTACTTTATTGGACAGATTCAAAATATAATATTGCAAGATTGTGTTTTTAAAATATTTTCTACGTCCAATAGCTACCTAATGTTGTCCAGTGCACTATCAATAATATCACAAGCCCCAAGATTTCCATGTGAATAGAAGTACATCCCCGTCCTGCAATGAGACGTAACCAACGTAGTTATTAGGGACTTCCGCCTAGGATGCCAGGGATGTAGGTCACTTGTCCCTAAAGGATAAAAATCATGATGGCTTAAGCCCTTATATACCCATGTAAATACAAGTACATCTCCGTCTTGCAATGAGACAAACAAATGACAACAGAGCCTGCGACGACCGTTAGAACAATGTAGCTGCGTGCGCGCACGTACACCGCAGCATGTTAATTAGAGGCTACGCTATTAGGGACTTCGGCCTGAAAAGCCAGGGATGGATGTACGTAGCTCATTCCTAAAGGATAAAAACCCATCAATGATGGCTTAAGCCCTAAGATCCTCATGTAAATACAAGTACATCCCCTTCTTGCAATGAGACAAACAAATGACAACAGGGCCTGCCACGACCGTTAGAACAATGTAGCTGCGCGCACGCACGTTCGACGCAGCATGTTAATTAGAGGCTACGCTATTAGGAACTTCGGCCTGGGATGCCATGGATGTTCTCGTAGGTAGGTAGTTGTACAAGACAAGCATTGCTAAGCGCTCATTTGTATTAAACGCTTTAAATGTCTAGTGTAAAATGGTATTTTAATTGACAAGAGATAAGGAACTTTTACAAGCATTTTTTGATGTTTTTGAAACCTTGATAGGTCCGCCACTGACCACTAGATTACCAGGCCACTCAGAAAGTATTGCGATGAATAGTTTTTATATATGGCAGACTGGCCGGTTAGAATCTTTTTTGAAAATATGATTACTTGTAAGTAAAAATATGTGTTCCATTTTCAAAATTTCCCTCCGCATTTTTTGCGAGCCAATTCAAAGTATCGTGTCTTACTGAAAAATGGATCTGCGCCGGGAACATTTTAGAGCTATGATTTTTACGATTTCAAGTGTCGCCTGAAACCGGATGAATCGTTCGATAGACTTCAAATGGCATTTATGGATGAAAGCCCCTCCAAGGCAACCGTGTATCGTTGGTATAACGAATTTAGGCGCGGTCGACCAACCTTGGGGGATGAAGAAAGAAGCGGTCGCCCTTTGACGGCTATTACGGAAGAAAACGTGCTAGCAGTGAAAAATTTAATCCAAGATAATAGGCGAATTACATATCAGGAGATTCAGCACATATTAAAGATTGGATCGGGAAGCGTTCACGAGATTCTACATGGGCATCTTCGCGTGAGGAGGATAGTATCGCGCTGGGTGCCGCACTACCTCACCAACGCTCAGAAGCAGGCCCGGGTGGAATGGTGCCGTGATATGCTGAACAAATTTGAAGCAGGCTCGTCTCGGCGTGTTTACGACATCGTAACAGGTGATGAGTCCTAGATTTATCAATACGATCCAGAAACCAAGCGCCAGTCGACAGTTTGGGTGTTTCAAAATGAACCAACGCCTACCAAAGTGAAGCGATCTCGAAGCGGGGGGAAGATTTTGATCGCCAGCTTTTTTAATTTGACTGGCCACTTGGCCTCAATTCCCAAGCATTAACGCCGAATGGTATACTACCAAATGTTTACCAGAAGTTTTTTTCTGTTGTGAGCAACAAGCGACCAAACACAGGGCTCCGCGGACTACTGCTCCACCACGACAATGCGCCTCCACACACCGCGCTCAAAACGAGGGACTTCCTGGACAGCACACCAGTCAAACTCCTGGGTCACCCTCCTTACAGCCACGATCTAGCACCGTGTGACTTTTTTTTATTTCCAAAAATAAAAAATCAGCTCAAGGGGATACAATTTTCGTCGCCGGAAGATGCGCTGGCTGCGTTCGAGCAGGCTGTAAACGAGGTGTCTACGGCGGACTGGAAAAAGTGTTTTGAAAACTGGTTCAGACGCATGAATCTTTGTATAGAGGCTGGTGGAGAGTACTTTGAAAAGATTTAATAAAAATATATGTACCTGTAGAACAATTTTTTTTAGTGTCGCAAATCTTTCTGAGTGTCCCATTATGTAAAATTTAAAACAAAAAAATACATCGCTGTTTTAAATCATAACCACTACGCGTACGGTGTCGCGGGCACAGCTAGTTTTAAAATAAATTACTACAAAAGCTGAGGTAAAAGAAGGTATTTTCCCTTTTTCCGATTTCGGAAAACCTAAACAACCCTTTATCCGTTTTGCAGAAGTCATATGCCAAATGTTATAAAAAAATCTTTATGCCGTTTAGGCTTTGATAAATAGTTTATCAAAGCGTTTAGGCCTGAAAAGCTAATAAACAAATCAGAGAGTCACTTTCGCTTACAATTGTATCAGCATGGATACAACATATTAAAACGTTTTACGAAACACATACTAAAAGTTGTTAGTTGTTTAGCAATACCGACATAGTTCAAACAAGACTTAAATATGAAAAACATTGTCATGTAAATCCAGGCAAGAATGGCATAGTTAGAGGTAGTACTATTATAAATTCTGTGGTTAGAGGTAACTCATACCGTTTTACAACTTTGAACTAAGCAGAAACTGTAACCAAGATACTTACTTCGTTCTTAAGCATAGACGGCTAGTAAATTTTATAATTGATACTCGTAGTAATATTTAGTGTGTTTTCAAAAATATTGGTTTCAAGAATTCTCCATGGCCTGGGAGCGAGAGAATAACATAGAATATGCCAGCTGCATTTCTTCTCGGGCATGCTGTAAAAACCAGCTAAGGGATCCGAGGGTTTTAGTATATTGTAATTTAGGCGATGGGATAACCTGTCACTACAGCAATATACCTACAAATCTGTCTTAAATTAACCCTCAAAAGTTTGTCAGACGTGGCGGAACGCCCTGTTTAAGTCGTTTACGCTCTGCCTACCCCATTAGGGATAAAGGCGTGATTATATGTATGTATGTGTATTTAATTAAAAGATATGTTTTCGTAAAATTTATGTGACAGATTCGCTCAAAAACAGATCGATATATTTAACACATGATACTGTTAACAATAATGTATGTTCAAAAGGAGAATAATCTAGGACGTGCTTAAACATTATTGAATCGTAAAAACCGACAAATTTAGTATTAGTATTTAAACGCTCTGACCCTTGTGGTGCACTATAGCCGTCCATGCCGTCAGAGATTTATCGTTTGTACTTAGCACACATACTTGCTAGTGTGAGCACGGAGAATATAATGGTACCGAACAACTCGTATATCATCTCCCTAGCCTTATCCCGTATCTCACGAGGTAGGCTTCCTAATCTAGGGGATTGAACGACCTCCGCAACCCAGAAGGGAAACCAGATTAGGTCAGAGTTTTCAAGCCGCCAATGCTTAGCACTGGCCTCTGATATGGCTAAAGACTTATATCTACGATATTAAAGGTTATTAACCGGGACCAACGGCTTAACGTGCGTTCCGAAGAAAAACACATTGGTACGTGATGAAATTCGAACCACGACCTCCGCTCAGGAGGCAGCGGCCCTATCCACTACACCATCGGGCTCTCTTTAACTAAAATATCAAGTAGCCAAAAATGGCCTTAAGATGGCCAAAACCGTCTGCAAAACGGACAAAGGCTTTTTTAAGTTTTCTGAGGTCGGGAGAAGGGAAAATATCTTCTTTTAGATTGAAGATATTTGATTCAAAGATATGTTATCGTAAAATTTATGTGACAGATTCTCTCAGAAAAAAACAGATGTACCTATTTAACACATGGTAGTGTTAACACTATCATGTATGTTCAAAAGGAGAATAATCTAGGACGTTCCTAAACATTATTGATGTATCATAACATACATACTTACATATAATCACGCCTTTATCCCAATGGGGTAGGCAGAGCGTAAACGACCTAAACAAAGGTCGTTCCGCCACGTCTGACAAAGTTTTGAGGGTTATTTTAAGATGGATTTGTAGGTATATTGCTGTAGTGACAGGTTGTCAGCCCATCGCCTAAATTACAATATACTGAAACCCTCGGATGCCTTAGCTGGTTTTTACAGCATGCCCGGGAGGAAATGCAGCTGGCATATTCTATGTTTTTCTCTCACTCCCAGGCCAGCGTGGAAGTATTGTATCATAAAAACCGACAAATTTAGTATTAGTATTTAAACGTGCACCTTTGTGGTGCACTATAGCCGTCCATTCCGTCAGAGATTTATCGTTCGTACTTAGCACACATACTGACTATATTATATTATATATATAATAGTATACCGAACAACTCGTATAGTTAATGTTTATTGCATAATGTTGCAATAAACTGCAAGGCAAAGTTCATTGGACTACATTCTGGAGCTTATACGTTCATCAATAGCGGTAGTATTGGAATGTCAACTTCATCCGGATAAGTAATCGAAACGAACTCTTATCAATTCGTAGCCAAATATCTACGAAAAAGAAGATCGAGGTATTCCGGTAGGTACCCGCCTCGGTAATTCTACGAATTTATTTTAATTGTTACCTTCCCAAACGCTTCCAGTACAATACTTACAACTAAAAAAACATTAAGTTGAACATATAAAAGTCGCTTTATAGCAATAAATCACATACGACACGATTACTCTATCGATGTATAAAACGAATGACAACAGTTTAAACGGCAATAAATCTGTTTTTATAGCGATAACAAGCATAACAAGGTAAAAAAAAAACATCGCCTCGTTTCCGATAGTAGGTTCGGATCGGAATTGCAAGCTCCGTTACCTAAGGTTACGGGTGCGATGTGGGAAGAGTGTGAAATATTGGCGCCGCCACTACGCTAGCGGTAACAAAGTCATTGTTTGCACACAATAGGGCTGCCGGCTTTGTTTAGGCATTATCAAATTTCTTATCTGTAAAGGAATCTGATTTTAGATGTACACTTTGGGTAGTGATTAGTATAGCATATACCCTTGAAACTACAAAATTAAGAGTCCAGCAGTGAATTATTGTAACAAATGAATTTTGAAAATTGTTCATGTCGTGTTATCCTACCCCGTCGGATTTAGTGATTAAAGTTAGGGAGTGAATTTGTGCGTGAAACTACCTTTTTTTCAATGCTTGGTGACGATATCAATCACGGCTATTCTCGTGTACCAATAGTAAAATCTACATGAACAAGAAAAATTTCAATACCTAAGTGAAGGTAGGATGTAAGTAATATTCGGCAGCCCTATCTCAATCGCATGTTACTCGTTACGTAAAAGGAGGAGCGTGCGACAGATGTCGGCGCTCCCGTTACCAATACCTTGGCTCTTGGCGCAATATAGTCATTACAATGATTACAGTTCTCAACCTAAGCACTTGTCTTGTACTGCTTAGCAACTTGTAATTGTTGCTGGCCTATTTGCGCGGCTTACTGTACCTGGTTATTGTGAATAGGTTTCGGTGGGATTCACGCGATGTTCTATACTTGATTAATTGAGGGTACCGTTTTATCGACGCTTAAGTATAAGTACATAATTTTAATGACAATGTTTAATTATGGAATCTGATGAACGACACGCACTATCCCGTTTGATGTCGCACTTGACTCAAGTGGGGCAGTAACGCACGTGGCTCATCCTGAGATAATTAATCTTCCATCGTATTGTATCATATGCGCTAGCTAGCGTCCTTTACGGTGAATCCTGTCGGCAGATGAGCAGATAGATTTTAAGATATGCAACCATCATCTCCACAAACTCACTAACAAGAGACTGCTAGACTACAGAAGGCAGTAAGACTGTCATACTGCGATATGAAGCCATGAAATGGCAACTAAAATGAGCCCAAATTCTCATTTTCCGCTATCTTGTGCTATCATGGCTTTACTCCACACCACGTATCGATGCGATGCCTCGTATTCTAATATACCGGGTGTAAGGGACAGCGTCCCGCTAACTGGTAGAGATTGCTCAGTCAACGAAAATCGGGATATTCATTCAGGAGAGGGAAAGAAAATACCTTCCCAAACAAAATGACCACCTCGATCGGACAATTTGTATGGAGAACCAAATGTTTTTTTTCTGTTTCGGAAATTCGTAATGCCTTAGAATATAGTTCAAATCAGCGCCGCTATGGCGTGGCGGTTACGTCCGTGACCGCGTCAGAAATGTGCGAAAAACGCACAGAAACGCTAATTCCATAAAAACTACCGAGTTGGATTAAAACAAGCTGTTTTGCGATTTTAGATAATCATAATACGGATAATTTCCCGGAGGAACCGTGCAAGCGCTCGCTCCTAATAGTTTAGAAGGAATATCAAATTTACTGATAAAAACAGCTTTACTTCCAGATTTTTTAGCATACTTATTTACGAACTAGAATATTTTTAAATGTTGCAATTGCACGCCGTGAACTAATTTCTCAGATGTATATCTTTTTTAGAATTTTCTAAAGATTTGTTTAGGAGAAATAAGCTCTTGAAAACAACCATTTGCCGGGACCAATCGCAATTGCACTTCTGCTTGGCAGCAAAAATAAGTGCAATAGTGGTAATTCCCTATGCAAAATACACCTAAAATTCTGTAATAAAGTTATGTACCTATGTTGTGATGGTCTCTGGCTGGAGATACAAAACGTCGGGAAAAGGAACTTCAATTATATTTTTCAATGTCTTTGTAGGCATGCTCTCAACAAATTATCGCGAATAGTTATTACGTTACTAGCTGATTTGCATGATACGCTACTTTAATTAGTGTGTATAAATATGAGAACTACTTTCATCAGATAATTAACTAATAAAATTAATTTAATAATACGAAACGAGCAATTAAGAATCAGGTGTGACGAAAATAAACAAAAACAGCTTTCTTTATTCTAGTCCTCGCGTTTTGGATTCAAGAAGAAAGTTTGAAAGTCGTAACATTTTGAATAAAATATTTTTTTTTGCTTGGAGGGCCAAGGCTGTTTAAAACAATGGAAAGTGTGAAGTTTGTATTACAAACTTGAATAGTAGTAGATAATATATGTACGAATAGTTTATTTAGATAAGTACGACCTATCCTCTTCAATAAATTAGTACCTATTTTAAAATATTGGAAAACATTTTATGAATGACAATTTCTGTAGTAAAAGAAGAAGAATTTCGCCTCTAAACTTATCCAGAGACGAAATTCTTAAACATAAAACATAAAAATACTTTATTGCACGTAAGAATACAAATCATACAACACAACAGATCACAACAAAAAACAAGTACAACATAGGCGGATTTATTGCTAAGGTAGCAATTTCTTCCAGGCAACCTTAAATTTAAATTCTTCTTCTTTCTCTTAAGGTATATTTAGAGACTATCAGAAAATAACTTATATCAGAGAAAATAAATGTTTGATTTTATCAGTCCTATCCAACGATACCCCCAAGACTTTCATTCGCAGGATCCGCTACTACAAAATACTTAAATAAGTACCTATTGCAATTAAATACAGTATAATAAATAAATAACTGAAAAGAATAATAAGTTATTTCATACGTAAAAATCTATCGTAATCCTATAGCGGTGTGCCTGAAAAAAAAAACAGTAACTTTCCGCACTTATGCGTCCGTAATTATCATTATCACGTATGCGGCATGGCAATGAAACCACCATAATTACGCCAAATATCTATGAAATAATAATATGTAATAGTGAATAGATAATATCACAAATAATGAGTGCGCTTACCGTCATCCGCATTAATTTCAGCGATGGGGGACACGTACGATATTTTTAAAATCAGTCCAATCACGAATAACTTTACTCGGAAAATCATTCTGACCTTCGTATATTTTTCACATTAATTATTTTTCATAATCTTTGCCAGAAAAATTAAAGAATCAAAACGAAATTACAAAATTGAACAGAAACTTTTTAAATACTTGCGATGTTTTCGTGTTAGCGATCGCGTACGAATGCGCGGGAGTGGATGCGACGCGCGCGTGAGCTCTCTTGCAGCAGTACTGCGACTAACCAAACCAATACGAATACGACAAACGCTCAATAGGTATAGCGCTTACTACACCTTCAAAATCTGAGTCAGCATTCAATGCAGCTTAGTTCAGGCAGGTCATTTCAAGCAAGACCAGTGCAACAGCAATGTATATTAAACCAGAGCCTTTAATTGTCATACTATTCTGTGGTAAGGTGTAATAAGCGTTTATTGCATTTGCCGGTAAAGCCTGCATTTTTGGATGACACGGTTAAATTATTTAGTGTCTCTAAGTATAGGTATTAGTTGGTGTGGTTATTGCATATTTTACGATTAAATAAATGAGAGGCTGAGATAAGTTTAATTAATAACTGTTAAGATAATTATTTCTCGGTAAATCCTTGTTGGATGTTCGTTCAAAACCAATATCATCGAAAAATTCAAATCTGATATGACAAGAAAATTGAGGAAGATCGTAGGCCAAAAGGACGGTTTCCATTTGGTCAGTTGGAGTTCGAATGGAAAACGGCCAGTTGGGCGTCCTGTGTATAGCTGGATTGACGAAGTCCAGGAAGACCTGGGAGCACTTCAGAAGGCCGAATAGGGACATGCTGCCAAAAACAGCGAACAATGGCGAAAATTGGGTGCCAGAAAACAAAAACTGAAGTAAATAAATTGTTGTTAGATACTTTGAAAATAAATGTATTGTAATAAATAAGCTATGGTCACAGAATGTATAAATAGCACAGAATATATAATAGTACCTACTAGTTATGTAGGATGTTACAGTTACAGGGTGTTTCAGTAAAGTAAAAGGAAAAATAAGAAAAAACCCAAAGCAGAAATAAATAAATCATAATACCTAATCGATATTTATGAAGATTCTAAGAGCTGCGTCCCGTCTGGCCGCCGCGCTATAACCGAGCCCTGCGGCATTCGTTATATCGTGGCGGCCAGACGCAGCTCTGGGAATCATTATAAATACCTACCAACTACTGTTTTTATTTATTTATTGAGTATTTTTAATAAATTTAATAGGCTCCTTTTACGTTTCTGAAACACCCCCATCCTATGGCAGGCAATTAAATTAACACCCTGTATAGATTGTAAGCACGTTGTAATTGTAACACAGGCAATGCAGTACCGATTCCATCTTTCAGATCACTGGCATAAAACGAGCGATTGTTGTTGTAGTAAAAGAGCAATAAAACTCACGACTTCTAACAATCGAACGTAAAGTTTTCCTTTTACGGTGTTCAAATTTATAGTAAGTGCTGACTTCGTGTGCTCTTATCACACGCACCCCCGAGCCTGAGGTCCTGCACATTACACAAGCAAGCGCCATATTACAAACAAAGCGCGCCGATGCTATCGCACATGCGCTTTGCGGCGGAGTGTTACCCACAATCTAGGGGAAAATTCCCCTAGATTGTGGGTAAAATTTATCACACTTATGAGAATGTTTAGGGAATGTTAGGAATAATACATACATACATACATACAGTCACGCCTTTATCCCTATGGGTAGGCAGAGCGCAAACGACCCAAAAAAAAAGGTCATTCCGCCACGTCTGACAAAGTTTTAAGGGTTATTTAAGATAGATTTGTAGGTATATTGCTGTAGTGACAGGTTGTCAGCCCATCGCCTAAATCACAATATACCGAAACCCTCGGATCCCTCAACTGGCTTTTACAGCATGTTCGGGAGGAAATGCAGCTGGCACATTCTATGTTTTTCTCTTGCTCCCAGGCCGGCATGGAAGGAATAATATTAGGGGATATTTAGTGTAAGAAAATGTTGTATAAGAATTACAAGAATTTCAAAATGCACGTTTTGTACCTATTTGATTCAGCGATAAATTGTAAAAAGTGCTTCTTAATTGAAATTTTACTAGCAGACCGGGGAAAGTCGCAATTTATGAGTGGCAACACTGCCCAGTGATCATTGAATTCCCTAGATATTCTACCGATTCTGGCCGCACAGCACAGCCCACAGTGTAATAGATGTAGTGAAAAATAAATGAAATCGTGAATAAAGAACAATGGGCAACCAATTCAAAAACATGGCGGTTATCGCCTGTCTAAAGACGTTTCTCTTTGCCTTCAATACTCTCTTCTGGGTAAGTTAAGTCCTTCCATTTGGGTGAGAGCTGAAAATCAGTGTTGCTCTTTATGAGCTATAATACACTGAGCTTTGACCCTCTGCATCACTTCAGCACATATTTAACAGAATGTAGGCACTAGTTTGTCTTATTTTTGTCGTGTCTTTATTTATTTTCATCTCTTCTTTCTTTGTGTTTACCTTTTGTTTTATGTGGGATGTTTTTTATGCAATAAACCTTTTATCTATCTATCTAAATATCAGTAGGATACAACAAGTGAAACAAGACGAAGGAGTTTCAGCTTTGTAGATTTTGTTTTGTCAACATTTTATACAAATATTTTTATGTGATATCATTATGAATTTTATTTTGCTAATTTCAGAGGCATTTTAGTCAGTAAATGGAAATGGCATGTATAAAGTCAGCAAATGTTTTTAACTACTTGTTGAATTGTGATCAATAACGTTACGTCGCTTTGTGAACAAACATTTAACAAAACAAAATTATTAAAAAAATGTATTTTATGGGGTAAAAATACCACCAAGACCGTCGTCGTTATTGCCATAGTCTGACGTTTGCAAAATTTTGAGAAATATGATAAAATAATTTAGAATGGAATATACATATTTTCAATTTGGACCTTTCATACTAAAGACTCGATCAGCTGACACTTTTATTTAGTGGATTAATCCAATAAAAAGTACCTAATTATTTATTATTAACTATTATTAAATGAGTTAAATTATTCGAACGTTATATTTAAGTGATAAGTAATAAAATTATCACTCAAATCAGGATATAGTCCATCCACGTAACCCCAGTTTAGATAAAATATCTACATAAAGTGAACCATCATGTTCATAATCTCTTCATAGCGTTATGAGCACGTTTCCACCGGGTGCGATGCGGGGCGGGCTCTTTGATAATTATTAAGTTTTGTTCTTTTTCATTGTTGTTGTTTTTATTTTATTTTATTAGTCTGTATTGTAAATGTTTCTGTACTTGAATAAATCAATATTTTATTTAACTAAACATATACATACCTTCATGAAATAGTTTATAAGAGTCGTATTTTTGAACCGCTCGAAAGCTAATGTTGCTCTTTCGCATGCGTATTTGATTCGAGTTTTAAGAATACGGCTCCAGTTTGGTTACGACAGTAGAGGAGGTATATACCCCAGGTATCACCTGAATGTCTGTCAACTAATATTGCGTGCTACGGAGGGCACGTTAAACCATTACCTAGTGTTCTTTACGCAAACTGTATCAGAAGGATAAACGGTTTAAGAATTTACCATACCACCACTTTAAAAAGAGAAAGAAGGATTCATCGGGTCGATTGACTAACCTAATCTAACCTAACCCACTTATTACGGTGTGTAAGTATGTTCCGGCGACTCCCGAGCGAGTAATTTATTACCGCATTCTATAAAATAATATGACTTTCAGGCTTTACGAGTCTGAGTGAAAGAGGAATTATTACCACAGCAATTCAGCATGTTATTGCCCTTTCACTTCAGCAATGTTCGATATGTTAAGTATAAGTACCTTGTATGGCTATCACTATTTAGAGGACTTGTTTGTTGTGTTTTGTTTATTACCGATTCAATGTTTCTATTTCTAAACATTTCAATTCAAAACATTTAGGCACTAAATAAATGTCTGTATGAAAGTACCAAAACAACGAAACGAACACAAACGAAAATAAATGCATTCTCTATTTCGATTTTCGAAATGTCCCATTTTTCCTGCCTATGAGGATAGTGCGTAACATATATAAGACATACCTAATGGTTCGAAATAGAAAATGCATTTATTTTCGTTTGTGTTCGTTTCGTTATTTTGTTACTTTCATACAGACATTTATTTTAATAAAGCCTGAAAGTCATATTATTTTATAGAATGCGGCATTACATATAAAGTTCAACTTGAATTGAAAGTGATAGATACCACATCCAATATTTAAATATTCCTTACCTCTCCAGACGTCAGGTTTAGTCCTCCTCACGGTGGGACTATGGGCGGAGTTCGACCTCTACAAATACATAGAGCTGTCTCCAGAGTTCTCCGGAACCGCTCCTCATGTGATGATCGGCATCGCTTGTCTAATCATCGTCGTCAGCTCTGTCGCTTTCTCCTGCATCATCAAGGGGCAACCAGTGCTGCTTTATATCGTAAGTTCTAAGATATATATATGTATATATTTATATGATAAGACCCTACAAAAATGGAGTTATAACCAGAATTCTTCAGGACCACTCTACATGTAAAGATCGGCATACCTGGCCTCATTACAAGTACTTACTTTACATAAGTACTTAGTTTAGGCACTTTAATATAATTATTATTTAGATATCATCATCTCCCTAGCCTTATCCCGTATCTTACGGGGACGGCTACCTAATCTAGGGGATTGAACGAGGGTACTGGTTTTTACACAGAGCGACTGCCATCTGACCTCCGCAACCCAGAAGGGAAACCAGACCCAATCCTAGATTAGGTCAGAGTTTTCAAGCCGCCAATGCTTAGCACTGGCCTCTGATATGGCTTAACGACTAATATCTACGGTATTAAACGACCAACGGCTTAACGTGCCTTCCGAAGCACGGAAAAAGCGCCGAATAAACGTACATATGAAATTCGAAAACCGAAAAACACATTGGTACGTGGTGGGATTCGAACCACGACCTCCCGCTCAGGAGGCAGCGGCCCTATCCACTACACCATCGGGCTCTATTATTATTATTATATTCTATAATTATTATTTAGATAATTAGCGAGTATACAGTTTTATAATCAAATGCGTAACGTGTTTATTACTATTGCATAAATTGTATCGTATTCTGTGATTCTACCTAACCTACATACCTACTAACTTATACTATGTATCTAACCTACAACTAAGAACATAATAACCATGAATCATGTAATCTGAATAATAATAAAATAAATGAATTTGAATTACCGTCGCTCCACTGAAGCTCCTCCTTGCTCTATATGTAGTAGTCTACCGCCCCGTACCGCTTTGTAAAGCCATCAAGAGATACCTTTAGCACAGTGTTGATTATGGATGACCAAGGTATATTACTTATCTAAAGACGACTTTTTCGTTTCACCCTTTATGATTTACCGTATGCCGAAAAGTTAAAAAAAAATCGCCAAAGCACCGCGGCAGAAGTTTCAAAACAATATAATTTTCTATTCCAGTACGCAGGTTTCCTGGCGTGTATCTTCATGATGGACGTGGGAGTGGGCATGTCGGTGGCCTGCTACCGAGAAACCTTCGCGAAGGGTCTTCACGACGGCCTCACCAGTACGCTGACGTCATACAACCCCCATAAGGCCAATTTTGACTTCGCGCAGTCCACAGTAAGGACAACCAGTTTACTTCTTCTTCTTCTTAGCGAGTGGATTCTCGAATCGAACAACGACCCGATGACCCCTGGTGTCAGAGTTTCAAACCGCCTAGTATCACAGCTATTAGGCCTCAGATATGGTTTTGAGTAACGACCACTATCAAAGACAGCGACCGGGACCGACGGCTTAACATGCCCTCCGAAGCACGGAATCCTTTTTCTTTTCGGACAATCAGGTGATTCTGCCTGCAATGTCCTTAACCAAACTGGGGAAAACTTTACAAAGTGATAAATTGACAAATATCAACTTTGTCCCCCCCCCTGGGAATCGAACCCAGGACCTCCTGATCGTAAGCCTCTGGCCACTAGACCACGGAGGCAGTGGCACCAGTTTACTGCAGGAGCGCGTAGGGGAACTTTAACTCCACCGTGATTAGGACAGTCCTTGTCCGACCCGACGAAATTCTTGAGTTCTTTAATTCTTCAGACATTTATTTCTACATCTTTCCAACAGCTACATTGCTGTGGGGTATCTAACTACACGGATTGGATGCGTCTGTCTCCACAACGCGTGATCCCGATATCGTGCTGCGTCGACCCGGAGCGCTGCGTCATCGCAAACTATAACGACGTCTACCAAAGAGTGAGTCCACATGAATCCTGAATTAGAAAAACTATGTTACTACCTACTACTTCCATGCTGGACTGGGAGAGATAGAAAAACATAGAATGTTCCAGCTGCCCTTCCTCCCGGGCATGCTGTTGAAGTCAGCAAAAGGGACTCGAGGGTTACAGTGTATTGTAATTTTAGGCGATGGGCTGACAACCTGTCACTATAGCAATACATATTACAATCTAAAATTGACCTCAATTCTTGTCAGACGTGGCGAAAGCGCCTTTTACGAGGCGTTAAACGCTCTGCCTAGCCCGTAAGCGATAAAGGCGTGATTTATGTATGTATGTTACTACCTAATTTTGTTTCTGGTCTAGTCCCTTATCATTTTGTTCTCATCCGAGATCTTTACCACAGATGTAAGCATTTGTGTTCTGCATTTATTCTTGTTTAGTAAAATACAAAATTACGAAGATTTGTAGCTATTGAAAGAACATGCGACCTTCATAAACTAACGATATTGTGTCGCCTGCGCTACTTAGAGGTGGAGGCGATGAAACCACAACATTTCGCGGTCTTTTAATGAAACCATTTGAAACTAAACTTTCGCCATTTAGGCATCTATGTGTTTTTTAAGTTTATTGTAATTTAACAACAGGAAAACTTATGCCGTTTTTTTTTTTGTGTTTATCTTTATCACGAAACCGAAGTGTCTAGCAGGTTTTTAAAATCAAAAAGCCTTTCAGAACTCATTAATTCTATTGTTCTAAGTGGAAACTGATTTATCTTTTGTTTAATGTGCTTTCAGGGATGCTACGAAGTCATCCTGGAGTACCTAGAGAATAACATGGACATCCTGCTCGGCATAATGATTGGCACAGCCCTACAGCCGCTTATTGGGGCAGTGATGTCGTGCGTCCTCGCGAGCTTCATCAAGAGATCTAAATATGACGCCATGGACTAAACCAGACACTAGAAATATTTGGGGAATCTAGTTGCACTAACTGCTTACGATAAAGAACATAAAAGGGAATAAAACAATGGAAACCAACATTTTTATGATTTGGACTTGAACCCATGGCTACGAGGTTTCGTACTGCCAGCCAAGCGAAATTATTGTAGATATAGCCTCAAGTCAAACCTTTCAGTCAGAAAATGGTAAGTGATAACTAGTTTTTTATGTAACCAGTTAGAGTAACCAGTTAGACCCGATAATCTATTCAATCAGCCTATGAAAGCTATTAAAATGTTGCAATATCTTGAATCTCAATTATACCAACTTTCATGACTGAAATTAAAATTTAAAATGTGTATCAAATTATTTACAAATAGAAATGTACCTCTTTCAAATTCTAATATTTAAGGTTTATATTACTTGAATATTTTTGTGTATAGTCTAGTGTTTGAAATGTTAATAAATCTGAAGCAAATATGTGGTAGTTTTATTTAAAGAAATGTGTTTAATTTAAATAATTTATTTCCTAAGTCAGCTGTAAGCAGCTTTGAGATTAAATAACATGAATCACATATACTTTTAGCTATTAATTAGTCACTATCTGAGCTATTACCCTTATCGGTTTTAGTTTCAGCGGGTGTGTCCTGCTTATAATGTCTGTATTCAGGCTTCAACTCCCACATATTTTTGTGAGGGTTTTTCAAATTATAGTTGCAGACCTCTTTCAGAATCTCCTTAAGGTAGACTATAGGTTGCCTCGTGATCTGTAACAATATTAGCAATAAAATGCATGACTAAAATCCCAAGGCATTGCACAATGTTTCTGCAATTGCAAGTAATAATTGCACAATATTATTGGACTTGTAAATTGTGCTTTTTTGCAAATATGCAACATTTCTTGATAGTGAATCATCTATTCAAATTATTTTCACATAATTATCGTGTGATATGCTTATTTAATAATAATTTTAAAAAAGTACCTTTTGTAAATCTTTAATATTGTAATACTGATGTTTCTCGAATGCAGCAAACAGCATGTTAAGCACTGCATCCTTGTCATCACGGGCCTTCTTGCCTTCCGCTTTCTTCTTTTCCTGGTACTCAATCTGAAATATAAAAAAATAAAGGCAATACTTAAAAAAAAAAACAAATGTGTTACCTAAACTTACCAAAACATTTCTTTTTATGTTTGTTAGAACAGTGAACAATGAACTTTGTGACGATTCTTTACTATAGACTGGAAAATAGCTAAGAAACTTACATTGTGCTTATGATCAGAAATAGGCTTGAAGTTCTGGACTATTCTATCTAGTTGCTGGACCTGTCTCTGAGGCATAGTTGCTTTTCTTATGGATTCAGCTTTCAATTTGTAATATGTGGGGTCAGCATATGGCCTACATTCCAGCTTTTGTACTATTCTCCCTTCCATGTACAGCTTCTCAGCTTCAGGGACCACTGCATCTGGATTTGATGCTGCAAATATTATTATAATTATTATTATTTAATAATAGGCGGGCGAGCAGCCACAGGCTGATGTGCCTATATCTAAGCTGGTGTGTATCAGTTCATGTTAGTTTAAGTCACTTCACTACATCACGTTCACAATGTCTGTCACGTGTTTAACCACTTATCAAGTCTGTTCTTAAAACTGTTAACTGATGGAGCATCCATCACTTCCTGTGGCAACTTATTCCACTGTGTTAGAACACAATTGTTGAGGATATGGTATCCAACGTTGGTGTTGGATCTCCAACAAGCTAACTCTCTATCATTGAAAATATGTAAATATTTTCTTATAAATTAATATAGAAGTAGAACTGAACTGTTTATCTTGACGTCAGAGATGTGAAAAGGAATTCTTTCGATTTAAAGACCTGTTAAACTAGTAACATATGCCGGAGGGGAGCCAATAATGTACAGCCATGATATTTGACAACCCGATAATGTACATGTGTTCCGTACTAGAGAGGCCACAGTCACGGATATGGTTGTGTTTAGGTGTAGAACCTGTACGAGAATGTACCATTATGTACCAGAAAACAAAAAGCTGTACCTTTATTATTTCATGAGTTATAGAACATTTTTGGTGGCTCTACCCGATGGATCGCATAACATTGGCTTCGTAATACCGGCCTGTATAATCCGTGGTCGTACATTAACCAGACTCTACAGGAGAGTAACTAAATAGAGTATTCAACTTACGTGCTGCATGAGAAAATACTCCCAAAGACTGCCTCGTGACATTTGACACATCAAGTCTATGTTCTTTCGGTACTGGCTGTTCGCCTGGCTCCTTCAAACATAGAACCGCCTCTGAGAGCGACAACTGCACCTGAGCTCGCTGGCCAGGTACCCTGGATATCTTCAGCTTCCCCACTTCAATATTCCCAGACGCTTTTTCCCATTTATTCGCAATATATTTCGGTACCTTTACCAACCAAACACCTCTTCCTGTGTTCGACAAATCCAAGTCACGGTCTATTTGAGGAATAGGACTCGGGGCACTCATTTTTATATTTCTAGGCAGGTGCCTCCCCAACAAGATGCAACAAGCAAATAAATACAATTATTTATTACAAAGATATGTTAATTTAAGTTAATCTCGATTAATGGCTTTCAAAATCACAAAATCCTTTCGTCAACTTTTGTTATCACAACTGTCATGTTTTTTTTTCCAATTCTACAACTGTCATGTTTGGAGGTTATAGTAGAGATGGACACATTGTTAGATATACTACACCACCACCTCCTAAAAAACCGCAATGTCGTATGATATAAAAAACCGGTAAGCCCTAAATTGCGGCACATCCCTAATACATCAAAATTAAAAAAAAAACTGAATGTCACAGGTGTCAAAAAATTGTGAATTCGCTCGACTCGAACAGATTTTCCTGAAATGTTTCTATTATTTTAAAAATAACATTAGAATAAGCTTTATAAAAATGAGCATAAATAAAGTACTAAATAATTAATGAATATCTTATGTGATGTAAAACCATGTTTGGGTATAGCAAAGAAGCTGTGAGAGTGAAAGTCAAGGTTTGTATTGTTAAGTTTTCTTGTTGTATTTATTTCATTTAGAAGTCCACTTGAATAATGAGCTTCTGAGTCACAATAATGAGTTACTGGTCACAATCATTTAAAAAAGAAATAGTCCTGTTATAGAATTTGTGTGAAATGATGAAGTAGATTAAATTAGGTTTGCTAAAACATTAACATGAATGTCGTATCTGATTCCTGTATAACTATCATTTATACCCTTTGTATGTTACAATCGACATTATTTCTATTCTATACAGAAATGTGAAGGGAAACTACAACCGGAACTAAGAAAGTTCTCAGTTGATCCTCAAATAACATCGTTGGAAGTGTTGCAAAGCATTTTGGTGAAAGCATTTGATATAAAATCCGATTTTACACTCTCTTATCGTAGTGTAGACGATTATGGACAAGAAGTATACCTTCCTCTCCTCTCTGATTGGGATTTGGATGCTGCTTTTCTCAAGTAAGTATTGCTAATAAATACTTAAAGCCCTTGAACTTCTCAAAAAATATTTTTTCTACAGTTTTCTCAACCTTTACCTAAATATTTGTTTTAGGTCACACAATATAGCCCTAACACAAAGATCAGAACCATGTTGCCAACTAAAAGTAGAGATGAAGCCCTTTGCGGAGGCGTCCGAGGATTGGGAACCTCCATCAAGCCCTGCAGTGCACCTTGTTCCAATGCCTCCAAGCCGAGAGCAGACCACGGTGGCACCGGCACAGCACCAGGCAGAGAAACAGGAAGTCCAGACAGGCTTCCAGGGTTTAATTATGAACCATGTAAGATTGAAATAGCTTTCATTCTTTTCATATTGACATGAGTTTGTTTGTTCATTTGTTTTACTCTGATTTAAATATTGAGAACGAGAATATTGAGAAGAGGGTACAATATTTATAAAAAAAACACTCTCTCTTTGTCTTCTATCTTCCTACACTCTCACATACATATTCATGGTTACTGCATTGCTGTAATAAGAATAGAAAATGCAAAAAATATTGAACTGAATGAAATTATAATAAAGTTTAAGATAGTTTGCATTATGATAATAAACTCAACCTTGATTTTGAAGTGGAATGTGCAAGTTTCTTTTTTATATTGCTCTAATTACACATACAATTTAACCAAAGTGTAAAATAAAATCACTCACTATGACCAATGCCATTTTGCACAAACACTTTACTAAACTTCAGCACCACAAGTGGTTGTATTAGTCACAAAACAAAGGACTAAGATAATGAATATTATTATTATGTGGTTTTATATTTAAATATTAATAAATCAGCTTTGTTCTTATCTTGAATATGTTCACCTCAACTGCTTTACTTGTATTAGTGGTATAAAATATTTGATTTTATAAAATTCAGGTCATATTTTATCATCTTTATAAGTGTGCTATTTCTACAGACCACATATTTTATTTAAGCTCTTGATACTTTGGCGATACCTAAGTTAAGTATAAATATTATTGAAAATAACTGCAGAAGAATAAAATTTAATGTTTCTTACAGGTGGAGAAAACCTTCAACATAGTTTCTAGAGCATTAAACCTGTATGAAGATCCAAATACTCCACCAAGGCCGCCTCTAAGCGACAGCGAGTTCCGAACATTCCTTGATGCTGTGGGGCAGATCACCAACACAGCGAAACTACGAGAGGTCATCTATTGCGGGGGAATAGACCCTAGCCTTAGGTGAGTTAGAAAAATTAAGAATTTTCGATTGAACAACGGGTATAGGTTAAATTAATGGTTAGTGAATTAAATCTTACAAGTAAATTTTTAAAATCTTACATGTACATAAGTCCCACCTAGAAAGTATTAGACATATAGCTTTAAATATATTTTTTTCTTGTTTCCAGGAAAGTGGTCTGGAAACATATTCTGAATGTTTACCCTGAAGGTATGACTGGGAGAGAAAGAATGGACTACATAAAGAAGAAAGCCAATGAGTACTACGCTCTTAGAGCACGATGGAAAGATTGCATACAAAAAGGCAAGGTAAGCCATCTCTGCTTTTCTTTCGTGTCATCAAGAACACGAGCTAAAACGCATACGCATAAAAATAAATTCATGTATTTTTAAACCAGGTTAATGCTGACTTAGCCTACGTCACAAGTATGGTCCGCAAAGATGTGCTTAGAACAGATCGACATCACAACTTTTACGCCGGAAGTGATGACAACCAAAACATAGCATCATTATTCAACATTTTGACGACGTAAGTATTAAAAACCTGTGTATATCTAGGAGTGTTTTTTCTGCTGCCTAGCGTTTGCCCGTCTTAATGCTATGGCCCAGTTTCTGTCATTTTCTACTCTACTTTGCCCAGTCTGCGGCATCCGCTGGTGTTCTTACAACAATCTTTCGTTCTCGAATTTCTTTGATTATTCTAAATGAAGAAAATTTCGTATATTTAAAGAGTATTTGTCTCTCGCTAGGTATGCACTGAACCATCCAACAGTGAGCTACTGTCAAGGCATGTCGGACCTGGCGTCGCCGCTGCTGGTGACGATGGGCGACGAGGCGCACGCGTACATCTGCCTGTGCGCGCTCATGACGCGCCTGTATCCCAACTTCCTGCTCGACGGTGAGGCCATGACCCTCAAGTTCTCCCACTTGACAGAATCTCTACAAGTGTACGACCCAGACTTCTACAACTACTTGAAATCGCAGCAGGCCGACGACCTACTGTTCTGCTACCGCTGGCTGCTTTTAGAGATGAAACGCGAGTTCGCGTTCGACGACGCGCTGAGAATGCTCGAAGTGCTGTGGGCGTCGCTTCCACAGAAGACTCCTACTGTCGAACTGTCTCTCAAGGAAAGAGAGTTCGACCCAGACGAAGTGGAATCCGACGACGACCCTCCCCCGCTCAGTCCGCTGATCAAAGCCCCGCGAGAGAACGCCTACACTAAAGTCTGCGCGATGAGAAGACAAAGCTCAAGTTTCAGTTTAGCGAACGTTAAGGCGCCCAAACTCGCTACCTGCAGACCTATGAACCACAGCCTCGACGAGAACGTTACCCGACCGACCACTGCCGGCGCGTCTCTCAAACATGCTAAGGAATACCAGAGTTTAGATGACGCGTGCTTGCATTTACAAAAACCCAAACCCGATGGCGACGACAACGGTTTTGATAAAAGCAAAGATACTAAGAATATAAAGGAATTAAAAGGTATGCGAAGTAATATGAAAAGTGTTCCTGAACATGTTAAAAATGAATCTGAAAACCCTGGCACGACCGCCTGGTCCAGCACAGGGAACCTGGTGAACGGAAACTCGCATACAGACGCGAAGGAGACAACCACTCCTCTAGGGAACCAGATTAGGATACTCAGGGATAAAATATCTAGTCACAATAATAAATTCTTCTCTTCCTTAGACAAACTTGACGATTCTCAAGGCTCCGAGTCTAATAGACCGAAAGTTAAGATGATAAGGAATTTGAACGAATTTCTTAATTTCGCAACGGGAAATAAAACTGTTCCTCAAACGGATAAACTTCAGAGAGCTCGTTCTGTTATCGAGAGGTCGTCTAAGGATTGCCCGCGGATAACTTTGACTAAAACATCATTCGACGAAAGTGACTTAGGAACGCAACTAACACAAACGGATGTAAAGGAGTCCAAGTTGAATAAAGTTGATAAAAGCGTCTCTTCCGATATGAACGATGGCAGTAGTCCAGACGACTCGCAAGAGTATTACCCGATGACGACGTCCATGACCAGAGAATTAAGACTTGAATTAGAGCATTTAGACCGACAAGTGTTCGGTCCCTCGTACGTAAATAGATGCAGCGTGATTTGCGACTCTCCCTCAGACTCCACTAGCACCGAAGAGAAACCAACAAACGAATGCACAGAAATCAAACAAGACGGAAACACGGAGACTTTAGATACGCAAACTGACGCAACAGAGATACCGGGCTCGATGAGGAAGTCGCCGATGGTCGAGGCGGTGAGACCGAACGCGAAGAGCGCCGAAGACATCTTTCTGTGGGAAAACCCGCTGCATAGGACCGCGCCCAACGCGCGAGCGACGGTCAGCTGCCCGCTCACGCCCGACGAACAAGCCGACCTGGACTTCGACGGAGACACCGGCGAGATCTTCGAAGAGCATTCCGGCAAGAAGTCGATAACGCCGATCAGACTGCTGCGGAAGAACCAATCTCTAGAACCGCAAGAGTCGTATCGCGAGTCGAGGCATTCAAGCGCGCCCAGCAGCAGCGACTCGGATTCCTCCGAAAAGGAGCCAGCGGTGCCAATCGTACCGCTCGTGAGAAACCTTCGCCCGGAACAACCGAACACGTCGCGATCTCACAACTTCTTCTCGAGCATGTCGCAGGAGCTGGAGAACGCGAAGAAGAACTGCGAGTCGCTGCTCAACGCCAAGCAGCCGAACCTGCACAGCGTCGCCACAACCATCAACAACTTCCAGAAGAAGTACGAGGCGCTGAAGCCTCCCGGGCAGCGGGTGGCGTCGGCGCCGTCGGGCAGCGGCGACGGCGGGAAATTCTCGGTGGCGGGGCTGCCGCCGCCCGCGCTGTTCGGCGGCGGAAACCCCTTCCTGATGTTCCTGTGCCTGACGGTGCTACTACAGCACCGCGACTACATCGTGCGCAACCGCATGGACTATAACGAGCTGGCGATGCACTTCGACAAGATGGTGCGCAAACACGACGTGAACCGCGTGCTCAACCAGGCGCGCCAGATGTACGCCATGTACCTCAAACAGCAGGCGCACGCGCACAGCGCCGCGGACGTCACCACGTAACTCGCGCGCCACTGCAGCTCTCTCAACTCGATTTCCTTTTTGAAATTGCTCATTACTCGCAGACTATTCATTCCTTCAGGCACTTAAAGTTTCAATTATCGGAATGTCCACTCGGTGCATTAAGTCTATTTCCCGGAACGTCCACTTCCATAAACTAAACGTCCACTTCGCTCAGCGTCCACTTCGCTCAGCGTCCACTTCTTTCTATAGATGGAGAAGGTGGCTGCTGCTTCCTCAGACGACAGATATATCTCCAGTAGTGGGTACCCATATATCTTAAACTATCGATCAGCAAGTTATGGTAGGGCACCCATATCTCGTAAACTATCGATCAGGAAGTTATGGTAGGGCACCCATATCTCGTAAACTATCGATCAGGAAGTTATGGTAGGGCACCCATATCTCGTAAACTATCGATCAGGAAGTTATGGTAGGGCACCCATATCTCGTAAACTATCGATCAGGAAGTTATGGTAGGGCACCCATATCTCGTAAACTATCGACCAGGAAGTTATGGTAGGGCACCCATATCTCGTAAACTATCGATCAGGAAGTTATGGTAGGGCACCCATATCTCGTAAACTATCGATCAGGAAGTTATGGTAGGGCACCCATATCTCGTAAACTATCGATCAGGAAGTTATGGTAGGGCACCCATATCTCGTAAACTATCGATCAGGAAGTTATGGTAGGGCACCCATATCTCGTAAACTATCGACCAGGAAGTTATGGTAGGGCACCCATATCTCGTAAACTATCGACCAGGAAGTTATGGTAGGGCACCCATATCTCGTAAACTATCGACCAGGAAGTTATGGTAGGGCACCCATATCTCGTAAACTATCGACCAGGAAGTTATGGTAGGGCACCCATATCTCGTAAACTATCGATCAGGAAGTTATGGTAGGGCACCCATATCTCGTAAACTATCGATCAGGAAGTTATGGTAGGGCACCCATATCTCGTAAACTATCGATCAGGAAGTTATGGTAGGGCACCCATATCTCGTAAACTATCGATCAGGAAGTTATGGTAGGGCACCCATATCTCGTAAACTATCGACCAGGAAGTTATGGTAGGGCACCCATATCTCGTAAACTATCGACCAGGAAGTTATGGTAGGGCACCCATATCTCGTAAACTATCGACCAGGAAGTTATGGTAGGGCACCCATATCTCGTAAACTATCGACCAGGAAGTTATGGTAGGGCACCCATATCTCGTAAACTATCGATCAGGAAGTTATGGTAGGGCACCCATATCTCGTAAACTATCGATCAGGAAGTTATGGTAGGGCATATCTCGGAACGGAAATCATCGAACCGAGTTCTGTCCCCATCAGAATATCAACGAAAAATGCTAACAAAGAGATATTAAAGAAAATGTACATCCTGGGAATGCGAGATATTCTAGGAAATGGACATTCCAGGTATTGGACCTTCCGGGAAAAAGGCCAACTTTCAGTGAATGGCGATACCGGGAAATAGAGTGGACATTCTGGTAATTGAACCTTAAGTGCCTAAAGAACTTCATTATAGGTTAAGTAAGAAGTATGGTTTAGCACTTATATCCAGGTATAAAGTATTTCTTTAGAAGATTGCTAGTGCATTTCGACTGTTAATAGATCATTCCAAAGAAATATTAATCTGTAATATAAAATGTGATATTTTCTGCATTGTTTATCTAGTCTATCGTTATAATACTGCAGCTATAGCCCGTATTTATGATTGAGATTGAAGCTATATAAATTGCACAATATTTTTTAAGTTACTTTCAGTCAATATTTACCTCTATCGATAACTCATATAACAAATATTTGCTGAAAGTGTATAAATACGTTTCAGGCCTATGCATTATACCGTGAACAATGTACTTAATAATAACTTATATTGATATTTTAATGTAAATAAATAAAATACGGAATAATGAGACTTTTATTTAATCGTTTTTTTGTGTCTAAATAGTCGAATATAAGACAATTTAATTGATATTGTAATATAACTTTATGAGACTTTTATTTAATCGAATTTGGGTGTCTAAATAGTCGAATATAAGATAATTTTGTTATCGAGTAACACTATAATTTAAAATAACTACAGGTAATTTTAAACACCAACTCGTACTTCGTGCTCTAACATTAACTTATTGCCTACAAATATCACATTTCAAAAGCTTTCCTCAGTTCCTCAAATAATGCAAAGAAAAAATGTACATGAAGCTATTTTTCACATTTAACTATTTGCTATTTTTATACTGGTGCGTTGAGAATTACTTCCTCCGCTGGCTGTTGGAGTTTGCCAAAATCATCGCGATCCTGATGAAAATATTCAGGACATCCAAGTATACTGAAACGGCCCTGGAATCAAACAATATTGTTAACATTAAAAACTATCTAAATAAAACATGCAGTATATTCTTAGCATACCAGGCTACGGAATGATATACCAAGGTAAATTCAGTATATTCATGGTCCTTTTCAAATACTGAAAAATTTAGAAACAGATTGTTGGATGAGATAAAGCAAAGGAACAAAAACTTATTATAAAAAAATCAAATTCAAATCGATTTAGCTTTCAATAAATAATGTTACTTACGAATTAATAGGGTCGAAGGGTGCATAGCCATACAAGGGATGTGTCTCGGCGCGTTGGACGATCTTCTGCGTGTCATAGAGGAGGAAACCGCTGAATACTACCAGACCGCCGTACAAGCTGAACGAATATAAACCTGGAAAGAAAATTACAAATATTTAAAACGGAAAATACACAGAACCTCAGGGGCAGGCATAATAAGTTCATACGCATTTATAATACCACTCGGCTATGTATTATAGTACAGAGGCAGGTAAAATATGATAGAGGCTGTTACTATACCACAGAGGCAGTTACTATACCACAGGCAGTTTCTGTACCACAGATGCAGTTACTGTACCACAGAGGCAGTTACTGTACCACAGAGGCAGTTACTGTACCACAGAGGCAGTTACTGTACCACATAGACAGTTACTGTACCACAAAGGCAGTTACTGTACCACAGAAGCAGTTACTTTACCACAGAGGCAGTTACTTTACCACAGAGGCAGTTACTTTACCACAGAGGCAGTTACTTTACCACAGAGGCAGTTACTTTACCACAGAGGCAGTTACTGTACCAGAGACAGTTACTGTACCCAAAAGGCAGTTACTGTACCACAGAGGCAGTTACTTTACCACAGAGGCAGTTACTGTACCACAGGCAGTAAACAGTTACTACAGCCCCACGGTTGCTAACACAGGCAGCATGCTTACCGGCGCCGAGCACGGTGGTGGGCGGGAGGAACATGCCGGCGATGGAGGCCGCGAACACGGCGCCGAGTCCCATCGCGAGCGGCGCGCGCATGTTGAGGAACTCGCCCGATGGTGCGCATACGGCTATCGTGCTCAGACCGCCTACCACTCCCGCTGTGTACCTAGAAAAAAAAGAGACAATGGTGTTTATTCTCGCACCATAATTCTAATTCTTAACTACCGCTGTTACATTTTTAAGTTTGACATAAGGAAAGGATAGCAAACGAACATATGACTTTGACAATCCTAATCTGACATAAGACTGCTTATTTGACGTAAAATAAGGAAGCATGCTCGTTCTTATTTAAAGCGTCTTACGTCAAATAAGAAATGTCAAAGTCATGTGTTTACTTGCTATCCTGTTCTTATGTCAAACTTAAGAAAGTGACAGCGCTAGTTAAGAATTATAATTAGGATTATATCGCGAGAATCGACGCCATTATTAAGGTATGGATTTTATTTTAGTTTGTAATAATTCTCAAAAATGTATTAGCCTATCGGAAACTTAAATAAAATAGTATTGTGGTAAAAACCAGGTATCCTACTAATACCATAAATGTCAAGTAATGTAATGTTGCATACATACATTCATATAATTACGCCTTTATCCCTAATGGGGCAGAGCGTAAACGACCTAAACAAAGGTTGTTCCGCCACATAAGTTTTGAGGGTTATTTGAGAAAAGTTTGTAGGTATATTGCTGTAGTGACAGGTTGTCAGCTAATCGCCTAAATTGCAATATTCTAAAACCCTCGGATCCCTTAGCTGGTTTTTAAAGCATTCTATGTTTTTCTTTCGCTCTTAGTCCAGCATGGAAGAAATGTAAGTATTATGTTTGTTACTTAATCAAGCTTCAACCACTGGACAGATTATAATGAAACTTAGCACACATATAGGGCATAGGCTGGTTTCACTGCAAAAAAACCTTCATTTCCAGGGAAAAACTCATTTAGCGTAGATGAGACCGCGGGCAAGCTAGTTTGATAAAACCAAGATGTAACCTTGAAATAAGATAACTGAGAATGTAACAAACACATAGTCAAAAGAATGTAAATATAGTGATCTAAAACAAGGACATAACAATTTGCAGCTTGGTGTCAAGGTCAATTTAAGCAGTTTATTACAAGCTAGATAGAATATATTTTAATTTATAACTTACCAAGCTGCACGGACTAGAATTGGCCCACCGAGGAAGCACATGGGAGCAATGACCGCACCCATGATTCCGGTGTGCACCATCCATGCTAATTGTTTAGCTCCAAATCCAGGTTTGTACTCCATGCTCTGTACCACCATTCCTGACCCAATCATTGCACCCAATGTCACAATCATAGACTGGAAAAAGGTAAATGTTTTAGAACTACAATATACATGGTTACTTCAGAGGCTGTGATCAAACTGAAAGGAGTACATTTGAAGGGCCCAGTTGCAAAAGTCCCTTAGTCCACTTAGGGACTTCTTTACCTGATGCCACCATCGTGTAGAGCACGTCAAAATTAGTAATACCTCTTATTTTTTAATTTTCTATAAGTGCCTAGGTCCAAGATATAAAAAACATTTTTAGTGAAATTATTTGATTTTGGGACCAAAAAGTCCCTTAGACGGTAATAAGTCTCTACGTAACAGGATTTATTGTAAAAAAGTCACTAATTTGCTTAATTTTAAGTTAAGAAGTCACTAAGTCCAACCGAATTGTATTAAGAAAGCAGGAAGTCCTGACAAATTGCGTCAAAAATCCCTTGTATCCAAAGCTTGAAATTCTTTAAAAAAACTATGTTTGATCTAAAAAAATGACAGTTATTCAGTTTTTCTTTTGCAAAAGTTGTTTGAAAGTGTAAAACTTGCTAAAGTTCTCAAGAAACATGCAGAATAAGGAAGAAGACAAGTTGAAAAGGTAAGTTATCGTATATTTATCAGGCATTTTCACTTTCCTTGGCGGTCCTCATGTTTTCGCAGTGTTTAAAAACTTTTCGTTATTTTGTTTCATGTACTACCCATAGACTTATGAAAACAACTGGTTTGTTGCATAGTTCGGACTCTGATCATGATTCTTCTGGATCTGAGTGGTCACCTAGTTCAGAATCCACCAGCAAGCTGGAGAGAACTATGTCGAAAACAGCACTTTCTAACAAAATGAATGTTATTCGGATTTCTGTACCTACTTCAAAAGTTTCGAATAATGCTGCCCAACTATTGCAAAATGAGCCTTCTTGTTCAAGACAAATAAAACATACAACTGTTACTAAAACTAAAGATTCTAAACCTACTGCGAACAGTTCTAATGCCATCAAAATGTGTAGTCGGAACATAAAGATCTTGCCTGATATAAAACTGACGAGGCCTACGCCTAAGTCTAAAACCACATCAAGAACACCATCAGATTTGTCCGTTAAGGCAACCGCCGCCGACGACGGTATCACGAAAAAGTATAAAAATCCAGTTATGATCACAGTGCAGCGAAATAAAGTTTCGTCCCAAGTTAAACAGTTATCCAAGCCTAAATCTCAGCCAAAGACAACAGCTATTAATACACCAAACTTTAAACCACCTACAGAAGTCTTAAATCCTAAAGAACCACCTACTCTAACAAAAAAAGAAAATTATGAAAACTCACTAACATCAGAACACAAAACTGAAAAACATCTTACAGATACTACACTAAATACTGAAAATGGACTTATTGGCGATTCAAAAGAGTTTATTTGTCCTCTTCCGGAACAAAAGTTAGTTAATCTTGATAAGAAAGGTTTGGAAGATAAAACGTCACAACTAGAATTCAAGCGCAATTGCCTGGAAACTGAAAATAAGAGTACATGTGGTATGACTGCTGTAGTATCAACAGAATTCATGTCAAATTCCAAGAATATTTACCAAGATAAGGATAAGGCAGACATTGTGGCTATACCATATCAAGTAGAAATTGATACACCATCCTCTTCGCGAAACAAATCAATTTCTAATGACTCAGGTGCTGAATCTGAATCAATTATTGAAAATTCTCTGGATATAACAATTTCATGTACTGAAAACATACCACCAAATGACGACGATAAATGTGTCCACGAAGATCTAACAGAAAATATTGAATCAGAATCTATTGTGCTTAAGCCTGTAGAGCATGTGGAGCCAGATTTGAATATGATAGTCAACCCAGAAACTGGAATTTTAGAATCCTCAACTGCTAACTATGAAGGAGATCGTAATTTATCCTTGAAACGGAAATTAATTAACCCTGAAACAGGGGCCCTGGAAGATGACTTGGAATATGTACCGAAAAAAATAGAGCAAAAGATAAAACGAAAATGTAGACTACTGAATCCTTTGACTGGAATTTTGGAAGAAATAGAGGATGAAACTGAAACTTCTGAAGAAAAATGTACTGGTAAGAAAAAAAGAAGAGCGCCAAAATCATGGACTAGACAGAAAGCTCAAGAAGAACGACTAAAAGATCATACAAGGAGAAATATTCCCAACTGCCGATGCAAATGTAGAAACAAGATTTCAGAACTACAAGCTGAAGAGGTCTTTCAAAAGTTTATAAATTTGGATACCCATACCGAACAAAACATTTACTTACAGGGATGTGTAAAAGAAGAAGTGCCCAAACGATTCCGTCCGCGGCAAAAGGGACCACGACCTAGAAGATGTTTTTTGTACACTTTGAAATTAAAGAAAAAAGATGTGACGGTGTGCTGCTCAGCATTTTTAGCAGTGCATGGCATTAAACGCGATCGTTTGAAAAAAAAAGTATTGCAAAAACACAGGGATATTGCAGATGGTAGAGGAAAACATGATAATCATCCTAGAAAGGTGCCTCAGGAATCGATTGAAAGGATCCACTCCTTTATTTCGGCTTTACCAGTCCAAACTTCCCATTATTCTAGGACTGATAATAAACACCGCAAATACCTTTCAGCTGATTTGAACATCGCAGAATTACATAGACAGTTTTTAACAATAAATCCGGATTTGAAAGATGTTGTTAAATATGAAAAGTTTCGAGATGTTTTCAATCTAGATTTTAATATTTCGTTTGGTTCTCCTCGAAAAGATATTTGCAATGTATGTGAGAAATTTAAAGTTGATATTAAATCAGCTGAACTGGCACAGAAAACGGAAGATCTGAAACGACTTAAAGACGAGAGGGAACTGCACCAGAAGAAAGCTGAAATATTCTTTAAGAAACTTACAGAAGCCAGTAAAGACACAGATGATCATACGCTCGCAATTTGTTTTGACTATCAAAAAAATATACCCTTACCTGTCACAAACGTTCAAGATGAGTACTACCGCAGGCAATTGTGGTTGCATAATTTCGGAGTACATAACATTAAAGAAGGCACCGCTACGATGTATCTCTATACAGAAAATTATGCCCGAAAAGGACCAAACGAGGTGATAACAGCTCTGAACGACTATATACAATGCAACAAAAAGACAGAGCATACACATCTCAAAATATTTTGTGACAACTGCTTTAGTCAAAATAAAAATAAATATTTATATGCTTTTCTTGATCAGTTGTGCAGCAGTGGTCTGTTTGAGAATGTGACAGTAGTTTATCCTATTCCAGGGCATTCGATGATGCCTGTGGACAGAGATTTTGCCCAAATTGAGAAGAGGAGACTGAAGAAACAAACGATCTACTCAGCCGAATATTATGTTGACTTGATTAAAAGCAGTAGAATCTCTCAACCTTTTGATATTGTGTTTATGCAAAGAAATCTCAGAAAAAACGTCGGAGATGAGAAAGTTATTATAGTGAAAGACTATAAAAAACTGTACGAAGAATACGTAAAGTCTGTCCCAGGTATATCTGCTTGTAGAGAGGTGAAATTTAGCAAACTGAATCGACCAGCTTTACGTAGCACAATCTTCTTCTGTCGAGTGGGTATCGAGTCTATCGACCCGATGAACCCTGGTGTCAGAGTTTTGAAACCGCCTAGTAGCACAACTATCAGGCCTCTGACATGGTTTTGAGTAACGACCACTATCAAAGACAGCGACCGGGACCGACGGCTTAACGTGCCCTCCGAAGCACGAAATCTTTTTCTTTTTCGGACAATCAGGTGATTCAGCCTGCAATGTCCTAACCAAACTGGGGAAAAAATCACAAAGTGATAAATTCTCAAATATCAACTTTGTGTTTCCCCCCTGGGAATCGAACCCAGGACCTCCGGATCAGGAGTCGATGGCACTAGCCACTAGACCACGGAGGCAGTACGTAGCACAATGAATGGTCCTTTTAAGACATTTACGTTTTATCGTACAGGTATGCAAAGATATATAAGAGGAGAACCTGAAAATGCGTACGATGGTCCTCTTAAGTTGAAGCCTGGAAAAATTAAAGATATAATTCACTTGCTTCAGTTTGTACCTGAAGAAGAGATATATTTTTACTCAGACGTACTGACTACTAACGAGGCTAATGGTTCAGCACAAATGGTAGTAGATTCTGAGGACGACAATGAGTAAACTTCGTGTTTAAACTTTAGATTTTATAAACTGATTTAATTTTTTTCTAGTTACTTTAGCAGAAGTCTTGAAGTCCATTCAGTTTTGTTACTTTAGTCATAAGTCCAATAAATACTACGTTAAAAGTTCTTTACTTACAAAAATATTGTATAAAGAGGCTAAGTCCCTCTGTTAGGACCTAAGTCCATGACATTAAAAGTGATTTTACTCGTAATTTTTAGTGTGTAAACGCAATCTTTTTTAATCTAGATTATACTTTGATACATCCTTAACACATTGGCGTTTCTTTTTTTCACTATAACCTGGTAGAATAGTTTCCAAACCATTTTACAGTACTTTCTCCTCCTTCCTGTAAAACTTATTTTTGGGACTTAGGGACTTTTGCAACTGGGCCCTTCATTTATACTTAATAACCTCTTTTTACAGACATTTATTTAGTTCTACTCCCAGAAGTTTATTTTTTGTGGAAACCGTTCAGTTTTATTGTTAGACGAAGCCATTTCAGTTTGCAAAGGTGCAAATTGTCTCTGAAATAACCCTAAGGTTAATGGAACTTGAAGTGTACTTGCAACCCACTACCATGACTACCAGCCTTCTGCCAGCTAATAACTAAACAATGTACCATTTCTTTGAATTGTCTGGAAGTCATTCTGTTCAATAAATTTTAAACTAAACAGTGAAATACTCACGACCCATCCGCCTCTAGCCACCATGTTTAGCAATGCCGGTGTGCGGAACACAGTGGCTGCGCTGGCAGCTGTGAGGACAAGGGAACCAGCAATGTAGCCATAGGTAGTCTTGATTCGGTCTTTCACATACTTTGGCCAGAGACTGAAAGTGTGGAAGGTATTGTTATTTAACCTGCATCTTTGGTTGAATAAATTACATTCATCAGTTGTATTCATCAATCAGAGTGTAGTGAATATTTTGATTCAGGATACAAAAAGAAGTCAGATCAAAGTAAGATATTTAATAATATTATTTAGAAAAATATGATGAAAATACATGTACGTGGGTCACTCAGAAAGTTTTGCGACACTAAAAAAAATTGTTCTACAGGTACATATATTTTTATTAAATCTTTTCAAAGTACTCTCCACCAGCCTCTATACAAAGATTCATGCGTCTGAACCAGTTTTCAAAACACTTTTTCCAGTCCGCCGTAGACACCTCGTTTACAGCCTGCTCGAACGCAGCCAGCGCATCTTCCGGCGACGAAATTTGTATCCCCTTGAGCTGATTTTTTATTTTTGGAAATAAAAAGAAGTCACACGGTGCTAGATCAGGGCTGTAAGGAGGGTGACCCAGGAGTTTGACTGGTGTGCTGTCCAGGAAGTCCCTCGTTTTGAGCGCGGTGTGTGCAGGCGCATTGTCGTGGTGGAGCAGTAGTCCGCGGAGCCCTGTGTTTGGTCGCTTGTTGCTCACAACAGAAAAAACTTCTGGTAAACATTTGGTAGTATACCATTCGGCGTTAATGCTTCTTTGATCTCGTAAGGGAATTGAGGCCAAGTGGCCAGTCAAATTAAAAAAGGTGGCGATCAAAATCTTCCCCCCGCTTCGAGATCGCTTCACTTTGGTAGGCGTTGGTTCATTTTGAAACACCCAAACTGTCGACTGGCGCTTGGTTTCTGGATCGTATTGATAAATCCAGGACTCATCACCTGTTACGATGACGTAAACACGCCGAGACGAGCCTGCTTCAAATTTGTTCAGCATATCACGGCACCATTCCACCCGGGCCTGCTTCTGAGCGTCGGTGAGGTAGTGCGGCACCCAGCGCGATACTATCCTCCTCACGCGAAGATGCCCATATAGAATCTCGTGAACGCTTCCCGATCCAATCTTTAATATGTGCTGAATCTCCTGATATGTAATTCGCCTATTATCTTGGATTAAATTTTTCACTGCTAGCACGTTTTCTTCCGTAATAGCCGTCAAAGGGCGACCGCTTCTTTCTTCATCCCCCAAGGTTGGTCGACCGCGCCTAAATTCGTTATACCAACGATACACGGTTGCCTTGGAAGGGCTTTCATCCATAAATGCCATTTGAAGTCTATCGAACGATTCATCCGGTTTCAGGCGACACTTGAAATTGTAAAAAATCATAGCTCTAAAATGTTCCCGGCGCAGATCCATTTTTCAGTAAGACACGATACTTTGAATTGGCTCGCAAAAAATGAGGAGGGAAATTTTGAAAATGGAACACACATATTTTTACTTACAAGTAACCATATTTTCAAAAAAGATTCTAACCGGCCAGTCTGCCATATATAAAAACTATTTATCGCAATACTTTCTGAGTGGCCTGGTATTAACATTGTAGTGCGTAGTAGAATTGAGTTAATAATAGTGGTATGAGAATCGTCTCTCCTCGTCTGACCACTCAGGACGGGCCTAGCCTGCTAACCATCATACACCACACTCATCGTTTCTACTAGGCTAGAGCGAGATAGTGATAGTTGGTCGCAATTATTACATTACCTGTTGTATGTCTACTTTGATGATTGTTGAGAACTTACCTTAACTTCAAAAACCCTTTGCTTAGTCATTTCATTCTGATTATTAAAATACCCTTTGCAGTTATTTTTATTTGTTGAAATATTATTAGAAACTATCTATCTTGTCTTTTTCTGCTCTATATCTATATATTACTTTCTCATGAAATGTCTAGATAAAGTTTGATAAGTAAACACATCAATCTTGTTCACTCAAATTGTAAACAACATCAATAAATATGCTAAAAATAATATGTTTGAATGACTTACTGTGCCTCTTGCAATGTTCCTGGTTTAACTCCAGAGCCGTAATAGCAAAGGGCGATGATTCCCACTGCAGAGGCTCCTGCCAGTGCTCCCTTTCCTAAACTGAAAGCTGGAAATAAAATTATGCTTTCACAAATCGGGTAGAATGATCTATTACTTGATGATATATTTACAAAAATAAATGAAGTTGAGATAGAAAGTTTTAGAGATGTAGTGCAAAAGCTCACAGATCAGTACTTACCATTTGGACCAGCAGGTGCCATAAGCCTTTCCCATACTGTAGGTTGCAGTCTGGCGGCGACCCTTGAACGTGGCTCGCGAGCGTAGTTCCGGACAGCATAGTTCTTAGGCACAAATCTCTGGGGTACGGGTGTTTTTAAGACCTGTACGTTGAGGCCCAGAGCCGAGCGGGCAACGCACATACGAGACAGCATTTTGTATGGAACTGAAATTTATCAAAATATCGGTCGAAGAAGGTCGCTCGTATTGGCAGCAATCGTCAAAAAATTGTAACACTATGACAAATGCCAAAACGAAAAAGCTGATGCAACGGTAACAATAATTCCTCAAAATTTACACTATCAAATTAACAATATTCACAAAACGATCACTGTAATCCTTGATAATATTATGAAACTGCGTACTGCGTATCAGCCGGTGAAAAATCGGCGAAATTCTGATGAAATCTATTTTCACTTCATGATTCTAGTCTGTGGAAAAATCTAGATTCGTCTCGAATAGTGATTTCAAAAGCATTCTGATTACCGATTTTTTGAATTACGTGTTGGTGTAGTATAATTGTGTTTTCTTTGCAAGTTTCTTGATCACACTGATATTATAGAAAAAGATAGAACTATACAAATATTCATGTTGCTATCTCTTTTTATTTTCTGGTTCTGGCAATAAATCGTTGATGGTGTGCTTATTTTTGATCATAAAAGGCGTACATTAAACTTTAGAAGGAAAGCAAACATTTGAAATTGTAAGGCATTGTCTCTTTTTATTATTTTACCAAAATTATTCTATGAGCAACGAAAGCACACATTGCAGTGTAGAAAAAAAATAAAGTCACTGTCAATGTCAAATTCACATGCTTCTTCTGTCGCACAGCACGTGTTTATTACTAGAATTGATTTGATTTTATAAAATAATTTGAAAATAATGATAAAGAAAAGTAAAAAACTGCTGAAAAGCAAAGGAGCTCCAAAACATTTAGGTAAGAACTTCTTCTTCTAAGAAATAAATGACATGCAATGTTTTTATCGGTATAAACAAGCGCCTTATAATCTTGTGTAAACATTTTAGATTCTGGGGAAGAAACAAAACCAATGAAGTTAAAGAAATCTTTTAAGAAAAGTAAAAAACCTATTCCACCTCCCGCCGACTCTGGTAAGTTAACTTAACATGAAATCTAGCGACAACTTCTTTGTAACGAGCCATCGTTAAAACCAAGCAAGTACTGACTAAAACACTGTAAATTATTAATTGTTTTAGATTCCGAAGAAGAGAGGATGCCAAATAAGTCAAAAAAATCTATTATAAAGTTACCGAAACCGGTAGATTCAGAATCAGGCCACTCAGGTATTTTTACAATATTTAATAATATAGATAGTGGTATTCAAATTATTATTCGAGCCAATATAAATTACATATATGTATAACAATATTTATTACAGAATCTGAAGACATGGCCTCAGAAGAAGAGATTATGCCAAAAAAGGCTAATAATAAGAAACCTGTAAAAAAGTTATCAAAACCGGAAGACTCGGGCCAGTCAGGTATCAATAATCTTTCATGTCTTGTTTTATTCTATAAAAATAAATTTAGCAAGTTTTAATAATATTTGAAATATGTATTACAGAATCTGAAGATGACATGGATGCAGAAAAACATAAGGAGTCTTTGGAAAAGCTGAAAAATATTGACCCTGATTTCTACAGTTTCTTAGAGCAAAATGATGAGAATTTGTTGAACTTCGAAGCTGATTCTGATGAGCAAGAAGCATCAGGAGATGAGAATGATGATGATATGGTTCACAAACCAGGACCTCTGCAAGGGGATAGTGATGAAAGTGACTTTGAGGTATAATTTTGTTTTTATGTATTACTCTGCTAGCTGTTACACCAAAATAATATTTCCTTTAGGAATCATGTATTTTCCTGCACCATCCCATTTCAAAACCTAACCTATATGTGTGCCAAGTTTCATTACAATCTGTCCAGTAAGTTTTTTTAAATAGCTTATCTTTAAAATATTATTATAGGAATAAACAGAAAGTATAGAATATAGCTGTAAGTATAAGGCAACAATAAACTTTAGTTTTAATAAATTAATTTAAATAAAAAATATATCTTTGAGAACTCCATAAATATTTGCAGGATGATGAGGCTAAACCAGCTAAGGGAAAAATCACACTGAAGCAAATAGCTCAATGGCAAACAGAGTTACAGAGTGAGACCAAAATAAAGCTAACCACACTGACCACTGTAATCAAGGCCTTCAATGCGGCCATGTTGAGAGCCACCAGTGAAGATGGCACTTCTGAAGGGGAGCTCAAGGTTGAAGGTATGTGTTTGTCGTATGCTAAGTTCCTTGTATTGTATTTTTATCATTTGATTTTAACATCCTAAAAGTTCTTACCAAACTTAAGAGTATTAACCTGCCTATAAAACAGCACAGCTAGTTATCTCCAAAGAATTAGAATGAAAATACCATAGTATGACTCAAATATTTTTTGTTATCTTTCTTGGGTAGGTTCATATCCACAAGTTTATTCAGCTTACACCCATGTTATTTGATATTTATTCAATGCGTTTTTTGCAGGATCTTCTGTATTCAATGCAGTCATCCAAATGTGTGTCCTTTACCTGCCAGCTGCACTAAAGAAGTACCTTGGCATGGAACAGTCTGGTAAAGACCCCCAGAAATGCAAACACTTTGTTAAAATCAAGGGCCCTCTGGTGGCATACTTGAATGATTTACTCAAACTTCTTGGAGGTGTGACTTCAGAGAACATATTGACTGTGCTTCTGAAACACTTGCACCAAATGTCAGTGTACATTGCATGCTTCAGCCGTATAGCCAAACTATCACTGAAGAAGTTGATCACATTCTGGAGCACAGGGGATGAAACAGTCAGAGTACTGGCTTTCCTCTGCATACTGAGGATAACAAGAAACCAACAGGCTACATTGCTGGACCTTGTGCTGAAGGCGATGTACCTAACTTACGTAAAGAATTGCAAGTTTGTTAGTCCTACCACATGGCCTGGAATCAACTTTATGAGGAGATCATTGGTTGAAATGTTCACTCTGGACTTGAATGTCTCATACCAGCATGTATTCCTGTACATAAGGCAGTTAGCTATCCACTTGAGGAATGCGATAGTCATGCAGAAGGTGGAAAATCGCCAGGCTGTTTACAATTGGCAGTTTGTGAATTCTTTGCATCTTTGGGCTGATTTGTTGGGAGCAACCTCGAACAGGCCGCAGCTCCAGCCACTTGTGTACCCCCTGACGATGGTCATAACAAACACCATAAAACTAGTACCAACACATCAGTACTACCCTCTAAGGTTCCACTGTGTCGAAATATTAATTAACCTATCTAAGGAGACCAATACTTTTATACCAATTCTCCCATTTGTAATAGAGGTAAGTTTCCTAATACTTAAAATAATATAATTCTAATATCTTTAATAATTGACCATCTCACTGATACAAGTCCTTATCCGCAGGTACTCTCATACGATTTCAACAAAAAACACAAAAAGGTTTCCATGAAGCCTCTCGATTTCTCTTGCATCCTTCGTCTGGCGAAGTCGCAGCTGTCAGAGAACGGGTTCAAAGACGCCGTCATCGAGCGCCTGTACGGCCTGCTGCTGGAGTATATGGCCAACATCTCGCATTCCATCGCTTTCCCGGACATCTCCTTACTTGCTGTTATGCAGGTATGTCAAAAACTAAATCCAACTATTTGAATAGGTACACCGCTTATTTTCTTTACGTCTATAATATGTTCCCATAAAATTTTCAGATCAAGCAGTTTCTAAAAGCGTGTTCAGTGTCAAACTACACGAAAAAACTCCGTCAGCTACTCGAAAAGATTGAAGAAAACGCAAAGTTTATTGATCGCGAGAGAGCTAAAGTCAGCTTTGCGCTTAGCGAGTCCAAAATGATCACAGCTTGGGAAACAAACATCAGAGCTAAAGGCACTCCTCTGCTCACGTTCTTCGAAAACTGGAATAAGGTCAACAAGATACAAAAACGTAAGAAAGTCACGAAGAACGATGAATTAGCTGGCGAACTGCCTATGATCAAGAGACCGAAGATATCAGATGAAATTGTACCAAATGCGAAACCCGAACGTAAAGGTCCCCTTGTTCTATTCCCATCTGACGATGAAGACGAAAAAGACGACAAGGAACTATTCAAAATGAGTGACGATGAAGAAGACGCGCCGCCTAAACCCAAAAAAGTGAAAAAAGTTAAAAAGAAGAAGCCTGCGGCGAAAACTAAAGTGACGCAAGAAGTCGACGATAACATAGCTGATAAGGATGATGTTGTTCAAGATTTTAGTGTTAGCGATTGGTAATAAAGACTTATTCAACACACATCTGATTATCCCTTTTGTAATAAAAACAGCAAAAGTTTCTTTAAAACATGTAATAGCATAAATTAAACAATAAATATCAATATCTAAACTACGAAAAGTGCACAGTTTTCTATATCAGCTCAGATCAGGATCAGTACCTATGTACCTTGCAGGAAGTAGGTCCACTGCACCTTGGGCTCAATGGGGTCGAAGTTCTCGATGGTGAGGCAGCCGGTCGGCGGCTCCGTCCACGACCGGGAACCCTTGTCCGTCAGGAACACTTGAATCTTTATTTCCTGTACAAAGTGAGTATCGTAGTTAGAAATAGTAGGCGTTAGAAGTACTTAGTATGTATTATGTTAAAATCTTATGACTGTAGTTTGGTTTATGATGGCGAACACTTTGGAAGGTTTGTTGAAGCAGTGTAGGTAGAATACCTTATTTTATTTAATACAGGTAAAAAAAGTACTGCTTTCTTTTATACCACACAATGTATTAGTGATATGCAACACAAACAACACATTAAATCAAATAAATAAAAAAGTTTAAATTAAAATCTTATTAAATCCGTAAACCAAAAAAGTAGGCCATCCACGCACACTAAGTACGCAGGGCGCGGGAGCAGCAGAATACCCGTATTGTGCGTGACTACGGTTGGCCTATTTGATTCTGTTTTACGAATTTAATCATATTTAAATATTTTTTATTTATTTATGTAATGTGTAGTTTCTGTTGTATTGTATATCACCAATACACTCCGTGGTTTAAAGAAACGAAGTACTTTTTTAATACACCTTGTAAACACTTAGGATTCGAAGAGAATTACAAACGAGAATAACAACTTGATTGACTAAAATTGGATGAATTATCATCAAACTCTGAGCTTGACCCCCGAGACCACGTTTGCTTTCCCAGCAGGTTGGGAAGCGCATTAAAGTTTGTATTTATAAAGTGATCTCAAGAGTGAGAGCAATATTAAGTATGAATACATATCTACATATTGTACTGAAATGACATTTCTGATACGAAATCAAACTATAGTATTTCCAACTCAGTTTTAGAATAAATGTAATCAAAGTTTCATGTCTTTTAATCGAAGATCTTGTTTCTAAAATAAGTTTTGGCTATTCGATATGAGAACATAATGAAATAGTAGTTTTAGTAATTTAACTAATTTGCCAACACGTTTCATTTATTTTTGAAATGCGTTTTTGAATCCTCTTTCTTAGCGAGTGGATTCTCGAGTTAAAAGACCCGATAAACCCTGGTGTCGAGAGTTTTTCAAACTACCTAGTAGCACAGATATTTACGTCTCTGACATGGTTTGAGTAAGGACCACTATCAAAGACAGCGACCGGTGCTTTGGACAATCAGGTGATTCAGCCTGCAATGTCCTAACCATACTGGGGAAAACCTCACAAAGTGATAAATTTACAGCAAGCAACTTTGTGTTCCCCCATCGTAAGCCCATAGCTCTGACCACTAGACCACGGAAGCAGTTAAATTGAGTTGGACATGCTATAGCTGTCAATCTCAAGTGCTGTTTATCAATACGGGCCTAATTGCAGTATGATCTCAAATATCATTATTCAATTGAAAGCGGTACCTTCTTAGACTTGATTTGTTCCATCTGAGTTTTGACGTAGAACTCTTCACGGTCGACGAATATACGGAAGGTGTGCGTCTCATCGAACACATTCTTAAACTTGATGTTGGAGTAATGGCCGGCTCTGATATGATGCGGCCCTAGAGGTTTCGGCTCCGTTGCCGTGCCTACTATGTTGAAGCTGGAAAAGAAAACAGAGATACTCTTATCTCGCTGTGATCTCGCTCATTTTCTCCCTACGCAACGTCAAAGCTTTTAAATTGCAAATATGTAGCCCTTAGGGGTTTTAGACTGGAATATTCGGCCATCCTCTTTGATACATACATATAATCACGCCTTTATCACTTATGAGGTAGGCAGAGCGTAAACGACCTAAACAAAGGTCGTTCCGCCACTTCTGACAAAGTTTTGAGGGTTATTTAAGATTGATTTGTAGATATATTGCTGTAGTGACAGGTTGTTAGCCCAACACCTTAATTGCAATATACAGAAACCCGATCCCTTAGCTGTTTTTTTCAGCATGCCGGGAGGATATGCAGTCGGCACATTCTATGTTTTTCTCTCGCTCCCAGTCCAGAATGAAAGAATCCTCCTCCTCATGGAAGAATCCTTGATCATCTGAGAAAATATCGCTGTCTGACTATTTTCTAGGGATACTTTGCTTAACTACATATTACTCTAATACTAACACGAATTCTCCAGCAAGATCGGAACTAAACACCACTCTAGCGTGCTGTATCCCCATCTCCGTCGGCTCGAACCATATCAGGAACTTTCCCTTCTCAAAAGCATCCAACTCGTAGTGTCGTTCCAACTGGATTGACGGATGATTTACCTGTAATTTTTGTAAAATTAGTATGTAGGGTCCATTCAAGCCAACTCGGCTTCTCTTTCAAGAATTCCACCTCCACCAAATCCGGAAATACGTCGATACTATAAAGTACTTAGAATAGAATAGAAAACGTTTATTTGTCACCAATGATTACATACATACATACATATAGTCACGCCTCCATCCCTAATGGGGAAGGCCGAGCGCAAACGACCCAAACAAAGGTCGTTCCGCCACGTCTGACAAAGTTCCGAGGGTTATTTAAGATAGATTTGTACGTATATTGCTGTTAGTGACAGGTTGTCAGCCCATCGCCTAAATTGCAATATACTGAAACCCTGGGATCCCTTAGCTGGTTTTTACAGCATACCCGGGAGGAAATGCAGCTGGCACATTCTATGTTTTTCTTTCGCTCCCAGGCCAGCATGGAAGAACCAATGATTACAACAGAAACTTAACCTAAGATATTATGTATAATTAAACAAAAACAACTTAATCTAGGGCATAGAATTAATATAGTAAATAGGGTGACAAAAAGGTCCCAGCTCAGCGTAATGCTAAGATGGTGCCTACTATAGTAATACACCTTCACAGCGCTGAATGACTTGAATGTTTTTATTTTGCTTTGGCTTACCCTCGATAAAATTGTACCCCTCGCACTGGTAGGTACTGCAATCGTACAGTATTAACAGTTTTCTATTCACGCATCGCCTGATATGAATAATGTTGCAAAGCCGTTTAGGGTATAAAAATCATGTTACTGATTAGCGAAAAATTTTGCTAGCTACTACACTTTTTGAAGTCAAATCAAAGATACTACTAAATTTGCTTCGTGATATTTTTTTTACTACACTCACATGTGCTACAAAAGAAGCGTTCGTATTGCTCTTGTTATGAATCCTCAATCGTATTGGAAGATTACTGCCCAGCGAGGTAGTGTGCTCCTGAGTTTTTTCCTTAGCCGGCAAGCAAATTGCAATAACCCTGTAGGTGTAGGTGCCTATCAGGTAGTTTTCTACAGTCAGGGTGTCTTCAAACTCGCCTACAACCAGTGGCGAGTAGGTCATCAATATTTTTGCCTGAAACATACATTTTAATAAGTAATTACTAGTATAGTGAGCGTAAGTGCTACGGAATGAATGATGCTTTTATAATTTTTGACATCAGCAATTTCTTTTGCGAATTGAAATCATTAATCGCATTTTATTTCATTTATACATATGATCACGCCTTTATCCCTAATGGGGTAGGCAGAGCGTAAACGACCGAAACATAGGTCGTTCCGCCACGTCTGACAAAGTTTTGAGGGTTATTTAACATAGATTTTAGGTATATTGCTGTAGTGACAGGTTGTTAGCCCATCGCCTAAATTACAATATACTGAAACCTTCGGATCCCTTAGCTGGTTTTTACAGCATGCCCGGGAGGAAGTGCAGCTGGCACATTCTATATTTTTCTCTCGCTTCCAGTCCAGCATAGAAGATATTTATTTCATTTATTGTCGTCACATTAATTTATTGTCATAGACGTTATAGTTTCTGGTTTCCGCTGCGCCGCAGCTTTTACGGTATAACGCTCGTAGCACTTGTCCTTTTTGTCACGGAAGATGCCGCCTTTTTTCAGTGTATAACGCATTTTATTTCAAAACGACGTAACGTTTCGGATGTCGTTTATGGTGACGACCAGACACGTTGTGCTTTACCTCCGAGTTCTTCGTAATATGAATAGTCTCCGCGCAGTTTAGTTTGTTGCTGATTATGTTGAAGCTGGTGTCTTTATTCAGCGGGTTGGAGACTGTGAGCTCCTTCTGGACCGCCTCTCGTGCTCGACAGGAGAACTTGAGCGTGTCCACGATGTTGCTGGGCGTAACTTTCACGTTAATCTCGTAGAACTGATATTCACGCGTTTCTTCGTTTACGAACATCACCTGTGTTGTATAAATATGAGCATAAGTTTGAATGAGCGGAAAGCTCTTCGTCTAGAGTCTACAGTGTCTACACGATTCTTTCTAGAGTATAATAAATGTCTTGTGTTGTCTAGCCGTTACTTTTTGTTCCACTGCTGGGCTGTTGCCTCCTTCCCGCCTCTTCACGGCTCCCAATCCTCTCTCTACATTCCGGCTTTTTCTTCTTCTTCTGTCGAGTGGGTATCGAGTTTATCGACCCGATGAACCCTGGTGTCAGAGTTTTTAAACCGCCTGGTAGCCACAACTATCAGGCCTCTGACATGGTTTGAGTAACGACCACTATCAAAGACAGCGACCGGGACCGACGGCTTAACGTGCCCTCCGAAGCATGAAATCTTTTTCTTTTCGGACAATCAGGTGATTCAGCCTGCAATGTCCTAACCAAACTGGGGAAAAATTCACAAAAATATCATCTTTGTGTTTTCCCCCTGGGAATCGAACCCAGTACCTCCGGATCGGCAGTCCATGGCACTAGCCACGAGACCACGGAGGCAGTTACCTTCCGGCTAGTCTTTGAGGAAAGCTTCAAGGCATCCATCCATGTCAAGCCATCTGGGCCGGCAATACAGCCGTCTAGTCTGTCGCTTATTGGCATCCACTTGGTGGTAATGTTAGAAGAGAAATCTTTAGAAACCGTATCAACATTCTACCGTCTGAGTTACCGTAGCAAATGAAGAATTTTCTAATGACATACATACATACATATAATCACGCCTTTAACCCTAATGGGGTAGGCAGAGCGTAAACGACCTAAACAAAGGTCGTTCCGCCAAGTCTGACAACATTTTGAAGGTTATTTAAGATAGATTTGTAGGTATATTGTTGTAGTGACAGGTTGTCAGTCCATCGCCTAAATTGCAATATACTGAAACCCTCGGATCCCTTAGCTGGTTTTTACAGCATGCCCGGGAGGAACTGCAGCTGGCACATTCTATGTTTTTCTCTCTCCCAGTCCAGCATGGAAGAATGAAGCCCTATAAAAACCATCTTGCAATCTCTGCCTGCAGTTGGTCACACCTTCAAGTTCATTTCGCAGGGTTCGAAGCAGATGAAGGTCCAGACGCAGGTGCCCTTCGCCTCCCCCCACACCCGCACCGAGTCCGGGTACTTGATCTCGTAGTAGCCCTCGAATTTGTCCGGCACCACCTTTATCATCTCCGTCGCCACTATGTACGATTCTGGTTTCTGTAAATTAAGCAAACTCATATTGTCACTGCTAAAAATTACCTATAGATTGTTTACATGACTTGTGCAACGAAATGGCACGGACCGGACGCAAGTGTTTCTTCTTCTCAGTTCTTCTTGACATGAAAATAAGCCGTTGGAAAAGATGCAGAAACTGCTATGAAACCGCAAGCCGCACAATACCGTTTGAGAGAGGTTACGTTGCGTCCCGCGGCAAACTCGGAGATTATTAAAACTACAGCAAACCTGCTGTACGCGAAACTGCGCGGCGTGAGGCCATCGCGTGGTGGCCTTAGGTTTACCTCTGTGATATTGAAGACATTCAATGCCTCAGTGTGGGGTTTTTTCGCTTCCACTGTGATGTCGAGCACTCCGTTCGGGTTCGGGTGGAGAGCAACACCGATCAAAGTCACAAACAACGCGCTCTCTCCGAGCGGAGAGAACAATACTTGAGCCTGAAATATTACATACATAAAATCACGCCTTTATCCCTTACGGGGTAGGCAGAGTGTTAAATGCCTCGTAAAAGGCGCCTTCGCCACGTCTGACAAAAATTGAGGGCAATTTTAGATTGAAAAGTATATTGCTATAGTGACAGGTTGTCAGCCCATCGCCTAAATTACAATACACTGTAACCATCGAGTTCCTTTTGCTGACTTCTACAGCATGCCCGGGAGGAAGGACAGCTGGAACGTGCTATGTTTTACTATCTCTCCCAGTCCAGCATGGAAGGAATAATACATACATACATACAAAGAATAGAAGTATCGCAATAAAAAAGTGTTTTTTCAGATAAGGATAAGGTTGTGTTTGTATTGCTGTGAGAACGTTTTGTCAACCTATCGCCTTGAAGTCCCGAATCGCGCTGCTGATTTTGTGACAGTATATTGGGTGTAAGAGATAGCGTCCCTTAAACTGATAGGGGTCGCTCAGTCAACAACAACTTCCACCAGGAAATTCTTTCAGGGGGTAAAAAAAATGACCTTCCCATAAAAAAATACCACCTCGATCAGACAATTTGTATGGTAGAGCAAATATATTTTTTAACTCCCTGTCCCTTACACCCCTTATACGGCAAGAACAGGTGCAGGACTTTCTATATATTTTTATCGTTTCTAGCCCATAATAGACTGCTTTAAAATATAAGCAAGTTAGCTATACTTGTTTTACCTATGCCGATAAGTGATACAAATAAACAAATGAAAATCTATACCTCGTGTGTGCCAAAAACTTTTGGTTTGAAATGGATTGGTATTTCAAAGACTGAATTTGCTTCAATATAAAATTCTCGCAACGTTTCAAATGACTGTGTTTCTTCACTAAACTCGGATAATACAAACCATGTCTCGTCGGTTCTGGAACATTACAAACATACTATTGAAATAAAAACATATAATAGACAATCATCATTTAAGGATATTGCCATGATCAGGATCACCTAGCTTGGCTGTTGGCAGGCATATTGGTGAATCCAATGCAAGCTGTGCAAGAAGTTTTTATTTGCTAACGCTGCAGACTATCGGTTACCTTTTACAAAGACGGGAAGTTATGGGATGATACTATTCTAACTCGGTTTGCGTAACTGGCCTGCAGTCTGCAGAAGTAAAAACGACTGGTGGAAATGAAACAAATTTTAGAATCCTGGATGAACTGCGGATCGGAAACAAAATGATTGAACGTACGGGTTAGTAACAATGACGTATTCCGTTTTCCTCTCCCTCGTCGGACACTCTACGTAGATGGACTGGTTCTGTGGCACTCCCACGTCCACACATGCCGCGAACAGTGTTAGTTCTAGGTGTTTATAATTCGCTATGTTACAAATTGCCTGCAAAAAACAAACGGTATTCCGAAAAAAAATAGTGTCTTGCAGATTCTGTCCTTGCCAAATATCTTTTTTAGAGTAAAGATTCGGGTCCAGCAGTATTTTTTATACAACTGGCTTGGCCTTCTGACCACTTTCGTTCAGTTACCGGCGATAAATAATTTTGCTGCGTTTTGCCGTTTTTAGGAATTCCAATTCATTTTCGGTGAACTCATTCTATCGTCACCTCTGTTTTAATCACCACAGGTTCACTGTTCTAAAACAGTCTAAACTAAAGTCAAAATCTTAAAAGAACATGATACTTTACCCAAACTTTGACAAACGGATTGTAGTTGAGAGGTCGGAACGTTACAGCGAATGGAACATTCTGTTTTGCCGATACCGTGCCTTGCATAGGTTCGATCTTAAACTCATCTGATTTAAGAGGTTGCCAGCAGAATCTGAAAGATATAATTGATTCATTTTCTGTTGATAAGTGAAAGAAGCACTAAAAATTGAAATCAGAGGGACAACTGGCTGATGGTGGTATCACTCCTTGTGTAAGTACGTATCATTTCAAATTTTGGCATCACGTTTCATGCTCAGTTAATAAATATCTAACCAACCAATATCACTTCTTTAACAACTTCACGAAGCGATGATACCTCACTACATGTATATTTTCTGTAGATACTCCGGCGTCATAAAAAGAAAAAAATAAGTATAAGTTTGACTTACTGTGCATCAAGGTCGCCCTTATTATACATCATGACCTTTAGGATCTTGCAGCCACGTTTGCGCACTCGACCGAACTGGAGCGAGTTCTGGCTGAAGCAGAGGCTCATGCCGGTCGCACTGCCGTTCAGCAGCACCAGCGGACGGACTATTTCTAAGACCACCACGTTTAACTATAAAAAAACACACGTCACGGGGTAAGCAGAGCCTAAAACGCTTGGCAATAAGAGTTTTTCCCAATAAATAAAATGATTAATGTGATGGCGAGGACGAACCGAGTATAGGTCTGCTCTTTTGTACCACACTTATTAGGTGTGAATAGGCAGAGTTTCTACCATATGAACTTTAATTAGTTAGCTTTTTAAATTGTAGAGCACAAACAGAGCACCAGTAATACTTCTTGATAATAAATTATGTGTTGTTTGGTAGGTGTAATGAATTTGAATTCTGGATAAAATGTAGAAATAATTAATAAGCACTGACCTGAACATTAAGTTCATTTATCAAGCCGACCGGCTTGAAATGTATTTTCAATGGAATCTTCTGGTGAGGTTTTATAGTAACCTTGCTCGGAATTACTTTCACCGATGCCAGCGCATGGGCAATGTCCTGCTCGATTTGTTTCTCCGTTTCTTCGTCTCGGTACAGCTTTACACATTTCACTCTGAAATGTTACATTTGCAAAAACTAAATATTCATGTATCTACTAAATTAATCCATTCGCGAAGCGCAACTGGTAAATCCTAACTAAAGCGTTGAGCAAAGAACTATACCCAAAGTTGTTTATTACTTTACATAATCTTTATATGCTGGACTGGGAGCGAAAGAAAAACATAGAATGTGCCAGCTGCATTTCCTCCCGGGCATGCTGTAAAAACCAGCTAAGGGTTCCGAGGGTTTCAGTATATTGCAATTTAGGTGATGGGCTGACAACCTGTCACTACAGCAATATCCCAAACTTTGTCAGACGTGGTAGAACTTCCTTCGCTCTGCCTACCCCATTAGGGATAAAGGCATGATTATATGTATGTATGTATCTTTACATGCTCTTTACTATTAGTATCGACACGACATCTTGAAATCTTTGATAACATAACATACTATATGATAACATACCTAGACGGCCCAGTATGCGGACGATCTTTCAAAGCAGGAGTGTTGGGGTCAACACAAATGCTTGTTCCCAACGATGTATTGTCAACATCTCCAGTTATGATGGGATACACCTCTTTGAAGACAAAGGTGCAATCGATCGCCACCTTACTGTGGTTCATCACTTCGATCTCACGAATTATTTTCTCGCCGACTTTTACCGGTCCTAAATTGAAACTCTTTTGGCAGCCTTCGTAAAGATCGACTAGCAGAGGAACCCCTGAAATCCATTAAATAATATCGTGGAATACTATACGTAGTTAATTTTTATTCGGGAGTTTCATAAAACGGCTAGCTGTTTTAGATTTAACTTTTTGGATACTTGGATTTTTTCATAGAAAGGGCAAAAAAAATCTATAAATCAAAAAAAATAAAAGAATGACTGAAACAGCCTTTAGCCTTCCTTATTGTTATAAAACTACACCCAAAACACAACATATAGGTACCAGGTGTAAGGGACAGCGTGCCGCAAACTGATAGGGGTTACTCAGTCAGTGACACTGAACAACTTCCACCAGGAAATTCTTTCAGGAAGAAAAAAATAAAATTGGCTTTTCCATGCAAAATGTCAATCTCGATCAGACAATTTCATTTCATTTCATGCAAAATTAAATTACAATACCATTCACCTTAAATAACTAATAACAGATGAAACTTTTAAGCGCTTACAAATTGCAGGTGTGCAGTAACAGTCCAAAAAGACCTAGGCCTGTGCTAGGACTAGTTACTGTAAAAAAATATTTGCGAGTCGGTCAGTATGAGTGAATTTAAAATAAGTTAACAAAAGTGCTTTTATATTTTTTGGTGAAATCAGAGGTATTAAAATAGTTTCTATAAATAATATAAAAATAATAACTAGAGCATGCAAAAGGCTTTCTAGATCAAAAGCTTCAGTGTAAAATATCATTATTTCTACTTATTTACTTATTTAAGTAAATATGTAATAAATATAATTTAGGATAAGTGTACAAAGAAAAGGGACTCGAGGGTTAGTGTATTGTAATTTAGGCGATGGGTTGACAAGCTGTCACTATAGCAATACACATTACAATCTAAAAGTGCCCTCAATTTATGTTAGACGTGGCGAAAGCACCTTTTACGAGGCGTTTAACGCTCTGCCTACCCCGTAAGGGATAAAGGCGTGATTTTATGTATGTATGTACAAAGATATTATTGTAAAAATCTTGGAATTGATTGTAATTGATTTCAAATAAATATTTATTTAATTTTATTATATAATGTGGAAATGAACGACGGGGTGATATTACTTTCAGTAATAAGAGCTGTGTCCATCATGTGTCTTATATCTTCTGGCAGGTTTTCATACAATTTAGGACCAATATATGTAAAATGTTTTTCTGCGGAAACGGTATCTGTGTAAGTTGGTTTAAATTAATTAGTTTGCCAGTTGGCTCTTTTCTCGCGAAGGTAAATTGTGAGTTTGTGAGGGGCATTTGTGCAAAATAAACAGATTTTAGAGTTTGGCCATCCAAAACATTTCTTAGTTCCAGGTAAACATAACCAATGCGCCTAATTTTAAAAGATACTTTACCAATGTCCCATCGAAGGTGCTCATCTATTTCTAGACCCAAATACTTGATTGTTGGGGATCTGGATATTGTGTTACATGAACATACTGCTGTTTGATTCTCACATCTGTGCACTTTTAGTTCACTCAGATTACCAGGTAACCCAACCCTATTCTATGCAAAACACAAAAATTCTTTTAGTTTCATTGAGGGTGAGTAAGTTAGTGTCGTACCAAGTACTGGCTCTTGTTAGACCTTGGGTTGCAAGATTTATAGTTTTATCCCACGTATCACCAACAAAACTTAAAACTGTATCGTCTGCAAAACAGACAATGCTACATGTAGAAGACTCTAATAATGAACAAAAATCATTTAGAAAAACATTGAATAAAATTGGGCCGAGCACGCTCCCCTGTGTCACTACGAAAGAAATCCCATTCTCGTCACTGCATACATCCTTTATCCCAACTATTTGCTTACGATTACCTAAATAACTAGTAAACCATTTATGGGGTGTACCAGTAATGCCATATAGTTGTAATTTTTTCAATAAAATATTGTGCGAGATGGTGTCAAAGGCTTTTGCCAAGTCAACAAAAACAGATATAACTCTCTTCTAATTCTTTCTTCTTTCTTTTCTTATTAATTTGTATGGAAAAGCCATTTATTTTATTACTTCCTGAAAAAACTGCCTGCTGATACTTGAGTGTCGTTAACTGAGCAACCCCTAACAGTTTGCGGTACGCTGTCCCTTACACCTGGTATACAACAAAGTAAGAATAATTATTAATAATGATGATGATGATTAAGAGCAATGATGATCTTGCCAATCATAACCAATACCTTCTCCTCTGATATAAATAATCTCTTCACACAGCGAGTTCACCCAGAACTGTAGTTTGAACTCATAGTGCTGGACGGCGTTCGGTCTGAAGTACACCGGTATCTTCGCTCGCTGGCTGGGAGTAATGACCGGGTCCAATCGGTAGTCTATGTAGAGTTCAGGCACGCTCTCTGTTGCTAAGTCTAGTCTAAAATCAAATAAATACCATGAACTACGATCTTTGTTTAGGTCGTTTACGCTCTGTTGACCCCATTAGGGATAGAGTCGTGACTATATGTGTGTATGTAACTAACATGTAATTTGTACATAAATATTAGGAGTTAGTGAATGATGAAGTAAACGAATTTTAATTGAAAAAACCCATATTAGCGGTTTCAACAACGGCGTTCATTTTGTTCATTTCTAGGATTAATGTCTTTCAAAATTGATATAATTTTCTTACGTGATTGATACTTGATCGTCATTAGTAAAAGCCAAGATTTTCTTGTAAGTCTTGTGCGGTGCGTTTATTATACATTTTCCGAAATCATATTCTTTACACGAGAAGTGGTACTTGGGTTTTTCAATCTCGGCATAAAGATATATCTGGTACAGGGGGCCATCAGTTATCTGAAATATTATAATCTTCTTAGCTAGTGGATTCTCGAGTCGACCGACCCGATGAACCCTGGTGTCAGAGTTTTTAAAACTGCCTAGTAGCACAGCTTTTAGGCCTCTGACATGTTTTGAGTAACAATCACTATCAAAGACCGGATCGGGGCCAACAGTTTAACGTGACCTCCGAAGCACGGAATCCGTTTTCTTCCAGACAATCAGGTGGATTCAGCCTGTATTGTCCTAACCAAACTAAGGAAAACCTAAAGGTGATAAATTAAAAAAAAAACAACTTTGTATCCCATGGGAATCGAACCCAGGACCTCCGGATCGTGAGCCCATGGCTCTGACCACTAGACCACGGAAGTAGTTAGTTAAAAAGCAATTAGGCAACGAAGTTCTTACAGTGAGAGTGACAGGGTAGGCCTGAACAGGCACAGTCTTCAGATTGAAGTGTAGGGTGCACTCTATTTCCCCTCCTGGTGAGACGTACCCGGTACGAGGCTCCACGCTCACTATCAGATACTTCTTTACACTCGCCACTACGTAGTTCCATTTGAACGCATAAGCTTTGCGTTGTGCAAATAGATCAACTTACTTTTCGGACAATCAGGTGATCAGCCTGTAATGTCTTTACCAAACTAGAAACAACAACACAAAGTCATTGTCCCGCCGAGACTCGAACCCGGGACCTCCGGGTTGATAGCCCATGACTCAGACCGCTAGACCACGGCAGTTAAACGAAGTACTTACAGTGAGAGTGACAGGGTAGGCCTGAACAGGCACAGTCTTCAGATTGAAGTGTAGGGTGCACTCTATCTCCCCTCCTGGTGAGACGTACCCGGTGCGAGGCTCCACGCTCACTATCAGGTACTTCTTGACACTGGCCACTACGTAGTTCCATTCGAACGCATAAGCTTTGCGTTGTGCAAATAGATCATCTTACTTTTCGGACAATCAGGTGATCAGCCTGCAATGTCCTAACCAAACTAGAAACAACAACACAAAGTCATTGTCCCGCCGAGACTCGAACCCGGGACCTCCTGGTTGATAGCCCATGACTCTTACCGCTAGACCACAGCAGTTAAACGAAGTACTTACAGTGAGAGTGACAGGGTAGGCCTGAACAGGCACATTCTTCAGATTGAAGTGTAGGGTGCACTCTATCTCCCCTCCTGGTGAGACGTACCCGGTGCGAGGCTCCACGCTCACTATCAGGTACTTCTTTACACTCGCCACTACGTAGTTCCATTCGAACGCATAAGCTTTGCGTTGTGCGAATGGATCATCTTACTTTTCGGACAATCAGGTGATCAGCCTGCAATGTCCTAACCAAACTAGAAACAACAACACAAAGTCATTGTCCCGCCGAGACTCGAACCCGGGACCCGGGTTGATAGCCCATGACTCAGACCGCTAGACCACGGCAGTTAAACGAAGTACTTACAGTGAGAGTGACAGGGTAGGCCTGAACAGGCACAGTCTTCAGATTGAAGTGTAGGGTGCACTCTATCTCCCCTCCTGGTGAGACGTACCCGGTACGAGGCTCCACGCTCACTATCAGGTACTTCTTTACACTCGCCACTACGTAGTTCCATTCGAACGCATAAGCTTTGCGTTGTGCAAATAGATCATCTTACTTTTCGGACAATCAGGTGATCAGCCCGCAATGTCCTAACCAAACTAGAAACAACAACACAAAGTCATTGTCCCGCCGAGACTCGAACCCGGGACCTCCGGGTTGACAGCCCATGACTCATACCGCTAGACCACGGCAGTTAAACGAAGTACTTACAGTGAGAGTGACAGGGTAGGCCTGAACAGGCACAGTCTTCAGATTGAAGTGTAGGGTGCACTCTATCTCCCCTCCTGGTGAGACGTACCCGGTACGAGGCTCCACGCTCACTATCAGGTACTTCTTGACACTGGCCACTACGTAGTTCCATTCGAACGCAAAGCTTGTCGAGCCGTCATTCTTTACTTTGAATAGGATCCTTCTTTCGTACGTAGACGCTGTCTATGAAATTTGACATAACTTTATGTAAAATACCAGTCTTATCTCAAAAGATAACTGTTTAAAAAAACGTAAGTGCAAAATGTCCCAAAAATATTTTGGTCTGAAATCTGTTGAGACAATTTTATGTATTGTAAAGAGTATTAAATATTTCATGTCCACACATCTTCCGAGCATACAGGAAAATCAGCTAAGGGTTTTAAGGGGTTTCAGTATTGTAAGTTAGGCGATGAACTGACAACCTGTCGCTATAGCAATATACAGGTCTATCATAATAACTCTCAAAATTTGTCAGACGTGGCGGAACGATCTTTGTGTATGTCGTCTACGCTCTGCCTACCCCATTAGGGATAAAGGCGTGATTATATGTATGTATTTATTATTAATCTTCCATGCTGGCCTGGGAGCGAGAAAAAACATAGAATGTGCCAGCTGAATTTCCTCCCGGGCATGCTGTAAAAAACAGCTAAGGGATCCGATGGTTTCAGTATGTTGCAATGTAGGCGATGGGCTGACAAACTGTCACTACAGCAATATACTTACAAATCTATTTTAAATTACACTCATAACTTTGTCAGACGCGGCGAAACGACCTTTGTTTAGGTCGTTTACGCTCTGCCTACATACAACATTAGGGATGAAGGCGTGATTATATGGATGTATGTATTAAATATTTATATTGGTTACCTGTTCTAAATGGATATTAGTGACGACATCGTAATCGAGTACATGTTCGTTGCCGATGAGATAGTACGTCACTGTTGGTTTCACGAGATGACTCAAAGCTCTCACACATAAAGTCAGATCTTTGGTCATGTTTGCTATGTGAATGAAGATTTTGAAAGCCAACGGCCCATCTTGTATTGGCGTGTAATGTACTCTGAAATTTTTTATATGTTGAAAATAATACCAAAATAATATTGACACTTTTTTAGCTTGAAAGGTGATATTTATGTCAAAGTTAAACGTAGAACTGCCGAGAAGATTATTTTAGCCTATGGTCACCGGATGTCACAGGTGGGATTGGGCCGGACAAGTCGTCCGTAGGAGCTCCGAAAAATGGACAAACGCTGTCACCGAGTGGATCCCGGAGGATTGTCGCCGCGAGGAAGACCTCGTAGCAGATGGCAAGACGGCTTGGATGTTTTCTGTGCACATTGGCCGACAGAGGTTGCAGATAGAGACTCCTGAAGAGATAAAGGGTAGGCCTTTGCCCAGCAGTGGGATAACCTATAGGCTATAATTTTTTTAATGGTCACAGGGCAGGCACTCCATACAAGCCGCCGATTCTCGTACTACACGCGCAAAAACGTGTTCGTACAGGTTTGAAGCGGGTTTGTGTGTGTGCTGCCGCCTAGTCGAAGCGGGTCGCGTACCCGTTGGTGCGGGGGAGACCAAGTGAGGTAACATTTCAGATCGGGGGTGGGCGTGCTTCTTCTTTCGCTTTAGCTAATATTATACGGGGTGCAAGGGACAGCGAAACTGAACAACTTTCACCAGGTTTTTTTGTTTTTTCAGGAAGTGAAAATAAAATTTTGGTTTTACATACAAATTGTATGATCGAGGTAATCAATTTGTATGGGAAGGTCAATTTAGATTTTCATCTCCTGAAAGAATTTACCTGTGAAACTTGTATAGTTTCGTTGACTGAGCGACCCCTATCAGTTTGCGGGACGCTGTCCCTTACACCCGGTATTTTCTTTGCTATGGTGTTGTAGAGCGAGACACTCGAGATGTCATATCATAGTCGCCATGTGCTGGTAGATCGTCCTCTCTAATCATCAACATTGCCAAGAAATTATCGTTAATCGTTTATTATAATTATTATGGTATTCCCTATATTTATACTGCCTCCGTGGTCTAGTGGTCAGAGCCACGGGCTCACGATTTGGAGGTCCTGGGTTTGATTTCCAGGGGGGACACACGAAGTTGATATTTATCAATTTATATCAATTTGTGACTTTTTCCCCAGTTTGGTTAGGTTACAATGCAGGCCGAATCACCTGATCTGAAAGAAAAAATATTCCGTGCTTCGGAGGGCACGTTAAGCCGTCGGTCCCGGTCGTTACACAAACCATGTCAGAGGCCTATTAGCTGTGCTATTAGATATGGTATTGCATGCAGATATCGTTAGTAATCTAGGATTGGGTTTGGATTCCCTTCTGGGTTGCGGAGGTCAGATGGCAGTCGGTCTGTGTAAAAACCAGTACCCTCGATCAATCACCTAGATTAGATAGACCGACCCCAAAAGATACGGGATAAGGATAGGGAGATGATGACCGTTAGTAATTTATACGATTTGGTTACTTACGTAATTTCCGTTTCAGAATGTGGTTTCAAAACTCCACTAGGAGGGCGAACGACTACTATTGATTTACCATGTTTTTCCACTACTGAATCTCCTTTAAATTCGAATGGTATCGGGTCATTTTCATTGTTCTTGAGTTTCGCGTAATGGGTAGTCGTGAATCCCACAAGAGAGTTTTTGATTAGCATTATAGTTGGGATAAGTATTACGTCCGGCTCTCGTACGAATCCCACTACCATAAGCGGGATTGTTAAGTTGTGCTTTATTATTTTAAATGACCATTTTGATTCGTACACCTGAAAATTATTAACTTCTTCTTACTATCATTGGGTTGGCTGAAAGAGATCTCTTCATAGAGATAAATTCGCCCTTGCACACCATGTTTGTAAATAACATTTCTCTTGTGTTAAAGGAATAAAGGATATATATATATATATTGCTTAAATGGAAACTCCAACATCAGTTTATGTAAACTAGGATTAAGTTACTGAAATAAATAATTATTAATTATTTTTTTTAAATACAAAATCATAATATAAAATCTACCGTAAAAGTTCTTTCTTGGATTGAGTACATTGACAAAGATATCTATTCTGTCTCAGGTTACTAACATTGATCACTTTTATCTACCTAAATCTAATTCTTAAAACCTTGGATTTTACCCCAGTTTGGTTAGGCCATTGCAGGCTGAATCACCTGATTGTCCGAAAAGAAAAAAGGATTCTGTGCTTCGGAGGGCACGTTATCCCGTCGGTCGCGTTCGCTGTCTTTGGTTGTTACTCAAAACCATGTCAGAGGCCTAGTAGCTATTACGCGGTTTGAAAACTCTGACACCAAAGGATCATCGGGTTGTTTCGTTGTTCGACTCGAGAATCCACTCGCTCAGCAGAAGACTCTTAAAAATAAGACTTACGCCAGGGGCAGTTGGCGTAAATGTGAAGGTGACCGGGGTGGAGGTGCCTCCTTCCACGTAGCCCTTCAGCATGTTGCAGTGCACGGGAATGAAGTCCTTGCTGGTCAGTCCAGCCTTATATTCAGGTAGAATGGGGGAAAAGATGAACTCATACGCGTCGCTCGTCGGGTTTATCACTTGGAATGTCCTGGAATAAACAAAGAAGATTCATGTTTCGGGGCATACATTTTTCGTGAATGTGCCAGACGATATGCACTATCCCGCTTTCTGCTTGTACAATTTCTATACCCAAAGGTTGCCTGGTAGAAATTTCTGCTTTAGCAATAAGGCCGCCTGTATTGTACTGTCACGTTTGTTCCTTTTTATTTCTGTTGTGTGTTTCTTTGTGCAATAAAGAATTTCGTATTGTATTGTATGGCGTTAGCCAATGTCGTATCGTGTCTTTTTCCATGTCTAGAGGGTTTTTTTACTGTTTATTGTACACAGAAACATTTACAGGCAAGTACATAGGCAATTAAAACAATACAGGCACTGCTTACTCCTTAAAATATATTACTTACAGAAGACCTAGTAAGCGACATTGTACAAGAACGTGACGCGGATAAGACGTGCACAATATAATTATATACTACTAAATAATATATACCTAACCCTAACCTAATGCATCTATATAGATGTATACAGACATGGATATAGCTTCCATGCTAGACTGGGAGTTAAAAAAAAACATAGAATGTGCCAGCTGAATCTCCTCCCGGGCATGCTATAAAAAACAGCTAAGGGATTCGAGGGTTTCAGCATATTGTAACTTAGGCGATGGGCTGACAACCTGTCACTACAGCAATATATAGATTTATCTTAAACATCCTTGTCAGACGTGGCGGAACGACCTTTATATTTGGTACGTTGACGCTGTGCCTACCCCATTAGGGATACAAGCGTGAGAGTATATATAGTCATACAAACAGTAAATTACCTATTTCATAACTATAAATATTTCTCCCTGTCTTCGAAATATTTACTCACTTTTTATAACATCCTGAACCCAGGACATTGAACTCCAGAACCTGCATATGCTCTGGCAGCACCATACCGGTGACATCCTTCCTTCTTCCCGACGTGAGATAGTCACTCTCTTCTAAATCCAGATGAACGTAAGGTACAAGAGATCTTGCTTTTATTTTGCAAGTCAGGATTTGATCATACGGATCCAAGTTTTCTGAAAGAAAATATATTAGATTTATTTTTGCGTTTTTCTTTACCTCCGTAGAAAATCCAGCTAAGCTGTAGCAACATCTGCTACGCCGTAACCCGTAGTACAATTGCTACAATCATGACAAATTGGCTTCACTGTTGAGCATTGCATACTTTTACATTACATTACATTTAAAGGTTAGAACGCACTGTAACGACATACATACATACATACATAAATCACGCCTTTATCCCTTACGGGGTAGGCAGAGCGTTTAACGCCTCGTAAAAAGCGCTTTCGCCACGTCTGACAAAAATTGAGGGCAATTTTAGATTGTAATATGTATTGCTATAGTGACAGGTTGTCAGCCCATCGCCTAAATTACAATACACTGTAACCCTTGAGTCCCTTTTGCTGACTTCAACAGCATGCCCGGGAGGAAGGGCAGCTGAAACATTCTATGTTTTTCTATCTCTCCCAGTCCAGCATGGAAGTAACGACACTGGCAAAATATACACAAAATATTCTTTGTATGAAAATGCATAATATATACAGCACTGCAGCGGCGCGACACGGCGCGGCAAACACTTTCAAAATGTATGAACTGATATGAAATGCAGTTGCCGCGCCGCTGCAGCTACGTTGTAGTGCGGTCTAACCTTTAAAGATGATAATACCTATATTCTCTGGATTGACCTGGTCAATTGACTTTATAGTAATTGTCAGGCGAAATGGAATTCATTCGACAAAACCTAAAAATAATTAGAATAAATACAAAATTACCAGCTTACCTATTGTACTTCTCAATCGCACTGTAAAGTCGAATACGTCGAGGGGGTTGAAGGTGACCTTGAACTGCTGCGTCTCCTGAGGGTTGAGACACGCCCTCGTGGGCACTATGGAGAAGGGCATGTCTGCCTCGAACCACGTGTCCACGCTGAACCGGTCCATACTTCCACTGAACAACGTCTCCTTACTGCCACCTGAGGGACACATAATGTTAACTTAGACCACGCTTCTTGTCTGTGTGTTCAGTTTACTTTTCTAGTGGCCAGTTTCACAGTGGGTTTATAACAGAATAAAACATCACAATACCAAGAGTTTACAAAGGAACCGCAAGAGGTAATCCCGCTGTGATACGGACACTGGCGTAATTATAATAGAGATACCGGTTACGATTAAAAATACCTATCATCATCATCTCCCTAGCCTTATAACGTATCTCACGAGGTCGACGTATATGATCCAATAATATTTTACTCTCAAGTTTACTGAGAGAGTACTTCCATTCTTCTTCTTCTTAGCGAGTGGATTCTCGAGTCGAATCACCCGACGAACCCTCAGAGTTTTCAAACCGCATAGTAGCACAGCTAATAGGCCTCTGACATGGTTTGAGTAAAGACCACTATCAAAGACAGCGACCGGGACCGACGCCTTAACGTGCCCTCCGAAGCACGGAATGTATTTTTTCTTTTCGGACAATCAGGTGATTCAGCCTGCAATATCCTAACCAAACTGGGAAAAACCTCACAAAGTGATAAGTTGACAAATATTAACTTTGCGTTTCCCCCCTGGGAATCGAACCCTCCGGATCGTAAGCCCATGGCTCTAGCCTCTAGACTACGGAGGCAGTTATATCCATTTGGAAATGCTATTTAGCAACAAGACTAGAATAGAGATAAATAATCTTAAATAATTAGAAGCTATTTGGAAACACTTATAGATCATATAGATATCGCACCTCCTCTGTTTGAGCAGTCGACTCGATTATTCATCTCGTCCACGCTCGGATCGACTATCATATGTGCATCGGTAATAGACCGCATCTGCATATTGCCTTGACCGTCTACTATCTGAAATTTGCGAGAAAGTATCTTACAAATTGCAATGCTAAAGAAACCTACAGTAGTTTATTCTAAAGTAACTTAACTTGTATAGAACTGAAGGTTCCTTTTGCTCATGTATTTTAAGGCTCGTATTTATAAAGCTGTCTCAAGATTGAGAGCAATATTAAGTATGGATATGACAGGCCATTATGTATTGAAGTGGCATTTCTGTTACGAACTCAAAGTCGCTGTCAGTCTCAAGTACAGATTATAAATCGGGGATCCTTACCAGTAAGCTCTTTTTTTTACTGCAGTTGAATAAAACTTACTTTCCGTTTGTCTATCCTCCCCGGGTACTCGTCTTCAATGAAGAAATTCCAAGATATTTTCATGGGTACCACGCCAACATTTTCCACTTTAAAAACGAAGCTTCTTTTCTGTAAAAACATCAAAAGTTTTAATGACGGGCACTCACTTTGGAATATAAGTCGCGTACTTCACGGACAACTCCGCAATCCACACACGCAACCTGATCAGGGGACTCCCGATTGTCCCGAAACATGTCATGAAGTACGTGACCTATATTAAAAAGTGACTGCCCGTTATTAAAATCTTTATTTAGAATGTCCCACTTAAGTTTAAATAGTTTGATAAAAACATCATCTATAAATAAATTCATACCTGTAAAGCTAGTAAGATCACGAACATTTATAAGTTTAAAAAAGTACGTTACCTGATAGATATAAGTATCACTGAGCTGCACTTCTTCGTCAAGATCGCTTACGTATTTAGTGAACTCTGTGGTCACAGAGTACAGTATGATTATGTTGATGAAACCCAGAATTTTAGAAGGCCCAGGGCTTGGCTCTTCAATAACGTTCTCAACTCTTTCGCTTTGACCAGTTTCACTATAAAAATGAAAAAAATACATACATATAATCACGCCTTTATATATTTTATAGTCAGAGCGTAAACGACCTAAATAAAGCTCGTTCCGCCACGTTTGACAAAGTTTTGAGTGTTATTTAAGATAGATTTGTAGGTATATTGCTGTAGTGACAAGTTGTCAGCCCATCGCCTACATTGCAATACACCGAAACCCTCGGATCCCTTAGCTGGGTTTTACAGCATGCCCGGGAGGAAGTGCAGCAGGCACATTTAATGTTTTACTCTCGCTCCCAGGCCAGCATGAAAGTTAAAAGTTAAGTGAAGTGGAAGAAAAATAAAAAAAACTTTACTAAACGTGGTTATAATTACTCGCAAACATAGAATGTTTGGTTTGGCGAACGTACCCGCACATGGCAACAGTTTTTATCTTTTTGACAATGATTCAGACAGTCATTTCATTAGGCTTGGATAGATATAGATTGGATAGATAAACAAAAAATACGCACGCGTTATAGCCAAAGACAGTTTGTATTTGGCGGCTGTCCCACGTAGCTCCTTTCGAGTTGCAAGTTAGTACGTCGTCACTAATGGCCATCAAGTTGCAAACCAACAGTTCCTGTAACAAGGATTGTCATAAAACTATTTTTTTTAAGATATTGGTTGATTGAAATTAGAGACACATTTCAGAAAATTTTGTTTTTTCAGCCCATTGTTTTGCTTTAGCGTTGCTTGCGTAGCATAATGCTACGAATGTGAAATTCTTGGTACAAAACTTTATTCGAACAATGAACCGATGAACCCTGGTGTCAGAGTTTTTGAAACCGCCTAGTACCACAGCTATGAGGCCTCTGACAAGGTTTGAGTAACGATAACGTGCACTCCGAAGCACGGAATCCTTTTTCTCTTCGGACAATCGGGTGATTCAGCCTGCAATGTCCTAACCAAATTGGGAAAACCTCACAAAGTGATAAATTGACATTACAAATTTTGTGGTACCCCCCTGGGAATCGAACACAGGACCTCCGGAACGTAGCCGCTAGACCACGGAGGCAGTCCGTTTACCCACTTACGTGTAGGTGTAGACGTTCAGTCTTTATTAACTAATACATTCTGCACTTACTCTTTTTATGTTCACTGGTAAAGCAGAGAAAAACATGATTTCAACATCCTTCTCTTCACCCGGTGATATGTAGCCAACTGCCGGCTTTATCAAAATATTTTCCAACTGCTCCCATACAAATTTGTACACCTTTTCAGAGTTATTCAATATTATAACAGACCTCTTTTGTGCAGTGCACAACTCGCAACCACCTGTTAGATACAAAAGATAATGTGTTCGTTGTTTGAATATAATACGATACAAGATACTTTATTGCACAAAGAAACACAAATACATACAGCAGAAAAGTAAGGAACAAAAACTAATAATTAAACTATATTATTGCTAAAGCAGCAATTTATACCAGGCAACCTTTGGGTATTAGGATAGTACATACCAGAAAGCGGGATAGTGCATACTAAATTAATCTTAATACTTAAAAAATATAAATACTACTAAATAAATACATAACTAAAATAAACTAATATATATTTATAATCTCTATTCATATTAAATGTTCAAAACCTCTGCACAACGCTGTCATTATATTCACCGAAATCCATAAGATATTTAAGTTCAGCTGGCAACATAATTTCACCATTTGAGCCTGACATGAACTTGCTCTTAAGTTCTTTAGCTTTCTGTTTATCTGTGGGGGCGCTCTTGCTCTTCTTTCTTGCTGTTGCATCGCCCGTACCAGACGCCGTAGTCCTATTTAAGTTAAATCTATATACATACCAGGCCACTCAGAAAGTATTGCGATAAATAGTTTTTATATATGGCAGACTGGCCGGTTAGAATCTTTTTTGAAAATATGATTACTTGTAAGTAAAAATATGTGTGTTCCATTTTCAAAATTTCCCTCCACATTTTTTGCGAGCCAATTCAAAGTATCGTGTCTTACTGAAAAATGGATCTGCGCCGGGAACATTTTCGAGCTATGATTTTTTACGATTTCAAGTGTCGCCTGAAACCGGATGAATCGTTCGATAGACTTCAAATGGCATTTATGGATGAAAGCCCCTCCAAGGCAACCGTGTATCGTTGGTATAACGAATACAGGCGCGGTCGACCAACCTTGGGGGATGAAGAAAGAAGCGGTCGTCCTTTGACGGCTATTACGGAAGAAAACGTGCTAGCAGTGAAAAATTTAATCCAAGATAATAGGCGAATTACATATCAAGAGATTCAGCACATATTAAAGATTGGATCGGGAAGCGTTCACGAGATTCTACACGGGCATCTTCGCGTGAGGAGGATAGTAGCGCGCTGGGTGCCGCACTACCTCACCGAAGCTCAGAAGCAGGCCCGGGTGGAATGGTGCCGTGATATGCTGAACAAATTTGAAGCAGGCTCGTCTCGGCATGTTTACGACATCGTAACAGGTGATGAGTCCTGGATTTATCAATACGATCAAAGTGAAGCGATCTCGAAGCGGGGGAAGATTTTGATCGCCAGCTTTTTTAATTTGACTGGCCACTTGGCCTCTATTCCCTTACGAGATCAAAGATGCATTAACGCCGAATGGTATACTACCAAATGTTTACCAGAAGTTTTTTCTGTTGTGAGCAACAAGCGACCAAACACAGGGCTCCGCGGACTACTGCTCCACCACGACAATGCGCCTGCACACACCGCGCTCAAAACGAGGGACTTCCTGGACAGCACACCAGTCAAACTCCTGGGTCACCCTCCTTACAGCCCTGATCTAGCACCGTGTGACTTCTTTTTATTTCCAAAAATAAAAAATCAGCTCAAGGGGATACAATTTTCGTCGCCGGAAGATGCACTGGCTGCGTTCGAGCAGGCTGTAAACGAGGTGTCTACGGCGGACTGGAAAAAGTGTTTTGAAAACTGGTTCAGACGCATGAATCTTTGTATAGAGGCTGGTGGAGAGTACTTTGAAAAGATTTAATAAAAATATATGTACCTGTAGAACAATTTTTTTTAGTGTCGCAAATCTTTCTGAGTGTCCCACGTATATACTAAACCTCTACAAGGATCGTGTCTGTACATTGAATATTATTACCAAAAAATAATTGCAACATGCGTTGACTTATTAGCGACACCAAGACCAAATCAACAACTTTTAGAATTTTTGTTTGTCTGCCTGGCTGTTACCACAAAACGCCAAAACTACTTTATCGATTAAGATAGGACTTTTTTATTTGACTATGTGTTAACTGGATTCAAACTTAGGATATAAATAATTATTCCGCCACCCGACTTAAGGGGTAGGTAGAAAGATAAATTTTGATTGTTTTTTAACCGTCTTTGATAAAACTCTTTTTATTCGACTGTTTTTTTTTTATTTATTGGACTAAAACGTAGGATACAAATAATCACGCTCCTGACTTAGGGAGTAGGCAGGAAATTTAATTATAATTTTTATCTAGACTAATTGAATAGTTTCTAACATTGAGTAAGTACCCCAGTTTGTATGGTGTCGAAAATACTGAAAACGCTTGTCCGTGCGTAGGAGCAGGATCTGCGTTTTCATAGAAAGACAGTTTCACTGATCAGACAATGAGAAACACGCATCCGCGCTCCTACCGCGTGTTTTACATACAAACTGGGCGCACGACGTTTTTTTTTTTTTTATTAAACTAAAGGTAAGTACATTTTTGTAACTAATATCTACTCGCGCCAAACTTAAAAGTTTGATGGCGAGATACGCCTTAATGTAATTTCTTACACCTACCTTAAAATAACAGTTGCGGGCACAGCCAGGAAATAAATAAGTAAACTTATCACCATATTTCCATGTGACACCAAAATATGTGTTTTATCGCTTACCCTAATTCTCTTTGCATTGCATCTATATCGAAATCCATAGACAGCATTTCGAGTCCTATTAGTATGACATCTTCAGCGAACGCTTCAGCCTCGCACATTACCTTCAAAACAAATAAAAATAATATATTTGGATTCGAATCACTATAACTGTATATAAAGTATTTTACTTACGGTGTAATATTCATACGGATTATGAAGTATTGTTATTTTGATATCGCAATTAGTTCTTCCTTTGATAAGCGGGCTAAAAAAAACTTTAAAAGCTGCAATTCGTCCCGGTCTTAGAATAAGCTCTACTGATTGGTTTTCAGTTGCTTCATCAAATTCTGTAAAAAATGTGTACTAATAAATAGTCTCTTAGGAGTTCTAACTATATTTCATGACTAGGTATCATCGTCTCCCTAGCCTTATCCCGTATATCATGGGGTTGGCTACCTAATCTAGGGGATTGCACGAGGGTTCTGGTTTTTACACAGAGCGACTGCCATCTGACCTCCGCTCCGCAACCCAGAAGGGAAACCAGGGGGGGAGAAGGGAAATTCTAGATTAGGTCAGAGTTTTCAAGCCGCCAATGCTTAGCACTGGCCTCTGACATGGCTTAACGATTAATATCTACGGTAATTCATGAATATATATACCTATATATAGTTTAATAATTTGTTATATACCTTCGGTACCGTCCGTCGTCACAATTTTAGTCCTTTCTGTAGGACTTAACCAAAATACAGGACGGTCAGCTGGGGATTGAAATATTTGTAAATATACAGTGCTCTTGATAGTTGTTACGTTCTTAAAGCGCAGGTCTCTGTATGTTGTTGATCCGAGGCACGTCACCGGGAACGTAATCAACGCGAGTCGGTGTTGTCTGATCGGCGGCTTGATCAAACGAATCCTGGGTATCACACCTTCACCTATGAGACACAACTGGAACGTTTGCTCCTGGTTATATAATAACTTTAGATTTACTTCTAATAACGCTCTATATTCCTGAAAACACAAAACTCTTCAGTATTAATAATCGTATTAGTAAATGAAATGTTCTATAGTGTGATATTTACCAAAAGTTCTTTCGGAGCAAACGTAATCGCCAGACTTTTATGCATCATTGGATCTATTTGCATCTCATTTCTGTCTAAATAAAATACATCCTCATGTGTATTTGGTTGGTAGATCATTTTCATATTTAAAATACAGGGTACCACTCCATTGTTGTACAAGTCTATTTTTCCAGTGTAGTTGGTGTTTACAGTCACGCATAAAAAGTGTAAAGTAACTGAATCCTCGTTAAACACGCAGTGTGGTGATGACTGGAAACCAAACGTAATGTTGTACATACATACAATCATGCCTATATCCCTAATGGGGTAGGCAGAGCTTAAACGACTTAAACAAAGATCGTTCCGCCACGTGTGACAAAGATTTGAGAGTTATTTAAGGTAGATTTGTATATTGCTGTAGTGACAGGTTGTCAGCCCATCGCCTAAATTACAATATACTGAAACCCTCGGTTCCCTTAGCTGGCTTTTACAGCATGCCCGGGAGGAAATGAAGCTGGCACATTTTTTTTTCTCGATCCCAGGCCAGCATGGAAGAATGTTGTAATGTTGCATACTGGACAAAATTTGTCTTAAGCATAACAAAATAGTTCACCGAGTAAAACTTACTTGTGGAACTTTATATTCGTCCATATTCTTAACAATGAGATGTTCCCTGAAAGTATTTTCTAAATTCCAAAAATCTAGCACTGGCATTGCCCCCGTGCCTACTAATTTTAGCGGCACACCATGTGCTTCCGCAGGGCAGGTGTCGCTGACGATGAAATGGATAGTCTCTTCGAAGGTACGAGCCTCTGTCGCCAGGAACTGGATTGGAATAGTCTTGCTGTCTCCAGGAGCAAGCAAATTGTCTTCGTTGACTATCAAAAAGTTTCCACATTTGATTGGTGGATTCTTCAGCCTATAAAAATAAAGGATTTCGATTGAAAATACGAAATAGGTTTTGTACTAGGTTTAAGATTTTGTGGTCGGAGTATATTTTTCTGATAGGTCACCCACGAATAGCCTTTTAACTCCTATTCATTGACTTACGTTGTTGTTGTCGTGGTAGTTCTAGGACAGTCGTTTACACGTCTTTTGTATATTTTGTTATAAAATTTACAGGACAGATAAGAGTTGGTTGACGATTTTAATTTATCTAATAAATGGTTTTGCATGAATAGTAGATACTGGCGAAGTCTAGTATATAATATACTACAAAATACAACTAGAAAATATTTTTATTTCCAAAACACAACAGTGAAATCCATTTTTAGCAATATTTAATTCTATTTCCTAGTCCTGTCGTAATACAAAGTTTTTATCTTGCAAATCTCACACTAGGAATCAACCTGTCACGTGAGATTTATTAACACGATTTCTATATGTTGACAGAGAGCTTGATAGTCTTAACAATAGCAAATCAGGGAGAATTATAAGAATATAATAATAAAGAAAAAACAAGTTTGAATGAGTGTATATAGGTGTCTGTGTGTGTGTAAAAGTGTGTGGTGAATTTAGAATTTTGTGCCTTTCTTTAAAAAAGTAATCTTTGTTTTACTCTAGTTATGTTTTAAACCACTACTCTACTCTACTCGTAATTTGATCTGGTCTTACTTGTTAAATTTATCTGTTGTTGCAGCCGCCAGAGCAGCAGCTTTAGCATCTGCTCTGTATTCCTCAGGGATCACGATTTCGTAGTTGAAGGGGCATTTACTGGTGTTGTTTAGGATCACGTCTCTCATTACACCGCTGCCCACTGCTATAATGTGGAAATTCAACTCTCCCAAAGGAAATAGAGTGAACCTGCGAAATATTTACTAAATTACTATTATTTTATTTAAAGTGATTGGCAATCCAATACGTAACATACATATATTCGCCTCCATCCCTAATAGGGTAGGCAGAGCGTAAACGACCTAAACGAAGGTCGTTTGCGGTGACTTATATGAAGATAAGAGTGGGTAAATAACCCACTTAAAAACATTAAACATGCTGGGCTGGGAGCGAGAGAAAAACATAGAATGTGCCAGCTGCATTTCCTCCCGGGCAAACTGTAAAAACCAGCTAAGGTATCCGAGGGTATATTGTAATTTAGGCGATGGGCTGACAACCTGTCACTACAGCTATATACTTACAAATCTATCTTAAATAACCCTCAAAACTTTGTCAGATGTGGCGGAACGACCTTTGTTTGGGTCGTTTACGCTCTGCCTACCCTATTAGGGATAAAGGCGTGATTATATGTATGCATGTAAAAACATTATCTATTTCCACAATTAAATGCTTATGTACGTTTTAATTACTTACGTGTTATAGAATGAAGCGATTGTGATTCCTACCGGAAACTTAGCCACGACCACCTGCTCCTTACTACCGTCTAACAGCGAGCATGTAAATGCAGGCACGTTGTTCAGGTTGACAGAGGTGGTGGGGGTACACTGGACCTCAATTGCCACCAGTTTCAGTGAGGGTGGGATGATGCCGCAGCTGGGGTTACATTCGAAAGACTTCAGCAATGCTGGCTCCGGAAAGTTCTTGACTTTCTTTAGTCTGAAAATATAATTTATACCTATAGGTCTATGTCAATTAGGAGAGCCCGATGGTGTAGTGGATAGGGCTGCTGCCTCCTGAGCGGGAGGTTGTGGTTCGAATCCCACCACGTACCAATGTGTATTTTCGTTTTCGAATTTCATATGTACGTTTATTCGGTGCTTTTTCCGTGCTTCGGAAGGCACGTTAACCCGTTGGTTCCGGTTAGTATCGTTTAATACAGTAGATATTAGTCGTTAAGCCATATCAGAGGCCAGTGCTAAGCATTGGCGGCTTGAAAACTCTGACCTAATCTTGGATTGGGTCTGGTTTCCTTCTGGGTTGCGGAGGCCAGATGGCAGTCGCTCTGTGTAAAAACCAGTACCCTCGTTCAATCCCCTAGATTAGGAAGCCGACCCCGTGAGATACGGGATAAGGCTAGGGAGATGATGAGGTCTATGTCATTTTTTTTACTGAATTAAATTGTTTGAAAACTTGTAAGGCCCCCAATCTCTGTAACAGTAAAACTAACTATTGACTATTAATAAACTGACTTGAAATAAAGGTTGTATTTCCCACGGTTTAGGAGGAACATGTCTCTGTAGACTGTGGAGTTGACTTTAACGTTGCCGAAGTTCAAGAAGTTTTCGTTGGGATTCTCGTAGGCGCACTCAACCATGACGTCATAGCACTCAGCAGATAGCCACAGAGAATCCACTACCATTGGATCTCCGCGCTCTTGCTCATCGTAGATCTGAAAATTCTCACTATACATCATACACTCTACTTCTACGAAACGAGAGGATAAAGATTATACGTTGGCAGAAAAGAATATCTTCCATGTTGGACTGGGAGCGAGAGAAAAACATAGAATGTTGCAGCTGCTCCTCCCGGGCATGCTGTAAAAATCAGCTAAGAGATTCAAGCGATAGGCTGACAACCTGCCACTACAGCAATATACCTATTAATCTGTCTTAAATAACCCTCAAAACATTGTCAGACGTGGCGGAACAAACTTTGTTCAGGTCATTTACGCTCTGCCTACCCCATTAGGGATAAAAGCGTGACTATATGTATATATGTAGAAAATAATATCGCTTATTTGAAGAGGTAATCAAAAAATATAAACTTACATCGATAATCAGTGGCATTTGTGAAATAATTCCAACATTACAAGCAATGTAGGTGACGGCAACGACATGGTTGTCATTCCTCGGCACGACGCCGGACTGCCGCGATATGATGAAGTCCTCCACGAAATCTTCAGGGTTCCGCACTTTCCACCTGATCGGCAAGATCGAGTCGTTCTTCACGATGAATCGGTCATCCTCCCGCCTGTACAGCAAATGCTTTCCGTAGTCTGAAAATGGAAAAATATTCTTAAATCATATTGATCGAAGACAAAATTTCAATTCGTATGCCATTTTGTCGATTTTCTGACATCCTCTCATTTTTATTTAATTCTAAGATATCGCTACATTATTGCTACAAAAAAATAGAATCAATTTTACAGCATACTAGTACTTGTACTATTTAAAGTAGGGAGAATATATATTTTTTATTTCTTAGCGCCTATTTTACATATACAGGGTGGCCCAAAGAGTGACGTCCAAAGGAAAAAAATTGATTCCTTAGGTCAAGGGGTAGCCAAATCACCCCCATGTATGTTCAGCGATTTTTAGTAGTTTAGGAGTTATGAATATTTTTGCTAATTTTCTAAGAAAATTGACCTCAGTGGATTAATTATTTTTTATTATTTTTTTGGATAACTTATTTTTTTTTTTTTTTTTTTTTGTGACATCCTCTTAAATTGTTCTTTTAACCATAAAAGTTTCAGCTTCCTAGCTGTAATGTAAGTTAGTTATTTTTTTATCGAAGGTCGAATTTTACGATCGAGCTAGTCTGCTCTGAATTTTCAACTTGAAATTAAAAATTGAAAAAGATAATCTCATGGTCCCTTATTAATTTTAAAAACTCCGCAAGGTTTCAAAATTACATAAAAATATAAATTAACTATTGCTTAATGGGGTATTATAAAAATTACCTAATTAGTAAATTGTTTCAGAAAGTTGAAAGATTCCTGTTATGTCATTACTAAAGACTAATTAAGTTAGAAAATGTATCAAATTAAAGGGAAAATAAAATTATTTACTAAAAAATGTTATTTAAGTTACATTTTTGAATGAAAATTCTTAGTAAAATGTTTTAGTGTGAGTTGTAAGATTTATGAGACAATTGTATTATTAATAATAAGTAAATAAACTCGGATAATTCTTTTACACATTTACTCACAATAAATTTTCAAAATGGCGACCTCCCACAGCAATACACAACCTACATCTACGCAAGAAATTTTCTTTAAGTCGCCTAAACGCTTCTCTGTTTCCTCTAACTAATTTCCGGCCTCTCCAATTCGCTGTCTTAGCTCCTCTTCATTTAACGATTCTCGGGCGTAAGCTATGTCCTTGTAATAACCCCAAATAAAAAAATCAATCGGATTTAGGTCAGGCGATCGTAGAGGCCATCTGATTGGACCGTTTCGTCCGATCCACCTGTTGGGATACGTTTCATTCAAATGATTACGCACTTGTGCTGCGTAGTGGCATGGTGCACCGTCATTTTGGAAAACCATGTGTCTTCGTAAATCGAGGTTGACTTCCTCCAATAACAAGGGAAGATCATTTTCGAGAAACAATTTGTATGCCTCGCCTCTGAGCAATTCGAACGGCCCGATCATTTCTCCGTTCAGTATGCCTGACCACATGTTGACGCTAAAGCGATGCTGGAACCTAGTATCTCTGGTCAAGTGGGGATTCTCTACTGCCCAGTGGTGGGTGTTATGAATATTAAATATTCCTGTGCGCTCAAAACGCGACTCGTCAGTCCACAAAACTTTTTCGAAAAATCCCGGGTCGTCTCTCTCCATCCTTAACATAGTCTGGCAAAAATCAACTCTCTGTTGGTAATCAGCAGGCATTAGAGCTTGAACCCGTTGAATGTGATATGTATGGTACCCTTCGACTTTCAATATTCTTTGGATTGATGTTCTGGGGATGTTCAAATTGCGAGCCATTATTCTTGTACTTGTTGAAGGGTGCTCAGCTACTTCGTCCAATACGAGGTTTCGACGGCCCGGATCAACTATTGGGATGCGGCTTGCCATCAAAGTGTTGTGTGTGTTAATAAAAACACGATGGTCGGGATACCTATTAGGCTGCGGTCCTCCACGGCGTTGAAGTTGCTCCCGATAAAGTCTTGCCGCTTCATGGCCGTTGCCTTGAGCAACTCCATAAAAATAATGCATTTCTGCATATTCGGCCAACGTGTAGTTCATACTCGTAATAATAATAATCTGTGACTTGAAAGAAAACCACGACACGACTATCGATTTAACAAATTCTGCCTGTCTTTTTATTTCCTTCAAATTTTATTTTTCTAGATAGTATTTCTGTCCATCAGTCATTGTTTGCCAGCCAGCACCTCAGCCAGCCAGCGTCATTGAACATAAAAGATCACAACACTTTCCAAGTCATCAAAATCCAAGTTGATAAAGCAAAGTCTTAAATACAAGCACAAGTAATCTAATTACAAAAAGAAGGCAGCAAGATCCGTGGGCAAAGCAAAGTTTGTTTTCGTGGTAAGATAATCACCAAGAAGCAAACAAACTGCTACCGGAAAAAAAACAGGGTGGCATGATCAACTCGCACTTTTAAATGAGGGTAGTTCAACATGCTCACCTTACCGCTCCAGTAAATTCGCGACTGCGACTCTCATGCAACTCAAAGTAATGTTAGTAAGTAACTCCGAGAGGAGTGGGTCATGCATTTATTATCTTAATGTTATGTTATGTCTATCAAAACCATACGTGCTTAGACTCAACTTTAAACATAGTTGCTATCTCCCTCACACCTCTTCTCCGCTAATTGACAATAAATTTAAGTAAACCAATAAAACGAACGAACTGCAATAAATAAACTTTTGTAAATTCCACCCAAGTACCTTTGAAGGCTGTTTTCTGCAAATAATACCCCATTAAGCAATAGTTTATTTTTATTTTTATGTAATTTTGAAACCTTGCGGAGTTTTTAAAATTAATAAGGGACCATGAGATTATCTTTTTCAATTTTTCATTTCAAGTTGAAAATTCAGAGCAGACTAGCTCGATCGTAAAATTCGAACTTTCGATAAAAAAATAACTTACTTACATTACAGCTAGGAAGCTGAAACTTTTATGGTTAAAAGAACAATTTAAGAGGATGTCACAAAAATAAAAAAAAATAAAAAAATGTTGTCCAAAAAAATAATAAAAATAATGAATCCACTGAGGTCAATTTTCTTAGAAAATTAGCAAAAAAATACATAACTCCTAAACTACTAAAAATCGCTGAACATACATGGGGGTGATTTGGCTACCCCTTGACCTATGGAATCAAAATTTTTCCTTTGGACGTCACTCTTTGGGCCACCCTGTATATCACTCACACACAAACACAAAGTCACTCATACACACTTTTTCTAAAGTATTGTTCCCGTCCTTTTTAAATAAATGTATGTATAAAGTAGAGTTTTTACTCTACTTATTTAAGGTTGTAGTAAAATAATATATTTTTTTCATTTAATTTAATAAAACTTTTCTGTACTTCTGTTTGAAAAAGTCAGACTTTGCTATTTTTGTATAATTACTGCCATGATGACAAAGATAACTAGCGTCCTATTGAGATTGGCAACCAAGTTCGGGCCCCTGCGATACAAGCTGTGCTTAGTGCAGGGTCCGCTGTTAAGTGTTGTTGTTTTGTACTAAACTGTTTTTATTTGTAAGTCGAATTGTCATTATTTTCTTTTTTGTACAACTCCTTTTCTGGTAAATAAATATTTTCATTTTAATTTTATATCATATCACCTATAATTTTAGTGAGAGGCAGTATTTCCAGAGTGGGTAGCACGCCGCTGCAAGATAAGGCTATGTTGACGATCTCCGGGTTATCCCTGATGCAGAACAGCAGGCTCATCGGGTGGTCGCCAGGACGGGGTGGTGCTGCGGTCACTTTTAGTTGACCTCTACAACCAGGCTAAAATATAAAGGTTACGTGTTATACATCATCTCCCTAGCCTTATCCCGTATCACACAGGGTCGGCTAACTTATCTAGGGGATTGAACGAGGGTACTGGTTTAGACACAGAGCGACTGCCATCTGACCTCCGCAACTCAGAAGGGAAACCAAACCTAATCCTAGATTAGGACAGAGTTTTCAAGCCGCCAATGCTTAGCACTGGCCTCTGACATGGCTTAACGACTAATATCTACGGTATTAAACGATATTAAGAGGATACATCCAAAATTATCCGATTCGTAATGGGCGGAGCCAGTCTCGTTTGCGGGGCGCCCCCCTCTATGCGTTTACGTAGCGTAAACGCGCGCGAAATTTAAATTATGCACTGCAGTCAAGGTTGTTCTTTTACTTATAAAATAGGTACAACCAATGCTACAACTGTCAGTTACAGCTAAATAAAGGTAAGTAGTACTTACTAAGTATTCGTAAGTGAGTAAAATAATAGTGACATAACAAACATTTTTTTTAATTATAAAAATAAGATAAGAAAGAAAACTGAATTCGTGGTCTGAGTTGAAAAGATTTTTACGATAAAGCACTGTATAAAAAACTACTTCCTTAAATAAGGGTGTAAATGAAATTATTTTATTAATAATAACTGCCTGCGTACTTTAAATATGTTAACATGTAGTTTTATGGTACAGGAGCCAAGCGTTGGTAATCGCTTTGGTATAATTACTCACCAATGTCGATCTTATACATATTTCTTGGTATCTAATCTACTCAGAATCATGGTCTAATTTACCACCCCCAAGTATTCGTTACGATGACATTTACACCCGACATAGTCCGAGAGTAAGGCGGTCAGTGAAATTGTTTCATCGAGTGAGACAGTGACAGAGAGACGGTGAGGGGCGACGGCGAAGAGCGACAGCGAGGGGCGACGGCGAGGGGCGACGGCGAGGGGCGACGGCGAGGGGCGACGGCGAGGGGCGACGCCGAGGGGCGACGGCGAGGGGCGACGGCGAGGGGCGACGGCGAGGGGCGACGGCGAGAGGCGACGGCGAAGGTTGACAGCGAGAGGCGACGGCGAAGGGCGACAGCGACTGGTGACGGCGAAAGGCGACGTCGAGGGGCAACGGCGAAGGGCGACGGCGAGGGGCAACGGCGAAGGGCGACGGCGAGAAGCGACAGCGAAGGGCGACGGCGAGAGGCGACGGCGAAGGGCGACAGCGAGAGGCGACGGCGAAGGGTGACGGCGAGGGGCGACGGTGAGGGGCGACGGCGAAGGGCGACGGCGAAGGGCGACGGCGAAGGACGACAGCGAGAGGCGACGGCGAAGGGTGACGGCGAGGGGCGACGTCGAGGGGCGACGGCGAAGGGTGACGGCAAGAGGCGACGGCGAAGGGCGACGGCGAGAGGCGATGGCAAAGGGCGACAGCGAAGGACGACGGTGAGGGGTGACGGCTAAGAGCGACGGAGAAGGGCAGCTAGATAGGGCAGTAGCTGAATGAAACTATTTTTGACTTCTAAATATTTTTATTATTAGTAGTGACTGCTTGTTTAGTAAGAAATATAGGTGTACTCGTATGTTATCTAAAATAAATGCTTTTTTATTTTCATTTATTTTTATCATAATTATCATTAATCAAAGTACTTTCTTTTCAGATTAACTAGATACATACTAGACAAAGCATCTATAATTTGTTTTAAAAAATAGTAACAAAATAATGAATAGATATAATATTGTAATTGCTGCAATTTTGTACACAGATTTCTCAGTATGTGATTTCTGCAGCCAATTTTTTCTACTGTAGTAGAAGAATATGGTCGAGATTCCAATAGCTTTGCATAAGTGCTACTGTCTCCATCGGCAATAAACCTGGCATAAATTACACCATGTATTTCGATGGAGAGTTTGAAGCCTTCGCATATAATTGTACTTTCCATAGCTGTGGAAGATCCAGTAAAATTTCGGAAGCATTCATGTTGCTTAGCGACTTCATATTTCTTTTCGGCTCTGGCACAAATGCAGCAATACTTATTTTTTACTGCTAAAAATAATACCTGACCAAATCGTCTTCCAATAATAGCAGCAGTGCCTGATAATGCGGAATAATTGGTTCTGTAGGATCTTTTACACCAAGAACCATCTAAAACGACATCAATTATTTGAATACCATCTTTGTCAACATTTCCTTCTTCGAGTGCAGCTTTCCGTTCACGATCGCCGGCTTTTTTCATTTCTTCCCAAGATGTCACTTCCCACTCATCACAAACTTCATCTTGTGAAACTCTATATTTACGTTCTGACATGATTGGCATATCCAATGCAGCTGTTATTTGTTTTAACTGAGCGTGACCTCATCCTGCTGCCATTACACCAGCCACGGCATTTTTATTTAAATTTTCATTCGAATTTTTTATTTTAAAATCTTGATTGCACATATTGCAATGTAGTGTAAATGTAGATGTTAAACCTTTTTGTACTTCTGCCTCAATTGACATCGAATGAAGTCCACAGTTAAATAAAGAATTATGCCCAGAAATATTAATAATTTCTTTAAAAAAAATGATGAACATCTATTATTCTGTGACCATCGATCTCGTGTTTCTTGAGCGTTACAGTCTGAAACGAACAAAAAATTGTAATTTAAGGAAAATAAGTTTTGTGTAGTAGCAACCACAAAAACAATATTTTTACATTATCAACTGCTATATTAAAAGGAATTGGTGGGGTTTTCTCGGTAGCGTCTGAATGTAAATTAGCTTTCAAGATTGTTCTGAAACAAAAAGATATATTTTAAAGATTACACACGGTAGATATCAATATCAATAGATCAATATTATTTTTTTTTAATGTAAAGGAAGAACTGAGTGCTTGCATAATATATTATATCGGAGCGTAAAAATCACGATGAAGCACTAAAACTTAATTATTTATTGGCTATCTGTTTGTAAGAATGATCGGCTACCAAGATGTCTTACCTTTCTTGGTCATCAAATAAAGAGCAAGACTGCATGTCAACATATTTTCTTGTGTCATTGGGGTTTCCTTTGTCATGACTGAAGTGATTTGTTTGTGACGACGACATTTCAGATCTGAAAAATAAAATTTACACGTAACACATGATAATACATGACCGATAGGTATGCAGGCAGTATTTATTTATTTATATTGGAAAAGCGCCCAAGTATTACTATATCATTTACACCCTGTATACGTATAAAATCGACATTGGTGAGTAATTATACCAAAGCCATTACCAACGCTTGGCTCCTGTACTATAAAAAAAACCACGATGGCCCACTAAAACTAAATTATTCATTTGCTATCTGTTTGTAAGAATTATCGGCTACTAAGATTTCTTACCTTACTTGGCCATCAAATGAAGAGCAAGGTTGCATGTCTACATATTTTTCTGTGTCATTAGGGTTTCCTTCAATGTCATGACTGCAGTAATTTGTTTGTGATGACGACATTTTGGATCTGAAATATAAAATTTACACCGTAGTACATGACTATATTGGAAAAGTGCTGAAGTATTCGTTACGATGTCATTTACACCCTGTATATGTATAAAATCGACATTGGTGAGTAAATAATTATACCAAAGCGATTACCAACGCTTGGCTCCTGTACTATAAAACTGCATGTCAATATATTTCAAGTACGCAGGCAGTATTTATTTATAAAATAATAATTTATAAAAGGTCTGTGTGGTGCCGGGTTAGAACAGCATCACCCCATATCTTCCTGAGGGTGTCGTAAGAGGCGACTAAAGGATAAATCCAGGGAATGGGCAGCAGCGTTCCTTGCGAATTTATAATTCCTACTGCGCTCACCAACCCGCCTGCCAAGCGTGGTGAGTATGGTATATACCCCCAACTGTTGGGGAGGCCCATGTCCAGCAGTGGACTGTTGTGGCTGATGATGAATATAAAAGGAAAGTTGTCGTAGGTACTTACTTTTTACTTTTTGTTGCTTCTCTCATAGCACTTGCATGCTTGCGTTTTCTTTTTAGTATTTCGCGCTTTTTTCCTGGCGCGGGTTTATATCTTTTATTTGCCATTGTGTCACGTTTCTGTATGTCCTTAACCTCATAAAAAACCAAATACTTCTTTCTTTATGTACAGCAATACTAATTTAATTATTAACACAGCTATTAAAAATTCTGATACGAGTTGGAGATGCCGAAACAATGAAGCGCACGTCCGCTCTCGGCAAAGGTCACGGACGACTGAAGTGAAAAGAAAGTGACAGCGCTTATCTATATTCTAGTGTCATGAAAGAGACGGATGCGCCCGGTACAAAGTAGATTGAACGATGCTCACGCCAAATAGATTTTAATTAATTATAAGAAAACTACTAAACTAATCCAAAAAAATCTTTCTCAATCATTAGGTAATATTAGTATCTTGAATTAAATCTAGGTTTCACTTTATTATAAAATACTGTGTTGGAATAGTAATCGTTTTGGTTTTTTAAACAGACCATCTTTGGATTTTTATTCTATCGAGAAAATTTTATTCAATCGTGTTTTTGTCTTGGTGGTCGTTAGCTTATATCTTCGAGATAAACATACCTAAAAATAAAAATCCTAATCCCCATAGTTCTTGAGATCTTTTACTTTTAAGAACCCATATTTTTGGATGTATCATCTTAACCGGTTAACGTTTATTCCGACGCACGGAAATAGCGCCGAATAAACGTACGTATGAAATTCGAAAACCAAACGCATTGGTACGTATTATACTTGATGGAAAAACTGACACGATATCATCAATTGTACTTTTCTATTGTTTATTTGAAGTACGAGTACTATTAAAATATAGCTGTAATTATGGGGTGAATCTTTTTTAATCTGTCACTACAGCAATATACTTACAAATCTATGTTAAATAACCCTCATAACTTTGTCAGACGTGGCGGAACGACCATTGATTACGTCGTTTACGCTCTGCCTACCCCATTAGGGATAAAGGCGTGATTATATTATTATCTTTTTTAACTGAACGTTTTAATTTTCTTTTCCACCTAAGTATCTACTAGAGAAATCTACTGAGAATCCCTTTCTGTTCTCTCATGCATGATAATAGAATATTACAGGTAGGTAACTGCCTCCGTGGTCTAGTGGCTAGTGCCATGGACTCCCGATCCGGAGGTCCTGGGTTCGATTCCCAGGGGGAAACACAAAGTTGATATTTGAGAATTTATCACTTTGTGACTTTTGCTTCAGTTTGGGTAGGCCATTGCAGGCTGAATCACCTGATTGTCCGAAAAGAAAAAGATTTCGTGCTTTGGAGGGCACGTTAAGCCGTCGGTCCCGGTCGCTGTCTTTGATAGTGGTCGTTACAGAAAACCATGTCAGAGGCCTAATAGTTGTGCTACTAGGCGGTTTAAAAACTCTGACACCAGGGTTCATCGGGTCCATAGACTCGATACCCACTCGACAGAAGAAGACAGGTAGGCATAGACTTATACTAGTTAAGTTGTGATTTTTGTAACTACGAACTGTTACCAATATGCTTACTTCTAAGGAAATAAAGGCTTTATCAATTTCATATACGTCTGTCGGGTACATAAATTCAATATCAACATCAACGGTTAACAGTGAAGCGTTTTTCAGCTCTATTGTATATTCTTCTTCATAAATCCTGGAACGATGTTACATTAATTTCAATGAAAAGAATACCAAAAAATGCAATCGCTGTTGATATTTACAGAATTTTACCTGTCATTTCCGACAAAAATCGGTCCAAATTCAAACTTTTTCAAATCATCCAAAAATGTTAGTTTATAAACTTCGTCCTCCAGAGTCCTTCTTACAAAATTTGCAAACATTTTCTTCGGGCGATTGTCCAACCTAAAATAGGTAATGTGATATATAGAAAAAAAAAGTCTGAATCAATAAGTAAAACTAGTACTCGATATGTGGTATATATTATGCGTTCATTATTATAACATATTACAATGGCGGGTCACACACCGACAGTATTATCACGCGATATCTGGATCACGATCTAAATACTGACGGATTTTCGTGATACTCTATAGAACATTTTGTAGGTATTTGTATGATCCCTCAAATACTGACATCCATATTAGGGCGATTGTGCACTCATCCATTTTAGATTAGTATCCTAAAAACATATGGATACGTGTACAAACGTCCTTACCGTGATATATTGATGGTGTGTCACCCTGCATACTTCTAAGGTAAAAGCACTATTTATTATTCTGTGATATAATAGCTAGAAGAATTTCCGGCAAGCTCACTCGGATTGCTTATCGGCATTGCCCTTGCCCTGATAAGGTTCAGTGGGGAAGACCTTTATACATTACCTAGGCAAATCACATATACCCGAGATATTGATATCGACTTTAGATTCTGGCCACCCATATACTTCCACATAACGTTTGATATTGAAATGGCCTTCCACTTTCGGATTGAACGTGTATTTACATCGCACCAGATCACCGGGTTGTAGAACGAGGCGTTCTTCAGGTGCTAAAATATAACATCAAATTGTTTAAATAATGGATGGGTTTTTGCTTAACCGTTTTTGTAGATATTCTAAACGTCATTCACTCCAAGTCTGTACCCATATCTTCAGATGTTTATTGCTAAGTAAATCATCCGCAAATTCGCCTATGTTTTAACGGATCTAATTTCATTAAGCATATTGTCCTAAATGTTTACCCGGTTGTAAAAAAAACTAGCGATATTTTAGGATTAAATAATTTGGGTACCATACAAATTGATGTCAGCGGCTCCGTTAAAACACAGTCGAATTTGCGGATGCTTTATTTAGCAATAAACATCTGAACAGAAATAAAAAAAAATAACCCATACAAAACTCGAGCCGGCTGACACCATAGCGGCTCGAGTCAATTTGTATGGGAGGTCCAAATTTTTATTTTTCTTATTTCGACCTATGTACCTTGGGGGAAGTTGTTAAGTTTCATAGGTGGAATCACAACATAAAGAGTCCGATACAGAATCATGAACCACAATCCAAGAAAAATGGTTTTTCGAAATCATGAAAAACGAATCACGTTTTCTGGAATGTTTGATTTACCCAAATAATGATACCACGAAAAACGCTTTCACGAATTTCGCCACACCGATATTACCTACCCCGCTAACACGAAAATCATCATCTCATGTCACTTCATCAGCTGACACTTACATTACAACCGTAATGTACTCATAACATGACTCACCCATATTTAATCTCTGACCCACTTGTACAAAGACTGGAAGACGTAATTTAACTGTCTCTTTTCTAATGTCGATGCACAATATTAACCGGCCCGTACCGACTTCTCAGTGATGCGGAAATAGATTCGGAATTGTGATTTTCTTATTAGCTTGCATTCGTGATGGAGAGCATTTGGGGTTAAGTTATTCGGGGGTAGGTAATATCGGTGTGGTGAAATTCCTGGTGGATTGTGTTTCGTGATCCTGTATCCTAAAATATGGTCTTATTTTGATTACTCCCGGTATACAGTTGTTTGTGCGTGAGTTCGGTATAGTACATCTGTTACGCACACAAGAGCGCGTGTCCGTTCGCACAGCCACAATTATGGCCGAGCGGCAATCCTAAGATAAAAATACATACTAACCGATAATAGTCTTTACGCTGTGCAATGGCAAAGGGTAGAAATATGGGTCCTCTTCTTCCGCCCCCGCTAAACTAGTGGTTTTCGCCGTTTTCGGGTACCCTCCAACTGGAATCTCACTAGTCGATGTTTGGGACGAAGCCACCTAAATGTTATTAAATTATTTTACCAGTGTACACAAACAGGAACACGAAAAGGTTTATACATTTACTCAAAGGTTATACAGGTTTATTTTCTAGTCAATAGTTCAGTGCGCAAGCTGATAGGGTTTTCTCTGACAATGAAATTCTTCTGAGAAACGAAAAAATTTAGTTCCCCATTCAAATTACGACTTTGAGGAGACATTTTTTTATTAGGTAACAACATTTTTCGTTTCTCAGATTTTTTCTTACTATATCGTTAGACAGGTCTTATAAAATTAAGAACAGGTTTCTTTGAAAGAAAGTGCCTTAAATGGGTCATTTAAAGTCGCTGTCCTTAAACACATAATAAATAATCAAAACCTAACCCACTATCAGAAGTCCTAGAAAATAAAAATTTGGTGCGAAGATAGTTTATAATGATACCATAAAGAAAACATTAAATATAAACTTATTTTTTGGACACCTTCCCATACAAGTGTTTTTTTTTTACCCTACAAAATTAAAGTAGGGTGCTATCATGGGTGTCATAGGAAGTTCAAATTCAATATAAATATAGATTATAAAGTACAAGTTTTTTTTTTTAAACTTGAAGAATATGAAAGAATCAAATTATTTACTTACCTACAAAAAGCAATGATATCCCTCCAAAAACATGAATGTAAAAGTGAAAGCCAAGCTCATGGAGGTCTTGGTGCGTGAATCGCACAAAAAAAATGTGAGATCTGAAAAGGGAGTCAAGTCTAGGGTTTATTATAGTAATTCTTAGCTCTGCAATAAGGTTGTAGAGTGGCGTTGTAGGTGACAGGTCGAATTATTCTCTACAACGGCCAAGTTACATAAAATGAACCTTATTGAAGAGCTAAGAATTAATAAACCCTAGACTTGGCTCCCTTTTTAGATCTCACAACTTTTTGTGCGATTCACGCACCAAGACCACAATGAGCTTGGCTTTCATTTATACATTTATTTTTTTGGTGGGATTATTATGATTTCTTGGCGAAGTTGTTTTGATAATCTTGTGAAATTAAACAATCATGAAGATATTAGTATTGATACGTTTAACCCTGTATATTAAAATAAATGTACTTATATATTAATACGTATGCATACATAACATACGGGGTATAACAGCGTCCCACAAACTGATAGATAGATAGTGGTTGCTCACTCAACGAAACTGAACAACTTTCACCAGAAAATTATTTCAGGGAATGAAAAAAAAAATACTTTCCCATACAAAATGACCACCTCGATCAGGCAATTTGTCAGGAAAAGAAAAAAAAAAATTCCTGGTGAAAGATTTTCAGTGTCGTTCACTGAGCAACCCCGATCAGTTTGTAGGATGCTGACCTACACCCGGTATATACCTACATAATTTTAAACATGGTACCTTTTTACCGCACACACAGTGCCACTTGGAAAGAATGTTTAGAACATTGTCTTGTGTAGTGTCGTCCAATAAGTGTAAATCAGTAATTTGGTTGCATTCGCATTTCCTTATCTGCAAATATTCATGTAGTAAAAATCTACATCAAACTTATTTACGCTAATTATTGCATTTACTTTACTGTTATTATTCTTATAATGGCAGCCACGTGTCGGAAGGCGCAGCGTAGGACGACCTCCTACCAGGTAGACCGATGACCTTGTGAAGGTTGCGGGCAGCGGGTGGATGCAGTCAGCCCAAAACCGTGGTCTGTGGAGAACCTTGGGGGAGGCTTATGTCCAACAGTGGACGTCTCACGGCTGATGATGATGATGATGATTCTTATGTTCGTATTTTTGATTGTAAAGAATAAACTAATGAAAACTACTGATATCAAAAATAATTTCATCATTAGAAAGTTTCACTTTGCAAACGTAGCGTAGCTGGCAATTGCATTTCACGTTGTATGTGAAAACTTATTAAACTCTCTAATAATTATTCGGTAACGTACTGGTTTTTCGTCTAAAAATCGCCACTGCAATGACCTCTCATAGACTAATTGTGGCATGGTCCTAGGCATCAAAACCGTATACTCCTTTCTCTTCGGAGACATTTTCAAGAGATCTACTTTTGACAGGGCATGAAGTTTCGTTTCAATAAATGGGCACTTGAACATGCCTATCAAACCTTCCTTGTAATGTTCACATGGGCATACGACTATAGTCAAGGGGAATCCCCTGGGCTTTTCTTCCTCTACGACTTCGGGTTCCTGCAAAGAAATAATAAAGATACACACACACATATTATTAATTTTGCATAAATACCTTACTGGTTAAGCAGACATTACATTACATGAGGGGCGATTCGTTTGCGCACAAAACCACTAAATCTGGACTTAAATCGTTTCTTGTCATTTTCTATCATGAGACAAACAGAAAGCAACGGCAACAATTTTAGTCAAGATTTTGTTAAGTTGTGTCCTCAAGGAATCGGTCCCAGTGCCCCTGCTGCCTAACAAAAGTTATGTTTAATACCGATGCACATTAAAATAAAAGTTGTTATTTTAAGTTCTACTTTCTTAATTTTTTGAATAATATCAATCCGTCCTCGTACCGGAAGTTGAATTTCGGATTTAGCAACTTTCTTTGCTTTTTTTTGTCTGTCACCCAATACCGCACCATTTAAAGCATACAACGGAAACTCAAGATCGCAATCCTCTATGATCCAGTTATTGGCTATTACTAAAAGACTGTCATATACACTCTTCTGATATTCGATATATTTGTTCTGATATATGAAGAAGTCGGGGCCAAGTTTTCCTGAAAAGCAATAGTTAATTATCTTTGTTTAATATAATAAAATGTGTTGAAATATAATTGGTATCTTAGTACATATATTTTCACTTCATCGCCGCGTTGGCTAGTGCTTACTTAACTCGTACCATATTTAATGTCATCTTTTCTTGCTTTCTTTTTGACATCTGATTCTGCTTGAACTGTCGCAACTGGATCTATAGCCAAAATAAAAATGGTATAACTGCAAGATTCAAATATAATAAATAAAAGCTTTTAATAACAAAAAATGTTTTTAGTTTTTACGTAACATACCTTTTGCTCGTTCTTTCTTATTTGTAAGTAAGTCATGTACTGGCGCCCTAGAAAAACAATTATTCATTTCAACATTCATGCAATGCAAAATTATTTCCCATTTTAAATACTAAGACACTTACCCATATTTCTCGATGTAATTACGTCTCCTTTGTTCCAATCCATTTTTAATATAAATAGCTTTTAATTCAGGATCTGCATTTTCAAATTTTTCATCATCCATATCCTCAAAATCAGCCACAATTTGCTTAATTTCTTCCTGATTGTATTCCTGCACTTCATTTAGTCGTCTAGTTGAGTAACAAATTTTCACATTATATTAACTATCTACGTTATAATCTTACTTATGATTTATGAATCATTTTATCATTGACGTCTCAGAATATTTCGTGTGATCTTTTATAATGCGATATTTTAGAATTAGCTTTAACCATCACCGTTTCGCGGCACTTATTTATATAACCTACTTGAACTGGACACTACCTATAGCACTTACTCTTCAGCGAGTTCAGCTTCACGCAACACATCTTCGTACATTTGGGCCCAATGGCTGAAGTCCGCATTTAACAGCACCAGGTGTATTGTGTATATTGTGTTCTTGCATTTCAAAACCGTTGTTAGCAGTAAACTTGGAATCCTTACTATATTACTTGTAAGGGTATCCATAATAAAACCGCTTTTAAATTTGTCTTGAGTAAAGAAATCTGTCAATAGCTCTGTGATCAAATCCTGTTGTAAATAAGATTCAATGTTAATTATGTTACTTTTAGCCCTTAAAAACGTTTACAAAGAAGAGTAATGTCTTTAGTAAACCTACTATGTGGAACATTGTAGCAGGACCACCTACGACAGCTACTTGCGAGGGTCCTGTAGCTGTAGCTGCATCTTTTTTCTTTTTATCACTGGCTTTTGAACGAGGGGTACCGACATTTTTGTTGGCTGCATACAGCTCCAGCTTTTTTGCAACGATTTCAACATCATCTAAATATTCACCGAACCGTAATGGATCTATAACATTTTTTTTAAGCATTATCGATTATTTTCACTAATTTCACAATTTTAACGGGTCAACTCAGTTCACCAGTGACCACAAAAAAAAATTGTCGAAATGTCGAGCGTAAAAGATAATTCCTACGTTTTAACTAAATACGAATCGCGAGTTGACCCGTTAAAATAGTGAAATGAGATCTATAGATGAACATGTAATTAAAAGTAATTTAATTTTTAATTATACAAAGTTAATACGTTTATACTATTTCCAAATTAGATTTAGAATAAAGGTAAACAAAGTTTCATGTTTTTTCAAAAACACATTTCAAAAGTAAATTATACGTGTGGGCAAATTCGTTAGATGACTAAAACTACTATTTAATTATGTTATCATATCTAATAGCTAAAACTTAATTTAGAAACAAGATTTCGATTCGAAGACATGAAACTTTGTTTCCTTTTATTCTAAATGTGATTTGGAAATAGTATAGTTTGCTACTTCAAATAAGAAAAAAGTTGATGGATACCTTCAATACTATTTAAATCATCACTTGAATATTGCCTTGGTGCATTTTTTCTTAGATATTCCAAATTGTCATCAAGCGCTTTCATGATCACCATTTTGGCTAAACAGTTGCTAGCAACTAATGCTCCAACGAAACAGTCATCAAAATTCACAGCCGGAATACCAAGCTTCATGCCAAGAATATATGCCATTTCTAAGGCTAATCTCTCTAAAACATACATTTTATAAATTCGTAAGTATGTTTGACAATATCATCTAGTTTCGCTGGTAAATAAATTCCCTTTCATTTTTTATTTACCTTCACTAGGTGATCCATGTAGAAACAAAAGTAACCCTTTAGCGTAATTGTCAGGAGGAGGAGGTATTTCTTCCATCGCTTTGAGAGATTCTCCTAGTGGATCCAAGCACTCATCTTTCATTGTTTTTATTTCATCTGCAGAAATATAATAAATAATCTCTTCCGACCGTTTTCGGTCATGGCGACCACAGAAGAGTAAAAGCTATAGGAAGCGGTAGCGACTTCTCAAATCAGTGATGGCGACCGCTTTCGATTCCTATATTAGTTTCGGCCTTCATGCGCCCTTATGTGGCTTACGTTGCCAATTTTTGCGGTGAATTCTCGCGCACAGTGCTGCCCGCAAGTAAGAATAGCTGTGCTATTAAATCGGATACTTAAGTATAAAGTAGCTCTTGACGGCCTAGGCCGAGCAATGGCCATACATAACAAAGTTAACTTTCATTTAATTTATTGCAAAGCCACAGGTTAAATTGTTGTTACATATTAAGAAAAAGTACAAGTGACGCCCTGTTAGGGCACAGCAAACATCAGAGAGGCCACTAGTTGCCTTTACTTATATTTAAGTAATAATGTTACTCGAATATTACAATTTTATTCTATGTTAGTAAAAAAAATATTAAATATAAAGTTATGTTTACTATTATTGCATTATTATATTATGTATTCTTAATTCAGCATTTCAAATACAAGTAGGTAACACATATTTAGGAAAAATAAATTAGTTATTTATTTAACATGATTATATTATTTATCATTATATAGAAATAGTTTAGTCATTGATTTTGTCATTAAAAATAACTGTAATCACATTTGTCTATACGGAACTTTCAATGTTTTTCAGACTATTAGGGAAATGGTTAAATATTTTTATTAACATGTGGTTAGGGCTATTAGATAATAAAGTGATTTTTGTAAATGGTCTTATTAATCTATTCATAATCCGGGTGTTTCTTTTATTATTAATCATCCAAGTATATATTTCTGAATATTATTTAATAATAATAAGGGTAAATATTTTATGTTTTATGAAGTAGGCTCTACATGATACGTTTTGTTTTATATTCGTTAATATTCGTATGCTATTTTTTGTAGAATAAACACTTCGTCAGCCTCGCAGCAGTTCTCCCATATTATGATACCATAGGAGAGTCTTGAGTGCGCGTATGCGTTATATGCTGTCAAGGCAGAATTAAAATCTGTAGCTCGTTTAAGTTGGTATAAAGCATAAATAAAAGAACCCATTTTATTTTTTAGGTTTTGTACCTAACAATATTGCCGAATTGACTGATTCTAAAGTTGTAAAGATATGATATTTGTAATGGTGATTTTTGGGTTTAAATTAAATTATTTTAGTCTTTTTCAGGTTGAGTTCAAGTTTTACACATCAAATGTACCGTTTAATTTGTTATTTAATTCATTGCTATCTGAGCAAGGTATTAGAACTGAATTATCGTCTGCGAAAACAACACACGTTATATTAATTTTGCTTTGGAGATTGTTTATGTAGACGAGAAAGAGCACGCATCCGCTACCTTGGGGAATAGAGCCAGTTGATGGGATTCTTTCAGATCTTATGTGCTCAACTCTACCTGATTCAAAGTTTTGTGTATTTGGTTTCCACATATTGTGAGCGGTTCTGTAGATACGACTTGAACCATTGATGGGCTAGTTCCTCTTATTCCGGATGCATAGAGAGTGTCTAGTAATATAGAGTGGCTGACTCTATCATACGCCTTGCTCATATCAAGCAGGAGCCCTACTGCGTACTTTTTGCTATTAATGGTTTCGTATATCTTCTGTAAATATTTATACATCGCTAAAGTAGTAGATCTATTTTTTCGGAAGGCATATTGATTTTCATGAAGAATATTATATTTTTCTAAAAACTTGGTTAAACGTTTTACCATGGCTGTTTCGAAAATTTTTGCTCGGCAGGTACTATTTATTAATCTGTGCTTTAGTTCAACAACCCTACCAAAGCCTTGAACAATGTGAAAGGCCACCTGTCTTGTTATCACACTCCCAATGGCGTCCAGAATCAAGTACCTCCCCTATATTACAATTTGCGTTATCTCCACTGCTTTCGACGCTTCTATGTAATATTACTTAGACTACAGAATAGTTCTACGATACCATTATTATTTATTTATATTTTTTTAAAGTTTATCTCGAAAGATTTTAATCGATACCGGGCGAAATAAGCGCTATTTACCCACAAGAAAAGAGTTACAAACCTATGTGCGCCTACTGGGGATGTATAATGTTATAACATATATGATGTAATAAGATAATAAGTAAATTAAGTATTTAGTTAATAAAGCAAACCTGCAATAACTTCAGCATCAGTCCGTATTTTTCTAGTTGTAGACGTCTCTTTGTCAACTTTTTCCTTTTCCTTAGCACTTTCCTTTTCCTTAGCTTTAACCTTAGGGCTTTTCGTCTTCCTGTAAATTGGGGTAGTAAAATTGATATTACGGTTGAGGCGTCCGTGGCGAAGTATTTTACTTAGATCATACTTACTTAGTAGTCGGGCCTTTAACGGTTGCAAGTTTTGCTGCAATCGCGGCTTCTTCTTCTATACCTCTGCATAATTTAATCATAATTAGTGAAAGTTATAAAATAGACCATCACTATTTTAATAGATAAAGAATGACTAACGCTTTGACATTCGTTTTGAATCTTTGGAAGAACTCGACAACTTCTACTGGTATCCCTACTCCAGGTATCACCGCCGGCACCAACATCTCGTCCGGTTTATTATAGTATCTATACAGCAAGCTATACAATTCTTCTTCTTCTTCCCATTTCCTATAATTGTAAGATAGTCATTAGTGTAACTGAAACCATTTTATAATATTAGAAGTAACCGCTGGATCGATTAACTTTAGGAAACGTGGTTTTCTATTAAAAAATAACTATCGCCCTTGGAAAAAAAACGAAATTCCATCGTGAATATAAATTCAGGCACAATAATACCTTAAATGAGCTTATATGGACCAAATCAAAGAAAAGATTGAGGTCAAGTCGTATAGAGAGGTTAAAGAGAAGGCTTTTTCGGGATTCACCCGAAAAAGCTGGAGACAAGAGCAAAGCTCTTAAATTTATGATGATGCAATATCGGTGATCCTTCGATTCGATCTTTTCGAAATATCTGATTAACTTACGTGTCGCTGTGCGTTATAATGAGCTCTATGGGAAAAGGGCAAGGGTTGGTTATTCCGAAAAAGATCTCAGAGGTTTCCGCCCATGGCAGGGTTGGTGGAAAGCTCACGTTGGGCCCAATTATATGCGCGTGAGGGAATATTCCCTGTCCAATTATCGGGATCTCCATCTTGGCAGGGTTCATATGAAAACGGAATATCAGCACCCCTTCATATAACATCTGTGGAATATGTTCATAATATATAGTGTCGGCGTGTGGAAATGCAGTACTTTTAGGTTTACAGGCGATTTATCATTTAGTTTTATCGTCGACTTGTCGCAATCTCCTAATCTAGCCTAGGATTAGGAACTAATCCATCAAATAAATGTTAAATACAAAATAAGTGTGTTACCAAAAGGGAAGATTTATATAATATATATTGTTTTTCTAAAGGTATAGTTCAAAGATTTATAAAAAGCGTTCAAAAATCTTGGGTTGGGTCCGTCCGGGCATCCGCAACTTCTGTGTCACATGTCTCAATAAATTACCTCCATGGTAGGTTTGAATGAGATGCTGAGCCAGCCTCCCTCGCCCGGCTCGTACTTCCCGGAGTTGTCGAGGATGTTCATCGGGTTTGGCCCGGGCGTCCGCAACTTCAGTGTCACATACCAGACACACGTCGGCTTCCCGCTGAAAAAAAATCCTTTTATTATTAACTAGAGACCCGCCCCGGCTTCGCACGGATTATCACTGTTTCTCTACTATATTATGCATGTAGTATACAAATAAACCTTCCTCTTGAATCATTCTATCCATTAAAATAAACCGCATCAAAATCCGTTGCGTAGTTTTAAAGATTTATGCATACATAGGGATATAGCGACAGAGAAAGCGACTTTGTTTTATACTATGTAGTAATTACTTTTTCACTTATGTTGTGAAAGTGCTATTTTGTGCTGGGTGTAGGCTGGCACAAGGGCAAAAACGTATCTGCTAATAAATGCATCTCTTCTACGGCAAATAAAATTAGGCCATACAGCCAAACACAATAAGAAGTTCATGGATAGTACTTGTTATTTTAAAACATTTACTTCAAATTATTTGCCTTTTATGTTTATATGACATAAAACGATATTAAAACTTAAATTCAAGTATGATAGTGTTTTCAAAATTGATTTAATAGTAGGCTGTATAGGTCTCAGCCCAAGCCTAACATTTCATGTCGAAAGATTTAAAAGTTAAATTGCGGGAATGAATTGTGTAGTTTACAATATTATGTAAAATTTCTTCAGTTTTCCTCGCAATTGAAGTGAAAACCAGAATTTATAACTCGTGCACGAACCTATATTTGTCCTTGACTTAATATCAGCCCTCGCCCTGTGGGCTCGGGCAGCTTTGTTTTGTGCACTTGTCGTAATACTTACTATTTTTTATCGATTTGGACATTAGTTGTAAAGCAGATTGATATTCGTGAATTTGATTAATAGTGCGTAATATTAAAACCTACTAACATGTTAGTAAGTGGGATAGAACTAATGATTTTATCTCCGCATCTGACGGAACCCAGATCCAAGATATCAACGTTAGATTTTAGGAACGGAACAGCAAATAGAGCTTTTACGTTTATTGGCATAGAAACCCCATTTGGAACCTGGAATTATAAAATATATTTTTTATGAAAGTATAAGTAAATCATTATATGTATAATAGTTTTCCTCGTCCTTTTGGATTTTTGAAGTTCTATTCTTCGATCTATTCATCGATTAATCCAAAACAGATACTGACAAGTATCTGATACCCATTCGCCACATGAAAGAATAAATAATCATGTGAGCACCATGAATTAAATATTTATTATTACCTCTAAATAAAATAACATATCGATATACTTTTCCCATTCGGGAAATTCCGCTGGCGTGGGGTGAACAGTTATTTCTATCTTGCCAATTTCTCCTGGGTTCAGTTTTCCACATAGCTTGACGTGTAGCCAGTTATATAATGGGGTATTACGCTGAACATGCAACTTAACTGGTATCGGACCATAATTTGTAGCATCTATTACACACGTTACCTGCAATTAAACAAAACTAGCTACAATACCAATTTCTTTTAAATAACTAACATAAGTTTTTTATGGTTTTACGCTTGATGCGCAAAATGTTGATTATGGTGCATTTTACAATTCCTCTGAAAGCCTCTATCTATCTTGTTACAGAACGTATAAAAATTGACGCTTCCTTAATCCTTCTGATTTTTTATTATCTTTTTAATGAACATAGTTAACCATTAAATTACAAACATAGTTGTGTTTAGTTTGTCGTTACCGTGTTGCCTGTGATAATAACACCAAAGTCAACTAAGTAAGGTGTAGTTTGGAATCCCGGAATGGCAGTATTTCTTGAAGCTGTTGCGTACATATTCATTATTTCCGGGTGTGATCTTATATGCTTTATTACTAAGTATCGCTCTATTGCCATTTCTATATCCATGATTGTAGGGTATCCATCCTGAAATTAAATAATAATTGGAATCCCATTTCATAGACTGTACAGTAGTACCTACATGAAACATCAATAAATAGTGACTTTACCCAAGCTGAACAAATGTGCCAATTTTCTTGTAAATCAGGATCCTCGAAACATCTCTCCGTCTGGACTGAATTCAAATGGTCTGTAAAACTCTTGGTTATTATTTCACTAACAGCTGCCAAATAATCCAGGGTAATCGCTGCAATAGCGTGATATCCTATTTCTGGGTTAAGCTGAAAAAGAGAGAATTTAGAACCACAGAAATATACCTCATTTTCTTTAACATTCATGTACACGTAGTATAATATTCGCTTACTTTGGCCAAAGCTGGCCTGCGTAATGCAAAATGAATTTGTGGAATTACTCCCCAACCAAATACTTCAATAGAAATATGCGGTAGATGTCCTATTTCTAACAAAAACACTCTTTTGAAATAGCCAAGTACGCCGGGTCTAATCACAACAGCCACTTCTATTTCTTCTTCAGCTTCCACTTGTTTTTGTGCAGGGACTATTTCACAAATCTTTGCAGGAAGATCAGTATTAAATACCGGCTCGTTTAAATAGGTTTTGTATTCAAAAACTAGTTGTGCCAAGTTCGTAAGTATTAAATTTTCAGACGCTTTTTCATGGAAAGATCTGATTTTGAAGTTCAACGTTTCGGTATTTAACCTATAAATTAAATCTGAACTTGAACCAGTGATGGTTATATATTCAGTAGGTCCTCCGAGGACTTGGCACTCGAGCAGAGCGCGCACGCTGATGTCGAGCGGCGGGCGGAACATCACGTGGATGTAGTGCGTCTCTTCCGGAGTCAACACTCCGTAATGAGGAATCACATGAAGTAATTCATTAATTTCGATGTTACTGTTTTCCTTTATCTTCTTATCCAATTTGTGAGCCCATTGAAAGCCTGGTGTTTTATCCAAGCTCAGCATAGGGGCAATTTTTCTAAGAAGCTTAATTTTCTTCAATTTAAACTCTATTTCACTGTCTTGCAAAAGAATAGATTGGGTCTGTTCCATCTTTATCGTAGATGTTCGTCCCTCCAGCATATGATTTTCTTGCTCCATTTCAGTATCTAAATCAAACTTCTCTTCTTCGTTAATTTCTGATATAAAAGGAATATGTTTATTAACATTGAGTACAATCACCAGATAAATATATAAATTGATTTTTAATAAATTCGTACATACCACTCGCAGGAATTGAATCGATAACCATTTTGATCTCACTGAATTTTACAGGATATTCTATCTCGGGTAGTTCTGGCTGTTTCAAAAAAAAATAGGTTATTAACCAATCCTAATCTGATCCACAGAATAATAAATATAAATCTTACTCCCTAAATCTCCCTTAAGGGGATCCCCGGTGCACGCCAGCGCCCTCATCAGTCAAAAAATCATTGCTCACCGAAAACGCAATTAATCGAAAATCCGGTAGATCAGATTAAAGTATGGGTACTGAAGTTTTTTTTTAAGCATTATCAATTAATAATTCAATGTTCACTTCAGTTACAGATAGTAAAAGTGCTAAAAGTGGCCGTTTTTCGCAAATTTCCTATCTGTAACTGCAACGATCTATAAGTTGCAACTTTATGAAGTTCCAAATAACCTTTATTGTTTTAACCTCAATCTGATCTACCGGATTTTCGATTGATTGTGTTTTTAGTTAATTATGATTTTTTGACTGATGAGGGCGCCACTTAGCCCAGGAGAGCCCCTTAAGCTCGTTTACCTAAAGTGCGGAATGAGACAGGCCTGCCTCATCCTAACATAATAATTAACATTTTCAGTATACTGTTTTTATCTTTATGAGACCCTTTGCCTATGATATAATACAGGGTGGCTCAAAGACTGACGTCCAAAGGAAAAATTTTGATGCGTTACGTCAAGGGGTATCCAAATCACCCCCATGTATGTTCAGCGATTTTTTGTAGTTTAGGAGTTATGATTTTTTTTTATTTATTAAGAAAACTGACCTCAGTGGCTTATTATTTTTTTATAATTTTTCGAGTAACTATTTTTTATTTTTTTTGTTGCAAGTATCATCTTCTTAAATTGCACTTTTAACCATAAAAGTTGCAGCTTCCTATCCGTATTGTAAGTTAATTATTTTTTTATCGAAAGTTATTTCACGATCGTGCCAGTCCGATCTGACTTTTCAACTTGAAATTACAAATTGGAAAAGGTAATTCCACAGTCTTTAAATTATTTAAACAACTTCGTAAGGTTCCAAAATTACATAAAAACACAAATAAACTATTGCTTAATGGGGTATTATTTGTAGAAAACAAAATTGTCACAGCAATACACAACCTACATCTACGCAAGAAATTTTATTTAAGTCGCCTAAACGCTTCTGTTTCATTTGAATGAAACGTATCCCAACAGGTGGATCAGACGAAACGGACCAATCAGAGGGCCTCCCGATCACCAGACCTAAACCCGATTGATTTTTTTATTTGGGTTTAATACAGACATAGCTTACGCCCGAGAATCGTTAAATGAAGAGGAGCTGAGACAGAGAATTGAAGAGGCCGGAAATGTCGTTAGAGGAAACAGAGAAGCGTTTAGGCGACTTAAAGAAAATTTCTTGCTTAGATGGAGATTGTGTATTGCTGTGGGAGGTCGCTATTTTGAAAAAAATATTTTGAGTTAATGTGGAACAGAATTATCTGAGTTAATTTACTTATTTTATTAATAAAACTAGCTTTTACCCGCGACTTCGTCTGCGAAGTTTTTTTCTCCTTTGTACACCCGTGCTTATCTGCAGCGTCTTTGGGATCTGGTCCGAAAACGTGACGATGGTGGCGGTGAAAGTAGGGTCAAACCCCTTCTCCCGTCATCGTTCCTCACGTACCTACCACACGTTCCCTCTTGTCCTGCCCGTCACACGCGTCCTTAAACAATTATCATGTCTATCCAGTCCTCCCATCCATTCCTCCCGTCCATGACTCGCTCCAGTTGCTTCTGTTCCCTTTCCTCCCGTCCATCCTGAAACTTACGTCGCTCCAGTGCACGTGTATAAAAGTTTCACAGATTATTAACACACAACACATTATGAACTGCCAACATTTTCACAACATAACGTGATGCACTTCATAGCACCCTTAATTCTGGCTGCCTGCTCCCCCAAGTTAAGAAGCGTGATGAAATGTATTCTATGTTAGTCTAAGTAACAAAGAATTAAATAAACAGGGTTCCGTCATAATCGGTTTAAACACTTTAATTTTTGTACTCTGCCTACCTCCTACGTTAGGTAGCGTGATTGATATCATAAATCGAGGTAACACTCAGTAAACTGAAAAAAGTCTTATCAAAATCGGTCAAAATACAAACTCAATTCAGATCCTTGCCTACTGCCTACCCCCTATTTACGGTGGCGTGATTATTTATATCTTTAGTTTGTGTCTTGGTAGCGCTTAGTTCAATAAAAAAGTCCCATCAAAAATGATTAAAAAACACTAATTAAATACAGTTCCCTGCCTGCTACATACCCTCTAAGTACGGTGGCGTGATTATATATAGCCTTTGTCAGTCTTTAGGTTACTTTCTATCTACATACCCAATTTCATTAAAATCCATTCAGCCGTTAGGCGTGAAAAAAATCACTTACTAAATGCAGTTCCCTGCCTACTACCTACCCCCTATGTACGGTGGCGTGATTATATATAGCCTATGTCCGTCTCCAGGTTACCATCTATAACCATACCAAATTTCATCAAAATCCATTCAGCCATTTAGGCGTGAAAGAGCAACAAACAAACAGACAGGCAGACAGAGTTACTTTCGCATTTATAATATTAGTATGGATTATCACATAAATCTTACAACTCATACTTAAATCTAAAATTGCCCTCAATTTATGTCAGACGTGGCGAAAGCGCCTTTTAGGAGGCGTTTTACGTTCTGCATACCCCGTAAGGGATAAAGGCGTGATTTTATGTATTATGTATGTCATACTTAAATATTTTACAAAGATTTTTCATTCAGAAATGTGACTTAAATAGCATTTTTGTAGTAAATAATTTTATTTTCCCTTTAATTTGATACATTTTCTAACTTAATTAGTCCTTAGTAACGACATAACAGGAATCTTTCATCTTTCTGAAACAATTTACTAATTAGGTAATTTCCACCCAAGTACTTTTGAAGTCTGTTTTCTACAAATAATACCCCATTAAGCAATAGTTATTTTTGTTTTTATGTAATTTTGGAATCTTGCGAATTTTTTAATATTATTTGAGGATTACCTTTTTCAATTTTTAACTTCAAGCTGAAAAGTATGATCGGACTGGCTCGGTCGTAAAATTCGAACTTTCGATAAAAAAAAAATTAACTTACATTACGGCTAGGAAGCTGCAACTTTTATGGTTAAAAGTGGAATTTAAGAAGATGATACTTGCAAAAAAAAAATATTACTCAAAAACATAATAAAATATAAATAAGCCACTGTGGTCAGTTTTCTTCGAAAATTACTAAAATAAAAAACATAACATCTAAACTACTAAAAATCGCTGAACATACATACATGGGGATGATTTTGATACCCCTTGACCTAACGCATCAAACCTTTTCCTTTGGACGTCACTCTTTGTGCCACCCTGTATAAATTAACCAAAGTAAAAAAAACGATATCTTACTAATTTGACTTTTGTTGAGCTCCACTTCTTCCACGCAAATTTATAGCATACCGAAAGGTTAGTTGTATTATGTATTTTTATTGTTTTACTTTCTATACTTCCATTGAGAATGCACTGAAAATCTACTTTTGGTGTGTAAACAATTATGTTGGGGAAATTTATTTTTCCTATGATTTTCACCGAATCCTGTAAAAAAACATTTTATTTTAAATTAGAAATGAGCTTGCTATTGACTCTACACAAGGTCAAGGATGACCGTCACGAGTCGACGATTACAGTTAAAATATTCATTTTTAGAGATAATTCTTTCTTATACTATTTTTGCATAAAATGCAACATTATCCTTTCGTTTCTGGCAATACCATGTATAACTACAAATTCTGTTTCAAAAGACTGACACGTAAAATTTAAGTGACGATACTAGCCAAGATAATTTGGAACCTTATAAATTAGCGATTCATAGTTCGTTGTAGTAACAGGAAGAAAAATTGCGAATAACTGCCACCGGCAATTTTTGTTGCTGTTACTACAACGAAAAATGAATCGCTAATTTATAAGGTTCTAAGTTATCTTAATTACTATCACTTGAGTCTGTTGGACCGGTTTTTCGATTCACTGCGTTTTTAGTGAATTATGTTTTTTTACTAATGGGGGCGCCATGCGCCACTTGGATAGTATCGTCACCTTAAGAAAAAAATGTTACCTTGTTCTTATGACCTCTAAATTTGATTCGCATTACATCGCTATATATTTTAGATTTGAGAGTAGAATGTTTAGTCGTATCCATAATAATTTGTATCTTCATTGTATCTTCGTCGTCTAACAGTTGATCAATGGCATGGATAAATTCAAAGGCTGTTTTAATTTTGTGAATATCTTGAAAGAAGTGAAGAGGTCCTTGTCTCTCTCGTGGAATCACCTTCTTCGTAATACAATCTAGAAACTTGTGAGACTCAGGGCGTTCGTGTTCTTTCAGTGACTTCTGAAGAATCTCGTCCGACTCGTCGTAAGTCATGCAGCAACACATATCCAGGTCTTCAGGATGAATTTTATATGTATCTTTACGTACTAATGCGAACGGTGGCTTTATAGCTATGTCTAGGTGTAGAGGTAGCTTAGACACATTTTTTATTGTTATTATATCTGAAATTATTTTAATACCATATTACGGGGAAAAAAACCCGGAATAACACAAAATACAATCTACATATAACAATTTTTTTCCGGTCTGTAGTTTTATCCGCGATAGGTACACTATGTATTCCTCAGCATTTCTATATTTTGGGTCAGTACGGTCCCTGAAATCTACCCTTTCTCTCATTCAAAAACTAACTTCACTCACCTGTCAACTTATAAAATTCACTGTACGGCCCGTAGTCATACTGCAAGCTAATTTCAGTTTTGGAGATAATTACTTTAGGTTCAACAAACTCCCCCGACATTTCACACTCCATTAACAGCTCTTTCTTGTTAACACCCTCGACGCTGCCCATCAAAAACCACGTCTCCTTGATAAATCCCACTTTGCTCGACATACCGGTTATTTTTATCTCAGTTATCTCACCAGCCAAGATTTTAAAACTTCGAGGTGTAATATTAAAGAACGGTCTGAAATTAGAGAAAATGGTTTTTTTCTATAACGTAGTTGAACGTACAGCAATATGATTTTTTGTATGATTGTACTAGTTTTTTTTTTAATAATATCTGTTTTTAAACGCTTACGGAGGTAACTCTTTGGACTGGTAATTTGTAGTTGCTCAGCCATTCGTGGGCGTGTAGGCGAGTGTCGCAGATCTCTAAGGGCACGACGATTGAAAGAGTCAGCCTAATGAAGCGTCGACCGAGAACCACGTGGTCGCGGTCCTTCCCCACCACGATACTGGTGACCCACCGACAGCCGTCAGTGGTACGAACTGAAAACAAGACTAACTTACGGAGGTAAATCTTTGGACTTTGGCGACTTATAGTTGCTCAGCCATTCTAGGTGGTGTATGCGTGTACCGCAGTTCTCCAAGGGCACGACGACTGAGAGAGGCAGCTTGATGAAGTGTCGGCCGAGCACCACGTGGTCACGGTCCTTCCCCACCACTATACTGGTGCCCACGCCGACAGCCGTCAGTGGCACGAACTGAAATCAAGTCACAGATGAATAAAATCTTCAAACATTTGGATAGCGGTGATGTGTTGTACTTTAAATAAGTCTGGAGCTAGGATATAATCGAACGTTATTTTACTGTTTCGTGAATATGCGATCATAACGTAAAACTTGTTCATACAAACTCGTCGTTTTGTGAGTTCTTATCTACTATTTTTTTTTGATATGTGGTTTCACCCTTGGTTATATAAATGCTCTGTTTTTATCAACATCTCGATTCTCTACATCACTGCACTAATTTGTTTCATTCCAACTAAATAATGTATGGCCATACTAACAATGTCCTTCACTTTCTCGAGATGTATAACAGCTTTATTGGAATACGTGTTTGCGTCTATTAAGCAAAGGGAAAGAGTCAGATCTGTTTCACCTTCCGGTTCTATGGATCCCTCTTCAGGAGTAATAGACCATCTACCGTCGTGATATAACTGAAAATTTAATAATCTGTAATTTTATTTCTATTCAAAATAAAAACTGTTTGGTTAATATTTATGTGAGCGAACATATATTTTCGCTTTTGTTTAATGACCTCGTAATGATATTGCTCTACTAGAAGCAATTAATAAACATAATAGTTGATATAAGACAACTTTTGTACAAATGCACTCTGCAAAACTTTATAGTATCTTTTGCTTCGATACCGGGTCATAGCAGTATTGCTGGTAATATGAAGGCAGATCGTCTAGCCAATGATGCGGTTATGTGTGGAGATATTTTTTCCTATAAAAATTATAGCCCTGACTTGGTTCCTGCACGTGATCTTTTGGAGACCTGGAATCAGATGTGATTAAACAGTTCCCAATCAAAAGGTACATATTGTTCGCAAATTCAAACTACCATTTTGCGCAAGCCTAGGTTTCGTAATGTTCAGCTTGGTAAGCAATCTACTAGCGTAAGTTGGTAAGCAATCTATTATTCGCATCGCGTCTGGGCCATGTTTTTACACCAAAACATTTTAAAAAAAATTGGATATGTTTTGTGTGAATGTGGAGAGGTTGGGGATCTTAATTAACCATATTTTCTTCTCCTGTCCCAATAACAATAGATCCTATTTCATTAATAATTTACTGACATACAATATTCCTCTTCCTACATCTATTCATGCACTTCTAGCATCTAATGATAATTTTATTTATAAATTAATATCTTCCTTTATTATTTTGAATAAAATACGTACGAGTATTTAACTATTTGTATTTCCCTCCCATTTGATCCTATATAGAATTTTCCAAATTCCGTAAATAAATCCTTTTCCTATGTAAATGTTTCCCAAGTTTTGTTAGTGGCAATGCGCAAACCGCGTCATGCCAATGAAAAAAAAAACAACAATATTCAGCAAATTGCTTCTATTTCTGACCTCGGCTACGGCGTAGACCTTCGTAGTACTTGCATAGCAAAACTGAACGTAGCAAACGCTAATATCTACTTTCTCATCTTTTGTAATAAAAATATGAGAATGTAGATATAAGCGTTTTTTCTTTTACGCTATTAGAAACAACAACATTCAGCAACTTGTATCTATTCCTGACCTTAGCTACGGCGCAGGCGCAGCCCTTCGTAGCACTAGCTGTTATAGAGAAGATGACTTAAAATTATAAATATGCAACCTGAATTAATATAATCTTAGTTGATACGTTAATACAAATAATCACGCCTTTATTCCTAATGGGGTAGGCAGAGGGTAAACTACCTAAACAAAGGACGTTCCGCCACATCTGACAATTGTAGGTAGTTTAAGACATTTGTAGGTATATTTCTGTAGTGACAGGTTGTCAGCCCATTGCCTAAACTACAATATACTGAAAACCTTGGATCCCTTAGCTGGTTATTACAGCATGCCTAGAAATGCAGCTGGCACCTTCTACGTTTTATTCTCGCTCCCAAGCCAGCATGGAAGAATGATTTAATCTTGGTTAAAATTATAAGAAATATACATTACTATTCCAGCTCTAAAATACACAGTGACAGGAGAGTCGTTCGCGAGGGTCACTGTTTTATTGACCCTGGTCAAGAGCTTGAGGTGACCCCAGTGCAGGGACAGCGGGTAGCATGTCACGATCGGACGCACGCCCAGAACTGTTATACGGCAAATGTCGAGGGGCATCGAGAGCCCGAATAGATACATCCTGCAAGTTTTATGTGAAGGAGAGAGTATATACGGGGTGTAAGGGACAGCGTCCCGCAAACTGATAGGGGTTGCTCAGGCAACGAAACTGAACAACTATCAGCAGGTTAAAGATTTTAATAACGGGCACTCACTTTGGAAAATAGGTCGCGTACTTCAACCGCGGCCGACAAACTCAACCTGATGAAGGGACTCCGAATGTCCCGAAACATGTCGTGAAGTACGCGACTTATTCTCCAAAGTGAGTGCCCGTTATTAATATCTTTATTTAGAATGTCTCATTTAAGCTTAAATAGTTTACACTCAGCAGGTTATTTTTTTTAGAAACAGAAACATATATGCTTTTCCATATAAATTGTCTGATCGAGGTGGACATTTTGTATGGGAACGTCAATTTTTTTTTTATCTCCTTGGAGAATTTCCTGGTGTACGTGGTTCAGTTTCGTTGGCTGAGCAACCCCTATAATTTTGCGGTACGCTGTCCCTTACACCCGGTAGAAAGATCATAACAGTGTACAGTAAAGGAACATAGATACATATTGTACATCGACTATGTTTGGCTTTGTAGAGTTTTATCTCTGTCGTACTTGTGCAACGACTCGCAAACTCACTATCCAATTCCAATTATCGATGTGAAGTATTCACCGCCTAATATTGTATGTTACAAAACTGTATCAGTATTATGTACAGTTAGCAAAGGAGACACCTGGGCAGGCCCGCTCGAAACAAATGAGATTATTTCAGGAAATTATTAATGGATTTTTTATGATATTTCTTATATTGGCACAATTGATTGATCGCAACAAATATACGAAATTCCAGAGAATCCACGAATTATTTCCTGAACTAACTCATCCGTTTCAAGCGGCTCTACCCGGCAATCGCCTTTGCTGACTGTACGTACGTCAAAATATTACTTACCGTATAATATATTCGTGTTTACCCAAAACTGCAGTCATTATTGAAACTGGTATGCATATGGTAGTATTGGGCTTAATTATTCCCCTTTTAATGCTAATATTTACTTGTAAATCATTTTTCTCCTGAAATAACATCAAATATAGCATATTTTTACCTTAGAGAAAATAATCTACAAGGAGATTTATACACATAATCATATAATCACGCCTTTATGCCTAATGGAGTAGGCAGAGCATAAACGACCTAAACAAAGATCGTTCGCCACGTCTGACAAAGTTATGAGATGGATTTGTAGGTACATTGCTGAAGTGACAAGTTGTCAGCCCATCGCCTAAATTGCAATATACAGAAACCCAGTTATGACCAGCTGGTTTCTACAGCATGACTGGGAGGAAATGCAGCTGGCACATTCTATGTTTTTCTCTCGCTCCCAATCCAGCATGCAAGATGATTTATAATATAGCAAAAATAGGAAATCAACGGAACGGTCCTCAAATAAATAAACCAACTTTTGTTTTCTCGTAGTACGTAAGTATTTGTGATTTAAACATCAAAAAGTTTCAACGTTAAAAGTGAAAAAAATTATTGCCGACATACCTGAGGTTCTTCAATTACGAAGTAGCCCCAATATTCATTCGAGGAGATGATGACGTCATAATGGGTCGTGAAGTCGAGGAAACAGGCTCTCACGTTGATGTCCGGAGCCGGCGTAACCACCGGGACTTGCGCGTCGAAGGAGATCGGCAGAGTGATCGGGGGACTGTCCGACTTGTCCAGCTCCAGCTCCAGGATTGTCTCGTTAGTTCGGACCAGGTTAGCTGTCAGTGTCACCTGTCAAGCATGAGACATACAAAAAAAAAAAAAAAATTATTACCAAAAAACACGCTTGACAAAGTATACAGTGTGGCAATGGACCCCGCACTAGGCGAACCTGTATCGCGGGAAACCGAATAGCTTATTCCAAATATGGTTAACAATTTAACACGCAAGAGAAGTTGTACATTGGTAACAAATTTAAAGTAAAGATTATTCTACAAAGAAAAGAAAAAGGAGGGAGATTAAATTTAATTAAAAAACAAAAAAAATAAAAAACTGAAAAGGCACTAAAAATTATAAATAATAGGATTAACGTTCGATAATAACTTTATAATAGTGGATAAGGTAAGTAAAAGTACATAAATATATACAGTAAATACATATACATTATATTAAAAATGAATAGATAGATAAGTAAATAAATTTATAAAATAAATAAATAAGTTTACTCGAGTATTGCTAGTAAGTCTTCTGTGTTTTTATAATCTAAAGTGAGCAGGTATTCTTTAGTACGTGATTTTACCTCGTATACGCTTAAATCTGATATTTGGCATTTTTGGTTTATTTTTAAGTACAGGAATGGAAATAAGAAGGGGCTGAATCTTTGGGCAAACGATGTCTGAGCTGCTACAGGTTTTACATTTAGTCGTCGGGTTTTTTGCGCTTCAGGATCCTTTAATTTCATAAAGATTATGTGATAGAATGTTACAGCCCTATGAATAAAAAGTTGACGCACAGACATAACCTTGACCTCCTGAAAAAGTGATCTTGTAGGAAAACGAAAGGATTTGCGAAACATCACTTTCAGGACGGACCTTTGAGCTCTTTCTATGGTGATCAAGAAGGATTTACATGCAGATCCCCAGGCAGTTATGCAGTAAAGGAGGAGAGACTGACACAAAGCGAAGTAAACTAGGGTAAGTACTTGAGTGTTAGCACCCTGTCGAAGAAGTTTCATTATATGGATTATTTTTCGTACCCGACCCGAAAGAACACCAATATGATTTTTGAACGTCAGTCTCTCGTCCAGTACTAAGCCAAGATATTTGAGTGAATCTGTTCTTTTTAGGGACGTGCATGAACACTCTCTTCTCCTCTCGACTTTACAAGAATGAACCTTTATAGCCACTGGGGTTTTTGGAGCAGATGGTTTAGTTTTATAGAAACAGAGGTAGCAAGTTTTTTCTATATTTAAGGTCAGTAGGTTGGTGTTAAGCCAAGAAGTAATCTTAGCCATACCACTTTCCGCTCTCTGAAAGACTCTTGACCATGAAGCATCACGAAATATTATGGCGGTGTCATCAGCATAGCAAACTACATCAACTTTGTCCTCGGACCCGAATAAATTTGTTATATCGTTGATGTACATTAGAAACATTGTCGGACCGAGGATGCTTCCCTGAGGCACGCCAAAAGCTATATTCGACACATCACTCACTATATGATTTAACATGACGCATTGCTTTCTATCCTTCAAATAACTCGCAAACCACGCCAAAGATGTCCCTCTTATTCCAAAGCATTCCAGTTTTCGCAGTAGGATGGCGTGAGAAACTGTATCGAATGCTTTGGAAAGATCGAGGAACACTCCGACGCACGAATCTCCCATATCCAAAGCAGCAGAAACCTTTTCGAGGAGAATAGAGACAGCGTCCTCGGCGGATTTGCCTCTGCGAAAGCCAAACTGCTTCGAGGACAACAGGTTGTCTGATTCAAGAAAGTCAGTGAGGCGCTTGTTAACTATTCTTTCCAGTATCTTGGAAAATACGGATAGTAGTGAAATAGGCCTATAGTTCGTGGGATCAGTTTTAGATCCATTCTTGTGTATTGGGACAACCGCAGCTGTCTTCCAGCATTCTGGAAAAGTACCCGTTGACAGGCTTAAATTAATAATAGCAGTAAGTGGTTCCACGATTTCACTAGCCATTTGCTTCACCAAACTATTTCCTATTCCGTCCAGACCAGGTGCACTTTCATTCTTCAGCTGTCTGATAATAGATAAAACTTCAGAAGCATCCGTCGGATACATAAAAAATGAATTATGGTGATATGGAATATCAATTTCTTCTGCTAAAAGAGACTCAGAGTGTCAAGCCGTGACAATATGTTACCAGCCAAAGTGCTGCCAATTTTAGAAAAGAACATATTGGTTACTGTGAGTGAGGCCTTTGGATTATCCTTGATGTTAAGCAAATCTAAGGTTTGTTTTTTTGTGCGATCGAAATCACAAATAGAAGAAATCGTTTTCCATAGCTTTTTTGGATTATTGGAAATGGCTTCAAGGTTATACATACATACATACATACATATATCACGCCTTTATCCCTTACGGGGTAGGCAGAGCGTTTAACGCCTCGTAAAAGGCGCTTTCGCCACGTCTGACAAAAAATGAGGACAATTTTAGATTGTAATATGTATTGCTTTATTGACAGGTTGTCAGCCCATCGCCTAAATTACAATACACTGTAACACTCGAGTCCCTTTTGCTGACTTCAACAGCATGCCCGGGAGGAAGGGCAGCTGGAACATTCTATGTTTTTCTATCTCTCCCAGTCCAGCATGGAAGAAAGGTTATCTTGATTAAATTGAGTTTTTAACCGTTTAAGTAAATCACACAAAAAATTTCTATCTATCTATTATTATTACTATATATATAGCTGGAAACCCACTCACTCACTCACTCACTCACTGACTGACATAATTGTTCTCCCAGAAGGAGGGTCGGGAGGTGAAAGTCGTGTATGGAAAAAGTGTGGAGGTGGTTTTGGTGAGTATGGGAAAATTCCGAAATCTTGGAAAACTGCTCCTCATCATGGAGTGACCCTGCGGCCTGGCTAAACTATAAGAGGAAGGGGGGTGGTTCTCAAACTAATTTTGGAGCACACCCTTGGCAGTTTTTATATTTTATGAAAAAAATACAAAATGGCGGAAATCAAGATGGCTGCCATACAAAATAAAAAGTTGAATATCTCGAAAACGGTTAGAGATAGAGGGGGGGTGTTCGACCAAATGTCATAGAGGGCGGTGGGGGTCAAGTGCTGGTAGTCATGAAAATCCAAGATGGCGGATCCAAAATGGCGGCTGAAAAAAAAAATGCTCTGATCGGGATGAAATTTTGCATGCGGGTGGTCCTCGGGGAGCTTATTTGATATTTATTGTTTGTTTTTCGTTTTTTTCATTTTTCAAGATGGCCGCCATACAAGGGTATTTTGTATGGGGAGCTTTTTTTGGCTCTGGCGTGGAAACGGTGTCCCCGAGGTGGGGGGTCGCCATACTATGTATTGTTCTACTCCGGGGTAGGCAACTTTTGGTATATGTCAAAATTCAAAATTTTGGAATCAAAATGGCGGCCGGGAGGCAATTTGCTCCGATCCGGCTCAAAATCGATATCTGGGGGTTTCCGGGGTCAGTGTTTTTATTTTTGAGGTTTGTTTTGTGTTTTTGCCATTTTTCAAGATGGCCGCCATACCAAATTTTGTAGGTAAATCATGTATTTCATTGCATCGCGGAATTTAATGCAGGTAGGTTGGTAGTTTCTTTGGAAATATGGTAGGTATGTATTAGGACAAAAAATTGTGTTCGTCAAAAATACAATATGGCGGATCCAAGATGGCGGCCGGGTGTCAGGTTGCTCTGATCTGGCTGAAAATCGATATCTGGTGGTTGTCGGGGTCGCTGATTATAGATCTATAGTTTTTTTTGTGACTCCGTGAATTTTTAAGATGGCCGCCATACAACATCAAATTGAAAGGGCCCGAATCAAATTATAAGTAGAAACGGTGTCCCCGAGGTGGGGGGTCGTCATACTATGTATTGTTCTACTCCGGGGTAGGCAACGTTTAGTATAAGTCAAAATTCAAAATGGCGGAATCAAAATGGCGGCCGAAATAAAAGTTGCTCTGATCGGAATGAAATTTTGCATGCGGGTAGTCCTCAGGGAGCTTATTTGAATTTTTCATTTTTCAAGATGGCCGCCATACAAGGGTATTTTGTGTATGGGGAGCTTTTTTTGGCTCTGGCGCGGAAACGGTGTCCCCGAGGTGGGGGGTTGCCACACTTTGTATTGTTCCTCTCCGGGGTAGGCAATTTTTGGTAAATGTCAAAATCCAATATGGCGGATTCAAGATGGCGGCCGGGAGTAAATTTGCTCCGATCCGGCTCAAAATCGATATCTGGGGGTTTCCGGTGTCAGTGTTTTTATTTTTGAGGTTTGTTTTGTGATTTTGCCATTTTTCAAGATGGCCGCCATACCAAATTTTGTAGGTAAATCATGTATTTCATTGCATCGCGGAATTTAATGCAGGTAGGTTGGTAGTTTCTTTGGAAATACGGTAGGTATGTATGAGAACAAAAAATTGTGTTCGTTTAAAAACCAATATGGCGGATCCAAGATGGCGGCCAGTTGTCAAGTTGCTCCGATCCGGCTCAAAATCGATATCTGGTGGTTGTCGGGGTCAATAATTATATTTTGATGGTTTGTTTTGCGACTGTGCCATTTTTCAAGATGGCTGCCACACAAAATTTTGTAGGTAAATCATGTATTTCATTGTATCGCGGAATTTAGTGTAGGTAGGTTCTTAGTTTCTTTGGAAATATGGTAGGTATGTATGAGGAAAAAAAATTGAGTTTGTCAAAAATTAAAAATGGCGCTACAGCAATATACAATACAATACAATACAAAATTCTTTATTGCACAAAGAAACACATACAACAGAAATAAAAAGGAACAAACGTGACAGTACAATATAGGCGGCCTTATTGCTAAAGCAGCAATTTCTACCAGGCAACCTTTGGGTATAGAAATTACTTACATCTATCTTAAATAACCCTCAAAACTTTGTCAGACGTGGCGGAAAGACCTTTGTTTTGGTCGTTTACGCTCTGCCTACCCCATTACGGATAAAGGCGTGATTATATGTATGCATGTATGGATCCAAAATTGCGGCTGGGTGTCATGTTTCTCTGATCCGGCTTAAAATCGGTATCTGGGGGTTTTTGGGGTCGCTGATTATAGATCTGAAGTTTTTTTATGACTACGTGAATTTTCAAGATGGCCGCCATATAAAAGTCACATCCGCGCCACACACGTCACCTGGACACCGGCACGCGGGCTGCTTTAGCTGCCCGCGCACCCTGCCCCTCACTGACATATCGGCACGCGGGCTGCTTTAGCTGCCCGCGCACCACGCGCCTCACCTGCACACCGGCACGCGGGCTGCTTTAGCTGCCCGCGCACCCCGCACCCTACCAGGACACCGGCACGCGGGCTGCTTTAGCTGCCCGCGCACCCCGCACCCTATCAGGACACCGGCACGTGGGCTGCTTTAGCTGCCCGCGCACCACACACCTCACCAGCTATTTTGACATGTCATGAAAAACAAAATGGCGGATTCAAGATGGCGGCCGGGTGTCAAGTTGCTCTGATCCGGCTGAAAATCGATATCTGATGGTTGTCGGGGTCGCTGATTACAGATCTGAAGTTTTTTTTGTGACTTTGTGCATTTTCAAAATGGCCGCCATACAAAAATCACATCCGGCTCGCGGGCTGCTTTAGCTGCCCGCGCACCCCGCACCCTACCTGGAAACTGGCACGCACCACACACCTCACCAGCTATTTTGACATGTCATAAAAAAACAAAATGGCGGATTCAAGATGGCGGCTAAAACTAATCTTGCTGCGATCTGGCTAGAAATCGTAACTAACGGGTTTTATGGGTTACTGATCATAGATTTTGCTGATTTTTGGATATTGAGAATTTTCAAGATGGCGGCTGTTAAAAACAAAAGTTGCTCTGATTGCACTCAAAATTGACATTTGGGGTTTTCTTGGGTTACTGACCTTGGATATTAGGTTGATTTGTAGATTTCGAAAATTTTCAAGATGGCCGCCATACAAAAAAACATGTTTAGGCCAGAATAATATAAAATTAAAAACTTGCGAAACCAAACATACAACAGCCCAACAAAACACCGCGGGCTGCTTTAGCAGCCCGCGCACTACGCAACCACTAGTTAATATATATATAGCTGGAAACCCACTCACTCACTGACTGACATAATTGTTCTCCCAGAAGGAGGGTCGGGGGGTGAAAGTCGTGTATGGGAAAAGTGTGGAGGTGGCTTTAGTGAGTATGGGAAAATTCCGAAATCTTGGAAAACTGCTCCTCATCATAGAGTGACCCTGCGGCCTGGCTAAACTATAAGAGGTAGGGGGGTGGATCTCAAACTAATTTTGGAGCACACCTTGGGCAGTTTCAGATTTGGTTGAAAAAAATCCAATATGGCGGAAAACAAGATGGCTGCCATACAAAATAAAAAGTTGAATATCTCGGAAACGGTTAGAGATAGAGGGAGGGTGTTCGACCAAATGTCATAGAGGGCGGTGGGGGTCAAGTGCTGGTGGTCACGAAAATTCAAGATGGCGGATCCAAAATGGCGGCCGAAAAAAAAGTTGCTCTGATCGGGATGAAATTTTGCATGCGGGTAGTCTTTAGGGAGCTTATTTGATATTTTTCATTTGTTTTTTGATTTTTCCATTTTTCAAGATGGCCGCCATACAAGGGTATTTTGTATGGGGAGCTTTTTTTGGCTCTGGCGCGGAAACGGTGTCCCCGAGGTGGGGGGTCGACATACTTTGTATTGTTCCCCTTTGGGGTAGGCATGTTTTGGTAAATGTCAAAATCCAATATGGCGGATTCAAGATGGCGGCCGGGAGTCAATTTGCTCCGATCTGGCTCAAAATCGATATCTGGGGGTTTCCGGGGTCAGTGTTTTTATTTTGGTGGTTTGTTTTATGACTCTACCATTTTTCAAGATGGCCGCCATACAAAATTTTGTAGGTAAATCATGTATTTCATTGTATCGCGGAATTGATTGCAGGTAGGTTAGTAGTTTGTTTGGAGATATGGTAGGTATGTAATAGGACATTAAATTAATTTTGTCAAAAATCCAATATGGCCGATCCAAGATGACGGCCGGGTGTCAAGTTGCTCTGATCGGGCTGAAAATCGATATCTGGGGGTTTTTGGGTTCGTGGATTACAGGTTTGATCTTTTTTTGTGGCTGCGTGAATTTTCAAGATGGCCGCCATACAAAATTTTGTAGGTAAATCATGTATTTCATTGTATCGCGGAATTTATTGCAGGTCGATTGGTAGATGCTTTGGAATTATGGTAGGTATGTATAAGGACAAAAAAATGTGGGTGTCGAAAATCCAATATGGCGGATTCAAGATGGCGGCCGGGAGTAAAATTGCACCGATCCGTCTCAAAATCGATATCAGGGGGTTTTTGGGGTAAATGATTTAATTTCGATGGTATTTTTTGTGACTGCCATTAATCAAGATGGCCGCCGTACAAAATTTTGTAGGTTAATCATGTATTTCATTGTATCGCGGAATTTATTGCAGGTCGATTGGTAGATGCTTTGGAATTATGGTAGGTATGTATAAGGACAAAAAAATGTGGGTGTCGAAAATCCAATATGGCGGATTCAAGATGGCGGCCGGGAGTAAAATTGCACCGATCCGTCTCAAAATCGATATCAGGGGGTTTTTGGGGTAAATGATTTAATTTCGATGGTTTTTTTTGTGACTGCCATTAATCAAGATGGCCGCCGTACAAAATTTTGTAGGTTAATCATGTATTTCATTGTATCGCGGGATCGGAATTGCAGGTCGGTTGGTAGTTTCTGTGGAAATATGGTAGGTAGGTATTTGGTTTTTTTTTTTATATTTTAAAAATGGCGGCCGGGTGTCAAGTTGCTCTGATCCGGGTCAAAATCGATATCTGGGGGATATCAGGGTTACTGATTATAAACATGATTATTTTTTTGTGACTGCGTGAATTTTAAAGATGGCCGCCAAACAAAAGTCACATCCGGCACGCGGGCTGCTTTAGCTGCCCGCGCACTCCGCGCCCTACCTGGACACCGGCACGCGGGCTGCTTTAGCTGCCCGCGCACCCCGCACCCTACCAGGACACCGGCACGCGGGCTGCTTTAGCTGCCCGCGCACCCCGCGCCCTACCTGGACACCGGCACGCGGCCTGCTCTAGCTGCCCGCGCACCCCGCGCCCTACCTGGACACCGGAACGCGGGCTGCTTTAGCTGCCCGCGCACCCCGCACCCTACCAGGACACCGGCACGCGGGCTGCTTTAGCTGCCCGCGCACCTCGCACCCAACCCGCACACCGGCTCGCGGGCTGCTTAACCTGCCCGCGCACCCCGCACCTCACCAGCAATTTGACATGTTATAAAAACAAAATGGCGGATTCGAGATGGCGGCTAAAACTAATATTGCTCCGATCTGTTTTGAAATCGTAGACAAGAAGTTTTTGGTGAAGCTGATCATAAATTTTGGTTGATTTTAGGATTTTGTCAATTTTCAAGATGGCGGCTGATAAATACAAAACTTGCTCTGATTGGACTCAAAATTGACACCTGGGGGTTTCTTGAATTTCGGATTTCAGATTTGAGATTGATTTTGAAATTTTGTGATTTTTCAAGATGGCCGCCATACAAAAAGAACATGTTTAGGTCAGAACAGTATGTAATTAAAAAAACTTGCGCCGCCCAACAAAACACCGCAGGCACAACGACCGCGGGCTGCTTTAGCAGCCCGCGCACTACGCAACCACTAGTTACTATATATATAGCTGGAAACCCACTCACTCACTCACTCACTCACTGACTGACATAATTGTTCTCCCAGAAGGAGGGTCGGGGGGTGAAAGTCGTGTATGGAAAAAGTGTGGAGGTGGTTTTGGTGAGTATGGGAAAATTCCGAAATCTTGGAAAATTGCTCCTCATCATGGAGTGACCCTGCGGCCTGGCTAAACTAAAAGAGGTAGGGGGTAGGATCTCAAACTAATTTTGGAGCACACCCTGGGCAATTTCAGACTTTTGTGTAAAAAATCCAAAATGGCGGAAAACAAGATGGCTGCCATACAAAATAAAAAGTTGAATATCTCGGAAACGGTTAGAGATAGAGTGGGGGTGTTCGACCAAATGTCATAGAGGGCGGTGGGGGTCAAGTGCCAGTGGTCACGAAAATCCAAGATGGCGGATCCAAAATGGCGGCCGAAAAAAAAGTTGCTCTGATCAGGATGAAATTTTGCATGCGGGTGGTCCTCGGGGAGCTTATTTCAAATTTTTTGGTTGTTTTTTGTTTTTTTCATTTTTCAAGATGGCCTCCATACAAGGGTATTTTGTATGGGGAGCTATTTTTGGCTCTGGCGTGGAAACGGTGTCTCCGAGGTGGGGGTCGCCATACTATGTATTGTTCTACTCCGGAGTTGGCAACTTTTGGTATATGTCAAAATTCAAAATGGCGGAATCAAAATGGCGGCCGGGAGGCAATTTGCTCCGATCCGGCTAAAAATCGATATCTGGGGGTTTTTGGGGTCAATGATTTTATTTTGATAGTTTTTTTTGTGACTCTGCCATTTTTAAAGATGGCCGCCCTACAAAATGTTACAGGTAAATCATGTATATCATTGTATCGCGGTATTTATTGCAGATAGGTCGGTAGTTTCATTGGAAATGTGGTAGGTATGTATTAGGACAAAAAATTGTGTTTGTCAAAAATCCAATATGGCGGATCCAAGATGGCGGCCGGGTGTCAAGTTGCTCTGATCCTGCTCAAAATCGATATCTGGGGTTTTTCGGGATCAGTGTTTTTAATTTTCTGGTTTGTTTTGTGATTTGGCCATTTTTCAAGATGGCCGCCATACAAAATTTTGTAGGTGAATTATGTATTTGATTTTATCGCGGAATTAATTGCAGGTAGGTTGATAGTTTCTTTGGAAATATGGTAGGTATGTATAAGGACAAAAAATTGTGTTCGTTTAAAATACAATATGGCGGATCCAAGATGGCGGCCGGGTGTCAAGTGGCTCTGATCCGGTTGAAAATCGATATCTGGTGGTTGTCGGGGTGGCTGATTATAGATCTAAAGTTTTTTTGGTGACTTCGTGGATTTCAAGATGGCCGCAATACAAAAGTCACATGCGGCACGCGGGATGCTTTCGCTGCCCGCGCCCCCCCGCACCCCTCCTGCACACCGGCTCGCGGGCTGCTTTAGCTGCCCGCGCACCTCGCACCCCACCCGCACACCGGCTCGCGGGCTGCTGTAGCTGCCCGCGCACCCCGCACCCCACCTGCACACCGGCTCGCGGGCTGCTTTAGCTGCCCGCGCACCCCGCACCCCACCCGCACAACGGCTCGCGGGCTGCTTTAGCTGCCCGCGCACCCCGCACCCCACCCGCACACCGGCTCGCGGGCTGCTTTAGCTGCCCGCGCACCTCGCACCCTACCCGCACACCGGCTCGCAGGCTGCTTTAGCTGCCCGCGCACCACGCACCCCACCCGCACACCGGCTCGCGGGCTGCTTTAGCTGCCCGCGCACCCCGCACCTCACCAGCAATTTTACATGTTATAAAAACAAAATGGCGGCTAACACTAATCTTGCCTCGATCTGGCTTGAAATCGTAGACAAGCAATTTTTATGGTAGCTGATCATAGATTTAGGTTGATTTTTGGATTTCGAGAATTTTCAAGATGGCGGTTGATAGAAAAAAATACTTGCTCTGATTGGACTCAAAATTGACATCTGAGGGTTTTTTGTAATACTGACTTCAAATATTAAGTTGATTTTTAGATTTCAAGTATTTTCAAGATGGCCGCTATACAAAATAAATTTGTTTAGGCCAGAACTATATTAAATTAAATTAAATACTTGCGCCGCCCAACAAAACACCGCAGGCACAACGACCGCGGGCTGCTTTAGCAGCCCGCGCACTACGCAACCACTATTACTATATATATAGCTGGAAACCCACTCACTCACTCACTCACTCACTGACTGACATAATTGTTCTCCCAGAAGGAGGGTCGGGGGGTGAAAGTCGTGTATGGAAAAAGTGTGGAGGTGGTTTTGGTGAGTATGGGAAAATTCCGAAATCTTGGAAAATTGCTCCTCATCATGGAGTGACCCTGCGGCCTGGCTAAACTAAAAGAGGTAGGGGGTAGGATCTCAAACTAATTTTGGAGCACACCCTGGGCAATTTCAGACTTTTGTGTAAAAAATCCAAAATGGCGGAAAACAAGATGGCTGCCATACAAAATAAAAAGTTGAATATCTCGGAAACGGTTAGAGATAGAGGGGGGCTGTTCGACCAAATGTCATAGAGGGCGGTGGGGGTCAAGTGCCAGTGGTCACGAAAATCCAAGATGGCGGATCCAAAATGGCGGCCGAAAAAAAAGTTGCTCTGATCGGGATGCAATTTTGCATGCGTGTAGCCCTCGGGGAGCTTATTTGATATTTTAGGTTCGTTTTTTGAATTTTTCATTTTTCAAGATGGCCGCCATACAAGGGTATTTTGTATGGGGAGCTTTTTTTGGCTCTGGCGCGGAAACGGTGTCCCCGAGGTGGGGGGGTCGTCATACTTTGTATTGTTCCTCTCTGGAGTAGGCATGTTTTGGTAAATGTCAAAATCCAATATGGCGGATTCAAGATGGCGGCCGGGAGTCAATTTGCTCCGATCCGGCTCAAAATCGATATCTGGGGGTTTTCGGGGTCAGTGTTTTTATTTTTCTGGTTTGTTTTGTGATTCGGACACTTTTCAACATGGCCGCAATACAAAATGTTACAGGTGAATAATGTATTTCATTGTATCGTGGAATTTTTTGCAGGTGGGTTGGTAAATTCTTAGAAAATATGGTAGGTATGTATGATGACAAAAAATTGTGTTCGTCAAAAATCCAATATGGCGGATCAAAGATGGCGGCCGGGAGTCAATTTGCTCCGATCCGTCTCAAAATTGATATCTGGAGGTTATCGGGTTCAAGACATTTATTTTTATGGTTTGTTTTGTGTTTTTGTCATTTTTCAAGATGGCCGCCATACAACATTTTGTAGGTAAATCATGTATTTCATTGTATCGCGGACATTTTTGCTGGTAGGTTGGTAGTTTCTTAGGAAATATAGTAGGTATGTATTAGGACAAAAAATTGTGTTTGTCAAAAATTCAATATGGCGGATCCCAGATGGCGGCCGGGTGTCAAGTTGCTCTGATCCGGCTGAAAATCGATATCTGGTGGTTGTCGGGGTCGCTGATTATAAATCTAAAGTTTTTTTGGTGACTTCGTGGATTTTCAAGATGGCCGCCATACAAAAGTCACATGCGGCACGCGAGATGCTTTAGCTGCCCGCGCACCCCGCACCCCACCCGCACACCGGCTCGCGGGCTGCTTTAGCTGCCCGCGCACCTCGCACCCCACCCGCACACCAGCTCGCGGGCTGCTTTAGCTGCCCACGCACACCGCACCTTACCAGGACACCGGCACGCGGGCTGCTTTAGCTGTCCGCGCACCCCGTACCTCACCAGCAATTTGACATGTTATAAAAAACAAAATGGCGCCTAAAACTTATCTTGCTCCGATTTGACTTGAAATAGTAGACAAGAAGTTTTTGGGGTGGCTGATCATATATTTTGGTTGATTTTTGGATTTTGAAAATTATCAAGATGGCGGCTGATAAAAACAAAGCTTGATCTGATTGGACTCAAAATTGACATCTGGCGGTTTTTTGGGATACTTACTTTAGATATTTGGTTGTTTTGTAGATTCTAATAATTTTCAAGATGGCCGCCATACAAAATCAAATTGAAAGGGCGCAAATTAAATTATAATTACAGACTTGCGCCGCCTAATCAAAATCAACAGCCCAACAAACCACCGCGGGCTGCTTTAGCTGCCCGCGCACCCCGCATCCTACCCGCACACCGGCACGCGGGCTGCTTTAGCTGCCCGCGCACGCCGCACCTTACCTGGACACCGGCACGCGGGCTGCTTTAGCTGCCCGCGCACCACAAACCTCACCAGCTATTTTGACATGTCATAAAAAATCAAAATGGTGGATTCAAGATGGCGGCTAAAACTAATCTTGCTGCGATCTGACTAGAAATCGTTACTAACGGGTTTTATGGGTTACTGATCATAGGTTTTGCTGATTTTAGGATATTCAGAATTTTCAAGATGGCGGCTGTTAAAAACAAAAGTTGCTCTGATTGCACTCAAAATTGACACCTGGGGGGTTTCTTGAATTTCGGATTTCAGGTTTGAGATTGATTTTGAAATTTTGTGATTTTTCAAGATGGCCGCCATACAAAAAGAACATGTTTAGTTCAGAACAGTATGTAATTAAAAAATCTTGCGCCGCCCAACAAAACACCGCAGGCACAACGACCGCGGGCTGCTTTAGCAGCCCGCGCACTACGCAACCACTAGTTACTATATATATAGCTGGAAACCCACTCACTCACTCACTCACTGACTGACATAATTGTTCTCCCAGAAGGAGGGCCGGGGGGTGAAAGTCGTGTATGGGAAAAGTGTGGAGGTGGTTTTGGTGAGTATGGGAAAATTCCGAAATCTTGGAAAACTGCTCCTCATCATGGAGTGACCCTGCGGCCTGGCTAAACTATAACAGGAAGGGGGGTGGTTGGCAAACTAATTTTGGAGCACACCCTGGGCAATTTCAGATTTTGGTGAAAAAAATCCAAAATGGCGGAAAACAAGATGGCTGCCATACAAAATAAAAAGTTGAATATCTCGGAAACGGATAGAGATAGAGGGGGAATGTTCGACCAAATGTCATAGAGGGCGGTGGGGGTCAAGTGCCGGTAGTCATAAAAATCCAAGATGGCGGATCCAAAATGGCGGCTGAAAAAAAAGTTGCTCTGATCGGGATGAAATTTTGCATGCGGGTGGTCCTCGGGGAGCTTATTTGATATTTTAAGTTAGTTTTTTGTTTATTTCATTTTTCAAGATGGCCGCCATACAAGGGTTTTTTGTATGGGGAGCTTTTTTTGGCTCTGGCGTGGAAACGGTGTCCCCGAGGTGGGGGGCCGCCATACTATGTATTGTTCTACTCCGAGGTAGGCAACTTTTGGTATATGTCAAAATTCAAAATGGCGGAATCAAAATGGCGGCCGGGAGGCAATTTGCTCCGATCCGGCTCAAAATCTATATCTGGGGGGTTTTGGTGTCAATGATTTTATTTTGGTGTTTTTTTTTGTGACTCTGCCATTTTTAAAGATGGCCGCCCTACAAAATGTTACAGGTAAATCATGTATATCATTGTATCGCGGTATTTATTGCAGATAGGTCGGTAGTTTCATTGGAAATATGGTAGGTATGTATTAGGACAAAAAATTTTGTTTGTCAAAAATCCAATATGGCGGATCCAAGATGGCGGCCGGGTGTCAAGTTGCTCTGATCCTGCTCAAAATCGATATCTAGGGGTTTTCGGGGTCAGTGTTTTTATTTTTCTGGTTTGTTTTGTGATTTGGCCATTTTTCAAGATGGCCGCCATGTTTTAAGGTAAATCATATATTTCATTGTATAGCGGAACTAAGTGCAGATTGGTAGTTTCTTTGGAAATATGGTAGGTATGTATTAGGACGAAAAATTGTATTCGTCGAAATTTTAATATGGCGGATCCAAGATGGCGGCCGGGCGTCAAGTTTCTCTGATCCGGTTGAAAATCGATATCTGGGGGTTTTCGGGGTCAGTGTTTTTATTTTTTTGGTTTGTTTGGTGACTGCTATTAATCAAGATGGCCGCCATACAAAATTTTGTAGGTGAATCATGTATTTCATTGTATCGCGAAATTTATCGCAGGTGGGTTAGTAGTTTGTTTAAAGATATGGTAGGTATGTAATAGAACATTAAATTAATTTTGTCAAAATTCCAATATGGCGGATCCAAGATGACGGCCGGGTGTCAAGTTGCTCTGATCGGGCTGAAAATCGATATCTGGGAGTTTTTGGGTTCGTGGATTACAGATTTGATCTTTTTTTGTGACTGCGTGAATTTTCAAGATGGCCGCCATACAAAATTTTGTAGGTAAATCATGTATTTCATTGTATCGCGGAATTTATTGCAGGTCGATTGGTAGATGCTTTGGAATTTTGGTAGGTATGTATAAGGACAAAAAATTGTGCGTGTCGAAAATCCAATATGGCGGATTAAAGATGGCGGCCGGGAGTAAAATTTTTCCGATCCGTCTCAAAATCGATATCAGGGGGCTTTTGGGGTCAAAGATTTAATTTCGATGGTTTTTTTTGTGACTGCCATTAATCAAGATGGCCGCCATACAAAATTTTGTACGTGAATCATGTATTTCATTGTATCGCGGGATTAATTGCAGGTCGGTTGGTAGTTTCTTTGGAAATATGGTAGGTATGTATTTGGCCAATATTTTTTTTTATATTTTAAAAATGGCGGCCGGATGTCAAGTTGCTCTGATCCGGGTCAAAATCGATATCTGGGGGATATCAGGGTTACTGATTATAAACATGATTATTTTTTTGTGACTGCGTGAATTTTCAAGATGGCCGCCATACAAAAGTCACATCCGACACGCGGGCTGCTTTAGCTGCCCGCGCACCCCGCGCCCTACCTGGACACCGGCACGCGGATTGCTTTAGCTGCCCGCGCACCCTGAGCCCTACCTGGACACCGGCACGGGGGCTGCTTTAGCTGCCCGCGCACACCGCACCCTACCAGGACACAGGCACGCGGGCTGCTTTAGCTGCCCGCGCACACCGCACCCTACCAGAACACCGGCACGCGGGCTGCTTTAGCTGCCCGCGCACACCACATGTCACTTTCATATCGGCACGCGGGATGCTTTAGCTGCCCGCGCACCACGTACCTCACCTGCACACCGGCACGCGGGCTGCTTTAGCTGCCCGCGCACCCCGCACCTCACCAGCAATTTGACACGTTATAAAAACAAAATGGCGGCTAACACTTATCTTGCCTCGATCTTGCTTAAAATCGTAGACAAGCAATTTTTAGGGTAGCTGATCATAGATTTAGGTTGATTTTTGGGTTACGAGAATTTTCAAGATGGCGGCTGATAGCTTACCTCTAGTGGGTATATGTCAAAATTCAAAATGGCGGAATCAAAATGGCGGCCGGGAGGCAATTTGCTCCGATCCGGCTCAAAATCGATATCTGGGGGTTTTTGGGGTCAATGATTTTATTTTGATGGTTTTTTTTGTGACTCTGCCATTTTTAAAGATGGCCGCCCTACAAAATGTTACAGGTAAATCATGTATTTCATTGTATCGCAATATTTATTGCAGGTAGGTTGGTAGTTTCTTTGGAAATATGGTAGGTATGTATTAGGACAAAAAGTTGTGTTTGTCAAAAATCCAATATGGCGGATCAAAGATGGCGGCCGGGTGTCAAGTTGCTCTGATCCGGCTCAAAATCGATATCTAGGGGTTTTCGGGGTCAGTGTTTTTATTTTTCTGGTTTGTTTTGTGATTTGGTCATTTTTCAAGATGGCCGCCATAAAAATTTTTGCATGTGAATTATGTATTTGATTTTATCGCGGAATTGATTGCAGGTAGGTTGATAGTTTCTTTGGAAATATGGTAGGTATGTATAAGGACAAAAAATTTTGTTCGTAAAAAATACAATATGGCGGATCCAAGATGGCGGCCAGGTGTCAAGTTGTACTGATCCGGCTGAAAATCGATATCTGGTGGTTGTCGGGGTCGCTGATTATAGATCTAAAGTTTTTTTTGGTGACTTCGTGGATTTTCAAGATGGCCGCCATACAAAAGTCACATGCGGCACGCGAGATGCTTTAGCTGCCCGCGCACCCCGCACCCCACCCGCACACCAGCTCGCGGGCTGCTTTAGCTGCCGCGCACCTCGCACCCCACCCGCACACCGGCTCGCGGGCTGCTTTAGCTGCCCGCGCACCCCGCACCCCACCCGCACACCGGCTCGCGGGCTGCTTAAGCTGCCCGCGCACTACGCAACCACTAGTTACTATATATATAGCTGGAAACCCACTCACTCACTCACTCACTGACTGACATAATTGTTCTCCCAGAAGGAGGGTCGGGGGGTGAAAGTAGTGTATGGGAAAAGTGTGGAGGTGGCTTTGGTGAGTATGGGAAAATTCCGAAATCTTGGAAAACTGCTCCTCATCATGGAATGACCCTGCGGCCTGGCTAAACTATAAGAGGTAGGGGGTTGGTTTTCAAACTAATTTTGGAGCACACCCTGGGCAATTTCAGATTTTGGTGAAAAAAATCCAAAATGGCTGAAAACAAGATGGCCGCCATACAAAATAAAAAGTTGAATATCTCGGAAACAGTTGGAGATAGAGGGGGGGTGTTCGACCAAATGTCATAGAGGGCGTTGGGGGTCAAGTGCCAGTGGTCACGAAAATCCAAGATGGCGGATCCAAAATGGCGGCCGAAAAAAAAGTTGCTCCGATCGGGAAGAAATTTTGCATGCGGGTGGTCCTCGGGGAGCTTATTTGATATTTTTGGTTCGTTTTTTGATTTTTCCATTTTTCAAGATGGCCGCCATACAAGGGTATTTTGTATGGGGAGCTTTTTTTGGTTCTGGCGCGGAAACGGTGTCCCCGAGGTGGGGGGTCGCCATACTTTGTATTGTTCCTCTCCGGGGTAGGCAATTTTTGGTATATGTCAAAATCCAATATGGCCGATTCAAGATGGCGGCCGGGAGTCAATTTGCTCCGATCCGGCTCAAAATCGATATCTGGGGGTTTTCGGGGTCAGTGTTTTTATTTTTATGGATTGTTTTGTGATTTACCCATTTTTCAAGATGGCCGCCATACAACATTTTGTAGGTTAATTATGTATTTCATTGTATCGCGAAATTTATCGCAGGTGGGTTAGTAGTTTGTTTGGAGATATGGTAGGTATGTAATAGGACATTAAATTAATTTTGTCAAAAATCAAATATGGCGGATCCAAGATGACGGCCGGGTGTCAAGTTGCTCCGATCCAGCTCAAAATCAATATATGGTGGTTGTCGCGGTCAGTGTTTTTATTTTTATGGTTTGTTTTGTTATTTTGCCATTTTTCAAGATGGCCGCCATACAAAATGTTACAGAAAAATCATGTATTTCATTGTATCGCGGTATTTATTGCAGGTAGGTTGATAGTTTCTTTGGAAGTATTGTAGGTATGTATTAGAACGAAAAATTATGTTCGTCAAAAATCCAATATGGTAGATCTAAGATGGCGGCCGGTTGCCAAGTTGCTCTGATCCGGCTGAAAATCGATATCTGGTGGTTGTCGGGGTCGCTGATTACAGATCTGAAGTTTTTTTGTGACTTTGTGCATTTTCAAAATGGCCGCCATACAAAATTTTGTAGGTTAATTATGTATTTCATTGTATCGCGAAATTTATCGCAGGTGGGTTAGTAGTTTGTTTGGAGATATGGTAGGTATGTAATAGGACATTAAATTAATTTTGTCAAAAATCCAAAATGGCGGATCAAAGATGACGGCCGGGTGTCAAGTTGCTATGATCGGGCTGAAAATCGATATCTGGGGGTTTTTGGGTTCGTGGATTACAGATTTGATCTTTTTTTGTGACTGCGTGAATTTTCAAGATGGCCGCCATACAAAAGTTACATCCGGCACGCGGGCTGCTTTAGCTGCCCGCGCACCCCGCACTCTACCAGGACACAGGCACGCGGGCTGCTTTAGCTGCCCGCGCACCCCGCGCCATACCTGGACACCGGCACGCGGGCTGCTCTAGCTGCCCGCGCACCTCGCGCCCTACCAGGACATCGGCACGCGGGCTGCTTTAGCTGCCCGCGCACACCGCACCCTACCAGGACACCGGCACGCGGGCTGCTTTAGCTGCCCGCGCACACCGCATGTCACTGGCATATCGGCACGCGGGCTGCTTTAGCTGCCAGCGCACCACGTACCTCACCTGCACACCGGCACGCGGGCTGCTTTAGCTGGCCGCGCACTACTTACCTCATCAGCAATTTGACATGTAATAAAAAACAAAATGGCGGCTAATACTAATCCTGCTACGATCTGGCTTGAAATCGTATACAAGGGGTTTTTGGGGTAGCTGATTATAGATTTTGGTTGATTTTTGGATTTCGAGAAATTTCAAGATGGCGGCTGATAGAAAAACTACTTGCTCAGATTAAACGCAAAATTGACATCTGAGGGTGTTTTGGGATACTGACCTCGAATATTAAATTGATTTTTAGATTTCAAGCATTTTCAAGATGGCTGCCATACAAAATAAATTTTTTTAGGCCAGAACTATATTAAATTAAAAACACAGGCACAACGACCGCGGGCTGCTTTAGCTGCTCACGCACTCGCACCCCACCGGCTATTTGACATGTTATAAAAATCAAAATGGCTGCTAACACTAATTTTGCTTCGATCTGGCTTGAAATCGTAGATAAGGGGTTTTTGGGGTAGCTGATCATAGATTTTGGTTGATTTTTGGATTTCGAAAAATTTCAAGATGGCGGCTGATAGAAAAACTACTTGCTCAGATTAAACGCAAAATTGACATCTGAGGGTGTTTTGGGATACTGACCTCGAATATGAAATTGATTTTTAGATTTCAAGCATTTTCAAGATGGCTGCCATACAAAATAAATTTGTTTAGGCCAGAACTATATTAAATTAAAAACTAACGCCGCCGACCAAAACACCGTAGGCACAACGACCGCGGGCTGCTTTAGCTGCTCACGCACTCGCACCCCACCGGCTATTTGACATGTTATAAAAATCAAAATGGCTGCTAACACTAATTTTGCTTCGATCTGGCTTGAAATCGTAGACAAGGGGTTTTTGGGGTAGCTGATCATAGATTTTGGTTGATTTTTGGATTTCGAGAATTTTCAAGATGGCGGCTGATACAAAGAAAACTTGCTCAGATTTGACTCAAAATTGACATCTAGGGGTTTTTTGAGTTACTGACTTTAGATATTAGGTTGTTTTGTAGATTTTAAAAATTTTCAAGATGGCCGCCATACAAAATCAAATTAAAAGGGCTCAAATCGAATTATAATTAAAGACTTGCGCCGCCCAACAAAACACCGCAGGCACAACGACCGCGGGCTGCTTTAGCAGCCCGCGCACTACGCAACCACTAGTTTATATATATATAGCTGGAAACCCACTCACTCACTCACTCACTCACTGACTGACATAATTGTTCTCCCAGAAGGAGGGTCGGGGGGTGAAAGTCGTGTATGGGAAAAGTGTGGAGGTGGCTTTGGTGAGTATGGGAAAATTCCGAAATCTTGGAAAACTGCTCCTCATCATGGAGTGATCCTGCGGCCTGGCTAAACTATAAGAGGTAGGGGGGTGGTTTTCAAACTAATTTTGGAGCACGCCCTGGGCAATTTCAGATTTTGGTGAAAAATATCCAAAATGGCGGAAAACAAGATGGCTGCCATACAAAATAAAAAGTTGAATATCTCGGAAACGGTTAGAGATAGAGGGGGGGTGTTCGACCAAATGTCATAGAGGGCAGTAGGGGTCAAGTGCCAGTGGTCACGAAAATCCAAGATGGCGGATCCAAAATGGCGGCCGAAAAAAAAATTGCTCTGATCGGGATGAAATTTTGCATGCGGGTAGTCCTCGGGGAATTTATTTGATATTTTTTGTTCGTTTTTTGATTTTTCCATTTTTTAAGATGGCCGCCATACAAGGGTATTTTGTATGGGGAGCTTTTTTTGGCTCTGGCGCGGAAACGGTGTCCCCGAGGTGGGGGGTCGCCATACTTTGTATTGTTCCTCTCCGGGGTAGGCAACTTTTGGTAAATGTCAAAATCCAATATGGCGGATTCAAGATGGCGGGTGGGAGTTAATTTGCTCCGATCCGGCTCAAAATCGATATCTGGAGGTTTTCGGGGTCAGCGTTTTTACTTTTGAGGTTTGTTTTGTGAATTTGCCATTTTTCAAGATGGCCGCCATACAAAATGTTACAGGTAAATCATGTATTTCATTGTATCGCGGTATTTATTGCAGGTAGGTTGGTACTTTCTTTAAAATATGGTAGGTATGTATTAGGACAAAAAATAGTGTTCGTCAAAAATCCAATATGGCAGATCCAAGATGGCGGCCGGGTGTCAAGTTGCTCTGATCCGGCTGAAAATCGATATCTGGTAGTTTTCGGGGTCAGTGTTTTTATTTTTGAGGTTTGTTTTGTGACTGTTTCATTTTTCAAGATGGCCGCCGTACAAAATTTTGTAGGTGAATCATGTATTTCATTGTAACTCGGGATTTATTGCAGGTCGGTTGGTAGTTTCTTTGGAAATATGGTGGGCATGTATTTGGTCATTTTTTTTTTCATTTATTAAAAATGGCGGCCGGGTGTCAAGTTGCTCTGATCCGGAACAAAATCGATATCTGGGGGATATCGGGGTAACTGATTATAGATATGATTATTTTTTGTGACTTCGTGAATTTTCAAGATGGCCGCCATACAAAAGTCACATCCGGCACGCGGGCTGCTTTAGCTGCCCGCGCACCCCGCACGCTACCAGGACACAGGCACGCGGGCTGCTTTAGCTGCCTGCGCTCCCGCGCCCTACGTGGACACCGGCACGCGGGCTGCTTTAGCTGCCCGCGCACCACGTACCTCACCTGCACACCGGCACGCGGGCTGCTTTAGCTGCCCGCGCACCACGTACCTCACCTGCACACCGGCACGTGGGCTTCTTTAGCTGCCCGCGCACCCGCGCCCTACCTGGACACCGGCACGCGGGCTGCTTTAGCTGCCCGCGCACCACGTACCTCACCTGCACACCGGCACGCGGGCTGCTTTAGCTGCCCGCGCACCACGTACCTCACCTGCACACCGGCACGCGGGCTGCTTTAGCTGCCCGCGCACCACGTACCTCACCTGCACACCGGCACGCGGGCTGCTTTAGCTGCCCGCGCACCACGTACCTCACCTGCACACCGGCACGTGGGCTTCTTTAGCTGCCCGCGCACCCCGCACCTCACCAGCAATTTGACATGTTAAAAAAATCAAAATGGCGGCTAACACTAATCTTGCCTCGATTTGGCTTGAAATCGTAGACAAGCAATTTTTAGGGTAGCTGATCATAGATTTAGGTTGATTTTTGGATTTCGAGAATTTTCAAGATGGCGGCTGATAGAAAAAATATTTTCTCAGATTGGACTCAAAATTGACATCTGAGGGTTTTTTGGAATACTGACCTCAAATATTAAGTTGACTTTTAGATTTCAAGTATTTCAAGATGGCCGCCATATAAAATAAATAAATTTGTTTAGGGCAAAACTATATTAAATACTTGCGCCGCTCAACAAAACACCGCAGGCACAACGACCGCGGGCTGCTTTAGCAGCCCGCGCACTACGCAACCACTAGTTACTATATATATAGCTGGAAACCCACTCACTCACTCACTCACTCACTGACTGACATAATTGTTCTCCCAGAAGGAGGGTCGGGGGGTGAAAGTCGTGTATGGGAAAAGTGTGGAGGTGGCTTTGGTGAGTATGGGAAAATTCCGAAATCTTGGAAAATTGCTCCTCATCATGGAGCGACCCTGCGGCCTGGCTAAACTATAAGAGGTAGGGGGGTGGTTCTCAAACTAATTTTGGAGCACACCCTGGGCAATTTTAGTTTTTGTTAAAAAAAAAACAAAATGGCGGAAAACAAGATGGCTGCCATACAAAATAAAAAGTTGAATATCTCGGAAACAGTTAGAGATAGAGAGGGGGTGTTCGACCAAATGTCATAGAGGGCGGTGGGGGTCAAGTGCCGGTGGTCACGAAAATCCAAGATGGCGGATTCAAAATGGCGGCCGAAAAAAAAGTTGCTCGGATCGCGATAAAATTTTGCATGCGGGTAGTCTTTAGGGAGTTTATTTGATATTTTAGGTTTGTTTTTTGAATTTATAATTTTTCAAGATGGCCGCCATACAAGGGTATTTTGTATGGGGAGCTTTTTTTGGCTCTCCATACAAATCGGTGTCCCCGAGGTGGGGGGTCGCCATACTTTGTATTGTTCCTCTCCGGGGTAGGCAACCTTTGGTAAATAACAAAATCCAATATGGCGGATTCAAGATGGCGGCCGGGAGTCAATTTGCTCCGATCCGGCTCAAAATCGATATCTGGGGGTTTTTGGGATCAGTGATTTTATTTTGATGGCTTTTTTTGTGACTCTGCCATTTTTAAAGATGGCCGCCATACAAAATGTTACAGGTGAATCATGTATTTCATTGTATCGCGGTATTTATTGCAGGTAGGCTGGTAGTTTCTTTGGAAATATGGTAGGTATGTATTAGGACAAAAAATTGTGTTTGTCGAAAATCCAATATGGCGGATCTAAGATGGCGGCCGGTTGTCAAGTTGCTCTGATCCGGCTGAAAATCGATATCTTGGGTTTTTTTGGTTCGTGGATTACAGATTTGATCTTTTTTTGTGACTGCATGAATTTTCAAGATGGCCGCCATACAAAATTTTGTAGGTAAATCATTTCATTCTATCGCGGAATTTATGGTAGGTATGTATAAGGACAAAAAATTTTGCTTGTCGAAAATCCAATATGGCGGATTCAAGATGGCGGCCGGGAGTTAAATTGCTCCGATCCGTCTCAAAATCGATATCAGGGGGTTTTTGGGGTCAATGATTTAATTTCGATGATTTTTTTTTTGTGACTGTCATTAATCAAGATGGCCGCCATACAAAATTTTGTAGGTGAATCATGTATTCATTGTATCGCGGGATTAATTGCAGGTCGGTTAATAGTTTCTTTGGGAATATGGTAGGTATGTATGTGGACATTTTTTTTTTATATTTTAAAAATGGCGGCCGGGTGTCAAGTCACTCTGATCCGGGTCAAAATCGATATCTGGGGGATATCAGGGTTACTGATTATAAACATGATTATTTATTTGTGACTGCGTGAATTTTAAAGATGGCCGCCAAACAAAAGTCACATTTGGCACGCGGGCTGCTTTAGCTGCCCGCGCAACCCGCACCCTACCAGGACACCGGCACGCGGGCTGCTTTAGCTGCCCGCGCACCCCTTGCCCTACCTGGATACCGGCACGCGGGCTGCTTTAGCTGCCCGCGCACCCCGCACTCTACCAGGAAACCGGCACGTGGGCTGCTTTAACTGCCAGCGCACCCCGCACATCACCCGCATGCCGGCTCGCGGGCTGCTTTAGCTGCCCGCGCACAAGTCACCTTTCAGCTATTTTGACATGTTATAGAAAAACAAAAGGCGGATTTAAGATGGCGGCTAAAACTAATCATGCTCCGATCTGATGTACTAGAAATCGTAACTTACGGGTTTTAGGGGGATTTTTGTTTGATTTTTGAATTTTGAGAATTTTCAAGATGGCGGCTGTTAAAAACAAGACTTGCTCTGATTGGACTCAAAATTGACAAATGTGGGTTTTTTGGGTTTCTGAGTTCAGGTTTGAGATTACTTTTGAAAATTTGTGATTTTTCAAGATGGCCGCCATACAAAAATAAAATGTTTAGGCCAGAACAAAATAAAATTAAACACTTGCGCCGCCCAACAAAACACCGCAGGCACAACGACCGCGGGCTGCTTTAGCAGCCCGCGCACTACGCAACCACTAGTTAATATATATATAGCTGGAAACCCACTCACTCACTGACTGACATAATTGTTCTCCCAGAAGGAGGGTCGGGGGGTGAAAGTCGTGTATGGGAAAAGTGTAGAGGTGGTTTTGGTGAGTATGGGAAAATTCCGAAATCTTGAAAAACTGCTCCTCATCATAGAGTGACCCTACGGCCTGGCTAAACTATAAGAGGTAGGGGGTTGGTTCTCAAACTAATTTTGGAGCACACCCTAGGCAGTTTCAGTTTTTGGTGTAAAAAAATCAAAATGGCGGAAAGCAAGATGGCCGCCATACAAAATAAAAAGTTGAATATCTCGAAAACGGTTAGAGATAGAGGGGGGGTGTTCGACCAAATGTCATAGAGGGCGGTGGGGGTCAAGTGCCGGTGGTCACGAAAATCCAAGATGGCGGATCCAAAATGGCGGCTGAAAAAAAAATTGCTCTGATCGGAATGAAATTTTGCATGCGGATGGTCCTCGGGGAGCTTATTTGATATTTTTGGTTTGTTTTCTGATTTTTCCATTTTTAAAGATGGCCGCCATACAAGGGTATTTTGTATGGGAAGCTTTTTTTGGCTCTGGCGCGGAAACGGTGTCCCTGAGGTGGGGGGTCGCCATACTTTGTATTGTTCCTCTCCGGGGTATGCAACTTTTGGCAAATGTCAAAATCCAATATGGTGGATTCAAGATGGCGGCCGGGAGTCAATTTGCTCCGATCCGGCTCAAAATCGATATCTGGGGGTTTTCGGGGTCAGTGTTTTTATCTTTATGTTTTTTTTTGTGATTTCGCAATTTTTTAAGATGGCCGCCATACAAAATTTTGTAGGTAAAGCATGTATTTCATTGTATCGTGGAAATTTTTGCAGGTGGGTTGGTAAATTCTTAGAAAATATGGTAGGTATTTATGAGGACAAAAAATTGCGTTCGTCAAAAATCCAATATGGCTGATCAAAGATGGCGGCCGGGAGTCAATGTGCTCCGATCCGTCTCAAAATTGATATCTGGAGGTTATCGGGTTCAAGGAATTTATTTTTATGGTTTGTTTTGTGATTTGGCCATTTTTCAAGATGGCCGCCATACAAAATTTTGTAGGTGAATTATGTATTTGATTTTATCGCGGAATTGATTGCAGGTAGGTTGATAGTTTCTTTGGAAATATGTTAGGTATGTATTAGGACAAAAAAATGTTTTCGTCAAAAATTCAATATGGCGGATGCCAGATGGCGGCCGGGTGTCAAGTTGCTCTGATGCGGCTGAAAATCGATATCTGGTTGTTGCCGGGGTCGCTGATTATAGATCCGAAGTTGTTTTTGTGACTACGTGAATTTTCAAGATGGCCGCCATACAAAAGTCACATCCGGCTCGCGGGCTGCTTAAGCTGCCCGCGCACCCTGCACCTCACTGGCATATCGGCACGCGGGCTGCTTTAGCTGCCCGCGCACAACTCACCTCACCAGCAATTTTGACATGCTATTGTAAAAACAAAATGGTGGATTTAAGATGGCGGCTGAAATTTATCTTGCTTCGATCTGGCTTGAAAACGTAGTCAAGGGGTTTTTGGGGTAGCTTATCATAGATTTAGGTTAGATTTTGTATTTTGACAGTTTTCAAGATGGCGGCTGATAAAAACACATCTTACTATGATTCGACTCAAAATTGACATCTGGGGGTGTTTAGGGTTTCTGATTTCAGGTTTGAGATTGTTTTTTACTATTTGTGATTTTTCAAGATGGCCGCCATACAACATCAAATTGAAAGGGCCCGAATCAAATTATAATTAAAGACTTGCGCCGTCAAACAAACAACAGCCCAACAAAACACCGCGGGCTGCTCTAGCTGCTCGCGCACCCCGCACCCCACCCAACACCGGCTCGCGGGCTGCTTTAGCTGCCCGCGCACCCCGCGCTCTACCTGGCTACCGCCACGCGGGCTGCTTTAGCTGCCCGCGCACCACTTTCCTCACCAGCAATTTTGACATGTTATAGAAAAACAAAATGGCGGATTCAAGATGGCGGCTAAAACCAATCTTGCTCCGATTTGGCTAGAAATCATAACTTACGGTAGCTGATCATAGATTTTGTTGTTTGTTGGATTTTGAGAATTTTCAAGATGGCGGCTAATAAAAACAAAACTTGCTCTGATTGGACTTAAAATTGACATATGTGGGTTTTTTGGGTCTCTGATTGCAGTTTTGAGATTGGTTTTGATAATTTGTGATTTTTCAAGATGGCCGCTATTCAAAATCAAATTAAAAGGGCGCAAATCAAATTATAATTAAAGACTTGCGCCGCCCAACAAAATACCGCAGGCACAACGACCGCGGGCTGCTTTAGCAGCCCGCGCACTACGCAACCACTAGTCTATATATATAAAGCTGCAGACCCACTGACTCACTCACTGACATAATTGTTCTCCCAGAAGGAGGATCGGGGGGTGAAAGTGATGTATGGGAAAAGTGTGGAGGTGTTTTTGGTGAGTATGGGAAAATTCCGAAATCTTGGAAAACTGCTCCTCATCATGGAGAGACCCTACGGCCTGGCCAAACTATTAGAGGTAGGGGGATGGTACTCTAACTAATATTGGAGCACACCCTGGGCAATTTCAGTTTTTGGTGAAAAAAATCCAAAATGGCAGAAAACAAGATGGCTGCCATACAAAATAAAAAGTTGAATATCTCGGAAACGGTTAGAGATAGAGGGGGGGTGTTCAACCAAATGTCATAGAGGGCGGTGGGGGTCAAGTGCCGGTGGTCATGAAAATCCAAGATGGCGGATCCAAAATGGCGACCGAAAAAAAAGTTGCTCTGATCGGGATGAAATTTTGCATGCGGGTGGTCCTCGTTGAGCTTATTGTATATTTTTGGTTAGTTTTTTGTTTTTTTCATTTTTCAAGATGGCCGCCATACAAGGGTTTTTTGTATGGGGAGCTTTTTTTGGCTCTGGCGTGGAAACGGTGTCCCTGAGGTAGAGGGTCGCCATACTATGTATTGTTCTATTCCGGGGTAGGCAACTTTTGGTATATGTCAAAATTAAAAATGGCGGAATCAAAATGGCGGCTGGGAGGCAATTTGCTCCGATCCGGCTCAAAATCGATATCTGGGGGTTTTTGGGGTCAATGTTTTTATTTTGATGGTTTTTTTTGTGACTCTACCATTTTTAAAGATGGCCGCCCTACAAAATGTTACAGGTAAATCATGTATTTCATTGTATCGCAGTATTTATTGCAGGTAGGTTGGTAGTTTCTTTGGAAATATGGTAGGTATGTATTAGGACAAAAAGTTGTGTTTGTCAAAAATCCAATATGGCGGATCCAAGATGGCGGCTGGGTGTCAAGTTGCTCTGATCCGGCTCAAAATCGATATCTAGGGGTTTTCGGGGTCAGTGTTTTTATTTATCTGGTTTGTTTTGTGATTTGGCCATTTTTCAAGATGGCCGCCATAAAAAATTTTGCAGGTGAATTATGTATTTGATTTTATCGCGGAATTGATTGCAGGTAGGTTGATAGTTTCTTTAGAAATATGGTAGGTATGTATTGGGACAAAAAATTGTGTACGTCAAAAATACAATATGGCGGATCCAAGATAGCGGCCGGGTTTCAAGTTGCTCTGATCCGGCTGAAAATCGATATCTGGTGGTTGTCGGGGTCGCTGATTATAGATCTAAAGTTTTTTTGGTGACTTCGTGGATTTTCAAGATGGGCGCCATACAAAAGTTACATGCGGCACGCGAGATGCTTTAGCTGCCCGCGCACCCCGCACCCCACCCGCACACCGGCTCGCGGGCTGCTTTAGCTGCCCGCGCACCTCGCACCCCACCCGCACACCAGCTCGCGGGCTGCTTTAGCTGCCCGCGCACCTCGCACCCCACCCGCTCACCGGCTCGCGGGCTGCTTTAGCTGCCCGCGCACCTCGCACCCCACCCACACACCAGCTCGCACACCGCACCCTACCAGGATACCGGCACGCGGGCTGCTTTATCTGTCCGCATACCCCGCACCTCACAAGCAATTTGACATGTTATAAAAAACAAAATGGCGCCTAAAACTTATCTTGCTCCGATTTGACTTGAAATAGTAGACAAGAAGTTTTTTGGGTGGCTGATCATATATTTTGGTTGATTTTTGGATTTAAAAATTATCAAGATGGCGGCTGATAAAAACAAAGCTTGATCTGATTGGACTCAAAATTTACAAATGTGTTTTTTTTGGTTTCTTTATTGCAGTTCGTTTGGTTGTTTCTTTGGAAATATGGTAGGCATGTATTTGGACATATTTTTTTTTCATTTATTAAAAATGGCGGCCGGGTGTCAAGTTGCTCTGATCCGGATCAAAATCGATATCTGGGGAATATCGGGGTAACTGATTATAGATATGATTATTTTTTGTGACTGCGTGAATTTTTAAGATGGCCGCCATACAAAAGTCACATCCGGCACGCGGGCTGCTTTAGCTGCCCGCGCACCCCGCACCCTACCAGGTCACAGGCACGCGGGCTGCTTTAGCTGCCCGCGCTCCCGCGCCCTACCTGGACACCGGCACGCGGGCTGCTTTAGCTGCCCGCGCACCCGCGCCCTACCTGAACACCGGCAAGCGGGCTGCTCTAGCTGCCCGCGCACCCCGCACCTCACCAGCAATTTGACATGTTATGAAAACAAAATGGCGGCTAACACTATTCTGCCTCGATTTAGCTTGAAATCGGAGACAAGCAATTTTTAGGGTAGCTGATCATAGATTTAGGTTGATTTTTGGATTTCGAGAATTTTTAAGATGGCGGCTGATAGAAAAAATACTTGCTCAGATTGGACTCAAAATTGACATCTGAGGGTTTTTTGGAATACTGACCTCAAATATTAAGTTGACTTACTTAAGTTGACGCCATATAAAATAAATAAATTTGTTTAGGGCAAAATTATAAATTAAATACTTGCGCCGCCCAACAAAACACCGCAGGCACAACGACCGCGGGCTGCTTTAGCAGCCCGCGCACTACGCAACCACTAGTTACTATATATATAGCTGGAAACCCACTCACTCACTCACTCACTCACTGACTGACATAATTGTTCTCCCAGAAGGAGGGTCGGGGGGTGAAAGTCGTGTATGGGAAAAGTGTGGAGGTGGTATTGGTGAGTATGGGAAAATTCCGAAATCTTGGAAAACTACTCCTCATCATGGAGTGACCTTGCGGCCTGGCTAAACTATAAGAGGAAGGGGGGTGGTTCTCAAACTAATTTTGGAGCACACCCTGGGCAGTTTCAGTTTTTGGTGTAAAAAATCCAAAATGGCGGAAAACAAGATGGCTGCCATACAAAATAAAAAGTTGAATATCTCGGAAATGGTTAGAGATAGAGTGTGGGTGTTCGACCAAATGTCATAGAGGGCGGTGGGGGTCAAGTGCTGGTAGTCATGAAAATCCAAGATGGCGGATCCAAAATGGCGGCTGAAAAAAAAGTTGCTCTGATCGGGATGAAATTTTGCATGCGGGTGGTCCTCGGGGAGCTTATTTGATATTTATTGTTTGTTTTTTGTTTTTTTCATTTTTCAAGATGGCCGCCATACAAGGGTATTTTGTATGGGGAGCTTATTTTGGCTCTGGCGCGGAAACGGTATCCCCGAGGTGGGGGGTCGCCATACTTTGTATTGTTCCTCTCCGGGGAAGGCATGTTTTGGTAAATGTAAAAATCCAATATGGCGGATTCAATATGGCGGCTGGGAGTCAATTTGCTCTGATCCGGCTCAAAATCGATATCTGTGGGCTTTCGTGGTCAGTGTTTTTATTTTTATGGTTTGTTTTATGAATTTGCCATTTTTCAAGATGGCCGCCATACAAAATTTTGTAGGTAAATCATGTATTTCATTGTATCGCGGAAATTTTTGCAGGTAGGTTGATAAATTCTTAGAAAATATGGTAGGTATGTATGAGGACAAAAAATTGTGTTCGTCAAAAATCCAATATGGCGGATCAAAGATGGCGGCCGGGAGTCAATTTGCTCCGATCCGTCTCAAAATTGATATCTGGAGGTTATCGGGTTCAAGAAATTTATTTTTATGGTTTGTTTTGTGCTCTTGTAATTTTTCAAGATGGCCGCCATACAACATTTTGTAGGTAAATCATGTATTTCATTGTATCGCGGAATTTAGTGTAGGTAGGTTGGTAGTTTCTTGGGAAATATGGTAGGTATGTAATAGAACATTAAATTAAGTTTGTCAAAAATACAATATGGCGGAGATGGTGGTCAGGAGTCATGTTGTCATCCGGCTTAAATTCGGTATCTGGGGGTTTTTGGGGTCGCTGATTATAGATCTGAAGTTTTTTTTTATGACTACGTGAATTTTCAAGATGGCCGCCATATAAATGTCACATCCGGCACGCGGGCTGCTTTAGTTGCCCGCGCACCACACACGTCACCTGGACACCGGCACGCGGGCTGCTTTAGCTGCCCGCGCACCCCGCGCCCTACCTGGACACCGGCACGCGGGCTGCTTTAGCTGCCCGCGCACCCCGCACCCTACCAGGACACCGGCACGCGGGCTGCTTTAGCTGCCCGCGCACCCCGCGCCCTACCTGGACACCGGAACGCGGGCTGCTTTAGCTGCCCGCGCACCACGCACCTCATCTGCACACCGGCACGCGGGCTGCTTTAGCTGCCCATGTACCACGCACCTCATCTGCACACCGGCACGCGGGCTGCTTTAGCTGCCCGCGCACCCCGCGCCATACCTGGACACCGGCACGCGGGCTGCTTTAGCTGCCCGCGCACCACGCACCTCACCTGCACACCGGCACGCGGGCTGCTTAAGCTGCTCGCGCACCACCCACCATACATAGAAAAACAAAATGGCGAATTTAAGATGGCGGCTAAAACTTATCTTGCTCCGATCTGACTAGAAATCGTAACTTACGGGTTTAAGGGGTAGCACATCAGAAATTTTTGGTTGATTTTTGGATATTGAGAATTTTCAAGATGGCGGCTGATAAAAACAAAACTTGCTGTGATTGGACTCAAAATTGACATCTGGGGGTGTTTTTGATTTCTGATTTCAGGTTTGAGATTGTTTTTGACTATTTGTGATTTTTCAAGATGGCCGCCATACAAAATCAAATTGAAAGGGCCCGAATCAAATTATAATTAAAGACTTGCGCCGCCCAACAAAACACCGCAGGCACAACGACCGCGGGCTGCTTTAGCAGCCCGCGCACTACGCAACCACTAGTTACTATATATATAGCTGGAAACCCACTCACTCACTCACTCACTGACTGACATAATTGTTCTCCCAGAAGGAGGGTCGGGGGGTAAAAGTCGAGTATGGGAAAAGTGTGGAGGTGGCTTTGGTGAGTATGGGAAAATTCCGAAATCTTGGAAAACTGCTCCTCATCATGGAGTGACCCTGCGGCCTGGCTAAACTATTAGAGGTAGGGGGGTGGTTCCCAAACTAATTTTGGAGCACACCCTGGGCAATTTTAGTTTTTGGAGAAAAAAATCCAAAATGGCGGAAAACAAGATGGCTGCCATACAAAATAAAAAGTTGAATATCTCGAAAACGGTTAGAGATAGAGGGGGGGTGTTCAACCAAATGTCATAGAGGGCGGTGGGGGTCAAGTGCCTATGGTCACGAAAATCCAAGATGGCGGATCCAAAATGGCGGCCGAAAAAAAAGTTGCTTTGATCGGGATGAAATTTTGCATGCGGGTAGTCCTCGGGGAGCTTATTTGATATTTTAGATTAGTTTTTTGAATTTTTAATTTTTCAAGATGGCCGCCATACAAGGGTATTTTGTATGGGGAGCTTTTTTTGGCTCTGGCGCGGAAACTGTGTCCCCGAGGTGGGGGGTCGCCATACTATGTATTGTTCTTCTCCGGGGTAGGCAACTTTTGGTATATGTCAAAATTCAAAATGGCGGAATCAAAATGGTGGCCGGGAGGCAATTTGCTCCGATCCGGCTCAAAATCGATATCTGGGGGTTTTTGGGGTCAGTGTTTTTATTTTTATGGTTTGTTTTGTGTTTTTGTCATTTTTCAAGATGGCCGCCATACAACATTGTATACGTAAATCATTTATTTCATTGTATCGCGGTATTTATTGCAGGTAGGTTGGTAGTTTCTTTGGAAATATGGTAGGTATGTATTTGGACAAAAAATTGTGTTTGTCGAAAATCCAATATGGCGGATCTAAGATGGCGGCCGGGTGTCAAGTTGCTTTGATCCGGCTGAAAATCGATATCTGGTGGTTGTCGGGGTCGCTGATTACAGATCTGAAGTTTTTTTTGTGACTTCGTGCATTTTCAAGATGGCCGCCATACAAAAGTTACATCCGGCTCGCGGGCTGCTTAAGCTGCCCGCGCACCACGCACCTCACCTGCACTCCGGCACGCGGGCTGCTTTAGCTGCCCACGCATCCCGAACCACACCGTCACACCGGCACGCGGGCTGCTTTAGCTGCCCGCGCACCCCGCACCCCACCTGCACACTGGCACGCGGGCTGCTTTAGCTGCCCGCGCACCCCGCACCCTACCCGCACACCGGCACGCGGGCTGCTTTAGCTGCCCGCGCACGCCGCACCTTACCTGGACACCGGCACGCGGGCTGCTTTAGCTGCCCGCGCCCGCCGCACCCTACCTTAAAACTTGCACGCGGACTGCTTTAGCTGCCCGCGCACCACACACCTCACCAGCTATTTTGACATGTTATAAAAAACAAAATGGCGGCTAACACTATTCTTGCTCCGATCTGGCTTGAAATCGTAGGTTAGGGTTATTGGGGTAGCTGATCATATAACCTGGACACGGGCACGCGGGCTGCTTTAGCTGCCGCCATACAAAATAAAAACTTGAATATCTCGGAAACGGTTAGAGATAGAGTGGGGGTGTTCGACCAAATGTCATAGATGGCGGTAGGAGTCAAGTGCTGGTAGTCATGAAAATCCAAGATGGCGGATCCAAAATGGCGGCCGAAACAAAAGTTGCTCTGATCGGGATAAAATTTTGCATGCGGGTGATCCTCGGGGAGCTTATTTGATATTTATTGTTTGTTTTTTGTTTTTTTCATTTTTCAAGATGGCCGCCATACAAGGGTATTTTGTATGGGGAGCTTTTTTTGGCTCTGGCGTGGAAACGGTGTCCCCGAGGTGGGGGGTCGCTATACTATGTATTGTTCTACTCCGGGGTAGGCAACTTTTAGTATATGTCAAAATTCAAAATGGCGGAATCAAAATGGCGGCCGAAATAAAAGTTGCTCTGATCGGGATGAAATTTTGCATGCGGGTAGTCTTCAGGGAGCTTATTTGATATTTTAGGTTCGTTTTTTTAATTTTTCATTTTTCAAGATGGCCGCCATACAAGGGTAATTTGTATGGGGAGCTTTTTTTGGCTCTGGCGCGGAAACGGTGTCCCCGAGGTGGGGGGTCGCCGTACTTTGTATTGTTCCTCTCTGGGGTAGGCAACTTTTGGTAAATGTCAAAATCCAATATGGCGGATTCAAGATGGCGGCCGGGAGTAAATTTGCTCCGATCCGGCTCAAAATCGATATCTGGGGGTTTCCGGGGTCAGTGTTTTTATTTTTGAGGTTTGTTTTGTTATTTTGCCATTTTTCAAGATGGCCGCCATACCAAATTTTGTAGGTAAATCATGTATTTCATTGCATCGCGGAATTTAATGCAGGTAGGTTGGTAGTTTCTTTGGAAATACGGTAGGTTTGTATTAGGACAAAAAATTGTGTTTGTCAAAAATCCAATATGGCGGATCGAAGATGGCGACTGGGTGTCAAGTTGCTCTGATCCGGCTGAAAATCGATATCTGGTGGTTGTCGGGGTCGCTGATTACAGATCTGAAGTTTTTTTTGTGAGTTTGTGCATTTTCAAGATGGCTGCCATACGAAAGTCACATCCGGCTCGCGGGCTGCTTTAGCTGCCCGGCACCACGCACCTCACCTGCACTCCGGCACGCGGGCTGCTTTAGCTGCCAGCGCACCCCGAACCCCATCCGCACACCGGCTCGCGGGCTGCTTTAGCTGCCCGCGCACCCCGCACCCCACCGGCACACCGGCACGCGGGCTGCTTTAGCTGCCCGCGCACCCCGCACCCTACCCGCACACCGGCACGCGGGCTGCTTTAGCTGCCCGCGCACGCCGCACCTTACCTGGACACCGGCACGCGGGCTGCTTTAGCTGCCCGCGCACCACACACCTCACCAGCTATTTTGACATGTCATAAAAAACAAAATGGCGGATTAAAGATGGCGGCTAGCGCTAATCTTGCTGCGATCTGGCTAGAAATCGTAACTTACGGGTTTTATGGGTTACTGATCATAGATTTTGCTGATTTTTGGATATTGAGATTTTTTAAGATGGCGGCTGTTACAAACAAAAGTTGCTCTGATTGCACTCAAAATTGACATTTGGGGTTTTCTTGGGTTACTGACCTTGGATATTAGGTTGATTTGTAGATTTCGAAAATTTTCAAGATGGCTGCCATACAAACAGAATAAATTTAGAACAGTACAAAATAAAAAAAAACATGCGCCGCCCAACAAAACACCGCAGGCACAACGACCGCGGGCTGCTTTAGCAGCCCGCGCACTACGCAACCACTAGTTACTATATATATAGCTGGAAACCCACTCACTCACTCACTCACTGACTGACATAATTGTTCTCCCAGAAGGAGGGACGGGGGGTGAAAGTCGTGTATAAGAAAAGTGTGGACGTGGTTTTGGTGAGTATGGGAAAATTCCGAAATCTTGAAAAACTGCTCCTCATCATAGAGTGACCCTACGTCCTGGCTAAACTATAAGAGGTAGGCGGGTGGTTCTCAAACTAAATTTGGAGCACACCCTTGGCAGTTTTTATATTTAATAAAAAAAAAACAAAATGGCGGAAAAGAAGATGGCTGCCATACAAAATAAAAAGTTGAATATCTCGGAAACTGTTAGAGATAGAGGGGGGGTGTTCGACCAAATGTCATAGAAGGCGGTGGGGGTCAAGTGCCAGTGGTCACGAAAATCCAAGATGGCGGATCCAAAATGGCGGCCGAAAAAAAAGTTGCTCTGATCGGGATGAAATTTTGCACGCAGGTAGTCCTCGGGGAGCTTATTTGATATTTTTCATTCGTTTTTTGATTTTTTCATTTTTCAAGATGGCCGCCATACAAGGGTATTTTGTATGGGGAGCTTATTTTGGCTCTGGCGCGGAAACGGTGTCCCCGAGGTGGGGGGTCGCTATACTTTGTATTGTTCCTCTCCGGGGTAGGCATGTTTTGGTAAATGTCAAAATCCAATATGGCGGATTCAAGATGGCGGCCGGGAGTCAATTTGCTCCGATCCGGCTCAAAATCGATATCTGGAAGTTTCCGGGGTCAATGTTTTTATTTTTGAGGTTTGTTTTGTGACATTGCCATTTTTCAAGATGGCCGCCATACAAAATTTTGTAGGTTAATTATGTATTTCATTGTATCGCGAAATTTATCGCAGGTGGGTTAGTAGTTTGTTTAGAGATATGGTAGGTTTGTAATAGGACATTAAATTAATTTGTTCAAAAATCCAATATGGCGGATCCAAGATGACGGCCGGGTGTCAAGTTGCTTTGATCGGGCTGAAAATCGATATCTGGGGGTTTTTGGGTTCGTGGATTACAGATTTGATCTTTTTTTGTGACTGCGTGAATTTTCAAGATGGCCGCCATACAAAATTTTGTAGGTAAATCATGCATTTTATCGCGGAAGTAATTGCAGGTCGATTGGTAGTTTCTTTGGAAATATGGTAGGTATGTATTTGGACAATTTTTTTTATATATTTTAAAAATGGCGGCCGGGTGTCAAGTTACTCTGATCCGGGTCAAAATCGATATCTGGGGGATATCAGGGTTACTGATTATAAACATGATTATTTTTTTGTGACTGCGTGAAAGATGGCCGCGAAACAAAAGTCACATCCGGCACGCGGGCTGCTTTAGCTGCCCGCGCAACCCGCACAGTACCTGGACATCGGCTCGCGGGCTGCTTTAGCTGCCCGCGCACCTCGCACCCTACCAGGACACCGGCACGCGGGCTGCTTTAGCTGCCCGCGCAACCCGCACCTTACCAGGACACCGGCACGCGGGCTGCTTTAGCTGCCCGCGCACCCCGCACCTTACCAGGACACCGGCACGCGGGCTGCTTTAGCTGCCCGCGCACCCCGCGCCCTACCTGGACACCGGAACGCGGGCTGCTTTAGCTGCCCGCGCACCACTTTCCTCACCAGCAATTTTGAGATGTTATGGAAAAACAAAATGGCGGATTCAAGCGAATGGCGGCTAAAACGAATCTTGCTCCGATTTGGCTAGAAATCATAACTTACAGGTATTAGGGGTAGCTGATCATAGATTTTGTTGTTTGTTGGATTTTGTGAATTTTCAAGATGGCGGCTAATAAAAACAAATCTTGCTCTGATTGGACTCAAAATTGACATATGTGGGTTTTTTGGGTTTCTGATTGCAGTTTTGAGATTGGTTTTGATAATTTGTGATTTTTCAAGATGGCCGCTATTCAAAATCAAATTAAAAGGGCGCAAATCAATTTATAATTAAAGACTTGCGCCGCCCAACAAAACACCGCAGGCACAACGCCCGCGGGCTGCTTTAGCAGCCCGCGCACTACGCAACCACTAGTTACTATATATATAGCTGGAAACCCACTCACTCACTCACTCACTCACTGACTGACATAATTGTTCTCCCAGAAGGAGGGTCGGGGGGTGAAAGTCGTGTATGGGAAAAGTGTGGAGGTGGTTTTGGTGAGTATGGGAAAATTCCGAAATCTTGGAAAACTGCTTCTCATCATGGAGTGACCCTGCGGCCTGGCTAAACTAAAAGAGGTAGGGGGGTGGATCTCAAACTAATTTTGGAGCACACCCTGGGCAATTTCAGATTTTGGTGGAAAAAAACCAAAATGGCTGAAAACAAGATGGCCGCCATACAAAATAAAAAGTTGAATATCTCGGAAACGGTTAGAGATAGAGGGGGGGTGTTCGACCAAATGTCATAGAGGGCGGTGGGGGTCAAGTGCCGGTGGTCACGAAAATCCAAGATGGCGGATCCAAAATGGCGGCCGAAAAAAAAGTTGCTCGGATCGGGATGAAATTTTGCATGCAGGTACTCCTCGGGGAGCTTATTTGATATTTTTGGTTCGTTTTTTGATTCTTCCATTTTTAAAGATGGCCGCCATACAAGGGTATTTTGTATGGGGAGCTTTTTTTGGCTCTGGCGCGGAAACGGTGTCCCCGAGGTGGGGGGTCGTCATACTATGTATTGTTCTTCTCCGGGGTAGGCATGTTTTGGTAAATGTCAAAATCCAATATGGCGGATTCAAGATGGCGACCGGGAGTCAATTTGCTCCGATCCGGCTCAAAATCGATATCTGGGGGTTTTTGGGGTCAATGATTTTATTTTGGTGGTTTGTTTTGTGACTCTACCATTTTTCAAGATGGCCGCCATACAAAATTTTGTAGGTAAATCATGTATTTCATTGTATCGCGGAATTTAATACAGGTAGGTTGGTAGTTTCCTTGGAAATACGGTAGGCATGTATGAGGACAAAAAATTGTGTTCGTTTAAAAACCAATATGGCGGATCCAAGATAGCGGCCGGTTGTCAAGTTGCTCCGATCCGGCTCAAAATCAATATCTGGTGGTTGTCGGGGTCAGTGTTTTTATTTTTATGGTTTGTTTTGTTATTTTGCCATTTTTCAAGATGGCCGCCATACAAAATGTTACAGAAAAATCATGTTTTTCATTGTATCGCGGTATTTATTGCAGGTAGGTTGATAGTTTCTTTGGAATTATTGTAGGTATGTATTAGAACGAAAAATTGTGTTCGTCAAAATTCCAATATGGCCGATCTAAGATGGCGGCCGGATGTCAAGTTGCTCCGATCCGGATCAAAATCGATATCTGGGTGTTGTTGGGGTCGCTGATTGTAGATCTGAAGTTTTTTTGTGACTTCGTGAATTTTCAAGATGGTCGCCATCAAAAGTCACATCCGGCACCTCACCTCACTGGCATATCGGCACGCGGGCTGCTTTAGCTGGCTGCGCACCCCGCACCTTACCAGGACACCTCACCAGCAATTTGACATATTATAAAAAACAAAATGGCAGCTAACACTAATCTTGCTCCGATCTGGCTTGAAATCGTAGACAAGGGGTTTTTGGGGTATCTGATCATAGATTTTGGTTGATTTTTTATTTCAAGAAATTTCAAGATGGCGGCTGATAGAAAAAGAACTTGCTTAGATTGGACTCAAAATTTACATCTGAGGGATTTTTGGGATATTGACGTCAAATATTAAGTAATTTTTCAGATATCAAGCATTTTTAAGATGGCCGCCATACAAAAGTCACATCCAGCACGCGGGCTGCTTTAGCTGCCCGCGCACCCTGCACCCTACCTGGCCACCGGCACGCGGGCTGCTTTAGCTGCCCGCGCACCCCGCGCCCTACCTGGACACCGGCACGCGGGCTACTTTAGCTGCCCGCGCACCCCGCGCCCTACCTGGACACCGGCTCGCGGGCTGCTTTAGCTGCCTGCGCACCACGCACCTCACCTGCACACCGGCACGCGGGCTGCTTTAGCTGCTCGCGCACAACCCACCTCACCAGCAATTTTGATGTGTCATAGAAAAACAAAATGGCGAATTTAAGATGGCGGCTAAAACTCATCTTGCTCCGATCTGACTAGAAATCGTAACTTACGGGTTTTAGGGGTAGCACATAAGACATTTTTGGTTGATTTTTGGACTTTGAGAAATTTCAAGATGGCGGCTGATAGAAACAAAACTTGCTGTGATTGGACTCAAAATTGACATCTGGGGGTGTTTTTGGTTTCTGATTTCAGGTTTGAAATTGTTTTTAACTATTTGTGATTTTTCAAGATGGCCGCCATACAAAATCAAATTGAAAGGGCCCGAATCAAATTATAATTAAAGACTTGCGCCGCCCAACAAAACACCGCTAATATATAGCTGGAAACCCACTCACTCACTGACTGACATAATTGTTCTCCCAGAAGGAGGGTCGGGGGGTAAAAGTCGTATATAGGAAAAGTGTGGAGGTGGTTTTGGTGAGTATGGGAAAATTCCGAAATCTTGGAAAACTGCTCTTCATCATGGAATGACCCTGCGGCCTGGCTAAACTATAGGAGGTAGGGGGGTGGTTCTCAAACTAAACTAGGAGCAAACCCTGGGCAATTTCAGATTTTGGTGAAAAAAATCCAAAATGGCGGAAATCAAGATGGCTGCCATACAAAATAAAAAGTTGAATATATCGGAAACGGTTAGAGATAGAGGGGGGGTGTTCGACCAAATGTCATAGAGAGCGGTGGGGGTCAAGTGCCGGTGGTCACGAAAATCCAAGATGGCGGATCCAAAATGGCGGCCGAAAAAAAACTTGCTCGGATCGGGATGAAATTTTGCATGCGGGTGGTCCTCGGGGAGCTTATTTGATATTTATTGTTTGTTTTTTGTTTTTTCCATTTTTCAAGATGGCCGCCATACAAGGGTATTTTGTATGGGGAGCTTTTTTTGGCTCTGGCGTGGAAACGGTGTCCCCGAGGTGGGGGGTCGCCATACTATGTATTGTTCCACTCCGAGGTAGGCAACTTTTGGTATATGTCAAAATTCAAAATGGCGGAATCAAAATGGCGGCCGGGAGGCAATTTGCTCCGATCCGGCTCAAAATCGATATCTGGGGGTTTCCGGGGTCAGTGATTTTATTTTTGTGGTTTGTTTTGTGATTTTGCCATTTTTCAAGATGGCCGCCATACAAAATTTTGTAGGTGAATTATGTATTTGATTTTATCGCGGACATTTTCGCAGGTAGGTTGGTAGTTTCTTAGGAAATATGGTAGGTATGTATTAGGACAAAAAAGTGTGTTAATCAAAAATTCAATATGGCGGATCCCAGATGGCGGCCGGGTGTCAAGTTGCTCTGATCCGGCTGAAAATCGATATCTGGTTGTTGCCGGGGTCGCTGATTATAGATCTGAAGTTGTTTTTGTGACAACGTGAATTTTCAAGATGGCCGCCATACAAAAGTAACATCCGGCTCGCGGGCTGCTTTAGCTGCCCGCGCACCCTGCACCTCACTGGCATATCGCCACGCGGGCTGCTTTAGCTGCCCGCGCACAACTCACCCCACCAGCAATTCTGACATGCTATTATAAAAACAAAATGGTGGATTTAAGATGGCGGCTGAAATTTATCTTGCTTCGATCTGGCTTGAAAACGTAGACAAGGGGTTTTTGGGGTAGCTTATCATAGAGTTTGGTTAGATTTTGGATTTTGACAGTTTTCAAGATGGCAGCTGATAAAAACACAACTTGCTCTGATTGGACTCAAAATTGACATCTGGGGGTGTTTAGGGTTTCTGATTTCAGGTTTGAGATTGTTTTTGACTATTTGTGATTTTTCAAGATGGCCGCCATACAACATCAAATTGAAAGGGCCCGAATCAAATTATAATTAAAGACTTGCGCCGCCATACAAAAGTCACATCCGGCACGCGGGCTGCTTTAGCTGCCCGCGCACCACACACGTCACCTGGACAAAGGCACGCGGGCTGCTTTAGCTGCCCGCGCACCACGCGCCTCACCTGCACACCGGCACGCGGGCTGCTTTAGCTGCCCGCGCAACCCGCACCCTACCAGGACACCGGCACGCGGGCTGCTTTAGCTGCCCGCGCACCCCGCACCCTACCAGGACACCGGCACGTGCGCTGCTTTAGCTGCCCGTGCACGCCGCACCCTGAACTGGAAAACGGCACGCGGGCTGCTTTAGCTGCCCGCGCACGCCACACCCTAACTGGAAACCGGCACGCGCTGCTTTAACTGCCCGCGCACCACTACCTCACCAGCAATTTTGACATATCATAGAAAAACAAAATGCTCCGATCTGGCTAGAAATCGTAACTTATGGGTTTTATGGGTTGCGGATTATAGATTTTGCTGATTTTTGGATTTTGAGAATTTTCAAGATGGCGGCTGTTAAATACAAAACTTGCTCTGATTGGACTCAAATTTGACATCTGAGGGTTCTTTGGGATACTGTCCTCAAATATTAAGTTGATTTTTAGATTTCAAGTATTTTCAAGATGGCCGCCATACAAAATAAATTTGTTTAGGCCAGAACAATATAAAATTAAAAACTTGCGCAACCAAACAAACAACAGCTCAACAAAACACCGCGGGCTGCTTTAGCAGCCCGCGCACTACGCAACCACTAGTTACTATATATATAGCTGGAAACCCACTCACTCACTCACTCACTGACTGACATAATTGTTCTCCCAGAAGGAGGGTCGGGGGGTAAAAGTCGTTTATAGGAAAAGTGTCGAGGTGGTTTTGGTGAGTATGGGAAAATTCCGAAATCTTGGAAAACTGCTCCTCATCATGGAGTGACCCTGCGGCCTGGCTAAACTATAAGAGGTAGGCGAGTGGTTCTCAAACTAATTTTGGAGCACACCCTGGGCGATTTCAGATTTTGGTGAAAAAAATCCAAAATGGCGGAAAACAAGATGGCCGCCATACAAAATAAAAAGTTGAATATCTCGGAAACGGTTAGAGATAGAGGGGGGGTGTTCGACCAAATGTCATAGAGGGCGGTAGGGGTCAAGTGCTGGTGGCCACGAAAATCCAAGATGGCGGATCCAAAATGGCGGCCAAAAAAAAAGTTGCTCTGATCGGGATAAAATTTTGCATGCTGGTAGTCCTCGGGGAGCTTATTTGATATTTTTGGTTCGTTTTTTGATTTTTCCATTTTTCAAGATGGCCGCCATACAAGGGTATTTTGTATGGGGAGCTTTTTTTGGCTCTGGCGTGGAAACGGTGTCCCCGAGGTGGGGGGTCGCCATACTATGTATTGTTCCACTCCGAGGTAGGCAACTTTTGGTATATGTCAAAATTCAAAATGGCGGAATCAAAATGGCGGCCGGGAGGCAATTTGCTCCGATCCGGCTCAAAATCAATATCTGGGGGTTTCCGGGGTCAGTGATTTTATTTTTGTGGTTTGTTTTGTGATTTTGTCATTTTTCAAGATGGCCGCCATACAAAATTTTGTAGGTGAATTATGTATTTGATTTTATCGCGGACATTTTCGCAGGTAGGTTGGTAGTTTCTTAGGAAATATGGTAGGTATGTATTAGGACAAAAAAATGTGTTAATCAAAAATTCAATATGGCGGATCCCATGGCGGCCGGGTGTCAAGTTGCTCTGATCCGGCTGAAAATCGATATCTGGTTGTTGCCGGGGTCGCTGATTATAGATCTGAAGTTGTTTTTGTGACAACGTGAATTTTCAAGATGGCCGCCATACAAAATTCACATCAAGCTCGCGGGCTGCTTTAGCTGCCCGCGCACCCTGCACCTCACTGGCATATCGCCACGCGGGCTGCTTTAGCTGCCCGCGCACAACTCACCCCACCAGCAATTCTGACATGCTATTATAAAAACAAAATGGTGGATTTAAGATGGCGGCTGAAATTTATCTTGCTTCGATCTGGCTTGAAAACGTAGACAAGGGGTTTTTGGGGTAGCTTATCATAGAGTTTGGTTAGATTTTGGATTTTGACAGTTTTCAAGATGGCGGCTGATAAAAACACAACTTGCTCTGATTGGACTCAAAATTGACATCTGGGGGTGTTTAGGGTTTCTGATTTCAGGTTTGAGATTGTTTTTGACTATTTGTGATTTTTCAAGATGGCCGCCATACAACATCAAATTGAAAGGGCCCGAATCAAATTATAATTAAAGACTTGCGCCGCAATATAAAAGTCACATCCGGCACGCGGGCTGCCCGCGCAACCTGCCCCTCACTGGCATATCGGCACGCGGGCTGATTTAGCTGCCCGCGCACCACGCGCCTCACCTGCACACCGGCACGTGGGCTGCTTTAGCTGCCCGCGCAACCCGCACCCTACCAGGACACCGGCACGCGGGCTGCTGTAGCTGCCCGCGCACCCCGCACCCTACCAGGACACCGGCACGTGGGCTGCTTTAGCTGCCCGCGCACGCCGCACCCTGAACTGGAAAACGGCACGCGGGCTGCTTTAGTTGCCCGCGCACGCCACACCCTAACTGGAAACCGACACGCGCTGCTTTAACTGCCAGCGCACCACCCACCTCACCAGCAATTTTGACATATCATAGAAAAACAAAATGCTCCGATCTGGCTAGAAATCGTAACTTATGGGTTTTATGGGTTGCGGATCATAGATTTTGCTGATTTTTGGATTTTGAGAATTTTCAAGATGGCGGCTGTTAAATACAAAACTTGCTCTGATTGGACTCAAAATTGACATCTGAGGGTTCTTTGGGATACTGACCTCAAATATTAAGTTGATTTTTAGATTTCAAGTATTTTCAAGATGGCCGCCATACAAAATAAATTTGTTTAGGCCAGAACAATATAAAATTAAAAACTTGCGCCGCCAAACAAACAACAGCTCAACAAAACACCGCGGGCTGCTTTAGCAGCCCGCGCACTACGCAACCACTAGTTACTATATATATAGCTGGAAACCCACTCACTCACTCACTCACTCACTGACTGACATAATTGTTCTCCCAGAAGGAGGGTCGGGAGGTGAAAGTCGTGTATGGAAAAAGTGTGGAGGTGGTTTTGGTGAGTATGGGAAAATTCCGAAATCTTGGAAAACTGCTCCTCATCATGGAGTGACCCTGCGGCCTGGCTAAACTATAAGAGGAAGGGGGGTGGTTCTCAAACTAATTTTGGAGCACACCCTTGGCAGTTTTTATATTTTATGAAAAAAATACAAAATGGCGGAAATCAAGATGGCTGCCATACAAAATAAAAAGTTGAATATCTCGAAAACGGTTAGAGATAGAGGGGGGGTGTTCGACCAAATGTCATAGAGGGCGGTGGGGGTCAAGTGCTGGTAGTCATGAAAATCCAAGATGGCGGATCCAAAATGGCGGCTGAAAAAAAAAATGCTCTGATCGGGATGAAATTTTGCATGCGGGTGGTCCTCGGGGAGCTTATTTGATATTTATTGTTTGTTTTTCGTTTTTTTCATTTTTCAAGATGGCCGCCATACAAGGGTATTTTGTATGGGGAGCTTTTTTTGGCTCTGGCGTGGAAACGGTGTCCCCGAGGTGGGGGGTCGCCATACTATGTATTGTTCTACTCCGGGGTAGGCAACTTTTGGTATATGTCAAAATTCAAAATTTTGGAATCAAAATGGCGGCCGGGAGGCAATTTGCTCCGATCCGGCTCAAAATCGATATCTGGGGGTTTCCGGGGTCAGTGTTTTTATTTTTGAGGTTTGTTTTGTGTTTTTGCCATTTTTCAAGATGGCCGCCATACCAAATTTTGTAGGTAAATCATGTATTTCATTGCATCGCGGAATTTAATGCAGGTAGGTTGGTAGTTTCTTTGGAAATATGGTAGGTATGTATTAGGACAAAAAATTGTGTTCGTCAAAAATACAATATGGCGGATCCAAGATGGCGGCCGGGTGTCAGGTTGCTCTGATCTGGCTGAAAATCGATATCTGGTGGTTGTCGGGGTCGCTGATTATAGATCTATAGTTTTTTTTGTGACTCCGTGAATTTTTAAGATGGCCGCCATACAACATCAAATTGAAAGGGCCCGAATCAAATTATAAGTAGAAACGGTGTCCCCGAGGTGGGGGGTCGTCATACTATGTATTGTTCTACTCCGGGGTAGGCAACGTTTAGTATAAGTCAAAATTCAAAATGGCGGAATCAAAATGGCGGCCGAAATAAAAGTTGCTCTGATCGGAATGAAATTTTGCATGCGGGTAGTCCTCAGGGAGCTTATTTGATATTTTAGGTTCGTTCTTTGAATTTTTCATTTTTCAAGATGGCCGCCATACAAGGGTATTTTGTGTATGGGGAGCTTTTTTTGGCTCTGGCGCGGAAACGGTGTCCCCGAGGTGGGGGGTTGCCACACTTTGTATTGTTCCTCTCCGGGGTAGGCAATTTTTGGTAAATGTCAAAATCCAATATGGCGGATTCAAGATGGCGGCCGGGAGTAAATTTGCTCCGATCCGGCTCAAAATCGATATCTGGGGGTTTCCGGTGTCAGTGTTTTTATTTTTGAGGTTTGTTTTGTGATTTTGCCATTTTTCAAGATGGCCGCCATACCAAATTTTGTAGGTAAATCATGTATTTCATTGCATCGCGGAATTTAATGCAGGTAGGTTGGTAGTTTCTTTGGAAATACGGTAGGTATGTATGAGAACAAAAAATTGTGTTCGTTTAAAAACCAATATGGCGGATCCAAGATGGCGGCCAGTTGTCAAGTTGCTCCGATCCGGCTCAAAATCGATATCTGGTGGTTGTCGGGGTCAATAATTATATTTTGATGGTTTGTTTTGCGACTGTGCCATTTTTCAAGATGGCTGCCACACAAAATTTTGTAGGTAAATCATGTATTTCATTGTATCGCGGAATTTAGTGTAGGTAGGTTCTTAGTTTCTTTGGAAATATGGTAGGTATGTATGAGGAAAAAAAATTGAGTTTGTCAAAAATTAAAAATGGCGCTACAGCAATATACAATACAATACAATACAAAATTCTTTATTGCACAAAGAAACACATACAACAGAAATAAAAAGGAACAAACGTGACAGTACAATATAGGCGGCCTTATTGCTAAAGCAGCAATTTCTACCAGGCAACCTTTGGGTATAGAAATTACTTACATCTATCTTAAATAACCCTCAAAACTTTGTCAGACGTGGCGGAAAGACCTTTGTTTTGGTCGTTTACGCTCTGCCTACCCCATTACGGATAAAGGCGTGATTATATGTATGCATGTATGGATCCAAAATTGCGGCTGGGTGTCATGTTTCTCTGATCCGGCTTAAAATCGGTATCTGGGGGTTTTTGGGGTCGCTGATTATAGATCTGAAGTTTTTTTATGACTACGTGAATTTTCAAGATGGCCGCCATATAAAAGTCACATCCGCGCCACACACGTCACCTGGACACCGGCACGCGGGCTGCTTTAGCTGCCCGCGCACCCTGCCCCTCACTGACATATCGGCACGCGGGCTGCTTTAGCTGCCCGCGCACCACGCGCCTCACCTGCACACCGGCACGCGGGCTGCTTTAGCTGCCCGCGCACCCCGCACCCTACCAGGACACCGGCACGCGGGCTGCTTTAGCTGCCCGCGCACCCCGCACCCTATCAGGACACCGGCACGTGGGCTGCTTTAGCTGCCCGCGCACCACACACCTCACCAGCTATTTTGACATGTCATGAAAAACAAAATGGCGGATTCAAGATGGCGGCCGGGTGTCAAGTTGCTCTGATCCGGCTGAAAATCGATATCTGATGGTTGTCGGGGTCGCTGATTACAGATCTGAAGTTTTTTTTGTGACTTTGTGCATTTTCAAAATGGCCGCCATACAAAAATCACATCCGGCTCGCGGGCTGCTTTAGCTGCCCGCGCACCCCGCACCCTACCTGGAAACTGGCACGCACCACACACCTCACCAGCTATTTTGACATGTCATAAAAAAACAAAATGGCGGATTCAAGATGGCGGCTAAAACTAATCTTGCTGCGATCTGGCTAGAAATCGTAACTAACGGGTTTTATGGGTTACTGATCATAGATTTTGCTGATTTTTGGATATTGAGAATTTTCAAGATGGCGGCTGTTAAAAACAAAAGTTGCTCTGATTGCACTCAAAATTGACATTTGGGGTTTTCTTGGGTTACTGACCTTGGATATTAGGTTGATTTGTAGATTTCGAAAATTTTCAAGATGGCCGCCATACAAAAAAACATGTTTAGGCCAGAATAATATAAAATTAAAAACTTGCGAAACCAAACATACAACAGCCCAACAAAACACCGCGGGCTGCTTTAGCAGCCCGCGCACTACGCAACCACTAGTTACTATATATATAGCTGGAAACCCACTCACTCACTGACTGACATAATTGTTCTCCCAGAAGGAGGGTCGGGGGGTGAAAGTCTTGTATGGAAAAAGTGTGGAAGTGGCTTTGGTGAGTATGGGAAAATTCCGAAATCTTGGAAAACTGCTCCTCATCATGGAGTGACCCTGCGGCCTGGCTAAACTATAAGAGGTAGGGGGGTGGATTTCAAACTAATTTTGGAGCACACCCTGGGCAATTTCAGATTTTGGTGAAAAAAATCCAAAATGGCGGAAAACAAGATGGCTGCCATACAAAATAAAAAGTTGAATATCTCGGAAAGGGTTAGAGATAGAGGGGGGGTGTTCGACCAAATGTCATAGAGGGCGATGGGGGTCAAGTGCCGGTGGTCACGAAAATCCAACATGGCGGATCCAAAATGGCGGCCGAAAAAAAAGTTGCTCTGATCGGGATGAAATTTTTCATTCGGGTAGTCCTCGGGGAGCTTATTTGATATTTGTGGTTCGTTTTTTGTTTTTTTCAGGTTTTAAGATGGCCGCCATACAAGGGTTTTTTGTATGGGGAGCTTTTTTTGGCTCTGGCGTGGAAACGGTGTCCCCGAGGTGGGGGGTCGCCATACTATGTATTGTTCTACTCCGGGGTAGGCAACTTTTGGTATTTGTCAAAATTCAAAATGGCGGAATCAAAATGGCGGCCGGGAGGCAATTTGCTCCGATCCGGCTCAAAATCGATATCTGGGGGTTTTTGGGGTCAATGATTTTATTTTGATGGTTTTTTTTGTGACTCTGCCATTTTTAAAGATGGCCGCCCTACAAAATGTTACAGGTAAATCATGTATATCATTGTATCGCGGTATTTATTGCAGATAGGTCGAAAGTTTCTTTGGAAATATGGTAGGTATGTATTAGGACAAAAAATTGTGTTTGTCAAAAATCCAATATGGCGGATCCAAGATGGCGGCCGGGTGTCAAGGTGCTCTGATCCTGCTCAAAATCGATATCTAGGGGTTTTCGGGGTCAGTGTTTTTATTTTTCTGGTTTGTTTTGTGATTTGGCCATTTTTCAAGATGGCCGCCATACAAAATTTTGTAGGTGAATTATGTATTTGATTTTATCGCAGAATTGATTGCAGGTAGGTTGATAGTTTCTTTGGAAATATGGTAGGTATGTATTAGGACAAAAAATTGTGTTTGTTAAAAAAACAATATGGCGGATCCAAGATGGCGGCCGGGTGTCAAGTGGCTCTGATCCGGTTGAAAATCGATATCTGGTGGTTGTCGGGGTGGCTGATTATAGATCTAAAGTTTTTTTGGTGACTTCGTGGATTTCAAGATGGCCGCCATACGAAAGTCACATGCGGCACGCGGGATGCTTCCTGCACACCGGCTCGCCGGCTGCTTTAGCTGCCCGTGCACCCCGCACCCCACCTGCACACCGGCTCGCGGGCTGCTTTAGCTGCCCGCGCACCTCGCACCCCACCCGCACACCGGCTCGCGGGCTGCTTTAGCTGCCCGCGCACCTCACACCCCACCCGCACAACGGCTCGCGGGCTGCTTAGCCTGCCCGCGCATCCCCCACCTCACCAGCAATTTTGAAATTTTATATATAAAAAAAAAAAAACAAAATGGTGGGTTCAAGATGGCGGCTATAACTAATCATGCTCCGATCTGGCTAAAAACCGTAGCATAAGGGTTTTTGGGGTGGCTGATCATAGATTTTTGGTTTATTTTTTGGAATTCGCGAATTTCAAGATGGCGGCTGTTAAAAACAAGTTATGCTCTGATTGGACTTAAAATTGACATCTGGGGGTTTCTTGGGTTTCTGATATCTCGTTTGAGATTAATTTTGAAATATTTTGATTTTTTAAGATGGCCGCCATACAAAAATAACATGTTAAGGCTAGAACAATATAAAATTAAATTAAAAACTTGCGGCGCCAAACAAACAACAGCTCAACAAAACACCGCGGGCTGCTTTAGCAGCCCGCGCACTACGCAACCACTAGTTAATATATATATAGCTGGAAACCCACTCACTCACTGACTGACATAATTGTTCTCCCAGAAGGAGGGTCGGGGGGTGAAAGTCGTGTATAGGAAAAGTGTGGAGGTGGCTTTAGTGAGTATGGGAAAATTCCGAAATCTTGGAAAACTGCTCCTCATCATAGAGTGACCCTGCGGCCTGGCTAAACTATAAGAGGTAGGGGGGTGGATCTCAAACTAATTTTGGAGCACACCTTGGGCAGTTTCAGATTTGGTTGAAAAAAATCCAATATGGCGGAAAACAAGATGGCTGCCATACAAAATAAAAAGTTGAATATCTCGGAAACGGTTAGAGATAGAGGGAGGGTGTTCGACCAAATGTCATAGAGGGCGGTGGGGGTCAAGTGCTGGTGGTCACGAAAATTCAAGATGGCGGATCCAAAATGGCGGCCGAAAAAAAAGTTGCTCTGATCGGGATGAAATTTTGCATGCGGGTAGTCTTTAGGGAGCTTATTTGATATTTTTCATTTGTTTTTTGATTTTTCCATTTTTCAAGATGGCCGCCATACAAGGGTATTTTGTATGGGGAGCTTTTTTTGGCTCTGGCGCGGAAACGGTGTCCCCGAGGTGGGGGGTCGACATACTTTGTATTGTTCCCCTTTGGGGTAGGCATGTTTTGGTAAATGTCAAAATCCAATATGGCGGATTCAAGATGGCGGCCGGGAGTCAATTTGCTCCGATCTGGCTCAAAATCGATATCTGGGGGTTTCCGGGGTCAGTGTTTTTATTTTGGTGGTTTGTTTTATGACTCTACCATTTTTCAAGATGGCCGCCATACAAAATTTTGTAGGTAAATCATGTATTTCATTGTATCGCGGAATTGATTGCAGGTAGGTTAGTAGTTTGTTTGGAGATATGGTAGGTATGTAATAGGACATTAAATTAATTTTGTCAAAAATCCAATATGGCCGATCCAAGATGACGGCCGGGTGTCAAGTTGCTCTGATCGGGCTGAAAATCGATATCTGGGGGTTTTTGGGTTCGTGGATTACAGGTTTGATCTTTTTTTGTGGCTGCGTGAATTTTCAAGATGGCCGCCATACAAAATTTTGTAGGTAAATCATGTATTTCATTGTATCGCGGAATTTATTGCAGGTCGATTGGTAGATGCTTTGGAATTATGGTAGGTATGTATAAGGACAAAAAAATGTGGGTGTCGAAAATCCAATATGGCGGATTCAAGATGGCGGCCGGGAGTAAAATTGCACCGATCCGTCTCAAAATCGATATCAGGGGGTTTTTGGGGTAAATGATTTAATTTCGATGGTATTTTTTGTGACTGCCATTAATCAAGATGGCCGCCGTACAAAATTTTGTAGGTTAATCATGTATTTCATTGTATCGCGGAATTTATTGCAGGTCGATTGGTAGATGCTTTGGAATTATGGTAGGTATGTATAAGGACAAAAAAATGTGGGTGTCGAAAATCCAATATGGCGGATTCAAGATGGCGGCCGGGAGTAAAATTGCACCGATCCGTCTCAAAATCGATATCAGGGGGTTTTTGGGGTAAATGATTTAATTTCGATGGTTTTTTTTGTGACTGCCATTAATCAAGATGGCCGCCGTACAAAATTTTGTAGGTTAATCATGTATTTCATTGTATCGCGGGATCGGAATTGCAGGTCGGTTGGTAGTTTCTGTGGAAATATGGTAGGTAGGTATTTGGTTTTTTTTTTTATATTTTAAAAATGGCGGCCGGGTGTCAAGTTGCTCTGATCCGGGTCAAAATCGATATCTGGGGGATATCAGGGTTACTGATTATAAACATGATTATTTTTTTGTGACTGCGTGAATTTTAAAGATGGCCGCCAAACAAAAGTCACATCCGGCACGCGGGCTGCTTTAGCTGCCCGCGCACTCCGCGCCCTACCTGGACACCGGCACGCGGGCTGCTTTAGCTGCCCGCGCACCCCGCACCCTACCAGGACACCGGCACGCGGGCTGCTTTAGCTGCCCGCGCACCCCGCGCCCTACCTGGACACCGGCACGCGGCCTGCTCTAGCTGCCCGCGCACCCCGCGCCCTACCTGGACACCGGAACGCGGGCTGCTTTAGCTGCCCGCGCACCCCGCACCCTACCAGGACACCGGCACGCGGGCTGCTTTAGCTGCCCGCGCACCTCGCACCCAACCCGCACACCGGCTCGCGGGCTGCTTAACCTGCCCGCGCATCCCGCACCTCACCAGCAATTTTGAAATTTTATATAAAAAAAAAACAAAATGCTCCGATCTGGCTAAAAACCGTAGCTTATGGGTTTTTGGGGTGGCTGATCATAGATTTTTGGTTTATTTTTTGGAATTCGCGAATTTCAAGATGGCGGCTGTTAAAAACAAGTTATGCTCTGATTGGACTAAAAATTGACATCTGGGGGTTTCTTGGGTTTCTGATATCTCGTTTGAGATTAATTTTGAAATATTTTGATTTTTTAAGATGGCCGCCATACAAAAAGAACATGTTAAGGCCAGAATTATTTTAATTTTATTATAAACTTGCGCCGCCCAACAAAACACCGCAGGCACAACGACCGCGGGCTGCTTTAGCAGCCCGCGCACTACGCAACCACTAGTTACTATATATATAGCTGGAAACCCACTCACTCACTCACTCACTCACTGACTGACATAATTGTTCTCCCAGAAGGAGGGTCGGGGGGTGAAAGTCGTGTATGGAAAAAGTGTGGAGATGGTTTTGGTGAGTATGGGAAAATTCCGAAATCTTGGAAAACTGCTCCTCATCATGGAGTGACCCTGCGGCCTGGCTAAACTATAAGAGGTAGGGGGGTGGATCTCAAACTAATTTTGGAGCACACCCTGGGCAATTTCAGATTTTGGTGAAAAAAATCCAAAATGGCGGAAAACAAGATGGCCGCCATACAAAATATAAAGTTGAATATCTCGGAAACGGTTAGAGATAGAGGGGGGGTGTTCGACCAAATGTCATAGAGGACGGTGGGGGTCAAGTGCCGGTGGTCACGAAAATCCAAGATGGCGGATCCAAAATGGCGGCCGAAAAAAAAGTTGCTCGGATCGGGATGAAATTTTGCAAGCGGGTGGTCCTCTGGGAGCTTATTTGATATTTTTGGTTTGTTTTTTGATTATGCCATTTTTAAAGATGGCCGCCATACAAGGGTATTTTGTATGGGGAGCTTTTTTTGGCTCTGACGCGGAAACGGTGTCCCTGAGGTGGGGGGCCGCCATACTTTGTATTGTTCCTCTCCGGGGTAGGCATGTTTTGGTAAATGTCAAAATCCAATATGGCGGATTCAAGATGGCGGCCGGGAGTCAATTTGCTCCGATCCGGCTCAAAATCGATATCTGAGGGTTTTCGGGGTCAGTGTTTTTATTTTCCTGGTTTGTTTTGTGATTTGGCCATTTTTCAAGATGGCCGCCATACAAAATTTTGTAGGTTAATTATGTATTTCATTGTATCGCGAAATTTATCGCAGGTGGGTTAGTAGTTTGTTTGGAGATATGGTAGGTATGTAATAGGACATTAAATTAGGTTTTTCAAAAATCCAATATGGCGGATCCAAGATGACGGCTGGGTGTCAAGTTGCTCTGATCGGGCTCAAAATCAATATCTGGGGGTTTTCGGGGTCAGTATTTCTATTATTATAGTTTGTTTTGTGATTTTGGAATTTTTCAAGATGGCCGCTATACAAAATGTTACAGGTGAATCATGTATTTTATTGTATCGCGGTATTTGTTGCAGGTAGTTTGGTAGTTTCTTTGAAAATATGGTAGGTATGTATAAGATCAAAAAATTGTGTTTGTCAAAAATCCAATATGGCGGATCCAAGATGGCGGCCGGGTGTCAAGTTGCTCTGATCCGGCTGAAAATCGATATCTGGGTGTTGTCGGGGTCGCTGATTGTAGATCTGAAGTTTTTTTTGTGACTTCGTGAATTTTCAAGATGGCCGCCATACAAAAGTAACGTCCGGCACGCGGGCTGCTTTAGCTGCCCGCGCACCCCGCGCCCTACCTGGACACCGACACGCGGGCTGCTTTAGCTGCCCGCGCACCCCGCACTTCACTGGAATATCGGCACGCGGGCTGCTTTAGCTGCCCGCGCACCACGTACCAAACCTGCACACCGGCACGCGGGCTGCTTTAGCTGCCCGCGCACGCCGCACCCTACCAGGACACCTCACCAGCAATTTGACATTTATAAAAAACAAAATGGCGGCTAACACTAATCTTGCTCCGATCTGGCTTGAAATCGTATACAAGGGATTTTTGGGGTAGCTGATCATAAATTTTGGTTGAATTTTGGATTTCGAGAATTTTCAAGATGGCGGCTGATAGAAAAAGTTTTTGCTTAGATTGTACTCAAATTTGACATCTGAGGGTTGTTTGGGATACTGATGTCAAATATTAAGTATTTTTTCAGATATCAATCATTTTCAAGATGGCTGCCATACAAAATAAACACTATTAGGCCAGAACAATATAAAATTAAAAACTTGCGCCGGCAAACAAACAACAGCCCAACAAAACACCGCGGGCTGCTTTAGCAGCCCGCGCACTACGCAACCACTAGTTTATATATATAAAGCTGTAGACCCACTGACTCACTGACTCACTGACTCACTGACATAATTGTTCTCCCAGAAGGAGGTTCGGGGGGTGAAAGTGATGTATGGGAAAAGTGTGGAGGTAATTTTGGTGAGTATGGGAAAATTCCGAAATCTTGGAAAACTGCTCTTCATCATGGAGAGACCCTACGGCCTGGCCAAACTATTAGAGTTAGGGTTATGGTTCTCAAACTAATATTTGAGCACACCCTGGGCAATTTCAGTTTTTGGTGAAAAAAAACCAAAATGGCGGAAAACAAGATGGCCGCCATACAAAATAAAAACTTGAATATCTCGGAAACGGTTAGAGATAGAGGGGGGGTGTTCGACCAAATGTCATAGAGGGCGGTGGGGGTCAAGTGATGATAGTCATGAAAATCCAAGATGGCGGATCCAAAATGGCGGCCGAAACAAAAGTTGCTCTGATCGGGATGAAATTTTGCATGCAGGTGGTCCTCGGGGAGCTTATTTGATATTTATTGTTAGTTTTTTGTTTTTTTCATTTTTCAAAATGGCCGCCATACAAGGGTATTTTGTATGGGGAGCTTTTTTTGGCTCTGGCCTGGAAACGGTGTCCCCGAGGTGGGGAGTCTCCATACTATGTATTGTTCTACTCCGGGGTAGGCAACTTTTGGTATATGTCAAAATTCAAAATGGCGGAATCAAAATGGCGGCCGGGAGGCAATTTGCTCCGGTCCGGCTCAAAATCGATATCTGGAGGTTTTTGGGGTCAATGATTTTATTTTGATGGTTTTTTTTGTGACTCTGCCTTTTTTAAAGATGGCCGCCCTACAAAATGTTACAGGTAAATCATGTATTTCATTGTATCGCAGTATTTATTGCAGGTAGGTTGGTAGTTTCTTTGGAAATATGGTAGGTATGTATTAGGACAAAAAGTTGTGTTTGTCAAAAATCCAATATGGCGGATCCAAGATGGCGGCTGGGTGTCAAGTTGCTCTGATCCGGCTCAAAATCGATATCTAGGGGTTTTCGGGGTCAGTGTTTTTATTTTACTGGTTTGTTTTGTGATTTGGCCATTTTTCAAGATGGCCGCCATAAAAAAATTTGCAGGTGAATTATGTATTTGATTTTATCGCGGAATTGATTGCAGGTAGGTTGATAGTTTCTTTGGAAATATGGTAGGTATGTATTAGGACAAAAAATTGTGTTCGTAAAAAATACGATATGGCGGATCCAAGATGGCGGCCAGGTGTCAAGTTGCTCTGATCCGGCTGAAAATCGATATCTGGTGGTTGTCGGGTTCGCTGATTATAGATCTAAAGTTTTTTTGGTGACTTCGTGGATTTTCTAGATGGCCGCCATACAAAAGTCACATGCGGCACGCGAGATGCTTTAGCTGCCCGCGCACCCCGCACCCCACCCGCACACCGGCTCGCGGGCTGCTTTAGCTGCCCGCGCACCACGCACCCCACCCGCACACCAGCTCGCGGGCTGCTTTAGCTGCCCGCGCACCTCGCACTCCACCCGCACACCGGCTCGCGGGCTGCTTTAGCTGCCCGCGCACCCCGCACCCCACCTGCACACCGGCTCGCGGGCTGCTTTAGCTGCCCGCGCACCTCGCACCCCACCCGCACACCAGCTCGCGGGCTGCTTTAGCTGCCCGCGCACCTCGCACCCCACCCGCACACCGGCTCGCGGGCTGCTTTAGCTGCCCGCGCACCTCGCACCCCACCCGCACACCAGCTCGTGGGCTGCTTTAGCTGCCCGCGCACACCGCACCCTACCAGGACACCGGCACGCGGGCTGCTTTAGCTGTCCGCATACCCCGCACCTAACCAGCAATTTGACATGTTATAAAAAACAAAATGGCGCCTAAAACTTATCTTGCTCCGATTTGACTTGAAATAGTAGACAAGAAGTTTTTTGGGTGGCTGATCATATATTTTGGTTGATTTTTGGATTTAAAAATTATCAAGATGGCGGCTGATAAAAACAAAGCTTGATCTGATTGGACTCAAAATTGACATCTGGGGGTTTTTTGGGATACTTTCTTTAGATATTTGGTTGTTTTGTAGATTCTAATAATTTTCAAGATGGCCGCCATACAAAATCAAATTGAAAGGGCGCAAATTATATTATAATTACAGACTTGCGCCGCCTTATCAAAATCAATAGCCCAACAAAACACCGCGGGCTGCTTTAGCAGCCCGCGCACTACGCAACCACTAGTTACTATATATATAGCTGGAAACCCACTCACTCACTCACTCACTCACTGACTGACATAATTGTTCTCCCAGAAGGAGGGTCGGGGGGTGAAAGTCGTGTATGGGAAAAGTGTGGAGGTGGTTTTGGTGAGTATGGGAAAATTCCGAAATCTTGGAAAATTGCTCCTCATCATGGAGTGACCCTGCGGCCTGGCTAAACTAAAAGAGGAAGGGGGGTGATTCTCAAACTAATTTTGGACCACACCCTGGGCAATTTCAGATTTTCGTGTAAAAAATCCAAAATGGCGGAAAACAAGATGGCTGCCATACAAAATAAAAAGTTGAATATCTTGGAAACGGTTAGAGATAGTGGGGGGGTGTTCAACCAAATGTCATAGAGGGCGGTAGGGGTCAAGTGCCGGTGGTCACGAAAATCCAAGATGGCGGATCCAAAATGGCGGCCGAAAAAAAAGTTGCTCTGATCGGGATGAAATTTTGCACGCGGGTGGTCCTCGTTGAGCTTATTTGATATTTTTGGTTCGATTTTTGTTTTTTCATTTTTCAAGATGGCCGCCATACAAGGGTTTTTTGTATGGGGAGCTTTTTTTGGCTCTGGCGTGGAAACGGTGTCCCCGAGGTGGGGGGTCGCCATACTATGTATTGTTCTACTCCGGGGTAGGCAAATTTTAGTATATGTCAAAATTCAAAATTTTGGAATCAAAATGGCGGCCGGGAGGCAATTTGCTCCGATCCGGCTCAAAATCGATATCTGGGGGTTTCCGGGGTCAGTGTTTTTATTTTTGAGGTTTGTTTTGTGTTTTTGCCATTTTTCAAGATGGCCGCCATACCAAATTTTGTAGGTAAATCATGTATTTCATTGCATCGCGGAATTTAATGCAGGTAGGTTGGTAGTTTCTTTGGAAATATGGTAGGTATGTATTAGGACAAAAAATTGTGTTCGTCAAAAATACAATATGGCGGATCCAAGATGGCGGCCGGGTGTCAAGTTGCTCTGATCCGGCTGAAAATCGATATCTGGTGGTTGTCGGGGTCGCTGATTAAAGATCTATAGTTTTTTTTGTGACTCCGTGAATTTTTAAGATGGCCGCCATACAACATCAAATTGAAAGGGCCCGAATCAAATTATAAGTAGACACGGTGTCCCCGAGGTGGGGGGTCGTCATACTATGTATTGTTCTACTCCGGGGTAGGCAACGTTAAGTATAAGTCAAAATTCAAAATGGCGGAATCAAAATGGCGGCCGGGAGGCAATTTGCTCCGATCCGGCTCAAAATCGATATCTGGGGGTTTCCGGGGTCAGTGATTTTATTTTTGTGGTTTGTTTTGTGATTTTGCCATTTTTCAAGATTGCCGCCATACAAAATTTTGTAGGTGAATTATGTATTTGATTTTATCGCGGACATTTTCGCAGGTAGGTTGGTAGTTTCTTAGGAAATATGGTAGGTATGTATTAGGACAAAAAAATGTGTTAGTCAAAAATTCAATATGGCGGATCCCAGATGGCGGCCGGGTGTCAAGTTGCTCTGATCCGGCTGAAAATCGATATCTGGTTGTTGCCGGGGTCGCTGATTATAGATCTGAAGTTGTTTTTGTGACAACGTGAATTTTCAAGATGGCCGCCATACAAAAGTCACATCCGGCTCGCGGGCTGCTTTAGCTGCCCGCGCACAACTCACCCCACCAGCAATTCTGACATGCTATTATAAAAACAAAATGGTGGATTTAAGATGCTGCTGAAATTTATCTTGCTTCGATCTGGCTTGAAAACGTAGACAAGGGGTTTTTGGGGTAGCTTATCATAGAGTTTGGTTAAATTTTGGATTTTGACAGTTTTCAAGATGGCGGCTGATAAAAACACAACTTGCTCTGATTGGACTCAAAATTGACATCTGGGGGTGTTTAGGGTTTCTGATTTCAGGTTTGAGATTGTTTTTGACTATTTGTGATTTTTCAAGATGGCCGCCATACAACATCAAATTGAAAGGGCCCGAATCAAATTATAATTAAAGACTTGCGCCGCAATATAAAAGTCACATCCGGCACGCGGGCTACTTTAGCTGCCCGCGCACCACACACGTCACCTGGACAAAGGCACGCGGGCTTCTTTAGCTGCCCGCGCACCCCGCACTCTACCTGGACAACGGCACGCGGGCCGCTTTAGCTGCCCGCGCAACCTGCCCCTCACTGGCATATCGGCACGCGGGCTGCTGTAGCTGCCCGCGCACCCCGCACCCTACCAGGACACCGGCACGTGGGCTGCTTTAGCTGCCCGCGCACGCCGCACCCTGAACTGGAAAACGGCACGCGGGCTGCTTTAGCTGCCCGCGCACGCCACACCCTAACTGGAAACCGGCACGCGCTGCTTTAACTGCCCGCGCACCACCCACCTCACCAGCAATTTTGACATATCATAGAAAAACAAAATGCTCCGATCTGGCTAGAAATCGTAACTTATGGGTTGCGGATTATAGATTTTGCTGATTTTTGGATTTTGAGAATTTTCAAGATGGCGGCTGTTAAATACAAAACTTGCTCTGATTGGACTCAAAATTGACATCTGAGGGTTCTTTGGGATACTGACCTCAAATATTAAGTTGATTTTTAGATTTCAAGTATTTTCAAGATGCCCGCCATACAAAAAAAAATTGTTTAGGCCAGAACAATATAAAATTAAAAACTTGCGCCGCCAAACAAATAAGAGCTCAACAAAACACCGCGGGCTGCTTTAGCAGCCCGCGCACTACGCAACCACTAGTTATTACTATATATATAGCTGGAAACCCACTCACTCACTCACTCACTCACTGACTGACATAATTGTTCTCCCAGAAGGAGGGTCGGGGGGTGAAAGTCGTGTATGGGAAAAGTGTGGAGGTGGTTTTGGTGAGTATGGGAAAATTCCGAAATATTGTAAAACTGCTCCTCATCATGGAGTGACCCTGCGGCCTGGCTAAACTATAAGAGGAAGGGGGGAGGTTCTCAAATTAATTTTGGAGCACACCCTGGGCAATTTCAGATTTTTGTGTAAAAAATCCAAAATGGCGGAAAACAAGATGGCTGCCATACAAAATAAAAATTTGAATATCTCGGACACTGTTAGAGATAGATGGGGGGTGTTCGACCAAATGTCATAGAGGGCGGTGGGGGTCAAGTGCCAGTGGTCACGAAAATCCAAGATGGCGGATCCAAAATGGCGACCGAAAAAAAAAATGCTCTGATCGGGATGAAATTTGGCATGCGGGTAGTCCTTGGGGAGCTTATTTGATATTTTAAGTTAGTTTTTTGAATTTTTCATTTTTTAAGATGGCCGCCATACAAGGGTATTTTGTATGGGGAGCTTTTTTTGGCTCTGGCGCGGAAACGGTGTCCCCGAGGTGGGGGGTCGCCATACTTTGTATTGTTCCTCTCCGGGGTAGGCATGTTTTGGTAAATGTCAAAATCCGATATGGCGGATTCAAGATGGCGGCCGGGAGTCAATTTGCTCCGATCCGGCTCAAAATCGATATCTGGGGGTTTCCGGGGCCAATGATTTTATTATGGTGGTTTATTTTGTGACTCTACCATTTTCTAAGATGGCCGCCATACAAAATTTTGTAGGTAAATCATGTATTTCATTGCATCGCGGAATTTAATGCAGGTAGGTTGGTAGTTTCTTTGGAAATACGGTAGTTATGTATGAGGACAAAAAGTTGTGTTCTTTTAAAAATCAATATGGCGGATACAAGATGGCGGCCGGAAGTCAATTTGCTCCGATCCGGCTCAAAATCGATATCTGGGGGTTTCCGGGGTTAGTGTTTTTATTTTTGAGGTTTGTTTTGTGACTGAACCATTTTTCAAGATGGCCGCCATACAAAATTTTGTAGGTGAATCATGTATTTCATTGTAACTCGGGATTTATTGCAGGTCGGTTGGTTCAGTTTCTTTGGAAATATGGTGGGCATGTATTTGGACAATTTTTTTTTTCATTTATTAAAAATGGCGGCCGGGTGTCAAGTTGCTCTGATCCGGATCAAAATCGATATCTGGGGGATATCGGGGTAACTGATTATAGATATGATTATTTTTTGTGACTGCGTGAATTTTCAAGATGGCCGCCATACAAAAGTCACATCCGGCACGCGGGCTGCTTTAGCTGCCCGCGCACCCCGCACCCTACCAGGACACAGGCACGCGGGCTGCTTTAGCTGCCCGCGCACCCCGCACCCTACCAGGACACAGGCACGCGGGCTGCTTTAGCTGCCTGCGCTCCCGCGCCTACCTGGACACCGGCACGCGGGCTGCTTTACCTGCCCGCGCACCCGCGCCCTACATGGACACCGGCACGCGGGCTGCTTTAGCTGCCCGCGCACCACGTACCTCACCTGCACACCGGCACGCGGGCTGCTTTAGCTGCCCGCGCACCACGTACCTCACCTGCACACCGGCACGTAGGCTTCTTTAGCTGCCCGCGCACCCCGCACCTCACCAGCAATTTGACATGTTATAAAAACAAAATGGCGGCTAACACTAATCTTGCCTCGATTTGGCTTGAAATCGTAGACAAGCAATTTTTAGGGTAGCTGATCATTGATTTAGGTTGACTTTTGGATTTAGAGAATTTTCAAGATGGCGGCTGATAGAAAAAATACTTTCTCAGATTGGACTCAAAATTGACATCTGAGGGTTTTTTGGAATACTGACCTCAAATATTAAGTTGACTTTTAGATTTCAAGTATTTCAAGATGGCCGCCATATAAAATAAATAAATTTGTTTAGGGAAAAACTATAAATTAAATACTTGCGCCGCCCAACAAAACACCGCAGGCACAACGACCGCGGGCTGCTTTCGTTGGTTTTTTTATTTTTCAATTTTTCAAGATGGCCGCCATACAAGGGTATTTTGTATGGGGAGCTTTTTTTGGCTCTGGCGCGGAAACGGTGTCCCCGAGGTGGGGGGTCGTTATACTTTGTATTGTTCCTTTCCGGGGTAGGCATGTTTTGGTAAATGTCAAAATCCAATATGGCGGATTCAAAATGGCGGCCGGGAGGCAATTTGCTCGTTTGGAACGTGGGCTGCTTTAGCTGCCCGCGCACCCCACGCCCTACCTGGACACCGGAACGCGGGCTGATTTAGCTGCCCGCGCACCCCGCGCCCTACCTGGACACCGGAACGCGGGCTGCTTTAGCTGCCCGCGCACCCCGTACCCTACTTGGACACTGGCACGCGGGCTGCTTTAGCTGCCCGCGCACCCCGCACCCTACCAGGACACCGGCACGCGGGCTGCTTTAGCTGCTCGCGCACCCCGCGCCCTACCTGGACACCGGAACGCGGGCTGCTTTAGCTGCCCGCGCACCCCGCGCCCTACCTGGACACCGGAACGCGGGCTGCTTTAGCTGCCCGCGCACCCCGCGCCCTACCTGGACACCGGAACGCGGGCTGCTATAGCTGCCCGCGCACCCCGCAACCTACCTGGACACCGGAACGCGGGCTGCTTTAGCTGCCCGCGCACTACTTACCTCATCAGCAATTTGACATGTTATGAAAAACAAAATGGCGGCTAATACTAATCTTGCTACGATCTTGCTTGAAATCGTAGACAGGGGGTTTTGGGGGTAGCTGATCATAGATTTTGGTTCATTTTTGGATTTCGAGAATTTTCAAGATGGCGGCTGATAAAAACAAAACTTGCTCAGATTTGACTCAAAATTTACATCTGGGGGTTTTTTGAAATACTGACTTTAGATATTAGGTTGTTTTGTAGATTTAAAAAAAATTCAAGATGGCCGCCATACAAAATCAAATTGAAAGGGCGCGAATTCAAATATAAATATAGATTTGCGCCGCCCAACAAAACACCGCAGGCACAACGACCGCGGGCTGCTTTAGCAGCCCGCGCACTACGCGACCACTAGTTACTATATATATAGCTGGAAACCCACTCACTCACTCACTCACTCACTGACTGACATAATTGTTCTCCCAGAAGGAGGGTCGGGGGGTAAAAGTCGTGTATGGGAAAAGTGTGGAGGTGGTTCTGGTGAGTATGGGAAAATTCCGAAATCTTGGAAAATTGCTCCTCATCATGGTGTGACCCTGCGGCCTGGCTAAACTAAAAGAGGAAGGGGGGTGGTTCTCAAACTAATTTTGGAGCACACCCTGGGCAATTTCAGATTTTTGTGTAAAAAATCCAAAATGGCGGAAAACAAGATGGCTGCCATACAAAATAAAAAGTTGAATATCTCGGAAACGGTTAGAGATAGAGTGGGGGTGTTCGACCAAATGTCATAGAGGGCGGTGGGGGTCAAGTGCTGGTAGTCATGAAAATCCAAGATGGCGGATCCAAAATGGCGGCTGAAAAAAAAGTTGCTCTGATCGGAAGGAAATTTTGCATGCGGGTGGTCCTTGGGGAGCTTATTTGATATTTATTGTTTGTTTTTTGTTTTTTTCATTTCTCAAGATGGCCGCCATACAAGGGTATTTTGTATGGGGAGCTTTTTTTGGCTCTGGCGTGGAAACGGTGTCCCCGAGGTGGGGAGTCGTCATACTATGTATTGTTCTACTCCGGGGTAGGCAACTTTTGGTATATGTCAAAATTCAAAATGGCGGAATCAAAATGGCGGCCGAAATAAAAGTTGCTCTGATCGGGATGAAATTTTGCATGCGGGTAGTCCTCAGGGAGCTTATTTGATATTTTAGGTTCGTTTTTTGAATTTTTCATTTTTCAAGATGGCCGCCATACAAGGGTATTTTATATGGGGAGCTTTTTATGGCTCTGGCGCGGAAACAGTGTCCCCGAGGTGGGGGGTCGCCATACTTTGTATTGTTCCTCTCCGGGGTAGGCAATTTTTGGTAAATGTCAAAATCCAATATGGCGGATGAAAAATGGCGGCCGGGAGTAAATTTGCTCCGATCCGGCTCAAAATCGATATCTGGGGGTTTCCGGGGTCAGTGTTTTTATTTTTCAGGTTTGTTTTGTGATTTTGCCATTTTTCAAGATGGCCGCCATACCTGTAGGTAAATCATGTATTTCATTGCATCGCGGAATTTAATGCAGGTAGGTTGGTAGTTTCTTTGGAAATACGGTAGGTATGTATGAGGACAAAAAATTGTGTTCGTCAAAAATCCAATATGGCGGATCCAAGATGGCGGCCGGGAGTCAATTTGCTCCGATCCGTCTCAAAATTGATATCTGGAGATTATCGGGTTCAGGGAATTTATTTTTATGGTTTGTTTTGTGTTTTTGTAATTTTTCAAGATGGCCGCCATACAACATTTTGTAGTTAAATTATGTATTTCATTGTATCGCGGACATTTTTGCAGGTAGGTTGGTAGTTTCTTAGGAAATATAGTAGGTATGTATTAGGACAAAAAAATGTGTTCGTCAAAAATTCAATATGGCGGATCCCAGATGGCGGCCGGGTGTCAAGTTGCTCTGAACCGGCTGAAAATCGATATCTGGTTGTTGCCGGGGTCGCTGATTATAGATCTGAAGTTGTTTTTTTGACTACGTGAATTTTCAAGATGGCCGCCATACAAAAGTCACTGCCCGCGCACTAAGCACCCCACCGGTACACCGGCACGCGGGCTGCTTTATCTGCCCGCGCACCCCACACCCTACCTGCACACCGGCACGCGGGCTGCTTTAGCTGCCCGCGCACCCCGCACCCTACCTGCACACCGGCACGCGGGCTGCTTTAGCCGCCCGCGCACCACGTACCTCACCTGCACACCGGCACGCGGGCTGCTTTAGCTGCCCGCGCACCCCGCACCCTACCTGCACACCGGCACGCGGGCTGCTTTAGCTGCCCGCGCACCCCGCACCCTACCTGCACACCGGCACGCGGGCTGCTTTAGCTGCCCGCGCACCACGTACCTCACCTGCACACCGGCACGCGGGCTGCTTTAGCTGCCCGCGCACCCCGCACCTCACCAGCAATTTGACATGTTATAAAAACAAAATGGCGGCTAACACTAATCTTGCCTCGATCTGGCTTGAAATCTTAGACAAGCAATTTTTAGGGTAGCTGATCATAGATTTAGGTTGATTTTTGGATTTCGAAAATTTTCAAGATGGCGGCTGATAGAAAAAATACTTGCTCAGATTGGACTCAAAATTCACATCTGAGGGTTTTTTGGAATACTGACCTCAAATATTAAGTTGATTTTTAGATTTCAAGTATTTTCAAGATGGCCGCTATACAAAATAAATTTGTTTAGGCCAGAACTATATTAAATTGAATAAAATACTTGTGCCGCCCAACAAAACACCGCAGGCACAACGACCGCGGACTGCACTAGCTGCCCGCGCCCGCAGCACCCTACCTGGAAACTGGCACGCGGGCTGCTTTAGCTGCCCGCGCACCACTGACCTCACCAGCTATTTTGTCATTTTATAGAAAAACAAAATGGCGGATTTAAGATGGCGGCTAAAACTAATCTTGCTTCGATCTGACTAGAAATCGTAACTTACGGGTTTTAGGGGTAGCTCATCAAAGGTTTTTGGTTGATTTTTAGATTTTGAGAATTTTCAAGATGGCGGCTGTTAAAAACAGAACTTGCTCTGATTGGGCTCAAAATTGACATCTTAGGGTTATTTGGGATACTGACCTCGATTATTAAGTTGATTTTTAGATTTCAAGCATTCTCAAGATGGCCGCCATACAAAAAAAACATGTTTAGGCCAGAACAATATAAAATTAAATTAAATACTTGCGCCGCCCAACAAAACACCGCAGGCACAACGACCGCGGGCTGCTTTAGCAGCCCGCGTACTACGCAACCACTAGTTACTATATATATAGCTGGAAACCCACTCACTCACTCACTCACTCACTGACTGACATAATTGTTCTCCCAGAAGGAGGGTCGGGGGGTGAAAGTCGTGTATGGGAAAAGTGTGGAGGTGGTTTTGGTGAGTATGGGAAAATTCCGAAATCTTGGAAAACTGCTCCTCATCATAGAGTGACCCTGCGGCCTGGCTAAACCATAAGAGAAAGGGGGGTGGTTCTCAAACTAATTTTAGAGCTCACCCTGAGCAATTTCAGATTTTGGTGTAAAAAATCCAAAATGGCGGAAAACAAGATGGCTGCCATACAAAATAAAAAGTTGAATATCTCGGAAACGGATGGAGATAGTGGAGAGGTGTTCGACCAAATGTCATAGAGGGCGGTGGGGGTCAAGTGCTGGTGGTCATGAAAATCCAAGATGGCGGATCCAAAATGGCGGCCGAAAAAAAAGTTGCTCTGATCGGGATGAAATTTTGCATGCGGGTGGTCCTCGGGGAGCTTATTTGATATTTATTGTTTGTTTTTTGTTTTTTTCATTTTTCAAGATGGCCGCCATACAAGGGTATTTTGTATGGGGAGCTTTTTTTGGCTCTGGCGTGGAAACGGTGTCCCCGAGGTGGGGGGTCGCCATACTTTGTATTGTTCCTCTCCGGGGTAGGCATGTTTTGGTAAATGTCAAAATCCAATATGGCGGATTCAAGATGGCGGCTGGGAGTCTATTTGCTCCGATCCGGCTCAAAATCGATATCTGGGGGTTTTTGGGGTCACTGTTTTAATTATTATGTTTTGTTTTGTGATTTTGCCATTTTTCAAGATGGCCACCATACAACATGTTACAGGTCAATCATGTATTTCATTGTATCGCGGTATTTATTGCAGGTAGGTTGGTAGATTCTTTAGAAATAAGGTAGCTATGTATTAGGACAAAAAAATGTGTTTGTCGAAAATCCAATATGGCGGATCTAAGATGGCGGCCGGTTGTCAAGTTGCTCTGATCCGGCTGAAAATCGATATCTGGGGGTTGTCGGGGTCAGTGTTTTTATTTTTATGGTTTGTTTTGTTATTTTGCCATTTTTCAAGATGGCCGCCATATAAAATGTTACAGAAAAATCATGTATTTCATTGTATCGCGGTATTTATTGCAGGTCGGTTGATAGTTTCTTTGGAAGTATTGTAGGTATGTATAAGAACGAAAAATTGTGTTCGTCAAAATTCCAATATGGCCGATCCAAGATGGCGGCCGGATGTCAAGTTGCTCCGATTCGGATCAAAATCGATATCTGGGTGTTGTCGGGGCCGCTGATTGTAGATCTGAAGTTTTTTGTGACTTCGTGAATTTTCAAGATGGCCGCCATACAAAAGTCACATCCGGCACCTCACCTCACTGGCATATCGGCACGCGGGCTGCTTTAGCTGGCCGCGCACCCCGCACCTTACCAGGACACCTCACCAGCAATTTGACATGTTATAAAAAACAAAATGGCGGCTAACACTAATCTTTCTCCGATCTGGCTTGAAATCGTAGACAAGGGGTTTTTGGGGTATGATCATAGATTTTGGTTGATTTTTGGATTTCAAGAAATTTCAAGATGGCGGCTGATAGAAAAAGAACTTGCTTAGATTGGACTCAAAATTTACATCTGAGGGATTTTTGGGATATTGACGTCAAATATTAAGTAATATTTCAGATATCAAGCATTTTTAAGATGGCCACCATACAAAATTCACATCCAGCACGCGGGCTGCTTTAGCTGCCCGCGCACCCTGCACCCTACCTGGCCACCGGCACGCGGGCTGCTTTAGCTGCCCGCGCACCCTGCACCCTACCTGGCCACCGGCATGCGGGCTGCATTAACTGCCCGCGCACCCTGCACCCTACCTGGCCACCGGCACGCGGGCTGCTTTAGCTGCCCGCGCACCCCGCGCCCTACCTGGACACCGGCTCGCGGGCTGCTTTAGCTGCCCGCGCACCCCGCGCCCTACCTGGACACCGGCTCGCGGGCTGCTTTAGCTGCCCGCGCACCACGCACCTCACCTGCACACCGGCACGCGGGCTGCTTTAGCTGCTCGAGCACCACCCACCTAACCAGCAATTTAGATATGTCATAGAAAAACAAAATGGCGAATTTAAGATGGCGGCTGAAACTTGTCTTGCTCCGATCTGACTAGAAATCGTAACTTACGGGTTTAAGGGGTAGCACATCAGTAATTTTTGGTTGATTTTTGGACAACGAGAAATTTCAAGATGGCGGCTGATAAAAACAAAACTTGCTGTGATTGGACTCAAAATTGACATCTGGGGGTGTTTTTGGTTTCTGATTTCAGGTTTGAGATTGTTTTTAACTATTTGTGATTTTTCAAGATGGCCGCCATACAAAATCAAATTGAAAGGGCCCGAATCAAATTATTATTAAAGACTTGCGCCGCCAAACAAACAACAGCTCAACAAAACACCGCGGGCTGCTTTAGCAGCCCGCGCACTACGCAACCACTAGTTTATATATATATAGCTGGAAACCCACTCACTCACTGACTGACATAATTGTTCTCCCAGAAGGAGGGTCGGGGGGTAAAAGTCGTGTATGGGAAAAGTGTGGAGGTGGCTTTGGTGAGTATGGGAAAATTCCGAAATCTTGGAAAATTGCTCATCTTCATGGAGTGACCCTGCGGCCTGGCTAAACTATAGGAGGTAGGGGGGTGGTTCTCAAACTAAACTAGGAGCATACCCTGGGCAGTTTCAGTTTTTGGTGTAAAAAATCCAAAATGGCGGAAAACAAGATGGCTGCCATACAAAATAAAAAGTTGAATATCTCGAAAACGGTTAGAGATAGAGGGGGGGTGTTCGACCAAATGTCATAGAGGGCGGTGGGGGTCAAGTGCCAGTGGTCACGAAAATCCAAGATGGCGGATCCAAAATGGCGGCCGAAAAAAAAATTGCTCTGATCGGGATGAAATTTTGCATGCGGGTAGTCCTTGGGGAGCTTATTTGATATTTTTAGTTAGTTTTTTGAATTTTTCATTTTTTAAGATGGCCGCCATACAAGGGTATTTTGTATGGGGAGCTTTTTTTGGCTCTGGCGCGGAAACGGTGTCCCCGAGGTGGGGGGTCGCTATACTTTGTATTGTTCCTCTTTGGGGTAGGCATGTTTTGGTAATTGTCAAAATCCAATATGGCGGATTCAAGATGGCGGCCGGGAGTCAATTTGCTCCGATCCGGCTCAAAATCGATATCTGGGGGTTTCCGGGGTCAGTATTTTTATTTTTAAGGTTTGTTTTGTGATTTTGCCATTTTACAAGATGGCCGCCATACAAAATTTTGTAGGTGAATTATGTATTTGATTTTATCGCGCAATTGATTGCAGGTGGGTTGGTAAATTCTTAGAAAATATGGTAGGTATGTATGAGGACAAAAAATTGTATTCGTCAAAAATCCAATATGGCGGATCAAAGATGGCGGCCGGGAGTCAATTTGCTCCGATCCGTCTCAAAATTAATATCTGGAGGTTATCGGGTTCATGGAATTTATTTTTATGGTTTGTTTTGTGTTTATGTCATTTTTCAACATGGCCGCCATACAATATTTTGTAGGTAAATTATGTATTTCATTGTATTGCGGTATTTATTGCAGGTAGGTTGGTAGTTTCTTTGGAAAGATGGTAGGTATATATAAAGTAAAGAAATTGTGTTCCTCAAAAATCCAATATTGCGGATTCAAGATGGCGGCCGAATGTCAAGTTGCTCTGATCCGGCTGAAAATCGATATTTGGGGGTTGTCAGGGTCGCTGATTGTAGATCTGAAGTTTTTTTGTGACGTCGTGAATTTTCAAGATGGCCGCCATACAAAAGTTACATTCGGCACGCGGGCTGCTTTAGCTGCCCGCGCACCCTGCACCCTACCAGGACACCGGCACGCGGGCTGCTTTAGCTGCCCGCGCACCCCGCGCCCTTTCTGGACACCGGCACGCGGGCTGCTTTAGCTGCCCGCGCACCCTGCACCTCACTGGCATATCAGCACGCGGGCTGCTTTAGCTGCCCGCGCACCACGTACCTCACCTGCACACCGGCACGCGGGCTGCTTTAGCTGTCCGCGCACCCCGCACCTCACCAGCAATTTGACATGTTATGAAAAACAAAATAGCGGCTAACACTAATCTTGCTCCGATCTGGCTAGAAATCGTAGACAGGGGGTTTTTGGGGTAGCTGATCATAGATTCTGGTTGATTTTTGGATTTCGAGAATTGTCAAGATGGCGGCTGATACAAAGAAAACTTGCTCAGATTTGACTCAAAATTGACATCTGGGGGTTTTTTGAGTTACTGACTTTAGATATTAGGTTGTTTTGTAGATTACAAAAATTTTCAAGATGGCCGCCATACAAAATCAAATTGAAAGGGCTCAAATCGAATTATAATTAAAGACTTGCGCCGCCCAACAAAATACCGCAGGCACAACGACCGCGGGCTGCTTTAGCAGCCCGCGCACTACGCAACCACTAGTTAATATATATATAGCTGGAAACCCACTCACTCACTGACTGACATAATTGTTCTCCCAGAAGGAGGGCCGGGGGGTGAAAGTCGTGTATGGGAAAAGTGTGGAGGTGGTTTTGGTGAGTATGGGAAAATTCCGAAATCTTGGAAAACTGCTCCTCATCATGGAGTGACCCTGCGGCCTGGCTAAACTATAACAGGAAGGGGGGTGGTTGGCAAACTAATTTTGGAGCACACCCTGGGCAATTTCAGATTTTGGTGAAAAAAATCCAAAATGGCGGAAAACAAGATGGCTGCCATACAAAATAAAAAGTTGAATATCTCGGAAACGGATAGAGATAGAGGGGGAATGTTCGACCAAATGTCATAGAGGGCGGTGGGGGTCAAGTGCCGGTAGTCATAAAAATCCAAGATGGCGGATCCAAAATGGCGGCTGAAAAAAAAGTTGCTCTGATCGGGATGAAATTTTGCATGCGGGTGGTCCTCGGGGAGCTTATTTGATATTTTAAGTTAGTTTTTTGTTTATTTCATTTTTCAAGATGGCCGCCATACAAGGGTTTTTTGTATGGGGAGCTTTTTTTGGCTCTGGCGTGGAAACGGTGTCCCCGAGGTGGGGGGCCGCCATACTATGTATTGTTCTACTCCGAGGTAGGCAACTTTTGGTATATGTCAAAATTCAAAATGGCGGAATCAAAATGGCGGCCGGGAGGCAATTTGCTCCGATCCGGCTCAAAATCGATATCTGGGGGGTTTTGGTGTCAATGATTTTATTTTGGTGTTTTTTTTTGTGACTCTGCCATTTTTAAAGATGGCCGCCCTACAAAATGTTACAGGTAAATCATGTATATCATTGTATCGCGGTATTTATTGCAGATAGGTCGGTAGTTTCATTGGAAATATGGTAGGTATGTATTAGGACAAAAAATTTTGTTTGTCAAAAATCCAATATGGCGGATCCAAGATGGCGGCCGGGTGTCAAGTTGCTCTGATCCTGCTCAAAATCGATATCTAGGGGTTTTCGGGGTCAGTGTTTTTATTTTTCTGGTTTGTTTTGTGATTTGGCCATTTTTCAAGATGGCCGCCATGTTTTAAGGTAAATCATATATTTCATTGTATAGCGGAACTAAGTGCAGATTGGTAGTTTCTTTGGAAATATGGTAGGTATGTATTAGGACGAAAAATTGTATTCGTCGAAATTTTAATATGGCGGATCCAAGATGGCGGCCGGGCGTCAAGTTTCTCTGATCCGGTTGAAAATCGATATCTGGGGGTTTTCGGGGTCAGTGTTTTTATTTTTTTGGTTTGTTTGGTGACTGCTATTAATCAAGATGGCCGCCATACAAAATTTTGTAGGTGAATCATGTATTTCATTGTATCGCGAAATTTATCGCAGGTGGGTTAGTAGTTTGTTTAAAGATATGGTAGGTATGTAATAGAACATTAAATTAATTTTGTCAAAATTCCAATATGGCGGATCCAAGATGACGGCCGGGTGTCAAGTTGCTCTGATCGGGCTGAAAATCGATATCTGGGAGTTTTTGGGTTCGTGGATTACAGATTTGATCTTTTTTTGTGACTGCGTGAATTTTCAAGATGGCCGCCATACAAAATTTTGTAGGTAAATCATGTATTTCATTGTATCGCGGAATTTATTGCAGGTCGATTGGTAGATGCTTTGGAATTTTGGTAGGTATGTATAAGGACAAAAAATTGTGCGTGTCGAAAATCCAATATGGCGGATTAAAGATGGCGGCCGGGAGTAAAATTTTTCCGATCCGTCTCAAAATCGATATCAGGGGGCTTTTGGGGTCAAAGATTTAATTTCGATGGTTTTTTTTGTGACTGCCATTAATCAAGATGGCCGCCATACAAAATTTTGTACGTGAATCATGTATTTCATTGTATCGCGGGATTAATTGCAGGTCGGTTGGTAGTTTCTTTGGAAATATGGTAGGTATGTATTTGGCCAATATTTTTTTTTATATTTTAAAAATGGCGGCCGGATGTCAAGTTGCTCTGATCCGGGTCAAAATCGATATCTGGGGGATATCAGGGTTACTGATTATAAACATGATTATTTTTTTGTGACTGCGTGAATTTTCAAGATGGCCGCCATACAAAAGTCACATCCGACACGCGGGCTGCTTTAGCTGCCCGCGCACCCCGCGCCCTACCTGGACACCGGCACGCGGATTGCTTTAGCTGCCCGCGCACCCTGAGCCCTACCTGGACACCGGCACGGGGGCTGCTTTAGCTGCCCGCGCACACCGCACCCTACCAGGACACAGGCACGCGGGCTGCTTTAGCTGCCCGCGCACACCGCACCCTACCAGAACACCGGCACGCGGGCTGCTTTAGCTGCCCGCGCACACCACATGTCACTTTCATATCGGCACGCGGGATGCTTTAGCTGCCCGCGCACCACGTACCTCACCTGCACACCGGCACGCGGGCTGCTTTAGCTGCCCGCGCACCCCGCACCTCACCAGCAATTTGACACGTTATAAAAACAAAATGGCGGCTAACACTTATCTTGCCTCGATCTTGCTTAAAATCGTAGACAAGCAATTTTTAGGGTAGCTGATCATAGATTTAGGTTGATTTTTGGGTTACGAGAATTTTCAAGATGGCGGCTGATAGCTTACCTCTAGTGGGTATATGTCAAAATTCAAAATGGCGGAATCAAAATGGCGGCCGGGAGGCAATTTGCTCCGATCCGGCTCAAAATCGATATCTGGGGGTTTTTGGGGTCAATGATTTTATTTTGATGGTTTTTTTTGTGACTCTGCCATTTTTAAAGATGGCCGCCCTACAAAATGTTACAGGTAAATCATGTATTTCATTGTATCGCAATATTTATTGCAGGTAGGTTGGTAGTTTCTTTGGAAATATGGTAGGTATGTATTAGGACAAAAAGTTGTGTTTGTCAAAAATCCAATATGGCGGATCAAAGATGGCGGCCGGGTGTCAAGTTGCTCTGATCCGGCTCAAAATCGATATCTAGGGGTTTTCGGGGTCAGTGTTTTTATTTTTCTGGTTTGTTTTGTGATTTGGTCATTTTTCAAGATGGCCGCCATAAAAATTTTTGCATGTGAATTATGTATTTGATTTTATCGCGGAATTGATTGCAGGTAGGTTGATAGTTTCTTTGGAAATATGGTAGGTATGTATAAGGACAAAAAATTTTGTTCGTAAAAAATACAATATGGCGGATCCAAGATGGCGGCCAGGTGTCAAGTTGTACTGATCCGGCTGAAAATCGATATCTGGTGGTTGTCGGGGTCGCTGATTATAGATCTAAAGTTTTTTTTGGTGACTTCGTGGATTTTCAAGATGGCCGCCATACAAAAGTCACATGCGGCACGCGAGATGCTTTAGCTGCCCGCGCACCCCGCACCCCACCCGCACACCAGCTCGCGGGCTGCTTTAGCTGCCGCGCACCTCGCACCCCACCCGCACACCGGCTCGCGGGCTGCTTTAGCTGCCCGCGCACCCCGCACCCCACCCGCACACCGGCTCGCGGGCTGCTTAAGCTGCCCGCGCACTACGCAACCACTAGTTACTATATATATAGCTGGAAACCCACTCACTCACTCACTCACTCACTGACTGACATAATTGTTCTCCCAGAAGGAGGGTCGGGGGGTGAAAGTCGTGTATGGGAAAAGTGTGAAGGTGGTTTTGGTGAGTATGGGAAAATTCCGAAATCTTGGAAAACTGCTCCTCATCATGGAGTGACCCTGCGGCCTGGCTAAACTATAAGAGAAAGGGGGGTGGTTCTCAAACTAATTTTGGAGCACACCCTGGGCAATTTCAGATTTTTGTGTAAAAAATCCAAAATGGCGGAAAACAAGATGGCTGCCATACAAAATAAAAAGTTGAATATCTCGGAAACTGTTAGAGATAAATGGGGGGTGTTCGACCAAATGTCATAGAGGGCGGTGGGAGTCAAGTGCCAGTGGTCACGAAAATCCAAGATGGCGGATGCAAAATGGCGGCCGAAAAAAAAAATGCTCTGATCGGGATGAAATTTGGCATGCGGGTAGTCCTTGGGGAGCTTATTTGATATTTTAAGTTAGTTTTTTGAATTTTTCATTTTTTAAGATGGCCGCCATACAAGGGTATTTTGTATGGGGAGCTTTTTTTGGCTCTGGCGCGGAAACGGTGTCCCCGAGGTGGGGGGTCGTCATACTTTGTATTGTTCCTCTTTGGGGTGGGCATGTTTTGGTAAATGTCAAAATCCAATATGGCGGATTCAAGATGGCGGCCGGGAGTCAATTTGCTCCGATCTGGCTCAAAATCGATATCTGGGGGTTTCCGGGGTCAGTGTTTTTATTTTGGTGGTTTGTTTTGTGACTCTACCATTTTTCAAGATGGCCGCCATACTAAATTTTGTAGGTAAATCATGTATTTCATTGTATCGCGGAATGGATTGCAGGTAGGTTGGTAGTTTCTTTGGAAATACGGTAGGTATGTATGAGGACAAAAAATTGTGTTCGTTTAAAAATCAATATGGTGGATACAAGATGGCGGCCGGAAGTCAATTTGCTCCGATCCGGCTCAAAATCGATATCTGGGGGTTTCCGGGGTCAGTGTTTTTATTTTTGAGGTTTGTTTTGTGACTGTACCATTTTTCAAGATGGCCGCCATACAAAATTTTGTAGGTGAATTATGTATTTCATTGTATCGCGAAATTTATTGCTGGTGGGTTAGTAGTTTGTTTGGAGATATGGTAGGTATGTAATAGAACATTAAATTAAGTTTGTCAAAAATATAATATGGCGGATCCAAGATGGTGGTCAGGACTCATGTTGTCATCCGGCTTAAATTCGGTATCTGGGGGTTTTTGGGGTCGCTGATTATAGATCTGAAGTTTTTTTTATGACTACGTGAATTTTCAAGATGGCCGCCATATAAAAGTCACATCCGGCACGCGGGCTGCTTTAGCTGCCCGCGCACCACACACGTCACCTGGACACCGGCACGCGGGCTGCTTTAGCTGCCCGCGCACCCCACGCCCTACCTGGACACCGGCACGCGGGCTGCTTTAGCTGCCCGCGCACCCCGCACCCTACCAGGACACCGGCACGCGGGCTGCTTTAGCTGCCCGCGCACCCCGCGCCCTACCTGGACACCGGAACGCGGGCTGCTTTAGCTGCCCGCGCACCCCGCACCCTACCAGGACACCGGCACGCGGGCTGCTTTAGCTGCCCGCGCACCACGCACCTCATCTGCACACCGGCACGCGGGCTGCTTTAGCTGCCCGCGCACCACGCACCTCATCTGCACACCGGCACGCGGGCTGCTTTAGCTGCCCGCGCACCCCGCGCCCTACCTGGACACCGGCACGCGGGCTGCTTTAGCTGCCCGCGCACCACGCACCTCACCTGCACACCGGCTTTAGCTGCTCGCGCACCACCCACCATACATAGAAAAACAAAATGGCGAATTTAAGATGGCGGCTAAAACTTATCTTGCTCCGATCTGACTAGAAATCGTAACTTACGGGTTTAAGGGGTAGCACATCAGAAATTTTTGGTTGATTTTTGGATTTTGAGAATTTTCAAGATGGCGGCTGATAAAAACAAAACAAAATATATATAGCTGGAAACCCACTCACTCACTGACTGACATAATTGTTCTCCCAGAAGGAGGGTCGGGGAGTGAAAGTCGTGTATGGGAAAAGTGTGGAGGTGGCTTTGGTGAGTATGGGAAAATTCCGAAATCTTGGAAAACTGCTCCTCATCATGGAGTGACCCTGCGGCCTGGCTAGACTATAAGAGGTAGGGGGGTGGTACTCAAACTAATTTTGGAGCACACCCTGGGCAGTTTTGATTTTTGGTGTAAAAAAAACAAAATGGCGGAAAACAAGATGGCTGCCATACAAAATAAAAAGTTGAATATCTCGGAAACGGTTAGAGATAAAGGGGGGGTGGTCGACCAAATGTAATAGAGGGCTGTGGGGGTCAAGTGCAGGTGTTCTTGAAAATCCAAGATGGCGGATCCAAAATGGCGGCCGAAAAAAAAGTTGCTCTGATCGGGATGAAATTTTGCATGCGGGTAGTCCTCGGGGTGCTTATTTGATATTTTAGGTTCGTTTTTTGAATTTTTAATTTTTCAAGATGGCCGCCATACAAGGGTATTTTGTATGGGGAGCTTTTTTTGGCTCTGGCGCGGAAACGGTGTCCCCGAGGTGGGGGGTCGTCATACTTTGTATTGTTCCTCTCTGGGGTAGGCATGTTTTGGTAAATGTCAAAATCCAATTTGGCGGATTCAAGATGGCGGCCGGGAGTCAATTTGCTCCGATCCGGCTCAAAATCGATATCTGGGGGTTTTTGGGATCAGTGATTTTATTTTGATGGCTTTTTTTGTGACTCTGCCATTTTTAAAGATGGCCGCCATACAAAATGTTACAGGTGAATCATGTATTTCATTGTATCGCGGTATTTATTGCAGGTAGGCTGGTAGTTTCTTTGGAAATATGGTAGGTATGTATTAGGACAAAAAATTGTGTTTGTCGAAAATCCAATATGGCGGATCTAAGATGGCGGCCGGTTGTCAAGTTGCTCTGATCCGGCTGAAAATCGATATCTTGGGTTTTTTTGGTTCGTGGATTACAGATTTGATCTTTTTTTGTGACTGCATGAATTTTCAAGATGGCCGCCATACAAAATTTTGTAGGTAAATCATTTCATTCTATCGCGGAATTTATGGTAGGTATGTATAAGGACAAAAAATTTTGCTTGTCGAAAATCCAATATGGCGGATTCAAGATGGCGGCCGGGAGTTAAATTGCTCCGATCCGTCTCAAAATCGATATCAGGGGGTTTTTGGGGTCAATGATTTAATTTCGATGATTTTTTTTTGTGACTGTCATTAATCAAGATGGCCGCCATACAAAATTTTGTAGGTGAATCATGTATTCATTGTAATTAATTGCAGGTCGGTTAATAGTTTCTTTGGGAATATGGTAGGTATGTATGTGGACATTTTTTTTTTATATTTTAAAAATGGCGGCCGGGTGTCAAGTTACTCTGATCCGGGTCAAAATCGATATCTGGGGGATATCAGGGTTACTGATTATAAACATGATTATTTATTTGTGACTGCGTGAATTTTAAAGATGGCCGCCAAACAAAAGTCACATTTGGCACGCGGGCTGCTTTAGCTGCCCGCGCAACCCGCACCCTACCAGGACACCGGCACGCGGGCTGCTTTAGCTGCCCGCGCACCCCGTGCCCTACCTGGATACCGGCACGCGGGCTGCTTTAGCTGCCCGCGCACCCCGCACTCTACCAGGAAACCGGCACGTGGGCTGCTTTAACTGCCCGCGCACCCCGCACATCACCCGCATGCCGGCTCGCGGGCTGCTTTAGCTGCCCGCGCACAAGTCACCTTTCAGCTATTTTGACATGTTATAGAAAAACAAAAGGCGGATTTAAGATGGCGGCTAAAACTAATCATGCTCCGATCTGATGTACTAGAAATCGTAACTTACGGGTTTTAGGGGGATTTTTGTTTGATTTTTGAATTTTGAGAATTTTCAAGATGGCGGCTGTTAAAAACAAGACTTGCTCTGATTGGACTCAAAATTGACAAATGTGGGTTTTTTGGGTTTCTGAGGTCAGGTTGAGATTACTTTTGAAAATTTGTGATTTTACAAGATGGCCGCCATACAAAAATAAAATGTTTAGGCCAGAACAAAATAAAATTAAACACTTGCGCCGCCCAACAAAACACCGCAGGCACAACGACCGCGGGCTGCTTTAGCAGCCCGCGCACTACGCAACCACTAGTTAATATATATATAGCTGGAAACCCACTCACTCACTGACTGACATAATTGTTCTCCCAGAAGGAGGGTCGGGGGGTGAAAGTCGTATATGGGAAAAGTGTGGAGGTGGTTATGGTGAGTATGGGAAAATTCCGAAATCTTGGAAAATTGCTCCTCATCATGGAGTGACCCTGCGGCCTGGCTAAACTATAAGAGGTAGGGGGATGGTTCTCAAACTAAACTAGGAGCACACCCTGGGCAATTTCAGATTTTGGTGAAAAAAATCCAAAATGGCGGAAAACAAGATGGCTGCCATACAAAATAAATAGTTGAATATCTCGAAAACGGTTGGAGATAGTGTGGGGGTGTTCGACCAAATGTCATAGAGGGCGGTGGGGGTCAAGTGCCAGTGGTCACAGAAATCCAAGATGGCGGATCCAAAATGGCGACCGAAAAAAAAGTTGCTCGGATCGGGATGAAATTTTGCATGCAGGTAGTCCTCGAGGATCTTATTTGATATTTTTGGTTCGTTTTTTGTTTTTTCCATTTTTCAAGATGGCCGCCATACAAGGGTATTTTGTATGGGGAGCTTTTTTTGGCTCTGGCGCGGAAACGGTGTCCTTGAGGTGGGGGGTCGCCATACTTTGTATTGTTCCTCTCCGGGGTAGGCAATTCTTGGTATATGTCAAAATCCAATATGGCCGATTCAAGATGGCGACCGGGAGTCAATTTGCTCCGATCCGGCTCAAAATCGATATCTGGGGGTTTCCGGGGTCAGTGTTTTTATTTTTATGAATTGTTTTGTGTTTTACCCATTTTTCAAGATGGCCGCCGTACAAAATGTTACAGGTGAATCATGTATTTCATTGTATCGCGGTATTTATTGCAGGTAAGTTGGTAGTTTCTTTGGAAATATGGTAGGTATGTATTAGGACAAAAAATTGTGTTTGTCAAAAATTTAAAATGGCAGAACCAAGATGGCGGCCGGAAGTCAAGTTGCTCTGATACGGCTGAAAATCGATATCTGGGGTTTGTCGGGGTCGCTGATTATAGATCTGAAGTATTTTTTGTGACTGTGTAAATTTTCAAGATGGCCGCCATACAAAATTTTGTAGGTGAATCATGTATTTCATTGTAACTCGGGATTTATTGCAGGTCGGTTGGTAGTTTCTTTGGAAATATGGTAGGCATGTATTTGGACAATTTTTTTTTTCATTTATTAAAAATGGCGGCCGGGTGTCAAGTTGCTCTGATCCGGATCAAAATCGATATCTGATGGAAATCGGGGAAACTGATCATAGATATGATGATATTTTTTTGTGACTGCGTAAATTTTCAAGATGGCCGCCATACGAAAGTCACATTCGGCACGCAGGCTGCTTTAGCTGCCCGCGCAACCCGCATCCTACCAGGACACAGGCACGCGGGCTGCTTTAGCTGCCCGCGCACCCTGCGCCCTACCTGGACACCGGCACGTGGGCTGCTTTAGCTGCCCGCGCACCCCACACCCTACCTGGACACCAGCACGCAGGCTGCTCTAGCTGCCCGCGCACCCCGCGCCCTACCTGAACAGCGGCACGCGGGCTGCTTTAGCTGCCCGCGCACCCCGCGCCCTACCTGAACAGCGGCACGCGGGCTGCTTTAGCTGCCCGCGCACACCGCACCCTACCAGGACATCGGCACGCGGGCTGCTTTAATTGCCCGTGCACACCGCACCCTACCAGGACACCGGCACGCGGGCTGCTTTAGCTGCTCGCGCACACCGCATGTAACTGGCATATCGGCACGCGGGCTGCTTTAGCTGCCCGCGCACCACGTACCTCACCTGCACAACGGCACGCGGGCTGCTTTAGCTGCACAACGGCACGCGGGCTGCTTTAGCTGCCCGCGCACCCCGCACCTCACCAGCAATTTGACATGTTATAAAAACAAAATGGCGGATTCGAGATGGCGGCTAAAACTAATATTGCTCCGATCTGTTTTGAAATCGTAGACAAGAAGTTTTTGGTGAAGCTGATCATAAATTTTGGTTGATTTTAGGATTTTGTCAATTTTCAAGATGGCGGCTGATAAATACAAAACTTGCTCTGATTGGACTCAAAATTGACACCTGGGGGTTTCTTGAATTTCGGATTTCAGATTTGAGATTGATTTTGAAATTTTGTGATTTTTCAAGATGGCCGCCATACAAAAAGAACATGTTTAGGTCAGAACAGTATGTAATTAAAAAAACTTGCGCCGCCCAACAAAACACCGCAGGCACAACGACCGCGGGCTGCTTTAGCAGCCCGCGCACTACGCAACCACTAGTTCTATATATATATAGCTGGAAACCCACTCACTCACTCACTCACTCACTGACTGACATAATTGTTCTCCCAGAAGGAGGGTCGGGGGGTAAAAGTCGTGTATTGGAAAAGTGTGGAGGTGGTTTTGGTGAGTATGGGAAAATTCCGAAATCTTGGAAAACTGCTCCTCATCATGGAGTGACCCTGCGGCCTGGCTAAACTATAAGAGGTAGGGGGGTGGATCTAAAACTAATTTTTGAGCACACCCTGGGCAATTTCAGATTTTCGTGTAAAAAATCCAAAATGGCGGAAAACAAGATGGCTGCCATACAAAATATAAAGTTGAATATCTCGGAAACGGTTAGAGATAGAGTGGGGGTGTTCGACCAAATGTCATAGAGGGCGGTGGAGGTCAAGTGCTGGTAGTCATGAAAATCCAAGATGGCGGATCCAAAATGGCGGCCGAAAAAAAAGTTGCTCTGATCGGGATGAAATTTTGCATGCCGGTGGTCCTCGGGGAGCTTATTTGATATTTATTGTTTGTTTTTTGTTTTTTTCATTTTTCAAGATGGCCGCCATACAAGGGTATTTTGTATGGGGAGCTTTTTTTGGCTCTGGCGTGGAAACGGTGTCCCCGAGGTGGGGGGTCGTCATACTATGTATTGTTCTACTCCGGGGTAGGCAACTTTTGGTATATGTCAAAATTCAAAATGGCGGAATCAAAATGGCGGCCGGGAGTCAATTTGCTCCGATCTGGCTCAAAATTGATATCTGGGGGTTTTCGGGGTCAATGATTTTATTTTGGTGGTTTGTTTTGTGACTCTACCATTTTTCAAGATGGCCGCCATACAAAATTTTGTAGGTAAATCATGAACTTCATTGTATCTCGGAATTTAGTGCAGGTAGGTTGGTAGTTTCTTTGGAAATGTGGTAGGTATGTATTAGGACAAAAATTGTGTTCGTCTAAAATCCAATATGGCGTATCCAAGATGGCGGCCGGGAGTCAATTTGCTCCGATCCGTCTCCAAATCGATGTCTGGCGGTTTTTGGGTTCATTGAATTTATTTTTATGGTTTATTTTGTGTTTTTGTCATTTTTCAAGATGGCCGCCATACAAAATTTTGTAGGTGAATCATGTATTTCATTGTAACTCGGGATTTATTGCAGGTCGGTTGGTAGTTTCTTTGGAAGTATTGTAGGTAGAACGAAAAATTGTGTTCGTCAAAATTCCAATATGTCCGATCCAAGATGGCGGCCGGATGTCAAGTTGCTCCGATCCGGATCAAAATCGATATCTGGGTGTTGTCGGGGTCGCTGATTGTAGATCTGAAGTTTTTTTGTGACTTCGTGAATTTTCAAGATGGCCGCCATACAAAAGTCACATCCGGCTCCTCACTTCACTGGCAAATCGGCACGCAGGCTGCTTTAGCTGGCCGCGCACCCCGCACCTTACCAGGAAACCTCACCAGTAATTTGACATGTTATAAAAAACAAAATGGCGGCTAACACTAATCTTGCTCCGATCTGGCTTGAAATCGTAGACAAGGGATTTTTGGGGTATCTGATCATAGATTTTGGTTGATTTTTGGATTTCAAGAAATTTCAAGATGGGGGCTGATAGAAAAAGAACTTGCTTAGATTGGACTCAAAATTTACATCTGAGGGATTTTTGGGATATTGACGTCAAATATTAAGTAATTTTTCAGATACCAAGCATTTTTAAGATGGCCACCATACAAAAGTCACATCCAGCACGCGGGCTGCTTTAGCTGCCCGCGCACCCTGCACCCTACCTGGCCACCGGCACGCGGGCTGCTTTAGCTGCCCGCGCACCCCGCGCCCTACTTGGACACCGGCTCGCGGGCTGCTTTAGCTGCCCGCGCACCCCGCGCCCTACCTAGACACCGGCTCGCGGGCTGCTTTAGCTGCCCGCGCACCACGCACCTCACCTGCACACCGGCACGCGGGCTGCTTTAGCTGCTCGCGCACCACCCACCTCACCAGCAATTTTGATATGTCATAGTAAAACAAAATGGCGAATTTAAGATGGCGGCTAAAACTTATCTTGCTCCGATCTGACTAGAAATCGTAACTTACGGGTTTTAGGGGTAGCACATCAGAAATTTTTGGTTGATTTTTGGACTTTGAGAAATTGCAAGATGGCGGCTGATAAAAACAAAACTTGCTGTGATTGGACTCAAAATTGACATCTGGGGGTGTTTTTGGTTTCTGATTTCAGGTTTGAGATTGTTTTTAACTATTTGTGATTTTTCAAGATGGCCGCCATACAAAATCAAATTGAAAGGGCCCGAATCAAATTATAATTAAAGACTTGCGCCGCCCAACAAAACACCGCAGGCACAACGACCGCGGGCTGCTTTAGCAGCCCGCGCACTACGCAACCACTAGTTACTATATATATAGCTGGAAACCCACTCACTCACTCACTCACTCACTGACTGACATAATTGTTCTCCCAGAAGGAGGGTCGGGGGGTGAAAGTCGTGTATGGAAAAAGTGTGGAGGTGGTTTTGGTGAGTATGGGAAAATTCCGAAATCTTGGAAAATTGCTCCTCATCATGGAGTGACCCTGCGGCCTGGCTAAACTAAAAGAGGTAGGGGGTAGGATCTCAAACTAATTTTGGAGCACACCCTGGGCAATTTCAGACTTTTGTGTAAAAAATCCAAAATGGCGGAAAACAAGATGGCTGCCATACAAAATAAAAAGTTGAATATCTCGGAAACGGTTAGAGATAGAGTGGGGGTGTTCGACCAAATGTCATAGAGGGCGGTGGGGGTCAAGTGCCAGTGGTCACGAAAATCCAAGATGGCGGATCCAAAATGGCGGCCGAAAAAAAAGTTGCTCTGATCAGGATGAAATTTTGCATGCGGGTGGTCCTCGGGGAGCTTATTTCAAATTTTTTGGTTGTTTTTTGTTTTTTTCATTTTTCAAGATGGCCTCCATACAAGGGTATTTTGTATGGGGAGCTATTTTTGGCTCTGGCGTGGAAACGGTGTCTCCGAGGTGGGGGTCGCCATACTATGTATTGTTCTACTCCGGAGTTGGCAACTTTTGGTATATGTCAAAATTCAAAATGGCGGAATCAAAATGGCGGCCGGGAGGCAATTTGCTCCGATCCGGCTAAAAATCGATATCTGGGGGTTTTTGGGGTCAATGATTTTATTTTGATAGTTTTTTTTGTGACTCTGCCATTTTTAAAGATGGCCGCCCTACAAAATGTTACAGGTAAATCATGTATATCATTGTATCGCGGTATTTATTGCAGATAGGTCGGTAGTTTCATTGGAAATGTGGTAGGTATGTATTAGGACAAAAAATTGTGTTTGTCAAAAATCCAATATGGCGGATCCAAGATGGCGGCCGGGTGTCAAGTTGCTCTGATCCTGCTCAAAATCGATATCTGGGGTTTTTCGGGATCAGTGTTTTTAATTTTCTGGTTTGTTTTGTGATTTGGCCATTTTTCAAGATGGCCGCCATACAAAATTTTGTAGGTGAATTATGTATTTGATTTTATCGCGGAATTAATTGCAGGTAGGTTGATAGTTTCTTTGGAAATATGGTAGGTATGTATAAGGACAAAAAATTGTGTTCGTTTAAAATACAATATGGCGGATCCAAGATGGCGGCCGGGTGTCAAGTGGCTCTGATCCGGTTGAAAATCGATATCTGGTGGTTGTCGGGGTGGCTGATTATAGATCTAAAGTTTTTTTGGTGACTTCGTGGATTTCAAGATGGCCGCAATACAAAAGTCACATGCGGCACGCGGGATGCTTTCGCTGCCCGCGCCCCCCCGCACCCCTCCTGCACACCGGCTCGCGGGCTGCTTTAGCTGCCCGCGCACCTCGCACCCCACCCGCACACCGGCTCGCGGGCTGCTGTAGCTGCCCGCGCACCCCGCACCCCACCTGCACACCGGCTCGCGGGCTGCTTTAGCTGCCCGCGCACCCCGCACCCCACCCGCACAACGGCTCGCGGGCTGCTTTAGCTGCCCGCGCACCCCGCACCCCACCCGCACACCGGCTCGCGGGCTGCTTTAGCTGCCCGCGCACCTCGCACCCTACCCGCACACCGGCTCGCAGGCTGCTTTAGCTGCCCGCGCACCACGCACCCCACCCGCACACCGGCTCGCGGGCTGCTTTAGCTGCCCGCGCACCCCGCACCTCACCAGCAATTTTACATGTTATAAAAACAAAATGGCGGCTAACACTAATCTTGCCTCGATCTGGCTTGAAATCGTAGACAAGCAATTTTTATGGTAGCTGATCATAGATTTAGGTTGATTTTTGGATTTCGAGAATTTTCAAGATGGCGGTTGATAGAAAAAAATACTTGCTCTGATTGGACTCAAAATTGACATCTGAGGGTTTTTTGTAATACTGACTTCAAATATTAAGTTGATTTTTAGATTTCAAGTATTTTCAAGATGGCCGCTATACAAAATAAATTTGTTTAGGCCAGAACTATATTAAATTAAATTAAATACTTGCGCCGCCCAACAAAACACCGCAGGCACAACGACCGCGGGCTGCTTTAGCAGCCCGCGCACTACGCAACCACTATTACTATATATATAGCTGGAAACCCACTCACTCACTCACTCACTCACTGACTGACATAATTGTTCTCCCAGAAGGAGGGTCGGGGGGTGAAAGTCGTGTATGGAAAAAGTGTGGAGGTGGTTTTGGTGAGTATGGGAAAATTCCGAAATCTTGGAAAATTGCTCCTCATCATGGAGTGACCCTGCGGCCTGGCTAAACTAAAAGAGGTAGGGGGTAGGATCTCAAACTAATTTTGGAGCACACCCTGGGCAATTTCAGACTTTTGTGTAAAAAATCCAAAATGGCGGAAAACAAGATGGCTGCCATACAAAATAAAAAGTTGAATATCTCGGAAACGGTTAGAGATAGAGGGGGGCTGTTCGACCAAATGTCATAGAGGGCGGTGGGGGTCAAGTGCCAGTGGTCACGAAAATCCAAGATGGCGGATCCAAAATGGCGGCCGAAAAAAAAGTTGCTCTGATCGGGATGCAATTTTGCATGCGTGTAGCCCTCGGGGAGCTTATTTGATATTTTAGGTTCGTTTTTTGAATTTTTCATTTTTCAAGATGGCCGCCATACAAGGGTATTTTGTATGGGGAGCTTTTTTTGGCTCTGGCGCGGAAACGGTGTCCCCGAGGTGGGGGGGTCGTCATACTTTGTATTGTTCCTCTCTGGAGTAGGCATGTTTTGGTAAATGTCAAAATCCAATATGGCGGATTCAAGATGGCGGCCGGGAGTCAATTTGCTCCGATCCGGCTCAAAATCGATATCTGGGGGTTTTCGGGGTCAGTGTTTTTATTTTTCTGGTTTGTTTTGTGATTCGGACACTTTTCAACATGGCCGCAATACAAAATGTTACAGGTGAATAATGTATTTCATTGTATCGTGGAATTTTTTGCAGGTGGGTTGGTAAATTCTTAGAAAATATGGTAGGTATGTATGATGACAAAAAATTGTGTTCGTCAAAAATCCAATATGGCGGATCAAAGATGGCGGCCGGGAGTCAATTTGCTCCGATCCGTCTCAAAATTGATATCTGGAGGTTATCGGGTTCAAGACATTTATTTTTATGGTTTGTTTTGTGTTTTTGTCATTTTTCAAGATGGCCGCCATACAACATTTTGTAGGTAAATCATGTATTTCATTGTATCGCGGACATTTTTGCTGGTAGGTTGGTAGTTTCTTAGGAAATATAGTAGGTATGTATTAGGACAAAAAATTGTGTTTGTCAAAAATTCAATATGGCGGATCCCAGATGGCGGCCGGGTGTCAAGTTGCTCTGATCCGGCTGAAAATCGATATCTGGTGGTTGTCGGGGTCGCTGATTATAAATCTAAAGTTTTTTTGGTGACTTCGTGGATTTTCAAGATGGCCGCCATACAAAAGTCACATGCGGCACGCGAGATGCTTTAGCTGCCCGCGCACCCCGCACCCCACCCGCACACCGGCTCGCGGGCTGCTTTAGCTGCCCGCGCACCTCGCACCCCACCCGCACACCAGCTCGCGGGCTGCTTTAGCTGCCCACGCACACCGCACCTTACCAGGACACCGGCACGCGGGCTGCTTTAGCTGTCCGCGCACCCCGTACCTCACCAGCAATTTGACATGTTATAAAAAACAAAATGGCGCCTAAAACTTATCTTGCTCCGATTTGACTTGAAATAGTAGACAAGAAGTTTTTGGGGTGGCTGATCATATATTTTGGTTGATTTTTGGATTTTGAAAATTATCAAGATGGCGGCTGATAAAAACAAAGCTTGATCTGATTGGACTCAAAATTGACATCTGGCGGTTTTTTGGGATACTTACTTTAGATATTTGGTTGTTTTGTAGATTCTAATAATTTTCAAGATGGCCGCCATACAAAATCAAATTGAAAGGGCGCAAATTAAATTATAATTACAGACTTGCGCCGCCTAATCAAAATCAACAGCCCAACAAACCACCGCGGGCTGCTTTAGCTGCCCGCGCACCCCGCATCCTACCCGCACACCGGCACGCGGGCTGCTTTAGCTGCCCGCGCACGCCGCACCTTACCTGGACACCGGCACGCGGGCTGCTTTAGCTGCCCGCGCACCACAAACCTCACCAGCTATTTTGACATGTCATAAAAAATCAAAATGGTGGATTCAAGATGGCGGCTAAAACTAATCTTGCTGCGATCTGACTAGAAATCGTTACTAACGGGTTTTATGGGTTACTGATCATAGGTTTTGCTGATTTTAGGATATTCAGAATTTTCAAGATGGCGGCTGTTAAAAACAAAAGTTGCTCTGATTGCACTCAAAATTGACACCTGGGGGGTTTCTTGAATTTCGGATTTCAGGTTTGAGATTGATTTTGAAATTTTGTGATTTTTCAAGATGGCCGCCATACAAAAAGAACATGTTTAGTTCAGAACAGTATGTAATTAAAAAATCTTGCGCCGCCCAACAAAACACCGCAGGCACAACGACCGCGGGCTGCTTTAGCAGCCCGCGCACTACGCAACCACTAGTTACTATATATATAGCTGGAAACCCACTCACTCACTCACTCACTGACTGACATAATTGTTCTCCCAGAAGGAGGGTCGGGGGGTGAAAGTCGTGTATGGGAAAAGTGTGGAGGTGGTTTTGGTGAGTATGGGAAAATTCCGAAATCTTGGAAAACTGCTCCTCATCATGGAGTGACCCTGCGGCCTGGCTAAACTATAAGAGGTAGGGGGGTGGATCTCAAACTAATTTTGGAGCACACCCTGGGCAGTTTCAGATTTTGGTGAAAAAAATCCAAAATGGCTGAAAACAAGATGGCCGCCATACAAAATATAAAGTTGAATATCTCGCAAACGGTTAGAGATAGAGGGGGGGTGTTCGACCAAATGTCATAGAGGGCGGTGGGGGTCAAGTGCCGGTGGTCACGAAAATCCAAGATGGCGGATCCAAAATGGCGGCGGAAAAAAAAGTTGCTCGGATCGGGATGAAATTTTGCATGCGGATGGTCCTCTGGGAGCTGTTCTGATAATTTTGGTTTGTTTTTTGATTTTTCCATTTTTCAAGATGGCCGCCATACAAGGGTATTTTGTATGGGGAGATTATTTTGGCCCTGGCGCGGAAACGGTGTCCCCGAGGTGGGGGGTCGCCATACTTTGTATTGTTCCTCTCCGGGGTAGGCATGTTTTGGTAAATGTCAAAATCCAATATGGCGGATTCAAGATGGCGGCCGGGAGTCAATTTGCTCCGATCCGGCTCAAAATCGATATCTGGGGGTTTCCGGGGCCAATGATTTTATTTTGGTGGTTTATTTTGTGACTCTGCCATTTTTCAAGATGGCCGCCATACAAAATTTTGTAGGTAAATCATGTATTTCGTTGTATCGCGGAATTGATTGCAGGTAGGTTGGTAGTTTCTTTGGAAATACGGTAGGTATTTATGAGGACAAAAAATTGTGTTCTTTTAAAAATCAATATGGCGGATACAAGATGGCGGCCGGAAGTCAATTTGCTCCGATCCGGCTCAAAATCGATATCTGGGGGTTTCCGGGGTCAGTGTTTTTATTTTTGAGGTTTGTTTTGTGACTGTACCATTTTTCAAGATGGCCGCCATACAAAATTTTGTAGGTGAATCATGTATTTCATTGTAACTCGGGATTTATTGCAGGTCGGTTGGTAGTTTCTTTGGAAATATGGTGGGCATGTATTTGGACATTTTTTTTTTCATTTATTAAAAATGGCGGCCGGGTGTCAAGTTGCTCTGATCCGGATCAAAATCGATATCTGGGGGATATCGGGGTAACTGATTATAGATATGATTATTTTTTGTGACTGCGTGAATTTTCAAGATGGCCGCCATACAAAAGTCACATCCGGCACGCGGGCTGCTTTAGCTGCCCGCGCACCCCGCACCCTACCAGGACACAGGCACGCGTGCTGCTTTAGCTGCCCGCGCTCCCGCGCCCTACCTGGACACCGGCACGCGGGCTGCTTTAGCTGCCCGCGCACCCCGCACCCTACCAGGACACAGGCACGCGGGCTGCTTTAGCTGCCTGCGCTCCCGCGCCCTACCTGGACACCGGCACGCGGGCTGCTTTAGCTGCCCGCGCACCCGCGCCCTACGTGGACACCGGCACGCGGGCTGCTTTAGCTGCCCACGCACCCGCGCCCTACCTGGACACCGGCACGCGGGCTGCTTTAGCTGCCCGCGCACCACGTACCTCACCTGCACACCGGCACGCGGGCTGCTTTAGCTGCCCGCGCACCACGTACCTCACCTGCACACCGGCACGCGGGCTGCTTTAGCTGCCCGCGCACCACGTACCTCACCTGCACACCGGCACGCGGGCTGCTTTAGCTGCCAGCGCACCACGTACCTCACCTGCACACCGGCACGTGGGCTTCTTTAGCTGTCCGCGCACCCCGCACCTCACCAGCAATTTGACATGTTATAAAAACAAAATGGCGGCTAACACTAATCTTGCCTCGATTTGGCTTGAAATCGTAGACAAGCAATTTTTAGGGTAGCTGATCATAGATTTAGGTTGATTTTAGAATTTCGAGAATTTTTAAGATGGCGGCTGATAGAAAAAATACTTTCTCAGATTGGACTCAAAATTGACATCTGAGGGTTTTTTGGAATACTGACCTCAAATATTAAGTTGACTTTTAGATTTCAAGTATTTCAAGATGGCCGCCATATAAAATAAATAAATTTGTTTAGGGAAAAACTATAAATTAAATACTTGCGCCGCTCAACAAAACACCGCAGGCAAAACGACCGCGGGCTGCTTTAGCAGCCCGCGCACTACGCAACCACTAGTCTATATATATAAAGCTGCAGACCCACTGACTCACTGACTCACTGACAGAATTGTTCTCCCAGAAGGAGGTTCGGGGGGTGAAAGTCGTGTATGGGAAAAGTGTGGAGGTGTTTTTGGTGAGTATGGGAAAATTCCGAAATCTTGAAAAACTGCTCCTCATCGTAGAGTGACCCTACGGCCTGGCTAAACTATAAGAGGTAGGGGGGTGGTTCTCAAACTAATATTGGAGCACACCTTGGGCAATTTCAGATTTTGGTGAAAAAAATCCAAAATGGCGGAAAACAAGATGGCTGCCATACAAAATAAAAAGTTGAATATCTCGGAAACGGTTGGAGATAGAGTAGGAGTGCTCGAAGAAATGTCATAGAGGGCGTTGGGGGTCAAATGCCGATGGTCACGAAAATCCAAGATGGCGGATCCAAAATGGCGGCTGAAAAAAAAGTTGCTCTGATCGGGATGAAATTTTGCATGCAGGTGGTCCTCGGGAAGCTTATTTGATATTTTTGGTTCGTTTTTTGTTTTTTTCATTTTTCAAGATGGCCGCCATACAAGGGTATTTTGTATGGGGAGCTTTTTTTGGCTCTGGCGCGGAAACGGTGTCCCCGAGCTGGGGGGTCGCCATACTTTGTATTGTTCCTTTCCAGGGTAGGCAACTTTTGGCATATTTCAAAATCCAATATGGCGGATTCAAGATGGCGGCCGGGAGTCAATTTGCTCCGTTCCGGCTCAAAATCGATATCTGGGGGTTTTCGGGGTCAGTGTTTTTATTTTTTTGGTTTGTTTTGTGATTTGGCCATTTTTCAAGATGGCCGCCATACAAAATGTTAAGGGTGAATCATGTATTTCATTGTATCGCGGTATTTATTGCAGGTAGGTTGGTAGTTTCTTTGGAAATATGGTAGGTACGCAAATAGCATGATCCGTAATAACTACATGACAAACCAATCCAATTGCAGACACAGGATAGTTTATAAAAAAGTGATCATAGCACTTTGACTCTCTAGTAGGAGCACTTATTGCAGGCAAGAGTTTATGACTTGAAAGCAGATCCACGTAATCCGAGCATTGAGTTGATAGAGGTTCCGCGCAAATATCAAGGTTAATGTCTCCCGTCAATATAACTTTTTTATTACCAGCAGAAGTTAAAATTTGGTCCAGAGAAGCCAAAACTCAGTACACTTGAATGAGGGTGAACGGTATATGCCCAACAAGATTATGTCACCATCAATGTCCAACTGGAGGCAGTTACAGTCGACAAAAGATGGTTCACTGACGGACGGACACAAATTTGCCTTCACATAAGCAGTGACCCCGCCGTTTTGATTTATGAATTTAGTAGTACGGAATGCATTGTAGCCTGGTAATAATGGCAAAATCAAGTCATCACTCAGCCAACATTCTGTAAGTATGATAACATCCAGATCTATATTCAGTCTTTTCAAAGCCACAAGGAAGCTATTGAATTTACGATTAATACTTCGAATATTCAAGATCAGGCATTCAAAGTCATGATTTGCAGTCAGAATGACTGAGTTTTAAAACTTTAAATCGTTATAAATCTTAAACGGTTGTTAAAACTATGTTAAAACACTCGAATTGATTTTCAAATATCTATTCAAAAATACTTTTCAAATACTCGTCATAGTTCGTCGATTTTTATTTTTCCATTTTCACAAAATAGTGTCTAACTGGCGCCATATTAATTTTTTGAGAAAATCGTCTTCAGTGACATTCGCGTGGCTAAGATAAATTGATTGACGTAAGAATCATTAAAATCGGCCCACGCGTTTGGTCTCTAGAGCGCCACAGAGGATCAAACATACATACATATATATAATTACGTCTTTATCCCAAATGGGGTAGGCAGAGCGTAAACAACCAAAGAAAACGTCGTTCCGCCACGTCTGACAAGTTTTGAAGGCTATTTTAGACTGAAATGTGTATCGCTATAGTGACAGGTTGTCAGCCTATCGCCTAAATTGCAATACACTGAAAGCCTCGAATCCCTTAGCTGGTTTTTACAGCATACCCGGGAGGAGATGCAGCTGGCCCATTCTATGTTATTCTATCACTCCCAGTCCAGCATGGAAGCAAACACATTACCCTCTTTTGCGTTGCGCAGTTTGGGCCACTGTGGCAATGCCAGCAGCCGGTTGACATTCTCGCAGGCGTCACAGCAGTCTTCTAGCGTGATTCTGCTTACTTCAGGCCCATCTGAGGATGCCTTCAATGTCACACCTTCAATTCACTTTCAACTTACCTTTAAAGTCAGTCTGGCATTTGCCGGCATGGTTATCTTAGTTGGCTCGATGTTGAACTCTTTGGGCCACTGTGGCAATGCCAGCAGCCGGTTGACATTCTCGCAGGCGTCACAGTCTTCCAATGTGATGCTGCTCACTTCGGGCCCGTCGGAGGATATCTTCAGAGTTGCGTCTACGTTCACCTCGGACTCGTTTATCACGTCCACAAGTAATGTTTTTGGTACGCCTGGAAACATGTAGGATATTGTAATATGCCATGCACCTTAGTTAAGAACACAACCTACTTTATTCTTCTTAAAATTATAAAAAGCTAAACACTGAATAGCAATACTACTGCAATACTACTTACCCACATTGACGTTTCCAAAATCCAGGCATGGTACACTAAAGATCAATGTAGGGTATATTACTGTGCCTCTGCAAATGAATAATCAATATTTAAAAATCGGCCAGGTACATGCTGGAATTATTACCAATAAATAATGTCTTATGTCATTATTATTCTGCAGACACTATCGTATCCATTATCATCTCCCTAGCCTTATGCCGTATCTCACGGGATCGGCTACCTAATCTAGAGGATTGAACGAGGGTACTGGATTTTACACAGCGATTGCCATCTGACCTCCGCAACCCAGAAGGGAAATCAGACCCAATCCTAGATTAGGTCAGACTTTTCAAGCAGCCAATGCTTAGCATTAACCTCTGACATGGCTTAACGACTAATATCTACGGTATTAAACGATATTAACCGGGACTAACGGTAAGCCGCTAAGGCGTGCCTTCCGAAGCACGGAAAAAGCACCGAACAAACACGTCACTGTCGTGTCTATTGTATTATAATAATGGTCTTATCTTACATCAATATCATACTTATTCTTCTTGTCGTGTGGGTTTTTGACTTCTACAGATGGTCCCATAATTTCCTAAGTATCATATCGTAGCCTCGTAGTATTTTGCTACGGCGTAGCAGAGGTCACAAAAATACCATTAGTAACAGGATTATGTCGTATTCATACTTTAAATACAGCTTCCGCACAATTTCCGTATCTCTAATGACAAAGTTGAGCTCTTCGAAGTAGGGTCCTTGGTTGGAGTTGAGGAAGGAGACGACGAAAGCCTCCTTGTCCCCCGGCTGCAGGCAATACTTGTCTGGAGTGACGCTGATCACGCTACCGAATAAAGGAGCTACTTCTCTATGTTCTATCACTCCGTTTATGTGCCCTAGAAAATTTATTTTTACTGTTTATTACTAGATATTTTTTTCTTTATATTTATTTACAACAGTTTTCACAACATATCTGACAACACCAGGTGTGATTTAAAACATGACTACAGTTTTTTAACCCGGGGCTTCGTCAAGTGATACGTAATTATTACCCGAGTAGTTACTTATTACGATTTGTTGTTACTTTTTTTCATATCAAACAGTGGCCCGAGTCTTTGATATACAATTATTTTTACCTTTATTGATGGCAACAATTTCATATCGGTAGGTCTTGTTAATATAGACGTTGTCCATATCCAAGTTTTCTACATGCAAGTGAATGTTCGGAGGTAGAGATGTGCCTTGCATTGTCAGTGGTACCCGGTCGGATATCCCGTCAATATCCAGAAAAGCAACCGCCACAAAATCTCCTATTTCTTTTGGAGAGAATGTAATTGTTATTGTTGTCGTCTCATTGGGCCATAGTTGTCCTTCCTGAAATTCAATTCTTTAATTAATTTAGCTTACGGACCTTCGATTTTTAAATTCGATCCAGTAGTTTATAAGTTTATTCATGACAAGCAAACAAATACATATTTTTTTTTTGTTTGCTTCTTTCTATACGAAGCTTCTACAACGCTCATAGAAAATGATAGAAATATGAGGCTTTGTCACAACAATACTATGAATTTAGATCAATTGAGCCTTTCTACTCTTAGTTGTACTAATAAGTTTGGTAAGAAACACTAACAATAGGCCTTATGGAGAAGTTCATGTCATTGAAAAGCAAGTTGTGGTCAATAACCAGCGACTCCATCTCATCAGAGAAGATCCTGATGTAGTCCCGCATGTGTTCAGTGCTGCTTATCACTTCATAATGCTCCAGCTTCTGGGATTTGTTCATTTCTCTATTCGCTAGGTTATAGAATATCGAACCCAGTTTTAATTTGTCATCGAAATCTGTAAAGAAATATTTGAAGATGAAACGCACAGACATAGATATGAAATGAGTAATTTTGCTGAAAATGATCATCTAATTATTTGTAAAGGCGGTAAAGTATTAATATTTGGATTGAAAAATGTCGTCAAGCTGCAACCAAACTGACTAAAGTTTAACTATTCTTTTTTTTTTAAGAATCGGATTTTGCGCTAAACGATTTCCGGCACTGAGAAAACTATGCCTAAACCATTTAAATACCGCCCAACTCTTCCTGTAAAATACCAAACATCGCCAAGATCTAATCAGCAACCAGCATCATTTAAACAAATACTCGCATTTAAATACATGTATGGAAAAACGCAATAGAAAAACAACGTGTGCATATATTACCGTTATATATAGAGTCGTTTTTCATACACATGTATGAGATGGCATGGTCGGATTTGTTAGTGATCTTCAGTGGTTGTTCCCGCACCATCGTGTTGTACGTGTCCAGGAATCGAACCACCGCTTTCTCCAGTTCTATGTTCACTGTATGCGTAGTACCGATTAGTTTTATTGCAAAAACTTCATCTGAAATTATAAATAAAGATCGCTGAAATGTACTCTCCCTATTCAATGTGTAGTTATTTTATAGTTATACTCTTTATATATATTTACGTCGGGAAAAGATGCCTTGACCTCCCTGACTATGGCCCTAGATCACGCGCCAGACCTAAAAAGCGCTGGCTAGATGTCATGAAAGCGCATATGGAAGAGAACGATCTCGAAGACCGGATAAAGTGGGGTGCACAAAGACGGAAAGCGTACCCCAACATAAGGCCGAGAAAACGCTAGGCAGAAGAAGATACTCCTTATATTATGATTTTACCTGTTTCCAAATTGACGATCATCTTGCCCAACAATTGCCCTAAATGCATTGATTTAAATGTAACTCTTGTATCCGTAGATTCATTAGGGCGCAGGTTATGATGAAAATTTGGTGTTACACCAAAAGGGCTGAAAGAAGATAAGACTTTGATACTTTATCCAGTCAGTTTATTATTTTAATATGAGTTGCGGTGTGAGTTTCTGGTACGCTGGCTCTTACAACCGATATCACTACATAGTATAAAACAAAGTCGCTTTCTCTCTCCCTATATCCCTATGTATGCATAAATCTTTAAAACTACGCAACAGATTTTGATGCGGTTTCTTTAAATGAATAGAGTGATAATGTTGTGGAGAAACACTGATTATTTCCGTGCGAAGCCGGGTCGGGTCGCTAGATAAGTTAATAATTAATGACAACAGCGTCGACAGCTTACCATTTTGCAGTAATCGTATAACTTGCTGCTATACTACAGAGATTCCGTATGTATACATGAGCGTATGTTTCAACCTTCAATGGGGTAGGTGGTATGATAACTTCATCCGGAAAATCAAAGATTGGACGGGGGCCCATGCCTACAAATAGACGAAATAAAATGTTACTGTATTATAACTTATGAATAATGAAGCGCACTACAAATCGATGATTGTTAAATATTAAAGTAATCAATGAATTCAAAAACTAAAAAGTAAAGTCATCCATGTGATAGTTATAGGTACTTGGGTCTACACCACACTACATTAAAAAAATGAACAATGGAAATGATTTATTGATGACTTATGGCTAAATACCATGTTTCGCTAGACCTCTTCGTCCGTCGGTGTCGTGCTACTACTAAAGGACAATATCAATGAATAAGTATAACTTTATTATTATTACTTTACTTATTATTTGACAACCAAGACGAATATGTCAAACTTCCGAAGGCCGTGTTGCTCTATGCAAACTACAGTAGTGAAAGATGTGGCAAGTATAGTACATACATACATATAATCACGCCTTTATCTCTAATGGGATAGACAGAGCGTAAACGACCTACACAAAGGTCGTTCCGCCACGTCTGACAAAGTTTCGAGGGTTATTTAAGATAGATTTGTATATTGCTGAAGTGACAGGTTGTCAGCCCATCGCCTAAATTGCAATATACAGAAACCCTCGGATCCCTTAGGCATTTTTTACAGCATGTCCGGCATTCAATGCAGCTAGCACATTCTATGTTTTTCTCTCGCTCCCAGTCCAGCATGGAAGTATAGTATTAGAGTTAATTATACCTATAAGCAGTAGCGTATATGTTTGTTTATCCGTGGAGAAAGTGACTTCGTGGGCATAGTCCTCGTATCTTGTTGGCATGAAAGTGAGTGCGAAAGACACGCTGATACCAGGAGCTAAGCGTGACAACAACTCTCCGCCGCTCAGTTTAATGAAGAAGTTCGAGGACTCTTTAAATATCATGTTCAGGTACGCAGGTGTCTAAAAAAGTTGTTTATTTGAAAAAGACAAATTATTTTTCAGCCCCTAAATAGCTTCAGTTTCGGTAAGATATTTTAGAGCTTTGGGTACACAAATGAATTAAATACAGGGTGGCTACTTAAGAGGTATACAACTTTATTTTGCTTCAGTTTATTTTTAGACCCGATTTTCACAGCTGTTTCGTATCAGATAGCATGTCAAGAAAAGGCAAATTTGTTTTGGATAGTTTTTGGCTCTAAAAAGGTGATTTTATTATTTTAAAAATACTTGAAGTTTTTTTTTCAAGACAATTGAGAAAATTGCGGCCATTACTTGGTAGACGTCACTTAAGTTTTGACTTTTTCAGTTCCCTAACCTAACCTTAATTAGGTTAATGCAGCTTAACTTAGGTAAAGTAAGGTTAGGTAAGCAAGAAAGGCAAAAGAATAATATACTACTATAGACTTATCATTAGCAAGAAAAGGTCGAAAAGATATTATTTTCGTAATTTTTAAGGTTGGTTCAAGTGGATAGTTTTCATAATATAAACACGTTTTTTTAGCCAAGAACTATCCACAATAAATGCGAAACTCATCTGCGAACAAAAAATATAGCCAAAAAAAAGTTGTATACCACTTAGTGGAAACTTGTAGTATTTTAACACTTAATTTTAAACTTTCGCGGTTGTTTTCACTATAACTATAAAACATTTTACGGGTTTCTTACCGCGATTTAAATTATTTGATGAGTTCCCGATATTGAGTTGAGTTTACCCGTGATCAGGGCGTTTGGAACAGCGCCGAAATATCGGGAACTCATCAAAAAATTTTAATCGCGGTAAGAAACCCGTAAAATGTCTTATAGTTACTGTAGTATTTTCTATAAATCCTCAAGATAAATTAATAGCCCAAATTGCGGAAATGATCATCACGTCACCATATTCTATTCTTCTTGAAGTACACATACATAACACATAAAATCACGCCTTTATCCCTTACGGGGTAGGCAGAGCGTTAAACGTCTCTTAAAAGGCGCTTCAGCCACGTCTGTCAAAAATTGAAGGCAATTTTAGATTGCAATTTGTATTGCTATAGCGACAGCGATTTATTTGAAATAACCCAAATAATAACGCAAGGGAACGAACGAGCTTACAAAATATACAGAATAATATTAATGTTCGTTTCGTTTAGAGTATTATAGGTTGATCTGATGGCTGATAACTTACTTGACTAATATTCTGAACTGTAAACTTTGCAACTATTTTATCATTCGCCTTATAGTTTTGAAATATTATAATTCTCGGCGTAAACTCTAGCACGGCTTTCATGTCTTTGCTATTGCTTGTCAAATTCGAAATTTCCATGCCGTTTAGTCTTTGTAACCTCTCCTGTGTAGTTAATTTCATTTCTTTTAAATACTCTGAAGGTTTAATCTGAAAATTAAATAAATTATCTTCTTATTTTATATACCCGTAAGTGTCCCACTGCTAAGCAAAGGCCTAATGATATTTAAAATAAATTATAATTTAATCATCATTCTATAACATACATACATATAATCACACCTTTATCCCTAATGGGGTAGGCAGAGCGTAAACAACCTAAACAAAGGTCGTTTCGCCACGTCTGACAAAGTTTTGAGGGTTATTTAAGATAGATTTGTTGGTATATTGCAGTAGTGACAGGTTGTCAGCCTATCGCCTAAATTACAATATACTGAAACCCTCGGATCCCGTAGCTGGTTTTTACAGCATGTTCGGGAGAAAATGTAGCTGGCACACTCTATATTTTCTCTTGCTCCCAGGTCAGCATGGAAGAAATATAACCTATAACCATAACCTGAATAAAAACCTTATCTAAACAAACCATGCTTTATTTATACTTGGGACAGTGACTCTTGCTATGACAAAATACTTTATTTATTTAAAACATTGTATATACAGCTAACAAGTCTATCTATAGTTAGTACTAATTGGTGTAGCCGTTCTAAGCCTACTTAGTAATAATTAATATTCCAACAGCTAATCTTGTGTGATTGGATTACTCGATAAATGCATACCTCAGTATCTGACGGCATAATTTGTTTGTGTACCAAAAGATGGTACAACGACGATGTATAGTAACCATTTTGTTTATAGTCTCTCAATAATTCCATCTTGTAACCTTATTATTCGCAAATATACAAAATATATTTTAGAACAACAACACGACACAACATCATCACAACATTTGACATCATTACTGTTTACAAACTTTTCGTTGCTAAGCCTGATTTAAATTTGACATAAAAATAGCATTTTGGGGCCAGTAATTCTAACCTTCATCTTTTTGCATAAAGTATCTAATCTAACCGAAAAATAAAATTAAGTTCGCCTGAACCTGAACAGACTATAAATAAGAGTCAACAATTAAATAATATGAATAAACACATAGGAAATAACCCGAGTAAATTAATTTACAATAAAAAACATTCCGCAAAGTAATAGAGTCGAGTCGAGCGTGAGGGCGCTCGGAGTAGAGTGCGGAAATAGCAGAGCGTCGTAATTTTAGTAGAATCGGGGCAACGCGGCCGCGGACAGAAATAGAGGCGCCCGCGCACGCGTCTTCCCGCTGTCAATTTCGTCCGGATAGGGCGCGCGATTAGCAGCCACGAGCGCCGGCAGGTCCGGCAGACCGCGAATGTGCCGGCACCATCACCCAGGATCCTTAGTGCAGTGAAGTGTTCGATACCAACCCTAAACGGATGTTGCATAACCAGCCTCTTAGTCATTATGCAGTGTGAACACGTTTAGTCTGAAGTGCTACAAATTTGATATCTGGAACGAAGGAAGCTGAAGCCACAGGCAAGTAAGTACCCACTCAGATTATGCTAGATTTCCCATAGGTAGCAAACAATTTCTAACAGTACTACTTTTCTCAAGCAATTCTATGGTTTAGTGAGTTGCCAAATTGTACCAAATGCCAATGTTAGTCTATCAGGTAAAGACCGTAATTTACATAGCCCAAATAAACTTTCGATATTTTGGGATATGAGTAGCGGAATAAATGGGTCGGCGAGGCGTCAGCTAGACGGTAGCGCCCGCTATCCCGGTCACAGCTGCTGTTCGCACATTCTAATATCTATTTGTTATACTAATAAGTGAATTTATAAACTTTAACTAATGCAGTTCGCCTTTTTCAAATAGTAGTATCGCGTTCTGCAATAAAATCTTTGATCAGTATTATTCTGACTGTAGATAAATGAAACACGCAATAGGTAAGTATGTACAATTGATTACAAGTTGCACATCTCAAAATACTTATATTATTTTCTTGCGTGAAATATATTATATATTTTTTTACACAAAAGCGATCGACATGGCGATTACCAACAAGACTCTACATTCGCGGAAGATGTCGCGCGATCTTTGTTGACAGATGTGTTTATAGTTGCACTTGAGCGCACCTGTTACATATCAGTTCGAGCTGCGAAACATTCACACACCTACACATTTGATGCAAGCATTATACTGCTACATCATCATCTCCCTAGCCTTATCCCGTATCTCTCGAGGTCAGCTACCTAATCTAGGTGATTGAACGAGGGTACTAGTTTTTACACAGAGCGACTGCCATCTGACCTTCGTAACCTGGAAGGAAAACCAGACCCTATCCTAGATTAGGTCAGAGTTTTCAGGCCGCCAATGCTTAGCACTGGCCTCTGACATGACTTAACGACTAATATCTACGGTATTAAACGATATTAACCGGAACCAATGGCTTAACGTGCCTTCCGAAGCACGGAAAAAGCGCCGAATGATACAACTACATTAATAGTGTTTTTAGTTCTAAAATCGCCGGTAGATTACACTTACGTTACGTTTGATTAGCTCTCACGTTTCTGTTTACTGATTATGATTTAGAACAAAACGTTCTCTCTATATCCAAACACATTCAAAATAAAAGATTTGTTATACATTTCCAAGTGGCATATGTGCAATTGTGCAAGTGCATCCATAAATACTTTCGTAAGTGGCCAATAAAGTTTGCTTCAACCAATAAACATAATTTATATTCTTTCTAATTTATACCGATATGACTTATAGAAATAATTAATTAGGATTATTTTTATAATTAACATTTTACTAAAAATATTTGAATATTCATCTTGCGTAAAATATTTTCAACTTACACCTGTAATACCAAGAGTTGAAATTATATGAGGGCAATACTATCGTTTACATAGCAACATCCATACTACGACCTGAATATTATTATTTTTTCAGTCTTTTTATGGTGTTGAATTTTTTCATCTATTATTTAAAGCGCAAATCCATAATGTACTTCTGATAAATTCTAAATAACAATTAGAAAATGAATAATTTATTTCATTAAAAAAACTCTTGTTCTATTTTTCTCTACAAGATCAACACATTTACTACATGTTTCGAAGTAATGCTATGAAAGACTTCCTCAGTTGCTTATTTTATATGGATAACTTCTATGTTGATTAGAAATTGCGATTGTGGATCTGAGCAGACTATGTCACACCTACTGGAATGTAGTGAGAGCCCCAACACCTGTTCACTACAGGACCTGTATGATGCCACAAAAAATGCTGTCGCCGTGGCAGAGCACTGGTCTAAATATATTTGAACCATCGACACGACAGAAGAAGAACTTCTATGTTTTAAAATGACCTTATATTTATGACTCAAACGACCAAAATAATACGTACAATCGCACTATAAAACCTAACAGTTTCCAAATGTAAACATCCTCTCAAATTAAACTAAACCCTTAGAAAACTTCGTAACTGTGATATTTTTGACTCATTCAACTGATAATTATAGTAATTTATATCCTGAAATATGTGTATTGGGAAATATTAATACCAGTATAATAGCAGAACTTCCATACTGGACTGGGAGAGAAAGAAAAACATAGAATGTTCCAGTTGCCCTTCCTCCCGGGCATGCTGTATAAGTCAGCAAAAGGGATTCGAGGGTTACAGTGTATTGTAATTTAGGCGATGGGCTGACAACCTGTCACTACATCAATACACATTACAATCTAAAATTGCCCCCAATTTATGTCAGACGTGGCGAAAGCGCCTTTTAGGAGGCGTTTTACGCTCTGCCTACCCCGTAAGGGATAAAGGCGTGATTTTATGTATGTATATGTATGTATAATAGCAATTCGTCTATGTCATAAATCTACAAGAAGTTTTCCAACATCCTATATTCTGCCAAACATCACTTAAAAACTTTATATATCACTTCCCTGGCGCCGCTTTTTATTGTCTTGCGTATTAAAATAACAACGCACTGTTTCAAATAATATTTACACGTTTTTATCCTATACTGATTTATTCGAGAGGTTAGACGACACAGCGCGACAAAAAAAAACATAATATATGAACTGACATTGCCGCGCCGTGCCGCGCCGCGCCGCTCCGCTGCAGCTACAGTGTCGCTGCAGGTGCGGACTGCGGTACATCTCATACATTTTCATACAAAGAATCATTTGTCGCGCCACGCCGCTCCGTTTCAGCTTCGTCTGTAGGTCGGACTGACCTTTAGCTTTCATTCCTACATTTTCAGTAAACAAGACTTTACAAGTAAGTTGATATAGCTTTAGCGAAACCCTCTACACGCCTACGAATCGGATCACAGAATCGGATAATGTGTTGTGGTGTGATACATGAAACTATAAGGTCTTCCAACTCAGTTTTAGAATAAAGGTAAATACAGTTTCATGTCTTCTTATTAAAAAAAAAAACATTTCATAAATATATGATACGTGTTGGCAAATAATTTAAATTACTACTCTTAAACTACTATTTCATGATGTTGTCATATCTAATAGCTAAAACTTATTTTAGAACCAAGATCTTGTATTAAAGGCATGAAACTTTGTTTACCTTTCCTAAAACTGAGTTGGAAATACTTAAGGAGGTAAACCTGGAACAAATACTCCGAAGGGTAAGATAGTAGACAGACCTGACAGGAACCTGTATTCAGAGATTTTTGAAAATACGCTTGCCTTACCCGAGACTCGAACCGGCTTAAATCCGCATACGAAATGCTATTCAGAAAGCTCATTAATTTCATGTCGTTGTACCTAGAGAGATGCTGAAAGGCCGAGGGCGCGATACGCGCTACACGGGGCCACCGTCGCACCTGGCTCATCTACAACAGGCGCAAGCGCAGACCGGGACACCGTCACACCTGGCCCATCTGCAGCAGACGCAGGCGCAACCCGCGACACCGTCGCACCTGACCCGTCTGCAGCAGGCGCAAGCGCAGCCCCCGCGCACCCCGCAGCCCCTCCGCGCGCCCCTGGCCAAGCCTGAGCCCGACTACGAGGTGGTAGAGTTCCCTTCAGAACAATATGTGAATGCCAAGCTGCAGCCACCTCCGCCGCCGCCACCTAGACCTCCCACTGGTAAGTGCTGGCTTATAGCTACTGACTCTACTAGAAAAATCTTGAGCCCGTATTGATAAAAGGCACTTGAGACTGACAGCTAGTTTGAGTTCGTATCAGAAATGTCATTTGAGTACAATGCAGCCTGTCAAATCTGGACTTAATATTGCTCTCAATCTTGAGATCGCTTTATGAATACGAGCCCTACTTCATACCGCTCTTGTATTAGAGTCATTTTTTTTTACGCACATACCTAAGTACGTGGTTATAAGTAGACGATTGGTGTGCTCGTACTTAAAAGTTTCTGCCAATGTTTCAGAATAAAAAAAATGCAAGTTTCAGCTCCGATTTTGCAATCATAATAATGTAAAAGAGAGCGTCCATTGCTCCTGTCGATCAAGCGAACTACATATTTACGACTATTTTATTACGAACTCGAAACAGTTGTCGGTTCAACAAACGTTGCGATTCTGACAGATGAAACGAGTCGTTAACCCACAGCGACCCGTATATCGGTCAGTTGTAAATAGACGCCACGTAAACTTGTCTTTACATTTTGACGGCATGACTACATCCATCCATTACATCGGTTCCCGGACTATTTAGCGTTTCGAAATCACTGAAATTCCGGCTACGCAGATTTCACGGTACTATCCTGTAGTTTACACGTTTCTATACGTCGTTGATTGGTATCCTGAGGTAGCAGCTTTAATAGACTCCACTGGTCCACTCTACTAAGATCCAAAGTCAACAGACTGAAGAATGGAGGTGGTGTCGTTTTACAAACTGAAAAGAGCCATCAGCTCGGCATGATTATTGAGATCAACTATACCACGACACCTTACTTACTCACTACGCAGGTTCAGCGACTCAAGAGGATCTTGCGTCTGAACGCCGCTTTTTTTAACTGCTCGAATCAAAATTCGCATACGAAAGAGTATCATTCGGGTGCAATCGCCATACAATTTGGCTTGCGAATGTTAGTCTTTCGTATGCGAATTCGATTCCAGTAATTCAGAAATACGGCTCCAGGACTTTGACGCCTCCGTCACTCCAGCGGTATCTAAACATTCCTTTAACGTTAACAAGCAGATAACAAAGTGTGTAATTGTGTAGGTCATCCCGTAGAAGCAGTAGCGCCATGCGGCCTATGCGGCGGCGGCGGTGCGCGTGTTCGGTGCACAGAATGCGGGCGGAGGGCGCTGTGTGCGTCCTGTGATGACATGTACCACCGCCATCCCAAGCGGAGGAATCATCAGCGACAGGTACGTACGATACCAAACATAAATGTAGAGTCAAACAAATACAGGGTATAAAAAAAGTTCTGCGTTCCTTTAAACCACGTAATGTATTAGCGATATACAACACAATATGCACATTAAATTAAATTAATTAAAATATTTTATTTTTAAAACCAAAACAAATTACGCATCTGCGGCACAGCAAGCACGCACACTATGACGTTCGCCATAGGTACACTGCTTGTTTTGTTTATGTTTGATGAAATTAATAAAAAGTATATATGTATATATATTAAATGTGTGTATTGTGTTATACATTACGTGGTTTAAAGGAACGCAGTGTTTTTTTAACACCCTGTATAATGTATGCAATTTAAATAAAATAAAAAATAGAGGAGATAGAGTGTCTTCCTACTACGTACTATAATTATTAACGGAGGAACTGACAAAAGTTTCGATACTAAACGCGAGATTTAAGAGTCAGCTGTCAGATGTACTTATGTGATAGGTACGAATCAGTTTGTAGATATTGGATATAGATATTATATCTAGAGTATTTCGGTAAAATATGCACATTATTACTACCATTTCGATAAATTACAACATTATTCCAAAATAAGTCTGACACAATTATTTTCGAACCAATTTGGCAACTTAGTTAGACATAAATTGGAGATGCTTACGGTATCCTGTATCATAATCTTGGCAGAGCTCCAGTATACAACGTATTTTCGTGTCAAACAAAGAAGGGTAGCTTTTAACGCTAAATAGTTCTGAATCTACTATGTCTACTTTGCAGGCGCTAACATCGGCTCAAATACGTGAAGATCGTCCCCCGCTGCCTCCGAAAGTAGCCCCACCAGTACCTCCGCCCAGGCGGCACAAAGTGAGTCATACTTATAACGTCTTTGCTGGAAAATATGCAAATAAATTTTCTGAATTATTTACGGATGTATAATTTTACCATCATATTTATTTCTTCTCAGCTTACCGGAGATCGGTCGAGCGCGAGCCCTAGACCTCCATCTGTTGACCAGCAGCGTCGGGCCACCATCGGTCATTTATCAACCTTACCGGTCCAACGCACCCCGGCTCAAAACCACTCTAATCTAATCAACAACCACAACCAACAACCACCAGTCCCGGCGCACTTGCAGAATAAACTGGCACAACATGCGCCGTCTCCTCAAATGGGGAGTATGCCATACTTGTCCAATGTGCACCACGCTGGACCACAATTGGTTCAGCAACAGATGCAGCAAATGCACCAAGCGAATACGCTGGCCGCTTGGGGTCGGCAGAGGGGCTCTCTGCAAGGTTTCAACGTGCACCCCAATATGGTAAGTGGTCGTACATCGTCAAGATCACTGAACTCTTTGGATCTGCTTTTGCAGCTGTTATCTTGATCGAAGATTATTTTTCTAGGGTATGCCATCAGAGGCATGGGAAAGTCCAGAGAGCATATCACCTTCGGGTCAATCATCGCCGTGGGGTCGACCTTTACGTCGCGGGGCTTCAGTAGTGGACCTGGGCGGTAACGCGGCACCCCCAGCTTGTGCCGGGTGTGCCCACTGCGGTCCAGGGTGGCGCTACGGCAGCTGCGCGAGCTTGGATCACTCCCCGTGGCCTGGCGCGTGGCCGCCGACTTGCTGTGTGCCACCCACGCCACATCATATGCACCCACATCAGCACATGCACGTGCCGTACACGCCACAGCCGCAACGCCGAGGTAAAGATTTCTTATACACGTAGTCGGACCCATAGCCTCTCGATTCGGACAAAGTAAAAAAAAAATATGTTACACTTTTTGTTGTTACGAGTATTTCTTGATGGAACTCCATAGTATACTATTAAGAAAACACTTTTTACACTAGTTTCACTAAATATTATTTATTTAAGCGACCGGTTTCATTACACCATCATCATCAGGCAGTATTTAAAAAGTCAAAACCACCCAACCACCAATCCAAATAATATATAGTGGAACTAGTGTATAAACTGTTTTCTTAATAGTAAAAAAAAAACATATTTATTTCAGTGGAAAGTCGTGCAGCATCACGCACTGGCTCCCGTGCTGGTTCCCGCGCAGCGTCTCCAGCTATGAGCATGAGGTCCAGGACCTCGCGACGCACCAAGCATCGTACCCCCTCGCCCCCCTCGCTACCCTCCAGCGATGCAGACTCTGAGAGCGAGAGCGACGGCGCGCCACCGCCATTGGAGAGGAAGGATTACAGGTAGGTAACTTTTACACATATGCCAATTATGAACATGAGCTCTAGAAATTACCAAGGTTTTTAAATTGTACCTCGTGAGCTGAATCTCAACATCGTCCTTACGAATTATTTCAGGGACCAACAACGAAAAGAACTAAGAGCACAGCAAGAGAAACAACGAAAAGAAGCAAGCACACTCCGCGACAAGAGAGAGGCAAAAGCAACACAAGAGAGGAAGGAAGTAAAGGCTGTGCAAGAAAGGAAAGTGATCCGGTCCCCCACACCTCAGAAACAGCAGGAAATAGAAGAGATCCGTGAAAGCTCGCTCGGACCAGCGCCGCCGCCGCCCGACGCCACGTGGCAGTGCGAGTTCTGCACATTTGTCAATGAGGTTGGTGGTCGTTGTGTCTGCATCTCATTCAATGATATGAAAACAAATCTTCATTATAGATACTAAAATGCCAGTTGAATACTTTGGATGTACGCCTAGTCGTCTTTATGGACTGCTTGGAGACCTGTTCATATAGTAGGAAACTTGCTGCCCTTTTGTGTTCATATCAGCATTATCTCTTTATTTTTTCAGCCCGGCGTCCGCGTATGTGCAGTATGTTGCCGCACACCGACGGCAGAAGCCCGCGTGGTATCCCCCCCTACGTCACCCCCACCAACATCCCCTCAAATGACATCTCCCCCAACGTCCCCTCGAGTGACATCCCCTATACAGCGTGTAATGTCCCCCCAGCCTACGCAGCGAGTTATGTCCCCTACACCTACCGAAGCTCTAAGACGAATGAACTTGAATGAGAAAAGTTCACCGGCGCGGTCTGTCGCGGGAGACAGTCGAGTTAGACAGAGTAAGTGCCTATTTAATTCCCAGAAATATCTGAGATTTTTTTTTTATCAGTCGGCTGCCAATTTACAACTCTACCTACATACCTACTTTTTCCACAGACGGTGAAACCCCAAAGACACGCCAAGTGAAAGAGAAAACGTCTACCGGTTGCGGCCCATCACCGCCCCGAGACAACAACATCAAACCTCTCAGTCGCCTAGTCACTCCAACTAGAGACCAAGGCGATTCAGAACGCATCGATTCAAGGTTTAGACACGACATGGGTGTCGGGCCTTCCCCACCGAGAGAGGATAGACATAGTATGGCCACGGGGCCGTCCCCACCGCGCGCTTCCCCTTTTCGGGACACAAAAGTCCCGCCCGACCCTCCCATACGGCACAGCGTATCGGTAGGGCCTTCCCCTCCCCGAACGAACCACAGTATATCAATAGGCCCGTCGCCGCCGAGAACAATAAGTCCGAGCGTTCAAAAAAAGTCCGCTGGCACTTCGCCCCCGCGCCGAGTGCGCGCTGAGAGGTCTTCCATGCGGAACGTGTCTAATACCGGTACGTCTCCACCGCCGCAAAATATCTCCACGCAGGTAATACTTCTAGAAACTTAGAAGGGTTGCCAGGAAATCCAATAGTTTCTGTTGGAATTATTTAGTTGAGTCCATCATTCTGCGGACACCAAACTACTGATGCTGGTAGTAAATAGAACCTTTAGTCATTTCCTTGCTCTCTGGCAACCCTAAGCAAACCGTTGACAAACTCTTCCCCAAGTCTCATGGTCCTAAGCCCAGAACTGTTTCCAGACGTACGAAGAGGTGGCAACAAACCGCTGGGAGCGCAGCGCGTCAGTTTCTCGGTCGCGGTCGCGGCGCCGCTTCCGGGACGACGCGCGCCGGGAGCGCTCGCACAGCAGACATTCCCTCTCCAGCGATACACGAGTAAGGGACCAACCTAATCTAGGGAAATAGCTTTCTACTTATTCTGTCGTGTGGGTATTGAGCAACGAGTCGATGGATCAGATGAACCCTGGTGTCAGAGTTTTTAAACCGCACGTTTTTAATAGCACAACTAATATGCCTCTGACATGGTTTGAGTAACGACCACTATCAAAGAAAGCGAACGGGACCGAAGTCTTAACGTGCCCTCCGGAGCACGTAATCTTTTTCTTCCAGACAATCAGGTAATGCATCCTGCATTGTCCTAACCAAACTGGCCAAAATCTCACAAGGTGATAAATAATCAAATCAACTTTTCGTTCCTCGCCTGGGAATGAAAACCAAGCCCTCAGGATCGAGAACCCATGGCTATATATGTTTCCAGGAGAGCGACCGTAGTGCTCGCACGAGCGGCGGCGGGGCGGACGGGCGCGCGGGGCGCTGGGAGTGGCGCGAGACCCGCGACAGCAGCCCCCCGGAGTGGAGCGGCAGCGAGCGCCGGCCCGCCAGGCTCGCCCGCCGCGCCTCGCATCTAGACCTGCGCCGCGCCAGGCCCGTGCGCCGCACCAGCTACTACGGCTCGGAGGTCAGTTCTGTACTGAGCGGCAGCGAGCGCCGGCCCGCCAGGCTCGCCTGCCGCGCCTCGCATCTAGACCTGCGCCGCGCCAGGCCCGTGCGCCGCACCAGCTACTACGGTGCGGAGGTCTGTAGGTCGACAGCAGCCCCTAAGGATGAAGAACCCTCCTAATAACTACACGGACCGACGTCCTCAGGTCGCCTGTCGTGTCAAGTACGCACTTCTGGTACTGCTCCTGCACTGTAGTAGTCACGCTGTGGTGCAAGTGTACAACTCTCTCTTCTGCTAAACTATTCTGCGCCTGATCTCTGTATATTTTCGTAATTTTCTCTCATGATGCTTTCAATTTGGTTCGTAGGCTGCATCACCGGACCGATTGTCGACGAACCGGGCGTTATCGATGGAAGCATTGGCCGGGCTGGGCGGTCGGCGCGAGGCGGAGCGCGGGCTAGAGCTGGCTCGTCTGATGACGGATGCTGAGCGGCTCGGGTTTAGCGCCGCCGAGGTAAGTCATTGCTGAGACTGGGTCGCTGTCGATTCAAAACTCAACTTTCACCAGTGAAGAAACTAATCTGTAAAAATCTTATTCCAGGTCCACGCAGCACTAGCCCAAAACCCGGTGGCACCTCTAGCCTGGCTGCGCGAGCGCTGGCCCTCGCTAGTAGCGGGGGTGAGGGCTGCTGCTGCTCGGCTATCCCCTGGAGCCCACGTGACCGAGAACGAGGCCCGCGCAGCCCTGGCCCGGCACAGGGGCGCCATGTGGCCCGCCGTCACCGACTGCGTCGAGAGGCATCGACGACAGGTACGTAATCAGTTACAAGAACTGCGAGAAATGAACTACAAGCAAGAGTCCGACCGTCTAAACATGTAAAATAAACGAAAAATGTTTTTTTTTTCTATGTTATGCAGGCGGAGAGCATGGGCGTGGGCGAAGAAGGCCGCCTGCGCGGGCACGTGTGGGGCTCCCCCGCGGGCGCGGACGACGACGCGGCGCCCCCTCCACCCCCCTCCTCCGCCCGCCGCTCCCTCCGCGCGCGGGGTAATCTCACCCACCCAACCGCCCTGTAAATTCACCCTACATGAGATACTTCCACCCATGAAACACCTCATAATCACCCCCCTTTACTTTTCAGCAGACGATAGCTCAGATGAGTATGAAGCGCCGATCCCGACCAAAGCCGAAGACGACGATTGGATGTACCTGCCTTTAGATCCTCCGCATTCGTACGATGTGGAACCGACTGTGGAAGTATGGAACGACCCGCCGAAAGAGATAGTTGATCCCCGAGCGGAGGATATAGCTCATAAATTAAAATCATTCCTTGTACAAGCTGGGATTCCGTCGATTGATGAAAATCTCCTCCTGAAAGGCTTGTTAGCAGATAATACTGTATTTAAATCGGTCTCAGAAAATAATGCTAGTATTAGACCGCAATCGATGGACTTAGCTCCGTTCGAAAGTGATTTTATAGATGCATATAATGCATTGACCAGAGCGAGTCCACTGCCTAGCATTAATGATCCACTAAAAGTGTCTCAAGACGTGACAGACAACGTTCAATTAAACTATGAAGCACGATCACAAGACAATGAATCACAAATAACAAATTTTAAATCAAACAATTTTAATGGAGAAGTAAATATAGCTGACAGTTTACATACCACTGAAATTCAAACTGAACCTAAAAAGGATATTAGCCCTCCACCTGCAGAGGACAAACAGGTGATAAATAGTACTAATGCGACACTTTTGTCATCTGAACAAATTGAAGAGATTGTGGTAGAAGCTACTGGTAATCTTGATACGGAGATGCAAAGTCATGCACAAGTAGTTATGACAAGTAATAAAGAACAAGTAGTTGATAGTCAAGAACTTGTCAATAATGGTATTCAGTCCGCTTCTACTCGACCTTCAGAACATTCTGATACAACCTCATCTAACAACGAAGTTTTTGAACCTGCAATACGAACTGTTAAATCTTCTCAAAAGATACAAAAGAACAAAGGTCCTTCTAAGTCGGAGACTCACCTTAAGATACAAAGGCGAAAAGCACCGCCTAGATCAGAAAGAAGCACTCCAGAAAATGAAAGATCCAGCAACTTAAGCGACCTCGTTGGCAACACACAACGGCTTATACAGCAAATGAAAGAAGAAATTAATTCTGACATTAATTCTATTGATGGACAAAGTATGTCGCAAAGTGAAGCAGACTATAGTTCAAACGAATCAGAATTTACTAGTGAACAAGAATCTTCTTATAGCGATACAGAAGAAACTGACGATATGAGTTCTGATGAAAATGATGAGACAAGTACTGAAGGAGACGATGATGTCGCATCTCAAAGAAGTGGTACAGTCATGAACAGGACTAGTTCGGAAGAAAATGAGCAGTTTGAAGAAGCTATGGACCATATAGAAGAACAAAACGAAAGTTTTAAGCAAACAAATATTGAAATATTAGATTCTATAGCACGTAGCCTACAAGAAGATCATACTATATCGTTAGAATTAAATCAAAATTTTGAATCTGAATTTGAAGCTGAAATACTGAATTTAAATATACAGAAAGTTGAGCCAGCAGAACCCAACGCAGAAGTTCTTTTACCAGAGCCTGCTGAAACTAGAGCACCTTCCCCAGTAACATTTGTTTTGAAAAAGCCGAAAGCAACCTCTTCAACTTCATCTGAAAAGCAACCAACGCAACCTGCTCCAGCTATGTTACAGGTCCCAAAAATTGTTACGCCTAAGCTTAAGAAGCAAGATATCAATAATAACATGTTTGTTAAAGTAAACAGCTTCGATGAAATTTACGACGAACTATCTTCAACTTCTAGTAACAGCGTACAAATTGTGAATAGAAAAAGTATAATATCAGAAAACCCTACGACTATCAAAGCTTCTGAAAAACAAAGTCCCGTAAAAGAAGTTCCTCCTACTGTAACAGAAACAATTATAGAAAAACCTGTAGTAGTTCTTCAGAAACAAGAAATAACCAGTTTATCGTTTAAAATTGAAGCTCCCACTAGGCTGGTAATTACAGATGAACTTCGAAAGCCATTCAATGCAATAATTGATACAATCGTCACACCTGAAACTGGGGAAACTGTTGAAACACCTCGAATTGTTGAAGGCAATGTAAATAATACACAAGATAATTTAACAAATAGTATACATAATGCTGAAGAAGAAGAAGAAGAGTCAAGTGAGAATAGTGCCAGTGAAGAAAATAGTTCAGAAGCGTCAAGAAAAACAATTTCTCCAGTAAAAGAAGTAACGAATAGTGTAGAAGGGAAAAACGTCACAGCAGAACAGAATAACATAATCAAAGTTGATAACGCGGTATTATTAGCTGATAATACGAATAATGTACCTGCAACTACGAATACAATTAATTTAACAGTTAAAGCAAAAAGCATATCTCCAGAAAAACAAAAGAGTAGATCTCCTGAAAAACAGCCTGCAAATGACAATAAGATTTCCACTACAAATAAATCTCAAATTCCAAAACTTGTGAAAGTCGCTTCAAATACTAAACAGAAAAATGACAAGAGTGGTCCTAAAGTGATAGCTTCTAAAGTACCTGTACGTCGTGGTTCGCTTAAGCAGTACCCCGCGCCTACCCCTCCAAAGTTCGGAAATGTACAAAACGGTCATGTAAAGCAACTACAGACACGCCTCTTCAATAATAAATTTCCGAAAGTTTCAAGCCTAGTAACAGCAGCCGAACCACAACCATCAACATCTACTCTCAATAAAAAGAGACCTGCACCGCTCCCTCCATCGACTGCAGATTCGAAACAGAAGGCACAGAAAGCTTCGCCACCTAAAGATAGAAAGCCTTACTTCCGCGAGACATGTCGCACTGAAGATGAATGGACAGAAAGTGAGTCTGAAGATCCCGTGGTGATCGTGAGGCAAGATTCAAGCGAACCGATACGAGCTCCATCGCCGCCGCCGCCGATCACTGTGCGACGTGTTTCCGGACAGCTCATTGATTTAGCGAGGATACGGCTTTTGGAAGGTTCACCTGAGGTATGTTTTCCGGAAACAGCTTTCGAACTGTCCGATATTTTTCGTCCATTGGCCAATCATTACAACTATTCTAATTATTTCAGAGGCAAGCAAGAATGCTTCTCGCGGACGGAGCATTAGAAAACTGGGAGCAGGCTCAACTAGCCGTCGAGCTCGTGTCTCGAGGCACGGAGCCTCCCGTGGCGTTGCTAGCTGCTCTGGAATGCGCTGATCTCGATTCCGCGTTGACGTATCTGCACCAAGACTGCGAACTGTGCGCGTCTCGATTGCCTGAACACGAAGTATGGGATACATTCTGTACTGTGCATCTTGTCTTTTTGTTTTAAGGTGCTTTATCTAGATTCTTTCTCTCTCAGATGGTGTCGATGTTACGTTGCACACACCGCTGTTGTCGAGAATGTGCGCGGCACTACTTCACGGTGCAGATCACTGAGAGGAGCATCGCCGACTGCGTCTGCCCTTACTGCAAGGAACCTGAACTTGAAAACCTACCGGAAGATGCCTGGCTGGAGTACTTTGCTCATCTGGACATTCTGCTCAAAACTCTACTGGATATTGAACTCCATGAGCTGTTTCAAAGAAAGGTAGATTTCCTTGTTGGTTAAAGACATTACTTCCATGCTGGGCTGGGAGCGAGAGAAAACATAGAATTTGCTGTTTTTTGGGCTGTATTTCCTCCCGGGCATGCTGTAAAAACCAAGTAAGGGATCTGAGGGTTTCAGTATATTGCAATTTAGGCGATGGGCTGAGAACCTGTCACTACAGCAATATACCTACAAATCTATCTTAAATAACCCTCAATTTTTTTTCAGATGTGGCGGAACGTTCTTTGTTTAGGTCGTTTACGCTGTGCCTTCCCATTAGGGATAGAGGCGTGATTGTATGTATGTTAAAGACAAAAACCTAATTTGAAAAATTTGAGGTCAAAGTTTACTTACACCTGTATTCTTGTTCTTAGTTACGAGACCGGACCTTGGCGAGGGATCCGAACTTCAGGTGGTGCGTGGAGTGTTCGTCTGGTTTCTTCGTTCATCCAAAACATAAAAAACTGCGTTGTCCTGAATGTAAATCTGTAAGCTGCGCTAAATGTAGAAAACCGGTAAGATTTTACTAATATATTTACGCTACATTTTTGTACCAAGAAACACATATGATCTAATTTACAGCAATGGTTTCCGTCATATTTTTCTATACATTCCCTTAAATCATCGTTGAATTCCACCTCTAGGGATAAAGCAAACTAAAACCCGCATAAGCCTTTTCACGGTTCATTGAAGCCTCAGAATAAGGCATAAACCATAATGAAACCCGCATAAGGCTTTTCACGGCCCATCGAAACTTCAGAAAAAGGTAAAACTGAAACCTGCATAAGGCTTTTCACGGCTCAATACTCCTTGTTAGAAGCAGAAGTCACAACCTTTTTAACTAATGTACCTTTTACAGTGGACCTTGAACCACGAAGGTCTGACCTGCGAGCAGTACACGGCGTGGCTAGAAGACAACGACCCCGAGCGGTCGGTGGCGGCTGTGCAGCAACACTTGCGCGAGAACGGACTGGAGTGCCCGCGCTGCCGGTTCAAGTACTCCTTGTCCAGGTAACAAGAACACTAGGACTGGTTATACATAGTGTACAAAAGTACTGCGTTCCTTTAAACCACGTAATGTAGTGATTTACAACCTTAGAGTATACATAAGCAAGCTATACTCTCAAGTCTACAACACAAACCATAGCTTGCTATATATACTCTAAGCAAAACACACATAAAAAATATATATTAAATCCGTTAAACATAAAAAAGGAGGCCTAATGTAACCACATCACATGTATGCACAATATGTCGGGCGCGGCGGAGGTGCGACCAGTACCCGTGGTGTGCGTGACTAGGGGTGACTTACTTGTTTCTGTTTTACGAATAATACGATTCGAATAAAAAAATTAAGATTTTTATTTATTTGATTTAATGTGTGGTTTGTGTTGTATATCATAATATCACTAATTTAAATATACAGAAACCCTCGGATCCCTTAGCTGGTTTTTTAGCATGCCCGGAAGGTAATGCAGCTGGCACATTCTATGCTTTTCTTTTGCTCCCAGGCTAGCATGGAAGTAACACCCTGTATACGGTAATATTATCTCATTTCCAAAAGAAGAATCTTCAGAAGCTGTTTACAACCCTGGAATTAAATTACTCAGATTAAATATAATAAATATAAATATATCGGTAAAGGAACGCCTCGCGAATTAAGAATAGCAACTACACTATCATCGAAAATAGCGAAGCTTACTTATCCTCATCAGGGGTGGCTGCATGCACTTCACATGTACGCAATGCAAGTACGAGTTCTGCTACGGCTGCGGGAAGCCGTTCATGATGGGCGCGCGCTGCGGGCTCAGCGAGTACTGCGCGCGGCTCGGCCTGCATTCGCACCATCCGCGCAACTGCCTCTTCTACTTGCGTGATAAAGAGCCTCATGACTTACAGACTCTACTACAGGTAACTTGACTGGAATTCCATTGTAAGTATAACTTCATTTAAAAATAAATAAGTTTGATCATCAGTAAATAACAAAACAAGCCTTCCCTATCCTAATCAATAAAATTCTTGAGTTATGATTAGATAATTCTGTTTGTCGATTTTTAATAACGTGAGACTAAAAGTTAAACCCTGAGCGACATCAGTTGAATAATGCATATGTATCAAAACGATAATGTTTTCGATAGTTATATTTAGTCATATCCAAGTCACAGAATATATAATTACCCAAATGACATTACTGCAGTACAGTTAATTTAATAAAAGAATATAAATTTTGAACGAGTACCGCAAATATATTCCATGTGGCAACCTATCAAAGGCTTTACTGAAATCTTTCTGAAAATCAGTATCAAGTGAAGTCAATTGTGTACCTAATCATAATCATCTATAATATAGCATATTGAATGTTCACAGATGAATAATATAAGCTACGAAACAAAGGCGCCTGAAGGAAACACGAACCGTTGTCCGATCCAACTGCAGAAGGAGACGCCGACCGGCCTCGTCGACACCGCGTGCGGCAGCGACGTGCCGCCCGAACATGCCGGACTTTGCAAGTATGACTTGGCTATATTTTATTTAACTTATAATGTCTCTGGGGTAGACAGAGCTTAAACGGTCTGATAAAATCTGGTTTTGTCAGGCGATGACTAATTTCGAGGGTTATTTAAGCACTTGTTTAACTTTATTGTTTCAAAAAACCATTGATTAAGACCAATGTTTTAACCTTTATGACATTATTAATGATATGAAATCAAGCAACTTCTTATATTATATTAAGTTATCAAAAAAAATCGCCTTTATATAACTAGTCTGATCTTATAGCCATACCTAGGCTAAAAGTAGGCAGGCAAGATAGAGAAAATCAGACATCAGAGGTCGGGACGGTGTATACGGGAGCAGGTTCGGTACGGGCGCGGCTGCTGTTGCAGGAACCATTACCTGGAGTACCTGTCGCGGCTGGTGCGCGGGCGGCACGTGGACCCGCTGCCGCTGCTGGGCGTGGACGACCTGGAGACGCTGGTGCGGCGCGCCGCGCTGCGCCTGCCGCCGCGCCCCTACGGCACGCTCGAGGGGCTCTACAAGCGCGCGCTGGTGGAGGTGCGTTGTTGACGCGCGGCTTGTTGCAGGACGCACTACGTGGAGTACCTGGCGGGGCTGGCGCGCGCGCTCGACCCCATCCCCATCATGGACGTGAGCGAGCTGGTGGCGGAGCTGCGCAGGCGCGCGCTGCCGCTGCCCGAGCGCGGGCCCTGGGACACAGACCCGATCTATGCCGGGATGTGCGCCGAGGTACAGCTGAAGCTGCCTACACACATGCCTCCGGTGCAAGCCGCAGAAGGGGGTAGTCCGCACGAAAGTAAACCTTAAATTCCGGTGGTATATCGCGGCACGCCCCAGGCTCGCCCACCGGCTCTGTGTGTAGGCAGCTTAACATAGACAATAGACACACACGATCATCTTATGGACCGAAAATTTTGGACTATATTTTTCAATGATATATAATGTTAGGGATAAAGGCGTGATTATATGTATGTATGTATGTATATATTACAATACAATACAAAAATCTTTATTGCACAAAGAAACACATACAACAGAAATAAAAAGGAACAAACGTGACAGTACAATATAGGCGGCCTTATTGCTAAAGCAGCAATTTCTACATTCCTGTCTGTATCAATCAAAATTGTTTATAGTAAGAGGTGAACACGGGTTGACTAAACCATCGTGAAAATGACTGATTCCGTGTTTGGAGCATGTAGACCACTGACCACTTATGCGCATCGGATGGTGTTGGTCTGCCGCCATGGTGTAGGTTCGCCTGGTAGCTATAGCCTTAAAACCACGTGGTGATGATCCAGTAACAGAATCATCTTAAAATAGGCTGATAAATGGTTTTCGGATACTTTGTACACTATACGCACTGCAAAAGGGCAAACTGATTAGGTGCTCTGTTTGAAAAAAATTGAAGATCCTAATTTCAAAATTGATAGAGTTCCATACAAACTTCCATTCCCTGTTTAACCCCCTTAGGAGTGAAAAAATCGAAAATCCTTTCGCACTCGAAAGGATACGGTATAAAAAGAACCTGCTGTTTAATTTTCATGATTCTAGCTTTAGCAGTTTGGGTTCTGCGTTGATGAGTACAGCAAGTATGCTTCTTCTGTCGAGTGGGTATCGAGTCTATCGACCCGATGAACCCTGCTGTCAGAGTTTTTAAACCGCCTAGTAGCACAACTATCAGGCCTCTGACATGGTTTGAGTAACGACCACTATCAAAGACAGCGACCGGGACCGACGGCTTAACGTGCCCTCCGAAGCACGAAATCTTTTTATTTTTCGGACAGTCAGGTGATTCAGCCTGCAATGTCCTAACCAAACGGGAAAAATTCACAAAGTGATAAATTCTCAAATATCAACTTTGTGTTTTCCCCCTGGGAATCAAACCCAGAACCTCCGGATCAGGAGTCCATGGCACTAGCCACTAGACCACGGAGGCAGTTAGCAAGTATTCAGTCAGTAAGGAAGATTTTCGTTAATTTTTCTTTCACCATATCTTTTTAAATATTGATCCGAGAAGAAAAGTTTGTTCCAAGTTTTTATACATTTGTTTGGCCAGGGCAAATTTTCTCCTACAACTACAACGCACCGTTTTCGATATACAAGCGGAAAACCTAGCATCGGGACATAATGTGGGCCCCCACCTTTCTGGCAGGCCACCTTACACATTGGAACTTTTAGTATGTGTTTTCCCTGAGCATTCTGAACAATATTTTGAAGAAATTGCTCGTCTACCCCCTCACGCACTCTAAACCCTAGTGCTTGAAGCTCCAGGGCTCGAACTATAAGTGGTCTGTGAGTGGTCTACATGCTCCAAACACGGAATTAGTCATTTTCACGAAAGTTCAGCTCTTGTACGAGTTGTATCATAATGAAATTTTATATGAGTTTAATAATTACAAATAGTTTATCTTTATTAGTACAGGGGTAACTGTACTCTCCTGTTCCGTGCTGTGGTATGGGACACAATTAAATTATGTTTATTTCTATTCTTTATGCAATTTAGCATAATACCTACTAACCTTGCATTTTTATTTTCAGATTGTCCGAGAAAAAATACCACTGGAATGAGCCAACAACAGAAAGAATACTTCCAATCGTCTAAAATAATGTAAAAATGTCGGGTTTTAGTCGCTTCAAACAAAAATGTCTATCTAGATAGTCAAATAATATATAAACACAAATGAATATTGAATTTTAAGTATGTTAACATTTATATTAGATATAAATAAAAGCTATATTACGATTTCTTACATTGTTTATTTTTATATTATTGTTTTCTATAAATAAAAACAGTTACTTTAATATTAGCATTTGGAAGAGCAAAACAGTATACTCACAATTAAAAACATTTGACTTTGATAAATGTTTGTCAACATTCCATAATATATGTATAATATAATGCTGGGCTGGGAGAGAGAGAAAAACATAGAATGTACCAGATGCATTTCCTCCCGGGCATGCTGTAAAAACCATATATTGCAAATTAGGCGATAGGCTGACAAACTGTCACTATAGCAATATACCTATAATATCTTAATTAACCCTCAAAACTTTGTCAGACGTAGCGAAACGACCTTTATTTAGGTCGTTTACGCTCTGCCTACCCCATTAGGGATAAAGGCGTGATTATATGTATGTATGTATAATGTTGGACAAACTGAAACATTCATGTTGGAGCACCTAAAAATATCATCGCCTCGCAAAGTTTTCGTTCATGTGCGATTGGTTGCGCTGAATGTAATGCCTGTTGGAGTGTATGCGGGACTCGAGGGAGTCGGGCAGCGCGCGCGCGTCGTTGTGCGCGCGCGGGCGGGCGCGGCGCGGCGCGCTGTCCTCCGCGGCGTCGGCGGCGCGCTGCTCGGCCACGAGGCGCCCGCGCTGCACCTCGCGCTCCGCCCCCGCCGCCGCCATCGCCGCCAGGCGAGCCGCCTTCTCTTCCTCGCTCAGTCCGGCCTTCTTCGCCCTGCCCTCTTTCGCGTCGGTACGACCTCTGTTTATCTCCGGTGTTCTTCTGTCGGAGATATTCCTTTGATCGCGACTGTAATCACGGCTTCGACTGGCCTGTGAATATTTTTGCTTTTCGTCTTCTGAACTATCCCTCCTGCTTCTTCTGTTTGGTTTACCAGAATCTCGACTCAAACTCCTCTGTTTTCTTTTCTCTTCTTTGTATGTTCTACATTCTGAACTGTCTCTCCTGTCCCTTTTGTTTTGAATTTGTTTATCAGAATCTTGACTTGAACTCCTTTCTTTTCTCCTATCTTCTTTATATTTTCTATTTTTAGAAGTATCCTTCCTATTTCCTTTACTTTTATCTTCTTTATTAGAATCAGGGCTTAAACTTCTTTGCCTTCTTTTCTCTTTTTTTTTGTCTACAGAAATATCTCTGGCACTTTCCCTATTTCTGGTATATTTATTAGAATCTGGGCTTATTCTCGTTTGTTGTCTTCTATCTTGTTTATATTTATTACTTTCATGCATGTCTTTCTTGGTTCTTTTATTTCTATCCTGTGCATCAGAATCATGACTCATACTTCTTTGATTTCTTTTGTTAGTATTAGTGTTTCTATCTACAGAACTGTCTCTTTTAGTTTTTCTGCTTCTTTCTCTTTCAGTAGAAATGTCCCTTTCATTCCTTTTATATTTTACATCCCGGTTAAACTCTTCACTCCCCTTATTTTGTGACCAATATCGGTCTTGTCTAAAGTCTCTTTCATAGCTTTCACTTCTTTGTTTTCTGCTCTGATTATCATTTCTTTTTAATTCTCTACATTGATTATAATCATTGCCTCTTCTTTTTTCAAAGCCTTGATCACTTCTTTTAGAAATCATATTTCTATTATACTCCTGACTCTCACTTCTATTATTCCTGTTTCTTTGGTAATCTCCTGTGTACTTTTTATCTTCAGATACATCTCTTTTAAATCCTTTCTTTTTAACATTTTTGTCAGAATCACTGCTGTCACTTCTGTGTTTTCTCCTTTCTTGTTTCTTATTTTTGTTTTTATCTTTTTGGTCTTCGTCATCTGATGACTCTACATCTTTCTTCTTTCTCTTAGATTTCTTTGACTTTTTAGATGTTTTTTCACTATTCTTTTTCTTTTTTTTCTTAGTATCCTCTTCACTATCAGAAGACTCTGAACTAGAGCTGGAATCACCTGAAGCCAATAAAGCTGCTACATCAAATCCTTTTTCACCTCCCAAAGCATTCAGTTTTGCAGCTAGCATGCTATCCAAATCTTTTCCTTTCTTTTTTGCTTTTTTGACTTTACTTCCTTTTTGTTGTTCCTGGAAAAGAAATAGATACAAACTTAAAAATATAGGGCCATATGTACAAAATAACATAAGTAACTTTTAAATAAAACTCACCTAGTAAGCAAGCAAGGTCATGCCAATTTTAAGTAGGTAATAAATAAATTAGGTATTTCAATACATTTTCCAAAATTTCTTACTTTTTCTTTTCTCAATAGGTCAGCTATACGTTTTCGGTGTAATGGATTGTTCAGAAGGGCAGCACGAGCTGCTCTTTCCCGTTCCTTTACCAGCAGTAGTGGATCTTCTCTCATCTTCCTTACTAGATCCACCTGCGAGTCCTCTCCCGTTGTCATCATACTGGATCCAACCACTCGCCGTGCAACTGCTGGTATAACATCCTCTGTCTTTTCTGGTTGATCATAATTTTTCTCAATAGTTTTACCAAGTAAGTAGTCCTCTGATTGCCCTTTTTTATCAGGCTTCTGCAAAGACATAAAAAAATATAAAAAGACAATACAAACATTTTTTTCAAGTTGTATCTATAAATTACAAAATAAACTGCATAAGTTTATCAAAATTGATGCATGTGGTTAAACTATACATGAGAAACATAGACAGACAGTTTTAACTAAACAATAAACAAGTGTTATTCATAATGAAAACTGATTGGCTTACTTGTTTTGAAAGGAGGGTCAGCCCTCGTAGTTTTGATACAATACGAGGATCTCCATCAGGAGAGAAGAACAGTGACTTGGTGGGTGGTGGAGTATGACTTTCTTCTCTCCTCATGAAGATCCTCGTTTAGGATTGAAACGTCGAGGACTAACCCTCCTTTCAATACAAACAACTAAGCCAATCAGTTTTCATTATAATAATAATAATAGTCCTCCCACCAATTTTCGATGATGACGGCCAATCTCCCAAAGATGGCCCAACTGCGCAGGACTTGTTTTTAGTGCCCAAGCGTTTGCGCTACACACAGGTGCACTTTCTGTTCCCTCAATCTTTTATTCTGATGGGACAGACTGACTGACACGACCAGAGAGAATTCAGGTGCAGGACCGACTATTTACATGCCCATCTGACGGCATGGATCATCTTACTTTTCGGACATTCAGGTGTTCAGCCTGTAATGTCCTAACCAAACTAGAAACAACAACACAAAGTCATTGTCCCCCGCCGGGAATCGAACCTGGGACCTCCGATAGCCCATGGCTCAGACCGCTAGACCACGGAGGCAGTTAGTTTTCATTATAGACAGACAGTAACAAACAAAAGTGTTTCTTTTCTTAAAGTTTATCACATACATCATACATCCAGTGCAGTCTATCATCATTAGCAGCGCCAGCATTCCGTTTGGCCATGTCATTCAACTCGGCGCGGTCTCTCTCGACAGCGCGTTCGTGTTGCAACTCCATGATGCGTTTCTTCTCCTCGGCAGCTGCTTGTTCCGCCTTCCACACACGCTCCTGGTTCTTCATTGTATTTGGATGCCATGACTTCTTCGAATTCTGTTACAAGCAACATGTACACATGAATATACAAACGTTAAAATATCGAAACTGCAGCAATTAATACCAAATAACTTACGAGATCTCCGCCACCCATCGTGTCTTTCTCGAGGTTGACCTAAATTAAATTTCCGTCTGTGAACTGACTTCCAATTTTATCAAATACTGTCGTGCACATCACATTAGTAAATTTAATAATATAGGTAATCAGTAAAACTGCAATCACAGTCAGAAGAAACTATGAAACACAAAACAAGATGATCCATCCAATCACACTTTCATCCAGCCAAGCATCCAGTGTTGCCAAGTCTTTTTAGTATGAAATCGCCGAAAAGTCAATATTTCAAGTCGCCTAAAAGTCGCCCACGGTGAAGTAGCCTGAAATCGCCCAAATATTTTACGACTTTCCCTTAAGACTATTTAGTAGGGATGTTATTTAAATAATTAGGTTCGATTTCAAAATCTTGAGCCAAAGGCATCGTTTTCAATGCGATATGTGATCCAAAGCATAGCTCTGGGGAATGAAAAAGACCTGTCATAGAGAACAACTAAGAAAGAATAAGTGGTCTTTTTTTTCCTGGCAGGGTTATGATTTGGATCGGATCACATATCGCATCAGTATTACTGATAGTGAAAACGATGCCAAAGAGGGTGGATGGTAGAAAGTTGGATTGTCACGTTTATTAAATAGGGCCCAGGAGGCAGCGGCCCTATCCAATACACCATCTGGCTCAATTTTTTATTATATATTTATATTTTAATGAGTTCTAAAATAAGTTTGATTAGGTTGGGGTTTTGTGCGGGGAACATAAAAATCGGACTGACTTTGTTCCTCTACCATCCATCGTAGAAATTTCCAGTGGTTATTTACCGCTTGTGTTTGGGCCCATTTTGTACGCATTATCCTCTATGATGAAAATAGCCTATTCCACACTTTTATTTTTGAAGTAGCCTAAACTATAGCCTAAATTGCGACCAGTCGCAAATCGTAATTTTTGGTCGCCACAGGACCCTCCAAACTAGCTTAAATGGCGATAAATCACCGCACTTGACAGCACTGCAAGCATCCACTAGTACATCTCAAAAGGATTAAGTTTCCAGAGCCGTAAAATAATATTCCACTAGAACTATATTCTAGTAGAAAAGCGCGGGAAATCTCGTACTATTCGGTTGGTTTATTTTTGCTTTTCATTTTAAAATTACTTTTACGCTGATTTTTGGTATAGGATCAGTTTAATTTTGTATAATTATTTATGTAGAAATTGTAGTTTATATTATTTTTGTAAATTTATTATTATTATTATTTTGAGGACAGGCAGCATATATATGCTGATAGGTCCTATCAGTGTTGGATTTATGTTGTTCGGTTATCACTATTCACTATTATTATAAAGTCTATTGTTCATTTAATATGGTTCATAATTGTTTATAAATGTTCTTACTAAGCACAGTACACACACACACACACAGTATTAACTATTAATTTTGTCTTTATTCTTTTTACACCAGTTGACCAGTCTATTTTTAAAAGCATTAACAGATGGAGCTGATACAACTTCATCGGGGAGTTTGTTCCACAAATTCACTACTCTATTAGTTATGAAGTGATAAGCGAGATTGGTATTCGAATGTGAACGGTTGATTTTCAGACTATGCCCAATTTGTGTATAATTTGTACATATTCATTGGTAAGTTTTTTCATACACTTTCCTGAGTATTTTTTTCCTATGGCAGCGGAAAAAACCCCGGCCCGGGGGGTTTAAATACTGACCTTCCTGTGCATACTGAAGGAATAAATGATATTGATATAGGTCAATAGAAAGAAGTTACCATTTCTAATAATGATGATTTTTCTAGTATGGACACGGATGGTTCTATGACTCAAGGGTCACAAAATAAGAACAAGCGCAAGCATTGTTCTTCAGTGCGTATTTGCAAGCATTGCAATAAAAAGCGTAAACGTCGTAACAAGGACAAGGATAGTGTATCAGTTGTTGTTGCTAAAGATTACGAATGTCAATGTTATGTCAACTTAGATGTCAATGTTATGTCAACTTAGATGATTTACCGGATTTACCTAAAATTATAGAAACAGATAGCCAGACCTCTCATAAAACAAATGAGTTAATGCAACCCCCAAAAGGTCGCGTTAAATCATTAGCAAAAAAGGCTAATAATAATACACAGTCATTGCCTACATTGCCCAATGACAACAAGTTACCAGAGAATGTCATGCATGCAGATCAGTCTGCTAAGCCTGTGTCTGTTGCAAGACCCACTTACCAATCTTCTGATGCTGCTCCTTACATAGTCCACGTTGAGAAAAAACAATTATCGCCTAATGACAATGTAACGTTACACCCAATTTCTTTTGGAAGATTCCTTAAAAAAATAATGTCCAAAATATAAGCCCGAAACGAATCGGCAAAAAAAGAGATTTCGCTTTCTTTTTCTAACTACCAGGATGCAAATACATTTTTAGATTGCTCAAGTCTTAAAACTGAAAATTACAAGGCATTTATCCCTACATTTTCTGTAACCCGCATGGGCATTGTTAAGGGGTACCTGCTGAATTATCTGATGAGGAAATAAAAGAAAACATTTCCGTTCCAATCGGCTGCGGTCAGATTCTGAAAGTACGAAGGATAAAAAGAAAAGTTGTTTCAGAGGGTGGTTCTCATCTTAAAGCCACTGAATCTGTTGTATTGACATTTGATGGTCAAATACTACCAAAGCGCATTTTTATTTGCTACAATGCCTTGCCGGTTGACATATATATTTTTCCCACGATACAATGTTACAGATGTTGTAGATTTGGACACGTAAAAATGAATTATGACAAATATGCCTCGCTGTTACAAGTGTGGCCAAACCACCTTGGTGAAACATGTTCAATCAATGAGGACGATATTAAATGTTGTTTATGCAATGGATCGCATTATGCGACCAGCAAATCTTGCTTAGAATTTAACCGTCAAAAAGCTATAAAGGAGTCTATGGCAAAGAGCTGTGTTTCTTATGCAGAGGCTTATATAATTCATCCACCGATCATGAAAATGTCGTACGCTGATGCTCTTTTAACATCCCCAGATATTTCCCCCATGGTTACAGGACCTTCTCCGCATTTGTCTAATCAGAAACAAAATATTTCTTATAAAAAAACTGTGTATAAAAACCCTAAAATTTATACTAAATCTGACAAAGGATACGACCGCGAGGCTCATAATGAGATTATTAAAGAATATTATATTCCACAACCAAATAATGGCTGTGCCCTTCAGACTAAAGACTCTAGTTGTTCAGTAGCTGATTTAATATTAGCCCTCATAAACTCATTGTCAAAGACTAATTTATTGACACCGGCCAACGCTGCCCCTATGATTGATATTTTATCTAAAATCTCTAATGATGTATAAGTTAATAATACAGTGAAATTGTCGAAGTGCGATTTCCAAAAAAAGTGAAATTATTTATTTAATTAACAAACATAATCCTTTCATTTTTTCCTTACAAGAGACATGGCCGAAACCAGATTCCTGCTTTAGGATTCCGGGTTATGCTTGTCTCAGAGAAAATAGAACTGATGGGTGGGGGGTTCAGCCCTGCTCATAAAACATGGTTTTTCTTTCACATATTTTCCTACTCCACATAGAATTAAATCTTTTTCCATTATAGCTGCAATAGTTAAAAAGATATGTTTTGTCTCTATTTATATTCCCCGCCCCTCCGTTGCCATTTTCGATGAAGTTGAATTTATACTTTCGTCACTTCCAATGCCTTATGTCATCCTTGGGGATTTAATTCCAAACATCAATCTTGGGGATGCGGTGTAACTAATTGTTATGGTAAAATTGTTTTGGAATTATTAGATACGTACAACCTATGTACCTATACTTAATACTGGCACACCTACTCGACGGACTAGTCCGAATGAATAAGATAGTGCTCCTGACCTTTCTCTCTGTAACCCTAGTCTTGCATCTACTTTAACTTGGGAGACTTTACAATCTGCCTATGGAAGTGATCATTTCCCCATAATTACAACTTTCCCATTCACTACTGGTCGACACATAAACGTCCTCCGCGGTTAAAATATAAATTACAGAATGCGGATTGGAACAAATTTAGTCAACAAATAGAACACAAAATTTCATCCCTTCCAAGAGTAAGTCAGGGTTCTGAATCATTATGCGCTACTGCATTAGCCAAGGTTTTCATTGTAACGGCCGATGATGTTTTCCCTTCCAAACGTTGGGGTCAAATTTATATACCGTCTCCACCATGGTGGGATAGTGAATGTTCGGAAGCTGTTAGGAATAGAAAAGAAATGGAACAGGTTTATAATGAGTGCGGTTCTGATGAAAATTTCTATTTACTGACTGATTTGATTATAAGTACAAATAAACTAATTAAAAAGAAAAAGTTCAAGAGTTGGAAGGTCTTCTGTCTATCATTGTCTCCAGATGTCCCTCCCTCAGAGGTCTGGAAAATATTAGATGATTTCGGTCTGCTTTTAGGGAATCTTCCTTAAAATCATTTCCTCCGGCTTTGGCTGATAGTTTTTTAAGTAAACTGGCTCCTCCTACAGTTCCTGAAAATTTTTCTTTTGACCCTCCTATTCCTTTATTGTTAAGTGACCTAGACAATCTGTTTTCCTTGGTTGAACTAAAAGGAGTTTTATCTAGAGTAAAAGATTCAGCCCCTGGTATACCCTACTCGTTTCTGTCCCATCTTAGTGACGATTCTCTTTCTTATTTCCTTAATATTATTAACTCTCTTCTAATTTCTGGCAACATTCCTTCAGAATGGAAATCTCAAGAAGTTCTACCTATTTTAAAACCCACCAAAGACTCATCCATAGCTTCATCCAATAGACCTGTAGCCCTTTCATCTGTCCTCATGAAAATAGCCGAACATCTTATTAAAAATCGGCTGGAATGGTTTATCGAATCTCGTAGTTTGTTAAGTAAAGTCAGTATGGCTTCAGACGGGGCAGAAGTACGATGGACAGCATCAGTATTTTTATTACTGATATTAGACTAGCTTTTTCTTGGAAAAAGTCCGTCGTTGCAGCATTTCTAGATATAAATGCTGCCTACGATAGTGTAGTGTTAAGTATTCTCAAAAAAAGATGATAGATTTGAAAATACCGTTTCGTTTAACTAAATTGGTAATAAGTATTTTAAAGGAGAGACGCATTCATTTATTTTCGGAAGATGGTAACGAAGAATCGAGGGTGATAGGGAAGGGGCTTCCACAAGGCTCTGTACTCAGCCCTTTGCTTTATAACTTATATACGTACGATCTGGAATCTTCATTGAACGGTACTGCGACTATTCTTCAGTATGCGGATGACTTACTGCTATACTGTACTGATCGCTCTATTGAAAAATCTAGTGCATCCTTGAATGTATCTTTAAGTCATTTAAAAAATTGGTTAAATTTGATTGGCCTTGATTTGTCACCTACCAAAAGCTCAGTTGTTTTGTTCACCAGATCACGTCTTCCACCTCCAGTCTCTGTGCTTTACAACAATTGCGAAATTCCTGTAACAGATCAAACTAAGTTTTTAGGTGTAGTCTTAGATTCAAAGTTATCTGGACTCCCGCACTGTGAATATGTATATGCCAAGTGTGAACGACTATTAAATATGCTCAGATGTCTGTCTGGGGTTTGGTGGGGTGCACATCCATTTACTATGAAGTTAATATATAACGCATTGATTCGCAGCGTATTAGACTATGGGATTTTCTTACTTGAACCGGGTAGTGTTATTGCATTTAAACAAACTGGATAACATACAATCAAAAACTTTAAGACTAATAACTGGCGCTATGAAGTCAAGCCCAATCAATGCCCTTCAGGTAGAGTGCTGTGAGCCACCCTTACAACTTCAACGTCAATATTTATCTGATAAATGTCTGTTTAGATGCCTTCAACTTACACATCATCCCCTTCATACGAAATTACGTAGACTTTCAGAATATATCAATACATCTAGCTACTGGACTCATAAATCCACCCCATATCTTATTCAAAGTTTTCTCAAATTCACTTCTCTTCAGGCTCCTACTGATTTTTATCCCACCTACCCTCTATTTTCTAGCTCTTTTGGCGCTTTAGTTTATAAACCTAATGTTATTCTTGATATGGGTCTGATTAAAGACGACTTAAATTGTAATACGAATTTCAATTATGTTCGGAATAGAGACTGGGATGGTTGTCATTGCATATTCACAGACGCTTCTAAACATTCAACATCTAGTCCTGTGGGTGTTGCCACTTACCATTCGCAGTACAAAGTTTCCCAACAACTAAAGCTACCTCCCGAGACTTCTGTATTTACGGGCGAATGTTATGGACTCTATAAGGCTGTTGAATATATTCGAATAGCAAAACTAAGAAAAACTGTTATATTTACTGATTCAATGAGTGCATTGCAAGCCTTGAACTTTGTAAAACAATTTTTCCAATATTGATTGAATTACGAATACTGTTATATAACTACACGTCGCAAAATAACTGGTCAGTTTCTTTTGCTTGGGTTCCGAGTCATTGTGGCATCATTGGCAATGATAAGGCTGATCGCCTTGCTAATGAAGCTATTATATCAGGAGACCTTTTACCCTTATAAAAACTTCTGTCATGATTTGGTATCTTTGCCTGCATATTATCTTAAGGAGTCTTGGGAGCAATTGTGGGCAGTGAGTTCTCAAGAAAAGGGGTAATTTTATGCGCGGATACAGTCTAACATCTTAATTAAGCCCTGGTATCGCAAGCTTCAAATAGGAAAACGGTCTACTAGTATACTCATTCGTATGCGTCTTGAACACGTGTGCACTCCGGAACATTTAAGTAAACTTCATATTGTAGATAGTGATTTATGTGAGTGTGGTGAAGTTGGGAATATAAACCATTTATTCTTTTCTTGTACTCGTTACGACTGTTCTTCTTTTATTACCAATTTGATATTTTTGAAAATTCCTTTACCCACTTCTATATAGGATAGTCATTACAAGATAGTAAAATAGGTATAGACCTATTTTACTATCTTGTAATGACTATCCTATCTATAAATGTATAGCATCTTTTATTAATTTGAATAATATCCGTATATAGATTTTCGAAATTATTTGTTATTCTAACAAACTGATCTTATAAATAAGTTACAAATCGGGTTGATATTTTTCGAGCTCTGATTTCCTACGTTTTGTCTGTGGTAATACGCAAACAGCGTTCTGTCAAAAAAAAGAGAAAAAAAAACTATATTTTTTTGATTAATCTGTGCATCCAGCAAACGAAACGAAACGAAATTACGAAACAAACCGAAATGACAGTTTTTTTTTCAATGCGGTTTGACGGGCGATTTGCGCGGGAATCGTAATTAATCGATGTAGGACTTTATATGTCTGTGTGTAGGACTGAATGTCTGACTTTCTAAATTAGTTTTCCGCGAATATTATTGTGAGTGTTGTGGTATTAGCATAATAATTTGCCGATAGTGCAAGGCAATGTAGTGGAAGTGAGAAATAAACTACTAAAATCCTATATGGTTCGACTCGATACTCACACGTAAATCTTAATCGAACATTGGAATGAGTTCTAGATTAGGTCAGGTTAACCTACGCTAACCTAAAATTATTAGAATCCGTAGGACATATATACTGTCTAATCTGTGCATTAGCATGCGCCGGTGATTCACATTTCAATGCTCAACAGACTTTCACGAGGGGATATCAACTCGAAATATACGGTAGTGCCTTCTTCTTAATCCTGCCATATTATTCCTCGTCAGCAGATTATTATGTTAAATCCACCAAATTAATACAATAAACAATGCAAGGAACTAATTTAGAAGAGGAAGAACAATGTCAGTCCTATTTTTCATGTTCCCCGCGCAAAACCCCAACCTAACCGAACCTAATCTAGAACTCATTAGAATATAGATATATCATAAAAAATTGAGCCAGACGGTGTAGTGGATAGGGCCGCAGCTTCCTGGGCCCTATTTAGTAAACGTGACAACCCAACAAAGTCAGTTTTTGACAAATAAGTCAAGATGTCGCGACAGGTGCCGTTTAATAAACGTGTCAATTTCATCCAAATGCGACAGGTAGACAGTGTCTGTCGGCTAATAACCGCATTTAATAACACCCTAAAATTGACAAAACCCATTTTCATGCTCCATGTCACATATAAATATGTCGCATAGTCGCGACTAAATTATCAGCTCGTCACAAAATTTATTTTTTGAATGAAGGTTGTTGGATATGATATAGGAGTTTATTGAAATGTGAATACTTTTTTATAAAAGGTTAGATTTACGAATGTAAAAAAATTAAGTACTCTTTGAGAAGTTTAGCGCATTAAATATTGGTTTGAAATATTTTTTTATCGTCACTATACTCTCGCTACTTGACGTAATCACTGTTTTTTGAATTATCGAGTTTTTAAATCTTATAACCAATAGTGCGACAGAGGGTTAGGGAACATGTCAGCATTATCCGACAATTCTACAAATATAACAATATGTCACGATAATTTTCTGTTTAATAAAGCGTTTTTTTTTAATCTTACGACAAATATTGTCTCAATTTCAATTTAATTCTTAGGTTATATGGGACAAATTGTCTCTTTTCAAGAGAAAATGTTTTCTAAACAGAAATATGTCAAATGGTCATAACAATCTGACATATTTGTAGATTTTCCAGCGTGACATATTTGTCAGTGGTAATCTTGTCACCTGTCATTGTCAGTTTTATTACTAGTTTTATTACAGGGTAGCCGTGGTTAGAATCCCACCACGTACTAATGTGTTTTTCAGTTTTCTAATTTCACATGTTTATTCGGTGCTTTTTCCGTGCTTCGGGTTAAGCCGTTACCCCGGTTAATATCGTTTAATACCGTAGATATTTGTCGTTAAGCCATGTCAAAGGCCAGTGCTACGCATTGGCGACCTGAAAACTCTTACCTAATCTTGGATCGGGTCTGGTTTCCCTTTTGGGTTGCGGAGGTAAAATGGCAGTCGCTCTGAGTAAAAACCAGTACCCTCGTTCAATCCGCTAGATCAGGTAGCTGATCCTGTGAGATACGAGATAAGGCTAGGGGCTATGATTGTGGGCTTAGTATAGTGAAAGACAATGTAGTGGAAGTGGAAAATAACGTACTAAAATCCTATATAGTTTGACTCGACACTCCCACGTAAATCTTCATCGAACATTGGAGTGTGAGCACCACACTCTCATTCTAATCAGTTCTAGATTAGCTTCGGTTAGGTTGGGGTTTTGCGCGGAGAACATAAAAAATCAGACGGGCTTTTCGTTCCTCGCTCTTCTAAATTAGTTCCTTGCAGTTATTGTATTAATATGCGGTGGATTTAACATAATAATCTGCTGATGAGGAACAATATGGCAGAAGTAAGAAGCAAAGGAAGGCGCTACAGTATGATTCGGATTGATAGTTCCGCGTAAAAGTCTGTTGAGCACTAAAATGTGAATCACTGGTATATTCTATTGATATCTAGGGTAAGCGTAGGTTATTATTATATTCTTTATTGCATAAATTTCAATACATTGGTTAAATCTTAAAATTAAAGCAATGGCGAGCTTATCTCTATAAGAGATCTCCTCCAGCCATCCTAGTGGGGATGAAAGATGGGAATTCACGGGATATAGGCACAATAAGTATAATAAATAACATTTATTTGAATACATAATATACTTTATAACATATACTAATACATAACAATATATAAATACGATTATAATAAAATAACATTATAGTAAGGACATAAAATGCTCTTTCGTTCTTTTTAGAAAGTAAAGTAAGAGGGGCGATCTTGAATGTTTCGAGGAAGCTTGTTCCATAGTTGGATAGCACGGACGGTGAAAGAATAAAAATAAAAATTAGTGTTAGATCTAGGACACTCAAACATCTTTGTGATGCAAGCGCGCCTAGATCAGAAATCAGGAGGTAAATTTGGAATCGGGAACGGAGATATTCAGGAGACGCAGGATCATTAAGGATTTTATAGAAGACACAAAGGATGTGCACATCACGACGAAGTAAATCGGGAGCCATTTCAGTTGAGAGCGAAATTCAGAGACATGATCATATTTGCAAAGGCCGAAAATGAAACGAATAGCTAGATTTTGTAAGCGCTCGAGTTTGTTAAGTAGCTCCTCAGTCGCATCCCAATAACAGACATCAGCATAATCGAGGATGGGAAGAAGAAGGGCTTGTGCAAGCATAATTTTAGTGTGAAAAGGGAGGAAATTCTGGAGCCGTTCGAGAGAGTGCAACGAATAATGCATACGCCTACTAACTTCATTAACTTGCGCTGACTGTGACATATCACAGTCAGATCAACCCCAGGTTTTTAGCTTTGACGGTGTATGGTATGCAAATATCGTCACCTTTATTTGATTGACATCCCCAATTTTACAACTTAATCTACTGCTACCAACGATCATGGCCTGTGACTTGGTAGGATTTACGAGAAGTCCAAAACTCCTAGCCCATTTCTACTCAGCAACAAGATCAAAATTAACAGCAGCAACTGCGTCACTTATATCTGATACAGAAAAATGACTGTATATTTGTAAATCATCTGCATACTAATGGTAAGGAGAAGAAATTACCTTTGAAATGTTATTAATAAAAATCGAAAATAGGAAAGGAGAAAGAAAGCAGACAAGTTTGACCAGTCCGATGAAGCATCGTCTGTCCTTAACACAAAAGTTAAAGTTAGGTTAAGATACCTCCATAATAAATACTAAAGACTAGGCTGCATAGTCTCACGCTCTTTGCTTTCCCGAATAGGAAAATTGTAAAAAAAAATCTTTACTTATTATAATATAATAATATATTATAACATACTAGATAACATATTATTTTAAGAAAATAATCATACTTAAATAAACAAAGAATTAAAAAAAAAAAGGATAGTTGGCGTTTTTCAGTATTTGCCTTTTGTGTATTGATCGCAGTCGCAGTAGTGATGGGAAACAAGATGCGCAAGTAGCAACATAGTATCATATCTGTTATTTTATAATAATTGTTTCAAACACTGGATGGTCCTGCTGAAATATGGCCCACATACGAGTTATACAGGGTGTTTGGTGCATCGTTTGCCAAAAAGGAATAGTCGATAGAAGGGGTCTTTGGCTATCTCGTCACCCAAGAACAAAAAATTCTATCTCAAATTATTTTTGGCAATGTGTTTCCGTTTTTTTTTCTTCAGAAAATCCTAAAATGCAGTCTCTAGACCCTAATAAAATAAAAAGTATTAGGTTAACTCCAATACCTTTTTATTGTTATGTATGATGTTGTATGGTATTATTTAAGTCAAAACTACTTGCCAGTATCATCTGTATTTTTTTTATTGATTTACGAAATTTTTGAAACAAGTCAGTTAGCCTACAATTTAAATCCAACTTTGAATGGCAATTATAAAAAACTAAAGAGATACAGACTACAGTTCTTCAGATTTTTGAAAAGTTCTTTGGTCTATTCCTATTCTAACAGTATGCAATTTTCCTTAAAAAAAATCCTATCTTTATTATTTTTTTATTTTCTGTATCGCAGGACGCTGTAGGCTGATTTTTCATTCTACTAGTTTGCGCATTAATCTTCTATTTTTGCTCAATTCATACTCTAAGTAGGTGGAAACTGTTAACTCACTCTTTGAACCCTCTGTTATCATGGCTTATGAGGTTGTTTAAACCTCTGACATCGGGTTCTTCGATTTCCGATAGCCGCCTTTCGCTTATCACCTAGATGTACGAACTGAATCGAGACTTCAGTGAACCTCTGGTTCGTCCTTCGTGAACTTCGGGTTCATCGGGTCATCTATTACAATTACAGTGCGAGGTCGCTAATCAAGCCACATATGTGGCATGTTCGGTTTTGTAGACTACTGTCCCTATTGCACTTTTACAACTATTGGCAAATTTTTGTTTATGCCACTATCAAATCAAAAGGCCATATAAATCAAAAGGCCTAAAATAAATAAACCACTCCAATTGGAGTAACTGCCAGAATGTAACTGCCAGAAATGGGTTTTTGGAAGAAACATCTAAAAAATGGCAACTAAAAATATAAATATCAGACTTTGCTTAAGGTATGTATGGCTCATAATGATATAAATGGTGTCAGCTATCACCCATTTCAAGCTTTGCACCTAGCTATGTAGTACTATTATATATTCTGTGACCTAGCTTCTCAACACCCACTATATACAGGTGTAAATTTAATTGCGTGCCATTGTACTATTATTATATATTCTGTGCCATAGCTTCAAAAATAATATATTTGAATTGTTTTTTTATATTTCCAAATTTGCGTCATCATAATCTATCTTCGCACCAATTTTCACCTGAAAAACAACAGAAACTGAGTTTAACAGGGGTGCGGCATACAAACGGACAGACAACATGGGGAAATGATAAGAGTTCCTTAGTTGACTACCCTAAAAAGGGATTTAAAATTATGAAGCAGGAGATGTAATTATTTATTTCTAGAATACTGTATATTCCAATTTCGAAAATTGAAAACGTAGTAAATTAAGTTTTTTCTTCCATGCTGGACTGGGAGAGATAGAAAACATAGAATATTCCAGCTGCCCTTCCTCCCGGGCATGCTGTTGAAGTCAGCAAAAGGGACTCGAGGGTTACAGTGTATTGTAATTTAGGCGATGGGCTGACAACCTGTCACTAAAGCAATACATATTACAATCTAAAATTGCCCTTAATTTTTGTCAGACGTGGCGAAAGCGCCTTTAACGAGGCGTTAAACGCTCTGCCTACGTATGTAGTAAAATAAGCAAAAACTTAGTTCTATTTATATTTTGTTATATAATTTGGTTTGCAAGGTCTAATTCTGTCAATTTGTGAGATATCAGCTTCAATAATACCTGAAAAGGAAGGTCATGAATTGGGCATAATCTGGGTTTGATCTATCGAGGCTAATTTATTTATTTTAAAATTGTCATAAAAATCATAACTGCTAAAAGTACTCAAACACAAAGTTGATATTTGAGAATTTATCACTTTGTGAATTTTTCCCCAGTTTGGTTAGGACATTGCAGGCTGAATCACCGATTGTCCGAAAAGAAAAAGATTTTCGTGCTTCGGAGGGCACGTTAAGCCGTCGGTCCCGGTCGCTGTTTTGATAGTGGTCGTTACTCAAACCATGTCAGAGGCCTGATAATTGTGCTACAAGGCGGTTTAAAACTCTGACACCAGGTTTCATCGGGTCGATAGACTCGACAGAAGAAGAATAAAAATCATTAGATATTTTTTAAAGGTTTTATTTTATTATCAGCCAAATTGAAATGGGACTGGGCCGGACACGTCAGCCGTATGCACCCGGAGCGATGGCCAAATGTCGTCACCCAATGGGTCCCCCCTGGCGGACAACGTCGACGGGGTAGACCTCGGAAAAGATGGCGATACGACCTGGACGCATATCGCAAGAATTGGAAACCTCCCGTTGCCAAAGATCTAGAGAGGTGGAAGAAGGATGGGGAGGCCTTTGCCCAGCAGTGGGACAGCTAGGCTACTCATAATAATAATTATTATTATTTTATTACTTCAAGAGGCTCTTATTATTTATGTAAATTACCTAGAGGCTTGTATACAGATTAATAGGATTAGGTACACATCTAATACTTGCAGATAAAAAATAATAAATTAACTACTCCAATTTGGGCACTACCTGAAATAGGGTTTTTAAAGGAAAAATCTATATTTCAGCACTACTCTCTTCTCTTTACATTCTCCTCTACCCAAAGGTTGTCTGGAAGAGATCGCTTCCAGCGATAAGACCGCCTTTGTGCACATTAATTTAAGTTTATTTTTGTATTTATTGTTTTTTGTGTACAATAAAGTGTTTTTACTTACTTACTTACTAAAAATGGCAATTAAGAATATAAATATCAGAATATGCTTGCTTTATGTATGACTCATAAATCATAATGTTCTAAACGGTTTCAGCTATCACCCATTTCAGGCTTTGCACGTAGCTTCCAAACATCCTGTATAATAATAAAATTAATATAAATAAGTGTATAGTGAACATTTGTAGCGCTTTAGGTACTTGATTTTGTTAAAAAGAGCCATTGTATATGGTCGAAACGTCGAAGCATAAAGCGTCCTTTCAACATTATTCTCCACCAATGATTCCGCTTAATTGGTTTGTTTTGTAATATTTTTTCCCTTCTATGCGATGCTTTATCTTTCCATACAATTCCATTTTTTTAAAAAGAGTTTCAGTTTTAATACAGTTACCTGACTAGGTATTAAGTGATAGCAACTCGCGCGGGCTCGGCTATAGCGCGGCGGCCAGATGCAGCTTGTGGAATCATAATAAATACCGACTATTGTTGTCTATTTTTTTATCAATTATTAAAATATTTTATGGGCTCCTTTTATGTTACCGAAACACCCCCTAAGCTATGGCACGCAATTAAATTAACATCCTGTTTATAATATTTCAGGAATAATAAATTCAATATTCTATTTACTGACATAATTATTATGACATGGCATGCCATGCCTTGGTTTCTCTATGTAAATAACAGATGGTATTTACTGCGAGCGATTACTATACTTGCACATATTATTATACGTTGGTTCTATCAAGATCCTTTACCTACAAACAAACAATGTATTCCTTTTAGAACATTAACTATCTATATATACATACATATATATATATTTGTCTAAAATGTATAGCGTAGCGAACTGTAGAGGAAATCTATACAAAATAACCTTTATACCTAGTATGGGTTCTGCCTGAAGTTGAAATGAGAATCCAAAGGGCTCCATTTTTACTTTCGGCTAAAAATGCGAGGTCGGTCATTAACCCGCGCCTGCCACGTGTGTTGTTCCTTCTCATCTTCTCTCTACGTAACGCGCGTGCACCAGAGCACCGCCCGTGCATAGGTCGACGACACCCGCCTTTCCAACCCAATTGGTTAAAAATGCATCAACAATGGTGTTAACATTCAAAACAACGGCAAGTGACTGGGCAGTTCCAAATACAATAGTCATCATCATCTCCCTAGCCTTATCCCGCATCTGACGGGGTCGGCTTCCTAATCTAGGGGATTGAACGAGGGTACTGGTTTTTACACAGAGCGACTGCCATCTAACCTCCATAACCCAGAAGGGAAACCAGACCCAATCCTAGATTAGGTCAGAGTTTTCAAGCCGCCAATGCTTAGCACTGGCCTCTGATATGGCTTAAATATCTACGGTATTAAACGATATTAACCGGGACCAACAGCTTAACGTGCCTTCCGAAGCACGGAAAAAGCACCGAATAAACGTACATATGAAATTCGAAAACCAAAAAACACATTGGTACGTGGTGGGATTCGAACCACGACCTCCCGCTCAGGAGGCAGCGGCCCTTTCCACTACACCATCGGGCTCTCATCGGGTTCCAAATACAATAGTATTTTTAAATAAACATCCCGGTCGCTTTCCGCTCATCGGCTGCTTGATCAGTCAGTAGAACAGTCGTAAATGAAAAAGTCATATTTACAACTCTATATTTATGTTATACTACTTTATATTTATCTTCCATGCTGGACTGGGAGTGAGAGAAAAACACAGAATGTGCCAGCTGCATTTCCTCCCGAGCATGCTACAGCTACAAAACCAGCTAAGGAATCTGAGGGTTTCAGTATATTGTAATTTAGGTTATGGGCTGACAACCTGTCACTATAGCAATATACGTACAAATCTTTCTTGAATGGACCTCAAGACTTTGTCAGACACGGCGGAACGGCCTTTGTTTAGGTCGTTTACGCTTTGCCTACCCCATTAGGGACAAAGGCGTGATTATATGTATGTATATTTATGTTACACACTATCCCGGAAATGTCCATTTCTTTTGGCCAATGAGCGTTGTAAAACAACCATTCCGCGGACTGGTAAACAGCAAATGGCCAATTGCCTAAGTCGTTAATCGTTGTAATAACAGATGTAAGGGACTTTAAAATATCAGGTGACAGCTTACCTTAAGTGATAAGATACGGGTTGCTCAGTCGACGAAACTGTACTACTTTCGCCAGGAAATTCTGTCAGGAAAAGAAAATATATTTTGATTATGATTAGATAGGATTTTAATAAATATGATCATTTTAAATGAGAAAGTTCATTTAAAATGATCATCTAGATGATAATTTCCTGATCAGTTGCATTCGCCAATCCGCGAAATTTTCCTATTTTCCGGCCAATTAGCGAATTCGGAGATCGTGCGTAACATTAACATATACTATAATTATAATATTAACTATACTGTACCTATATTTTGCATAAAATTATATAGGCCAATATTATATATTGTAATACATATGTTTGACAAAATATAATTTGAACGTACCTATTATGTTTGATGATTCATATGTCGGCTCAAATTAATATGTTTAGTCAATAATACATAATGGTAAGATGGGTATAATACAAATGTAAAATCCGAAACCAAACACATTCTAGGTTCAATACCACAAGGAAGCGTCCTCGGTTATATTTTATTCATAATATAATTATATGAATGATCTTGCCAAATCTGTCAACACCCTGCATATTATTCGCTGATGATAATTCAGTTGTTATTCCGCATCAAAACAAAAAATACCTTCTAAAATTTCTAGATTCACTTATGCCCTAATGGATTTAAAAAAGAATACAGACCTTAAAACTACGTTATCAGCTTACTACGCCTACGCTAACTCTTGGCTAAGTTATGGAATAATCTTATGGGGTAATAGTACAGATGTGGAAGATCTATTCAAGCTACAAAAAAGATGAATTCGCATTCTAGTGAATATCAAACAAGATATAATTAAATAAACAAGTATAGATAGGCCCACTTCAAACAACAAAAAATCCTGATCCTGACTTCAATCTATATTTTAGAATGGCTAAATTTGTTCGGAGCATATTTTCCCCAACGACAAAGATCCTCCAAACTCACGGTTACGACCAAGAAATAAAATGGCATTGCCCTTCTCTACAATAAAGATGTTTTGTTTCGGTCCATATACAATGGGCATTAAAATCTTTAATCATTGTCCCACTAACATTAAATCAGAAGAACAAGACTCTGCATTTAATAATAAACTCAGGAATTATTTAACGCAGAATTGTTTTTATAACCTGGATGAGTTCTTTGAAACAAAAACATAATTATAATTGTTAAGTTTTTGTTAACTAATAAATTACATAGAAATAATAATAAAATTACATTTTAATATTCTATATTTGTGGGAGATTATGATATTTGTATGTGTTTACTTATAAGAAAAATGACTGTATAAGAAAAAAAATATGTAGGATAATAACTCGATCTCATTATTTTTCATTATACATAGAGAATAGACTAGTCTTTGTCTATGACATTGTAAACTATATTATTAATATGAATATTTTTTGCTATAATTATAAACTATTTCATTCCAATTATAATATTAGGTAAGTCATACTTTGCAGTGCCCAAACAGGATTCCTGTTGATCTAAAAATGATTTTTAAAGACCTATATATGTACAACAAGACTGCAATAAAGATATTGAGTACTATACATACCTACTTGCATTTAGTACATGTATGATGTAGATACCAATTTTATTAATAATAATAAAAATATTGTCACATTAATCCACAGCGTAAATCAAATATTTAATAAAGGTTTCTCTACAGCTTCTGCCTAACCTATATTTGGAAGGTTATCGTAACATAAAACTTGGTAGGCAACTTGCTCCCTCGCTCACCCTTCTGTACAACTCCCAGCTCCCACCACCCACCCACCCACCAAACAAGGATCTTTGAACTCTCCGAACCACCTTCACATGACCTATCCGATAATGTCTGGCGGAAGGTTGATTCTATTCCTGCCTGATTCACTGCTTACGCGTCCACTTTGATACTTCGAGGGCAGTTTTAGCATTAATTCTTTTTATTTTACCTGATTAGTGGAAAAGCTAGTTAAAAAATTATACCTAACCTTTTTGTTTGGTTTGTTGTCCAATATGGAAATACATATTAAATTACGTATATTTTTTACTCACTTATAAAACGAATTTTATCATAATGAAGCAGTTCTTTAGGTGTATTTAGGGTCGTATTTATAATCAGCACTTGGAGTGACAGCGAGTTGTTCGTATCAGGAAAGTCATTTCAGTAGGTACATAATGAATTTAATGGTCTGTCAAATCCATACATAACATTGCTCTCAATTTTGAAATCGTTTTATAAATACGAGCCTTAGTAACCTGCTTAATCGCCCTAAAGATAAAACATAATTCTGCGAATACAAGTTTGTGCGTCCTATGTGTCTCCTCTAAAGAGGTCATTCCCATTCGAAATTTACATTAAATAAAGGATCAACATTTTACAGTCAATTTTTTTGTTTAAATTCACCAAAACGCACAATTGAGACGGAGGAAGCGGCCGCGGGGCGAAGCGCTCGATCTCATTCGTGGCGCGGCGGGTCAGTTGCGGTCGCGTTGAGGAAGGTTGAATCGGGCAAACACGCGCCGGGCCTCAACTACCGCGGTTCCGAACACGTTCGGTGACCCCGCTGCGCGTGTCGCATTCGCCCCGCGCACCGCGCACCCACACCCTGCCTCGCCTATACCCTCCCTCATTGTACGCTTTACGACTACCCTAAAATGATTGAATTTTTGGTATTTCTGTGTTACTTTACTGTCAGGAATTGAGGATATTGGATGAATAAAATATACAATATAATGCTAAACCCCTACCCCAATGTTATTGTCATCTTTAGTGTTAAATATCTGTCATAGTCTATTATTTAAAAATATAAAAAAAAGGACTGAGTAAAAAGAAAAATGTCGAAATATTTGCCTAAGTTGAGATTATACTCATTAAAAATTTGTAGGTATGTATAGAACAAGTATAGAGTATAGTATTAAGTTTACACTGTAGACACAGACACCTAGCTAGCTTGTGATAACCTTAAGCCAGTAGACAATTATAATACTGTCATGTGTATTATTTTCGTACTTTTACTTAGTAGTTAAGTTAGGTTGCCTTTCAAGATGTAGATTCTTTCTTTTTTCAAATTTTAGCTAGCCTCATAAACATAATCATAGTTAAAACGTAGGCATAATACACATCACTGGAACAGATTCGTTGAGGGCACGACTCTACCAAAACTTGACTAAAATTATTGTCATTCTTACCAATTTTTCTGGTTCTCCATGATAGAAAATTATAGATGTATACTTACGACTTATTAGTTAAGCCTTCTTTTATTTGCAACTAAACTAGAGGCGGATTAATTTGATCACAAATTAAATATTTCGTTCTAGCTAGAATAACACTCCTCTTCGCAGATTATAACCATAGCTTGAAATACCCCTATAATTAAATTTGAATAGTTACTAAACAACCTTCATATAAATAGGGATATATTTAATCGTACAGCAAAAACTGATTACACGTCAGTTTATATCAAGCATTAAAATCTATTTTACAGCACTTGAATTATTTTACTGCAAAAAAAAACAATCATTGATCAAAACTCATGCGACTAAATCGTCAATTTGCGTCAACACTACTTAATCTCTTTTCCTCTTATTCCTGCAAAAACTTATCTGATGCACTATATTTGTAAAGCAGAAATAATTTGTGTCCAGTAAATTAATCTGAAAGCATATCAAAAACTTATTTTCGCGGCAATATTACTATTCTTGTATCACATTACCTATTTTGTATCTGAACACTGGCTCAACATTTAAATCATGAAATTCAAGATGACCCGCTCAGTAAATATTATTTAAAGATCTGTAGCATTTTAGTTAGTATAAAGAAGCAGCTTAATATTTAGTTGTATACATATATTTCTTCCATGCTGGCCTGGGAGCGAGAGAAAAACATAGAATGTGCCAGCTGCATTTCCTCCCGGGTATGCTGTAAAAACCAGCTAAGGGATCCGAGGGTTTCAGTATATTGTAATTCAGGCGATGGGCTGACAACCTGTCACTACAGCAATATACTTATACCCAAACAAAGGTCGTTCCGCCACGTCTGACAAAGTTTTGAGGGTTATTTAAGATAGATTTGTAAGTATATTCCTGTAGTGACAGGTTGTCAGCCCAACGCCTAAATTACAATATACTGAAACCCTCGGATCCCTTAGCTGGTTTTTACGTGGCGGAACGACCTTTGTTTGGGTCGTTTACGCTCTGCCTACCCCATTAGGGATAAAGGCGTAAACTACCCAAACAAAGGTCGTTCCGCCACGTCTGACAAAGTTTTGAGGGTTTGACAAAGTTTTAAAATTGACATTGGCATCGTTTTTTTGAAGTAGCAACTGAATTTATAGGTAGCCGACAACTTGACGGCGGATAATAAGTAGAAAATAGGATTTCATAAATGATGTATTGAGGTTGTTTAAAAAATGAACTGAGATGAGAACTAAATATGAACATGGTCATAAAAAAACATACACCACAATTCATTCCCCCATTCTTCACAATTCATCAAACGACTTGATTCTGCTCACTCCAACTGCATTTAAACTTGCCTTTCTTTAACAAAATATATTAACATCTATTTTACACGTGAATAATACAAACAATAGCAGGTCCTGTGATAAAAACATACACTGCACATCCTACAGTGACTGAACAAACATTCTCGAATTATAGGTTACACAAAATTCGTATTACAGGAGAAAGTAAGTTAAATTGCTGCCTAATTGAGACTACCTGTTTTAGATTTATAAACCTAAGTTACACAGCTTATGCAAATAAATATTTCAAATAGAATTTTGTTATTATGTAGGTAAAATTACATAATTTTGTTATTCATTCTTGAAATACATCGATTCTAAGAGTTTATTGCGCAATTTGCATTACCCACTTTATTTACGACGAACTTCGTAGGTGGCTCGTGGTACCTATCATAGTGAATGTTATGTTGTCGTAGCTAGACGGACAGATAAAAGAAGTGTTTACAGGAGCATGCGGGCGGTAGCGGGTGGCGGCGGGCAGGTCGAGAAGCCACGCACGCGCACTGTTGCCGAGAGTTCACACGCGTTCGAAACCGCAGTGCGCCTCCACGTGTAACCTCGCCTCTCTCCCCACTACACGACGCCGCTCCGCCGCTGCCGCTTTGCCCCAACCTTCAGCAAACGCGCGCGCGTTTAGCTTATTTATAGGTACTACTATTTGTTTGAACGTTTGTTCATAATAATTTAACGTAGTTCTTTATTGGAGTATATTTCATAAAATACTACCTTGGCATATATGACATATTTCTATGCATTATTTAATATAATTTTAGAAGTAAAAGGTAGCTATTGTATTGTGGCTATTTATTTACTTAAGCCCTAATTTCACCCTTCTTACAACTTATAAATAACTTAACTTCCCCTGTTCTGGTAAGATTTGTTTTTATTTTTTTGCGATCGACTGAACTAAACTACCTACCTACTAAAAATCAAGGAAACCAACCCAAATCCTCTATTTCGAAAAATAACACTTAATTCAATCTCTCATTAATGTAGGTACCTGTTTTTTTATATTTAAGTCAACCCATGTCTTAGGGAATTTATTCTTCATTCGAACCATGTTATGGAAATCATATTTTATTTGATCCATTAAAAGAAGTAAAGAACTGAAAAGTTGATTCACTCCCCAACTGGTAAGATATATATAATTTTCGTTAAAAAACCAGGGGAACCTACTAGGGTTGATGAGGAGAGGAACCCGCATCCGCATCCTCATATTGTGGATGATTCGCAATTTTTACAAATCCTCATCCGCTATCCGCATCCTTATAACGTCATAAATCCTCATCCGTGTCCGCATTCTCTAAGATTAAGAGGATGTATAATTATAAGGATTTTGCTTTGTGCATAGCAACGGGGCGCGAGTGTAACGGTGCCCGCGCGACAACTGGCCTTATTGACAAAGTGCCTTTATAAAAAAAAGGATGCAATGAACTAAGTCAGAACTATGTATAATGTTGTTATTAAAACACTTGTATCCGCATCCTCATCCTCATAGCCACATCCTCATTAACTCTAGTACCTACCTACGGATTAAAATAATAACATACATACATACATACATATAATCACGCCTTTATCCCTATTGGGGTAGGCAGAGCGTAAACGACCTAAACTATGGTCGTACTGCCACGTCTAACAAGTTTTGAGGGTTATTGCAGATGACTATGAATACCTATCGCTAAAGTGACAGGTTGTCAGCCCATCGCCTAAATTACAATATTGAAACCCTCCAATCCCTTAGCTGACTTTTACAGCATGCCCGGGAGGATATGCAGCTGGCACATTCTATGTTTTTTATCACTCCCACTGCAGCATGGAAGAATTTTAATTTCCAAATGTACTTCTTTATTAAAATAATAAAGAAGTACATTTGGAACCGCGGGAGAAGGTAGTCAGTTTGATAAAATATAAAATTATACATACGACAACGATACTGAGTTCTTGTATTATATAGCACACACATTAAAAGAAAACTGTATACAGATAGGCACGATCACGCACACACAGCAACAGAAGTGGTGAAGACGGGGAGAAGGGCGGGGTAAGCGCGCCAGCTCCGATCCTCCTACTGACTGAACTCAACAAATTCCGCATTCGTCCGGAGACCGTCCGTCGAGTGAACGTTTGTCTCGCAGACTTTGCTAACGCATAACCTACGTCAACATTGACGCCATTGATCTACTCAAGAGAAATCATCATAGCACCTACAAACATGATAGGTAAGAAATCAATTCGTTACATTGAAGTTTTGATAAGCACTCCATTGTAGTTATTTATTTTTATTTACTCATTTATTTAAAATTTATTAGTTCCATTCTTTCTTACTTTCTTAATTTTTTCTTACTTATTCAAAATGTTTTATATTTTCTCGAATATATATATTTAATTATTATTTGCAGTATTACCACTTTTCTATTTAATGCACTATTCAGATTATATTATTTATTACTTTTTTATAATCTATTATATTACTCTTAAGTAAAATATCTTAATATAATAAATACGGTCTCTAAAGACTATGTTCTATAGGTATTATTAGGATTTATTTACCCATAGTACAATGTAGCAGGGGACTGAGACGTAGGTGCGGGGGGATTCAGTACGGACACGGGGTCGCCGGCCCAAGCACGTGGAGGCCTGGTACCGCGGTTTCGACGCGACAAAACCGCGGTGAGCGCCTCCACGTGCAGCTAGAGGACATTCACTTTAGTTGTGCTCCTCTCTCTCTTCCCCGCACTTACCCTTACGTCGCCTTCGTGTATGTGCATCCTGATATCCCTGTGCATGCCATACACAACCGACTTTGCCCTGTGAACGGTCGTTCAATTTGTTAAATAATTTCGATAGTTCCTCGTAGTGTAAGCCATGAATTTATTTTCTGGTTTTAAATCTGAAACATTTCGTTCGACAGGTGAAGAGGAACGAGTACACCAGTGCGGAGAATGTGGTTTGACGCTTTCCACTCGGAGTGCATTAACTGCTCATGCACGCTCGCACCGTGCTACAGCCGATGCACATCGCTGCGACGTCTGTCACAAAACTTTCGCCGTGCCTGCGCGTCTCGTGCGGCATTATAGGACCCATACTGGTGAACGACCTTTTGAATGTGAATATTGTCACAAGATGTTCAGTGTTAAAGAAAATCTGCAAGTGCATCGCCGTATCCACACTAAAGAAAGACCGTACCGCTGTGGAGTGTGCGGAGCCGCTTTCGAGCATTCTGGGAAGCTTCATCGTCACGCTCGGATTCATACTGGTGAGCGGCCCCATGCGTGCCCGCATTGTCATAAGACTTTCATCCAATCTGGCCAACTTGTGATTCATCTTCGTACACACACTGGAGAAAAGCCATACCGCTGCCCAGCACCTGGTTGCGGTAAAGGATTTACGTGCTCCAAGCAACTGAAGGTCCACTCTCGGACACACACTGGAGAGCGCCCTTACACTTGCGACATATGTCTTAGAGATTTTGGTTACAATCACGTGCTAAAATTACACCGCTTTCAACACTATGGCGAACGTTGTTATCGCTGCACCGTGTGTGACGGTACTTTCAACACTAAGAAGCAAATGGAAGCTCATATATACAAGGAACATAGCGCTGAAACTCCTCGTGCGCCTACAATGCAGTCAAATCTACCGATGGTTGTTAACGGGAATGTTATGTGTGAGATAGTAGAAGCAGCTTTACAGCAGCTGCCACCTACGCCCCCAAGCTCTCCTCCATCACCCCAAAGTTTGACTGCTCCAATTGTCAATAATGAAATTCAACCATCTCCACCACCGACGCCTTCGCCATCTCCACCAACTGCAACGCTACAATATACATTCGCGCCTTCTTCCTTACCCCCAAGAAAACGTAAACTTATTCCTCAACTGGAACCAATTACCCAACCTATTGTACGTCATACTTCAGTTATACAATTTGCCCCAGCAGCTGTCGATGTATAGATTTGTTAAATTGATTACCTATGACGTTAGGATTTCTACTTATAATAATAATTTGTATTCTTGTAGATGCTTTTTTCACTTGCGCATTGAATGTTGACTGAGTATGTATGTAGCCGCTAATTTAAAATTTGTCATGTGACTTAGGTTCTCTATGTATAATATAAACATGAATAGTGAATTAGTAATGTTAAGCTTTTAACTTATGGTATCTCAAAATCTTAGCAAAATAATTTTAAGTAGTCATTAAGTGATAAAAGAAGACTTAAATGTAATTCTAAGTTAGTGGTCTAATAATGCATTTGTGCCGTCATTAGCATAAGTTTTATATTTATGTACGTATTACATTATTGTGTTATTTCCTACAATATATAATAAAATATTTAAAAATTAACAGTAGTATACTTTTCTTTCAACGATCAATTCAATGAAACAAATCTAATTAATCATCAATACGAATAATCATTACTTAGTACAAATACTGCAAATAGAAGTCATAGAAAAATGATTTTAGTAGCTATCTCAGTATATTATTATGGTATATTCTTTAAACCCAAAAATACGATTAAGATGACACATTTGATATAAATTACAAATGTAATTCATCCAGATTGTCTCTTTCGATAACAGGCAAGAGAAAGAAATCGATCGCCGTTTCGAATATTCCTGCAAAAGCTTCTGGTTGTTATAACCATTGAAGGGCGATTTGCCTATTTCTCATGTGTATTCTGCCTGTCCACAAACATGGTCTACGGTGCACAAACATGGTCTTTCTTTCTAACTGAGGGCACAGCTCGGACACTCCTAACTATCATGTCATTTGTGACATCGACAGACGGCAAGTTGCACTTGGCATGTGTTTGTGTGCGTGTTATAAGGGTTGACAAAATTTTTTATACCGGTCATAATCATCACTTGATTAATCTGGTTCTTGATTAAACCAACGTTTTAAAGTAGATCACTGTAACTGAATAGTTACAATACAATACAAATATTCTTTATTGCACATAAACAACACATTGTACAGGAACAAACATTACAAAACAAACAGAGTACAATTAGGCGGCCTAAACATAAATATATAGTTAGAATAGATTAGGTTGCATATTTTGTATGAATTTACTTACCGTCTCTCATCATTGTGGAATCTAAAAAAGTTTCTATTGGAGTCATATCTTGTGGTAGAAAGACATCCGTACACGGAACAGTATCTTACCATCTTTGGAACACAAATCTTTATTATTTCCGTTAGACTGGGAAACATGCGCGCGCCATACCCGCTAAGCGTACGCTCAATGTGGCCCACAATCTGGCGCTGAGTGTGACGTATGTCGGACTGGCGAAGGGAGGTGAATGTCCATTCTATATGTAGTACTATTATATATTCTGTGCTGAGGGTCAAAAGTCCAAACTCAAGGTTTTCTAAAAAGTGATGGAGCGGACGGAGCATCCTAGACGTAAAAAGAACGGGCAGAGTCCGAAACACCACATTGCAAGCCAAGACGGGCATAACTGACGACGACGTAGGGTTCAAAACCGCCAAGGTAAAGTGGGATTGGGCGGGACATGTTTACCGGATGCACCTGGATCGATGGGCAAAGGTCGTTACAGAAAATTTGGTTCCACAAAGCGGATTTCGGCCAAGAGGTAGACCCTGGAAAAGAAGGCGTGACTATCTGAAAGATTGGACTAAGGTTGCATTGAACCGTGATGAGTGGAAGACCGCGGGGGAGGCCTTTTCCTAGCAGCAAGTGGGATCTAGTAGGCTAGCTATAATATTATAATAGAACTAGCTGTGCCCGCGACTCCGTACGCGTGGTGGTTATAATTTTAAACAGCGATGTATTTTTTTGTTTTAAATTTTACACAATTGGGATAGAATCCAGTCTTACATTACACCTTTGCGAGCATAGTACATTATAGTAGGTATTCTATGTACCTGTCTACTTAAATATGGAAAGAGTTGTGTTACCTAACGGTTCTTTCTTTGTTTCCATTTCTTTTTGTTTTGAGATCAATTAATTATATACAAATCATGATACAATTTTTTCGATGTATTCATATGTCATTAAACTATTTAATACTTAAGTTACTTACAACTTACGTTTTTTTAATACACAAAAAGTTAACTTATGTATGATGTATAGCTGTGCCCGTGACTTTTTACGCTCGGTTTGTATGGAAAACCATTCTGATATTGAGTAAATACCCCAGTTTGTATGGAAAACACGCAGAGTCGACCATACTGAAAACGCTTCTCCGCGCGTAGGAGCGGGATCTGCTCACCCGCGCGCGGGAGCGTATTTCGCATTGTCTGATCTTTGTTTTTGTATGGAAAATACGATTTCGCGCGTGAGCTAGTAGATCCCGCTCATACGCGTGGAGAAGCGTTTTCAGTATGTTCGACACTGCGTGTTTTCCATACACACTGGGGTTTTTACTCAATATTAGAATTGTTTGCGTTACTATTTCTAACCTATACCGGACACCAGGTAATTAAACTCAGTCAAATAAAAAGTCCTTTTCAGATCGGTTAAAAACGATCAGACTTCAATTTCCTGCCTACCCCCTAAGTCAGGTGGCGTGTTTATTTGTATCGTAACTTAAAGTTTAAGTAATGCTCAGTAAAACAAAAAAAGTTCCATCAAAATCGGTTTGTTAACGACCGAAATTCAATTTCCTGCCTACCTCCTAAGTAATATGGCGTGATTATTTGTATCGTAACATTGATTTTAAATTATGCTCAGTCGAATAAAAAAGGTTTCATAAAAATCGGTTAAGAAACAGCCAAATTTCAATTCCCTGCCTACCCCCTAAGTCAGGTAGCGTGATTTTAGGTATTCTTAGTTGCGACCTGGGTAACACATAGTTGAATAAAAAAGTCCCATCGAAATCGGTTCAGTAGTTTTGGCGTGATGTGGTAATATACAGACAGACAGACAACAAAGATAATAAAAAGAAACGTTTTGTTCTTTATATCGTTAATAATGCCTGCTGCAATATTTTTTTGTAAAAATATTTAATGTACAGACACAACCCTTCTAGAGATTATATGTATAGATTACGGGGTAGGATAGAGAGTATCAACGATCTAATGAAAGTTGTTTTCGCCAACTTTGACTGGCTAACATATTTTGTAGGTTTGTATTTGTAATTTAGTGGTATTGTATTTTAGGTGAGGATTCATATCATATGATTATTATGAATTTATCTACCCAAACAATTCTGTTTGGGTAGTAATAAAAGTTCCGAAAAATAATTCAAAATTATGCTTTTTCTAAATATGAAATGTACAGGTAAGCATTAACTGACGTCCAGACCCAGTCTAGACCGAACCGTGACCTTAGTACGCTCCGAACGAAATCCGAAGGTGTATTCAGCAGTCCGCCGGACATTATATTATTATTGACGACTGGCTCCTGTCCGACACAGATTTCGTCCGCTCCGGACCAAGTTCGAGCGTGTGGCCGTCAGTCCGCCGGACAGCGACCACAAAAAACTTTACTTGTAACTTTACTGGTAAATAAGGAGTTATTATTATTTTTTTCTTACCATTTCTCGCGACTATTGAGTTCCGGACTTTTGGAAGGCGTGTGTGGGACCAAAGCCAACTTTAATATTCTTCTTCTTCTGTCGAGTGGGTATCGAGTCCATGGACCCGATGAACTCTGGTGTCAGAGTTTTTAAACCACCTAGTTGCACAACTATCATTCCTCTGACATGGTTTGAGTAACGACCACTATCAAAGACAGCAACCGGGGCCGACGTCTTAACGTGCCCTCCGAAGCACGAAATCTTTTTCTTCTCGGACAATCAGGTGATTCAGCCTGCAATGTCCTAACCAAACTGGGGAAAAAAATCACAAAGTGATAAACTCTCAAATATCAACTTTATGTTTCCCCCCCTGGGAATCGAACCCAGGACCTCCAGATCAGGAGTCCATGGCACTAGCCACTAGACCACGGAGACAGTTAATATTAGTAATGTGACACTAGCCAGCGGTTATCCCTGTATGCACTATAGAAGTGCACTCAAAGACAACACCCGGGTAGTGTAGGACTAAAAAAGCCGGATTATTGAGTTGAAGTGATAGTGGCTGGGATTGGGATATGGAAAGGACTATGTCACCTGCCCGATCAATGTTTAAAAACACAAAATAAAAATGGAGAGGTGGTGACTCGCCAACTCACTATAATGGGCCCCCCAAAACCGCCGAACGCAAGGAACGACAACAGGGCAACATCGTGTGATAGACTAAGGTTGTTGAGAGGTAAGAGTGCGGGGCGCCAGATCGTGGTCAGCAGGCCCCTGGCGTTATGACATTTTACACGTCCAACCTAAAGCAAAGGTTCCTTTCTTGCAAACTCCACTGATAGACGGCCAACGAAGGCAAGCCAGGAGGTGAGGGCCAAATGAATACGGGCAGGCCATCGGAGTTGGGGGTCCGGGGTGTCGCCACGCACCATCAGCTCGCCACACAAGCTGCCACTCCGGGGACTGACTGCACCACCGAGGTGGGCGGTGGGGCCGTCAATTCCCTACGCCGTTGATTATTATTATTTATATGTGTTTTACCATATCTCAGGACTATAGAGTCCCAGACTTTTGGAATTCCCGCCTAGAGCCATTGCTAGCGAAAGTAGCGTAAAATGTTACTTTTGTAACAATGTGGCAACACTGTCCGGCGGACCGATGGTTACACGGTCGAACTTGATCCTGAGCAAGCGAAATCCTAATCGGACAAGAGTGAACCGTCTGTAATAATAATAATGTTGGCGGACTGCTGAATACACTATCGAATTTTGTCCGGAGCGTACCAAGGTCACGGTCCGGTCCGGACCGGGTCTGGACGTCTGTTAATATCTTACTGTTTGAATAACTAACTCGTTGACCACATTTATTTTGTGCGAATAAAAAATAAAGAAAAGAATGACTGAAAAACAAAAAGCTGCGTATAGATAATATGTTATTGTTAAAAAGCTATCGGTTATTTATTAATCAGGTTTGTATTGTTTTATTATAACAACTAGCTGTGCCCGCGACTTCGTACGCCCGGTTTGTATGGATGACAGTGTCGAATATACTGCAAACGCTTTCCGCGCGTAGGAGCGGGATCTGCTAACCCGCGCACGGATGCGTGTTTCGCATTGTCTGATCTTTGTTTTTGTATGTATCGTGTTTTCCATATAAACTGAGGTACTTACTCAATATTAGAATGGTTTGCGTGATTATTTCTAAGATATATAGTCAGATAGCGTAATTTTAGGTATCCTAAGTTGCAACCAGGGTAACACACACACAGTTGAATACAAAAAGTCCCATCGAAATCGGTTCAACAGTTTTGGCGTGATGAGGTAACATACAGATAGACAGACAAACAAAAAACTAAAAAAAAATGTTTTGATATTTATATCGTTATTAATGCATGCTGCAATTATTTTTTTGTAAAAATATTCAATGTACAGACACGACCCTTCTAGAGATTTATTATATGTATAGATTGCCTATTATCTATAATTAGCTGCTACTGGAGGTAATAGGTTATATTAGTACATCCCTAGTAATGTCAAAAACAACGCACGCAAGCGAAGGCGAACGAACGTCAAAAACCATAGTCAAAAACCGGCAGCCATATTTGTTTGTAAATCGCGCTTGGTCGGATTTCCAAGAGACGCGGAGTTTTGTCTCCGCTTGGAATTATTATCTGTTTATTGTAGGGAAATCACTCTTTCAAAATGGTAAGTGTTTGTTTAGCGTAATATTTTATGGATATCAGTTTAACCTAAACAATTTATTTACGGAAATTACCGGCTTAAACTCCTCAATTTATAATAACCTTAGATCAATAGATCTTTGTTAGTAAAACGACTATACCATTAATACACAGCGTTACGTTAATGAAACACGAAGATTTGTTCATAAATTATGACTTTATTATCATTACTTTATTTACTTTTCAGACGGTCGGCAAGAATAACAAAATGCAACAGCATATCAACTACCGAGTCCGGGTAGTGTTGCAAGATTCTAGGACTTTCATTGGGACCTTCAAAGCATTTGACAAACACATGAATCTAATATTAGGAGACTGTGAAGAATTTAGAAAAATTAAGTCCAAGAGCAGTAAAACTGTAGACAGAGAAGAAAAGAGAACCTTGGGCTTCTTACTTCTACGTGGAGAGAACATAGTCTCTTTGACTATCGAAGGACCCCCACCTCCTGAAGAAGGTCTTCCTCGTGTTCCTCTTCCGGGTGCTATGGGTGGACCTGGCGGCGGGCGTGCGGCCGGTCGCGGCTCCGGACCCGGCGGGCCGCCACCAGGCCTGCAGGGCCCGGCTCGCGGAGTCGGTGGACCATCGCAACAACACATGGCCCCAGGGTCTCGTGGACAACTGTCGGCTCCACCTCAAATGCGTGGAGGACCAATGATGGGAGGCCCACCGCCCGGTATGATGGGTGCTCCTCCAGGCATGGGCCGGGGAGGTCCAGGTGGACGTGGTCCACCAGGAATGCGACGTTATTGATATGTTTAGTCTGATACAAATAAGCTTAAGTTCATACAGAGAAAGAAGTGAAAAGTGTTTTAGTTATTGATCAGTGTCTAATTATCCACCAAAAATAATACAGTGTAATAGTAGGTATATCGCAGTCTAAGTGTTGTTGTAGAAAGGAATCTGCCGACTGAATGTGGTTACAATAATATTCAATTCAACTTATTCCATTGATGTTGTCATCTATTAATAAGTATTTTGATGATTATATCTAAATTATAGGTTTAAGGTTGTAAATATGTGTATTATTTGAGCCCACCTTATATTATGCATGCCTAATACAATTTCATATTTACTTATAAATTATTATATAGTACATGGCTATGAATATTGCATGTTGGTAGATTTCTGAATTATCTCTGATGCACTTGTATCGCAACTTCTTAGGGAGTGGATTCTCAAGTCGAACAACGACCCGAAGAACCCTGGTGTCAGAGTTATCAAACTGCCTAGTAGCACAGCTATTAGGCCTTTGATACATGTGATACATGTTTTTTTTTTAAATCCTTTTGTCTTTTTATTGCACATCATATCAATTATCATACTAATAAGAATAGTAGAAGATAGAATAGATTATGCAACATTGAATATTATATTCTTAGACCCTGAGAATAAAAACTTGATTATAGCCTGACCGGGATTTAAAAATATCTGCCAAGTGAAAGACAGAGAGGGACTAGCGCTTCCAAGGCATAACAATTATTTAATTATTAAGACATTTCTTATTGATTTGAATTTAATGTTTTTAATTTATTTTTAAACAGATTGAATTTTAATTTAGTAGATGATTTATTTGAGCAATTATTATTTCAATTACTTCCACAGTTTTTGCACACTACACACCAATTTTATTGTTGTTTTGCATGCGCCTGTTACTCTCTGCAGGTAGTCACTGAAAATCAAGTGTTTTGCTCAACTGGGCAATTAGGTTTACTGCAACACACACACACACCTTTTGTTTGTTTTGTATTTATAGTGTATATTTGTTTAACTGTTCACTTTTGTCTTCTTTTTATATAACAAATTGTACATTTAAATAAAAATTCAAATAAAATATTAAAATTAAACTAAATTTAGAATGTAATTCTACCCACGAAACTTATCAATTATCGCCAAGGAATATAGGTCGAAATTAAAAAGAAACGCTCTCGCATACAAATATTGGCATTAGTGGCTTGTGTCAATTTGTATGGGAATGGGAGGGCCTATATTTTTTCCTTATTTCGACCTCTGTTTATTGCCGTCTCTTCCTGTTCTCTCATGATAGAAAATGACAGGTATTAAAAATACCTGTCATAGAGGTACCATAGAGAATGGCTTGTTTGTATTGTACTTGCTTCGGCAGTGGAAATGCATAAGTCCCTCTTATTTTGGGGTACATTTAGACGGCCCAATATAAAATGTATATCGTACGAATTTTAGACTATAGAATATATTATCTTCCATGCAGGCCTGGGAGCAAGAGAAAAACATAGAATTTGGCAGCTGCATTTCCTCCCGGGCATGCTGTAGAAACCAGTTAAGGGATCCGAGGGTTTCAGTATATTGTAATTTAGGTGATGGGCTGACAACCTGTCACTACACCAATATACCTACAAATCTATCTTAACTAACCCGCATAACTTTGTCAGACGTGGCGGAACGACCTTTGTTTAGGTCGTTTACGCTCTGCCTTCCCCATTAGGAATAAAGGCGTGATAATATGTGTGTGAATTTTGCAACTACGAATTGTATCGTGAGGGAATAGAATGGGACGACAATAATTTTAGTCAAGATTTAGTTAAGTCGTGCCATCCACGAATCAATAGCATTACTATTGATTTGTAGACTAAAATTAACCAAAATTGTTGCCACCCCTTTCTGTTCTCTATTTTAGGTTTTAGTCAAGATTTTGGTCATTTTGTGCGCATGCGAATCGCCCCCATTGTGTACTTAAATACTTAATCAGGGATGTTATCAAGACTTGTTGTTTACTTCAATTAAAGCACAATTTCTCTCATCAAACTTTATTTTAAGCTGCTTTAAGAGAGTACATAGTATGCAGAAATTATAGGAATAATGACTTGTTTTAGCTAATAAGTAATATAGACTAATGGCAGTAGCCACATGATGGATGGCACCTCTTGCCGTCGACGCCGCAACGACAGCCCCCAGTAGTGTCTCCTTTACCGCCGGGGCCCCAGCGACGGCCGCGAGTCACCCAGCATATCTCCGTCTTACAGGCTGAACACTTCACCCAATCGCATCCCCACTTCTTTGTGATGATTGCTTTGCACTCCGGACATTCCAGGGCTTCACCTTTCGTTATCAGCGTATCGAGTAGTGCTCGAGTACCTTCATCAGTTTGACTAGAGGTTGTATTTGATGCAGCAGCTTCTTGCAGTTTTTTACGGTATTGGTCACAGGTTTCGCCTTCGTGAAGAGCCTGCAGCATAAATAGAGCTCAATTACAATATGCCCAATGAGATTGAGGTAATTTTTATAGCGATGGACAATAGTTGGAAATTTCAACGATCGAATTATCTGAACAATATCATTACTAGTAGTGGAATGTTCATTCGAATGATTTCGGTTAATTCGGATGTCAACACATCGACTTCTAAACAGGGTAATAAACCTTTCTTGCATGCTGGACTGGGAGCGAAATAAAAGCATAGAACGTGCCAGCTGCATTTCCTTACGGGCGTGCTGTAAAACCCAGCTAAGGGATCCAAGGTTTTCAGTATATTGTAATTTAGGCGATGGGCTGACAACCAATAATATACCTATTTTAAATAACCCTCAAAACTATGTCAGACGTGGCGGAACGACCTTTATCTTATTATTTATTTGACAATTTATTGCACACATAAACATACATAGGACACAAATATAAAAAAACAATAGCACAACAGGTACAGCTTATCTCTATAAAGAAATCTCTTCCAGCTGACCTACGGTAGTGAGAGTGCATAAGTAACCTTTGTTTAGGTCGTTGACGCTCTTCCTACCTCATTATGGATAAAGGCGTGATTATGTGTGTGTATGTAATAAACCATTAAGAGAAGTTCATTTCTACCTTCATTCTTTGACTTTCAGATGGGGGGATGTTACCTTTTTTACATAGTGTGAATAGCGGCCCTTATATTTTTCAAAAATCTCTGCTCACGATTAGACCTACACTAATCGATTCTATACGTAAATACAAACCATAAATTGACTTGGTAATTTTTGTCTTAAGTGTCACATTAGGTACTGAAATATTTTCACTTAGAAATAGATTTTTTGAAATTCCTATATCTTTGATTTAAAATATCTCTGTAATGTGACGCTTAAGTCAAAAATCATGTCAATAAGTATTTTTGATTTCTATTAGTGTGTAGAAACGTAAAAGTTTAGGTTTGATCGTGTGCCGCGATACTTAAAAATAAAATAAGTGTCGCAATTCACAGTATGCCAGGCTCTATACAAAAATGTTAATGTTTAATGATTATTTAAAAGGATATTGTTGTTAATAATAGCGTTACACATTTTTAAATTGGTAATTTTCTGTAAATTCATTAATTTACCTTCGAATGATTATTTTAATTCGATTTTATTTTTTCGAAAGTTTCGGAAAGTCGATTTTCGCAATCGAATAATCCGAATAGCGAGCTATTCGAATGATATTTCTAATGAATCATTCATATTCGCCCATCTCTTACTTTCTTACATAAATAGACGATGATTATTAAATAGATACCAACCTGACATGGTATACAGTTAGTATGTTTGCAGACGGGACAGGGAAATCGTCGCACGCCAGGGTCGCAAAGAGCCCAACCAGTGCAATCTCGTGTACGGCAGTGGAATGCATTTCTTGTACCACTTTCTGCTGCAGCCAGGCCTCGAGCTAACCATCGCTCGTATTCTTCTAGCGTTACCAAATTGCGAATTTCTCGTTCTTGCAGAACTCCTGGACAGCCCATTGCAGGGCAACCGACGATCGGCTCCTCACAATGTTTTACGAGATCAGACAAACATTCTCTGCAAAATGTGTGCACACATTCACGTAGTACCGCGCCATTACCAGTTGCACACTCCGCCATACATATGTCACACACAAACGCCTCGGTATTCACCACGAGAGCTCGTTGTTCTAACCGAACTAACTCTGAATACACGTCACTTGTTCTGTCGGTATTTGTTTGATCGGGAGCTATATTTTGGGCGAGAAAACTTGAAGCTGGTGCACTGTTTCCTGAAAATAAGTAATTTTATATGAGCATTCTGTGTTAACTTGGAGGTAATATTGGGTAAGTACACACAAACAAATATATATAATAAATAACTAACATACTAACCTGTTTCAACGACACATAAGTAGAATGGGGCTGAAAGGTCAGGGCCTGCTAAGGAGACGAGTGGAGTGCGGTCGTCTGTACATAGAGCGCGTCCAACGATCCATCTCTGCAGCGCTCCAACTAACCCCAATGAAGTTTCTGCTTGTCGTCTTAAATCGCCCATCACAGCCTGTCGGGGAATGCGCAATCGCACAGGACCTCTAGTTGCTTCTCTGTCTTCTACCCAAACTTGTATTCTGTAATGAAATTAATATATAAAGGTAAGAGGCACTGACCAGTCGTTAACATATTATTTTCTGGGGCTCTCTTTCGTGGTAATGATTTTCCCGGAAACCATGGTTTAAAAGGTCGACGACACAAAAGTAGTTTTTTTTTTTGGAAAAACATCCTTGCTATTGTGAAATTTACAGATTATTTTTACACAAAACTTTAGTTTTTTTTTTTGGAAAAACATCCTTGCTATTGTGAAATTTACAGATTATTTTTACACAAAACTTACGTAGTTAAGTTGCTACCGTTTTCGTTGGTTTGTTTCGATGTCGAAGGTGCATGTACCGGTTTAACACCATCCATTTCTTGGAGCAGTTTTTGTGGCATAGCTTTATTTGTTACAGGGGTTGCTTGATTTGTTTGCGCTTCAGTAGATTTCTTCTCTGGTTGTGTAGCAGCAACATCTTTATGATTATGAGCATCTACTTTGTTTTTGGAAACGTTTGTTGAAATCGCCGCAGAGGACTGAACTAATGCATTTGCTTTAACGGGAGATTTATTTCCAGGAGTCTCTACCTTAGCTGTTTGAACTTTATTCTCAGCTGATGAGGGTTCCTGTATGGTACCCAATTTCTGGGCCATGATTTGTGACGAAAATGATAAAACTGAACACGATAGCCGCAACTGGGCTAGTTTGACCGCCGCTTCAGCTGCCGCGCGCTCATCTCCCTTTGCTATTGATTGTTCGAGTTGGTTTATTAAATCTCGCCGTCTGGAATGCTGGTCTACTGTAAACTTTGTCATGTTGGAGTGTATCACTTTTGTTTTATCTGAAGATGTGTTCGAATTAGTTGCAGCACTTGTTGATGGCAGTACTGGTTTTGCTTCTTTAGTTTCTTCCTTTGTAATATTTTTGTTCAACTGTAGATCTGGTTTAGGCGAATGTTTTTGGTTTTCAATAACCACCTTGTTTTCTAGTTTTGTTGAAGGCTTAGGCTTAATTATCTCTGACATCTTAGTCTTCAGATTTAATTTAGGTTCGGAAGTATCCTTTGGCATAACATTTGATGTTCCTTGTTGTGCTGAGTTAGGTTTAGAAGAAATAACATTGGTACTTGTAAATGATGAATTTTGTGAAAAGAATATACTTCTCGGAGTCTGTTCTTCTACAGCATTGTTTTTAGGAATATAAACGGGGTTCAGAAGTGAAGATATTTTCAAAGGCGTATGCAAATCACTTCTTTCAACTTTCGTTAATGGTTTAGCAACTGCGATGTCCTTTACAACATTTTTGTTCTCTACAGTTGGATTGACTCTGGTTCTGGATTCAGTACTGCTAGGATTGTTTGTGACATCCAATTTAGGGTTGTCTTTTTGCTGAGGCGCAACTAATACGACATGTTGAGTTATTACAACGTTTTCTGTTACAGGCTCTGATTGGATCTTTGGCAATAACTTTTCAATGCTTTTGATCTCAGTGATATTTGAACTGGTATTACCATTGACTTGGTGTGATGTTGAGGGTTGCGGTTCCACTGCATTTTTTTTTATTTCTTTCTTTTCCTTTGACTCGACACGTAATGTAGGTGTCTCTAACGATGTATTTCTCATCGAACCATCAAAAGTAAAAACGGTTTTGTTATCTATTTTCTCATTGCTGATCTGCTTTGATTTTTTAGGTAAAGAATCTTTCATTTCTTTTAACATTTCCTTAAGTTTTTGTTTTTCATCAGCTCCTATGCCACTAATTCTATTTATAGCAATATTTCCAACTGGTTCTTTTTCTGTTTGTGTGTAATTATAATTAGTACCTTTATTTGTAGAAGACGCCGCATTATCTCTATTGTTCATTAATGTACTTAAACGCTTTTGTTCAGGTAGACAGAACTGGCACGTCACTATTGTAGAGTCATATCTTCGTAAACATCTTGTGCAAAACCAAGTCTCTTCTTTAGTGGTAAGAGAATCAGATGCATTGTTGTTTTGTTCTATTAGAGTTAGTTTACACGATTTAATTATTTCAGCAGCTTGTTTATCTAATTCGCTTATGCTCGGGAGTATCCTCTCTGGGGCGGTCTCAATAGCAGAATTTCGTTTCTTGCTTTCGAAAATTTGTTTCAGAAAGCTCTTTTCCTTCTGAATCTTCGTTTCCTTCGTATTATTGTCCTTTTTGCTGTTCTTTTCTGAGGTACAGTCATTCGAAGTAACGTTCGATAATGGGCGTCGATCGCGGGAAGAGTTCGCACGCATTTGGACCGCCGTATTAATCTTGTCAAGTCCAGATACTTCAATATTCTCTTTAGATTTTTCTATGAATCTAGCCGGAGGTTGAGGCGCCGGTCGTTTTCTAGTATGCCGCCTCGTGAGGGACGCAGTGGATGTGACGGAGTGCGGCCGCGAGGGCGGCGGGGGCGGCGAGGGCGGCGGGGGGAGCGGGGCGCGGCGCTTGCCGGGCACGTGCGCGCGGCGCGGGAAGCTCTCGCTGTTCGCCCTTCTCTCCCGATCCTGTTCGTCCTCGGTCTCGGTGAGGTGTTTACGCGCAGGAGGAAGGCTAAACGCGTCGTAACCGTAGTAAAGACCGTATTTGCGATGTAGGGTGAGGTTGCGATCGCGCTGTCTCCGGAGGTTTCCGTCGTGAACCCTCTTCCTGTACGAGTCCGTGGGCGGACTCAAAGGAGGCTGCGGCTCGTGTCGGTCTCCCTGCGGCGGTGCCGGGACGCTGTGGAAGGCGAAGCTGGCGGCGGTGCGGTCGGAGCCGGCGCTGGAGAGGCTGTCGCTGCTGGAGGAGCGGTCGTCGCGCCGCAGCCACGAGAGCAGCGTCCACAGTCCCGACGCGGGCCGCGCGCGACTCTCCGCCTCCGCGCCCTCTGACCCGCGCATCACACCTGCAATGCGACACAAGTATCTATTAGTTCCCCCGTTTCAAGTATCCTTGCTTCTATTGCTAGCTGGTGGCTCTCAGCCTCGTATAATTTAATAGTTAGCCTCGTAATCGCCACAATCCCAAACTGAGTAAGCAGCGCTTCAGGGGTTAATAAAAAAGTGTGTTTACGTTTGCGTCTCTTCTATCTTGCTAAATAGGATTGAGTTATTTTGTAGGTAGTGAGTGAGTATTTTGTGGTTTATATCGCCCCCATTTCAGAATGATAGAAGATAGGTTATGAAAATAATCAAATATAACTTATTACATGCAATGAATGATATTCACGTCGTCATATAAGTATGAGGTATAATTTCTTTCTATAACAAAAGGTTTTAGACACATAAAAGATACTCACGCACTGGAGAAATGGTATGTAGTGAAGGCGGCGCACTTTAAAACTAGGACATAGCAGCTGTAGTTTCGCACATTAACACAAATCTGTGTTCACTTTTAGACTAATGGCATCTTAAACTCTCTGCAGTCATTATCCATCTAACTACTATTAGTAGTATATTTAAGAAGTCTTTAAGACAGTTTATTATTTTTGTGAAGTAAATAAAAGCTGCAGGGACAATAACAGTAGTAGCTTGCGGTCGCGGTGCGCGGACAAAGCGAGCAGCGCGGCCGCGCGCGTTCCCTCCCGCCCGCGGCTATATTTAGCGGAACTTCGCGACTCAGTTTTGCTATTTTCATTTCATTCTTGTGCGCCCCGACCTCACTTTTTGGCTTCCTGCCGGTTTTTATGCCACTTCGGTTTATTATACAAACTTTCGGGCGTAATGTAAACTACTGACGATGTTTATACTAACCACACTCAATAATAGACCTGTGTCTGGAGTTTATTAAAAGAAACATTCTTTTCTAGTATTCTGCATAAGGCAAATTATATAGTTTATTTACTAAATAACAGAATAGAATAGAAGATAGACTTACTTATATACAGAAATACACCTATTATACATACAAAATATCAACAAACTGCTGCTAAGCATTTTATGTACAAGAGCCAAACAGGCCTTAGCGAATCTCAGACAATACGCATCCTATTGCGTGATCTGTTCACTAGGCGGTGTTTTCTTCTTAGCGGTGTGCAGCTCAACGGAGCAGTGTATGACGAGCAAGGAGGCGGCCACTCGTGACGTCAGCTCCACTTGGTTCAGCTCGTGTGCCCACGGCACTCGGCCCCAGTGCACCAACTGTCGACAATTGGATAATTGTCCGATACATCACAGAAAATTACAAGATTTGATACGCGACCTTTGGGCGATGCCAATGCTAGATCTCATCATATCATAACATAACTATGGCTAGGTCGCGCGGTCAAGGCGCGTAGTGCTTTAATGTATGCTGGAAGGCGTGGATGTAAATTTTCACTGGATGTAGGATTTTTGCTTTAGAACCAGCTTATAAATACTACGCGGCGTGAATAAATATGCTTGACATAGCGGACGCCCTTATACTGAAGTAACTTTGATAGTTTTAGATAAACACCGGCTAGATGCTTCGCAAAATTATGTATCACAGTTGGCAACAGTTTTATACTGAAAAAAATATCACGACAGCTTAAAACATACCTGGAACTCTTCTTCAAGGCGCGCCAGCAGCACGGCGTCCTGTGGCTCCAGCCGGCGCTCCATGCATGCCAGCATCAGTATCGGAGACTTGAGAGCCTCCACGCCGAAACTCACAGCTGCAAACAAATTGTATATATAGTAAGTAGAAGTTGAGGACACTCAAGGAAGAAATGGAAAGATAAACAAAGTAATTTGGTAGATGGTATTAAATGCAGACCAAAAACAGAACAGACATAGTCCTCAAAAATTAATTAATAAAATACTAAATCTAATCACAATCTCAGAAAAACAAATTATTAGCATATGATGCATAATATTTCAACTTAGGTTGGAATTTTATAACCTAGGACAGGACAATGTAATACAGTTACTAGAGATCATTCCATATAGAAAATAGATAACAAAGCAAATTTAGAGGCTTAGAAACAATTTTACCAGTTAAAGCATGGAAGTCATAGGAAAGGAAATGTCTTGCCAACACAGCTCTGGTCTCAGTAGCCACAGCGGGAGGTTCCAGGCCACTTGATACTCCTTGGGTTACATTGAATCTCTCCTGGAACCACTCCAATATGGGAGACCATTTCTCTTCCTGAAAGGCTCTTAGCCTCTCATCGTCCTGTAAATGGATAAATTAAATATTATAAATGTAAGTAAGCAACTCTTTAAAAACAATTTTTTTTTATTTTTTATTTTTAGACTTATCACTTAAAGTGATTTCTTCAAGACAACCTATACTCAAGTATAGGACATAAAAAAAATAAGAGATTTTTTTTATAAATCTGTTACTTACATCAGAAAAGAAGAGAAGTGTGTCTGTAGGGAAGTATTCAAGGATGTGAGCAACAATGTCATGAGATGTTAACTTTCCAGGGTTGTCCAAAGCTGTATTGCATAGAGCAGTCTGAAAAAAAGGTACACAGTATTAAATTAAATAACACAACAACAATAAACATAAAATGTTACATACATACATAAATCACGCCTTTATCCCTTACGGGGTAGGCAGAGAGTTTAACGCCTCATAAAATGTTTGTTTTATTTTTTCTTCTTGATGTCACTACACACTTGCAAAATACTGCGAACTATTACAGGTACAATAGGTATGTCTCCCAAAAATTTCTAGTCAGGAATTTTCTATTTTAGCAGATTCCTAGAAGAGACAGATGACGGTGTGACCGTCCCAGGTGGCGGTGGGAAGATGAACTTGATGCCTTCCTGGAAGACTGGCCAGAACAAACAGAGGACAAGAGAAGAAGGTCATGAAGAGACCTTTGCGCAGCAGTGGGACACTAACGGCTAAATAAGATAAGTTTTTGGTCAATTCAATTTAATGGTCAAGACTTAGGTGTATAGAAGTAAATGCCTTCAACTTTATCTATGAAGCACTTAGAGAAAGAGAAAACAAACAGAACTCAACCCCAGTTTTGGTGTTTTAAAGGTAAACTTAGTGCCAAGTTCACAAATTGATAGAAAATATATATTGTTCAAATTGTGGTTCATAACAAACACACTTGCTTATTTATAATATCAGTGGTATATAAGTACTCAAAACAAGTTGTGCTTACCAAGTGCATAGTTGGTGGTACGATGGATTCTTTCTGAAAGTCCCATTCAGCAGAAATAGCACGCGCCAGTTGCTCGTTCGCAACTGAAAACACTTGCTCGTTTGGAGTCTTCAATCTTCGGTGGTCGAGAGTCACCTCCCATTTATTATCGTTCTGTATAATGCCTGTGCCGCGGTAAAATCTTTTGCGAGTTGCTGAAACATGTAAAAGCAGACTTGTTTATTAGATGTTCAGTTTCTTTATTTGTATTTTCGATTGGTTATTATGTTATTAAGCGAAAATTGATTGATAACTATAACCTACCATAGTTTTGCTCCCGCAAGCAATTAGGACACCGTGTTTTTAATAACTGTGAAATTGTTTTTCGAGGTAAGGCTAACATTGTTAGAAGCAATCGTTTAAGATATGTAAATGAAGAATTTCATGAAATAATTCACGTAGAACAAGGAACAAGTTAAGTCGAGCAACATAACCTTCAAAAATTTACGTTACGTCAAACTTGATACCTGTCAAACTCTAGGACGAACATGAAGCGCTCTATTCGTGATCCTGCTTATCGTTCTGGGGCACTTTGCAGACGTTTTTTTATCTAGCTAGATTTGATAGACGATTATTAAGCACTGCTGATAAAACCACGTTTTGATGTACCCGCCATAAGCATCTTGGCCTACGTTGCATATTCTCAATTCTCTCGGTGATTGTGGGCTGATGTATGCCTAATACCCAGTCTGATGACTGGGTGATGTATAGATCGCTTAAACACACACTCACACTCACACATATCAATTTAATTAGTTGCCATTAAAGAAAATTTAAATATTTTTGGTAGTATTATTTTGAATATTGTTATATGGACATGTATAATTTTCTTTATGCCGCTTTGGCATTTGATAGTTAGTTCGTGATATGACAACCGAGAATCGTCCTTGAACGTAGACAACTAGTTTTCTCTGTCTACGCCCTTGAATCATTCATGACATGACTTGAATTATCACACTAATAACATTAAATAGTAGTAGGAAGTAGATGTTTTGTTGGCAGCCCAAAAATTAAAAAAAAACAATCCATTGTTTGTCGATCGAAGCTTCACCTATTTCATGATTTCTAAGATTTTCCTCGTTAAAACTGAGGATCTAATTGGGATCTAGCAAAAATAAGTGTTTATTTAGTTGGTTTATTGATTAGTGATCATGTCTGCTATGGATTCTGAATTCTAACACCTGCCCGTGTTTATATAAGTGTTTGTAGGACAACAAGTGAAGTGACGCGATCTCATTGTGTAAAAGGCAACAACAAGCTATAAATACTTTGCATCCCAGTAACAGCAATTTGAAAAATCAAATACCTCTTCTTATTTGTGATGTTCCCGCATCCCATCCGCGCGGAAGAAGAACAGAAGACGAATCTGATTCCGAGTGTAAATCTCTTGCACTCGAAACGAAAAGGAATATTCATACACCCCTCTGCTATGTACAGAAGTAGTGCACCGTGCTGCACGAATATACTTACAATAACGAGAAGTCTAAGAGGGTAAACAGCGAAGTCTTTGTAAATTTGTGAAGATGAAGCTTTTGGAAAGTGGTCGCTTGGAGGCCTTGAGCAGTGCCCTGTCGTTCCTGAATGGCGACAGCACTGTGCAGGCTCGCGTCGAGAGCTACAGCTGCAAGATGGCGGGCACTGAGAAGGCCTTCTATAAGCGCTTCACAGCTGATGGAGAAACCACTCACAATTTACAGGCATTATCGCCACCAGAGGGCCTTACGTACAGGTACTTTCACTTTCATTATATAAGAAGAATTATGTTTTTTTTTACAATGGTAACAGACCAAGAAATTAGAAAATATGAAAAAGTAATAAAAGGAATTGAGAGTCTAGAATTGAGTATAATAAAGAGCGTAGTAATAATTATTTCTAATTTGAATGATTGTATAAACATAAATTATTGCTTACTTATTCAATTACTTTGCATTGGGCGGGCATCCCTGCAAGATGACTTAAAGATAAAAGAAATAAGATATTAAAGTTATTTCCTCTTTTTAATTTTTATTTATATTTTAGTCGCAGCTTGTCAGGAGATGAAGATGGAGTCCTCTGTGATACTATATCACGGAAGACGTTGTTTTATCTTATTGCTACACTGAATGCTGCCTTTCCAGATTATGATTTTTCAATGGCAAAGGTAAGTAAAACATGTTTTTGTAAACAATGCCAATGTTTTGTAATCTAATAAATATTTGAGTCATATGATAAGATTAAGTACTTGTTTTTAAAATTGCATGTTTTGGATTATCAGTCATTAAAGTTCTTTCATAATGTTCCATAAATATCCACTCAATCAAGTTGTCATTATTGCACTAATTGGGATGGTTTGTTTTTATAATAAGTACCTAAAGTCATTGAACTTATCAGAGTTATCAACAATATAATTGAAGTCAATTAAATACAATACATATATTTATATTCAATGCTAATGATCAATGACAAAATACAAAAGTCACACAATTAAATGTACTTTTTGAAACTTATTTTATGCACAAAGGTAGCCTGGAACGAAATTGCTACACTAGCAATAACAGCATTTTACATTTTCAATGCTAAAGGTCAATGACTAAAGTACTATTTAGCAAAAAGTAAAAAGGCCGTCTCTTTTTTCTTCTATGTGTAAATTGTTTCCTAGTAGAATAAATTTTCCATGCTGGACTGGGAGTGGGAGAAAAACATAGAATGTTCCAGCTGCATTTCCTCCCGGGCATGCTGTAGAAACCAGCTAAGGGATCCGAGGTTTTCAGTATATTGTTATTTAGGCATTAGGCAGTGAGCTAACAACCTGTTACTACAGCAATATACAAATCTATCTTAAATAAGCCTCAAAACTTTGTCAGACATCGACCTTTGTTTAGGTCGTTTTTTATTTTATTTGTAAAGTAAGTTTTGTCTGCTGAACAGAGTAGCGAATTCAGTGCTGAGCCATCCCTGAACTGGGTGCAAGGCGCGGTGGACGGGGCGCTCTCGGCGGTGGGCGGCGCGCGGTGGCGGCAGCTGCGCGCGGCGCTGTGGGCCGCCGTGGGCGAGGAGGTGCTGCTGCCCGAGTGCCGCATCTACAGCTACAACCCGGACCTCGCCAGCGACCCGTTTGGCGAGCCCGGCTGTCTGTGGGCCTTCAACTACTTCTTCTACAACAAGAAGTTGAAGCGCATTGTTTTCTTCACTTGCAAAGCTATGAGGTGATTATTGTTAATCTGGAATTTTAAATCAGTTGTGACATCTTGTTTATTATATTTTTAGGAATTTTTATTTTCTGGTGTTTTCTAATTAATGTCTGGAGCTTAATGTTCTTATTGGATCTGTTGGCTACAGACTTCAAAATATTAGCTATTAACCTGTTCAATAGAATAACATAACATCAACAATCAACATACTATTAATAACTTGATAATCTGGTATAATCAACCAATTTCTTAGTTGCATGTTCATTATATTGATAGCTGTTGTTTTTTTTCCCACAGCCCGGTGTGTGCTGTCGACTCTGGCGTGGATTTTGCAATGGATGAAGATGAAGAATATAACTGAAGAAATAAGGTTTTGGTCATACATAACATGAATTTGAAAATTATTTTCTTTTTTTAAATGTTGTCTTAGGTGAAAATGTTTTTGGTATATTCTTTTATAGTGTCTTAAAGGGCCTCTCCGCGAGCGGTGGCGCCCTCACTCGTTAAACAATCTTAACTCGCAAAATATAGTCATTTCAGAACTTTTCTGTCCCCTCCTTAGATTTAGACCTAAGGTTTTTTTTTAAAGTAATGAATTGAGGAGCAAATAGTACCCTGGAGTTACTATCGAAATTTCCGCCAACTAATAATTTCATTAATTAGTATCAGACCGGTACTATTTGATTCTATATTTAGCGAGATATGATTTTTTTACTTGTGAGGGCGCCACCGCTCGCGGTGAGGCATCTTAAATAATATCTATGGTAAGAAAACAATACAATACTTTATTTTATTTACTAATATCACTGTTCAGATTAGTAATGAAATCAATTTAGGTTGGTATTTGTAAATTCTAAGTTCTAATGACATTTTTGATGACACTATTTCAGAGCTATGATTTCTCATTAGACTTTATAAAATTAGTCCTAAAAGGAGCTTTATAATTTATTATTATAATAATAATAAAATAACCATAATTGTAGCATACATTGAGTGTTTGATAGGTGTCTTTTAATAATATTACTATAACAACTCATTCAGTGTATGCTGGTATGGTGCAGGGTTGCTAACTTCCCATATTTGAGTACAAAATTATTAAATTTTTAATCAATCTTAGTTGAGTATTTACTTATACATACATGTTTTATTGTATAAGTAAACGGTGTTCATTTTTAATCAATAATTACTTGTAATGGTTTGTTGCTGTTTGTGTACCGCCCCTTGTGCTAAATTTGTTTGTCGCTGTGCGATGCTGATGCTGTGTCACGTGTCGCGGCGGTACGCTGCAAGCAACGACCTACTTTTGCGGTACTCTACCCTTTTATTATAATAATTATAAGACAATAACATAATAACGAGCTATGTATGGTAGAAAACGTGCACGCATATAGCTTTACCTGTAAATTTCACCAAAGCATTGTTCTAACTTTTTCTTTCTGTTTGTAACGCACGGTAATTTATAGTATCATCAATAGTATTTTATATTTTGTCAAGTTTTATTATATTAACATTTTTGATAAGTTCAAGGTAATTTAGGTGTAAGGTATGTAAAGAGATTTGTTTTCCGCGCTATTAGAAAAAAAACGTAGTTTATGTTCATTCAACTTGCCTCTTGCATCAGTTCTCTTCTCAGTAATAGATCTCAGTCCAATGTTGGTCCACATTTTAAAAAAAAAATTACATACTGGTTAGAAATTTTAAGGATAAGTAGCTATTCTACGTAGGTAAGGTCTGTAACACTTGAATGTGTATTTTATGTGTACCTGTGTTTAGTGTAAACCTTTTCTTAGGCCGTCTGCTACGTTTAGCGGACGACCGCGCGGACGGCGACAAATTTACGCTGGTCGCATACAAAATGTAAACGGTGACCGGTGACCAGCTAACTGCTAACAAGTTAGCTGACTTGATCCACCCGCGCGATATCCGCTGTTGGCTCAAGTTAACTGGTCACATCACGGTACATTTATTTTGTACGCGTCCAGGGTTACCTTGCACCGGTCCACGCCCGTCCCCCGCTTAACGAAGCCGACGCCCTAAGTGACACTGTTGTGCTTGCGATTTCCTTCCATCTTTTTGCCTCCGCATTAATCGAGACTGAGGAATATCGCTATATCACTCTGTACAAGTGTGCAGGCCAGATTGTCGGATTGTCGTATATAATCGGTGTGGTTAAGTAGAATGCGTTATACATACAGTTAAGTCACTTCAAAATCCGCCTATATTTCACGGCGTCACCTTATTGTTAGCTGAATAGTATTAAATATATTTTTCTTCAATATTTTTGTTTTATTTTTTTTATATTCGATTCCGTAATTCCGTTCCGTAATACATCTCAATGAATTCCTAATCCACCGAATAGGGTGACGTCTCTCCAGCGAGCCCATTTGGATCTCATAAACGGTAGGGATTTAAGTTTTGATCTAAAGTTGTACATACGTGCCCTAATTGGAGCACTAAGTTCCAAAAAAAATAGTACTGTGAGTTCAATAGTTTTCGAGATATAGGTCTTTGAAAATGGTATGTACGGCGTGACGTCTCTCCAGCAAGCACATCTGATGCGCAATAACTACCCAACGTAGAGTCTTCGGAAATAGCTCAAATTAAAGCTTATAATTTAGAGCACGAAGCTCCAAATAGAAGAAAGTTCTAGGTCCTACAGATTTCACGCCAAAAGCAAAAAACATTTTGCCGCCAAAAATTTCAAATTCCCCAACCGCGCGACGTTGCCGCTCCGTGCAACAAGCTAATGGACGCGTCACGTAACGGTCGTTCAAGCAATAATATATCTTGTGCTGCTAAGTTAAAGAGTGTTTTTAGTCTAACCGAGGCAAGTACGTTCTAGAAACTAATTTGTTTTCGCGGAAAAAAAGTCGTAAAATATCCATGCAAAAACAAAAATCACCTTAACATAATCAAAATCATGTAAGTTTCGACCTATTCATAAAATTTCAGGATGACAGATGCAATTTTTCCGTCTCATTTACACTTACTCATTACGTCGCTTGCTATATCACGATTCTTGATAATTTCATCGAGTTATCGATTATCTATTTTCGCGGTATACGACGGGCATGCCAAAAGTTTTCAGATTTTCCTTGCTCAATAATTTGATACTGGCAAGTAATACACCATTGTAAACACTGGTCATTTAGCGATTCATTTGAATATGGAACATATTTGAATTATTTTCCTTTTTCTTTTAAAAGGCTCATTTTTGAACTAGGACCGTGATTCTTGGTCCTAGTTTTTGAAAGACTTCGGCGGGAATTTTCTTGCAAGAATGGAGCTCAGTCGACGTGATTTTCGCGCTATGATTTACTATGCTATGACTATAAAAAAGGTTTAAACCACAAGAATGTTTTGAATTGTTGGTGGCTACTTTTGGTGAATCTGCTTGTTAAAAAAATAAATAAATAAAAACGTTTATTTGCCAAAAAAGGATTTACAGACACAGAGTTTCCTTAGAACTCCGCACTAGGTCAAGCCTGTATCGCGGCAGTCCACACGACCTTCACGAGCAACAGTTTTTAATTTGTTTGCTGAGTTCAAGAGAGGGAGGGCAAGCTTTGAAGATGAAGCGACATCGGGTCGCCCGCCAACAACAGTCACTCAAGAAAACGCTGAAGCGGTTGAAAATTTGATCCGGGAAAACCGCCGAATTACATATGTAGAGCTTGAGCGGGAACTGGGTATTGGATCAGCAGCGCTGCAAACCATTATCCATGTTTACCTTTATCTTCGGAAGCGTTCAAGATGGGTGCCGCACAAACTGACCGATGTCCAGAAAAACCGCCGGGTTGATTGGTGCCGATTTATGATTGATAAATTTGACGAAGGCAAGAAAAAAATGTGTACTTACAGGTGACGAAACATGGCTGTATAATTATAATCCCGAAACAAAGCTACAACCGACTGTATGGTGCTTTGAAGATGAACCAACGCCGACAAAATGTCGCCGTGCACGCAGCTCGCAGAAACAAATGATTGCCTCTTTTTTTTGTAAAACCGGTCATATTGCAACTGTGGTGCTCGATGATCAAAAAACAGTTTATTCTGAGTGGTATGTGTCAGTTTGTGTACCAACAGTTTTATCAGCATGGCGACAAGCGACCGAAGTCAGGAATCCGGCACCTTCTTTGGCATCACGACAAGGCCTCGGCTCACACGTCCGCCAGAACACTGACTTTTTTAATTCAAAAAATGTGCATATCCTGCCTCACCCACCATATTCCCCTGATTTGGCTCCTTGTAGTTTTTTCCTATTCCCTTAAATTAAAGAAAAGTTGAAAGGCAGTAGATTCGACAGCAAAGAAGAAGCACTAGCTGCGTATAATTTGGAAATTTCAAGGGTATCCGAAAAGGAGTGGGCAAAGGGTTTTCCACATGGTTTATACGTATGAGTAATTGTGTACATGCCGAAGGTGAATACTTTGAAAAGATAGACATGAGTAATAAATAACAAATATTATTTTATTTTATTTCTTCCATGCTGGCATGGGAGCGAGAGAAAATCATAGAATGTGCCAGCTGCATTTCCTCCCGGGCATGATGTAAAAACCAGCTAAGGGATCCGAGGGTTTCAGTATATTATAATTTAGGCGATGGGCTGACAACCTGTCACTACAGCAATATACTTACAAATCTATCTTAAATAACCCTCAAAACTTTGTCAGACGTGGCGGAACGACCTTTGTTTGGGTCGTTTACGCTCTGCCTACCCCATTAGGGATAAAGGCGTGATTATATGTATGTATGAATGTATGTATATTTTTTGACTATCTAGTTTTTTTTAGCATGCCCCTCGTAATAATGGCGACCGGCCGCTTGCGGCGGCGGGGCGCACCACGATATTTTTGTTTATGTCAAAAGATGGCCCCACTGTCCATTCGCTACCAAAACGTGAGGCCGTTTTATGCGACTTTTTTCTAAGGAAAAGCGCCTGACAAAAAGTTGAGAATTGAGATTATTTTAAAATATCTTAATATATTGTACACCTTAAACACAGAATATATAATAGTACTACATACAGAATGGACATTCACTTCCCTTCCCCAGTCCGATATACGTCACACTCCGCGCCGGATTGTGGGCCACATTGAGCGTACGCTTAGCGGGTATGGCGCGCGTATGTTTCCCAGTGTAACGGAAATAATAAAGTTTTGTTTTCCAAAGATGGTTAGGTACTGTTCCGTATACGGATGTCTTTCTACCACAAGATATGACTCCAATAGGAACTTTTTTAAATTCCACAGTGATGAAAGATGGTAAGTAAATTCATACAAAATATGCAACCTAATCTATTCTAACTTTTCAGTTACAGTGAACTACTTTAAAACGTTGGTTTAATCAAGAACCAGATTAATCAAGTGATGATGATGACCGGTATAACAAAATTTGTCAACTCTTATTACACGCACACGAACGCATGCCATGTGCAACATGCCGTCTGTCCATGTGTGACCGAAACTACATTATAGTTAGGAGTGTTCGAGCTGGGCCGAACTTTGGATTCCCTGCTTCAGGACTTTTGACCCGAATGCAGCTTAAATCTGACTATAATAATAAGCATTTATTTTCAGACACAAGATCCATCAAAATAGTACTTATGATTAAAAATAAATAAAAATACAATATGTAGCGCACATAGATGGCGCCACATTAAGATACAACAGTCCTTATACGCGGTATCGAAGTTTGCTCGGCGAACTGCATATATACAACTTCCGAAATAATCTAGTGGGACTCCGGTCCCCTGGTCACAACACCCGACCAGGCGGGTAATTACCCTTTGCCCATCCGTCGTCACTCGGCCAACTGGCCTTAAACGACCTGCAATGTTGCTAGCGTCGTCGTGAGTAATTGGGTTGTTTTGGTAATATGATAATGTCACATGATTTCAAGAAAGAAGCCGATAGGAATCGTGTTATGTGAACCCCTCGCCACTGGCATCCTTTGAGTCGGGCGTCTTGTTGCTCTGTCTACCCAGTGAGACGGGCGTCATCGTTGTGGTTCAGTCAGGCGGTGAGTCATGTCTTTGACTGCGATGTTGTGAGCTGTGGTCGCCAAACAAGTCCAAGTTGAAGATTGTAATGTCCATTGGTGTGATCCATGGCTGCAGGTCTTCGTCAGGGTCACCAGTTTAGGAGTTAAAGGTTAAAGCCAATTGGCTTAGTGATGATGGTTGGGAAAAGTGTAGCTACCCGCCAGCCAGGTCGGGTGTTGTGACCAGGGGACCGAAGTCCGACCGGACAAGTTTGGACTTGTATATCTGCAGATCGCTGAGAAAACTTCAATACCGCGTTTCAGAACTTGTGTTTCTTGATGTGGCGCCATCTGTCGACTACAGAAGTTCCCACTTTTGAGTCTTTTTATCTACAATAATTAAAACGGTGTTTCGTAGAGAAATATAATCTACTACACAATGAAAGCTCAAATAATAAAATTCTGTACAAGAACATGTAAAACTGATGGACAAAGTCCGAAACGCCATAATACGCTCCAAAAGAGGTATAGCAGATGTAACCCGTGCAGTAGCTAAGCTAAAGTGGGACTGGGCAGGTCACGTATGTCGCATGCCAGACGAATTATGGGCTAAAATTACCACCGAGTGGAAGCCCAGAAAAGACAAGCGGCGGCGTGGCCGACCCAGACGGCGGTGGCGAGACGAACTCGATGCCTTCCTGGAGAACTGGCCGGAACAGGCACAGGACAGAGAGGCGTGGAGAGACCGGAGAGAGGCCTTTGCCCAGCAGTGGGACACTAATGGCTAGATAAGATAAGATAAGACAAGAACATGGTACAAACTATTCTTCTCGGATCAATAGTAATAAAGATACGGTGGTGCAATAAAAATTAACGATAACCGAAAATGAATTTTCTTACTGACAGAGGGTTAGTCAGGGGATCGAAGTTTATTTTGAAGCTAGGATCTTCCAATTTTGTGTTTAGGGTAATGATAATGAACAAATGTTTCAGCATTTTTTAAATATACATCTCTAAAGGAGCAAAAAGGGTAATTTTATAAAGTTTGAATGAAAATAAACTCTCATCCCCTTTTTGGGATAGATATGTCAAAATGCTGAAACACGTGTCCATTATTTTTCAATCATTAGCCTAACTAAACACAAAATTGGAAGATCCTAACTTCAAAATTGACAGAGTTCCATACAAACTTCTATCTCCTGTTTAACCCATTTTTATAGCCTATTTCATATCGTCCCAACCCCCTTAGGGGTGAAAAGTCCAAAAATCCTTTCTCACTGGCGAGTAACGTTATAAAAGGAACCTACTGTTCAAATTTCATGATTCTAGCTTTAGCAGTTTAGCCTCCGCGTTGATGAGTCCGTCAATCACCCCCTCAAAAAGGAAATTCATTTTAGATTATCGTCCGTTTTTATTTCACCATATCTTTGTAAGTATTGATCCGAGAAGTAAAGTTTGTACCAAGATTTTGTACAGAATTTTATGAGTTTTCATTGTGTAGAAGATTATATTTCTCTACGACACACCGTTTTGAAGATATTAGTAAACGGTCGGTGAAGTCCTCGGTCATTTCTATTATTATTGTAATATAATTATGAAATAAACAAATCCAAATAGTTTTTTAACTTCTTATTCGGTGGAATGTCATATAAAGTTAGTAACACATGATGAGCGAGGGAATTTAGTCATTTCTACCACGAATATTCTTCTTTATAGTCTATGCTTGTGAATTTCAAAAAACTTACTCATGTGAGCCACCACTAGCTAATATTCTTGCACCCAGTATACCAAGAACCACTAACTATTTTGAAGAAATTGAATTCACTGCAAAGGATATTATTGAAAACTCTGATAATATGACTGGCCTGCTGCTTCTCAAATGTGCAGAAACAATAGCCCCAGCCTTAGCTAGCATAATGACAGAGTCCTTTAATTCGGGTCTCTTACCACAAGAATGGAAGCATGCAGTTGTAACACCAGTTTTTAAAAAGGGAGATAAACTTGATGCAGCTAACTACAGAGCTATCAGCTTGACAGGATTACCGTGCAAATGTCAGGAGCGCTTAATCTGCCAGAAGTTGAAAGAATTCATTCATAGAGAAAATTTAATTCCAATACAGCAGCATAGCTTTGTGGAGAAACGGTCAACTACCACCAACTTACTTACTTGTTATCACAAATGGGCCCGTGATTTTGATGCTGGCAACCCTATTGACATATTCTACTTGGACTTTGAGCGAGCCTTTGAAAAAGTGCCACACAGAAGATTACTTTTGAAGCTGGAGCATATCGGAATTCGTGGGAAAATTTTAAAGTGGATAGAAGATTATCTTTCAGATAGAACCTTCCAAGTCAGAGTGGGTTATGAGCTATCTGATGTCAAGAGTGTGCTGAGCAGTGTACCCCAAGGTTCAGTGTTTGCGCCGGCTTTATTTGGATTATTTGTGACTGACCATAATTGAATCTGATGCTTGTTTTTTTGCGAATGACGTTTAATATTTCGGTGATTCATTGTTAAACAGTGGAGTTCTAAGAGCTGATTTGGAGAGAATACAGGGTTGGACTAGAGACTGAGTAATTTAACTAAATCCCGCTAAATTACAGTCCTGCATATAGGCAAGGATAACCCCTGCATTAACTACATGATTGATAGTGTTTTTGTCACTCCAGTTACATCGCAAAAGGATCTTGGTGTTCTGATAAGTAGACATCTGAAGTGGGCTGATCATATTGATAGCATCGTTAAAAGACCAAAAAGTATGTTATATGCAGTGCGTGGATCTTTCCAATGTATCACCCCAGAAACCTTTTAAAAGATCTACAAAACTTATATTAGACCACTACTTGAATATGGTTTCCAAATTTGGAATCCATACTTTGCCAAAGATATTAATTTATTGGAGAGAGTACAACAAAACTACCTTACTGGCTGAAGAATAAGACCTATGAAGAAAGACTCGCACTCCTTAAATTACCTTCACTGCAAGACCGTCGTAACCGAGGTGACCTCATTGAAACTTATAAGATCCTCTCAGGCAAATACAACTGACCAGACCTTCCTGCCATATTTAGACCGAGTGTTGTTCATCGTGCAAGTCATGCCAATGATAGACAGTTAGCTCGTTGGAGGTCCAACACCAACGTTGGATACCATATGAGGATAGCGAGTCTTTCTTCATAGGTCTTATTCTTCAGCCAGTAAGGTAGTTTTGTTGCCCTCCTCTGTACACTCTCCAATAAATTAATATCTTTGGCAAAGTATGGATTCCAAATGTGGAACATGATTGTTGAGGAACAATCATGTTCTAACACAGTGGAATAAGTTGCCACAGGAAGTGATGGATGCTCTATCAGTGAACAGTTTTAAGAACAGACTTGATAAGTGGTTAAACAGTGACAGATAATAAGTGTAGGGAAGTGACTAAAACTAATATGAACTGATACACACCAGCTTAGATATAGACACATCAGCCTGTGGCTGCTAGCCTATTATTAAATAATAATAATTATCAGCAGAGTAGATTTTTTTTTCAGATTTTTTTTTAAAGAAAATAACAAATGCCACATTTTTTCAGAAAAATATAATGAACAATCAAAACAATAATATTGATCTATACAACAGAGAAAGGTGATACTTAAAAATAAGTAGTTAACCAAGTAATCCGTAAATCTATGTACATACACTAAGCCACGCACACATTTATGTACAAGTTCTACATAATCTTCTCTTCAGGAGCATACAAAGTTGTACGAAGTAGGTACCTAAGTACTGAGAGCTTATCTTTTAAGACTCGAAAATGAACTGCGGATCTTTATATTGCACGTCAGTAAAGAAAATAGACAGGTGTGTGAAATGGTCACACGAAAACACATCGCCGTTGTAAGTTTAGTTTTCATAGAAAATTCTGCACAAATATCTATAAATGTTCTCTCTAGTCACTTCTAAAGCAAAAGAGGACTATTGCACACATATAAAAGTTATATTAAATAAGCTAATTCCAATTGAGAGTGATAAAATAATACTGTAAAAATAATGTAGTATATTATTATAAATAGATAAAATCTAATCCAGCCGGAAGCAAATCATTTAAGAGTCCTATATATAAAAAAATACATAATATATCGGACCGAATCACAATACCAATACATAACGACTAATAACTATATGCTTACCTAATTTTATATACAATTACACTGAAGTGTTTGCACACTTTGGAAACAAGTTATCTTTATTATATTTTACTGATTTATGTAATAAATAAACATTTCATTTTTGAGATTAATACTACGCACGAGATACGCGGAAGTTTTCTATTCAAATAGAGACAGAAACAGGAATAGGATGCGAGCAGTTTCTTTAATTCCAGCCAATTTTATGCCCTGAGTACACCAGAACGATTTCTACTGATGGACCGCATCATTCATATATGGAAGCCTGATTTAGTCTTTTAGGATATAAACAATGATTGATGAAAGAAAAACCACTCGAAGAAAGCGCGACACACTTGGCGGCTTTCCGCTTGAAGCAAGCGTAACACACTTAGGTTCTTTCCACTTGTAGGCAACTCAACACGCTTGGGTTTGAGTGCATTCCATTTGAAATATTACATACTTGTGTGTTTCCCTCTTGTAGAGAGCGCAACACACTTGGGTGCGGAAAGCGTAACACACCTGGAGCGGTAGTTTTGAACCGCTCGAATCGAAATGCGCATACGAAATACTAACATTCGCATGGCAAATTGTATGAAAATCGTAAGCGAAAGTTACTCTTTCGTATGCGCATTGGAGTTCGAGCGGTTGAAAAATACGGGTTCTGGGTGCTTTCCACTTGCAAGAAACAGAACACACTTGGGTTTAAGTGCATTCTATTTGAAGAACAACACACTTGGGTGTTTTTCTCTTATAGAAAGCGCAACACACTTTAGTAATTCCCTTCTGAAGAATCGCAAAACACTTGAATGTTTTCAATTTGAAGAAATCGCAACACACTTGGATGTTTTCCATTTAAAGAAATCGCAACTCACTTGGATGCTTTCCATTTGAAGAAATCGCAACTCACTTGGATGCTTTCCATTTGAAGAAATCGCAACTCACTTGGATGCTTTCCATTGAAGAAATCGCAACACACTTGGATGCTTTCCATTTGAAGAAATCGCAACACACTTGGATGCTTTCCATTGAAGAAATCGCAACACACTTGGATGCTTTCCATTTGAAGAAATCGCAACACACTTGGATGCTTTCCATTGAAGAAATCGCAACACACTTGGATGCTTTCCATTTGAAGAAATCGCAACACACTTGGATGCTTTCCATTTGAAGAAATCGCAACTCACTTGGATGCTTTCCATTTGAAGAAATCGCAACTCACTTGGATGCTTTCCATTTGAAGAAATCGCAACACACTTGGATGCTTTCCATTTGAAGAAATCGCAACTCACTTGGATGCTTTCCATTTGAAGAAATCGCAACTCACTTGGATGCTTTCCATTGAAGAAATCGCAACACACTTGGATGCTTTCCATTTGAAGAAATCGCAACTCACTTGGATGCTTTCCATTGAAGAAATCGCAACACACTTGGATGCTTTCCATTTGAAGAAATCGCAACTCACTTGGATGCTTTCCATTTGAAGAAATCGCAACTCACTTGGATGCTTTCCATTTGAAGAAATCGCAACACACTTGGATGCTTTCCATTGAAGAAATCGCAACACACTTGGATGCTTTCCATTTGAAGAAATCGCAACACACTTGGATGCTTTCCATTGAAGAAATCGCAACACACTTGGATGCTTTCCATTTGAAGAAATCGCAACACACTTGGATGCTTTCCATTGAAGAAATCGCAACACACTTGGATGCTTTCCATTTGAAGAAATCGCAACACACTTGGATGCTTTCCATTTGAAGAAATCGCAACTCACTTGGATGCTTTCCATTGAAGAAATCGCAACACACTTGGATGCTTTCCATTTGAAGAAATCGCAACACACTTGGATGCTTTCCATTTGAAGAAATCGCAACACACTTGGATGCTTTCCATTTTAAGAAATAGCAACACACTTGGATGCTTTCCATTTTAAGAAATCGCAACACACTTGGATGCTTTCCATTTAAAGGAATCGCAAAACACTAAGATACTTTCCATTTAAAGGAATCGCAACACACTTGGATGCTTTCTGCTTGACAGAAGCGCATCTGTTTCTCTTTCAAGCATAGTGTTTCTCAGCTGGGGAAGAACGCTTGCCGCAAATTAGTGCCTACTTAGTTCGGACTAGAGTATAGGCTGCATATCAGACTGTATTTTACAGACAAGAACAGTTTTCAGTTTATGGCAAACTAAGATTATACAGACTTCCAATGCGTTCCATCAGACAACATAACTGGCTGAATTCTGGGCCGCTACGATTTAATTTCTCGTGTTCCATCGACACGCTAAGAAGAAGAAGAAGATAGCATAACGTAGCAGCCGGAAGAGTAGAAGATCGCGTAACCCTAAAACTAAGACACCTATACAATTGTTTGACTCTTACTAGTGACCTATGCTTAATTATTTGTCTCAGTCATAAAAAATAACTAGTTCCTAAGTAATGGTTGTACGTAGTATATTATATTACTCTATGTTAAAAGTATAGTTATATCTCAGATCGAATTCACTATTTTGTATATTCCTTGACGAAAATTGTTTGCTGTCGGTCACTAGTAAAAGGTCACCTCATATAAATCTTTTCTTACGCATACTTACGGAACTACAATCATCTACACGCACGCGAGTCAAGCACACATCGCGGATTATGTCCATACAATCGGAATCCGGCGAGACACAGCCAACATATAGCTACAGCTGCCAATACACGGTACAACTCGGATTGGATCAAATTCCAATATATACAGAATTTCTCAGCAACAAGTGAAGATGATTTTGGAGGAATATACACATGAGAGGGTGAAGATTTTTTGTTCTGTTTTATTTGATAGACAACAGAGTTGCATCGCGTGGCAACAGTTTGCGCATTCGGTTGTTAGCGACCGCGAACAGGACTCAATATGAAACTTTGTATGAGTTACTATGAAGCACAGGCGGATGCAAGGGACGCGCTTATTAAAAAGAGACCCACAAAATCGGCGCACACGAGGCCATTTGTCACCGCATTGTCTCGTGCGCGCGAGACTTCACCGCGGCTAAAGCAAGGCGTTATTCAGTGTGAAGTAGCAACGCGCGAGTAGATGCAGTCACAGTGGTCTCGCGGCGCGTGGCAGCCCTACAGCAGCTCGCAAACAACCGAAAGCTACTTCTAAAGTCAATTCAATTTGAAAAATGCACGATCACTTTTTCAGTAATAAATATTGATGGTATCCCAGGCGGGAATATACCGTTCCCGATCTTATTTACTAACATTACAGCCGCATCAAACAGGTATGGATAGTATGACTGTTTATTCTTTGTAAACCGTAAGACGAGCTCTTTAGAGCGATTAGAAGAAATATTGTTGTTTTTTTCACCTTATGAATGTCACGGGGCACAGAGCTCATCTTACATTTCACCAGGTCACAGATGACTGACAGTGTTCTCAGTGTTCTGTGAGCCAGCAGTCGGTATATCCTCCGGTACAGCGTCGCGCGGACACTAGTACATCCACCTGGAGGGGCTGTAGGCGGGGTGCTAGCGCTTCTCGGGCGCGGGCTGCGGCGCGGGCGGGGGCGCGGGGGGCGCGGGCGCGGGCGCGGCGGCCGCGGGGCCGGGCGTCGCTCCGCCCTCGGGGGGCGGCTGCTCCGCGCCCGGGGCGGCGGGCGGGGGTGGCGACCGCAACTAATACGAACAAAAAATGGTATTAAGAATCGTACATACATACATAATCACGCCTCTATCCCTAATGGGGTAGGCAGAGCGTAAACGACCTAAACAAAGGTCGTTCCGCCACGTCTGACAAAGTTTTGAGGGTTATTCAAGATGGTTTTGTACGTGTATTGCTGTAGTGACAGGTTGTCAGCCCATCGCCTAAATTGCAATATACTGAAACCCTCAGATCCCTTAGCTGGTTTTTACAGCATGCCCGGGAAATGCAGCTGGCTCATTCTATGTTTTTCTCTCGCTCCCAGTAAAGCGTGGAAGAAAATTAATTAAAATAATAGGTAATAAAAAAAAGCCTCAGTAAAAAGTAGCCGTTTAAGGTTAAACCGCACTATAACCACAGAATATATAATACATATTACAATCTAAAACTGCCCTCAATTTTTGTCAGACGTGGCGAAAGCGGCTTTTACGAAGAGTTGAACGCTCTGCCTACCCCGTAAGGGATAAAGGCGTGATTTATGTATGTAGTATGTATGTATATATAATAGTACTACATACAGAATGGACATTAACCTCCCCTCCCCAGTCCGATATACGTCACACTCCGCGCCGGATTGTGGGTACGCTTAGCGGGTATAGCGCGCGCATGTTTCCCAGTATAACGGAAATAATTAAGTTATGTGTTCCAAAGATGGTTAGGTACAGTTCCGTGTATGGATGTCTTTCTAGCTCAAGATATGACTCCAATAGTAACTTTTTTAGATTCCCAAGTGATGAGAGACGGTAAGTAACTTCATACAAAATATGCAACCTAACCTATTCTAACTATTCAGTTACAGTGAATTACTTTAAAACGTTGGTTTCAGCAAGAACCAGATTAATCAAGTGATGATTATGACCGGTATAACAAAATTTGTCAACCCTTATAACACGCACAACACACGCCAAGTGCAACATGCCGTCTGTCGATGTGTGACCAATATGACATTGTAGTTAGGAGTGTCCGAGCTGTGCTATAACTGTAATAAAAACCATTCCAAATATCATAAACATTTCATACATTTTTGACAGCTTTGCCGCGCCGTGTCGCGCCGCCGCAATGCAGTATATTTCATACATTAGGGATAAAGGCGTGATTATATGTATCTCATACATTTTCATTCAAAGAACATATTGTTGCAACGTGCCGCGCCGCTCCACTCTAGTGCGTTCTAACCTTTATTGAAAAATCAACTAAAAACGCCACACAAGCTATCGTGCTAGCTGTTTGCCGTAGGCGCTCTGCCTACCCTGTATCAGCCACACCACCACGCTCTGCCCACCCTGTATCAGCCACACCACCACGCTCTGCCCACCCTGTATCAGCCACACCACCACGCTCTGCCCACCCTGTATCGTTACCTTGCCGCCACGCGTCCAGCAGGGCCTCCACGCGCTCCTCGGTGGGTCCCCAGCGCGCGAGCCCCCCCGCGTTCTGCAGCCACACCACCACGCTCTGCCCACCCTGTATCGTTACCTTGGCGCGGGGCCGCCACGCGTCCAGCAGCGCCTCCACGCGCTCCTCGGTGGGTCCCCAGCGCGCGAGCCCCGCCGCGTTCTGCAGCCACACCACCACGCTCTGCCCACCCTGTATCGTTACCTTGGCGCGGGGCCGCCACGCGTCCAGCAGCGCCTCCACGCGCTCCTCGGTGGGTCCCCAGCGCGCGAGCCCCGCCGCGTTCTGCAGCCACACCACCACGCTCTGCCCACCCTGTATCGTTACCTTGGCGCGGGGCCGCCACGCGTCCAGCAGGGCCTCCACGCGCTCCTCGGTGGGTCCCCAGCGCGCGAGCCCCCCCGCGTTCTGCAGCCACACCACCACGCTCTGCCCACCCTGTATCGTTACCTTGGCGCGGGGCCGCCACGCGTCCAGCAGCGCCTCCACGCGCTCCTCGGTGGGTCCCCAACGCGCGAGCCCCGCCGCGTTCTGCAGCCACACCACCACGCTCTGCCCACCCTGTATCGTTACCTTGGCGCGGGGCCGCCACGCGTCCAGCAGGGCCTCCACGCGCTCCTCGGTGGGTCCCCAGCGCGCGAGCCCCGCCGCGTTCTGCAGCCACACCACCACGCTCTGCCCACCCTGTATCGTTACCTTGGCGCGGGGCCGCCACGCGTCCAGCAGGGCCTCCACGCGCTCCTCGGTGGGTCCCCAGCGCGCGAGCCCCGCCGCGTTCTGCAGCCACACCACCACGCTCTGCCCACCCTGTATCGTTACCTTGGCGCGGGGCCGCCACGCGTCCAGCAGCGCCTCCACGCGCTCCTCGGTGGGTCCCCAGCGCGCGAGCCCCGCCGCGTTCTGCAGCCACACCACCAAGCTCTGCCCACCCTGTATCGTTACCTTGGCGCGGGGCCGCCACGCGTCCAGCAGCGCCTCCACGCGCTCCTCGGTGGGTCCCCAGCGCGCGAGCCCCGCCGCGTTCTGCAGCCACACCACCACGGTGCCGCCGCCCCAGCGGAAGTACACCTCGTTCCTGGAAACGCACAACCACCACACGTGTCAAAATGTACTTCATGCTGGACTGGGAGCGAGAGAAAAACATACAATGTGCCAGCTGCATTTCCTCCCGGGCATGCTGTAAAAACCAGCAGAGGGATCCGAGCGTTACTGTATATTGAAATTTAGGCGATGGGCTGACAACCTGTCACTAATCAAATCTATCTTAAATACAAAAAAAAACCCTCAAAACTTTGGCAGACGCGGCAGAACGACCCTAGAATAGGTAGTAAACTACAGCTCTGCCTACCCCATTAGGGATAAAGGCGTGATTATATATATGTCAAAAATGGCTGAGTCCTGGACCACAACGGTGTAGTATCTGCTGTCGACGCGCTAAAAACTTGTAACATTTTCAGACTCAGAAAAACTACAGCCGACTTTCCGAATGTACACAATACCAATAATTCGAAGCGAGAGTGAACAAACATCTTATAGATGTAGACTCAAAAGCAAATCCTATATAAAAACTAAACAGAATGGGTAGCATTCTTACTTTGGCAGGACGTGTTGAAAACCATGTCTGTACTCGTGCTCAAATGCGGGAATCACCACCTAAAAAATAAAAGTAATTAATGAAGTTTTACTTTTTAGAGTAGTTTAGCAGTAATTTCAGTTGTTTTTATTCACATTGTGGCTATTAACTGACCTGTTTTCCCCTCGAGTTAGTTATCAACCAACCTGTTTCCCTCTCAAGAGTGGTTATCAACTGACTTGTTTCCCCCCTCAGGTTGGTTATCAACTGACCTGTTTCCCCTCATTGTGGTTATCATCTAACCTGTTTACTCTCTCAGTGGTTATCAACTGCCCTGTTTTCCGTACAAGTTGGTTATCGACTGATCTGTTTCCCCCCTCAGAGAGGTTATCAACTGACCTGTTTCCGCTTGAAGTGGCTGGCCTGCAGCTTGATGAGCGCGTGCGTGGGGCGGTCGGGGTGCTCCGGCAGGATCACCACGAAGCTGAGCGGCTCGGCGGAGTCCTGCAGCAGGCGCTCCATGTGTCTCAGGGCGGCTTCAACCAGCTCCTCGCACGCGGGCGGGTGCGCCACTAGGGAACCGGCCACCGGTCGTAGCTCGAGGAATGGTCTGGAATAAATATGGAATTTTATTTGCATGTATGAAGATGAAAAACAACAGAGACGACTGGCGTTTACTTCATACTCCACCGACAAGAGCAGCGCTCTTAAGTTTATGATGTATACCAGGCGGGCCGTAGTCGAAACACTCCAAGAGGACGCCGAAGCAGCGATGTTGCAAGCACTCTAGACAATGGCGGCGCCAACTATGCCAAGTGAACGTCCGAATGTCCTTTGAAGACTTAAGATAGTGACTTACCCTCGCGATCCAAAGTAGGAATCAGTATACGAACAGAACTGATGGAAAAAGCAATCCAATGACCATATGAAACACTCAAAACGTGACGCCGAAGCAGCGATGTAGACACTAGCAAGGACACTGGTAGCGCTATCTGTGTCAAGTGGCCCTTAAAGACTAGACAGTGTCATCATAGGTACTCACCCTTGCGATCCAAAGTAGGAATCAGTATCGGCGAAGACCGAACAATACTGAAGGAAATAGCAGTCCTATGGCGAGGCGAAACACTCAATCGTGACGCCGAAGCAGCGATGTAGACATTCTAGCAAGGACACTGGTAGTGAAAGTGCTATCAGTATCAAGTGGCCCTTAAAGACTAGACAATGTCATCATAGGTACTCACCCTCGTGATCCAAAGTAGGAATCAGTATCGGCGTAGGCCGAACAGTACTGCCGGAAATAGCAGTCCAATGGCGAGGCGAAACACTCAAACGTGACGCCGAAGCAGCGATGTAGACATTCTAGCAAGGACACTGGTAGTGAAAGTGCTATCTGTGGCAAGAGGCCCTTAAAGACTAGACAATGTCATCATAGGTAACTCACCCTCGTGATCCAAAGTAGGAATCGGTATCGGCGAAGGCCGAACAGTACTGCCGGAAATAGCAGTCCAATGGCGAGGCGAAACACTCAAACGTGACGCCAAAGCAGCGATGTAGACACTCCAGCACGGGCACTGGTAGCGCCATCTGTGTGAGATGCGCGTCCCCACTAGCGCCCGAGCCGCCGCCCACCCAGGCCGCGTAGCGCCGCAGCAGGCACCACACGCGAGCCAGGAACTGTTCGAACTTCTTGTCGTCGAAACAGCTGTATCGGTACAGGCATTCCTGTAACAATCATCGTGAAAGTGTAATATTTTCATATATTTTTTATTGATTTAACAAATGTGCAAATATGCTAAATGTTTGTTTGGAAATAGGTCAACAAGTTAGTACAGAGTACGCATTTACGAACATTCTCATAAAGATATATTAAACAGCTGTATCGGTACGTAAGTTTTTCATCATATTTTTATTTACAGTTGAGGTGGAGCGTTTTTCTTATTGATTTAAAAAATGTGCAAAAATGCTAAATGTTTGTTTGGAAATAGGTCAACAAGTTAGTACAGAGTATGCACTTACTAACGTTCTCAGAAAGATATGTTCATAGTAGATCGACTTCATGTTTATTTTGCTACAATGTCATGTTGAGTGGATTACCAGTTTCTGCAGGTAGGTGGCGTTGATGATCTGCGTGTCGGCGAGGTAGCGCAGCAGCGCCTGGTCGCGATCCAGGAAATGCTCCACGAGCGGCGGGCGCGGCGCCGGCAGCGCGAACTGCACCGGGTAGCACCACACCTTGCGCAGCGCCGCCTGCTGCAGCGGGGCCGGAAGCTCCTAACACGCAATATTGGTCAAAACAGTGTGGTACAAAACAAACTACAGCATCAGTTTTATTATTAGTCTATTTATTACAGATACAAAAAAAAAAAATTACATAATAACATAAATTATTTCATTTTAACATTAACATTAAATAAATAATCACTCATCATTGTTTTTCTTTTTCCTTTTTGGAGTATCTGCGCATCCTGAAGACGCATAGACAGCATCAGTTAATAACTACAAAATGTGAGCAGAGCATGTCAGAAAGTTTACTGTTCCAATGAATGTCTTCCATGCTGGACTGGTAGAGAGAGAAAAACATAGAAGGTGCCAGCTGCATTTCCTCCCGGGCAAGCTGTAGAAACCAGCTGCTGATTATATGTAACTCGATGATTTTTTTATTGTTGTTGGTACTGAGGATGTTCAACATTAGTATTTGAGGCAACTACCATCCTACTTAGTTTCAGATTTGATGCATTAACTTAGCTGTTTTAATTTTCATGTAAGTTTTTTGTTTATGATTTTCTCAAATCATATTTTTTGTAAGTCAATAATTATGCAAATAATTAATAAAGTCATATTATACAAAATGTTCTCATTAAAAGATGAAAAAAGCATACTCACTTTTCATTAGCCATGTTCTAGATTCTAGACTTTAATGTCCAATGTTCTAGAAAAAAATATCATGCTATAATTCACCTGTATGCCATTTTCCTTCAGGAGTGCACTGTGCTTCTCTCTTATTTTTCTGGCATACTCAGCAGACAAGTGGTAGATCTTAAGGCATATTCCCTCGACTGATGCCTTAACGGTTTCTGCCAGATGAGGTTGGCATTGTCTCTGAAACAATAACAATTTGATTTATAAAAAATGATATATCAATCAATAATATCACATGATATAAAAACAAAAGCCTACTCTCAGATGTGCCAATCTGTCCTGAAAATCATCATAAGTGGCCCCAACAGTGCGCCGTAGCCACTGGAATGTATCCTCAGCATTCCATTTCACCACCTTCCGGCTTTCAGGAGAAGCATTCCTTGACTCAATCATCTTCTTGGCAGCTTCAGCATAACGAGAAAGTTGTTTTCTAGCATCACCAGTGAATTTTGGATGAGTCAGTTTAATTGGAATATCATTCATTATCTCCTCATACATTGATCGAGATATCTCTGGGAAGCAATGGCTTGGAAGCAATGGATCTGAACCACCCTGATCATTCACTTTTCTCTCCATTAGCCAACGGTTGAATGAATCTTTAGGAGCATCTATACTCTCCCTAGTGTGACAAAGCTCTTGATAACATTGCCGCAATTTGTTGGCCAGAGTAAATCTGAATCCTTCGATTTCAGGGTGCGGGTGAGGACAAATAGTTGGAGGTCGTTCATAAATAACAACATTAGTTGGAACTTCAATGTCCCAGGGACCAGCAAGAACAAATTTTTTAGGTGGTGGGCCATTATCTTCAGAGGGTCGTCTCTTAGTCGCCCCTGGAGTCATGTTTCCTGCATTGGGAGGACCAGTGTGGCATATTCCAAGAGGATCCGTAATGGGATCAAAGTCTCTCTTTACTGCTGGCAATTCCCACATAGATTCTCCTGACAGTTTGTTCCAGAAGTAGGGTCTGTTCTCTCGCTTTGACCAGTATTTGCGCCAGCCTTGTTGGATGAGGTCGGGGTGCAGGTCAGCGGCAAGATGTGGAGCAAGTGGCGCAGGCGCTCCCGGCGTCTGCGGGGTCTCGCCGCTCGCGCTGCTGCCGCCCGGCGACGACTGCAGCTCCGGCGAGGAGTCACTGTGAGCCACGCCACCTTCCCAACTCGAAGAACCGGCGACAACTTTGTCGCGGACGTCATTCATGTTGGCGGTATATTTGGTAGTATGGTAATAGAAAAAAAATACTGCAAGAACGTTACCAACGTATTTATATCGAAAAATGATAGTTTCTTATTCACTTATAAGCTTCCTATAAGCATCACAATCGTTTTTATTCGGAAATACAAAAATCTTAGCGCCAAGAGATTTCTTCGAAGTACACGACTTAATTTCAAAGAAACACATGATAATTCATATTAAATGATATTTTCACATAAACTTTTACAAAACTAATAACAAAAACACTCTAAAAACAATTGGTAAACACTGTATTCAATGTTTTACGAATAAACTTGGCATAGCTCCCCAAGCACCGCCATCACGGAATGACAATAGATTAGGGATGAGACAAATGTACTTAAAGAAAGTATGTCAGATATCGATAAAATTATGGACGAACAAGAAAATATACAAAACAATAATTAAAATAAATATATTTAATGTTTAAAAGAGCCATCAATGAGAAGTAAACATTCAATTAATCATTAAAACATGTCTATAAAAAAAATATTGGATACCCAGGAAAACATTAATGCCTCTACCTCAAGCGGGCGTACATTTTAAAAATAAAAGAACAAGTGTAGCTTGTGTCGATGGTAGCTACAGTACGGCAAGAGCTTAAATGAACGTAAGCGGGGCGCTGCATTTTAGGCTTACTGTCAAAAATTACCATCACAGACTTAGTATTTTTTTTCGCCACGTTCATTTCAAGCGTTTTGTACTCTATTTCTCTGTCAGTGTAAGTGAAATTTCAGAGATGCGTCCGGCAGTCTCAATACCTTTCATTTGCTTGAATTAAATAAACTAAAAATAATAATTATAATTTGATTGTATGGAAGTGATTAAGAACTAACAAAGAGTAATTATCTGAACTGATTATTTAGTACAAAATGCCTACTATTGAAATAAACGAGTCTGTGACTGATATATCCACCCATAGTTATTACAGTGATCTCAAGTTTCAAGTGCTTGATTATCTCGATATAAAATACAGTGATTTCTTCGAAAACTTTATGGTAAAAAATATACCATGTATTATAAAAAATGTTACTAATACATGGGACTGCACAGAAAAATGGATTAGAAACGACTCTATTAATTTTGAATTCTTTATTAATAATTATGGTGACTTAGAAGCACCAGTAGCAGACTGTAATAATGTTAACTTTAATGCACACTGCAAAAGTAACATGAAAGTAAAGGATTACATGTTATATCTCCAAAATTCGAATAGAGAGGAATTGCTTTATCTAAAAGACTGGCACTTAAAAAAGATTAGGCCTAATGATAAATTTTACAAGGTACCTGATATTTTTGCATCAGATTGGCTGAATGAATTTGCTTTAGATAATAAAGAAGATGATTTTATGTTCGTTTATATTGGGCCACAAAAGTCTTGGTGAGTATTATTTTATTTAAAAGCCTGGAGTATACTGCAAAAAAAATAATTATGGATATTTAAAATAATAAAGTAGCTGATATTCTATTAATCCTATTTCAGGACTCCACTCCATGTCGATGTCTACTGCTCCTACAGTTGGTCTGTGAATGTTGTTGGAAGAAAGAAGTGGCTTTTTTTTCCTCCTGGTGAAGAAGATAAACTTAAAGACTCATTAGGCAATTTACCTGTACCATTTTGCCCTAAAAAAATTCCTGGTGTCAAATACTTGGAAATTATACAAGAAATAGGTGATGCCTTGTTTGTACCATCTGGTTGGCATCATGAAGTAGTAAATATATTAGACACTATTTCTATAAATCACAACTGGGTCAATGGTTGTAATATAGAAACTGTATGGTCATCGTTGCAGCAATGTTTACTGTCTATAGAAAAAGAAATAAACGACCTTAAGGATACGCCAGAATTTAACGATCATTGTCAAATTATGCTCAAATCTCTATTTGGTATGGATTATGCTGGTTTCGTTAATTTCGTTGCTTATATAGGAAAGAAAAGGTTAGGTCAATTACAAGGAAAGGCCAGGACAGGATTTTATGATTTCGAACTAGGTCCAAATCACATATTATTCGATTTAAAAGCTGTATACAAAATTATGAATTTAATTCAAAACCATCCCCTATATTCCATCAATGCTTTATCCGAATACCAAAATCTGGATTTTATAAATACAAAAAATGATATATCAAAATTAATTGAGGACACTTAACTTACAGATTAGATTTTATGTTCGCATAAACATGTCTTTCATTTATAAACTTGTTAATTTCTGTAGTTGTAAACCCTAATTCTTTTAAAATCTCAATTGTATGTTGTCCTGGCTTTGGCAATGGTTGATGACTTGAAGACTTTCCTGGCGTGCGTAATAATTTAGGAGCTGGTTCTGGGACCACTAAGTGATCTTCATTTCTAAAGAATGATTTCCTCGATTTGTTACAATCATGTTCATCAACTGATGCCATATCTAGCACAGGAGTAACACATGCATCTAAGTTTTCAAATGTGTTGCACCACTCTTGTTGTGTTTTCGTCAAAAAAACTTCTTCAAACTTCTTCATACAAGTTGCAGTGTCGCCATATTGTGGGTACTCATCTTCAGATAACCCGAGTCCAATCAAAAACTTTGAATAAAATTGTGGCTCCAAAGCTCCAACAGCCATGAATTTATTGTCTTTTGTTTTATATGTTCTATAACACGCGAAACCACCATCTAAGGCATTGCTTCCTGGTTCTCCAGACCATATAGGCAAATTCTTTGATTTAAAAAGCCAGGTGGCCAAGTATGCTGCTCCTTCAGTCATACTGGCATCTACAACTTGTCCTTTCCCTGAATGAGCTCTTTCAAAAAGTGCCAGTACAATCCCCAAAGCACACATTAAACTGCCACCACCAAAATCAGCTAAAAGATTTATTGGTGGTTTTGGTGGTTCACTCTTACTGCCTAAGGCAGAAAGTACTCCCGACATAGAAACATAATTTATGTCATGCCCAGCTTTGTGCTTAAAGCTTCCATTTTGCCCGTATCCTGTTAATCTTGCATAAATTAGTCGCGAGTTATCTTTCATAAGAATTTCAGGACCAAGTCCCAGTTTCTCCAAAACACCAGGCCGGAATGTATCCAATAAAATATCTGATTGGGTACATAATTTACGGACAATATTAATACCTTGTTCACTTTTTAAATTGACAGAAATCATCTTTTTTCCATGCGACATTACATCAAAGGCAGAGGCGTCTAACTGTAAAAGAAAATCAAAATGTTTATCAACTACTTTTTTATAATTAAATATACAATTAAATATCGAGGATATCTTCGTAGCAATTACGTACCTTTTGAACAACAGTAACACAAGCCCCGAAATCTGCTAAAATTGAGCCACAAAATGGCCCTGGAGCTAGCCCCATCATTTCGACAACTTTGATTCCTTTTAGCACCATGATTTTAGTTGTCGGAACTGTAAGTATAAATAAACAAAATTTAACACAAAACATTTCTTTTGTATCTGTAAGAAAATTCAAAATGCATAACAACTCAAGCTACTTGGTTACCTACAGCAAAGTAAAACTTATGAATCTATGATCATAAAAAATATTATAGTACAGGAAATAAGAAACAAGCTCCCATACTAACCCAATTTTTATTCTATGGTTTTTGAGCTTTCCTACGTATGTTTAGGCAATTTTAAGTATTTCTAGTCCGAGACTCGTAGATTTTTTTATATCCTGAGATCCCCCAAATTAAAAGCGATACTTTTTTTTTTCAGATGTATCATATCAAGTGTTGAGCTGAGTCTAAAAATATATCACACAGTTACTTCCATGCTGGCATTGAAGCTAGAGAAAAACATAGAATGTGCTACCTACATTTCTTTCCGGGCATGCTGTAAAAACCAGCTAAGGGATCCGAGGGTTTCAGTATATTGTAATTTAGGCGACGGGCTGACAACCTGGACTCTCAAAACTTTGTCAGACGTGGCGGAAAGACCTATGTGTGGGTCGTTTACGCTCTGCCTACCCTATTAGGGATAAAGGCGTGATTGTATGTATCGCACAGTTACATGAAAGTCAGCTGTTTTGTATAAAATAAAAAAAAAAAAAATATTCTTTGGCAAAACGCGCAAAGTTTGGGCTTCTTCTGACAGGAAATGGCTGAATGTTTTTCTCTGAACTGTACGCCAAATAACTTGTTACATTCTCATAATAGCCAAACGTAAAATTACTATTTTTTTAGTATCAATGCTTACTATTCATTTCCTATTTTTAAAAACAGCATTAATTTATTGAATATTAAGCATTAATATTTTCTGTTTTTTTTGTTTCATAACTTCAGATTTTTTGAGGATGTAACAAGTCAGTTGGCGTATAGTTTAAAGAAAAATATTCAGCCGTTTCCTGTTAGAAAGAGCCCAAACTTGGCGAGTTTCGAAGATGAATGATTATGATTTCATATTTAATATAAAACAGCTTGCTGTGATATATTTTTAGAATTAGCTCAAAACGCACTTTCATTACATACCCCACCACAAAAATACCTCTTTTAATTTGGGGAACCACACTCCAGGTTAAAAAAAGTATCTATGAGTCTCGGACTAGAAATACTTAAAATGACCTATATGAACATACGTAATGAAGCTCAAAACCCTAGAATAAAAAAGTGGGACATGTTGCTTACTTCCTCCAGTATTAATAAATAACACTGACATACATTATAAAAAATAAATTTTACAAACATTGGTACCAATTCGTAGTTGCTAAAATCACGACTTAACTAATATAAGTTTATATCTGTCATGAGAGAACAGAAAGAGACACCAATAACTTTATCAAGATTTAGTTAAGTTGTGCGCTCTATGAATCGATAGCATTGTTACCCAAAACCAGAATGTCCCTACATAAGTTGTTGACTGTGCACACAAAGTCAAACATACCAATACCACAGAATGTAATAGTATGCCAATACCTACCAAGGCAATGTTTTGTTCTGTCATGTCACACTACCATGTAGTACTATTATATATTATGTGACACTACAGTGGTAACTTCGTAGGTATTCAAAGTACAAAGTTCTGTTATCATTAGGTAATTATGCAGCTATCATATCAGTATTGTTGATAATAAATTAGGGTTAATACGTACATAGTAAATATCTAAATATGACATTTATATTAATAATTAAAAAAAATGTGTATAATAAATCAGTAATACGAAATTCCTTAAATAGAATTTTATATAGTAATCAACTAGTCTTCAAAAAATATCGCTTGTAATGATAAGATATTATTATTTTTATCAACACTCAGAATACTAATAGAATAACATATATACCTAGTACCTACCTCAAATGAAAATTGAACTTGGGAACTGGACAACTTCTACTGGCAAATAGTTCAATTGAGTTTTGATAACCCGTACAAAATATATAAATCAAGTTAAAATAAAGATTCACTTATTTCATTTTATAAAAATATGTTTTCATATACACTTTGTTTGCAATACAAGTCTAGTTGAAGAATGAACTTTATTATCGCAGCCGTAGTTCGCAGCGTTATAATCTGACAACGTATTATTGCCCTCTCTTCTGGAGTGGAAGGCACATCTAAGCAACTGAAAGTACTCATAAAAAATAAATTTAGTATTGAAATATACTATTTTTAAAATCAATATTAATTTAATACTCAATGGAATAAAATAATGGGTTTATTTATAATTTATCGATAGCTGCATCACATCCCTATTAACCTACAAACATAAAAGAGACGTTCGTTACATTGACAATCAGTATTATACATTATTAACAATACAAAATCAAAGAATAGTTTAAATAAATTTTACAAAATAAATGATTAATATAGTTCTGAAAATATAAAAGTATATCAAAAGCTTATTACTTGAGCTTTAGACATAAAAATAAAATCATTTTTCTTGCAACGTTTGTCTCTGCAAATTATGAAACGAATAGAGCCCATTCTTTCTACTTGCTGAATTTACTCTGGTTCAGATAATCAGATTGCATTTTGTTCTTATTTCCTGCTTGGCTGCACTATAAACCCATTAAAACGAACAGTATTTGGACAGAATTAAAGTGTGATTGTGGACTATTTTTATACGTTACTTAAAATCATATAAAATGTCGGTCGCTTTTGCCCCTCGAGGAAATAGACCTCCACTCAATCCGGCTCAAATCCAAAAAATGTTGGATGAGAACGCTCATTTGATACAAACGATACAAGAATATCAAGCAAAAGGACAACTCATGGAATGCCACCAGTATCAGCAAGTGCTCCACAGGAATTTGGTATACCTAGCGTCAGTGGCCGACGCCAACCAAAACATCCAAGTGATTTTACCGGTAACTACGAGTTTGCACACATTTAATTAAGGATGAAATATTTTTCTTGAATTATATAATAAATTCTTTAATTATTACAGCCTCCTCATCAACTTGCGGCTGGGAATGTACCCCCAGGGCCGATGAACCCGCCAGTGAGCGGAGCCGAGGGTCCCGGACCGTCACAGCAGCCCTACCGACCTCCGACTGGGGTTTCCACTACTCCCACACGCCCAACGCAATCATATGGCCAACGCCCGTACCCTCAGAATCAGTATCAGGGACAGTATCAAGGTGCTCCAGGATATGGACCTCCACAGGGTGGATATGGCCCCCCAACTCAAGGTTATGGGCCCCCAAATCCATCACAACAACCTCAAGGATATCCACCAAATTCTTCCTATGGTCCTCCAATTACTACAACACCAAGCAACTATCCTCCTTCAACCCACCCTGGTCCATACCCACCATCATCTGCTCAACAACCTTATGCACCTCCACCAGGCAGCCCGGGTGCTGCTGGCTCACCATACCCTGTGCGTGGTGGTGCTCCAGGTTACACAGGAAATTCGGCATATCCTCCACCTCAATCAGGAGGAAATTACCCAAATGTTGGAGTCAGCCAGTACAACTCAACTGCTCCCCAACCACAGCCTTATCAGTCACAGCCACCATTCCCCAACACCACTCCTACTTCGGCTTACAGTTCTACTCCAGCATCACAGCCTAATCGCTCCCCACAGCCACCACCTAGTGGATATGCACCCCAAAATCAACCGCCTAGCTCAGGATATGGGTCACCATCAGCACAGTCTCCCACCTATAACTCGAGTGCTCTTGGCAACAATCCTCCTCCCTCAACAGTAGCTTCAGGGCCTCCCCCTCAAGGGGGCCCTCCTCCAAACCAGCAGTATCCCCCTCCAGGACAGCAATCTCCTTACCCGCCTCAGCCGACGCAGCCTCCCTACTCGAACCCTTCGTCCCAGCCGGGTAGTCCCGCGCCGCCGGTGTCAACAGCGCCGCCCCCGCAGCCCTCGTATCAACAGAGTCCGCAAAATTATCCACCACCGAGCGGAGCGTATCCGCCACACGCTTATCAGCAAGGCTATCCTCCAGCGCAGTACCCGCCATCGCCTTACCCATACGCTCGCGCTCCTGCCCCCGGCGGACCACCTCCGGGCGCTCCGCAACCCTATCCTGGATATGGATTCCAACCTCCCGCGCAACAATGAATTGTGTTTGACGATAGATGAGATTTTACTTAATATTTTGGTATTACATTTTTGACGTAGTTTCACGTCATCAAATTAGGTTTGTAAATAGTTCGTTTTAGTCACAATTTTGAATCTTAATTTTAGATTTTAGTAAATAAGTAGCCAAACAGGCATAGCTTGATTTTAGATACCTGTCCTATTATAAGTATAGTTTTAAATGTGTAGTCATGAATTTAATTTGTCATTTACTTAGTTAATTTAGTTAAGTTTTTTTGAAAGTATATTTAAGCTTGTGTTGTGATCTATGTAATGAAATCATGGAATTAATTAAAAATAATTTTGTAAACAATCAGTCTATCTTTCGAATTACGATTCGATAATCACCGCAAACGAACACGTATGCGTACGACACGAGCAGTGTATGTTTTGTTTAGTATTTTAATTTGTGTGCTAATTAGTGAATTAAACTCTTGAAACTATATGGCGCCCGGCTGCGGTGACGCCTGGTTATTTTCCCAGTCCCACCTACACATTGCCGGATTTAAATCCAAACTAACATTGGTACTTTATTAAACAGCTAATAAATAAAACTAGGTACGTCGTGCTGGTGATTTGATAACAAACATCTTTGAGTAGATTTAAGTAAAAAAGAGGAAAATCGGACGAAATTAAACTACGCACGACGCGCAAGGGTAAACGAATTTGCGGACATTGACCCCACTGGTAATGGGACAATGACCCTAAGCTGCGAATTCGACGTAATGTTCCCTGGAAAAGTGGGCAGTTTTAGTTTGTTAATCACCACCACACCTAATTTCACAATGCAGGGACTTTATTGAAATCAAAAGATCATTAAATAAAACCAGATTTCAATTAATAACTTAATCCTCTAATATAATAATCAAAATACTAACATAGTTTATGTTTCTTCAAATGCGATTGTAGATTGCTCAAACGGATGGACCGAGTCGTCGTAGAACTCGAGGGGGAGGTTGTCTGCGAGCGGGTGAGTGGGGAAGGGGGGCGCGGTCTTCAGTTTCTTGAGGGGTAACACAGTGTCGAACAGGTAGCACATTGCGCCGGTCTCGCCGGGGATGCCCACACCGAGCAACCACATCACGTTGTACTTTGTGTTCATGCGCAGGACTTTGACGCCACGCAAAATTCGCCATCTAAAAAATACGATACCAAAATTTTAATTTTCTCCAACTATTACTCAAAGAAAATATCTTGATCCCATGGTAAAAAATATTGAAATGTAAGTAATGCGACAATTCAGGGAACTGGCTACTATTTAATTATGAATGATATTTCTAATCCACAGTTATAGTGTTGAAAACAGGCGATACATACGCATTTCCCATATGGCCCGGCATTTTAGTACCAGGCCACACACGCGCCTTTTCGCCTCCAGCTCCAATGTTACCGGGCCTCCTGTGGGTCTTGGTGACACCGTGAGATGCCGGCATTCCCTTGAATCCCCATCTTTTAATCACACCCTGGAATCCTCTATCAATACTGTAATGAAACAAAATTATTATTTAACATCTGATAGCCTGGTAGCTATTTTATGATGGTAATAAATATTTTTTTGTGAGAGTAATGAGATGATAGAGTATATGTATTATATTATACACTAGAGCAATATATGTACAAATCTATCTTAAATAACCCTCAAAAAGTGCTCATCTGTGGCGGAACGATCTTTGTTTAGGTTGTTTACGCTCTGCCCACCCCATTAGGGATGAAGGCGTGAATTTATGTATGTATGGAAATGAGATGCAATAAATAGGACTATCTTGTACTTACGTTTTAGCCCTGACATCAAGATAGTCTCCCACTCTGAAATGTGTAGCAAACAGAGGAGTGCCTGTGGGCAGAGCAGCATGTGGTGAAATCATAAATCTACAAAGATGCTTCTTGGGAAGCATGCCAACACTGTCGAACAGGCCACAATAGTCCTTAGTCACTGTGGATGGGTCAATAGTTTCTGAACCCACTAGGAGACATCCCAATTTCCTCTTTTCTCTCCAGTTCAGCTTACTTGTCTTCATTGGGTTGAATTCTTCAGGAGGAATGTACTTGATTACATGATTGTCAACCACCTGAAATTTGAAGAAAAAGTATTTAAAAATTCTTAATTTAATGTTAATATAATATTTTTTTACTTTGATTGCATTTGGTGGTATGTAGAAAGCAAAAGACAATCTTTATATACCTGGACTAAAGTTGTATGCATTTTTTTTCCGTCTTTAGACCAGAGTGGGTAATTCCCAATTTTCCGAGCAATGAGACCTGCTCTCCTGGTGTACGGGGTCCATGGCGCTTCTGTCTGCAGTTCAGCTTGAGCCAGTGGAGAGTCTGTCTTGGATTCTAAAGCTGCTTGGGCACTGAGTCTGTCTTGTAAGACTTCTTCAAGGAACTGCCTATTTTCTTGAGTAAGTGCATCTTCGCTCATCTGAAAATTTGATTTGTTTTAGATTAAGGAAAACAAATCAGAGGCTTTGGTTTATTAAGAACAGGTTAAATAATGTATATTGTACACAAATACTTACAACTCTTTCCTTGGGCATAAACCAGTGTGGAGGGCGATACCTTGGGGGCTGGTAGTTGCCAGTGCTTCTAGTAACCATTTTACTCACCCTAAAATTATAAACAACGTAAAGAACACCGTATTCAAGTGGAAAATAATGAATGTGCAAAAACCAAGTCTAACCTCAATTTAGAAAGGGCTCTACATAACAAATTCATGTTATTTGTAGCCATGTTTGTAAAAATTCAAATATAGCTGGAAATACGGAAAATAATGCTATCACTGAATAATTAATCAACTAGCGTTTTAGTGATAGTTTTATTAGGCAATTTAAGTTTTTCAACATTTTCACTTCATTTCCCATGCGAAAAATATGTATTTCACTGAATATGAAAGAAAGAGATCGAGCTATACAAAATTATTTTAAGCTATCTCACTCGTTGTTACCTCCTATATACTATGGCGTTCAAACAAAACTGCACTGTGACAGCTACTGCCTACACCACCACGATCGCATACAATAAAAGAAATGATAAATGAATGAACGAGCGAATGAGTTTAAGAAAAGTTGTGTTCATTGTCTAGGCTAGTTGTCAAAATTATTTAAAAAATAATAATTTATATGTAAACAAATCTGTTTCTTGGTTTCCATTAATCATTTTTCTAAATTATTTGCTGTATTCATTCCAATATGGTATCAAAATTCAGTATTGTTCTTCTTCAGTTTTTGTTTTTATTTCATAGAAGTAGTCAAACTGATATCAATGTATATGGTCCAGGTTTACAACCTCAAAGTGTAGTAATGCCGGCAAGATATTTCTTTGTAAACTTTACGTCTGTTAATGAACTGTTGTAAGTACCTTTCTATTTTAACTTTCCAATTACCACTTTTATGTAAAGCTAGTTTTTGTTTGTTCTAGAATAGCTTATACTTTGTGTATGCGGCGCCCTATTGCGTGACCTACTTTACTAACAAAAATCTTCGTCTATTCCACAGATACAGTTCAGAGTTAGCAAACAACTTGGCAGTAGAAATCATAGGGAGGTCCAGTAAAAGCAACTTCTGTAGAACTTGGACCAGCAAGTTGGATAGAAAGGATGGCACATTCATTGTGAGATATAAATTGTATGAGACCTGTTATGATCTTGCTATCAATATTTATTATAAGAAAAAACATATTGAAGGCTCCCCTTATAAATTTGCAGGTGAGAAGATTTATGGTCATTTTCAAGCTTCTTTCTATAATACTTTTGCCTGTACCAATAATCTAGGCTCGGGTATTCTTAGACTTATCTGGCCAACCCTAGGGTTACCTTCTCTCTGGACAATACCAATACCACATCAATTACTTATCTAGTTCAACAAATTGATTTCAGGTATAATCCATCCAGATCAATGTGATTGCCCTGAAAAAGAATTCCAGACTTGGATCAAGAATTATGGCTGTCCTGCTTATTATGAACAAATGAATAAAGATCTTGAACCCTTCCCAAAAGTCAACATGAAGTTTTACCTAGAAAAAATTATAGACAGACTCCACAGCCCTGAAAGTACAAGTTTTTGTCACTATGTGATAAAACAGAACCAAGTTTACAGAGACTGTTATGGCAAACATGTTGGATTCAATATGTTTGCTGATAATATCCTGTTGTTTTTGTCTAGATTAGTTGTTTTGCCAGATATGGAGTTTGTTATAAACCTAGGAGATTGGCCCCTAGTAAAGAAGGGCACTGAACCTTTGCCAATTTTCTCATGGTGTGGTAGTGATGATACAATGGACATTGTTATGCCTACTTATGATCTGACTGAATCTACTCTGGAAAACATGGGAAGGTTTGTCAAAAACATTTGTTGAAGCTTTAGATTGACTTCCCTGCTGGCTTCTGTGAGGCTATTTATTTATCTATATTTTCTTGCAGGGTAACTTTAGACATCTTATCAGTACAAGGCAGTATAGAAAAGCCTTGGTCAGAACGCGAAGCGCGCGCGATATGGCGTGGTCGCGACTCGCGCGCCGAGAGACTCAAACTCATCGACATTGCGCGCGCAAATCCCGACCTTATCAATGCCTCTCTCACCAATTTCTTCTTCTTTCGCGATAAAGAAGCTCAGTATGGTCCTAAGCAACCACACATTTCATTCTTCAAATTTTTTGATGTAAGTTACTATGAGTAACTGCTCATTTTGATTTTCTGGCTGCCCAATCAATAATTAATTAAAGTTTCTGTCCACAGTATAAATACGTAATTAACATCGACGGGACCGTAGCAGCATATAGACTGCCATATTTACTAGCTGGAGGAGGCATGGTTCTGAAGCAAGACTCGCCATATTACGAACATTTCTACAAGCAGATTCAGCCTGGCGTGCATTATGTCCCTATAGCGCGGGACCTGTCAGATTTAAAAGAGAAGATTCTATGGGCGCGCGAACACGACGACGAAGTTCGCAGCATCACTCAGAATGCAAGGAAATTCGCCAACGAAAATCTCCTGCCTCAGCATGTTATTTGCTACCATGCCGTCTTATTCTCTGTAAGTGGTAAAACCTTCACAGCCATTAAGTTTTTATAGATGTATATCAACCATATGATTGCCTCATAAAAAAAAAATTCTTATTCAATTTCTTTTTTACAGCAATGGAGCAAAAGACTTACTAGTGAAGTAAAAGTGTTAAAGGACATGACTCATGTGCCTCAACCAAAATTCGCTTGTGATTGCAAATCCAAGGAACAACAACATGAAGAGTTGTAACAGTGTCTGTGTAGGGCCTGTTCTGATCTGTCATCAAAATACATACATATAATCACGCCTTTATCCCTAATGGGGTAGGCAGAACGTAAACAACCCAAATAAAGGTTGTTCGGCCATGTCTGACAAAGTTTTAAGGGTTATTTAAGATAGATCTGTTGGGCAAATTGCAATATACAGAAACCGTCGAATACTTCAGCTGGTTTTTACAGCATGCCTGGGAGGAAATACAGCTGGCTCATTCTGTTTTTCTCTCGCTCCCAGTCCAGCATGGAAGGAATCAAAATACGTAGTATTTATGTAAAACCAAAGTAATCTCACATTCCAGTCCTATTTCGAGCCTTATATTAGGTGTTAAGTTATTAGTGATAAAACATCTCATTAGTAGTTAGAAGTGGTAGAAATAAGTATAGTAACAAATCATGTTTGCATAATAATATTTTTTATTTAAATTAATTTACAAAACATAACACAACACTTTTGAGGTGCCTTTCTAATACAATTTACGTTTATTTTTAGTTTAAATAAACTATATTTTTAAACATAACTTTTGCTTGATTCTTTGTCTTCAGAACTACCCGAACGCGTATTAGCCGTGGGCATAGTCACTCTATTTAAATCTAAAATGTGAAGCTATACAATTCCTTTTTTTTTATTTACACAAAACTAATTGTTATAAAACAACCGGTAAATTTCCTGGATCAATTTTGTGTTAAAAATGGATCCAGTCTGTTTCCGGTTGTTCTGAAAATGATGTTCATTCACTTTTTGCCCTATAAAGTTTATATGCTTCCGCTACAGGAGTGTTTACAAAGCATAGGTACCAGTAATCTTTGGGCACCGCACTAAGAAAGCACTGCTACAAATAATGGATCAAGATGACGTCACGACCACATTCACAGTCACAGATAAGAAGACATCCATCACAGTATGTTCTTATGAAGCTTTATCTACATACATATAATCACGCCTTTATCCCTAATGGGGTAGGCAGAGCGTAAACGACCTAAACAAAAACCGTTCCGCTACGTCTGACAAAGTTTTGAGGGTTATTTAAGATAGATTTGTAGGTATATTACTGCAGTGACAGGTTGTCAGCCCATCGCCTAAATTACTAATACACAAACCCTCAGATCCCTTAGCTGGTTTTTACAGCATGCTCGGGAGGAAATGCAGCTAGCACATTGTATGTTTTTCTCTCGCTCTCAGGACAGCACGGAATTATGAAGCTTTATCTGTTGTATATGACGTTATCGGTACATGGCGACGTCGGGGCTCCGGTAGAAGCACATGTAGGCGTCGCTGAGCAGGCGGCGCGCGTGCGCGGGCAGCTGCCGGTCCTGCGGCGCGGACGCGTGCAGCGCGCGGCCTGTCTCCTCGCTCAGCCACGCGCCGAGAGAATCTATGCAGACGATCTCGGGAATGTTGTAGCCGTTGCGTTCGCCTGGAGATGAACAGTTTATAATAGAAAGAAGAGGAAAGAAAATAATTTTATTTTGCTCCACAACACAATAACATGTTAATAATAATAGTTATGAAAGAACGTATTTGATGAGAGAATAAGTTGTAAACAAACAACTCTGGTGGGGAACAAGTTATAAACGAACAAGTTTGATGGGTGAACAAGTTGTAAACAAATAAGTCTGATGGGGGGAACAAACAAGTTTGATAGGGGGAACAAGATACAAATAAATAAGTTTGATGGGGGAAACAAGTTATACCTAAACAAATTAGTTTGATGATGGAACATGCTACAAATGAACTAGAGTTTGATGAGGGGAACAAGATACAAATATATAAGTTTGATGGGGGAAACAAGTTATACCTAAACAAATTAGTTTGATGATGGAACATGCTACAAATGAACTAGTTTCATGGATTTTTAGATGGAATTCTGGAGAAACAGACACAAATTACTTAAATAGAAATAAGTTACCTTTCCTATCAGCCATGGAGTCGAAGAAGCACCAGGGCGCATCCGATCCTACACCGGCTTTTACAAACGCTACGTAGTGGCTGGTCTCTATACACAGTACTGCGAACAGTTCCATGTATACCCGCGGTACTGGACACGATTCTAGAATGTTCGCGAACTCTTCGCATACTGTTAGCGGTGTAGGCTGCAATGAGAGAAAGCGACTCTATGAATATGAATTTTGTTGACTGTTACAGGATAGAACCGAAATTCTTTAGATAAAGTTAATAAAATAAGAAAGTTCCCGGTATAAGGGACAGTTTCCCACAAACTGATAAGGGTTGCCCAGTCAACGAAACTGAACAACTTTCACCAGGAAATTCTTTCAGGAAATGAAAGAATATTTGGCTTTTCCATACAAATTGTCTCATCGAGGTGCTTATTTTGTATTTGAAAGTCGAACAATATTTTCATTTCCTGCAAAAATATTCCTGGCGTAAGTTGTTCAGTTTCGTTGACGGAAAACTGTCCCTTACACCCCGTATTTTATTTGGGTACAATGTTAGGATCAAGTGTCTGAGTGTTATTTGGAATTTCAAGTGAGATCTGCGAAAAGTAACGATACTTATGGCTCATGTCATGATGAATGATCTGAATCGGGAACTAATTTATGTGTAGTGAAAAAGAGCTCAGCTTCGCACTGTATCTGATCTGGCCAGTACTTTGTCAGAGCCATGGGCTCACGATCCGGAGGTCCTGGTTTCGATTCCCAGGGGCTTGAGTTGAGCCATAAGTATCGTTTCTTTTCGCAGATCTCTCCTGAACTTCCAAACAACACTCAGACACTTGATCCTAATATTGTATCCAAATAATATACGGGGTGTAAGGGACAGTTTCTCGTCAACGAAACTGAACACAAAGTTGATATTTGTCAATTTGTGAGATTTTTCCCAGTTTGGCTAGGATAATGCAGGCCGAATCACCTGATTGTCTGGAAGAAAAGAGGTTCCATGCTTCGGAGGACACGCTGTCTTTGATAGTGGTCGTTAAACAAAGCATGTCAGAGGACTATTAGCTGTGCTATTTATTAAGCGGTTTAAAAACAGACACCAGGGTTCATCGAGTCGACCCACACGACAGAAGAAGAAGAAGTACTATGTACCTTATGCGTGGGTCTGTTGGCGTGTGCGAGGCGCAGGCACTGGTTGCAGAGCGCGCCCGCCTCCAAGGCCCCGCCCGCGCGACACTGCGCGCACTCCCACCGCGCCAGCGTGCCGCACACTGTGCACTGCCGCGGCACTGAACAAACACAATAGCAATGATATTATATATAGGTAGATACGTTACGAACGCGCGAAACTCGTGCCGTCAAATGGTCCTAATTGTGACCATTTTAGGCAGTCGAGCTGCGGGCAGCGAAGTGAGAAAAAAAGTTAAATTATATTCAAGGCTGCACTGATTACAAATAGCTATCTGTTTCACTCTTACGCTTTGCCTATTTTGTGTCGCACTCAGCGTTTGTTTAGATATGCAATGCTATAAATATGTATGTATATGTGTCGCGGAACAATTAAAATGTGCGAAAGTATGAACGTAACGTATCTTTCTTAAAATATCATTGACACAATAGTACCAATTCGTAGTTGCAAAATTATCTGTCATGACATGAGAGAACAGAAAGGGACGCCAAAAATTTTAGTTAAGATTAAGTTATTCTATGCTGGCCTGGGGGCGAGAGAAAAACATAGAATGTGCCGGCTGCATTTCCTCCCGAGCATGCTGTTAAAATCAGCTAAGGGTTCCGAGGGTTTCAGCATATTGTAATTTAAGCGATGGGCTGACAACCTGTCACTACAGCAATATACCTACAAATCTATCTTAAATAATCTATCTTAAATCTATCTTAAGTACTTCCATGCTGGACTGGGAGAGATAGAAAAACATAGAATGTTCCAGCTGCCTTTCCTCCCGGGCATGCTGTAGAAGTCAGCAAAAGGGATTCGAGGGTTACAGTGTATTGTAATTTAGGCGATGGGCTGACAACCTGTCACTACAGCAATACACATTACAATTTAAAATTGCTCTCACTTTTTGTCAGACGTGGCGAAAGCGCCTTTTAGAAGGCGTTTTACGCTCTGCCTACCCCGTAAGGGATAAAGGCGTGATTTTATGTATGTATGTATGTATCTATCTTAAATAACCCTCAAAGCTTTGTCAGACGTGGTACCTTCTTAGGTTTACATGCATAATATAGTAGAGGAACACTGATAATTTCTGAGCGGGTCGTTAGATCTAACTAAAGTGGGTACATCAAAATAAACTAATAGAACTAGCAGTCTCTGTAAAGTTGTAGGTTACGTGTTGTGTCTCTGTAAAATTGCATCTGTTACTACTACCAACAGTCTCTGTTAAGTTGCAGATTACATATAATCTGTTACAAATAACAGATATAGCTAAATGTAACATAAATAACTAAGTATTATAAGCTGGCCTGGGAGTGAGAGAAAAACATAAAATGTGCCTGCTGCAGTTCCTCCCAGGCATGCTGAAAATTCAGCTAAGGGATCCGAGGGTTTTAGCATATTGTAATTTAGGCGATGGGCTGACAACCTGTCACTAACCAAAAATCTATCTTAAAGAGCCCTTAAAACTTTGTCAGAAGTGGCGAAACGACCTTTATGTTTAGGTCGTTTAAGCTCTGCCTACCCCATTAGGGATAAAGGCGTGATTATATGTATGTATAACAGTCTCTGTAAAGTTGTAGACAAAGTTTACTTACATCCTTCAATGAGATCAGTAACATCAAGCACCGGCGAGGGCAACACTCGATTGTACAACTTGTATTGTTTGCCAAACCTCGGCATTTGGATAATGAACGCTGCTGGTACCTGCAAACAAAAACAAATACTAAAATCTGAGGATTTCCGTTGCAATGGTGGCAATTCTGAACGCACTATTCCTTAACTGATTCTAAGCTAGCGCTGTCACTTTCCTAACTTTGACATTAGAACAGGATAGCAAATGAACACATGACTTTGATATTCCTAATTTGACGTAAGACGCTTTAAATAAGAACTGAGCATAGAGCACGCTTCCTTATTTTACGTCAAATAAGCAGTCTAATGTCAGATTAGGAATGTCAAAGTCATGTGTTTATTTGCTATCCTGTTCTTACTTCAAAGTTAAGAAAGTGACAGCGTTAGCTAAGAATTAGGATTATGCCGGGAGAATCGACGCCAACATCAATGTTTTCGATTATTTTACTAGTATCGAATAAAGGCAAGTATGCAATAGACTGTAACTCTAAAAATTAAATATGTCCAACCAAAACCTTATATTTATATATATATTCTTTATTGCATTAAAATACAAGAAATGAACTTTACAGAAAGATATGCAAGTGCGAATTTATCTCTATGAAGAGATCTCTTCCAGCTAACCCACTGGCAGTTGAGAGAATGAGAAACATTTTAAGGGCAAGACAAATACAATGCAATGTAAACTAAAAATTACTCTAAAATACATGAAGTAGAACTATTAAACGTAAAAATAATAAATCAATTAGATTAAATCAAACAATACATACATATCTTATACTTATATATCGTTGCATAATAGCATATGTATCTATTATATGCATAATAGCATATAATAGATACATAAACTACAATACATGAATACATACGAGTACATTGAACTTGTACAGATAAGAAGTGCTCTTTTAATCTCTTTTTAAAAACGTAAATAGACGGACTTTCTTGAATACATTTTGGAAGTTTCTGTTTGCTGAGCAGCTCGTACAGAAAAAGAGTTAGAAAAAAAAATAGTTTTCGCACTAGGGCACTCTAGCACCTTAGTGATACAGACGCGCCTAGAGCGAGGACAACCCTTCCAGTCTCTCTACTGACATTTACAGAATGTCTAGGATTCATACACACATACATTCATATAATCACGCCTTTATCCCTAATGGGGTAGGCAGAGCGTAAACGACCTAAACAAAGGTCGTTCCGCCACGTTTGACAAAGTTTTGAGAGTTGTTTAGGATAGATTTGTAGGTATATTGCTGGAGTGACAGGTTGCCAGCCCATCGCCTAAATTGCAATATACTGAAACCCTCGGATCCCTTAGCTGGTTTTTACAGCATGCCCGGGAGAAAATGTAGCTGGCACATTCTATGTTTTTCTTTCATTCCCAGTCCAGCATGGAAGAAATGGGATTCTTCTGGGCACTTGTCGGTGGAGTCATCGCCAATTTTCTCTGTCTTCTGCCAACGATTTCACTTCCTGATACGACTTGACATTCACCTTCTCTTTTATTTGGTCAAATTCATTCCAATATGACAAGCTATTTTATTTTCTAAAAAAAAACTGTCAGCTCGCTACAACGATTGATGCAACTCAATCGAAACGTCGGACTTAGGATCCAATACAGTAAAATTTTACATTCGACAAAGTTTATGATGGAAGGGAAAAGAACTCTTAACTTGTATCACTCACTTCGCTAAGCTTGACTCCAGAAGTAGAGAAGGATTGCTCCAGCAGTTGCTGCACGGTGGGCAGCGTCACGCGCTCGTCCTTCTCCACGAACAGCTGGTAGCAGAAGGATTCCTGCCCTGAGGAGAGCTTGAGGAAGGGTTCCGCGCGGAGAAGTTGGGCTACTAGACCGTTCAGGAACTCTTCGGGGTCCTGAAAGGATGTTTTTATTTAAATATTATTATTGCATACAAACATATAATCACGCCTGTATCGCGAAAGGGTAGACAGAAAAAAAAGTCGTTCTGCCACGTCTGACAAGTTTTGAAGGCAATTTTTGACTTAAATATATCGCTATAGTGACAGGCCGTCAGCACATTGCTTAAATTGCAATACCTACACTGGAACCCTCGAATCCCTTAAGGGGCTTTCGGGATATTTCGGTCGCTTACAAGGCCTATAAAGTTTACTTTATCGTTACATAAAAAATATGAAATAATTATATGTTGTAGGTTGGTCTCAGCTCTTCATTACACTCTTAAGATTATTTAAAAATATTGAGTAATTAATGAGAAATACGAATTCTTCTAGCCCTCTTCCCGTGTCTAAAACATTGACTAAACTTTTTTAATTTACTTGCACTTAACGACTTGCATTTATGATAATTATTTTGAACGTTATAAATCATAAACACTAAAATGTGATCTGCTTGTTTTTTTATTTCGATTATTAGTTTTGGAGAAAAAAAATAAAATCTGATTTCTGGGAGGTTCGCAAAGGGCAGGTCCGTGCGCGGGCGACGGGCGGCAGACGGCCCACGGCCTTCGCGAGGGGAACCCGCGTCGCTCTTGTCACGCAAAAATAGTTTTCGTAAGTTCTGTTTGGACATTTTGTGTTTAAGACTTTTAATATTCATTGTTTAATATTAGTGCGAATTTTTCTTTATCTACTGATTATTATTGATGAGTTTCTCTAAAATTCTTAGAAAATATGAAAAAACAGTAAGTATTTACTTCAACATAATATTATTTTGTTTTATTTTACTACTATTTTATTAGTCAGCTACTGTAGAATGTAGCAAATGGTTTAGCATTTTTTTTTAGGACAAACAAAAATATCTTGGTTCTCTAAAAATATTGATAGCTGTTTGATCGGAATGTTTTATTCTATCTGACAGAGTAAAGAAAGCATATTGTCTACAAACCAGTGTATAATTTCGCCACCCAAACTGTCAGCCGCATTAGTGCGGTGGCAGTGCTAGTGCCCTTCAATCGCAGTAGAACGAGATCGATCCTAACCAATGTTCGATTCTAAGCAACTTTTTTTATTTTTTTTTATTTGTTTTATTTTTCTCGTTAATAATTAATTGATTTTTTTTTCAGCAACCATCAACAAAATGTTAAAAACAAAATTTGGTTTATGTGAACTGTGCGATTATAACGGTATTCCACAACCTTGTTTCCCTTTTCGGAGTAAGTATATTATATTACTCCATGTCTCTACTGACTACAGTATGCCCGGGAAAAGAAGCAGCTGGAAGATTCTATGTTTTTCTATCGCCCCTAGTCAAGCAAAGAAGAATTAAGACATGTTAATTTAGAATTTACATTTACAGCACTTGCAAGTTTAATTATAGTCCAAGAGCTCAAACTATTTTAAGAACAGGAATATACTACATATCCAAATAAATTCGTTATCAAAATTATACATACATACATATGATCACGCCTTTATACCTTATGGGGTAGGCAGAGCGTAAACGACCTAAACAAAGGTCGTTCCGCCACGATTGACAAAGTTTTAAGGGTTATCTATACATATAATAAATCTCTAGAAGGGTCGTGTCTGTACATTGAATATATTTACAAAAAAAAAATGCAGCAGGCATTATTAACGATATAAAGATCAAAACGATTTTTTTTTTAATTTTTGTCTGTCTGTCTGTCATTCTGTCTGTCTGTATGTTACCACATCACGCCAAAACTACTGATCCGATTTCGATGGGATCTTTTTTATTCAACTATGTGTTACCCGAGTTGCAACTTAGGATACCTAAAATCACGCTACTAGACTTAGGGGGTAGGCAGGAAATTGAAATTTGGCTGTTTCTTAACCGATTTTATGGAACTTTTTTAATTCGACGAGGATAGGGCTAGGGAGATGATGATGTATAATGCTATGTCACAGCTCATCGCCTAAATTATAATATACTGAAATCCGAGGATCCCTTAGCTTGTTTTTACAGCATACCAGGGAGGAAATGCAGCTAGCACATTCTATGTTTTTCTCTCGCTCCCAGGCCAGCATAGAAGATCAAAATTATCCATACGAAATAATCAGTAGATTATATATTTTTTATGTTCTTTTTACCTTCACTATAATATTTGATTTCTGTTTCAGTTATCCATTACTACAAAAGAAGAAAAACTACACAATGCGACACACATCAGTAGAAGAATCATAAATTTATCAAAACTTCATATTTAATTAATGACCTTTATTACTATTACTCGTATACCTTCTAAGCTATTATTTTTAGTAGATTTATTTATTTCTAGTCATATAGTTTAAGAATATTTTTTTCTATGCTGGCCTGGGAGCAAGAGAAAAACATAGGATGTGCCAGCTGAATTTCCTCCCGGGCTTGCTGTGAAAACCAGTGTTCGAGAGTTTCAGTATATTGTAATTTAGGCAATGGGCTGACATCCTGTCACTACAGCAATATTCCTACAAATCTATCTTAAATAACTCTCAAAACTTTGTCAGACGTGGCGGAACGACCTTTGTTTACGTCGTTTACGCTCTGCCTAGCCCACTGTGGATAAAAGCGTGATTATATGTATGTATGATTTGAACTTCAAGCGATTATATTTATGTACTTCATTATATCTTTCGGCTACATAAAATAAGATAAGATATGATTATATCTTTCCAAATTTTAATCGCCTTTTAATACTACCTTTACAAAATATATTGCAATATTAGGTCATTCATTATAGCAGAAGACCAGAGTTAAGACACCAATAACCTAATAATAATAATAAATCTTTTAACTTCTGTTAGATTTTATAATAAATTGACCTACATACTTAATTCTTTATTGAATATATATACATCAGATAGATACTAATGACTGGCTATAGATTATAATCTAAAATAATACATAGCTAGGCTAGATTTTACAGCCATGTAATGCCTAATAATTGAAAATTGCATATTTTATACATGAAATGTAAGAGACAGCGGCCCGCAAATTCTTTCAGGAGATGAAAGTCTAGGTAGACCCATACAACATACCAAAAGAGCAATTTTATTCGAATTTTATTTATTAGAATTCACTTACCCAAGGTATGAAATGTTGTGGTTTGTCATGATTTTAAATACATAATTACATACATACATATAATCACGCCTTTATCCCTAATGGGGTAGGCAGAGCGTAAACGACCTAAACAAAGGTCGTTTCGCCACGTCTGACATAGTTTTGAGGGTTATTTAAGATAGAATACTAGGTATACTGCTGTAGTGACAGGTTGTCAGCCCATCGCCTGAATTACAATATACTGAAACCCTCGGATCCCTTAGCTGGATCTTACAGCATGCCCGGGAGGAAATGCAGCTGGCACATTCTATGTTTTTCTCTCGCTCCCAGGCCAGCATGGAAGTAAACATAATTAAATTTTAAAAATATATAGATCTTGAGCCCACTACCAGCCATCTAAAAATATTAATTTCAAATAAAATCGAAAAAAATGTCGTCGGTTTAATTTAGTTTTTTTTTCTTTTGTTATTGTAATTTGGTGCTTTTTTTGACCCCGAGTATATTATAAATGAAAAGTATTTATTATAGTAAGATTATAGAAAATTGCTTCGCATAGTCATTTTGCTCCGCACAGCATCTCAAAATTCAATTTGTTTTATCTCTTAAACAGGTTTTAACTTGCTATAATTAATTTACGCGTAAGTACAAGGTCTGTTAAATCATATACAGCAATTCAATTTTTAAATCTTACTTAATAGCAAACCAGATGTAACAATGACGGAAACGTAGGTATTTAAAAAAAAACTGCTGGTAAAGGGGTAAAAGTAGTATGAGCGTTGACTGAGGAACCTCTATCAGTTTGCGGGAAGCTGTCCCTTACACCCGGTACATTTACATACATAGGGTTTATGGGGTCGATAGACTCGATACCCACTCGACAGAAGAAGAACATACATAAAAAACCGAGGTATATCATTTACCAAAGAAATTTTAAGGACTTGTTTAGACAATGAAACTGAACAACTTTCTCGATGGAACATAGGTAAAAATATGAAAAAAAAAATCTATCGTAGCAAGTCCATTTTTTTCACCTTACTTTCCAAAAAAAAAAAACAGATTCTTAATCTCATCGACAATAACAAGCCCTTAAAATTTCCTTAGTGAATAAAAATTCTTGCTGTATTTCAATAAAACATAATAATTTAATTCTTTAAAATGTTCGCAAGCTCTTGGACTATTTTATAGGATCATTTTGAATAAAGTGTAAATAATGATAACGGTGTGTTCTACTCATGAAACTGTACAACTTTTTCGAATAAAATATAAAATAATAATTTAATATTATTATAAATAATTATTTAATATTATATAAAATAATAATTTGGAAAATTGAATATGAATATGAGGATAAAGGTGGTAAAGGAGATGATCACAAACTAGAACCCATCGCGTGTTGTAGTAGTACAAGCTAAATCCGATAGATGGCCAAGTTTATTCTCCTTGTACATAATAAATTAGTATCAGTAGTGTGGTAGTATATATCGACACATTTGTATTTTTTTTTCATATTATTTCGACAGTTGTATGTTTTCTAGGAAAAGTTGTTTAGTTTAATGAGTAGAACACCAAGAGAACACCCGTAATATTTGCGTTTTTAATTATAAACTATTTTATGGATTACATGGTTCAAAAATATACCCGGTGGTAAAGGAGATGATCACAAACTAGAACCCATCGCGTGTTGTAGTAGTACAAGCTAAATCCGATAGATGGCCAAGTTTATTCTCCTTTACGTAACAAACATCAGGGGAAAGAACGGGTAGGTGGGGTGTCAGGTAAGCAAAACGCTCAAGGTCATTGAGACATGGGAGCGTCTTAACTGGTTTTTACAGCATGCCCGGGAAGAAATGCAGCTGGCTCATCCTATGTTTTTCTATTACTCCCGGTCCAACATGGAAGCAATTATTGCAATGGGAAAAAATAAAGATATGCTAAAAACACTCTGTGTTAACTTGGCAAAGAACGCCAAAGTACGCCATTTTGTTATATCGAACATTTTAAGCCGCAAGTGAATTTACTGGATTAGTTTGGGATGGTTTGGGGATAAATGGCACTGTAAATCTCCTGATCCGAAGACAGTTTCAGAATAAGTTTCGCACTTATTAGTTGAGCTCCTAGACCGTTTAGAAACTCCTCTGGGATCTGAACAGTTATTTTTGTTTAAAACTTATTGTAGAAAAAAAAACTCGTAATGACATTCTGAGTTAACGTGGTAGAGAACTGTTTCCGCTATTTTGGTATTTCAAGGTGAGACGGTTAGAAAAACTAGTGTTATATATCAGTTTTCAATTTACATAGTTGATGACTCTGATTAGTTTGGGTCTGAGATTGAGCGATGACCTGCCTTGGTGGCTGACAGGAACTGAATGTGAAAAGCTGATCACCGTACCCAGTGGCACGACTCAGGGAATACTTATGCTTCTAAGTAGACCAGGCTAATGATAAATACCTTCTCCTCCGACGTGAGTCCGGGAACATCCGAGAGTCTCTCCAGTAGAGTCCGGAGCTTCATGACGCGGTCTGCGCTCACGTAGCCATGTTTGCGCAGCGGATTCACCACTTCCTCGCGCAACACACGCTGCACCTCCGAATAGTGAGGGGAGTCCTGCAACACACCTGGAATTAAACTACCTAAGAATATAAGATAAGATAAGAATATATCTACACTATCATTGTAGCATTGCTTTTATAACATGACCGCCTAGTGATCTGATAACCGGTTATACAGGGAGTAAAAAAAAACTGACCATATTTTAGGGTGTGATAGAAGACAACCCATGAAACTAAACAACTTTCCCCCAGGGGCATAGGTGAAATATAAAAACACAGGCTCTCCCATACAAATTGACTCGAGCCGTTGACGTTGACACCATTTCTATTTGGCCAATTTTGGGCCAAATTTTTTTTCGTATTTACTATGTTCCTTGGGCAAAGTTGTTTAGTTTCATGGGTACAATCACACCTGAAAATATGGTCAGCATTTTTTTTACTCTCGATATGTATGATTATTTGTTATTATTTGTTTTTTTTTGGCGGGTCTAAATTCCAACCGAAAAAATTTGACGTAGGAAGAGGAAGAATGTGATTTTAATTAAAAGTCGTCTCCTTTACGATTTTCTAACCTAAAACTGGAATGGTTCTGTTCCCTGTAATCTATAGAACATAAAACTGCCGGCTTTAAGTGCAGGAAGTGGGCAGACATCAATAAAGAATAACTAGGAATTTTTAAAAAATAAGAGTTCAAAATAAATTTTAAGAATAAGTGTGAATAGATTTAGACCGATCAACTCGGATTGCGACATTTTTTTTTATATCACACTAATCCTTTTTTGATGGGATTAAGAGTATCACTGCGAGTAATTTTACATATTTTACATTAATCCATTAAGTTGTTTCCAATTTATAGCAGTTCAAAGTTAACTCCAAATTGCTTTTTTGCACATTTTTAGACCAAGCGTTAGAAATGTAACTGCTATATATTTGAAATCTACTCCAGAAGCCTTTTTATATGATACCCCACAAAGCATGTTTTGATAAAAAAAGGTTTTCCGCCATCTTTGTGACGTCATAGCTAGGCGTCTGACTACGTCCTGCTCTTAAACAACAAACAAACAAAAAACACGTACGTACCAGTTTTAGGTATATAGAAGAGAGTACTACAAAAAATCTCAAATGTCCAATTTTTTCCTGACTTGCTCGAAAAAAAGGCGTATAATTTTATACATGCATATAATCACGCCTTTATCCCTAATAGGGTAGACAGTATGTAAACAACCTAACGAAGGCCGTTCCGCCACGTTTGACAAAGTTTCGAGGGTAATTTAAGATAGATTTGTTGGTATATTAATGTAGTGACAGGTTGTCGGCCCATCGTCTAAATTTCAATATACAGAAACCCTCGGATCCCTTAGCTGGTTTTTACAGCATGCCCGGGATTAAATGCAGCTGGCACATTTTATGTTTTTCTCTCACTCCCAGGCCAGCTTAAAATACTTAGTTATTTCTGTTACATTTAGCTATATCTGTTATTTGTAACAGATTATATGTAATCTGCAACTTAACAGAGACTATTGGTAGTAGTAACAGATGCAATTTTACAGAGACACAACACTTTCGTAACCTACAACTTTACAGAGACTGCTAGTTCTATTAGTTTATTTTGATTTTCTCTTGCTCCCAGTCCAGCATGGAAGAAATAATTAGTAATTTTATTAGGCGTAATTTGATGACATACCTCTGGCTCGGGCGGTCGATACAGCAGCGCGTCGAACACACTAGTGAAGGTGAACATCGCGAACAGCGTGGCGTCCAGGTAGCACGAGTTGTGGTGGCCCTGGATGCCGCGGCTCTTGCCGGCCAGCTCGCCCAGCGAGCTCAGCGGAGCGATCACGCCCGGCACCACGGGGCAGTCTGGCTGGCAGCGGGAAATTACATATCACAGGCTGTGCACTCCATACAAAAACTCGATTTAGTCGCTTTCTCTATCCCTATATCCCTATGCATGCTTAGATCTTTAAAACTATGCAACGGACTTTGATGCGGTTTCTTTTAATGGATAGTGATTCAAGAGGAAGGTTTATATGTATAATACATGCATAATATAGTAGAGAAACACTGACGATTTCCGTGCGAAGCCGGGGCGGGTCGCTAGTTATTAGCCCATTATATTGGCTGGAAGAGATCTCTTATATAGATAAGCTCGCCTGTTGTTTTATTTTTTAAGTAGAACTGTATTTTTAATTTTTAAAGCAATAAAGAATATAATTAGCTTATACAAGTTTTGTTTTATTTTACGATTAGTCGAGCAAATGTCGTGCCGGAGCCGCTACCAGATACTGCTTCCTAATCCTAAGTCATGATCTTGAAGTATGGCGTATTTTCAAAAGGCAAGAGGGTTTAGATAGTTGTACAGAATTCAAGGTGCTTTCTCCGAAGTTTAGTTACCGGTTCACTTTCATCAGTCTCATGTAGATTGGCTCTATCAGGCGGCGGGGTGTCTCGGAACCGCGCGTCCCTCCTGCACAGCGGTAGAGGTACAAAGAGAGCTCGTCCCGGCGCGCAGGAGAACAACCGCTGGCCGCCGCGGGAACCATCGCCGAGACCGCACACGCTCTGTTCTAGCTCTACGCCCGCTGTTGGTGTGTCTGAGGGACAAAAAATATACGAAATTGAAATTAGTATTGGTTCAGATTGAGAATATTTTTGTAGTGGGATACAATACAATACAAATATTCTTTATTGCACATAAACAAAACATTGTACAGGAACAAACATTACAAAAGTACAAAACTGTAGTACAATTAGGCGGCCTTATTGCTAGGGTAGCAATTTCTGCCCGGCAACCTTTGGGTAAAGGAGTAGTTTTCTAATATTATGCGGGATAGTGCAGTTACTATTGTTATAAATTTAAATAGAATACATAGACAATGTACTTACTAGTTACATAAATAAGAATAGGTACAATAGACGAATACATAAGTACCATTATAATATAATAAACTAATGTAAAATGCTATAAGAGAGAGAGAAATGCAATATTTCATTCAGATTGGGAAGTGAGATAGTATAGGACAGTGGAATCTAGCTCAAAGCAGTCTAGGGCAACCGTATCACAGGCTAGGGACCGCACTTGATGTCTGATAGTCTCGTGTCTGTATCTTGGAATGCCAGTAGTGACTTTAATGCTTTTAAATGAGTTCACTCCATCGTCAAATCTGTCCTAGGCTAGAGACGACAGGACATCGAAAATAAAAATCTATGACAAACATACTTTATGTTTTTCGCGAATTTAAATAGGTACATGTTTGAAAAGAACTTGTTAACTGTGCGCTAATTAAATGCACCGGATCTAGGTGACTTCCGTCGTGCGAATAGTCAACATTATCATTTCAATCAGCAACACAACACTATCTTTATTTACCATCGACAATCCCGATCCACCTGACGACGCCATAGTAATGTTGGTCCACATCTGTAGCTACTTCTACCAGGGAACCAACGCCGATGTCTTCTTGTGGAGTTGGGGAGACTCTTGAAACAGGAGGAAGCGCCGCTCTTGGCGATCCCAGTACCGGCTGGTCGTATAACTCTTCGGGATTCTCCGTGCCGCATACATCTGTACCAAACACAGTTTATATGGTCAATCATTCATTGAAATTGATAAAAATAAATGAGTTTTTAATCAACGTACAGTCGTCATCGAGATATTCAAGTACCGGCAATGGTATTTCGTCAACAGTAAGCTCCCGTAAGTAGTACGCGTGTGCCATGCTTGGCAGTAATACGCGCGCCGCTCGCCGCCGCGGCGTACTATGACTAAAATTAGAAACTAGGAAAGCTAAATTTGGACAGTCCGCGACCGCGCGTCGAGTGGTGTTGTGGGAAACACTTGTTATTTTCATAATGCACAATGAACTATTAACGTGAGAAAAAGTGCAATTCAATACAAAATGGAAGGCCTACCTGCTATTAGGAACCCCTTGGTAATATATTTGTTTCAGATTATTTTGTGGTAGATTTGAATGCTATTTGCATGACACTTTGACTTTTGTTTACATAATAATAATGCATGCTCTTGGGATATAAGCACACTGGACGAATTATTAATTTGTAAGTGATAAAATATATCCAGTCTTTAATATTTATTTCCAATGAATTTCATATTTTTTGCCTTCTTTATCATTGCATATGACTTATTCTAAAGATGAAATTATTTATCATTTGGAAATCTTTAGACTATTTATAAAACATTTCTTTAAATTTTTGATATTTATTTAATCAAAATGTGTTTAAATATGTATTTACTAAAATATTTACTTACCTACTAAAATTCCAGTTTCAACTTTCTTAGGTTCATGTACCATCTTGTTTTTCTTATCTTCACTGGAATGTGAGGTAGTTCGAGAGGGTTTGTTCCTCCGTCGGTCTGGGGCCAAGTGGTTGATGAGGTTTATAGACTTGACCCGGTCAGAGGGAGTGGAGCGCTGCATAGTGCGGCTAGGCGGAGCCCCATACTCGGCACGTTCCGGCTCGCGGGGCGCGGGGGGCCAACCTACTGTTCCTATAATATTATATAGTTCTACCTACAACAAAGACAGATATTTGTGAAATTAAAAAGTATTTAAAGTTGACAATAAAACACATAAAAAAACATAAAATACCAGTGTTAGTACCATAAATTAAATTATTTAGCATGTGCCACATGACAGGGGAACATGAAATCCATATATTTATTTAGTAGCCATCCCAAAGGTAAAATAAATTAAAACCAAATAAATTATAACTAGGAAAAGCATGTAAATTAGTAACAATGCAGCCCCTGGAATTGTTTGCAATCATAATATAAATATCTCGTGCCATATAATTTGTTCTCTTTGTGAGATGTTAGTGAAAATGTTCAAAGGTGTCTGAACCTGGCCTGTGTCTCTGCTGCTGCTAGTTACATCATTTTCTTGGTGATTCTCATTGCTCATTGTTCCGCAGTGTGAAGTTCGGACTAAGAATTTATCAAAACTTTATCAATTAAGCTGATAAAACAATTTATAATTTGTTATAATATGAGTCAACTTACTGTAAATTGTAATTAAAAGTAGGTACCAACCTGTTCACAAGGTTCTTTTCCTAATTATTAAATTTCTACTTATTAGATAGAATCAAAATAAATTGTACTCTTGAAATAAATATTTACAACACAACAATTCTCAAATAATTATATATAAAACAGCTGCTATGAAGTGTATTTTTTGTGTGTTTCATGTGATTGTTTTTACATCAAGCAATCAGTACAAGAGAGAAGGTCGTATTTGGGATAACAATTTTAGGCGCTTCTCGTAAAATTATCCTTTAGCCAAAATTATGCATAAAAAATGCAACTGTCAAATGCAATTATTTCGCTCGATTTTATGACCAGTCAATTTGCATAAATGAGAAGCAAAATAGGTTTTTTGTATAGCGTTATCTTCGTCATTCTCAAAGAGGAAGATAAAATGCGTTTATTTGTTATCAAGGCATGTGTGGACGAATGTTGCGTATTTCAATAAAATTGAAATAAACTTGTTTGACCTCTGAAAGCCGTGTCGGTCGACTCTGTTAGTAAATGATTATAGCTATATTTTATGTTTAAGTGCAGTTCATTAACATGGTGTTTACCGGCTAATACCAATTTCTGAAGTTGCCTTCAAGGAAGTTTTGTTGTGTGATCTTTGTGGCTTATTATGTCGGTTTGCTACTAAGGCATGTAATTTAAAACTGTATTTTGTTCTACAGGCGTTCCCGGACATCATGATCCGGCAGGGAAGCATCGACGACATAAATGCTCAGCAGTTTCTCAAGATATCCAACTATGAGGATACTGTTCGGCAGCTAGACATTTACTATGCTATAGGTAACACAGTTTTATACATACAGAAATAATAATAAGGTGGCAAACTGCTTTATGTACAATAGAACTGTTGTTCATTAACTTGTAATTGTGGATTTAAAAACAAGTTGTCTGTAAGAAGATAATAAACAGTTCAATGATGTAATAAGGACACTGATTTATAGGTTCTTAACTCACTATTATAGCTCATATAGATCCCTAGATTACAGGTTGTAAAATAAGATCATTATGCATTCCTAGTTTTATGATGATTCCATTTTACATCTTACAAACTTTTTATTAAGTTTTTTGTTATTGTTTATGGACTCTTATTTCAAGAACTATAATTAAATCTTAAAAAGTAGTTATCCTCCAGAATACATACATACTATCGTGCCCATATCCCTAATGGGGTTGGCTGAGCGTCAACCACATGTTAATGACCCAAATATTCTATACAGATATATAATATATAATATTCTAGTGTCTGAGGAGATATGTATAAGTGTATATTGCTGTAGTGACAGGTTGTAAGCCTATCGCCTTAAATACTATACATGGTGTAAGGGACAGCGTCCCACAAACTGATAAGGATTGCTTAGTCAACAAAACTGAACAATGACCAATAGGTTATTTTTTCAGGCATTGATAATAAAATTTGCTTTTCCATACAAACTGTCTGATTGAGATGGTCATTTTGTATGGCAAGGTAAATTTTTTTCTTCATCTCCTGAAAGAATTTCCTGCTGATAGTTGTTCAGTTTTGTTGGCTGAGCAACCGCTTTCAGTGTACACCCGGTATACTGGAACCCTCAGATCCCTTTGCTGGTTTTTACAGCATCATTAGAGATGCAGCTCCAGAATTGTTTAAAGAAACATCATAGCCTAAATGAGTTTTTGATACATATTTTCTATTTCAGTGAAAAGACAGCTGCTGAGGTTCCAAAGCCCCATCACAGGGCTGTTTCCTATGCTGTCTTCCGACCTCCACATTGGCAGTGTCAGGGACAGTATTTATTGTGCTGCTGCAGTATGGGGCCTGTACCAAGCTTACAGGTAAGACGCTTGACAGTTGACTCCCTTGTTTGTTTACTTAAAGACAGTTTCTGAGGTTTCAGGAGCTCCATCACTGGACTGTTTCCTATGCTGTCTTCACACTTACAGAATAGATGCTGTCCCTGTCACTGCCAAAGTAGTCGCATTGGTAGTGTCAAGAGCAACATCTATTGTGTTACTACACAATGGATGGGGCCTGTACCAAGCTTATAGGTAAACCAGGAAGTTATGTTTAGAATTCTTATGTAGCTCTTAGGTTGCTAATAAAATAAAATATGTACATCACTTTCTTGTTAAAATCATGGATAAAAAATATATATTATATTTTCTCCATTTCCTACACTAGTGACCACTAAAAGTGACTGGTATTCAAAATTTTAAAGGTCACAAGGGTACCTACATAAAATCAAAAGAGATATGTCCCTCACGAGGACAAAAACCTGTTTCTTGGAAGATAGGAGATAGCTTCCATTACAAGGTAAATCCCCAAGATTTAAACTTTGCTAGATTTGGTAGTAAATAAATGGAAATGTGATGTTTTGGGAGAGGGGGATCTTAATCATAGACCCTTTCACTCCACCAGAAAAATTATTTCCATGTTGGACTGGAAGCGAGAGAAAAAACATAGAATGTTCCAGCTGCATTTCTTCCCGGGCATGCTGTAAAAACCAGCTAAGGGATCTGAGGGTTTCAGTATATTGCAATTTAGGCGATGGGCTGCCACACATCAATAAATCTACAAATCTATCTTAAATAGCCTTTAAAACTTTGTCAGACGTGGCGGAATGATCTTTGTTTAGGTCGTTTACGCTCTGCCTACCCTATTAGGAATAAAAGCATGATTATATGTCTGTATGTAGACAATTTATGATCAATTTCTAGGCGCATAGACGACGACCGCGGCAAGTCCTACGAGCTAGGCCAGAGCACAGTCAAATGCATGCGTGGCATCATGGAGTGCTGGGTCAAGCAGGCCGCGCGCGTTGAAGCCTTCAAGACCCGCCAGAGCGCAGCACACGCGCTACACGTCAAATTCCATCTCACTACAGGGGAACCCGTGCTTACTGACGAACAGTACCACCATCTACAGATTGATGTTGTCTCGCTCTATCTGCTGTTCTTGGTGCAAATGATCACGTCAGGGTTGCAGATTATTTATACACAGGTATGTACAAAATCTCCCTTGGACCAATATCGCTTTTTCTCCTTTTTCATCACGTATCAATAGTGCGTTTTATTCCTAGTAAGTACAAAAGAGAAACCAAGTATCGAATAAGTCATCATATGTTTCGTCTTTTCAGGATGAAGTAGCATTCATACAAAACCTAGTCTATTACGTAGAGCGCGCGTACAGAACGCCAGACTATGGCATGTGGGAGAGAGGCTCCAAATACAATGATGGAAAGCCTGAAATCCACGCCTCTTCTATTGGTAAGATTTCTTCAACACACCTAGCTATGAAGTGAGAGTGATTGTACTGTATATACCGGGTGTAAGGGACAGCGTCCCGCAAACTGATAGCGGTTGCTCAGTCAACGAAACTAAACAATTATCACCAGGCTCTTTTCTCTGAAAATGAAAAAAAAATATTGGCTTCTCCATACAAAATGTCCACCTTGATCAGACAATTTGTATGGAAAAGCCTTTTTTTTTACTTCCTGAAAGAATTTCCCAGTGAAAGTTGTTCAGTGTCATTGAATGAGCAACTCCAATATTTGCGGGACGCTGTCGCTTACGCCCCGTACAACATGTATTTTTAGGCATGGCCAAAGCTGCTCTGGAGGCTATCAATGGATGCAATCTGTTCGGAGACAAGGGCGCGTCGTGGAGTGTAGTATACGTGGACATCGACGCACATAATCGTAACAGAAGCATCTTTGAAACTATGCTTCCGAGGGAATCCAGTTCAAAGGTAAAGTCTTACAACTTAGTAGAGAATGTTCACAAATAGACAACAATTTACTTGAAGAGAATCGCAATGTATCTTGTATTAAAGCCTCAGAGCATTTTTACACTGCTCTGTATGCGGTTCGTATCCCTTAAAAATTATATGGATTGGCGCGAAAATTTAACGAAACGAACGTACCGAATACGGATCAGTGCGAAAACGCCCTAAAGGTGTAATAAAAGTAGGGGATATTTTAGTGGGATTTTTTTATCAAACTTAGAGTTTAGTTAAAAATATAAGAATTGTTTTTTTTTTATTTATTTAAGGGCGTAGATGCAGCACTACTCCCTACAATATCATTCCCTGCCTTCGCGACACACGAAGAACACTTAGTACAGCTCACAAAGTCGAGCATATTGCGCCGATTACAAGGCAGATACGGCTTCAAGAGATTCAGTCGCGATGGCTACAAGAGTGTTCTGGAAGATCCCAACAGGAGATATTATAATGAAGGGGAGCTAAAAGAGTTCGAGGGAATAGAATCTGAATGGCCGCTCTTCTATGTGATGATGATTATTGACGGCGTCTTCAAAACTTTACCGGATCAAGTGGAGGAGTACCAGAGGTTGTTGAAAGCCAGAATTTATATGGACGAGTTTGGAGGTAGGTTATAATGTTGATTTTAGGATTATTAAATTTGACATAATTTGCTTCTCCTTAGTCTGAACATGTCTAAAAAACTTCTATATTCTGGAAATTGACACTCACAGTGTTACTGGCTAAGAGTATCACTCGAGAACCCACGATCTTTGGCGTTCCGTGCCGATGCTCTAACCAACTGAGCCACCAAGGCGGGTTTTTGCTAGGGGTTCAAGTGAAGATATTTTTCTTCATTACAGATCCCGTGATTCCTTGGTATTACTACGTGCCTAAAGAAGGGCTTGAGAATGAACGCAATGAGCCGTACTCAGTAAGAAGGATACCAGCAAGTAAGTAATTATAATTTCACATACTTTTAAAAAATATCAGATTATAAGGATAAACAGGGTAAAGTACATCACTTCGTGAATAAAGTTAATTTTATCGAATTTCCGTGTCTGGTGTTTAATTCTAGTAAATTCATATAAATTTTATGCACATTCGGGCTTCTAATAATTTTCGCTTAAAATAAGTTTATGATGGGTATTTGACAAAACCAAAATATAAATTCCAGACCAACCCGGCGACACAGAAAACAAAGGTAAAACTCGGTGTGGGAGTGTTTCTTTTTGCTAATGATTTTTATTTTCTTCCAGTGCTAACAGCATAGTTTGATCTTTACGTTTGGTTCAAAATCTGATCAAATCACAATTATTTTTTCCTTGGAATTCTTATTTCCCCGTGGGATTAGGCGGATTATGAACCAAATGTAGCGTCATAATAAAATCTGGCTTACATATATTTGTGTGTGCGTGCAGGCAGGCTTTTTCGCACTCTATTCCTTCGATAATGCTTGAACCACTATGCACTTTCTAAATTATGTCTTCAGCAACCCGCAGCTAAACTTTTCAGGCAGATTTTAGTTAGCTTACTAAAATAATATTAAGAGAGCAACGTCCAGCCCGTTTCTCTTTCTCTGTTTTTAACATTAATTATTCCTCTGAGAAATAGAGGTCATTCAATCCAAAATACATCTAAACACTTCCGCTTCAATAAATCCACGCTTCGTTTTCTTCTCTGTCACTAACTTCGACCCCAACTCAACATTCCATCCCTAACTTCGTTCATACAACACAGATACTGGAGGCCTATTCCTGTGGGCGCAGTCTTTATTCGTGCTGGCGCAGCTGCTGACCGGCGGGCTATTACATGTCAACGAGCTGGACCCCATCAGACGCTATCTGCCGTCCTATAACCGGCCGAGGCGCGCCGGAAGGTATTCAGCTTTCCAGGTCAGTTTTAGTACCGAAAGCTTATGAGACCACATGATTCACTTCACAAACGATCAAAACGCCAAAAAAAATAACTACACAAAAGAAACTAAAAATTCCATTTATTATAGGGGCTACTATAGAGCTACAGAAGTGGCGCCACCAATTTTTAATCAATTGTATCTGATATACAATAATTTTTAAATTTGTTTTTTTTTTTCATGTCACAATATGAAGTGATTCTATTTTTTTTAATCCATCTAGTCTGGATTCACTAGCATATAAGCTTTGTATTACAAATGTAGCCACTTTTAACAATGGAGAATTACTTCAGGTTCCGGCATACCATAGGTAACATCATCATGTAAATGTTTGTATTTGAGAAACAATTAATTTATTACTAATTATTATCAGAGCGCATACTCTGTTTCCACCAATTCTATCTCATTCACTTTTTGGTTCAATACAATTGGTAATAAATTCTAAAATGTTTTACTTTCATGCTCCAACACAGGCCAAACCAGCGTTCGTAAGTATCAGGCATTGTGGAGCATGTAAACAAACTATAGACGATTAAATACTCATCCTTATTACGCAAATAATGCTATCTACAAAGTGTAATTTGCATGAGCCATCAAAATGGATCCTCACTCATCATATCATCAGTCATTCATCATCATTTCCTACAACTATGTATTCTTTTTTAAATCATTTTCCTTTATGTTTAATAAAATATTTAGCTTCTGCGGTTTAACGCATTTATTTGTAGCGATGTGTTGTAGCAATAAAAATCTACAGTAAAAATATAATAAACATGAAAACTGTTGTATAGCATTCCTAAATAAATAAAAAGTTATGTGCACGTTTTGCACGATGCATTAGATGGTGGATGATATCTGGATAACAAATATATATATAAAAAACATGATAGAGATAACTGAATTCGTACCTTACAGGGAATAGCGACGGACTTAGTAGTCCAAGTAGTGCTGATCGCAGAGTCTATGCGTCTGCAAGCCATGATGGGCACTTACGGCATTCAGACTCAGACGCCACATGAAGTTGAGCCTGTGCAGGTAAAAAAAGAACATGCTCTAATATTTATACATCCTCAATCAATAATAGTCATCGCAAAATGTCTGTTTCGCAAAGTAACAACTCAACAGAGACGTCTCAAATATGAAAAAGGGTTATTTTGCGACCAAGTTATATTTTTAGTAAGGGACATTCTGCGACGTGAGGAATCAATATTGTATTTTGTGCCAAAACTATAATGATGTATATTTTTGTAGGTTTGCAGTTCAACACAGTTGGTTCATGTATACAGAGAGCTAGGAGTTTGCCAGAAATTGAAGCTTACAGGACGACCTATTCGTCCTGTCGGGTCACTTGGTACAAGCAAGGTAAGCAAGCGTGGGTACGCTAGATAAGAATGTAATGTGGTCGACAGTAGTCTAGCAATAACATTTTAATATCCCTCTAGATCTTGAAGCCTTTATACCCTATAAAGGCTATCATTTGCTTCCCACCGTCAAACTTAAAATTCAAGTTCTTTAAAAGAACATTGTCTATTTTATTTTTAAATATTTGGTTATTTCTTCCTTTGATCTATAATTGAGCCTAATTCAAACTATTTTTTAAAAAACAAACAAAAATCTAGCCCGTCATTTTGAATATACCGGTCACGAGTAGACTGACATTCGATGGTGCCCAAACTTTGACCCTGTGAGCAAATAAATTGTTCGTTTTCAGATCTACAGAGTGTGTGGCATGACAGTGCTCTGTTACCCGCTGATATTTGAAGTATCAGAGTTCTATCTGTATCGAGACATGGCGCTGCTCATTGATGACATAAAGACTGAACTTCAATTCGTTGGAAAGTAAGTTTCAGGCTAGACGGACACTCGGTAAAACAATACTAATCTATCGACAGCAACTTTATTGAACGTCTCTATAACATATGTCTCAAAGAAATAAATAATTTTAAACTTTGTAATATGTATGAAATACAAAATAAAGTAACAACTTAACAGAGACACCTAATAAACATTACAATATTTATTCCGTACAGAATGGCCTACCTATGTTAGACGGATTATTCAGGGTGTAACAGAACTTACATGTGAATCAGCCAATGAAACTGAACAACTTCTCCAAAAGAACGTAGGTCAAAGTATAAAAAAAGCATGACTACCATACTAAATATGCTATGAGCTGATGCATTTTGTACGGGAGATATTGTTTTTGTTTTACGATCTATGTTCCCTGGAAAAAGTTGCTTAGTTTCTGTTACAGGTTGTATTACAGTAATATTTGTTTTAGATACTGGAGACTATCAGGGCGGCCGACAGTGTGCCTGTTGGTCCGGGAAGAGCACATGAGGGATCCTCATTTCAAGCAGATGCTGGATTTGTTCGCGATGCTCAAGAAGGGGCACTGCGACGGGGTCAAAGTGCGCCTTGGGAGGTTGCAGAACTTAATATCCAGCTCTTGTATGGGTGAGTAAAGGAAACACATTTTAAGCAGTCATCGATTGATAAATTGTTTAGTTTTAGAAACTCGTGAATCTATTTTTGTTGAAACACTCTCTCTTCTCTGAAAGATTACACGAAAAATACCACCGCGGGGCAGATAGGGGAAGGGAACTGTTTGTGAAACCCTCCCCCTCTGCCCCGCGGGGGTATGTTTTGGTGCGCTGAAGTCACGGCTTTAGTTGTACATGGTTGTAAGAACTTATAAAAAATATAGATGATCTCCTTTAAAAAACAAAACAGGACAGATTTGAGATGGTGGTAGCGCTAACGCCCCTGTCTGTCTCAATCCACATTTTTTTTTACTCTAGAAAAAAGATGAAGGGACATCATTATATTCGAGAGATTAATATCGGCCTAGCATTGTCTTCATAATATAAATAAATAAAAAGTAGTTTATTTTCCAATTTAACAATATTAATTTAACAATAGATGTAACATTTTGAATTGAATATTTAAGAGGAGCCCTGACACCTAAACTAGGATTTAACCTGTATTTTGGGGGACAGTGTTCAAAGAGTAAAGAGGAGACCGACACATAATATTATTGCGTTGATTTTAATATTCAGGCGTTACGTAGAAAACTGATTTCGTTGCTGTCTTCACGCAACTCTGTCTCTCCACAGAGCACCTCGATTTCATGAGTCAAGGCGAGTTCCCGTCAGAAATGTTCACTCAGTTCAAACAACTGGAACACGAGTACATCGGCTACCAGTCCCTAACCGACGTGCCGCGCACGCTCACGTACAGAGAGGAACATCTGAACTACGAGTCGTATCAGCACCGCTCCACGCCTGATATAGTTTCCGCGATACGTTCGTCTGATAATATCTACGCGCAATGTCAGCTGTGGGGGATTTTGATGGAGAGAGAGGGACCGATGTATGAGGTAAGTGAAGGGTGCGTGTTACAACTTAGTAGAGATAGCATTCATACATATAATCACGCCTTTATCCCTAATGGGGCAGAGCGTATACGATCTAACAAAGGTCGTTACGAAACGTCTTACAAAGTTGTGAGGGTTATTCAGGATAGATTTGAAGGTATATTGCTGTAGTGACAGGTTGTCAGCTCACCGCCTAAATTGTAATATACAGAAACCCTCGGATCCCTTAGCTGGTTTTTACAGCATACCCCGGAGAAAATGCATCTGGCATATTCTATGTTTTTCTCTCGCTCCCAGTCCAGCTTGGAAGTAAGGTTATTAATATAGGTTAGTAGGCATTGTTGGTTACATATTTATAAGACTGAGTTTATGTTACCACCTGCTCTACGGTGTGTATGCTTGGATGCCGCTATTTGATATTAAAAAAGATAAAAATAACTCAATCTGTACTGTTATTGAATGAAGCTATCGATAGAAAATGGCGACTTATCCACACTATACTACTCTAAACGCCTATACCTAATTTAATTCTACTTCCAGATCAACGGAACAAGTGCCCTCGAAGCCCTGAAGTCTCTATACTACAGTGCGGGAACATTGCGTCACTGGCGCGCCGTGCGGTATTGTTCGTCCTTGCTCAATCATACCGTCGACTCTATCAGTCCGTTTATCACCACTGTGCTGGTCAATGGGAAACAGGTAAGGTTTACCACAAGGTTGAATATTGGGATCATTACTATTAAATGCTGTTAACATACATACATAAAATTACTCCTTTATCCCTTACGGGGTAGGCTGAGCGTAAAACGCCTCGTAAAAGGCGCTTTCGCCACGTCTGACAAAAAGTTACGGCAAATTTTAGATTGTAATGATTTGTATTGCTGTAGAGACAGGTTTTCAGCCTATCGCCTAAATTACAGTACACTGTAACCCTCCCTTTTGCTGACTTCTACAGCATGCCCGGGAGGCAGGGCAGCTGAAACATTCTATGTTTTTCTATCTCGCCCAGTCCAGCATGGAAGAATGCTGCTAATGTTTAAATGCTGTTAATGTTTAAAATAAACGTAATATTTACTTATAGACGGTATGCCGTATACGTAGTCTTACGACTCTCTCCGTCTTTTTATCACTCTCTGTGTACTTCAAGAAATGGGTTGGTACCCCAAGGGTGAAGTTATTATTATTATTAAATTATTTATTGTTTTAAGAATTAAACATAAAAGTAAACTTAAAATTTAAAACAATAGGCGAGCTTATCTCTATAAGAGATCTCTTCCGGCCAACCTAATGAGGATGAAAGAAGGGAAAATCACGGAAACAGATATAATAAACGTAATTACGTTAATAATTATAGTAATACGAATACACATATAATTCAACTTCAGTTAGGCCTATTACTATATTTACAAATGCCGTATTGTTACTAAAAAATATATAAACCTTCTATTTCTAGCTAACAGTTGGCGTGATCGGCCAAAAAGAGACAGTTTTCGACAAGCCCATGACTCCTGGCGAAATCCAGTCTGTGATGTACTCTACCATACAGCCTTATGACGTCATAGGAGCTGTATTACAGCAGGCAAGTCAACGATTATGAAATAAATCAACTTATATACAGATGTCGGCAATCTTCTTGAGTATATATCGGGACGAGACGGGGGCGGGAGGCTAAGAAAGAAAGAAAATACATTTATTCAGTACCCGATATAACAAAACATAAAAAAATAAAATAAAATATAAAACATGGATAGGAAAAGGGTACCCAACTCAGCGTAAGAACAAACTGCAGGAGGCAAAAAACGTCAACTAATCTACCAATAGCGCGACTTCTTGCAGTCGAATCTTGCCTCCCTACAGTTGTGCCCCGCACGAAGAAATCTAAAATAATCCGAAGAGACCGAAACTTTCTTAGTACAAGAAGTTTGCCGGCATCTGTGCTTCAATGAGCTCGAGCCAACATTGATTGTCCAATTTTTATTCTCAGGAGGTAGTCCTATACTGCGGTCGTTTAATCGGAACCAACCCGGACATGTTTCGCGGTATATTAAAGATCCGTGTGGGCTGGGTACTGGAAGCCATACGGGTTTACATCAAGCTGTTCCCTAATGAGATCAAAGCGGATGCTCAGTTAGAAAGCCTCTCGCCTTACAAACTGAGGACGCTGCTTATACGAGTGCTCACTGTTTCTGACTGGGCTGATGAAAAGGGGTAAGTGATCTAACTAAATTTGTATTTTTAGGGTTTCTAGGTTTGATGGTTTTGAAAAGTACAGTTGTGTTTGCTTGACCCACTTCGAATGCGTCTTTAGGGCGGTTTTGCACTGCTCCGTATGTTTTTCGTATCCTAATCGTGTCCGTGAAATTTGCATTTTTACATTTACTAGGAAGGCCATTTCAGAACAGATAATATTTGGTTACGGATTCGGATTAGTGCAAAAGCGCCCTTAGTCGGAATGCTATTGATTCGAACAGCTGCCGTCAGTTTCAGTTATCTCAGAATGTTGACCTAAATGCTGGTGATCAGTTTGGTCAATATTTGATATGAATTGGCCTTAATGTCAGATGTTGCCACTGTGAACACGGTGCCTTATTGAACACACATCCTAATTTTGACATTACAGATTGTAAAGTTCTTATAATTTACATACATATAATCACGCCTTCATCCCTAATGGGGTAGGCAGAGCGCAAACTACCCAAACAAAGATCGTTCCGCCAAGTCTGACAAAGTTTTGAAGGTTATTAAAGATAGATTTGTAGGTATGTTGCTCTAGTGACAGGTTGTCAGCCTATCGCCTAAATGGCAATTTACAGAAACCCTCGGTTCCCTTAGCTGGTATATACAGCATGTCCGGGCGGAAATGCAGCTGGCACAATCTATATTTTTCCCTCGCTCCCAGTCCAGCATGGAAGTAATTATAATTACCAGAGGTCGGAAATTCGGGTGCAAAAAAAGTAAAAACCCACTGTTGGAGCTACTGAGAGTTGCTACAACCACCTTTTTCAAGATGTTTAGGGCCCCAGTTTATTTTTCTTTATTAAATTGTTTTAGTAATGCCAATGTGTTCTTTGCGACAATATAAGTCGAAAGTGTTTGCAATTTTTTTTTATATTTGTTTTAATTTGAAAGATATAAGTAGAAATGTGTTTTCAATGTACTGAAAAATATTAAAAATATAAAAATATCATTTGATTGTTTGATATTTTTATTGAATACCATTTAGAAATGATTTCTACGATGCTTTTATTATTTTTACACAAAAATTTGAATGGGGCCCTCGGGGGCCCAAAAGCGTTAAATTTCTTTAAAAAATATGCGGAGAAAATTAAAATTAAAATTCGTAATTGGCAAGGTTAAGACAAGATAAACGCTTTTTACTCTTGTAATTTTTTCTCTTCGATTGATAGTTTCAGGGTAAATTGATGTTGAAGTTAGTAGGACACAATTGTTCAAGACCAAGCCAAGTAGTTGTTTTTATGGTGAAATCAGCTAGGTTAAGAAGAGATAGGCACTTCTCTTCCAAGAAAGAATTTTTTCTCTACGGTTGACAGTTTCACAGTGAATTGATGTTAAAATTCCCTGGACACAATTTTTGGGCCTGGAGGCCCCAAAGCGTTTTACTGCTTAAACATTACTATACTTTTTTCTTTCGTTGTGAAACTATTAAGGTTCATTGTAAGCACCTAAATCCTTAAAAACCTTGCCAAATACGAATTTTAATTTTCTCCGCAATTTTTTTAAAAGAAATAAAACGGTTTTGGGCCCCCGAGGGCCCCATTCAAATTTTTGTGTAATAATAATAAAAGCATTGTAGAAATCATTTATAAAGGGTATTCAATAAAAATATCAAACAATCAAACGATATTTTTATATTTTTAATATTTTTCAGTACATTGAAAACTCATTTCTACTTTTATCTTTCAAATTAAAACAAATATTAAAAAAAATTGCAAACAGTTTCGAGTTATATTGACGCAAAGAACACATTGGCATTACTAAAACAATTTAATAAAGAAAAATAAACTGGGGCCCTAAAAATCTTGAAAAAGGTGGTTGTAGCAACTCTTAGTAGCTCCAACAGTGGGTTTTTACTTTTTTTGCACCCGAATTTCCGACCTCTGATAATTACTTATAATTTAAGTACTCTCTATTTGCAGGTTGACGCCCCTTCAGAGGCGCCAACTGGAAGGCTGCTTGTGTCGTGTGCCTAAACATTTCTACATACAAGTCTGGGATATTCTGCTTAGAACTCCCAAAGGAATTATAGTTCAGGTAAGAGCAGTGATATTTGGCACGTCACAGGTTCTTTGGCGTTGTTCACTGCTGGTATTTTCTGTTGATGCTCAATTAAATTGTATATACATACATATGATCACGCCTATATCCCTAATGGGGTAGGCAGAGCGTAAACGACCTAAACAAAGGTCGTTCCACCACGTCTGACTAAAAGTTTTGAGGGTTGTTTGAGATAGAGTTGTAGGTATATTGCTGTAGTGATAGTATAGTTGCTGTTCAGCCTATCGCCTAAATTGCAATATACAGAAACCCTCGGATCCCTTAGCTGGTTTTTACAGCATGCCCGGGACGAAATGCAGCTGGCACATTCTATGTTTTTCTCTCGCTCCCAGTCCATTACAAATATGCCTGTGTGTACCTCAATTATCAATGTATTAGCACCATACTTGTCAGATATTTTTAATGATTGTATTGATCACGGTATATTTCCTGATTTGATGAAAAACAGTAAAGTAGTTCCTTTGTTCAAGGCTGGTGACAAGGCAGATTCAAGCAACTATAGGCCTGTATGTTTTACCAGTATTGAGCAAAGTGTTTGAAAAGATCATGCTCAATCAAATGCTGTCTCATTTTAATCACAATAACTTATTACATAACCAGCAATTTGGGTTTACAAAGGGACGTTGCACTACAGATGCTGGTGTTGCCCTTTTGAAACATATATTTAGTGCTTGGGAGGAATCAAAAGATGCCATTGGCGTATTTTGTGACCTCTCTAAAGCATTTGATTGCGTAGATCATGAAACTTTATTGTCAAAATTGAAACTCTATGGAATCAAAAATCAAGCCTTGAGAATTTTAAATTCTTATTTGGACGATAGGATCCAGAAGGTAAATGTAAACGGAGCTAAGTCATCAGGGTCTCGTGTTAAAATAGGTGTACCTCAAGGTTTGATATTAGGTCCATGTCTATTTCTAGTGTATATTAATGATTCGCCCTACATGATAGAGAATTTGTCAAAGATTGTATTATTTGCAGATGATACATCTCTTATATTTAAAGTTGATAGACATATACAAAATTATGACAACGTAAATAACACTCTTGGACAAATTCATAATTGGTTCACTGTTCGTAATTTAGTGTTGAATGCGAAAAAAAACAAATGTATAAAATTTACTTTGCTTAATGTACATTCTTCCAATAATGATGTTGTACTTAATAATGAAAAATTAGAGTTCACCGAAAGCACAGTTTTCTTAGGGATTACACTTGACTCGAAGCTTCAATGGCTCCCTCACATTACATCTTTATCGGGGAGACTAAGTTCAGCCGCATTTGCTGTGCGAAGAATCCGAGAGCTCACGGATGTTGCTACAGCAAGACTTGTATATTTTAGTTATTTTCATAGCATTATGTCCTATGCAATTTTGCTGTGGGGCCGCGCTGCTGACATTGATTCAATTTATGTTTTGCAAAAACGGGCTATTAGAGCAATTTACAAACTCAGATGTCGTGATTGCCTAAGAGAATTGTTTAAAGAGATAAATATTTTAACTGTACCATGCCAATTTATATATGAAAATATTATGTATGCAAGGAAAAATATTCATAGTTTTACCAAAAATGGTGACAGGCATAACCGGAACCTTAGAAGCAAAAATAAAATTGACCAACCCCCGATTAGGTTAGTTAAAGTTAAAAAATCATTTTTAGGTCTAAGTATACAATACTATAACAAAATACCTGACCATATATTAAATTTGTCAGAAAATCAATTTAAAGATACTATTAAAAACACATTATGTCGGAAAGCCTATTATAAGTTAGATGACTATACTAATTACAAAGATGTATGGAGCTCTGATATTTCAGTGAAGCTTAAGAAATTGGCACACATTGCGGTCACAAACCCTATTTTGAACAAAAAGAAGGACAAAAGTAAGAATAAGATAAAACGAAGAGAGGGGCGCAAAGTGCGAGTTTCTCATGCTTCTTCTTCATTGTGGTATAGTTTATTTTATTTTGTGACACAGATATAATTTTCTTTGTAATAGACTCGCTTGTGACTTTCTAAAAGTGTTCTTAGGAATCTATTTGGAAATAAATGATTTGACTTTGACTTTAGCATGGAAGAAATTTTCACCTGTGAAGTTACTCGTTTTTCCATGATGAGACTGTTTATGTGTTTTTTTTATTGCTTAGCTGAGGTACGTCCACTGAAACTCGGTCCAATAATAGGCGAGCGAATGGATCTGATCAGAAATAATGTCATCAAATCTCGTATTTATCTTTTCAGGGCCACTCCATCCCTGCCGACCCGACGCTAGTGAACATGTCTCGCTCGGAGCTATCCTTCGCTTTACTAGTGGAAGAAGCTCTGGTCCGCGTTGAGTCGGCGCCGCGACGGCAGCTCTGCGTGGAACTGCTGTGTGTGTGCGCCACCATACTGCGCAGGAACCCGGAGCTGACGCTCAGGCAGCCGCTGCATCTCGACAAGCTGCTGGATGACGCACATCTCACTTATGCCAAGGTAAAGTATGCTGAAGACCATTAAGAAGCTCTGGTCCGCGTTGAGTCGGCGCCGCGACGGCAGCTCTGCGTGGAACTGCTGTGTGTGTGCGCCACCATACTGACGCACATCTCACTTATGCCAAGGTATAATTTGTGAAATTTCGTACTCGCTTCGCTCGCGTTACGTGTTTGTTTCATTGTATACATACATAAAATCACGCCTTTATCCCTAATTTAGGCAGAGCGAAAACGACCTAAACCGCCACGAGTGACAAGTTTTGAGCGTTATTACAGATGATTATGATGTATATTGCTATAGTGACAGGTTGTCAGCCGATTGTCTAAAACTTGCAATATACTATAACCCTCGAATTCCTTAGACCTTCCTTTCCATTCCTTTTTACAGCATGCCCGGGGGGAGCTGCAGCTGGCACATTCTATGTTTTTCTATCACTACCAGTCCAGCATGGAAGATTGGTTTCATTATATTGCATGTATGTATTCACTCAGTGAAATGTCTCGCTCGTATTTCTTCGTGCTACGCTCGCTCCGCTAATGTTTTTTCATGAAACGTCGCGCTCGTTCCGCTCATCTTAAGTTTTCCTCTATATCAGAATTAAAGAGCAGCTAAAGTGTATTTTTTCTTAACAGGATAGCGGACTGCAGCCGTCTATCGAGGCGCTGAGCTCGGCGCCGCAAGCCGTGAGCGTGGGCTACCTGGCGCGCGCCGTCGTCAACAGCGTGCTGCAGGCCGCCGCCGCGCCCGACCTCACGCCCGCCGCGCAGGAGGCCTGTCTTGTCGCTTAGAGAGAGAAATTGAGCAAAAGTAACGTGAAATATGGAGGGAAAAGAGTCAGAGATAGAATGAGCGAGAGGTAAATAAAACGAGGGCAAGGGACAAATAGAGCAAAATATTCCTATTCTTTTAGAATGAGAGGGAGGTAGCGTAAAGCGGGAAAATGAGAGATATATTTTCGAATGTTTACTTTAAAACCAGATTGCTATGCGTTGTGACCTCGAAAAATATAAAAAAGAAAGCAAAAGTTTGTACCTATTATCGGTTGTATCGGTATGATACATTCTTAAGATATGTTTTTACTACATATTTATCTACTCTCATATAGTAATGTTCGAATTATAAACTTCTAAACGAATTTATAATAGCATACTTTTTGAACAGAATGATGAAAAAATTACTTCCATGCTGGTCTGGGAGCGAGAGAAAAACATAGAATGTGCCAGCTGCATTTCCTCCCGGGCATGCTGCAAAATCCAGCTAAGGGATCCGAGGGTTTCAGTATATTGTAATTTAGGCGATGGGCTGACAACCTGTCACTACAGCAATATACCTAGAATTCTATCTTAAATAATCCTCAAAACTTTGTCAGACGTGGCGGGACACCTTTGTTTAGGTTGTTTACGTTCTGCCTACCCCATTAGGGATACAGGCGTGAATATATGTACGTATGTATGTATGAAAAAATTAAAAAGTTTACTTTTCGTTGCATCTTAGTTTACTATTCATTGCACCTGCCCTAGCAAATTCTAACAAAGATGCAACGAAAAGTAAAATTTATTTTTGGAAAGATAAAAATCACTCAGTAAATACCAAAAAATCCCGATTCCAAGCTAAAAATCTGTAAAATTATAATAATCTACGGTAACGGCGCATGCGCGGTGACGGTTTTCATACGCGCTTAATTTTGCCGCCATTTTCTACGGTGAAAGGTTTTTATTGTTTGTTTATCACGCAACTCAAGGAAGAATTAATTGCCTGTTTGCTAAAAATGTGCGACACTAGTGAGGAATATATTAATACTCCACCGGATATTTTAGATGCCGCTACGGAAATTACCAATAATTTATTGCCCGCCAAGTCAAACTTTACGAGAAATGCTGCCAAGAATTCAGGCTATGGAAAATGCAAAAAATTGCATATGAGATGTGTATGAGAGTAGATAAAATAGTGTATGCAACTGCACATAACTAAGTATTACAATGCTCGTGATACCAAATATCGCTCGTTTCACAAACCACACTCACATTGTAATACCCTTCATTATGCAACAGTTGCATAAACTACTATTGTGTTCTTCATACCTTGTGATATTGTGAATATTGCGATAGATAAAAAATATGAATATAATCAAGATTTTATAAGTATTTTAATGTAGAAAAGACAATGTTTTATAAGTATTTTAATAAGTTGCTCCACTTTTGTTGTTAGGCTATATTGAACTATTGAGGTTTTTCTGTAAAAGGCAATTTATAAAATTATTGCCTTTTTATGAGTCAGCCAATTTATGGAGTTATTTTGTGCCATTATGTATAGGTTAGACAATAAGTACATCTGTTATTAATTCATATTAAATATTTTAGTCAATTGTTACAGTATCAATTGAACATTTATAGAAAATACATTTTTTAAATGATCATTTTATTTTATTTAGAAAAACAAATCACATGTCACAGCAACTCAAAATGCTTCTTCACACCAACTTTTGTTCATACCATTGCACTCAAATTCACTACTTAAATTAAATTGGCATTGTGGCTTCTATAGTCCATTGTATATTTTGTTATTTGGTGCTTGTTTGAGCAACTTCCGAAGTTCTGAAACAAAGAAACAAAAATCTAAATTTCTCGTGATTCAACAATGGAAATAACTGAAAAGAGAAGATTTATACAGATATCGTCATTGGCATAACAACAATCCACATTCATAAGACTTGCAATCTATCCTGTACAACTAATTCATTTGCATTATTATTATTATTGTAATAATTTGATATATGAGAAGTTTGTTCAAACCAGACAAACATCAATAAGCATATTCTATGAATGTTATTGTTACACGTCAGTTTACATCATTTCGACGCATAGCTGCCCATTGGAGATAGTACTAAAGAGATATTTTCATAAAACAGTAATCGCCTTACATGACTATATGTAATATATTTAAAAGTTGTACCTTCTTTCTCCTCATCAGTGAAGTCTTGTTTAGGGAAGTCGATATCGAACGTGACATAGAGGTTGCCATGCAGGTTGTTGTTATCGAAGTTGGGCATTCCCTCGCCCTTCTTGCGCACGCGCGCGCCCGCCCACGTCACCTTGTCGCGGGAGACGGACACCTTGTGACCGTCCAGGTGGGTTATGTCTAGGGTGAAGCCGGTAAGGGCATCCTGCAAGAGAAAAGTCTTTTGTTAGTAAACAGCTTTTGCATATTTCAGTGTGTGTGTACACAGCATAATAGTTATAATTTACATACATATAATCACGCCTTTATACCTAATGGGGTAGGCAGAGCGTGAATGAGCTAAACAAAGGTTTTTTAAGTTTAAAATTTTGAGGGTTATTTAAGAGAGATTTGTACGATTATTGCTGTAGTCACAGGTATAATTTATGTGTAATGAAATTATACAATTTATAGATTATCAATTACTCTTACCAGTTCTTCTTAGCAAGTAGGTTCTCAAGTTGAACTGTTTTATTACATATACATTTTATTTGTACCAGATTGTCTCTTACAAATAAATAGTTGTGCTCTATAGGATATGTAAAGTTTAAAACTAGTTTAACATACTACACCATTTAATCAAAGCCAAATGCTACACATGCTTGATTAAAATGGTTGAGTCAGATAAGAATTCTTTATCAGCTGTTTTTATGACGCCTTTCATTGCCATTATTAAAACTGAATAGAAAATAATTTATAGTGAATATTAATATAACATACTGTAATTATGATTCTATTGCAGTGTGTTTCATGGCTTATTAAATATTTTATATTAATTAAGCATTTTCTATGGTATTAAGAAGCTAATTGGAATATTTTCATGGTTAATTGGAAATTAAATTTTGATTTTAGCTTTGAAAGGAATAGGAGTCATACCCATTCATGTATTATTCTTTATAATTAAAATACTACAGAAATATCTGACCTGTAGAGAAATAGTGATGTTAGTATACAGATCATCCCCACGCCGAGTGAAGTGTGGATGTTTCTCAGTTTTGAACACAATAACCAGGTCTCCCGGATCCCCGTCTGTGTGAGGCTCTCCCTCTCCTCGCATCCTTGACTTGTGGCCATCAGGAGCTCCTACTTCCACCTTTGGGAAAAGGGACATAATTTATTATTTATTGGCTTTTCTACTTACATCTTATTCAATTTGCTTTGCAAAATGTTTCCACTTTCAAAAAAAAAAAAAAACACTGTTTAAATTTTATTTTGTGTACTTTTCAGTGGTCAGTGGCCTCTTATAACTTATACCAAAACAGGGAAAGAACAACAGATCCTCATAATATAATGTATACCAACCTCTATTTCTAGCAATCTCTCTTCATTGACAAGCTTTACATTAGGACATTCATCACAGACAGTCTGCTGCATCATCTGGAATCGACCAGGACCCAGATTTCTGGTCACCATCTCTTGCCGGCAGTTGCATTTACGTGTGCCTGATGCAGGCTTGATTACTGGCTTATTACGGGTTATCTGTAATATAGAAATTCGCAATTAGGAGTCATATATTTTAAGATTTCAATGTTTTGTTGATGAGTAAGTAAGCAGCACTTACTTCAATGAAATTCCCATTGTAAAGTTCCTCCAGAGTGACAGTGAGATCCATTACAACGTCGGCTCCGCGCGGCGTCTCATGCTGCTGTTGCTCGCCTCCAAAATGGAAGCCGAAGTCACCGAAGAAGCTCGCGAAGGGGTCATTGTTGTTCATCATGCCGTCCTTCTTCAGGCACTCCTCGCCGCAGCGGTCGTACAACTCACGCTTCTCCGTGTCCGATAACGCCTCGTAAGCTGCGCCAAGATCTTGGAACTTTTGGGAAGCATCTGGATCATCTTGATTCTTATCCGGATGCAGTTCTTTTGCTAGTTTTCTGTAAGCTTTCTTTATTTCATTCGTGTTAGCGGAACGGGAAACACCGAGTATTTTGTAAAAGTCGCGAGCCGCTACCGATAAGACTAGAGCGGATAATATATAAATTAGTAACGCATATGCGGACCTGGGTAACATTTTTAATACGTTTGCACCTAGGAATTAATTTAGAAGTTAAAGATTTTTGCAAATATTGGGATCAAATAAGCTCCAACATTTCGCCTTTTGACATAACTTGACATAAAACGAGAACGAAGACAATTCGTCCGGCTGTGATTGGCTCTTCATTTTACTTCACTATTAAAATGTAACATGTACATATAGTAGTCAATAAAATAAATACTTTATTAATAAATATTTAAGTCGAATATTGAAATTTGTCATGTAACAGGAAATTTGACCAATCACGGCAGGCCTCGTACCACTTAGTGTTACCATATTTATCTTATCAATCCGAGAATCAGACCGAATAGACGAGATAATTTAGTATCGACCAAAATCAATGCTCGGGTGTCGGCGGGTTTCTACCTCGTTTCTACTAAAAGTTCTGCTACTTATAACGTTTTTTTTATTACAAAAAAATATAAAAATAAACATTTCACAAATAAAATATATCTTCTAAGGCACCGCATCGAGGCAACGTCCCCAGAAGGCTAGCAGCGTTTCCACGTTGCACAGCCAAACTAAGACGCTGTGCAAAATAACTGCCTGCTCTTTGGTCTGACGTTGCTTCGATGAGGCGCGCTGAAATACTTTTTAGAAAAGAACGGGCGCTAGGACCCCATGAACCCATCGTCTCCAAAGCAATTGGAAGGAAAATGTAACTGTCACCTAGGTCCAGGTACTTTCTCCGTTTACCCTGTTCAGCTGACACCGCTGCAGCACCTGGGGAATTCGCAGTCGTATGGACGTGAGACGGCGCCAGCGTGTCAACGCATGTGGCGTCCCACACCAAACACTTCCCCTGACTCCAGGGGACTAGAGTCATGCCATCGGGTCTCTTTCCATCCGATCTCACAATGCCGTTTGGTTCTAGGACCGATGGAACACCGACAGATCCGAGGGCTCTCTTAATGATATCATTCATGGAGGAATGGCGTGATATCCGGCCCGCACTCCTCTGACAGGATAAGCCATGATGTCCCAGTTCGGTTACAGATTGGCCACAGTTACAGAAGTGGGGCTGATTTGTTTTAACTCCTAAACGTAGGCTGACTGATAAAGAGAGCGTAGTGTTGTCCAAAAGAGTGCCTAAAGATGGGGATGGTAGAGCTTGAAGCCAATAACCTGACTCTTTTTCGGATACAGCTAGCAAACGTGCTCGGTCTGTTAAATCCTGGCAGTCATTCAGCAAAACGTCTTTAGATCGTTTGCAGAGTGGTTCGTCCCATCCTTTTTGTGTGTCGACAGATTTTGGGAGGTCATCGGGACAGGATTGTTGCCATTCGTTTCTTGCGTCAGACAGGTGGGAAACCTCAATCGAACCCAAAGCTGGATTAATTATTTTACGAAATAGTTTCTCACAAGCAAAACCTGACGAAAGATAAGCAGGCAAAGCCACAGATGCTGTTCTTCTTATTCCCAAACCGCCAAAACGTACTGGAAGAGTGGCTTGGTCCCAGGCCCTGTCGGTTAAGGAGCAGTTTAAAACTTTTGAAAGTGATGACCTAATAAGTTCGTCGAGGGGTTGAAGCAGATCTTTGAACCTCCAGAGATGACAGCAGCGCAAGGCATACATGAATTTCGGAACAAATAGACAATACTTAATTATGTGCAGAGCCATGTGTGCATTTATTTCAAAAAGACGTTCTGCAGATTCTTGAAATGTATCCATTTGTTTTTGTACAAAATTTGGAAAAGCTTCTTCCAAAAGCGGGGCACCAAGAAGGGTTGCTGTCACCTTAGTCAAGAATTTAATACCCGGAGCGCATTTTTTAAAATTGTGTGTGATCTCTTGCTGTAACTGATCTGGCAATGTGTTATTTATGAACAATTCGCATTTGGTAAAATTTAATGCCAGACCAATCTCAGCAAAACCCGCCTGAAGGGCAGATAAATCTGTCATGACCATATTAGCGTCACCACCAAGTGTCCCATCATCTAGGTACCATAAGTTCAAACTAGATTTTAATTTTGTAATCACCGGGTGGATCGCAAGGCTGAAAATAGCTGGTCCCAAAGGATCACCTTGTTGGCAACCCACAACCGATTCAATGCAAGTATCCCTGTAAATTAATTTGGATGGAGTGCCGTAACATTGCCAAAGATATGGATACAAAGTCGGCAATTTATCTTTTATTTCATTTAGTAGCGCCCCCCGGTCCACCGAATTGAAGGCATTTTGCACGTCGACTTTCAGTAAAACCTGCGTGCTATTAGTCTCCAGAAACGAACGCGTTGAATGGACAGCTGCCTCACACCCCCCCTTTGAGCCAAAACCTAGCTGAATAGGCTGGAAATGTGAAGACAATTGAGGTAAGACCTGTTTGCAGCAAATTTTTGACGTGATGCGGCGCAGAGTACAGCCTACTGCAATGGGCCTGATGCCACCATCTTTTTTCTTTAGAGCGCATAAATTTGCGCCATATAGAATAGCAGATATTTCCGCAGGAATTTTTCCGGATAACATCAGGTTAACCAAAGCAGCTAAACTTTCCAACAAAGCTTTGCCAGCCTCTCCTGACAAGCCATTAACCATATCCTTCAAATGCTGCGGTGATAGACCATCGAGACCCGCTGCAGAACCGCTTTTGAAGCTTGCTATGGCCTGGGACACATCCTCAGCAGTAATGGTAGGAGACGCAGCTGACATTTGGGGCGGGTCTGGTAATTGAGTCGAAAGCTGAGATGGATGTTTTGAAATCAACTCACTAATTGTTTCCGCATTGTGTGGAGCGATCGTGTCTCTAGAAAAAAGTAAATTCGCTGCCCCTCGCAAATCACCTTCACCTACCTTGGACTCTATTTTTTTATGTATGTCTCTATCCCCTTTTGGCTTTTTTGAGGAAACATTTCCAACCGAAGAAGACGCTGCAGGAAGGGAAGGAACGCTGCAATTGTCCTTTATTCTTTGGGTTAAAGACAAAGTATTTCCCGTTTGCTTTGGTACATGTAGCACACAGTAAATAAAAGTCAGAAGAAACTGCCAATCGGTAATACCATTTGATGTGACCACTTTGTCAATCGCTTTTTTATAAGATTTTCCTACGGCATTACGAGCTCCTCGCGGGATTCTCTTAACAACCGGTAAGCTGTGTTTACACTCCGCCAACACCTTCCAAAAAGGGGTATCGGTTTCGTCTGCAAATTCCGCTGGTGGTGGTATAGGCTTTCTGCTACTTAATATAATAGATGTCGTAGTAAAATTACCATTAGTTAAAATAATTGTATTTGTTTTGTATTTATTTATTTATTATCATGAATGAATGATTTTGCGTTTAGTTTCACGAAAAATAGTAAAGTCATCCGATGACAGTTTGTTCGCTTGTTAAGTTGTGGTAGAGGTTAGAAAAATAAATAATTTGGATTACATTCTAGTTTCCCAGTTATAAATTCATCAAATTACTAAACAAAATGGCTTCATTGTTGGCTCCGGAAATCCCACCACCAGGTTTCTCTTTCGAGAACTGCCAGCGGTAAGTTTTTCTATTAGTCGGCGTATGACTTGTAATTTTTGAGTTTACAACAAACTGTGCCCATATAAACCATTTATTTTTCAGTAATGCATTCCTCGCTCAAAAAGGTTTCCCTGCTCCCAAAGCTACAAAGACTGGTACTACTATCGTGGGCATCATTTACGCGGATGGTGTCATATTGGGCGCCGATACTCGAGCGACTGAGAACACAGTGGTGTCCGACAAAAACTGTTCCAAGATCCACTATTTGGCATCGAACATGTACTGCTGCGGTGCTGGTACAGCTGCAGACACGGAGATGACGACGCAGAGCGTGGCGTCTCAGCTGGAGCTGCAGCGTTTACACACGGGCCGCACGGTACCGGTAGAGACGGCTGCTACGCTGCTCAAGCGTATGCTGTTCCGTTACCAAGGCTACGTCAGCGCTGCGCTCGTTCTCGGCGGCGTAGATCGTACTGGCCCACACATCTACTGCATTTACCCTCATGGATCTGTTGATAAATTACCTTATGCTACTATGGGTGAGGTTACCATTCTTCTTCATATGGTTCTATTTGTAGTGGTACAGATATAGGGCTAAGTAGTTGCTCTCACAATAAATAAAGTGCCCTGTGCCTAAGAAAGTAAAATCTCAATGTTCTTGATTAATTTTGATGATTTGCATTTCAATGTTTGACCTTACTATTTTCCAGGTTCTGGTTCCCTAGCAGCCATGGCAGTATTTGAAGCTGGTTGGAAGCCCAACATGTCTGAGGAGGCTGGCAAGAAGTTGGTCCGAGATGCCATTGCTGCTGGTATCTTCAATGATTTGGGTTCTGGATCCAATGTTGACCTGTGTGTCATCCGCAATACTGGACCAGCTCAGTACCTCCGCACTTATGAAGAGGCCAATGTTAAGGTATGCAGATAAAATTATTGAATGTGCTGAAGAAGATTTTAATGTTAGCATTAGTGAACAATCAATAGTATCAACACCAACACAACAGTATCAGCAATAAACAGAAAATGATACTCTGGAAGTAAAACTAGTTAACCTTTTCGCCGCCAAGCAATACAGGTAAAAAATTGCAACCAGCGCCACACCAATTTCTAGGTAAAGAAATCCTGGAAATGTTGGACATCTCCATTTCATTGAGTACAATGAAATGGAGATGTCCAACAGTTCATATCAATAGTATAGCTTTACTTTTTAAACCAAGTTTTAATTATTCTAAAACCATTATTTTGCTTCCTAATTTTCAGTTATTCTTTCATATAGGTCAAAACAATAATATATCATAGTGGTAGTAGTGGTATAGTAAACAACACTTGGAATATTCTATAAGTTTATCTATAGTTCAGTTTTCGAATTAGAACTGGCGCATCTCTATTACGTGTCTCTACACATCGCCTTCTCGGCTAAAGACGACTGGCGTCGGTGGCAATTAAATTTTCTCAAACCATTAGGGCAAATAGGGATGATATAGAATATCGATAAAAATATGAAAATTCTTCAACTTTAGAACATCAAAGGATTTATTCTGGTACTTATTTTAATATTTCATTACAACTTTTTTATTCATTCATTCTATTTCCTTTTTATTATTTTACTTATGTTGAATATTCATTAAAAATTACGAACTATCAATGGTCAAGCAAATATCGCTGTGCACGATTCGGCGAAACCGGTTTGTCGATACTCAATCAAACAAAGAAAAAAATGTCTAATTCTTTGCATATTTCTGCAAATCGATATCGGAAATATTTTCATTATACATTAGAATAATAAAAAAACGTTATTGTTTTAACAGACTTGACAAATATACACATATTATAATCCTTAAAGATAATGTAGACGTATGAATGTTTTATATTTGAACTAGCGAGGAACAACACTTCCAGTTGTGTGGGGCCGACTGTGGCGTGTGCGAATTGTACTTCTGCAGGTTCAAAACATAATCAGTATTTTTCTTATTTTATACTACTAAACTAATAAATATCTAAGCGCAAAAGTTTATAAATCATAGTAGAAGGTACAAAAAATGCAATATGCAAAAAAATAAAAAAGATACAGTTTCAAAATGCTGGTTTATTAACATAAACTATTTAACTACTTTTTGTCGGCTGTAGCCGACCGTGGAGGTAAAAGGTTAACTTATAATTATTCTATTTTAAGATTTAGTTTTTTATGTGGGGTAGTAAGAAGAATTGCAAACCAAACAAGAATTTTAGTCTTTTTTTCAGATTGTCAATTTTAGTCCTTTTGACAGACAGATGTTTTTTATAACTCTCATAAAGAAGGTAAATATTTCGGTCCCTAATACCACAGTTTATTTAAGTATGATTTATGAGTGCGGCGGTGATTAATGTGGAGTGTTTTTTTCAAATGCAACTTGATTCTAATGGCTATCTCTCGTAATTTCCAGGGCAAGAAGCAAGGTAACTACAAGTACCCTCTGGGCACGACCGCAGTGCTGAAGCAGCGCGTGATCCCGCTGCAGGTGGAAGCCACGCTGGTGCGCCCCGTGCCGCGCGCCACGCCCATGGACGTGGAGCCCGCCGGTAGCAGTCGCTAAATCATTTGTCTCGCTTATATTGTATTAAACTATTTTCTACGTATTTTGGTTTTTCTTTTTGGCTCTGAAATGCATGCTATTATTCAATTGTCTTTTGTTAGCAGTAGCATTTTCATATTTAAAACATTCGCCTATGAAATCTAAGTAAGTTTATTATGACCCAAAATTATTAAAATTGTTGTAGAGAACAAATAAAAATCAGAAGTATATAAAAAATAATAATTTATTTTTTGTATAAATTAATATAAATGTTAGAAAATATAATTGTTGGACTTGGACGGAATGTAAACAATTTTATAAAATATCTTCATTGAAAATAATACTTTGTAGCTTAAAATTAGAATATATTACATTTCTTATACTAACCACTTAAAGATATATTAATTTGTGATATTTGACGAGATTTACAAAGGCAATGGCATCTACAAGTCTTGAGTATTGGATTGTCATGGATTTGTGTAGTCTTAAATTTACCCCCTCTTGTGAAGGATAAAGTCCCAAGTATCTTTCCATCTGAGATTCAAAAGATCATTTTCGGTCAGATCTACGTTTCCATAGTTCAATACACTGAATTTCTTAAAAGTAATCACAACGTACGCCAACCAAACGACTAAACCAACTATGAAGAGATTCGTAAACGGTCGAGTTCTTTCGCGGAGCAACAACACGTGGTAAAGATGATCAATGACATAGGTCAGGAGGAGTATTTTGAAGATATAGGCGGGGAGGTAGTGGTGAAGGAAGAGCGTTCGATCCATGAAGAAGTATGGGAGGTAATGCAGCCAGTATCCCAGGAACAGCGTGTATCCCGCGTCTAGGAAGCGGTGCGCGGCGCGCGGGGGGAGGTCTGCGCACGCGCGCCGGCGCCGCAGCGCGTACACAGATAAAAGAGCACCGTATAGGAGGACTGACAAGGTGCCCGCGTACCAGATTACTAGGTTACCGATGAGATGGATTTGAGCCTGCAAAAACAAAAAAAATAATTGAAATCTGTGACTAGGATTGTAATTAATGATCCACACAATAGTGAACCTTGATGAACAATAGACTTTATAATAATAGTGCATAGTGATAACCGAACAACATAAATCCAACACTGATAGGACCTATCAGCATATATATGCTGCCTGTCCTATGTGTGGTATCCGGCACTAGAATAGGGCCACCCCATCTCCTCCTAGAGGGTCGTAAGAGGCGACCAAAGGACAATAGGGCAAACTGAAAATCTAGTACCTCGGTATTCATACATACATATATACATATAATCACGCCTTTATCCCTAATGGGGTAGGCAGAGCGTAAACGACCTAAACAAAGGTCGTTCCGCCACGTCTGACAAAGTTTTGAGGGTTATTCAAGATGGTTTTGTACGTATATTGCTGTAGTGACAGGTTGTCAGCCCATCGCCCAAATTGCAATAATTACTGAAACCCTCAGATCCCTTAGCTGGTTTTTACAGCATGCCCGGGAGGAAATGCAGCTGGCACATTCTATGTTTTTCTCTCGCTCCCAGTCCAGCGTGGAAGAAATATACCTCGGTATACTTGGGGCCTTAATAAGGGTTCCCGTGTGCTAAGGTTATAAGCCCACAGTGCAAGTGTATGTCTGGCAGTGCACACTTTTGCTACCTAATAAGGGTGCCGAATCATACCGGTCTGATTTCTTCCGGGTAGGTTCCATAGTCCGACGATTCCTAACAAACGCAACAATATTCCAACCACACCCACAAACATAGCATCGGATCCAAGTTACTCGGCATAGCCCGTACTTGGATCTGTAAATACCGGCTCAGTGCCGAGAAAAGTAGAAATGACTACATGCAAATAAAACAGTAATGAGACAAATGTGGCCCAGGATGTAGTGAACTTCTCTATTTCTGTCGAGTGGGTATCGAGTCTATGGACCCGATAAACCCTGGTGTCTAGAGTTTTTAAACCGCCTAGTAGCACAACTATCAGGCCATACAGTCACAGGTCATACAGTTGATGTAGCCTTCTTAGCTAGCAGATTCTCGAGCCGAACATTACAATGTAGTAGTGAACTATGATTAACATTGTATCCCTAGCCTTATCCCGTATATCACGGGGTCGGCTACCTAATCTAGGGGATCGACCGAGGGTACTGGTTTTACACAGAGCGACTGCCATCTGACCTCCGCAACCCAGAAGGGAAACCAGACCCAGTCCTAGATTAGGTCAGTTTTCAAGCCACCAATGCTTAGCACTGGCCTCTGATATGACATAACGACTGATATTTAAGGTATTAAACGATATTAACCAGTACCAACAGCTTAACATGCCTTCCGAAGCACGGAAAAAGCGCCAAATAAACGTAAATATGAAATTCGAATACGGAAAAACACATTGGTACGTGGTGGGATTCGAACCACGACCCGGGACCCGGGAGCTATCCACTACACCATCGGGCTCTTTTAAACGACTCGTTAAATACAATGAAGTAGTGAACTATGTTTCACATTGTATATAACCGTGACATGACTCCATTATTTAATTATTATAGCTAGCCTATTAGATCCTATTACTTCTATGCTGGACTGGGAGCGAGAGAAAAACATATAATGTGCCAGCTGCATTTCCTCCCGGGCATGCTGTAAAAACCAACTAAGGGATCCGAGGGTTTCTGTATATTGCAATTTAGGCGACGGGCTGACAACCTGTCACTACAGCAATATACCTACCAATCTATCTTAAACAGCCCTCAAAACTTTGTCAGACGTGGCGGAACTACCTTTGTTTAGGTCGTGTACGCTCTGCCTACCCCATTAGGGATAAAGGCGTGATTATATGTATGTATTAGATCCCACTGCTGGGCAAAGGCCTCCCCTCGGTTTTCCACTCATCACGGTCTAATGCAACTTCAGTCCAGTCTTTCGGATGGGCGTCGAGATCGTCACGCCATCTTTTCGGGGCCTACCTCTCCGCCGAAAACCATTATTTAATAACTACAAAATCATACTCACGTTAGAATTCGGCGACAGCCAGTAGGCAATGGATCTTGTGAGTAGCGGCCACTCGGCGGGCTCGCTCGCGAACATGTGTCCCTGCGGCGCGTCGGGAGCGCGCGCGAACATCTTCCACTGCAGCTCCGCGAACTTCTCCCAGAAGGACAATGTGGTCACAGCTGTGGGGATCATCTCGGCTGACACTAGTTCGCGCTCGCGCTCTTTTCTGTCTTCCGCTGTTAAAAAAGTTTTGAAAGTTTAGTTGGTGAATTCAACTTGCACCCTAGATTGTTGCCTAAAATGGGAATAAGGAGACGTACAAATCGATCGACCGAACTATTTTTATTGCGATTGCGATCATTTGCTAAGTATAGATGGTTAAGTTTGACTCATGGTTAAATATTATAATTCCCTATCCTGCTCATCTTTGTCAGTTACCTAAGTCAATACTGAGAGGGAATTGAGATTATTTATTTTTTCTACCATGCTGGCCTGGGAGGGAGAAAAAAACATAGAATATGCCCGCTGCATTTCCTTCCGGTCATGCTGTAAAAACCAGCTAAGGGATCCGAGGTTTTCAGTATATTGTAATTTAGGCGATCGGCTGACAACCTGTCACTACAGCAATATATCTACAAATCTATTTTAAATAACCCTCAAAACTTTGTCAGACGTAGCGGAACGACTTATGTTTAGGTCGTCTTCGCTCTGCCTACCCCATTAGGGATAAAGGCGTGATTATATGTATGCGTGCATCGGCCCACCGCGTATACAGAGTGCTCCAAATTATAGAACTGTTTACGATAATGCAAAACTCAGTTCTTTTCTACATAAAATTGATTGGTCGATAGACTCAAGTATAGTATGCCCGTTAAAATTATATTCTATTATAGTGAATAATATTATAAATTGTTATAAAAAATCGGAAAAAAGTGTAAAAATTTATAAAAACCTAAAACGTTCACGAATTAACTGGATTAATAAAAAAGTAATTAAGGCGTGCTCATATAGAGACGACTTACATATGCAGTGGGTAAATGACTTAACTAATAAAATATTAAAATGTAAGTATAATAAAGCTAGAAATTATGCAAATAAAATAATATATAAAAGTAAAAATAGTAAAACAAAATCAGATATTATTATTAATAAAAATCAACCTCGAAATTTATGGCAGATATTAAATAACATCACAGGTAGAATTAAAGATTCTGTAGACAGTATAATATTAAATGCGTTTGAAAATAGTTGTACTACAGTGACTGACATAGGTAATAATTTTGCTCTCACATTTAACAATAGTGTTAAAAATATAATCACACATTGCAATACCAAATTACTTGATTCATCGATTTACAGAAAACCTGCGAATGTTACAATCAGGTACCAAAAAGCCACTCCTAGATCAGCACTACAAATTATTATTTCACTAAACATCGAGAAAGCTCCTGGTAAAGATAAAATAAGAGCATCTGATTTAAAAAATATTGATGATTCAGTTGCACCAGTTATTGCGGACTTAATTAACTCGTCTGTTATCAATGGGGAGTACCCGAATGAGTTAAAGTGTGGAATCGTACGGCCTATATACAAAAGCGGAAGTCATACATCTTATGAAAATTATCGCCCTATTACAATACTGCCCGCTCTAGACAAGATTACTGAAAAATTTGTATGTAAACAAATTCTAGACTTTTACTCTGATAATAATATAATTAACGAAAAGCAATATGGTTTCTAACCTCAGAAAAGTACAACCCAACTTTTGTCAGTTTTTACGGATTCAATTTATAGCAACTTGAATGAGAAAAGGCATGTCATGGTTGTATTCATAGACTACAGCAAGGCATTCGATACGCTGAGACATGATATTTTGCTAGACAAACTTGATGACTGCGGCATCAGGGGACCACTAAAAATGTGGTGCAAGAACTATCTCTACGATAGATCCTTTCAAGTTAAAGTAAGCAACGAGCTAAGTTTACCCATGACAGTTACAGAGGGTACAGCTCAAGGATCTGTGATAGGACCTCTTCACTATATCACATATGTGAATGATGCAGTAAAATTAATCAAAACTTGTGAGATATATCAGTTTGCAGATGACACACGTATTTAATCAGCTGATAAGGATATATCAAAGGCGCTTGATAATTTGCAAAAAGATTTTTTACTCTGCTCACCGAATGGTCCCATGATACTGGGCTAGTTCTCAATGCGGCTTAAACTAAACTACATAAGCTCCAGCCAAAATAGATCACAGCAGCCTATCAATCTAATTGCTCATAATCACACATGTCTGCATACAAACAAAGTAAATTGTAGATGTGGGTCTGTGGAACTGGTGAAGTCGCATCGCTACCTTGGCCTCATAATAGATGATAGACTCAAATGGATAGACCATATCAACCATGTCAGTGATAAACTTCGGGCTATTCTTGCCAAAATGTCTATAATAAAAAACGAAGTGCCTTATTCTATACGTTTATTACTTTATAAAACTTTACCTGAGTCTATCATCTCTTATGGCCTTAGCAGTTACGGCAGAACATGCAGAACTCACTTAGATTCAATTTATAAAATCCAATTACGAATTCTTAAAACTATTGTACCTCATAATATCAGAGAAAAATATAACAATGACTATTATAAATTATTTAAGTTCTGTAAAATATTACCAATACATGAAAAAATAAAACTTACCCTCTTAATAGAAGAATATTATAATGACAATTTGCTTCAATTAGTAAAACATTCAAAGAATACTCGTAGTGCTTTAAAACCTCAGTTCAAAATATCGCCATATCAGAACTTGTACGGCAAACACCGGTTACACTATATATTTCCAAAACTCATAAATTCACTACCCTGTGATTTAAAAAGTGAGTTAAATTGCAAAAATATTAAAACAAATCTAAAAAAACACTTTCTTTTTAAAGTAGAAGATTAAAATAAACAATTATTTCTGGGTTTCGTCTTATTTCTTTTCCCAGGGACACACTGTATATGCGCGTTCGGAATCCGGTTCTTGGCTGAGCGCTGTACAGTTGCCCGCTACCGGCGGCAGGACTGTACTTGCGTTTGGGTTTGAGCTACGTAAACAATAACTGGTCGATCACTAGAGATACGTACCGAGCGCCGCCGTGATGACGATATCAGGGCGCACGGATAAACCTATATACAGGTTTTTGTTGCGTGCCTTATGTTAATCGCTGTGTAGTTTTTTTTTAAATGTAATAAAGAAAATAAATAAATGTAATTGAGATTAAAAGGAAAATTAAAACTGCAGACAACAATAAATAACTTACCCTTCGTATACCGATGCTCCTCGACATTCCACACGGTATCCTGATGCTGTATCACCTTATCAGCCACCACCTCGTGCTGATGGAAGCCCCAGGAGGGCAGCTGCCTCCCACTGTAGCGCAACGCTGAACCAGAGTCTACATGAATCAGTCGAACTAAAGACCGAATGCTGTCCCAGGTGGCTTCTTCACTGTCGCGGTTCACGATGTCAACGCGCCACAGGTTCTGAGCTGGCATTGAAACGTTGTAGTCGATGTAGCATGATACTTCCTGTGGGAGAGAATAATGGGAATAAGCTCCAAGTTTGTAGAGAATGTTCGGAATGTTACGTCTTTTATTCTTGCTTTAGTCGGATTCGATAGCATTAGACAGGTTTGGTGACTCTACCTCATCTCGTAAATGTCGTAAAAGAAGGGATACAGCCAGCGAAAGAGCATTAACATTCCTTCCAGCGATATTTCCTTGAAGGTTAGTAGAGGCTCTTACCAAACAGTGAAGTTTCTACAGCTGAAATATTATTTCATTGGTGACACTCGAAGAATCCGTAAGTATTATTTTGTAAGCATACCTGTGACTGCGGAGACACTGGCGCGGCGACGTCATGCGAGTTGAGCGCTCGACTGGTGATACCGTGCAGTAGTTGTACCACGTCGCCGTGACGGATCGCATCCGGAGGACGGGAAACTGCCAGGGAAGCCTGCAAGAAATAAGCAGAATAAAATGATATTACAGGACAGGAGTATAATACAATGATCTGATGACAGACATGAGGCTTGCGAGACACGAAATAAAGGACAACTAAGACAGACATGCTGGACTGGGAGCGAGAGAAAAATATAGAATGTGCCAGCTGCATTTCCTCCCGGGCATGCTGTAAAAACCAGCTAAGGGATCCGAGGGTTTCAGTATATATTATGGACTGACAACCTGTCACTACAGCAATTTACCTACAAATCTATCAAAATAACCCTCAAAACTTGTCAGACGTGGCGGAACGACCTTTGTTTATGTCATTTACGCTCTGCCTACGCCATCAGGGATAAAGGCGTGATTATATGTATGTGTGTAAGACAGACCTGGTCGGGCCTCTTGACAATCCACCAGTTGTTGACGTCCTTGAAGCTGTAGCAGGTGACCTGTTGCTGGTGCGAGGAGCCGCGCCCGTCGCTGTACCGCACCGGGTACACGTGCGCGTGCGCGTGCAGCCAGCACGTGCGGCCGTGCGCGTGCCTGACGACGACCAGGAGTCGTATTTTTGAACCGCTCGATTCGAATTCGCATACGAAAGACTAACATTCGCATGGCAAATTGTATGGAAATCGTATGCGAAAGTTACTCTTTCGTATGGGTATTGGAGTTCGAGCGGTTCAAAAATACGGCTCCAGTTAAATAGGGTTTTACATGTGGTACTCCAAAGTGACGCTCTCCTTACACGAAGGATCGGCAAGTCGGCATAGGCGGGGGATTTAATGTTATGTGCTCCAAGTTAACAAAGAATGTCCTATTATTTTTATATAATTATAATTAAAAAAATGTACAAGAATGTAATAATAAGTGCAAAAGGCGGTTTAAAAACTCTGACACCAGGGTTCAAGAGTTCAGAAGTGCAAAAGACTTGTAGTGAAAAAAAAATGACTTTAATAAAATAATAGAGCACAAACCAGCTTCAGTTATAGCCTCATCAGCAATTCTGCTGCTTGGATATTACTAAATCATAATAATTACGAATAAAGATTGATTCTGATTCAATATTTAGGCTAATGGAATGACTGTGATTTGATTAAACAAGAGATAAATCGAGGTGCTTCTTACGATAGCAGTATGTTAACAGTTACCGCGCTTTTGTTCCCTAAACCTCACCTGAGAGTAATCTGTGAACCATGCGACACATGCAGAGGCTGGCCTCGCGTTATACTCGCGAGCCCTCCCTGCAGAGACGCTTGGAACGCGCTCGTCATCACGCTATCATGCGGCCCGGCTTTCGGCAACATCGACAAATGTGCATAGAACACTGCCAGGTACACAACCAGTGGGATCACGAGTAGAATTGTCAGCCGCCATAAGGCAGAAAGGATGAGACGAAAGCCTGATTGGGCGTCGTCTATTCGATGCCATATTTGGCGCCCGACGAGGAACAGTACTAAGAAGTAGGTGTAGAGGCCTGAGTATTTCACTCTAAAATAAAAAGATACATTTGTTTAAAATAGAGCTACAAATAGATCTGAAAAAAGTAAGTGGCTGTTGGGAATATTTAGATTTGGATATGAGGGGTTGCGCCTAAATAGCCCAACAGCCACTGCAACCTATGAAGATCTATATTAGCTAGTGGACTCAACTAACCCTTTAACTCAAATCTCAATTAATTCCATTATTTAGGAACCTTATCAAATAAATAGAGATATTTCACTTACGAAAAACAGCATCCAAGGCAGATGGCGCTAAGACAAAGCCAAATAACAGAAGCTGGACCAGACTTGCGAGTGCTCTTCAGGGCACATAATAATCCGCACAGACCAAATAGGATTTGTATGCTTTCCAACAACATGAATCTAGACTGAGCTAGGAAACAGTTCTCTGAAAATATCAGTTTATGTTAGGAATTCTCTGTTGATAGATAAAATTATTGTTCAGTCTATAAAATATTATAGACATGATTTATTAAATTGAATTTTAGTATTTATAAAAAAGAAAAAATTAAAGTTGGAAAGCAGCTTGCTACTTAGTAAAACTAAGCAAGCAAAGTTAATTGTTGTCTACTTTTTTATTTGCATTAGTTTTTACTCTTGACTAATGATAACTGAGGCAAAGACTCTGCAGCAAGTCCACTTACCAAATAAAACTAACAATCCAGCCAAAATGGCAGTCCAATGATTATTACTTATCTCCTTCATCAACTGATATGTGATTGATACCAGCAAACTCCCAGCTACTGCTGGTACAAGCCTCAATGCTCTTACAGGCACATTCTCAGAGTACTTTGAGCCTATTTTGTCAAATGTAAAGTTGCCATCATACCCGGCAGCTGTGCCTGCTAAGTATAGGAGCTGTTTGCCTAAGGGAGGGTGGGCATCAAAGAAGAACACTCCTTTTGTATATAGTGAGACATATCGCCCATAGTGTAGTTCATCAAATCTGTGAACAATGTTGCACATTACTCTGATTAGGTTTTAGTGAAGAAAAAAATCTGATTAAGTTCATTACACAAATCAATTAATTAATTGGATGAATGTAACAGTCTTAATTAGTTAATTAGAATCATTAGCATTTTTTATTACTTAATTTTCTTGCTAAAGTATTTATGCTAGTTATTTATACTAATATTATGAAGAGGAAAGATTTGTATTTTTGTGTGTATGTTTATAACAAATAGACTCAAAAACTACTGGACTGATTTCAAACATTCTTTGACCATCAGAAAGTTATATTCACCCTGAGTAAATAGGCTACTTTTCCCTGCGGGAAAATATCTGATTCCCTCGGGAAATCTCATTAAGTAAGCCGCGGGTGAAACTGCGGCATATAAAATGCTAGTACTTTATTTAAAAAATACAGCTCAAACTTACACAATATGCCTTGGTTCATCTAGATTATACAGCCTGGTGCAGAGTGCAAAGACAAGTAGTGTTAAGCATACTAGATCAATTTCTATATGAATAGCCCATCCTAGATTCTGTGGCTCAATGTCTTTTATTTCACTTGATTTAGTTTCAGTCTTCGATAGCTCCGTCTCAGTTTCCACTGGGGCTCCATCTCCCTAAATAATGAAACAAATTATTATATTAATCTCTTTAGAAAAATGCCTTTTAATTTGAAAACTAAAATGTAAACTTTGAATGGCAAAAACCAGAATCACCTATAGAATTTTATATTTAAATAAATACTCAGTAATCAATAGCTTTATTGATAACTTACCACTTCTCTCTCAGTAGCGTCAGTATTCAGTAATGATTTTTCTAAACAACTTTCTTCTGAAAGTTCTCTGACCTCGTTTTGTGTCTTCTTTTCCTTTCGTTTCTTCGTTATTTTCGGCGAATCCATGTTTAGTTACTGTGTTCGTAGATAGTTTATAGTATGTTTTAACATTTCACGACATATTTTAGACCACTATTATTTAAGAATCCCGTAAAAACAGCAAAATAACAACGAATAACTGTTTCTCGGACAACGTATGCCACTTGTTTGATTTTTTGTGCATATTTTGTTTAAAATACTATGTGCAAAAGAGAAGCAAAATATGACGACTTTTTATCGTCTACTTAATCTTTCATATCGACAAGTTACAAAATTGTGCGAAAAATATGCATTTTGACATATCATTCGTGTTCGTTTTATTGAAAATTGCGAAAAAAACACAATAATGTTCCGATAAAACCAATGGCTTTGATGCGCTTTTCGACATTCATTATAGCATCAAACAAAAGATTAGACGAGCCATCATATTCGTGGCTTATATGGCGTTGTCTCTGTTCATCTATTTACAAAATAAAAATCGCAATTTGACAACCTAGACGCGGTGAAGTTACTTTTGTGCTTTCGTGTAAATATTTCATAATTTTGTGAAATATGTAAACTGTAGCATACAATTCACAATGGCATCACAGAATACAGTACCTGAAAGCAGCTCCGGTTCATTACAAATGGTTGCGTGCCCAGTTTGTAACCGGGAATTTAAACGAGAAACTATTGAAGAACATGTAAACAAATGTCTTTTTCTGAACACTCACCCCGAGCAAAGTTCATCAAAAAGGGCTGGACAGCATTTGGAAAACCCTATGCCACAAGAAAAACGGTTGAAGTTAAGCCCTAGCCCAAGTACAACATCTGGTAAATCGCGTAAGGTAAGGTTATTCTTTATCTACAAAATAATGCCGGTACTCGAGTACTACTTACAAAGTTAAAAAGTTTACTGATAAATTATAATCAATATTTCTATATCATGTTCAGGAACCCGAAAGTACAACACTCAAAGCTAAAGGTAAAAATGTTCAACTATCAAAAGATACTTCCTCAAAGGAAGGCAAGGGACCTTTGGCGGAACAGATGAGGCCTCTTGGTTTAAATGACCTTGTTGGCCAGAAGGATGCGTTTGGAACTAGGTCCATGTTGCGCTCAATGCTGGAGCAAAAGAAGATACCAAATATGATCTTATGGGGACCTCCAGGATGTGGCAAGGTACATAATGTTTTTGTGGCATTTATTTGATCTTATTATTATGATTGTATCAGTGTCTTGTATTTATACAACATTTTATTCTATAAGTGTTTAATTAATTTTTATATTTGTAAATAATGTGGCAAACTAACATGCAAACTAATGAACAATCTGCAATTTCTGCTTCCAGACTTCTTTAGCTAATGTAGTGTCCAACATTTGCAAAGAGTGTCCTACCATGAGGTTTGTGAAATTATCAGCCACCATGTCCGGGATCAATGATGTCAAGGAGGTGGTGAAGGTAGCCAAGAATGAGATGCAGTTCAAGAGGCAAACTGTACTCTTTATGGATGAAATACATAGGTATAGGAATGGTTATATTTAGCTCATCTTATCTTGGTAACTTATGTTTACAAATATCCTTAATCAAAATCCCTCAGTTTCAATGCAGTTTTTGCACAAACTAGCACTAGTATGCTGATTAAACATATTTTGTATCAGTGGGAATTATTTCTTTATTTGAAAGGATAAAGCAGAAATATTTCTTCCTAACTTTCAGATTCAACAAACTCCAACAGGACACCTTCCTGCCACACGTTGAGAATGGCACCATCATACTTATAGGTGCTACAACTGAGAACCCCTCCTTCAGCCTCAACAATGCCCTGCTCAGTCGGTGCAGGGTGGTAGTTATGGAGAAGTTGTCTGTTGAAGATGTCATGATCATCCTTAAGAGAGCTCTGAAGAAGTTAAAAGCTTGTGTTGTGGAATCAGGGAAAATGGATAACAGTAATAATGATGAGATTCCTAGGTGGGCAAGATATACCAGTTATTTTCTATCATAAGAAAACAATATTTGATGGAATGATCTGATTTTAAAATTATGATGCAGTTTTCAGTAAGTTGATTAATGAATGCATTATGATCTGTCTGCCCTTATCTTGAGCATGCTGATTGCTGGCGTGAGAGCGGCAAAGTGCGACTTACACCGCGCGTCATCTCGCGGCACACCTTTAGTCTGCAAGCTCCTTACTTTCCAGCAGTCTAGTTCCCATTGATTAATAAATGCAGTCTTTGATTGATGACTGTTTATAGATGCTTGATAGAGCTGGCTTCCCTCCGCTGGCTGGCAGAAGTTTGTGACGGAGACGCGCGCGTGGCGCTGGGCGCCTTAGAACTCGCGGTCAGCGCGCGAGATACTGGACAGGAGCTGCATAGCGCGGGGCCTGCAGTGCTCACACTTGAGGACATACAGGATGGAATCAAGGTGATGTGTCTATAGATGATTGATAGAGCTGGCTGGATCAGCGAGGACATAATCTGTGGAAAACGTCAGAGTAGCTAGTTCGTAAAAGATATTCTTTTCCAGCGTTCGCACATGCTGTACGACCGCAAAGGTGAAGAGCACTACAACACGGTCTCTGCGATACACAAGTCCATCCGCGCAGGCGACGACAATGCGGCGTTGTATTGGACCACGCGCGCGATGCAGGGCGGGGAGGATCCCATATACATCGCGAGAAGACTTGTCAGGGCTGCTTGTGAAGATATTGGTGAGTGGTATATATTGGACAACAATAACAGCTAACGGCAGATGGCAACCAGATGGAGTTAGATATGGCATGTGTAAAACTTCTTTATCAAATAGTTGTAGTAGTATTGGTAAACAACATCTATGTCCCGCCTTAATACTTCCAATTCCAAAACATAAAATGCTTTAGCTTACATTGCATTGGCTCAACTTTTGGGGTGGTGCTGTCGACGCAACGGCTACGGCGTCAAGCTTAACTATCAAATTACCCGGTAATAGGTTCGCTTCTTAGCTTGCATCCCGCTTTCCAAAAGCTCAGCATCATGGGGAGCCATCTATATATTGAAGTTTGGAGTTCTGTATTCCCTCCGATCCTAGGATACTCTCTTAGAGCCTAGATAGATTCAAAAGCAATGTGTAGGTAGATCGTACATAAACCAAAGAGATTTTCCAGGTGTCGCGGACCCGAACGCGCTGGTAGAGGCTGTGGCCTGCCTGCAGGGCTGCCAGCAGATCGGTATGCCTGAGTGCGATGTGTTACTCGCCCAATGCGCGGTGCGGCTCGCGCGCGCCGACAAGAGCACGGAGGTGTACCGCGCCATGAACCGCTGCAAGAAACACCTGGCGGAGAACAAAGGCCCGCTGCCGCCCGTGCCGCTGCATTTGCGAAATGCTCCTACGAAACTTATGAAGCAGTTGGGTATGTTTAGAGTAGTTGAGTTGTAGATTTTTAAGACCAAGAAGTTCATTTTACGATTTGTTATCTTTGCTTCGATTTCAATACTTTACATCTGTTATAAAAAAGGAATAAACATTTGCCAAAATCCTCTTTGCCTGAATGTTTATGACAAATGGCGATTTTGTGTGTTGTAAACTGTGTTTTGTACTCCAACTAAAGAAACTGAGGTTTTGTACTTTTGTTTGCAGGATATGGGCGTGGTTACAACATGTTAAACAAAGATGAATCAGGATTGCAATATATGCCTGAAGGTTTGGAAAATGTGGATTTCTTCAATGAAAATGGATTCGGCTAAATTATTTAGCAGTTTTCAAGATTTGTGATACATTTGTAAATAAAAATCGTTGCTTTCTAATGTCAATGTTTTATTTTATTTACTTGAATAATCTCATTTCACAAATATTGTTTGACATGGTAAAAATTTACTATTTACAGATGCACACATAATTGTAATATTACAAATTTACCTAACATTGTACCTTTCGTAACACTGACGGCCGTATCAGCCAAGTTTTCAATACTATGTTTATATAAAAATAAAATAACGTATGTATTTCTTACTTTACAACATTTACTGCACATTGTGCACAAAATACATAAGAATCATTTACATCGTATTTTGGGACTCGGATTATTGCGTCTCAAATGTATAAAAGGGCACTGGACTATTGCTTTGATGAACAAATGTTCGTTAAGTAGAACGGTGCAACTAGCCGAAATTAACCTAGAACCGCATCCGTGGCGAATGCTCGCTATGCATGCACCAATGCACATTTTTTACTACAATAAGCACGATTTTCACTTTTTGTTTCACAGCATCTTGTCATTTCAATAATACAAAGTTTGCAATCTGTCGTTTTCGCAATAACTCTCACCCTAGCGTATTTAATACTAAACAGCAGAAATCGTATTTCGTGCAAACGATGGCTTCAGCGACGCAAAGGGCGAGATCGTGAGACTTGGCAGATCGCGAATCTGTACACGAAAAACCTTAACACTAAACCTGTAATAAACTACAACTTAACCTAATTAGACTATAAGCAAGTGTTACGCGAACTAAGTTATCTATTCATAATAAATTAGAATCAGACTTCTAATTTGGATCCTAACCGGGAGGAACAATATTTCGAATCGTCGGGTCCAAATAATTTAGCATACAATCACTCAATTTCAAAAGTCACGTCCTTAAATCCATAGCGTGTAAATTAAAATATACATACATTGGAACGTTTGTAGATTTAAAAGTAGTAGTGTATAAACGTATAGCTTCTGCTATGTAGTTGCTCGTGTGGTGTAGACAGCAGACGGCAGGCAGCAGCGTCTAGAAGATGTAGTCGGGCCCGGCCATGTCGATCGCCCAGCGGAACTTGTCGCGCTGAGTCTTGTTGTAGATCTTCTCTATCGGCACGTTGTGCTTCTTGCACCTGAAAAAATACAGTTATTCGTGAATAAAAATTATATAAATAAAAGTGACTATGTAAGGTCTTATAAAATTGGAACATTTTAGAATAGAATAGAAAACTTTTATTCATGAAACAATACAAAACTCAACATACATTAAGTAGACTTATGTTACATACATGAAAACATAACATTCTTTTTTATTGTATGCTCTGATCTGTATTGCACAAGAAATGGAGCTGACTCAGCATTTGTTACAAGTTATATCCATAACCAGTAACACTGATATTCTGTCAGCACCGTAATACAGAATATAATATAATACAATATTTTGAAGGACTTACCAAGCAACTGAGATCCGTGGGTCCAAATAGTTGAGCTTGGAGGTGCCGAGCGCGATGGTCTTGTTCTCGTCGCGGTCGGTCTCCTGCAGCTCAAGCTTCTTGAGCTGCTCCCGCAGCCGGTCCAGCGCCTTGGACTTCTGGTCGGCCTTCACCTTCTCCTTGACGGAGCCGCGCTTGGCCGCCTTGCGCGCGTCCGCCAGCTCAGCCTCCGCCTCGTCCACCTGATCCCGCTTGGCTTGAATCTTTTCTTTCAGAGCTTCCATAGATTTCGAGTGGCCTTTGGGCACCGCCCGCTGATGGTTGCAGAGCACGGCGACGGCTCGGTTCGCGCGGTTGTACGCGAGGATCTTTTCCGGGATGGACCCGTCTCCGTCCGTGAGCTCGTCCAGCTGTCTCTGCAGCGTGATAGACGCGTTGTACGTACGGAACACCTTGGCCGTGAGGCCCGGCATCAGGTCTTTGAGATGCTCGTTGAGGGTCTGCGTGTTCAGTCTGTCGAAGAGATCGTCGTTGTCCTTTTTGTTCTCCATGAAGAGTTCGAGATTCTTGAAGACGCGCTTCTCGACCGGCACCTCGTTGTAGTACCGGATGGAGTCTTTCCCGAGGAAGTCGAACACGACCACGTACTCCTTGCCGTCCTTCTGCTTGTGCAGCGCGATGTGCTCGACCCGCAGCGAGCAGCAGCCCACGGTGTCGGCCTGGTCGTCGTCCTTCTCGTTGCCAGCACGCAGCGCGAGCCGGTCGATGAAGTAGAGCGCGACGGCGCGCTGGCGCACGCGCATCTCCTTGGCCTTCCAGTCGTTGCGGTACGTGTTTCTGATCTTGTCGATGCACTTGTGTAGTTTCCTGGCCGTTTCGTACTTCTGCCAGTCCTTCTCTCCCTTGAGCTTGGAGCTGGGGTTCAGCATGACGTATTTGGACTGTCCCTGCACGTTTTCTGTCCAGGAGGCGAGCCAGGTGACGGTGTTGTCGTGCCGGACCTCCTTCCACTTGTGGCCGGGCGGGGCCTTGGGGATCTTGCTGTCCTTGGAGCAGTTGATGAGCACGTCTTCGGGCATGACGCGCCTCTTCAGCATGCCCATCTTGGGATGTTCGCCTCTGCCTCTGAACAGACCGGGAGGTTCAATTCTGAAGTTTCCTATTTTCTCTTTGTGACCGTCGATGGTGCAGAAGCCGTATTCTTTCGTGATCTCCTCGTTCTTGGCTTTGAGCTCCGCTTTCTCCTCTTTGGAACGATTCCTATTCTTCTCTGAGACGCTGGCGAAGTATGCGGCCATCTCCTTGAAGTCGCACTTGGAGAGATCCTTGATGAGTTTGGTCTCTTCGTGGGTCATGACCTTGCGCCAGTCCGCCAAGAAGTTGTTGTTGAAGACTGGCTTTGTCGTGTAGTCGTGCTCCAACATGCGCGCGTAGAACCCTGCCACCTGGAATAACAGTACAATATTAGATTCTACTTATCATAGTTTGAGTATGTTGAGTATATTCATTCACATTGTTATGTGGATAACTAACATAATATTTTGTTCCAATAACACAACTAGAAAATCTTGATTAATATCTAAACTCTAATAATAAAAACTACACTGATTATACGAATTCTTTCATCTTTAGAAAGATATATTTTATTTTCATAGAATCAAAAGCCACTTTTAACTGTATGTTATCCTCGCAGGTGAAATGGTTAACCGCGGGGGACTCGCCTTTTACTAAATATAGATAGTGACAGATATTTCAGGGTATGAAAATCACGCTCATCATCCTCAAATTACAAACAACTTTAGCCATCAGACTTGTTGAAGTATGAAGATATATTTACAACTTCTTTATTCAGTCAGCTGATTGGAAAATTGTGAATTAAATTGTATTTTTTTAATTATCTTATCACTTTGTTATTTTAGATAAACTAACAAAATGATAAGATAATTAAAAAAGAAAAAACAATTTCATTCACAATTTCCAATCAGCTGACTGAATAAAAAGTTGTAAATACCTATTGGTCACCCTATTTAATTGCTTGAAAATGACGACTATCACAGTTTGTTTAAAAAAATGAATGCTTTACCTCTTCCGCGTCCTGTGAGAGCCGCACCACCTTGCCGTCATATCGGAACTTGACGTTCTCAGGTATCGGCTCGTAGGGCGGCGCGAACACCGGCCCTTTGTGCTCCAGGAACTTCCACTTGGTACCATCATCTTCTTTCTTCTCTTCCCACCTATAACAAACACGGCCACATTTCAACACATTTCTAAATAAAACAAGTATAATAAAGTAATTTATAATGTAAATTTATTTTCTTCACACACTTTCGTCGAGGAAATCTTCTATGTCTAACAATGAGAAGGCTTCGCGATCCATTTCTGAAGAGAGCAGCACTAAAATCGATGAGTCTCACGCCTATACTGATAAACATGACTGTCTGACATAACATAACCTCAAATTCAGTCAATGACACTGACACGCGAGACGCTTGTAGCGCCATCTAGCGTAAGTAAGTCAAAACTTGTAATGTAGGTTGCCAACAACATTTCGAGGTCAATATTTACCATTTCCATACTTCTTGTTCTTCCTCCTGTTTCTTCTTTCTCTTGGTAGGGCTGACGCCACTTGTGACAGGTTCAGACTTTACAGATTTGACTGCAGGTTTTTTCTCTGGTTTGGGTTTAGCCTTTTCAACTTTAACCTTCTTCTTCTTTTTCTTAGGCTGTTCTTCCTCTTCTTCTTCATCTTCAAAGTCGGATTCTTCCTTTTTGATTTTTTTCTTTGATTTCTTTCGTTTGAGGAGCGGCACATCTTCTTCACTCTCGCTTGGTTGGCTCCGACTCTTGCGCTTGCGGGCGAGCTGTACAACATCAATTCTAGATTAGTTACACTCAATAAATGCAACTTTGTACTTGGGAAGTTAAATAGAGTTTAAAATAAGTCCTTGTCCAATATTGCAACTTTTAAAACTGATTTCGGTAACTCGAGCACTTGTTGAGGAAAGAGATTATGTTTCGAGTCGACGTACGACCTAATGATACCATGATGATACCTAGTGCCAGACTAGCAAAACCATCCATTAGCACAGATACTGATGTGTAGTGGTAAAACTTCTTGAAAGTAATACCAGGTCAGAGGAAGTAAGTAAGTAAGTAAAAAAAGCCTTTATTGCCAAAAATACACAATTTATAGGATTTTTTTTAAAACTAAATACAAATTATCTCGCCAAAAAGTAAAAAATAAAACAGTGTTTGGCGTATTTGGCAATGGGTACTAATCTCAGCATAATGCCTAGCGCTGATTTTCAGACTAGCCCCTTAGTGCTTATAAAAATATGTGCTAGTTGTTATTTGCGTGCTTTATTAATAGATTGATATTGCATATTATTATAGTGGTGTTTGTATACTAATAAATGTATATATAATTATATACCTACATAAATTTATCCTACAAAAAAAATACCTATAGTTGTAAAGAAATAAATAAAAAATACTATTATTAATTTATTACTCTTAATAAAAAAAAAGCTATACTATAAATATTAGAAGTGGTGTGTGCGTATTTGTAAGTGTGCGTGTGTATGTCTGTTTGTGTGAAGAGATTACCAATGGCGCATCTTCCTCGCTGCCCTCATCATCATCATCGTCATCGGGCAGGTCTGCGAGCGGCTCGTCCTTGAACTGTGACAGCGAGTAGTCGCATGACGACGCGGTGGTGTTGATACCGGTGTAACCTTCGTCGCTGTCTTCCTCCTTTTTCACCTCTAGGGGCTCATCCACCTGTATATCATACATGATTAATTAATAAATCACGCTGTATATATTTCTTGCGGGTAGCCAGAGCGTTTAAGGCATGAATTAAAGCCAATTGTATCATATTTTTCAAATTAAATGTGTATACAGAAATGTTGACTTCTATCCATTTTTGATTAACTTGCACTAAAATAAAATATGTCAAATACATTATTTGGTTGAAATTTAGATAACATTGTTTCCAAGGCACATAATAAGAAGTGTAGATGACCTAGGGCCAGGGATCTGCAGTTAAGGCGCATAGTTACGTCGCGATAACGGAAGTAGATAAAAGTGATAACCTTTGTTGTTACAATATTAACAAAAACCACGATTTTTAAATAAGGTAAGGTTAGTTTTACTTCACTAAGAAAGTAAATGTAAATAGCTTTCTTTATAGTATTAATATACCCAAAGGTTCTAGATAGAAATTACTGTTTTAGCAGTTAGACTCCCTATATTGTATTTTTTTTTTAACTTGCCTGCATAGGTTCATCTTTGATAGCTGGGTCGGCTAAAGGATCAGTCTCCACTTTGATTTTGCTCTCATTTTCTTCTTTTTCCTTGTTCTTGCTTGAACTGCTACTGCTAAACATAATTATTAAGTAGTTTTAATACAGTCAATAAATCATTTTATAACATAGCTGAGTATTTCCAAACTGTATTTAAAAAAAAAGCTAAATAATTTACTTTTAATTGCACTTTTAAATTAAATTTAACAAGTTCTATCTTTAATCTTAAAAACTACAACACAGTAATTTTAAATGTTGAATACTATCTTTATGATGACTATGATTACTTACTTTTTATTAATACAATTTTGTGTCTTTAAGCATTTTAAAAGAATTGTAGAGCTACTTAGAATCCTTAGGGTTTTAATTGTGATGATTTTTAAATAGTTACTAAGGTGAGAAATTGCAGTGAAGTGGTTGACCTCTATAAAATCATTAATATTATTAATGAAAAACAGGTTTACTTGCGAATGTAACAGACCTCATTGTCAATAGTTAATTTAACTTCTTGATGAATTCTAAACATTATTACGAAAACTCTCAAGTAATCTTGAAATTTTATATAACAAAAATTTTGTTGTGCTTAAAACTTGTAGAAAATGTTGATATGACTGTCAATTTGACTGATAAAAAGGAGGTTTGTTAAAAAGTAGAATTTACAATTTATTGGTAAACCAAACCAAACATTTGGGATACTACAAATACAGAAAAATTCTTGTGATTCTTGGAAAAATAACTAAATGTCAGACGTATAGCAAAAAATAAATTGGGAAGTACTTAGGTACCTGTGCTTGTCCTTTGAGCTAGAGTGTTTATCCTTATCACTACGGTGTTTATCTTTCTCCTTGTCACTCCTGTGGCGATCCTTGTCTCTATCTTTCCTATCTTTATCCTTGGATGATGATGATGAGCTCTTATGGTCCTTGTCCCGATGCCTGTCCTTTTCTTTGTCCTTATCTTTAGAAGATGATGATTTCCTCTCATCTCCGCTGCTTTTGTGCTTGTCTTTATCACGGTCACTTTTTTCTTTGTCCTTGTCACTCCTCTCCTTATCCCTATGCTTGTCTTTGTCACTGCGGTGTTTATCCTTCTCACGTTCCCGATCTCTGTCCTTGCGATCTTTGTCTTTGTCACTGTCCTTGCGCTCGCTGCGTTCCTTATCCTTGTCACTGCGTTCTTTGTCTTTGCTGGATGACTTGTGTGAGCTGCTGTGGCTTTTGCTGCTTGAATGCTTGTCTTTGTCCCTAGAATCAGTGACATATACTGTTAGCTGTATGTATAGGTTGGTATACATATACATGTGTGTACTTGAGGAAGGTTCTGGAAAACTAACCTGCTAGAGCTGCTGCTGTGCTTGGAGCTCTTGTGGTCGCGGTCTTTGTCGCGATGCTTGTCTTTGCTGGAGGACTTGTGGCTGGACTTGTGCTTGTCAGAGCTGCTGATGTACCCGTTGTGGACACCGTTCACGTGTTCATTTTTACTGCCGTTTACCTTTCCCTGCGAAAAAGTAATGAAATGACATTACTGTAAAAAATACTTTAACGAAATGCAGTATTTTTCCAGTAACCTAGATCTTAACTAACGTTTTTTATAAATTAGAGTACAATTTGATTCTCATTATAATACAGACCGACGCTTCGCCTTCGCCCGTTCTCGATAATGTAGGAGACGCCATATTGGGACTTAGAAAAATTTCGCGTCGTGGAAAGTTTACTGTATCACCAGTGCACAGGACAAACCAAGCATCTTCCAGACCTTTGTGTAGTACAAAATGATAGGTTTTATGAATGCAAATCCAGCTGCATACTTACCGAATCACAATTATTATCAGCAACTGGGTTTTCGACACTCATTTTGCCTACGTATTACCACCGTTTGTTCGAGATTACATGAGGCCGGCCGAACGAGCAAAATTTCTAAGTGCCAAGAAGCGACGAATGCGCATGCGTCGTTCCAAACTCGGAACGCGACAACTTCAGGTGATACGGTTCAACGATCGCATTCGTAGCTAGCTTCACAATGTGCTGCCAACTTTTAACAAATTCTACCCAGTTGGTAAAAAATACGTTTTTTCACAGTCAAAAATTTGATAATGCCAAAGACGCAAAAAACATCTGTACTTTATCCGAATGATGGTAAACTGGCGCCATAACCATACTATCGTTCTAAAGACATGCTTACTGGTAGAATTTATTTCTTTTCAAGCTCTTCTCATGCAGGGGTTATATTCTTACTGAAATTCTTCTTAATTTTTTTTCCATGCTGGACTGGGAGCGAGAGTAAAACATACAATGTGCCAGCTGCATTTCCTCCCGGTCATGCTGTAATAACCAGCTAAGGGATCCGAGGGTTATGATTATGATTTGATCATAAGGGGTTGGTCTATCCAGCCCAACAGCCACTGCGATCTGAAGATATCTATTATAGCTAATCCTTGCTATCTAAAGGACCTCATCCAGATGGGTTTTCCTGAAGAAATCCACTATCTGTTTGAGGCCCAACAACTTTGTCATTATGCAGGTGATAGCTGCCTGTTGCTTTGTTTCTAGTGCGCGGAAGAGCGTTACACTTACAAGGAAAGATCCGCAGGCTAGAATTGCTCTGAAGATCCTCACTACAATCGGAAGGATGACCTCTTTACCCTACTGTAATAGCGCTGGGAAGATGTCATCCACCCCTCCGGTTTTGTAGGGCTGGAAGCTGTCCATAGCTCATGCTACCCTTTGGGGTCTGATAACAGAGGAAGGTCTTCTCCAGTTCTTGGTGGATGGTCTCTTCCATCTTTGGTCATCTGAGCATGGATACGATCCGGGGAAGTGTAGCTTCGCCAGAAGTTTGAGCTTTTTCTCTGGAGACAACCAGAAAAAACCGTAAAAGTCCCCTCTAGTTCTCTTAGGAGACCTAGTTGGGACGGAGGCGATTTGGATAGGATTTTGTGAATCTTGGCTATGGGAGGAGTACTGTTAATCGTCTAACAAAACCTCCTTCAGGATCGTCTTTTCGCCCTACGATCCGAGGGTTTCTGTATATTGTGCTGACAACCTGTCACTACAGCAATATAAAGCTCTACCAGGAATTAAAAATCCCCGTCATAGAGAAAAATAGAGACAGAATAAGAGAGTGACTTATGCACTTCCTTTATGAAAATGCAATTTTATAAGAAATCTTTAATTAATGAGTGTGAGAAAACATTTTCCTTATTATATAAAAAAAAAACATTATTTTATAGGCGTTTTTCATAATATCAGTTCCTTTCATGGCAGTGTTTTATCAGAAAATTCATGAAGAAAAGAGGTATCATTCATAGAATAAATACCACATAAAAGAAATGCTCTTTTGAAAAACACCTATACAACAGCACTTTTATAAGAATAAGTTAAGTTTGAGAAAACTATCTAAAACTCGGAGTTCTTTTAATTCAGTATTCTCCTTGCAATTTACTTGACATGGTCTATCTAACTAAAGTATAATTACTAGCATTCTATTTGAAGATCTCACATAACATTATGCTGAAAAAAAACAGTTAAAAGTAGACATTGAACTACATTCTGTATTATTTACTTGTAGATTGCTCTTCTGTTTTGATTTCAACATTGGTCTTGAAGACTGGTTTCCCATTTGCATCCAAAGTGCCTTTGAGCTTCTTGAAAGCAAAGGCCATGTAAATTGCTGGAACAAGAGAAAAAACAGATTAATTAATGAGAAAAGAAAACACATAGGTAAAAATTATGTAATCACAGATAAAGTTTTAATACTTACTTGCAACCTCCCATTCACTCTTGCTCATGGTGCCTATCTTGTCTCTTTCGTTTTTGGTATCCTTTTTTTCCAAGAATGCCTTAGCATGTTCATAATCAGACTCCTCTCCAATAAGTTCCTTCCCCGGAGGAGCAGGATAAGTCTCAAAACACATTATCCTGTTCAGCAACTGTTTATAATTTTCTCTGTGGTCATTGAAAAAATCTGCGAATCTTGCTTTGTACACCAGCTCCAAACCAAACTCTGCAGCAAGTTTAACTAATAGCTCAAAATTAACTAGAAATTCTGGACAGTCTACTACACCTTCTAAATGGAAGTCATATTTAGCGCCAAACAGGGGGTATCCCTCCTCAGGGTTAAATAGTAGCTTAATGTTGTAAATTCTGTTTCCAAATGAATTATCTGTTGATTTCTTTGCTCGAGACACAATTTCATAAGCATCAGGTATTGTTCCAAAGAAGTACCCATCTGGCCTTATGCATTCTGAGATATTTTTCAGCATTCTTCTTGCTTGGGTTAAGCTTTCAAAACTATAATGGAATCCAAATTGGCAGCTTACAATGTCAAAGTTTATGGACGGATCTTTGTATTTATCTCTAAGAGTTTCTTTAGTGCAATCAGCTGCAATAAATTCAGCTGAATACAAGCGGCCACAGCGCTTGCGGAGGTCTTCATAACGAGCCTCGCACTGCTGCACCGACACGGCCGCGATGTCTGCGAAAATAACTTTCTCTACTCTAGCCTTCTGCCATTTACTCAAGTCTCCTCCTTTACCACAGCAAATATCAAGTACTTTGATTGCTCTTCCATAATCCTTCTCTCTCACCTTGTCTGTATATTCTTGAATTAATACACTTTTAACCCAATTATTAAAATTTCTCATGTAAAATATGGGTGAATTGAACCTCTCCTTGAGTCCCTTTTCCTCAAGGTGGTTATAATGAGCAGCTACCACCGAAGCATGTTCTTCAACATTCGGTTGTTTTTCAGGAAGCTCTTTGGGGTTTTCTTCATTGTTTGAGCGTCGTTTCAAATCCTTACCGTCAGGTGAGGCTTGATTTTCAACAGATTTTTCACCGTTACTTGAACATTCCAGTTGTTCGCCAGTATCACTCATATTGAAATAGCTCACTGATTTATTATCACTATAATAACTGTGTTATATCAGCGTTCTAATGTTTCTAGGCTACTTATTGTGTCCTCTTTAGCTAAATTAGAATAAAAATTCAAGATTTTCGTTTCGTCAAGCTGACAACGCGCTCAAGCCACACATGACATTTTATTATTTACACAATGAGGGATAGGCACGTTTACATTAGATGATTACTACATCAATAACATAACCTTATATTTTCAATATTTTGCTGTATGCTCTAGCGTTGGTGTATGCTATTATAAATAAGGACAGCGCTAAGATAGTGTTCGAAAAACGAACATTTTGACAATGTCATCGTGACGTTTTGTAGTATTGCCAAGTAGCATTTTTGAATTTCTACTAATAGCGCATAGTAGACTGGCACAGAACCGGACCCATTGGAGAAGATTGACATACATACAGTCACGATCCTCAGCATTGAGGTAACGACCAGAAAGAGAGATTGAGAGTATAGAACCTTTTAATTTTCAAACTTGTTTGTTACTTTTTTTTATAGGAGATTTCTTCTTAACTTTGATGGTTGACCGTTCACCCCATGGTTTTCAAATATTTTCTTTTCATATTTTATCTTTCATATTTTTATGCAGATATGCAGCATTTATGCAGACCATGGCGCACCTGTTGAACTGCCCTGCATGTCCCGACAGTTGCACTATGGATGGAGGACCTCTACAGCCAACGCCGTCAGAGTGGCGGAGTTCTGGTCCTCAAAAATTTAAATTGAGTTTGCCTCGAATCGAAAAGAAGATGTAGATATATTTTTATGTAAATGCACCGGGGTTGGGTATACCCAATGAATAAGGAAAAAGGTAACCTACCTATCCCCTATCCACAGGAAAGATGATTGTCGGGGAGAAAATGATTTTGAGCTTTCGCGGCTAGAAAATTCTTTAAGGGATAAATATTAATGCTGGCCGGAATGCGACAGCCGTGTTAGTCAGCCTTTTGTTAAATATTCGAGTAATATTATTATATGGCGTTCACAACAATTTTGTTGAGCTTTCATGGCCAGTTTCAAAACATTAAACGAGATTGAAAACTCCTTGTTGAAAATTTAATAATTCTTCAAACATTAAATTCAAATAAAAAAAAAAACTCATTGCCGACAGAGACATACGGGATGCTGACGAAGATCTTTGTATTAGTTTAGGTATTACACATACATACATACATAACGTCACGCCTCTTTCCCGGAGGGGTAGGCAGAGATCACATCCTTCCATTTGCTACGATCCTTGCAAACTTCTTTCGCTTCATCTACATTCATCAATCTTTTCATGCACGCTCGTCGGTTTAGGGTACTCCTGACCTGACCTTTACCTAGAACGTCCCCGATTTGATCGCGGTACGTTCGCCGAGGTCTTCCCCTTCCAACATTCCCATTCCGTTTAGGTATTTGTGTAGTTTTTTGCTACGACCCTAGTAGGTACTGTTGTATATTCTGTGCTACGACCGCCTACGGCGTAGACGCAGCGTAGGCAAAAAGTTCGAGGGAGCGGAGCATTGCGCATTATATAGGTACGTATTTTTTTCAGATTGTTCTGAATTACAGATTAAATGAAATATATATAGATATTGATTATGATAGCTTACGTAAGTGAGTTACGGTGCTGATGCTGACTGCTCGCTTTGAGATTAGGAGTGCTATATCGAGATCATTTGCTTTGAAAATCCCAGGGAAAACACTATTTTACACACTCACAATTGTTTCAAGGAAATCCTTGAAACGATTGTGTTTGTATCACATAGTTTGTATCTGATAAACACGAAAACAATTGTGAGTGTGTAAAATAGTGTTTTCCCTGGGATTTTCAAACAAATTTTGTACAAATGTACCTACACTGTTAAAAATTGTCTCCCTTAAATATTAGAGACATGTTCTGATAATGGTACTTACCTTCGGGAAAAATAATAAAATATTTGAATACCTCTACGATATTTTTAAATATCATGAGAATATTTTACCTATTATCATGTTTCGCTGTCGTAAAATACAGAGTTGAAGGAAAACAATGGAAATGTAGATGCACGCAATTCATTGCATGAAAACAATAAATGTGGGTATTGTGTATATGTAGGGATAAATCAACTACGCGTCAAAGTGTGCTCCGTAAAGACTTTATAGCGAGGGCAGACAGTGCCCCCCCGAGTAAACGTCTGGCTGTGTCTGACCGTAGCGATTGGCCGGTAGCGAGCCGCAAGCCGCGGGCGCAGGTCGCACCGTGGAGGCACAGTGAGCGAGACAGGTCTGGTGGAACCGCCGACCGCCGCGTGCGCAGGGGCGGCGGAGGGGCTCCGGTGCCGTTACGTGGTGCGCGCGACGCGGCCGTGCCACGACGCGGACGTGCTTCACTCAGTTCGTGCGCGAAAGTCGTTACCTGCGTCACACTATCGCATTTCCTACACATGCGAACACTGCTCTTCGAGTCCGAAGTTAAACCAATACAGTTTACGAATCGAAGAGGATCAGTGTTTGGATTATTCGCGGGATCGGAGTGCTCGCTATGCAGTACAACCTTGTGCGCCGACGAGAAAGTGCGTGACGTCAGTAGGACCGGCCCGCGATCATATGTTGGACGCGGATGCAGTGGTGGAATGTGGCGTGTTGTTGTGGTGACGTGAGTTGTGTAGTGCCCTGGATTACCTGGACCTCTGCCGCAGAGCTGCCGTGCCGCGGGAACCATGCGTAGAAAAAGATGAGCCAGGATGCTGAGAGCTTGGTAATATCACTTTTATATTTCCACTAACATGACTATAAACACCGTAACCTATAAGAACGAAATATTAATGTACACAATCACGAAAACTGGAATAATCAGCCTCATCGTCGCGACAGCTTCTACTAAACTAACATAACATCGAATCAAGATGATTTCAGTATTGGCTATTTATAATGATGATATAGAACGTAACAGCGTTGATGCTCAAGGCTATTAGCAAAGATTTTGCTAGGAAGCTATGCCCATTTAGCATTCTCTTGCAAATACCTTGACATTTGTTTTATTCTTTATTTTAAAATGTTCTGTGAAGAGTGCTGCATCAGGATTTATGTACGTCCAATAAGAAGGTGTATCTTCTATTATTTTTATGTTCCTTTTAACCATGACCCTAAATCAAAATGGATCGTCATTGGTAAATGTTATCATCAGCTTATACCAAAATTATGTCGATGATTCTGAACGTGGGAGTTATTAGTCGCCCACGAAGGTATTGCGAATAAATATTGAGGTTATTGACTGACGACTCCTATAAACCGACCAACAAATGGTCATCTGTATTCTAGAATAATACCAGTCAAGGCGAACAGTAAAACAGATTTGAGGAAAATTGCAACTTAAATTGTAGGTACCTATTGTAGTGTTTGGTTTGTAAATATCAAAATGTTTCCTAATTAATTTTAACCATATTCTACCACATATCAGTATTCTTCCTGACTGGGAGGAAGAGAGCTAGCTGCATTTCCTCTCGGGCATGCTGTAAAAACCAGTTAAGGGATGCGAGGGTTTCTGTATATTGCAATTTAGGCGATAGGCCGACAACCTGTCACTACAGCAATATATATCTACAAATCTAACTTAGAAAACCCTCAAAACGTTGTCAGACGTGACGGAACGACCTTTGTTTAGGACGTTTACGCTCTGCCTACCCCATTAGGGAAAAGGCGTGATTATATGTATGTATCCGTATAAATCAAACGAACGTAATAAGTAGTAAGTCAAGTGAAGTTATGCCACCGTGCGAGCATACTGCACGTAATATTGCAGTCGGTTGCAACAGCAGCAGCTGTTGTTCTGTGCGACCCAGCGAGCAACAGTGGCCAATGCAGACATGTTGAAAGCCTCCGTGGGACTCTTGCCTCACGTACCACCATCGCTCCAGTTTCTGAGCCATTGTTTCTGCCTAGAAACACTTGATTTCTTACGAATCTGTCCCATAACGTTCTTATTCGTTTGTTCGTGCTTGTATTGCCCATTGTTACCATACGTGAATGAAACTGGTACTGATTAATACCAGTAATTTTATTTATTTCATCGCCCATTAGTTTCTATTTTGCTGAATATCGAATAGCAGGCTGTTCAAAAGAAAACGTGATTACCTATGAAAATTTGAAAAATGTCAGCGTATAAGGAATGTCGGTCGATCGGTAGTTCGTTATGTATGAATTATTTCTATCACGTTACCTAATATCATTATGTAGTCAGCTAATTTGAATACTTTGAATAGTACTTATCAAAAGAATGATTCGCGGATATGAAATGCAAAAAAGTATAATTTGTCAGCAGTCGCATTTTTCTTTAGAAAGTGCGAGTGAAACGGGCCCTCAGTTAAACTTTCACGGCGTCTATAGAGGCATATAATACTAGTTGAATTACCTAATATTCGGATCTGTACGTAACATGCTGAATAGCCGAAATATTTCGAATGCTTTTACCAGATTTTCAAAGGGTCAAAGGCATTATAACTGCTTTCTAGATAGTAATCATCACACCACTGTCGTACCATAGAATTAATACAATTTTCAATATGAGTTTGTTGATTCTCTCAAAAGCTTGTAGAGGTAGGTAATTTGTAAATATTTCTAAACATAGCAAAATATCAAACTTATAGCGTAACTGTATAACGAGATCTAACGTTATATTTTACGCATTACGTGAGCAACGGGCACCTAATATCTCGATATTATTTTATACATTTTTCCAGGCAAGTATTTCTCATCACTATTGTACCTAGTACTCACTCTTATTTGGTTTTACCCATGTGTTTTTGGGGCTTTGCTCTGTTAGTCTAGACTAGAAGCCATTGTTTTCTGTGATTTAGTTAGTATTTGTAGAATACGAGACGAAAAATCAAACATATACGTTATTTAGGTACATTCGCATGCGTCTTTGTCTTTACTATATCCCAGGTGAAATCTGAGAGAGACCATCAATATTCCAAACTTCATTTAATAAAATCTGATTTCGGTACAGTATGAGACAGCAAACTGAGTTTATTTGGTACCTATAAATTATTTTAAGGTATAAAGGTTCAATTTCCGTTTAGTTGGCGAAAAACTCTGTTTTGTTTGAATTTTGCTCAATCTGCGTAAAATGTACGTTCAACTGAAATACGAACCTCAAACACAAAACGAGGTTGTAAAATGAGCGAACGGAAAGAAAGGAGCAAGGCTGACAAGCATTTTATTAGTAACTGAATAGAGCTAATTAAAGTTGTAAAAATAGGTATAATTCTTACCTGCTCAAATTACGCTCAGTGTATAAAAAACAACTACATTAAATTAAGTAAAAATCATTTACACGCAATATTTATTATACGAATACATAGTTCGGCGAAATTGATGAGTTTTTCTATAAAGTTAATACTGTGAATTGAATGGGTTTTATTACCTTTAACGTCCACTATACTAGGTAGTTTAAAAAACTACAATAGAGCTTAAATTTGTTAAGAGTTCCAAATTTGGTTTCCACTAATTCAGATAAACGGTAAAAACAGACTAAACCTTGTACTAATAAAGATAACGTTTTTTATGGGGCGCGTTGATGTCTTTTGTATGACGCATCCGGACGCGCCTAGCCAAGATAATATTTAAACATGGAACAATACCAAGTGTAAGGGACAGCGTCCCGCAAACTGATAGGGGTTGCTCAGTCAACGACACTGAACAACTTCCATCAGGAAATTCTTTCAGGAAGAGAGAGAGACCAGCATTTATTTTCTCTTCCTGAAAAAAAAACCTACTCATAGTTGTTCAGTGTTGTGACTGAACAACCCCAATCTGCTGTTCCTTACACCTTGTATAAATTTGACGTATAAATGCAATATAAATGACAGTATTTCTAGTATATATAGTAGGTATTTATAGTAGTTATTTGTACTAGTACCTACTCGTAATTAATACACAAATACAATGAAAAAAAAAATGCGGTCGTGAGCGATTTTCACACGCAAAATACTACAACCAGAGTTGTAAATGAAACTGCGTAATGTCGTAAGATGGCGGCACTTGCTAGTTTATTTATTAAATTTGTAGACAGTTTCTCGCATCTGTCTGCATCGTTGGCTGATATTAGATGGTAATTTTTCCATGCTAGACTGGGAGCGAGAGAAAAACATAGAATGTGCCAGCTGCATTTCCTCCCGGACATGTTACAAAAACCAGTTAAGGGATCCGAGGGTTTCAGTATATTGTAATTTAGGCGATGGGCTGACAACCTGTCACTTCAGCAACATACCTACAAATCTATCTTAAATAACCTTCAAAACTTTGTCAGATGTGGCGGAATGATTTTTATTTAGGTCGTTTACGCTCTGCCTACACCACTAGGGATAAAGGTTGTATGTATGTATGATAATGATAACTAGTGAGTGCGCGAAAATGCATCGTACATACACGTACTCTAGGCACCAGCCTAGTAAAGGACCACCTTTACTAGCTTCCTACCTTATATGACGTATCGTGTTCTCGGACTGTCTAGATATAAGACCACTTGCTGTAGGTCTTCTTCTTCTTCTCGAGTCAATGGCTTTAAATCCTTGACGCCCAGAACGTGGCTACATCAACAGTCTTTTAGTTGGCGTCAAACAGGTGCGTGCAGGTGGCAGGAGAAATGGGGCACGTAAGTAAGTGTGACATAGATTGTATGGCCCCACACTCGCACTTGACGTCCTCGGTGAAGCCCCACCTCTTCCTGAGTTCTTTACATCTGCCAACTCCTGACCGAATTCTGTTTAACGTCTTCCAAATGGAACATGTAAGGTTGTGTCCCGGCGGCAGCTTCTCAGCTGTTGGGCAGCAAGGGTTATTGGAGGCGAAGTTTTCCGACTACAGCTGTTCTTTGAGTTTAGATGGGTCCTCCTCAAGAGGCTTAGTGTTTCGAGAGAAGCTTCGTCGACTCTTGAGGCGTTGAGGTGGAGATGTATGCCCATATAGCGGATGCCTGCTGTCTTCTTCTTGTTTAAGTTTTTCAACGGAACAAGCAACTTGACGCTGAACACACGGGGGTGCTATTCCAGCAAGGGAGTAGAGATGGCTTAGAGGTGTCGGTGTAAGCGCATCCGGCCATGTGACCATCCGGCAGGATTCGTTGAGGGCGACATCCACAACCTTCACGTGTGCAGAGCGCGCCCAAATGGGACACGCGTATTCGCCGGCTGAATAACAAAGTGCCAGGCAACTGGTGCGAAGGACATGGGCAACGGCACCCCAACGGGTACTCGTCAGCCGTCTGATGATGTTGATCCGTGCGCTAACTTTATTTCTGACTTTTTGAAAATTACTCTTGTAAGTCAGAGTAGCTTGAGAGTTGCTGTAGATGCAACATACATACATAATAATCACGCCTTTATCCCTATTGTGGTAGGCAGAGCGTAAACGACCTAAAAAAAGGTCGTTCTGCCACGTCTGACAAAGTTTTGAGGGTTATTTGAGATAGATTTGTAGGTATATTGCTGTAGTGACAGGTTGTCAGCCCATCGCCTAAATTGCAATATACTGAAACCCTCGGATCCCTTAGCTGATTTTTTACAGCATGCCCGGGAGGAAATGCAGCTGGCACATTCTATGTTTTTCTCTCGCTCCCAGTCCAGCATGGGAGAACACTGATATTATAAATGTGAAAATAACTCTGTATGCATGTTTGTTTGTTACCTTTAACGCCTAAACGGCTAAACAAAATGTAATCTATGAAATCTTGGAGACAGACATAAGGCTAGTTTTTCCTCGTAAAAAAACCCACGAGAAAATTCAGAGCCACGTGTGAAACTGCGGGAGACAAGTAAAACTATATATTAGCTCTATACAGAAGCAAAATTCGTAGCACCATCAGGTGGTCCCCCTGGAGGTACAGGCATCATTACTTCTGGTAGTGCAAGCATAGGGCTTCATCCCTATCTATGTATCAATATCTATCTATGGTGCAACACTCCCAATTAAATCCGAATATCCGTCGATCTTTTATCATTATCTTTACCGTTCTAGACTGGCAGTGTAGCGCATAGCGTCGGTTCTACTACATAATATCTGTATAGTTTAAGTTCACCTTATGGATATGTCGCAGGATTATGATGAAATCGGTTTTTTAATAATAAAAAAAAGTAGGACTTTGATCAAAACCCGGACTTTGACAAAATACTGGTCGTAATCCAGAGAAAGGGAAAAGGAAATTGATCAAATTCGGACTTTGATAAAGTACTAGATTTTTAAAAAAAAAACTGGATGTCTCAGGATTGTGACTAAATCCTAAAGTTTTCTCTTGACACTGGTCAAAATATACCAGTGTTTTTGATCAAAATCCTAGTCTTTTGGTCAAGAACAGATTTCATCATAATTCGACATATACTTATACTGAGCAATTTGAATAAACTAAATTAATAGATTGGTATCGTTTAGCACTCAAGGAATAATTAACCAGCTAATTGTAAGGAATAATCATACATTTTATAACCGTATTGATCATAGATGTATTGCAAAGAAACTTAGTTTGCATTGCTACGTGACTGTTTATTTATCCCTTAACGGGTAAGAAGAGCCTCAACAGCACAGAAAAAGGTGTTTTTTTAAAACATTTTAAGTTACGTCATCCTCATCATAGCATATTTTTTTATAATATGCAGTAAAGTTCAGTTTCGAACGAAAACGAACTTTTCCCGGTTTTCCGTTAGGTAGGTACATTAGAATTTTAAAACCAAAATACATTAATTTATCAATCCGGTTATGTAACACAAATAAATATGTTCCAATGAAAGTGCTATAACTGGTTATCGATGTGTCGATCTAGTATGGTATGTATAAATGTAGTTCAACCTATTTTCATATAGATGTTTTTAGGATTAGGTACTTTACTGAACACTTATATTTCTGTTGTAAAAGTATAAATAAACTTATTTCGAGACTGAGACCATTTATTTGTTTGACAGCTCTCAAGCTATATTAAAATGATAGTATGGGACTTTATATTATTTATCTTGACCGTTAAAGAAATGTAAAATATGATATATTATCTTGACAGTAGCGTATTTATCTCAGGTATGTGTATACTCGGTGACTATGTTATGTCACATTGAATTCCCTCAACGTTGTTACTGGTAAAGAGTGACGTAGTGCACATCGTGACATCACTAGAGTTCGGAAAAGCCGCGGAAAACCGCACATGCGTGGTTCCTTGTCTTGTCAGTTGCCTTCGGCTTCGCCATGTGCGACAGAGCTCGGCGCTTCACTCGTTCAGACGACGCGCGCCGGGCGACGAGCGCGGAAGGGCTCAGTGCGTGAATGCTCCCAACGTTTATTCGCGTGATCGCTCTATCCCGTTTCCCGCCCTTCTAAATTCAAATTTGAATTGAGTCTCTTTGATGTCAAATACAATATATTTTATTTAGCTGCAGTGTTAGTGGTCAGTGATTAATTCGCGAGTGATTCACACGGGTCAGTGTTGTGAAGCCGGTGTTTACACGTCTGGATACATTTGCATCGTAATTAGGTACAATAATTAAGGTTTATCATTGCATAGCCAATGCCAAGTTTAAAGTGGATGACTTTGCTTTATGCGGATTGTTTTATAATTATCGTTATTGAGTAATACAACCTTTACTTTTCGTTTCGCTGTTAGTTGTTTTGCTCTATAAACTTTGTAAAGTAATTGATGTGATGAATTGCTCATTTTATTTAAATAACATGAAAAGATAACACCATCGTAGGTACCATTTCACATGTACGATTACGAGAACTTTCGTGTTATTTTTGTTTTATTTATCAAGGGATCATATTTTATTAAGTGCAATATTCAAATATTAAGACCTCGGAAACCTTAGGTACGTTTTCCATGACCACTCACGTCACTTCACTACTGCAATTCCACCATAGCCCAACAATTTAGATTATCTGTTACATGGGTATATCAACTCTCATTAAAGGCTCGCCTCGGTCTGAGCATAATAGCCTCGGAAACAAAGCCCCATGGAGCAGCCACCTACAACTATGTAGGTATTCAGAACACAAAAGGTTCACCTTCCTGCTCTCGTATTAAAAAAAATAAGCGTATGGAGGGCGCAGGTAGGTACAACGCACCTTTTGGGCTGTTTGTGGAACACCTGACAGGCGCCCGCTCACCACCTGTCGAATCTTAAATTTCGTAAACCTGATCTTTATTTCCTTGAAATAAGACCGCAAATGGTCGGATAAGGAAAGTAAATCTGCAACACCTGGTATCGGATTTTGATTGGGTGGAACATAATAAAAGTATAAAACGTAAGGAGCTGCAATAAAATTGCAAACTGCTAAAACGTTGCAATGCTGTTTTCCAACTAGAAGTTAAAAAAGGAATGCTGTTAAATGCCTAAAGAAACTTAGCCTCGTAATTATAAAACTATCTCAAGATTGAGAGCAGTATTAACTATGGATTTGACAAGGCATATTCTACTGATATGACGTTTCTGATACTTACTCCAACTAGCTGTCAGTCTCAACTGCTGTTTGTTAATACGGCCCTTAGGCTCGTATTTATAAAGCTATCTCAAGATTGAGAGTCATATTAAGTATGGATTTGACAGGTCATTTTGTACTGAAATGACATTTCTGATACGAACTTAAACTGGCTGTCAGTCTCAAGTGCTGATTATAATGACGGGCCTATGTCTACGACTATTAGTTATTCTGAACAATTTTAACCCATAACAGGAGTAGTTATATCCATATTTCTACTTGACTCTACTTATTTCTGGCGTTGATTTATTTGGTTTATATGTTTAGTACAGAAATAGAGTCCCTAGATGGTTTTAAGCGATTTATCCCAGCTGTCGTATGCCATGCGTCGCCTCTCCCTTCCTCAATTATCCAATTTCCTGAGATAGCGGCCTACTAGAAGCTGTATAAATAGAACTATCTTTTATTACTATATGACAGTATGGAAAACAACTGCAATTCCTTTGAACTACGAATTCGAATAACAAACTACTTTTCAAAAGAAATATAATACTACTACTAAAGAAACCATTTCCAAGAAAAATCCGTTTACATTCCAACATAATATGGTTAAGAACACAACATCTACACGAATTAAGTATGAAAAATGATTTGATGTAGAGTAAATTTACAACAAAGCGGTGGCTCCGTAAGGGGCTCCTCCTGGCTTGCAACCACCCTCTCACCGGAGTCCAGCGCCAAACAGCTTGCTAAGTTCCGTCGGTGCGTGAGAATGCCAGTGTCATAACAGGCATCTTCTGGGTGAGCTCGCTCCATCGTCGACTCTGTCACGGTCATTCCTGACCTAGTGTCTAGAGTAAAGAGCAAACCCTTTTCTAATAAAAAAAAACTTTTCCTTACACCCTGTGTAATAAGTAACTCGAGACACACTCGAGTGAAGTATGTTTTTATATTACTTGTTTGAATCACACCGATTAGGACATAATTGCTAGTGTCTGTTAGATAAGACAACAGAATTGCCCTCTATTATGGCACTTAGGTCTATGAACGAAAGATGTGTTTCTCGTGTGTTTCTTATCAGTTTATTTTTCACAATTTTACTAGCGACCCGCCTCGGCTTCGCACGGATTATGCATTTATTATACATACCTATAAAGCTTCCTCTTCAATCAGTCTGTCTATTTAAAAAACCGCATCAAAATCCGGTGCGTAGTTTTAAAGATCTTAGCATACATACATACTGACAGCGAGAAGCGACTCTGTTTTATACTATGTAGTGATTTATGCACTTTCTGTTTTTAAAACATAAAGCTACAGTTCACTGGAAAAATGCTGCAACCGTAAAATGATGATTATTATTTTAATGTTTTGTTTGAATTTGTCCCACAGAAATGTTTATAAATATTATTATTTTGTTTTCCAAGTGTTTGTACAAAGTAGTTTTTTATTTAAAGGGTCTCACTTTGTAGGATTGTAAATTTTCCCTAAGGCTTCGGTTATTGGCCATCACATCACGTTCCACGAATGTTTGTTAGGTGACCTTCCTATAATCATATCAACTTATGATTTGCGTGTATTGAAGCGAAATGGGAAAGCCTTCAACTTTCTATACAGTCTTCACTTTGTCGCGTTCAATAAGTTGCCTAACAACTGCCTTCCTATTTGTAGGAAATCATGGCTAGAAACAGTAGGTAGTCCGGCTTGGTCAATGTCCTTTCACAATTTCAGAAGCCAAACTGATTTACCTTCCGCCACTATGACGAGACCCAGCGCAAATTAGCCCGGATTTAGCTCTAGGTCTTAGTCTAGGTCTAGGCTATATCACACCCTATTAGGCTAGCCAATCCTTTAGGCGCAAGTTTACTTCTGTAAATGCCTGAAACCGTAATCATTAACCAGGTTATTCAGTTGATTGTATACGATCTCTGGTTTTAGTACTTACATTATTGCTTCATCTTAATTGTGTTCCATTTGATTGCATTAATTGGTTGTATGAGTATCTTCCACGGAAGTGAGAAAAAACATAGAATGTGCAAGTTGCATTTTCTCTCGAGCATGGTGTAAAAACCAGCTAAGGGATCTGAGGGTTTCAGTATATTGTTATTTAGGCGATGGGCTGATAACCTGTCATTACAGCAATATACGTACAAATCTATCTTAAATTAACCTCAAAACTTTGTCAGACGTGGCGAAACGACCTCTGATTAGGTCGTTTATGATCTGCTTACCCCATTAGGGATAAAGGCGTATTATATATATGTATGTATGAGTAACTTGATTATGTGTTGGATTAACTCAATTGCTTACTTCATTAGACGTGACGACTGAGTGGCCAGGATTCGTATCATTCACCCGCGATCGCATTACTCAAATTACTCGGAATATCAGAACACGACCTTATCATTGACCGAGACCTTGACAGCTCATCTCGCCGACAATCTTGTTTTGAACATCGCCAAAATTGTTTCGGCAAACACAGTACATTGCGATATGTGACAACGCAAACATTGCCGTGTAAACGTGACGAATTAGACTTGGTATTGGCTGGGTAATGTTTACTAAATATTCCCTGTGAATTAGGAAACGGATTCAAAACTGTTTTGAGAGGATTGGAATTTACTCTATTGTGAGTAGTGTCGTCGGTATGAGTTTAGTGGACGGTGGTTTGCTGAAGGGGGGTGGTTGAGGCGATGTTGATGCGCGGCTGCGCGGGCGGCGAGCTGCGCCACTCGTTGGCCGAGCGCACCAAGGCGCTGGCGGCACGATGCCACGCGCTACGCTCGCCGGCCCGGGACCAGAAGCCCCCGGAGCGCCGCAGACACAAGCAGCGCAAGTCGCAGACACGGTGGTATGTCAAGGTAAGTTGGTTTCCTGGGGTTACAGCTCATCGTTTAAACCAGATTGCTCCGTCTCAGTCTAGAGTAGAGACAAGAGCGCAACCATCCCTAAATCTGTATCAAATATATTTCAGCTTTTATCGCTGTTATGTTACTGAAACAATTTCATGGTTGTTGTAAATGATATTCCTATATTATGGGATAGACAGAAGGTCAAAGCCGAATTACTGGGTAGATTTACCAAATAACTTCAACGTAGAATCGCTGTAATTGTAAAAATCTAGAAAATACCTATTATAACGTTGTTGTTATTATACGGTACATTCAGGTGAAATAAGTATAGGTAATATGCATTATGCATGCTCACATAATAACGATAACATCTAGGTAGCAACACAGACTCACGTCAATTTAAATAACAATAAAATATAGAGTAGCGGAGATGAATGTAAATGAAATTCAGGCACAGAGCTAGATTATATATCCGTGTCTTTGTGAAGAGTTGCTTTATCTAATCTCGTCTTTGTTGTATTAACTGAGGAAATGGTTTATTTGTCAGCTGGTTCACGGTCATCGTATGAATCAATATCCAGGATATTCGTGTGACAAATGATCTCTGACCAGTGAGTCACCTACTCATTCATTACTTGACCGAATGGAGTTGAGGATCGAGTAGACATACTATAATTAGTATAGAAGTTATATAAACAAAGAATCGGATTACCTACTATTCGTAGTAAATTTGAGGTTTTGATATGTGTTATAAATAAGATATTATAAAAATACAATTCTTCCATGCTGGAGAAAAACATAGAATGATGTGCCAGCTGTATTTCCGCCCGGGCATGCTGTAAAAATCAGCTAAGGGATTCGAGGGCCTCAGTATATTGCAATTCAGGCAATGGGCTGACAACCTGTCACTAAAGCAATATACCTACAAATGTAAGATAGAAAAGTAACCCTCAACATTTTGTGAGACGTGGCGGAACGACCTTTCTTTAGGTCGTTTACGCTCTGCTTACCCCATTAGGGATAAAGGCGTGACTATATGTATCTATGTAAAAATACTATACGTACATACATACTTACTTTATTCAATGAAGGTCTCTATTTCAATGTCATCTTTTATTCAAAACAAAAATATCTTTGCGTGCCACTGGACAGTTTCGCGGAATTTAAACATCGAATCTTTGGTTCGGCATAAAATGCTCGATATCAGAGCACGCGATCGTTACGGGTCTGACTAATCAAGTAGGTAATCAGAGTACCTAGCTAGCTATTGTAGCTATCAATACATAACTAGGTTATGCAGTCGCTACAGCTGGCTGCTATGCGAATCCAGTTCATACCTACTGTATTGTTTGGTCGATATGGCCAATAAGCGTGTGTACTTGATAAGGATTACTGATACACCCGATTTACATCAAGATTATTCTTTTCCTTTATAATCGGTGTACTCATTGCCTTAATCTTATTAGATTAAAATATATGCTCTTATTAGATTACGGCAAACGATACGGTCTATTGGACCTATTGGTCAACATTCTCGATAACTTATAAAGGTCGCAAATCGTGCTTATTTAAATTTAGGTTTAGAAATTGCCAGGTTTGAGTCTAATTTCTTCATGACTTTCATGTTAGTGTAATAGTTTGCGATAACTGCCTCCGTGGTCTAGTGGCTAGTGCCATGGACTCCCGATCCGGAGGTTCTGGGTTCGATTCCCAGGGGGGAAACACAAAGTTGATATTTGAGAATTTATCACTTTGTGAATTTTTCCCCAGTTTGGTTAGGACATTGCAGGCTGAATCACCTAAATTGTCCGAAAAGAAAAAAGATTCCGTGCTTCGGAGGGCACGTTAAGCCGTCGGTCCCGGTCGCTGTCTTTGATAGTGGTTGTTACTCAAACCATGTCAGAGGCCTATTAGCTGTGCTACTTGGCGGTTTAAAAACTCTGACACCAGGGTTCATCAGGTCATTCGACTCGAGAATCCACTCGCTAAGAAGAAGTTTGCGACTTGTGTAATACTTTATGTCATAAAGTGCTCTTTCTTTGTATCATTTATAAAAACACCGTCTCCATTATAGCTCATCATCAGTCTTTGTTTTATATTAATTTCGTTGTTGGGTGGTTAGCGATGCAGGTCAAGGCGCGAGTTATGTGAGCGCGCGTCGGTGTATGCGCACAGGAATGTGGGGGGAAAGGGGGGGGGATGTGCAGGCATGGCTGACGATATTTGGCTTCACCGTACCTTTGACTTGAAAACGCGTGAAACGGTGCATAAGAGTGCATTCTTTGTGTTACCCTATTTTGGTTCTGAGACGTACATTGATATATATTTTGAAATATACCTAAGTATCTAACTAAATAATATAATTCGAATCACTTGTAAATAGTTAAGTATTAAGGCCTGCATTTATAATCAGCTCTCAAGAGTGACAGCGAGTTTTGAGTTCGTATCAGAAATGTAATTTCAGTACAAATCGACCTGTCAAATCTATACTTAATATTGCTCTCAAAATTGATCCGATCGCTTTATTAATACGAGCCGTGAACGAAATCTTTAAGTTTCAAACAAGCTTAGCCTGCTATCTAGTTAGAGTCGAAGAGCCACTTTGACATTTCCGAAGCCATAATTTATCCCACCTTGGATTTATTTTATCATGCTAAAATCTTGAAATTAGGTACCTATGTATTAATTTAAAACATATATACATACATATAATCACGCCTTTATCCCTAATAGGGTAGGCAGAGCGTAAACAACCTAAAAAAAGGTCGTTTCGCCACGTCTGACATTGTTTTGAGGGTTATTGAAGATAGATTTGTAGGTATACTGCTGTAGTGACAGGTTGTCAGCCCATCGCCTAAATTACAATACACTCACAACCTCGGTTCCCCCTAGCTGGTTTCCACAGCATGCTCGCGAGGATATGCAGCTGGCACATTCTATGTTTTTCTCTTGCTCCCAGGCCAGCATGGAAGTAATTAATTAATTAATTTAATTAAGTTAATTCAACTGTTGACAAAATTTATTAAGATGCCTTCAGTGTAGAGTTCAATAACCCCGTTAGAATATTCCATTACAAGCAAATCAAGTAGAAGTTTAGAATAACAGCCATATCTAACCATACATTGTGTGGTTGCATTATTTTACAAATAAAATGCCGTTTCAGCTATACACCGAAATAGCCTGAAAATGTAAACAAATACCGTTAAAGAATAGAAAGCCAGATGGGCGCGTTTATTTTTCAGTCAAATATCATAATAAATTTCCAGAGCAGACTACAGCACCATAAATTTTATGGATTACATACATACATACATATACGCCTTTATCCCTAAAGGGGTAGGCAGAGCGTGTATTACCTAAACAAAGGTCGTTCCGCCACGTCTGACAAAGTTTTGAGGATTATTTAGGATATATTTTTACGTATATTGCTATAGTGGAATTGCAATATATATATATATATATATATATATATATATGGGGTTTCTCAGATTCCTTAGCTGGTTTTTACAGCATGCCCGGGAGGAAATGCAGCTGGCACGATCTATGTTTTTCTCTCGCTCCCAGTCCAGAATGGAAGGAATTATGGATTACTATAAAATATTTTTGTCATTAATTTTTTTTTTCTTTAAAAGTACATACATGCATACCAGGTGTAAGGGACAGGAGTTGCTCAGTCAACGACACTGAACAACTTCCAATAGGAAATTCATTCAGAAACCGAAAATAAAATTTGGCTTTTCGCTTTTCCATACAAAATGTTCACATCGATCAGGCAATTTGTATGAAAAAGGCAATTTTTTCTCTTCCTGAAAGAATTTTATGTTGAAAGTGGTTCAGTGTCGTTGACTGAGCAACTCCTGTGAGTTTGCGGGACGCTGTCCCTTACAGCTGGTATGTATGTATGTATTTTTAAAGATTTTTTTTACATGCTTATACATACATACATATAATCACGCCCTTATCCCTAATGTGGTAGGCAGAGCGCGAACGACCCAAATAGAAAGATCGTTCCGCCACGTCTGACAAAGTTTTGAGGGTTATTTAAGATAAATATGTCGGTATATTGCTATAGTGACAGGTTGTCAGCCCATTGCCTACATTGCAATATACTGAAACCCTCAGATCCCTTAGCTGATTTTTACAGCATGCCCGGGAGGAAATGCAGCTGGCACATTCTATGTTTATCTCTCGCTCCCAGTCCAGCATGGAAGAATTTAGGGATAAGCGCGTGATTATACCAGGCGTAAGGGACAGCGTTCCGCAAACTGATACGGATTGCTCAGTCAACGATACTGAACAACTATCACCAGGAAATTCTTTCAGGAAAATTAAAAAAGAAATGCTTTTCCATACAAACTGTCTGATCGAGGTGGTCATTTTGTCTGGGAAAGTCAAATTTTGATTCCATCTCCTGAAATAATTTCCTGGTGAATGTTGTTCAGTATCATTGACTGAGCATCCCCTATCAGTTTGCGGGACGCTGTCCCTTAAACCCGTAACTACATTAAATACGAATATTTACCCGACCGTTGTTTGCAGAAACGCATTCGTATTAGCAAATGCAGCAATTTATTTAACATGAGGATTTTTGCTTTTTGCGTCTGTTGTGTTTTAGTAAATTGCAAAATATTGTGCTGAGATTTTCGTTTTGGTTAAATATAAGCGATCATATTAAATTAAATGAACAAACTTTTAATTTTCTAATGATTCGTATAAAATACAACAAAATGAGAATCATTGCTAAATGAAGGACATATATCATTACATAATATCTCTAAAACATTTTTCAAACGCATTATTGAATAGGTTAGGAATAAGCCTTACTGAAATACATTTCTGAATGATACGCTATGAGTAACGCTGATGGAAACTCGTTATTACACTAAAGATTACTGGATATCGACTTCAAGTGTTTGGTAGAAATCAGAAACAAACCTCTACTAATATTATTACACGTCAAGATTAAGTCTGTACATTTGGCACGGACTACTGAGGTCGACGATCTCCTAAATACGCATAGAACAAACAGAGAGGCCAATGACCGCTTCCAGTCTCTTCCCAGTTCCAGCCAGGGGTTGGTACTTGGTACAAAAATTCGGTCGGGTTTTCTCCCGTTACTGGCAAATTTCCAGCCTTTTGTGCCCCAGCGACGCCATTCCACGCTGGAATTGAAAACGCTTATCAAATTCAAACGATCTAAGTATTTTATTTATACAAGAGAATGACTATGCTGTCTATTGGTCTGAGTCTTGAGCTCTCGATTCGGTCGTGAGTTCGATTCCCTTTCCAAGTCACATACAGTGTTTATTTTGTTTTTTTCCCAGTTTGTTTTGGATAATGCAGGTGGATCCACCGACTGGATTGTCAGTCAAGTAAAATAATCCAAAAAAAACATAGTTACTTACTAAATTATTATCTAAGTCAGGGTGTTGATACCTACTTTAAATACTACATACTATGACGCCTGTTACTCTAATGGGATAGGCAGAGCGTAAACGACCTAATCAAAAGTCGTTCCGCCACGTCTGGATTTGTACATATAATGCTGTAGTGACAGATTGTCAGCCCATCGCCTAAATTGCAATATACTGAAACCCTCAGATTCCTTAGCTGGTTTTTACAGCATGCTTGGGAGAAAATGCAGCTGGCATATTCTATGTTTTTCTCTCTTTCTCTTAGCTGGTGTTGATACCTACTTTAAATAAACCATTAAATTGTATGGATCATTCCCAGTTGTTTCCCACTTTCGGGTGCGTAAGTACCTCTTCAAATCTCACCGCATCAAGGTGATAAGATCTCGCTGGAGGGGGATTTCACAGGATGCTTACGGTGCAGGGGGGAGGGGAATCGAGTGCTCAAGGCCTGCAAGGGCCGCGTATGTAGGTCACTGTGACCCTGAGATAAGATGTACTTCCTCACCCTTGTCATTAATCACCCCTGATTGTATGGAGGGATGATGAGAGCATTTGGGTTCGCTGGATTGTAGATTAAATTATATGGTCGTAATGAATATGTATTTCAGGCAAACGTAAGATGGAGTTTCATTGTTATACTACTTTCATATTTCAAATTTTACTGAGTACCATGACTATTTGTGGTATTATGCGTAAAGTTTTCGCATATCTACTTTTGTAAAACTAACCTATCTCACTGTAATTTATGTTCTTATACAATTCATGAATAGGATGTGTATCGCGGAAGTCAATGAAACGCAAAGTTTATGATCTCCTGCTCGATTACAAAAGGAAGTAAAGCCACAAACCTTCGTTAACGAGGAAGACGCCTCATCGTATCCTATCATTTAATTAAAAGATCAAACCGCGGAAGTGCCAATTCATAGAATTAGCACAGTGTTGCTCTTGTTACCTACTTCTGTGTTAACATTATCGGAGTGCTAAATGAATATTCAGCGAATACGTATAAGTGAGTCGGTTTATAGTGCAGTAAACTGTTTAAGTGAATTATTTCGGTTTTGCTGAAGTTCTCAACAATTTTGACAGTAATTTTCTTTGAAGAAGAAATAGGTTGGTGGGCTAGCGAGCGAGTGGTTTCGTTTTAGTACCAAAAGCTAGTCAAAGTACCTATACCAGTAAAAGTTAAAACGTGTAAACACTGTCATGTTTTTTATTAAAATCTGTTAGTATTAGCTAAAAAATCTGTAATATTAATTAAATTAAATTAATATTACAGTAAATTAATTATTATTAATTACAGTTTTTAATTGTATGAACACTTTCGACGTTTTATCGGGTTCTTTTAGATTCGCAGTCGTCATATTTTTATTTTCCTGGACAAGTTGAAATAAGCGCAACAATTTAAAAGCCTCTGCTCTGGAGTGACGTGTCGTCCATCGTTTGTATCGAATTTACGAGTGCCAGGTGCAGGCTCTGCCCAGCCCAATGTAAGTCACGTTTCGTTCAATATTCTATGAAATAAACTACAAACAGAACATATAAACAAGATTCTCACTGCATTTACTTAACATTTACATTCGAGCACTGTGCTTATTTGATCAGTATATTCTGAGAATTAGAAAATAATTATAAAGTTTTGCTTTATAATGAAATTAAGCACATTAGTCTTGAATTCAGCAATTTGACACCGATAAGTAAAAGTAATTTGCGAGTACCAAGGTAAAAGAGATAAATTGTTTTTTAAAAGAAAGATATAATGAGAGAACTTAGTCTGTAACTCGATAGCTCCGAGGAAGTCCTTTCGTAATTTCGCCGGCCGATGACCAGATATAATTCAAAATTATTTTAGATTCAGGAAAACGCTAATTAAGGACTACCCACTTGGGCGTTCGGCCTCGACCCCTTTCGTAATTAAATGAAAACTCGATTGACGTTTTGTTATCCTAATTCAATTTGGACAAGGGTCTTTTGAATCCTACGCAGATTATTGAGATTATTGGCCGTCGGCGCGTTAACGTGATTATGAGTTCGTGTCGACATTAACATAGCAAAAGTTTTAAGGTAGGATCTTTCTTACCATGGTAAAATTTATGTAATTGGTTAAGTGCAGTAATTACATGTAAATATGCACAAGCGCCTACTACACCATTTATTTACCAGCATAAATATAATCACGCCTTGGTCCCTACTGGGGTAGGCAGACCGTGAACAACCTATTATTTACTATTCGCGTATTCTTCCATCTACGGGGCAACCTCAGGAGTTGATTGATAATCCAGTGCGAAACACTGGTGAGTCACCGAGCCAATTTCATTCAAGGAATCTGGAAACCATATACTACGAGCATATACGTACATTTCATTTAAATTTGTGCGTACATACGAGAAGAGAACGTGTGTTCCAATTGAATTACGTGCCTGTTACATACATAGGTAGCTATTAAGTTACCCAAAATAGACATCGTTGTGTTAGCAGAATACTGAGTGAAACGGTTGGGCATCTAGATTATAAAAAAAATGGATTATGTTTTTTAAATGGACATCATTTAGCTCAGAAACAACAATTTGCAGAAAATCCTAATGACAAAGAGTGATTCAAAAACGACTGTGATAGTCGCATACTAAAAATGTAGACTATTCCAATCCTATTGAACTGCCGTTTTCGGTTCACCGCACTTCCTACACACAAGACGGCAAAAAGTCGTCTATCTAAATGTCACATCTCATCGCTGGTCTTAGCTATCGATATCGACAGTCATGTATCGATTGCTAGCGATAAGGCTGATGACCTGAGTCTTGCACTGTTACCCCTGAAACACTTCAATGACCATAGAAGTAATGGCATTTATAACCGTACTAAAGTTAAGTAACTTGTACGGAAGATATTGTCGTTATTTTTCCAGCTTTTCATATAATAGCCATTGTTAGAAGAGTATTGTGACCAGAAACTTATAAAACGTAGTTACTTCTTATGAATAAATTAAGGAAACAAGGTTTTGACAGTTCTGGTGACCCTAGCGGTCACTTATTGCTACCTGATTGATGATGATTTACCTAAAACTAATTGGAAAAAACAAAAACGCGGTCGTTACCTAGATACGATAGACAAACTTTATTACTTCGCACGCTACAGTCGATAACAGGTTTAACAATGTAGTCTTTATTGCAAAAGTCATAGAACACTCCTAGGTATTGTTGTTGGTACAGAAAACTACTTCTGGGGCTGAAGTGGGCACCAATAGTGGATCGAGCTCGTGAGTCACGCGGCGATTACAACGCTGATGTTAAACACCTCACAATACTCGTTAGGTCGCGTTCCAGTTAACCGAGTCCTTTGACATGTCTTTGTTCTTTTACGAAAACATTTTCAAGTGTTCAGAAAATTAGAACTCTCTCACCTACTTAGTATGTAAAGTGCGGTGAGACGGGCATGGAAAGTTGAAAGAAAATGTTTGCGTTCTCGGTTCACAAATAAGGAAAGGGGACGGGCGAGTTTGCTCTGCGCTCGTAGCTGGCTGTTGATGTGAAACCGGGCGTTTTGCTCGGAAAGGAATGACCGACATCAGCTGACATCTCTTGTGGTCGTGTCGGCGCGTACTAATGCGGCTGCGGAGGCTAGTAACCTCATTCTTACAAAGTCGGGAAACTCTAGAGATTTATTTTTATAATGTTTCGCGGCGATGTTTATCAAGACACATCAAAGCCGCAGTAGTAACAAAAGAAGACACGAGATACGCTGAAAAAAAAAATGGGTTTTGTGAATTCTCTGCAACAAATATGACTCTAGTCTTTATCTAAGCTGTAGTTTACCGACCGGGATTATCGGCAAATTTTCAGTTATTATAGTTTCACGTTTCAAACATAAAATAACACGTGATATTCAGCCGTCTATACAAGCATGTTCAGCATGCCTAACATACTATAAGTACAAGTCATCAAATCGTCTCTTTCTTACCCAATAGTGGGAGTTCCCGGGTGCTTTGAGGGCACGACGACTCCGGCCGAGCGCGACCGTTACGCCGCCCGACGCGGAGATGACTTAAGTTTTTATCTAGGTACTACTGTATAACCCTTGGGCGCTGCGACTCTTTCAAGACATCTATTTGCCAAAAGCTCAATACTTCATGCAAGTTGTCAAATCGTCTTTTTCTTACCCAATGGCTGTTCTATGGTGGGTGTCCCGGATGCCTTTAGGGCGCGACGCCGGCCAACCGCGACTGTCACGCAGTTTGCCGCGGTGATGACCTCAGCTACTGTCTACTGTACTAGCCCTCGTTCAAGACACTCATTTGACACAGGCTTTGAAAGTTTTTGCGATTCGTGTCCCTTTGTCTCCAACTTTTTCATTGCGAATTGTTTGTGCCGTCTAGTCCGACCATGCTCTTTTAGTATCTACGTAGATGTCCAAATACTCATCTCCCTACAAGTTTAAGGCTGGTCAAATAACTACTTAGGTTAACAGTTTCGTCGTCCAAACCTTGTTCTATTTACCTGAGTTTTAGCCAACAAAAATATATAAAATCGCTATGATTCAAGGAAAAATGTTCTGCTGCGTGTGTTATAGTCACAAATGTGGTTAAGTGAGATATTTACCTATGGTAGCTCATAAATACTACCAACGCATTCATTCCACTTACATTTTCCTGTACTCCACATAGTTCGCTCGCTAGTTTGAAAAGCGAATAATAATCCTACGTTTTGAAAAGCGCAAATAAGCAAGACAGGCTTTCTCATGTTGCCCTAGAATGGAATTTCTGTATAAATTTTCAAGAGATAATTTTGCCATATAAAATTGACGTTCTAGTATGGCAAAAACTATGTCTTAAGGGTGGGTCTGTCGGAGTAGTGAAATCCCGTACAAACGTAGTTTCACTTTTATTCCTAAACAGTCAAACCAAACTTAACCAAACTCCATACACACGACCAAATGCATCATATCTATGCTTCTAATTAGGTTTCGCTTGAAAATATAAACAAAGTTGAAAATATAGAAAGCAAATCAAATTTTAGGCTATTTTCACATAAAATCGTATTTTCGATCTTGTTTTGGTCTTAACCAAACCTAATTAGAAGCATACATTTGGTTATGTATACGAAGTTTGGTTAAGTCTGGTTTAGGAATAAAAGCGAAACTACGTTTGTATGGGATTTCACTACTCCAGCAGACCCTTAAAATTAATGGAGATAGTTTGTTACCTAAAACTGGTATAGGATAAGTTTTTATAGCAAGATAAATCTGGGTCAAAGCTCAGGTTATTTTTAGTCATGCAGTTTTTATTTGCCGTTTCTTCTACGTATTTGAACTATGTCAGGTAGAATAATGTTCTATTAATAACTCGCATCTACCTGTATATGAACTAGGTTGTATGGAGGGTGTTAGGTTAGGGCAAACACCGTGTTTCTTTAAGGACTCACAACTTTACCTTTTTATCATCCTATATACAAGTTTGTATGGGACGCCAAAGTTTTTAAAATTTATCATAATTTTATTATTAAATTTTTGAAATTTTGTTGTACATTGAGTTACTTCCTTGGCATGAAAGTACATAGTGGTTGCGATTATACCTTCTGACTGTATCCGAAGGTATTCTTCTTCTTTGCGTGTCGCGGTGAATCAAATTTTCTTAGCCTAAAAAGTAGCCACACAAATTGCGTCGGTATTGTTGCATGGTATATTTATAAGGGATCCGAGGGTTTCTGTATATTGCAATTTAGGCGACAGGCTGACAACCTATCACTATAGCAATATACCTTCAAATCTATCCTAAATAACCCTCAGAACTTTGTCAGACGTGGCGGAACGACCTTTGTTTAGGTCGTTTCCGCTCTGCCTACCCCATTAGGGATAAAGGCGTGATTATATGTATGTATGTATGTATACTTATAAGGAATCCGAGGGTTTCTGTATATTGCAATTTAGGCGACAGGCTGACAACCTGTCAATTTAGCAATATATCTTCAAATCTATCCTAAATAACCCTCAGAACTTTGTCAGACGTGGCGGAACGACCTTTGTTTAGGTCGTTTCCGCTCTGCCTACCCCATTAGGGAGAAATGCGTGATTATATTTATGTATGTATACTTATATGTTGAACCCATGACATATTCTAGTTACCGTGTTGTAGTTCGTTATGTAGCTATTGCAAGCGCGTCATTCCATCCGCTCAGTACAGGATTTATACTCGGATTTCCCAGTAAAAGCCAGCTCTATTTTTAGAGTCCTTATTCAAGAAGCTTTAGAAATGGCTCGCATTTTTCCGTCAAAAACTTTGCGTTATTAAGGGACGTATTAATGAACATATTACTTCCATGCTGGACTGGGAGCGAAAGAAGAATGTGCCAGCTGTATTTCCTCCCGGGCATGCTGTAAAAACCAAGAGTTTCTGTATATTACAATTTAGGCGATAGGCTGACAACCTATCCCTACAGCAATATAACTACAAATCTATCTTAAACAACCCTCAAAACTTTGTCAGACGTGGCGGAACGACCTTTGTTTAGATCGGTTACGCTCTGCCTACCCCATTAGGGATTTGAAACTGACAGCTAGTTTGAGTAAGTATCAGAAATACCATTTCAGAACAATATGACCTGTCAAATCCATACTTAATACTGCTCTCAATCTTGAGATAGTTTTATAAATTCGAGCCTAAAATAATTAATGATGGAATATTATTATAGCAATATATCTACAAATCTAAAACCCCTCAAAACCTTGTCAGACGTGGCGGAACCACCTTTCTTTAGGTCGTTTACGCTCTGCCTACCCCATTGGGATAAAGGCGTGATTGTATGTATGTATGTACGTAATATTATCTCCATGATAAAAGGAATTTTATTTATGACATAATCATATTACCTAGAGTACCTAATAATGCCCAAGCTTTTCCTTTATTCTCACTAGTTCGATTCATTAGTTCGATCGTCGAACTAGTGAGATTTTTTTTCTCATTTGTTCGACCGTCGAACTAGTGAGAATATTTAAATGAGAATCTTCCCTTTATTCTCACTAGTTCGATTTCTCAGTTAAAAATTAAAAACGCTTATATATGTATAATAAATGATTTATTGGTCAAAGACCTAATTCAAAATGTCAAAATTACAATCATACATAGTTCTATTTGTAAACATAATATCTTGAACAACTATAATAATATGTTTTGTATCTTTGATCAAAAACGTACTCGCAAGTAAGTCGTAGAAAAAATATTTTTCTCTCGCATATTTCAATAAGCTTAACAAAAAAATACTTATAATAAATGATTGTTGGTCTATAAGTTATATATAGTATGTAATTATGTACTAATACAAATTATGTTATATCACCCGGAAGTCGTTCAATGTACATTTCCTTAAATGCATGTATCCCTAAAGCACCTAGGTATGCAAATATTGCGGGACGAGCATTTTTTTGTTAAGCTTATTGAAATACGCGAGACGAAAAAATATTTTTTCTACTACTTACCTACGAGTACGTTTTTGATCAAAGATATAAAACATATTATTGTAGTTGTTCAAAGATATTATGTTTACAAATAGAACTATGTATGATTGTAATTTTGACATTTTTAATCAGGACTTTGACCAATAAATCATTTATTATACATGTATAAGCGTTTTTAATTTTGAACTGAGAAATCGAACTAGTGAGAATAAAGGGAAGATTCTCATTTAAATATTCTCACTAGTTCGACGGTCGAACAAATGAGAAAAAAAATTCTGACTAGTTTGACGATCGAACTAATGAATCGAACTAGTGAGAACAAACCAAGCTTTTCAGCGTTTTTTTCTGGTTAGGTAAATCAGCTTCTGACCTGCAGTTACATCCGCAATAAATTGATTTTCTATAAGTTATTTTTCTCAAAAATATGAATGAATACTGAACCTAAAATTATTCATGTAGATTCTACAAAACAAAATTGTTCAAAATGTGTAGTCGAAGCGAAAATAAGTCGAGCGTATCTGAATAAGATTTGCCATACTCATTAGTCAGCATGAAGTGTGGTTTGAAGGGTGCACTCACCTTTACTGGAAGGTGGCGTGTTCGAGTTCGGGGTGGATGTCCCGTGATACTGCTATACAGGGGAACGGGGTGATTTTACACCTATAAATAGATCTATCACACTATGAGAGGAGGGCTGGCTGATGTTGCTACGTTGTGTGAACTGTAAAATACATAAATCTATTTCTGAAGATAAGAGAATTCTTGTACAGGCGGTATTACTAAGAGTTCAACGCCATGTCTTCAATTTAAGAGGATAAACGTGCAAAATATATTGTAATAATAATCGGTCTTTACGTTGGTAGCAAAGAGTCATTCCCACGCATCACGCGTGAACTCCTGCGAGCTACTATGGCAACAATAGAATTATGTTTTATTGCGTGAGTTTATAGTGGAGGCATCCTAAGGTTATCCTAAGGTATCCATCTTTTGCACCATTTGCGTTGCATTGCCAAGTCGTGTTTGTACTTGTTATATTGATTGCGCACAAAATCAGCAATGTAACGCTGAACCGCCTAAGCCGCGCTATACATCTGGAGCAGTATGCAGGCTCCTGAAATGGTACGGTCAGTCATGAAATAAACCTGTACCCGATTTCTCGGTATGTATGTGCGCGGCTGACTGTAAATATACGCCATAAAAGCCAAACATAGGCAGGCGCTAAAGGGTGATTGATACTGCTAGCCAATTAAATCCCATTGTGTTGACGTACGGGGGTGTACATATTTTCATCTCGTAAAGTCCTGTCTACTGTTTTATGCCCACAAATAGAAACGACCACCCAACCAAATCTGACCCTTTCACTCTATGAACTTCTTTGAAATGGGAGTCTACCTCGCCTGATTTCAAAGTATCACCTTTCCTTATTTGAACACAACAAAAGCATAGCTAAATCAATCAAGCTGTTCTTAAAGATCACACATTTGAGCGACAGTTGACTTTTATTAATATTGGTTTTAGATAACAGTATGGGATAAAAGTTTTAAGACTTATTTTACGTTACAATAAAAATGAACTGGATATAATAGTTTATACCTTCGATGACTGCGTTTACAACTTTACTGTAGTAACAACACATTCATAGCATGTATAAAATCTTAGTGGCACTTAGTATTTTATGTCGAATAACGAAGGATATGTTCACGGTTTTATCATCCTTTCTATATATCATTATAATACAAACTAGAATGTGTGTGCATGTAGAATAAACAAAATAAATATATTAAGGTACCATGACGTCAAAGTTTATCACTTGTAATAATAAATATGTAATAAATATTATCCCATCCTGAAATATGCAGAACTTATGTGAACTAAAATAAACAAAGAACAAATTACTCTGGGATGTTGTTATGAATTCGGTCAAACTCTATCTCGAGTACAGTCCCTGAGGAGTCTATTTTTAGATATGATTCTGTAATAAAATGTCCGCCAATATCTTTTTGCCCCTTTGGTACCCACCCTAGATCTCAAAAGAAGGTCAGAAGTCATGTTTTTTCGTATATATTTATTCGTAATACATTTCTGACGACAGGCCAAAATAATTTATAGTGAACTAGCTTTTCGCTAGCGATTTCACCCGCGTTCAATGAGGTTTTTCGTAGAAGTTAAGGTATTCCCGATGAAAAGTAACCTATGTAACATTTCAGGACCTGATATGTGTGCCAAATTTCGACAAAGATCCAAACTTTAGCATTTATAATATTACTAGGAATTAATGAATTTAGTTTTTATGATAAATTTTGTATTTAGAAACAAAACCAGTTTCTGCTACTAACTGATAAATAGCACGTAACGTTTACCCTGTCTACGTGATATGATACAGGGATCCTATTAATTCCCAATATTGTCATACCTTTAACTACGAATTAAAATCACCTTACAATAATTGTAATCAACCATATATACAGATAATAATTGTACTGATTTAAACATAGAGCCAGATTCATCTGAGAATTACTTACCCTGTGAATAATTAATTAATTTGCATGTAGACATGTCAATACTGAACGTCAATGTACTTTCTAATATTGTTCAGACTGAATTATTTTCACAAAGTATTTTAACGAAACAACTAGTTAGAATTATTATTTGTTCGTTTCTAAGGTTAGTCCAGATTTAAAGTTCACGTTTCGTTACTAGTTTCATTAGTACCTAAGCTGTGCTAAAATTTAAATTGATGACGTACTATTTATTTTGTACGATTTATGCAAACCGATCCTACGTAACAATCAATACAAAATGTGTCATACACGAATATATAGTGATGACGGTAAATATAAGGAAAAATTCTAACTAACCATATTATAACTGAGTCAATGGAATTGACTCATTTTCCGCCATTAAGTACAACGCTGCAGACGTTTGTTCAAAATTGATCGTAAAATAATTTGTGCCGTGTAAATGGTTATGTGCGAGGAAGAAGGCAGGTCGTACTGTTATCTCTGTCTACCTTTGAGAGCGGTAAAACCTGAAGAAATTTCTGTAAGTTTTTATAGACGATTATAAAATCTTGTTTGAAACCCGTTTCCTAAGTGTGAGGACTGTAGGTCAAAGCAATATCAGTCGCGGTAAAATCGATACTAAATAATAAACTTTATTGACATCGTTCACAACGAGACAACCTTAGCCGCAACATACATGAATACGTGTAGAGAGCGACTAATCGATTTAGTTTCTTTTGTTTTCTCGAGGAAAGAACTTGTTTTGTTGTGTGCATTGTTGTGATTAATACAGAAAAATGTGGTACCATTTTCTTTAAATACCGCGATTCTACCGTTAATAAATCTGACATTTTACAGAGGAGCTAGAAAGGTCAGAGAATATTGAATTTCTAAAACAAAATTAAATTCTATTTGACCTTTACCCTTGGGAAACTGCAAACTTTTGGATAAGCTTGCGCTTCGCTTTAGCTACATAGATAGGGATGAAGCCCTATGCTTGCACTACCAGAAGTAATGATGCCGGTACTTCCAGCTAGCTAATATATAGTTTTACTTGTCTCCCGCAGTTTCACACGTACCTCTGAATTTTCCCGTGGGTTTTTTACGAGGAAAAACTAGCCTTATGTCCGTCTCCAAGATTTCATAGATTACATTTTGTTCAGCCGTTTAGGCGTTAAAGGTAACAAACAAACATACATACAGAGTTATTTTCACATTTATAATATCAGTGTAGATATGCCTGTAAATAGGGTTTATTTTCCCAGCGAGGTTCTGCAAAGCGAGGCCTCCCGGCTCGTTTTATTGACAGCTAATTGGGACGCCAGTACCAGGTGCTGTCGGACTGCCTTGTCATACGACAAACTCTATTTTTAGACTTCCACGCCGCACTGCAAGCGCGATCGATACAAGGCTAGATATCATAAGCAAATTTCTATCTACAGCTAAGCAATCCCGGAATAATCTATTCTGTTTGTGTTGTAGGTTAGGGACAAAGGCAGCATGCCTTTATACCATGTAGTCATGTTATACTTAAGTTATGTGAATGACTTGATAAATTAGTATAAGTTCGTAGTTTAGACAGCTCGGGAGAGCCTGATTGGGTACCCGCCTTGTGTTCTCCCTGTGACAATCAGACATATGTGCTTCGGACCTAGAATCCAAAGTTCAGGTCACTAGACCACAGCATTACCCCGGAACTTGCTTTGATATATTAATATCCCTAGTTTCGGGTGCGGGTTGCTCCAAAGTTTCCATTGTGCTGATAATTTAAACTTACCATTAGTTTATTGGACGACTTTTTGTGTGCTTATCCTTGAAAGGGTTGACTTTGATGCGGGTAGGCCGAGCTGAAGGGTTTAGGGAAGCAATTTTTCAAGCGATTGCACTGCTAGGCACCGCCACTGCTGCGTGGGTTAGAAGCAATTATCTAACCGTTCTAAATGCCCATCGATTGCTGGAAGTTTATTCAATTGACTGTATTGAACTCCCATAAGTGCTTTTCCATTACGTCCTTTATGGGTCCAAGGTCCAAGGTCTTCTTGTTTCTCATGTAAAAATCAAAGCAAATTGATGTACATTAGAATTTAATATGATTTAAAGTGATAGAGTATCTTACGTGAAACTTTATTAATACCACGATCGTCTACCTCGTCGTTACCTCAAAGTTTATTGCGTGAATTTCCAAGTAAAATGTCAAAATTTCTGATTGCTTCAATTTCGATTTGATGAAATAATAACATTGGAAAGGTCACTTCAGGTCAGCCGGCGCCACGGCGGCTGCTGGCGCCATTTCAATTTATTCGCAAACAAATTTCACTGGCTTTACTGGCCATCTAGCTAGCACTTACATAAACTTTGTCGCATCAAATCTTAGAATTTACAAGGAACGAATTTTCCAAGTTTAATAAATTTAATTTTATCATCCTAATTTGGTTTTTACTGTTACGCGTATTGGGAATCTAATTTTAGCGAAAATATTAGGCAAGTACGAGAGTTTTCGAGACAAAAATTGTAAAATGTTCTTAATCTTTCGCAACGACAGTTTGGCATTTTCTGGTGGGCGTTAACGAAATGTTGGGTTGAAACTTAATAAGTGCCGTACGGAGAGATGTACTTGACTTAGAATGACGCGTCTGCCGTAGTACTAACACGTTTGTTGCTAGCTTCTGCTACGGCGTAGCAAACCGCTACGACAAGTAAACTGCAGCGATGCGACGGCTCCTATCCGAGCAACGGAAGTGTTTATCCCACGTATGTGTGTTTAGTCATATTCGTAATATGTTTATGAATAGGTGTTGATTTCATTTGATTGTTTAGCCGTGTATTGATGTCGGCAATGAAATTAATCGGCTCATTGGATGCGCACACGCACACCGACGGCCATTTCATCCGCAATTACCTTTAGAGAGTTTGACGTGTCTGTGAATTGTGAATATGTGAGACACGATGAGTTTCTTGAGCCGAGTCGCGACCGTGAAGCATTTCAGCAGCTTCTTCAACTTGTCTTTATTTGGGAATATTTTTGAAGACTTGCTTTTACCCGGGGATAAGGTACGTTTTTAGTAGATGTCCGAGGCCTACTTGCGGTACTCTAACACCAAGGTTCATCGGTCATTAGGGCTGCCAACCCACACGCCATTTCACGCCACATCACTTCTGTTTTCCATTCTGAAGGGCGTGGGAGTCTGCGAAATTACTTGCACATGGGACAATCCATCTTACGAGTGTAAGGGCCGTATTTATAATCAGCTCTCATGAGTGAGTACGAATTTGATTTCGTATCGGAAATTTAATTACGAGCCTTAGTCTGACGATAACCAACGCCATTTGTTGATTTACTAGAGTAAATGCTTTTCTAGCACAGGTTACGGCTGCCCTTTTCCATAAGGTGGATAATGAGCTTGATTATAGATACCGCCGGCTAAATCTTGAATTAAAATCTTTGTGTCCCTTTGAAATTAATAAAATTGAAAAAGGACAGGCGATTTATACTCTATGGTTTTACACTTTGTCCGCTAGATTTCGACGCGCTTTGGCACGTTTTCCCAGTATTCTGTATTTTTTATCTGCCGTCATATGATATGGCCACCGACTGTAAATCAGAAACCGGAGAGAATAGATCTCCTGTCTTTTCATATGTTTTTAGTCTGAAAGTGACAAACAGATTTTAATTTTAGTATTAGCCGGTAAATCTAGAATCAAGCCTAATATGTTTGGTAGGGACCACAGTTAAATAAAAACACGATAGAATAAGAAATAGATATATTCGAAATACAAATAGCTTTTTTTATATGTAGAGCTAAACGGCAGAGTTATTACGTAAATATTTAGGGACAGGAACAAATGGTCGTCATTAGAGACGGCCGCGACTGCTGGCAATGGCTGCCTCGTCTAGTACACTCCTACCAAATTGCATATCATATTTCATGAAACAAGTTTTTAATCTATCTGCAAACACTCTATGTAGACAATTCATAAATTAGAGCATTGTTTGATTTATTCAACGAACTATAGTGGTATACATAATTGCGTGTTATGGCCGCTTAGGGAGTGTTTTAGTAACATAAAAGGAGTCCATAAAAAATAAAAATAAATTCCTGCTCAAATATTTTAAAAAGCAAGTCGGTATTTATTATGATTCCAAGAACTGCGTTTGGCCGCAACGCTATAGCCGAGCCCACGCGATTCGCTATCACTGGTTGATAGCGACTCATTCGCCACGCGGGGTTGGTTCTCGCCTTATTGCGCGACGTGGGGTCGCTTATAGCGATGCGGCCAGGGCCAGCTCTGGGATTCGCTATAAATACCTACCGACTATTGATTTTTATATTTTTTGAGTTGTATTTTTTATAGGCTCCTTTTACGTTATTGAAACACCCAGCTATGACACGCAATTAAATTAGCACCCTGTACAATCATAACTCTTTTACTAAACTTGCAGAAAAATCGTTCATTACACAAGATAGTTTGCCAACTAACTACGTCAATTTTATATGACAACATTGATAAAATGACCACGAGAATTTTATCAAATGTGATGGATGTGTTTCTTACGTCAGATTTTTGCAAAGTCATTCCAAATTAAATTATGACAAACGCTCACGTATTTGACTCAACAATATTAAGTTTCAGACATGCAGCAAACTGTTGCCATACACTCTCCAGAAAACTTGCTCTGTATTGTGTTTAACTGAATATTCATCTCGCGTCAATATGCAGTGGTATGTATTCCTAGAGAGAAATGTTATTGGTACGATTGTGCTATTGAATATTACATAATCGAATAAGCATTTACTCATCGTTATGTTATTGTTATATTGAACATCTCATACGTTATTTATCACTCTTCATGTCTCATGAATACCAATGAGTTTATATACATTGCTTACGTAAATGCCATTTGCGGCTCAAGAAAGCAAATCTAATTAAAGGAAGAAATGAAGGCTGGTTACGAATGAGCATGATTCTGCAAATGGCATTTACGTAAACAATGTATAGAAACTCATTGGTTCAATGAGCATATCTAGTTAAGAAAATGCGATTTATTGAATACATGTGCCTTCGAACGTGTCTCACAAATAGAGCCAATTATACACGGTTCACATCAATGTATGCGTGCGGTGTGTTGTATGAAGGCAGCACCTGGGGACGCGAGTACGTAGAGCAATCATCGACGTGCTCTATTGGAGTTTTTCACGCGATCTCTCTGCGAGAGAGCAGTCGACGAGCGCCCGCGCAGCACAACCACCGCGTTTTCTTTTTCTTTAACCATTTTCAAATTTGGAATACCAACAACAAATTCCGCAGCTTTTAGTGCTAATTCGCCAACGTAACGTGAAGTTTACATTACAGTTTTGAGCACACGTGTGCCCGTGCAGTGTGAAAGTTGACAGTGCACCGGTTATGTGATGTAGATGTAATATGCATATGTGTTAAATAACGTACGCTGCAGTGAAAAATGTGACGATCGGCGAGGTTCACAGACCGTACCGTGAGCTCTGGGATATTTAGAAAACCGCTTAAAGTTGTGATTAAGTGGTTCATTTTCTAAACGTGAACTTATTTGACTTGCAATTTCCTCCGAGGCTGTGCTGTAAGTCAACGAGGACATAATCATCAGAAAGAGTCGATTGGCAAGAGTTTAGCCGAAGCGGATGTCGGGAAGTATGCCAGTGCGATTTCTCCGCGTCACGCGCGTCGCTCGCATACTCGCCTCCAGAGCGAACCAATTGTAGGAATCGTTTGATTTGCGCTCATATGCTCAGCCTCCGCTCATGTGTCGGATGGGCGCGGCAGTGAAAGTGAGCGTGTCAGCGTGATGCTGCCTCGAGTGACGTAGCGTGACGTGACGTGACGTCATGGGCCATGTGGAGGATATGCGGCGTCAGTAAGGCCGAGCCCGTGCTGTTCGCTAATTACATCGATGATGAGTTTGTAAGTTATCTCATAATTATACAATGTAGAGTGCCTAATGACTACATTATTCATTTTCATCTAGTCGCGTCTAGACAGCATGGCGTCAACAAAAGATAACCTTATAGGTACACAAGCGTAGCGGACAGCTATTCATATCTACGTAACGAGGTAGTATACTTAATAAATTGAAGACTATTATTTAGTACCTTATCTACGAGATTACATTAGCTTATCTCAACAACGTAACATGCTATGCTTACATGAGATACTTGAGGCGAATATTAGATGTAGTGTTATATCGTATTTATTCCATGCTGGCCTGGGAGCGAGAGAAAAACATAGAATGTGCCAGCTGCATTTCCTCCCGGGCATGCTGTAAAAACCAGCTAAGGGATCCGAGGGTTTCAGTATATTGTAATTTAGGCGATGGGCTGACAACCTGTCACTACAGCAATATACTTACAAATCTATCTTAAATAACCCTCAAAACTTTGTCAGACGTGGCGGAACGACCTTTGTTTGGGTCGTTTACGCTCTGCCTACCTCATTAGGGATAATGGCGTGATTATATGTATGTGTTATATCGTATTTTGCATACTACACTAAAATTTACAATTTTATAATAATACTAGTGACCCGTTTCGGTTTCGCACGGAAATTGTCAGTGTTTTTCTACTATATTAAGCATGCATTATACATATAACCCTTCCTCTTGAATCACTCTATCCATTAAAAGAAACCGCATCAAAATCCGTTGCGTAGTTTTGAAGATTTATGCATACAAAGGGATATAGGAACAGAGAAAGCAACTCTGTTTTATACTATGTAGTGATTGCTTTCTTGCATGTTTTTTACGGAACGTTTCGATTGATGTGATCTTTGTACTGTGCCATGTCACCATTCATGTTTGTTACATTAAAGATAAACAATAGCATTAGAAATGTCAGTATAGCTCAAAAAGTTAATGTCCAGTTTTTTGATGTCACACTTATATGATACGTATATACTATATGTATCACGTAGCCAGTACTTAAAAAAAAAGTTATAATAAAAATAAAACTGAACTACAAACCCTATAAAACCAAAATGGCAGCCACAGTTCCGCTGCTCCAGTTTCGATGTACTAATTAATTG